>JAQQTP010000066.1:9101875-10451250 GCA_029884605.1 Ormosia emarginata | reverse complement strand
TTACTAATAAAATTAAACTCAGAATTAACAAGAAGATTCTCAAGGGGATCAAAATCAAAGGTTGCAGAAAGTCCCTTCTCCATGAATGAGTCAATCATGTATGTTTAGTGACCCTTGTCATTATTTTCTGGCTTAACAGGATTCTTTGTCACCTCAGGTTCCTTGGGTAGTTTGACATTACTACTATCTTGATTCTTTTTCACATCTTCTAGCTCATTCACATTCAAGGAGTTCATCATTCTGAACACTTGGCTCTTTATCTCCTTACTTTCTTCAACAACCTTTTCATTCCTAAGAGTTATTACCAAATTAACTTGATCTATTTGTTTGCTTTCAGAACAACCCTCATTTAGACAGTACTGACCTTTGGGATTTAGTTGAGGTTAAGAAAAAAAAATTTCTTTCTCGTGAATGGTGAGTGCAGACGTAAGTTTAGCAATAGTATCTTTTATGTTAATCATGGTTTGAGTGTTTTGTTCATTAATGACATCTTATTTTTCTATAAATGCATGCAAAGTTCCCTCAAGGTTTTTCTTATATGATAGGACATAAGATGCATATCCTTGAGAATTTTGAGAATCTTGTTGTGCTTGAGGAGGTGGTGGTTACATAAATTGTGCTTGATTATTATTCCTCCAACTGAAGTTCGGGTGATTTCTCCATCCTGGATTGTAAGAATTTGAAAAAGAAGAGGTGAATGACTTTTTAAAATTGTTCATTGCATTTACTTACTCATGCACAACTTCTTTAAAAACAGGAATATTAGGACATTCATTTGTCAAGTGTCCTAATTCATCACAAATATCACAAATATTTTCAATTTGCACAGATTTGACTTCTTTTACTTTTCTTAATTCTGTGGATTCAACCTTTCTGGCCAAACTAGCATACCTTGCATTTAGATCTTCTTCTTGACTAAGATGATATTTTCCTTTACCTGCATTTATAAGGTTATATCTAATTGAATTTTCAGAAGGATTAGTATCATGCCAAGATTGAGAATTTTCAGCCAACTGGTCTAAATAATCTAAAGTTTCATCAGGTTCTTTATCAAGAAAATCGCCATTACACATAGTTTCCATAAATTGTTTGGTTTCAGGTGTTAAACCTTCATAAAAGAAGCTTATAGTCTGTCATTTTTCAAAACCATGATGTGGGCAAGAATTTAACAAATCTTTAAAACGTTCCCAACATTGAAAATACGCTTCATTTGAATTTTGGAAAAAAATTTGGATTTGTCTTTTCAAAGCATTGGTTTTATGTGTTGGAAAAAATTTCTTTAAAAACTCACATTGCATTTCTCGCCATGTTTCAATTGATCTTAGTTTCAAAGTGTTAAACTAAGTTTTTGCTTTATCTTTCAAAGAAAAAGAAAACAGTTTAAGCATAACAATCTCTTCAGTGCAATTTTTATCATTGAAAGCAATACAGACTTCCTCAGATTCTTTTAGATGTAAATATGGATTTTCAGATTCTAAACCATGGAAATTTGGAAGTAAAGAAATCATATCTAGCTTAAATCTAAAATTGTTAGCATTAGCTGGGAAGACAAAACATGATGGACTAGAATTTCAGGGTGATTGCAAATATGCACACATAGTTCGCAATGGTCGATTTTCATGTTCATCATGTACACTTTCATTTTCAGCTATTGGTGGCTGATTTTTATCCATTATATCAATTGTGTGTGATTGTGATTCAATCGGATCAATATATAAAGTACCAGGATTAATTTTAACTAAACGATCAGAATTTGAATCACGATACCAAATAAATATAAATAAGTGAAGTAAAATAAAATAAAAGTAATGTACAAGCTGACGGTATAAACTATCCATTAAATATTAACAAGGTTGTGGTATAAACCGCCACCCAAAATAAATATATAATAATAATAATAATAATAATAATAATAATAACAATAATAATAATAATAAGTAAAAAGTTAAATAACTGATAAAATAAAAAGTTAGATAGTTAAAGAGTTATTAATATACGAGAAAATAAAATACAGAAATAAAGTGCAAAAAATAAAATACGAAAATTAACATGCGAGAAAGTAAAGTCACGGAAAGTAAATTTTAAAATATGAAAACCTAGGTGAGTGGCTAAGCCCCACAGAGCCGCATGAATGAATGGTAAAGAAAGAAGAAAGATTATTTCATTAAGTTAGATTGTGGAAAAATAAATGATAGAATTTAAAAGTTAGATTGTGAAAAAATAAATGATGAATTTAAAAATTAGAAAGTTAGTAAGCATAAAGCGTAAATAATAATAATAATAATAATAATAATAATAATAGAAAGCGTAAATAAAAAAAATATTTGCAAAGATGGGGTAATAAACCAACCACCAAATAAAAACAAAAATACAAAAAATAAATTACAAGAAAGTAAAAGGAGAGTTACCCCACTGAAGTTAGTGCATAAAAATAAAAAGGAGAATTAACCGCACTGTATAAGAAAATAAAAGGGAGAATTACCCCCACTGAGTTAATATACACAAAAGGTTAATTTTTTTATTTTTTATTTTTAAACCTTTTTTTTATTTTTTTTTACTATTCACTATTCACTATCACTATTTACTATGTACTATTTACTATTTACTTTTTTTTACTATATACAAAAATATTTACACCAGAAATTTATTTTTCAAAACAAGCTTCCAAGAATAATTCTAAAAACTTGATGGAATATAATTATATTTAAAAGTTTCAAACCCAAGTGTAGGTTGTTTCAAGTAATAAATTCTCGGGAGTCTGAGGTCGATTCACAGGGAATTGATGAAGAAAAATTAAGGTAAGGTAAATATTTTATTACTACAGTAAAAAATATTTACTTGGGTAAAAAGATCCACTCTTGGTAAATAAAATAAAGGTAAGATTAATTCCTTTTTATAACTCAACTGAAATCATGCATAATGAAGATTCCAATTGGAAAATATAACATTAAAAGTCTATTACGTAATTATATTATGTTTTCTTTAATTATTATCACCACTTGTAAATGTGTTAAAGATTCATTTGTCGCCAATCCTATTTGCCTAAATAAATAAATAACCCTCTTTACAAGGGTGGTTTCTAAGTTATCAAAAACAAAATATAACACGTATAATAGTTACTAGAAAAATAAATCATTAAAGCACAAGAAATAGAATAATTTAACCTTATTTTATTACTAAGAGCTTCACACTTTGACCCAAGTAGACTGGAACTTATTTACACATAAACTAGAAAGAAGAAAAAGAGAAAAAGAAAAGAAAACTAAAAATTTAAGAGAGGAGAAATTTTCATTGCCTCCCCCTCCTCGTTGTCTGAAATTCTTCAAATCGCTTTTTATTTATAGAAAATTTGAGGTTACTTGTGCATATGCACAAGAATCAACATAGTAATACTTAACGATTAAGTATTGCACAGTAACTTACATAGTAAAACTTTAAAAAACGTAACGGATGACATTTTTCCTTTTATTTTTTTATTATTATTTTTATAATAATACTTGAGCAAACTTGTACAACCATATCTCCTATTTTCTTCATTTTTGAGAAAACTGGTCTTCATGAAAGTTGTAGGCCTGGATATTTGTTTTAAAATGGCTTTGGTCTGAGTCCAAAATCATGCCTAAAACTCAAGATATAGTCCAATTATTGCAAAGTATTTAGGCCTGATTTCAACTCCTCTCTTTTGACTTCAAAGCCCAATATCACCCGTTAGACCTCAGAATTTGAAAAAGTGTTCAACATGAAAGTTGTAGGGAATTGTCTTAGCTTTCCTACAAAACTAAAATCACATCAAACAGATATTTACAACTCAAATTCTAGCCAGTTTACTAAATATTGCCAAAGAGATAATTAAGGTTAATTGATGCAATAATTTGTTTAATAATCCAATTCAGCTTAATATCATAAAATGTGTCAAAACCAACTTAATTAAGCTTAATTGAACCTTAAGAAGCCTAGTGAGAGGATTATGAAATGTATAAAATATAGTGTTATCAATAATGCCCATGAAGAAGTACTCATACTGGAACTAAAGCCATTACCTGTTAGGTTAAAGTACACATTTTTGGGGGGAAGAACAAAGCTTTCCAGTGGTAATTTCCTCGACCCTTACTGTAGAACAAGAAGGTATGTTGATAGAAGTACTTAAAAGGCATAAAAGTGCAATTGGATGGACATTAAAGGACATAAAAGGTATTAATCCATTAATTTGTATACATAGAATACATTTAGAGGATAATGCTAAAACATCACAACAACCTCAAAGAAGATTAAATCCACACATGAAAGAGGTAGTTAGAGCTGAAGTTCTTAAATTACTTGATGTTGGAATTATCTATCCTATCTCTGATAGTGATAGCTAGTGGGTAAGTCCTACACAAGTTATGCCTAAGAAATCTAAAATAACAGTAGTTGAAATGAAAAATATGAATTAATACATACGCGAGTCTCATCCAGTTGGCCTATGTGTATTGATTTTAGAAAATTAAATGCAGCCACTAGAAAGATCATTTTCCCGTGTCATTTCTTGATAAAATTCTAGAAAGAGTAGCATGACATTCCTACTACTGTTTTCTTGATGGTTATTCGGGGTATAATCAAATACTAATTGCATTAGAAGATCAAGAAAAGACCACTTTTACGTACCCTTTTGGTACTTTTGCATATAGAAGAATGCCTTTCGGCCTTTGTAATGCTCCGACAACTTTTCAAAGATGCATGCTAAGTATTTTTAGTAACATGATTGAGCATTATTTAGAGGTTTTCATAGATGACCTGACAGTTTTTGGAAATTCTTTTGAAAATTGTCTTGATAATTTGGATAAAGTTCTTAAAAGATGCGAAGAAAAAAGATTTGTATTAAACTAGGAAAAATGTCATTACATGGTTATCTCAAGAATTGTGTTAGGTCATGTGATATCTTCTAAAGGAATTGAAGTTGAAAAGGCCAAAGTTGAATTAATTACTCATTTGCCTTCCCCAAAAACAGTCAAAGACATTCGTTCCTTTTTAAGACATGCAAGATTCTCTCGAAGATTCATTAAGGACTTTAGTGCCATATCTAGACCATTATGCAATCTTCTGATAAAAGATGCACCATTTGATTAGACTCAAGAATGTCAAAAATATTTTAAAAAATTAATCGGTCTTCTGACATCTGCTCCTATCATGTAATCCCCTGACTGGTCTTTGCCTTTTGAGTTGATGTGTGATGCTAGTGATTTTACTGTTGGTGCTGTTTTAGGCCAAAGAAAGGAATGTAAGCCTTATGTAATTTGTTACGCAAGTAGAACTTTAAATAGTGCACAAATGAATTACACCACTACTGAAAAAGAACTACTTGCTGTAATTTTTGCATTGGACAAATTTCAAGCTTATTTAATTAGTTCTTCTACTGTTGTTTTCACCAATCATGTTGCTCTTAGATATTTAATATCTAAGCAGGATGCTAAACCTAGATTAATACAGTGGATCTTGTTGCTTCAAGAATTCAACATCACAATAAAAGATAAGAAAGGAGCTGAAAATGTTGTTGTAGATCATTTGTCAAGACTTACAACAGGCTCACATTTTTATAACACGACTATCAATGATTATTTTCCTGATAAATTTTTATTTTTTGTTAATTCCATGGCTTGGTTTGCTAACATTGTCAATTTTCTTGTAACAGGAAAGATGCTGCCTCAGTAGACACACCAAGACAGAAAAAAAAATTTGACTGAGGTAAAAAAATTTTATTGGGATGACCGATATTTGTTCAAATATTGTCATGATCAAATCTTTCGGAGATGTGTGCTCAACAGTGAGGTAGGTAGTGTCATTAAATTTTATCACTCAAAAGCATGTGGAGATCACTTTTCTTCAAAGAAAATAGCTGTGAAAATCTTACAGTACGGATTTTATTGGCCCACTTTATTTAAGGACAGCTATACCTTTTGTAAAAATTACGATAATTGTTAGAAATTAGGTTCCATTTCTAAAAGAAATATGATGCTTCTGAATCCTATTCATGCCATTGAAATTTTTTTATTGTTGGATAATTGATTTCATAGGTCCATTTCTATCCTCATTTGAATTTGTGTATATTTTAGTTGCAGTTGATTATGTTTCAAAATGGATTGAGGCAATTCTATGTCGACACAATGATCATAAAATTATTCTTAAATTTTTGAAAGAAAATGTCTTGAGTCGATTTGGAATCCCTCGAGCTATCATCAGTGATGGGGGAACACATTTTGCAATAAACCATTTGAATCTTTAATGAAGAAATATGATATTACCTACAAAATTGCCAACCCTTATTACCCTCAGACAAGTGGACAAGTAGAATTAGCAAATAGGGAGATTAAACAAATTTTGAAAAAAACAGTTAACCCAAATCATAAAGATTGGTCTTTAAGACTAAACGATGCACTTTGGGCTTACTGTACTGCTTTCAAAACTTCTTTAGGCATGTCACCCTATCGGTTAGTTTATGAAAAACTTTGTCACTTGCCTATAGAACTGGAGCATAAAGCATTTTGGACCATTAAAGCTTTCAATTTAAATCTTGATGATGCTTGCAGGTTACGCAAATTGCAAATAAATGAACTTGAGGAATTGAGAAATGATGCATATGAAAACTCAAATTTATAAAGATAGAACAAAAGCTTTTCATTACAAATCAATTTTGAGAAAAATTTTTGAAATTGGTCAAAAAGTTCTGCTTTATAATTCTCGTCTTCACCTATTCCCTAGAAAATTGAGATTTAGGTGGACTGGCCCTTTTATTGTCAAACATGTGTATCCTTAGGAGGCTATAGATATTGAGAATCTTAGGAATGGTAATGTGTTTAAGGTCAATGGATAAAGACTCAAACTATTTTTAGAAAATCAAGTTGTTGAGCTAGAATTCATTTCCCTTTCTAATCCTTGTTATGAGAAGAATTTATTCTAATTTAGTTGCTTTCTTTTTGCAATTCTTTATGTTCCTGGTTAAGTGGCGGATAATGGTACTCCATCGCTCTTAAGTCGGTTTGTTTTTCAGTTTCCCATAATAACTGATTCATTCTCCTTTAAAATGGATGTCATTCTCTCAAACCTGAGAAAACATTTTTCTTCCCTCCCTCAAAATGCTCTAACAAAAATTTTTAAAATTAGATGTAAAAGATTAAGACTATTAATGCACAAGGGTATGCCGAAAGATGTACGCTGGATAATCGAAGCAATGGTCCGTTAATAGGTGAGTCTATAATTTCATTTGACTCATACATGCCAGGTCTTAGTAAAAGTTCGCATTCTAAAAGAAGAAAAGCAAAAAGGTTACAAGTCTATCACAAATGTGTATGATGGAATTGTAATAAGTGATATCGTTCTTTGGGGATGGTTTCCACAAATAGAGAAGATAAAATTTTTCTTCATTAAGAATGAACTGAGTAATGAGTCATTAGATGATATCATATTGACTCTTGATATACATTCTTGTAGATATGTGCATCGTAAACTTCTTAACTTGTGGAATCTCTTCAAGGATGAACAAAAACATTATAGTCTTAGGAATCTAACTCTAAAAGACCCTGTTTGCCAATTTATAAGAAAATTGGATAGGAAGCTTATCCTCAACTCATAGAAGGCATTTAAGTCGTTAGTAGACGTAAAACCAGAGGAAGGTGTGAGTCACAATCACAACAACATGTATATATTATCTTGTTTTTCTATAAACAAAAAGAAAAAAAAAAGAAAAAAAAAAAAAAAAAAGAGAAGGAGGGTGAAACTTCAGTTGTACTTGGTACATAGACTCAAGAGGAGACCTTCGCACGCCATTTTGTAAATAAGGTTCGTGTGTCATGCTCTGTAGAGAGCCACGTGCTACATTCCCAGTTCTTGGAACCAAGGCTCTGTAGCATTGATGGACATATAGAAGCATCCCATCTTTACAGTACACGTAAAACTGTTACTAAGCTATATATTTACTTTATTTAGTAGGCCTATATGGCGAGTTATGACTGGCTGCAGTCAGGTACCATTTTCTTAGAATACGGGCCTTTAACTAGGTTTGCAAGAAGATAGAGGGCTGCTATTCCGTAAGCGGGACGGAAAGGGCTTAAAGGTTTTTGTGGCCTGTTTCGACAGGGTGTTCTTAACCCTTGTGGAGTTCTTATGTTGCACTGGTGACACGCAACTCAAAGATATGCCACTACTGCACTTATGATGCGCAGTATAAAGATACGCCATGAAAATTGTACATAAAGGTATGTCATCATTTGTTATGATATTTCTTTTATCTTTGTATAATTTTGTTGTATTTTGATTTTGGATAGACAATCCTTTGAGCAGGGTCCTTTAGGGGTTTATAGATTTCTTTACCTTGATGGTTTTCTTGAAGTTTTAAAATAATAATAATAATAATAAAATAAAAATAAAAAATAAAAAATTAATGTTTCTTAATTTTAAACTTTTCTCGACAACATACCAACCTACTCATATAAGTGTTATCATTACTTTTTTCATTCTTTTTCCTATTTAAACACTTTATTTTCTTCACTTTCCTCCAACTCATAATCATTCAAAGGGAGGGTGAGTATAGAAATAGGACCTTTTGTTCGTAGACTTACAAATATCTGTGTTTTTTGTAGGTCAAATTATGGGAAGCGTTTCGAGTTTGTAAATGTAGTATGCATTCTTGGTCGAACACTTACTGTGAGGAACATTCTTGTAGTATATGGGGGAGGTAGCATTAGGTTAATGGGGGGTTTTATCACTCTCTGCACATATAAGAGGCAGTCAAGTTTTAGGTGTCATTCTTGGACCTTTAACTCAAAAGAACATCACTAGACATACAATTAGGTAGGAACTTCAAGTATCATCTATGCATGGACGAATGAGAACCATGTTTGAAAACTCTGATTCATTCATTGCCTTACTAGGTGGTTTTGGTACTTTGGAAGAAGTTTTTCAAATTGCCTCTTGGGTCCAACTAAACATCCACCATAAACCTATAGGTTTGTCGAATGTTAATAATTTCTTTAATCTTTTGTTATTTTTTCTTGATCATGCTGTTGAACAAAACTTTATCACACCTTCGGCAAGACAACCCCTTATCTTTGCTTCCACTGTTGATGAGTTAATTGATAAATTATAAGCTTTTGTTTATGAACTTGATCCACCAATAGCTCAGATAGATTGGTCAGAAGGAAGCAGTGAGGGAAATAGTATGAAACGCAAGCCAGATCTGACACTTCATCTATAACTTTCCTTTACTTTTGATTTTATTCATCGTACTTTGTTTGTGTATAAATTTGTGTCAGGTCTCTCTTTTCAATAATTGCCACAATAGGTACTATTTTCTATCATTTACTCATCTATATTTTAACATTGTAAATAATGTTGTGATCTGGTTGGAGGGGAAGGATAGTTGAAAAAAATTGGGAAGTATAATATGATTGTCAGCAACTTACTAAACCAATTAAGGATGATATAGAAAGGAGTAATTTTACTCTTGAGACACATCTTAATTGGGGAAATATGTTTATTGATATGATTGTCAGAAACCTACTCATAGTAAAACCAATTAAGGATGGCAGAGTAAAGAGTACATTTTGCCCTAGAGGTAATTTTACTTTTGAGATGCATCTTAGTTGAGGAAGTAATTATTTTGTATAGAAGTAGCAAATGGATTCTTAGATCATAGCATAAATTGTCTTCTTTCTTAAATATCACATGCTTAGATATGAATGTTGAAATGATGGATTGAGAATGATAAAAAAGTGGCTTGTGAGATTTTGAGCCTATTGATGAATGGATTGAACATTTGTACCATTCTGTTCTTTCTTGTGTGATTTTCACTCATGGAATTGTTACTCTAGAACTTGCTTTGATTCTTTTTGAGGTTACATTTTCACATGCATACATAAACATAATTGAGGCATTTTTCTTGAAATAGCTACTTTAACCAAATAGCCAACCTTGTATATTTTCCTTTGCTTACCCCTTTGAGCTTATTTGACCATTTCTTATTTCTAGTTCATTATGTGGCTTAAATGAAAAACCATGTTCTTACCCGACCTTAGGGAATAAGAGAATATTAGCTTTGTCATTAGATAAGTTCTTGAACAAGTGTGAGGGTGTGTGTGCAAAATGGTTGGTGACAAAGGAAAAAGCGGTTAATTAAAAAAATGTGTATATTTATATTAAAAAAACAAATGTGTAAAGAAGGGCCAACAAGGTAAAAAGGGAAGGGAAAAGAATATGTAAAAGGACGTTGTATTAGGTAGAGTTTGGATGAACTTTCATGCTTGTTAATTGAACTCAGCTCTCACGCTATTTTATTCTCTTTGGTTTTTAACTTGTCATATCCATATTACCCTCTTCCTTTACCTTGACCTCATTACAACCTTGAATAAAGTCCTCTTTATTTGTGTGTGCATATGTTATGAGCAGTGGAGAAGTAGAAGATAGGCAAGCTTATGGTAGTACAATTTTTCATGGGTTGAATTGAGTGAAATACCTACCTTTTTAACACTTGGAAGATTGAGAGTGAATCCTGTGAGGATCGATAATTCTTGATTCAATTTTTTCAACTGAAGTTTCTTTGCTTGTTAGTTTGAAATGTGAGAAATGTTACCTCATTAATGTTTTGATCCCTTGAATCTCTGGTTGCTCTTCTTGATTCATTGAGTCTTTTAGAGTTTTTAGCTTTTGAGTCTGTGTTGTTTTTCTTTGTTCTCTAGTTTTTGTCCTATGTGTTTTGCCTGTGAGTGCAAAAGTTAAGTGTGGGAGAATTTGATAGCAATATATTTTATTCATTTTATAATCCTCTCATTAGGCTTCTTAAGGTTCAATTAGGGTTAATTAAGTTGGTTTTATCATATTTTATGATATTGAGCTTACTTGGATCATTGAAGAAATTATTGTTTGAATTGGCCTTAATTTGTCTATTTGGCAATGTTCAGTAAACTGGCTATAATTTGAGTTGCAAATATCTAATTGATGTGATCCTGGTCTTGTAGGAAAGTTAAGATAATTCTTTACAACTTTCATAAAGAGCTCAAGAGCCAAATCACATGTTTGGACAATTTAAACTAGAGTTGAAGTAAGATCCAGAGTGTTGAACCTGATAACCTGACCTATGTACACTCATTAGACCATATCTTGAGCTATAAGAGAGGTTTTGGATTGAAATCAATGCCATTTGAAAGTTAAGACCCAAATCTACAACTTTCATAAGAACACAAGAGCCAATTTGGATGGCTTGGAGGTCATATTGGATTTGGAAGTTAGAACAGAGGAGCTGTAGTTGGGCCTAAGCAGTGTGTAGTGATTGGCCTGAAATTTGCGCTGTAGGATTCATTTTGGGCTGAAATCAGTGACATTGAAAAGTTAAGACAAAAGCCTACAACTTTCATGAAGACCACTTTTCCATAAAATGACGACAACCATGAGTTCAACATTGAAACATTTTGGAGACAAAAATCTCTATAATTTTCCACTCATTCACAATTATCAAACAACTCCTTTGGCATGTTCCACTCATTATCAAACCACTCCATTGTCATTTTGTACTCCTGAAACTCTATAAAAAGGTGCATTGGCTGATCATTTAGGCATCTTGGCTGAGAGATCAAGATCATGCTATTGTGTTATTTGTTTTTCTTGTTACAGTTTTCTTTATTCTAAATTGAAGTTATGTTCATCTTTTTCTTCTTATCTCTTTCTTTCTTCTTGTGCATGAGTAACTAATTTTCATTTTACTTCAGTGAAAGGGTGAAGCTTTTAGTAATAAATTAAGGTTTGATTAATTTCTTTCTTGTGCTTGAATGATGTATTATCAAGTGGTCATTATATGTGTTGTATTTTGTTTCCAATCAATTTAAAAACCCTCCTTGTAAACTGGAGATCTTGATTCATTATAGACAAGATGTTGGCACAATGAATTTTTGAGCTCATTTATAAGTGTTGATGTTAGTGGATAATTAAAGAAACCATAATATAATTACATATATAATTTTAAATGAACTTTGAATGTTATATTTTCTGATTGGAACCTCCATTAGGTGTGGATTTCAATTGAGTTATAAAAAGAAATAATCTTGTCTTTAATTTATTACCAAGAGTGGATCTCTTAGTCCAAGCAAATCTTTTTTCATTTGTAAACAACTTTTATCACTTTTATTGTTGTGAGAAATCTTTTCATTACCTCAAAGAATTTTTCTTCATCAATTCCATGTGAATCGATCTCGGACTCCCAAGAATTTATTACTTGAAACAACCTATACTTAAGCTAGCAACTTTTAATTCGCATCACTAATGTGGTCAACAGAGTGTTGATATTGTTACCAAGTGGCTCCAGTACTCAAGATGAGGGTGAATTGAGTTATAAAACTTTTCGCAAATACTTATAAAACAAATTTTGTCGAAGTTAAATATTAAGAAGGATATGAAAATAAATAAAATAATTGAAAGTTTTAAGCACAGCAAAATAACAGATAAGTAATAATAATGGAATTGCAGTAAATAAAGAGATAAAGATTAGAAGAGCAAGCACAATATTTATCCTGGTTCATCTACCAAACCACTTGTGGCCTACATCTAGTCCTCGAAACACAATTCAAGATTTTTCACTATTAATACAAGCTTAAAATAGGTGCTTGCAACTGTTACAAATAAGAGCACTTTTCACATACAGGGAAACTCTATCCTTGTGCTAAAGCCTCAACCTTTCAGGGATATCTCACTCTTATACAAACCCTTGAGGGATTGATGAACCTGCAAAACTTATAATTTTTACAGTTCATTGTGTGTGTTTTTCATTTTTTTTTAATCTTTTTAATTGGGTTTGTTCTTGAGTATTGTTATAGTTTTAGTATTTTAAATTGTATTGTAATTATGTATTTCTATGTATTTTTGTTAGGTAAATGCAAAGGATCGAAGAATGGAGGTGATTGCATAGAAGATTTTCTAAAAAAAAAAACTGTAGCAACAAGTACTGTAGCAAGTTACTATAGCATGACGCCAGCATGACACAAGCAAGTTACTGTAGCAAGTTACTGTAGCACGACATCAGCATGACATCATCAAGTACTGTAGCATTACATCATCCATGACATCAATAGGTTACTGTTCATTGCACAGTAACCTCAAAAATTTCTATAAATAGGGACGATGGACGAAGGGAAAGGCGTGCTGTTTTCTCTAATTTTCAGGAGGATTGTTCTCTCTGTCAGAGATTTCTTTATTTTCCTTTTCCTTTTTCTTTTCTTTTTCTTTTCTTCTTTCTCATGTGTAATTAATCTTCATCTTGCTTGGGTGAAGGAGTGAAACTTTTGGTAATAAAATGAGGTTAGATTTATTTCTTTCTTGTACTTAAATGATATATTTTTATGTGACTTTTATATGTATTGTATGTTGTTTCTAATTAATTTAGAAACTCTTCTTGTATAATGAATATCTTGATCCATTGTAAACAATAGGATTGGCACAGTGGATGCTTTTGACGATTTACAAGTATTAGTAGATAATTATTGGAGCTATAATATAATTACATGATTGAACTTTGAATGTTAAATCTTCCGATTGGAATCTTCATTATGCATGATTTCAATTGAGTTATAAAACGAAATAATCTTATTTTTAATTTATTACCAAGAGTGAATCTCCTAACCCAAGCAAATCCTTTTCATTTGTGAATAACTTATATCATCTTTAATTTTGTAACAAATATGCTCCTTACCTCAATTAATTAGTTTTCCTTCATCAATTCCTCATGGATCGACCTCAACTCGAGAATTTATTACTTGAGACAACCTACACTTGGGTTTGAAACTTTTAAATATAATTATATCCCATCAAGTTTTTGGCGCCGTTGCCGGGGACTTGATTTGAAGTTCTAATATATTGAGGTTTTCTTTTCTGTAAGTAAACTTCACTATCAGGTATATTCTTCCTCTACTCTTTTCATTTTTATTTATCTATTTACTAACACACTAACTAGTAAATTTTTTTATGTGAATAGTAATATGAATAGTATGTAAATAATAATATGAATAGTACGTAAATAGTATGTGAATAGAAATATAAATAGTACGTAAATAGTATGTGAATAGAAAATAAATAAATAATAATAATAATATAAAAAATTTAACCTTTTGTATATACTAACTCAGTGGGGTAACTCTCCCTTTTATTTTACTGTAATTTACTTTTTGTATTTTTTTATTTGGTGGTTGGTTTATTACCCCATCTTTGTAAACATTTTTTTATTTATTTATTTACGCAATCTAACTTTTAAATTCTGTCATTTATTTTTTGTAATCTAACTTTTAAATTCTGTCATTTATTTTTCGCAATCTAACTTTTAAATTCTGTCATTTATTTTTCTGCAATCTAACTTTTAAGTTCTGTCATTTATTTTTCTGCATTCTAACTAAATGAAATAATATTTCTTTTTCTTCTCTTTCATTTGCTCATGTGGGCTCGCCACTCTCCTGGTTTTCATATTTAAATTTACTTTCTGCACTTTATTTTCTCGCATTTTTATTTTTGTTTTTTTTTTTTTTTTGGGTGGCTGGTTTATACCACATCCTTCTTAATATTTAACGACCAGTGTCTACCGCCTACTTGTATATTATTTTTATTTTTATTTTATATCACTTATCTATGCTTAACTGGTATCGTGATTCAAATTCTGGACGTTTGGTTAAAATTAATCCTAGTAATTTATATATTGATTTATTTGAATCACAATCACACACAATTAACACAATGGCTGAATTTGAAGGTACACATGTTGAACATGATAATCAAACACAACGAGCTGAAAATGAAAGTATACATGATGAACAAGGAAATTAACCATTGCGAACTATACGTGCATATTTGCAACCACCTCGAAATTCTAGTCCATCATGTTTTATCTTTCCACTTACTGCTAATAATTTTAGATTTAAGTCGGGTATGATTTCTTTACTTCCTAATTTTCTTGGTTTAGAAAATGAAAGCCTATGTTTACATCTAAAAGAATTTGAGGAAGTCTGTATTGCTTTCAATGATCAAAATTGCACTGAAGAGATTGTTATGCTTAAACTGTTTCCTTTTTCTTTGAAAGATAAAGCAAAAACTTGGTTTAACACTTTGAAACCAAGATCAATTGGCACATGGCAAGAAATGCAAGGTGAGTTTTTAAAGAAATTTTTTCCAACACATAAAACCAATGCTTTGAAAAGACAAATCCAAAATTTTTCTCAAAATTCAAATGAAGCGTACTTTCAATGTTGGGAACGTTTTAAAGATTTGTTAAATTCTTGCCCACATCATGGTTTTGAAAAATGGCAGACTATAAGATTCTTTTATGAAGGTTTAACACCTGAAACCAAACAATTTATAGAAATAATGTGTAATAGCGAGTTTCTTGATAAAGAACCTGATGAAGCTTTAGATTATTTAGATCAGTTGGCTGAAAATTCTCAATCTTGGCATGATACTAATATTTCTAGAAATTCAATTAGATCTAACCTTGCAAATGCTAATAAAGGAAAATATAATCTTAGTCAAGAAGAAGATCTAAATGCTAGGATTGCCAGTATGGCTAGAAAAATTGAAGCAATGGAATTAGCGAAAATAAAAGAAGTCAAATCTGTGCAAAGTGAAAAAATTTGTGGCATTTGTGATGAATTAGGACACTCAACAAATGAATGTCCTAATATTCCTATTTTTAAAGAAATTGTGCATGAGCAAGTAAATGCAATGAACAATTTTAAAAAGTCATTCACCTCTTCTTTGTCAAATTCTTACAATCCAGGATGAAGAAATCACCCGAACTTCAGTTGGAGGAATAATAATCAAGCACAATTTATGCAACCATCACCTCCTCAGGTACAATAAGATTCTCAAAATTCTCAAGGATATGCACCTTATATCGCACCATATAGGAAAAACCTTAAAGGAACAATGAATGCATTCATAGAAAAGCAAGATGTCATTAATGAACAAAACAATCAAACCATGATTGACATAAAAGAAACTCTTGCTAAACTTGCTTCTGCACTCACCATTCACGAGAAAGAAAAATTTTCTTCTCAACCTCAACTAAATCCCAAAGGTCAGTACTGTCTAAATGAGGGTTGTTTTGAAAGCAAACAAATAGATCAAGTCAATTCGGTAATAACTCTTAGGAATGGAAAGGTTGTTGAAGAAAGTAAGGAGATAAAGAGTCAAGTATCTAGAATGATGAACTCCTTGAATGTATATGAGCTAGAAGATGTGAAAAAGAATCAAGATAGTAGTAATGTTAAATTACCCAAGGAACCTGAGGTGACAAAGAATCCTGTTAAGCCAGAAAATAATGATAAGGGTCACCAAACATACATGATTGACTCAATCATAGAGATGGGACTTTCTACAACCTTTGATTCTGATCCCCTTGAGAATCTTCTTGTTAATTCTGAGTTTAATTTTATCAGTAATCCATCTAATGTATTTGATAACTGTACTAACTTTTATTTAACTCAGGATTATGACACTCAGGGATGGAGTCCAAAGTTTAAGGAGTTGTTTAATAAAGGTTGGAGTTTTCCTGATAAAAAATGTGGTCGTCCCCTAGTTTGTTCTCATGAAATTAAATTGGAGGAAGGTAAATGGTCAGCAGTTGAAGCCATAACTTGAGTTGAAAGATCCAGATGTAGTCGAGACTTTGGTAGAAGATCCTGTCTACCAAAGCTGAGGTAAGTTTTTAATATTTCATTTGTATTTTTGAGTCGGCTTAAGTGCCTCCCAGATTTCAGAGCTTTTGTATGGGGATGTAAATATTGTCGGCCTAAAAAAATCAAAAAAAAAATAGAGGGCGAAACTACGGTTGTACTTGGTCTTTAATTAGATTAGGAGCCCCGGGCGGATGCCTGTCCTGTCATCAACTCAGGAGGAGACCTTCACATGTCAGTATGTAAATAAAGTTCGTGTGCCATGCTTTGTAGAGAGCCGCGTGCTACAATCCCGGTTCTTGGAACCAAGGCTCTGTAGCACTGATGGACAGAAAGAAGCGTCCCGTTTTTACAGTGAACGGAAACTGTTAGTAATGAGGCCGTATACTTACTTTAATTAGTAGGTCTCTATGGCGAGTTCGACCGGCTGCGGTCAGTACCATCTTCTTAGAATACAGCCTTTAATTAGGTTTGCGGAAGATAGAGGGTTGTTCTTCCGTAAGCAGGACGGAAAGGATTCAAAGGTTCTTGTTGTCTGGTTCGGCAATCCTTGTGGAATTCATATGTTGCACTAGTGACACGCAACTCAAAAACATGCCACTACTGCATTCATGACACACAGTATAAAGATACGCCATGAAAACTGTATATACAGGTATGTCCTCATTTATTATTATATTTCTTTTATCTTTGTATGATTTTGTTGTATTTATGTCCTCATTTATTATTATATTTCTTTTATCTTTGTATGATTTTGTTGTATTTTGATTTTTGGACAGACGATCCTTTGAGCAGGGTCCTTCAGGGGTTTCTAAAGTTCTTTACCCTGATGGTTTTCTTGAAGTTAAAAAAAAAGTTAAAAAAAAATTAAAAAGTTAAAAAAAAATTCTGTGTTTCTTAATTTCAAACTTTTCTGACAACAGCCAACCTACCCTTATAGGTGTTATGATTACTTTTTCCCTTCTTTTCCCTATTTAAACACTCCATCTTCTTCACTTTCCTCCAACTCATAATCATTCAGAGGGAAGGTGAAATTATGGGACCTCCTGTTCGTAACCTTAAAAATGTCTGTGTTTTTTGTAGATCAAGTTATGGGAAGGGTTTAGAGTTTGTAAATGTAGCAAGCGCTCTTGGTCGAACACTTGCTGTAAGAAATATTCATGTTGTATATGGAGGAGGTTGTCGTGGGTTAATGGGGGCTGTATCACTCTCTACATTTATAGGAGGCAGTCAGGTTTTAGGTATCGTTCCTAAACCTTTAACTCAACATAACATTACTGGAAAGACAGTTGGAGAAGAAATTCAGGTAACATCTATGCATGGACGAATGAAAACAATGCTTGACAACTCTGATGCATTCATTGCCTTACCAAGTGGTTTTGGTACTTTGGAAGATATTTTTCAAATTGTCTCTTGGGCCCAACTGAACATCTATCATAAACCCATCGGTTTGTTGAATGTTAATAATTTCTTTGATCTTTTGTTATTTTTTCTTGACAAAGCTGTGGAACAAGAATTTATCACTCCTTCGGCAAGCAAACTTCTTATCTCTGCCTCCACTATTGATGAGCTCATTGATAAATTAGAAGCTTTCGAGTATGAACCTGATAAAGTAATAGCTCAGATAGATTGGCCATCAGGAAGCAGCGAGGGAAGCAGTAAGAAAAGCAAGCCAGATCTGACATTTCATCTGTAATGGGTTTGATTTTATTTATCGTCCTTTGTTTCTATTTTAATTTGTGTCAGATTTTCCCAATAGATACTATTTTCTATCCTTACTCACTTATATTTTAACATTGCGGACAATGTTGTGATCTGGTTGGAGGGAATGATAGTTTTATAAAAAAAAAAACATTACAGCTGTGGAATGTTTGATATGATTGTCAGTAACTTACTAAACTAATGAAGGGTGGTAAAGTAAGGAGTAGTTTTGCCCTTGCGGTGATTTACTCTTGAGACGCATCTTAATTGGTGGCAGAGTAAGGAGTTTTTAGTAGTATTTAATTAGTGTTGATTTGTGGAAGTAACAAAGTTTTTGTCTTTTAAATTCCTTTTAAAAAAAAATCAAGTGAATGCACTTTCACATCCTTTTAAGCAATTGAAATTCAGGGATCATATCATGATAGCATAAATTTTTTCTTCTTTCTTAAAAATCACATGCTTGGATTTGAATGTTGAATTGATGGATTGAGAATGATAGAAACATGCCTTGTGAGATTTTGAGTCTATTGATGAATGGATTGAACATTTGTACCATTCTCTTCTTTCTTGTGTGATTTTCACTCGTGAAATTGTTACTCTAGAACTTGCTTTGATTCTTTTTGAGGCTACATTTTCACATGCATACATAAATATGATTGAGACATTTTAAAATAGCTACTTTGACCAAATAGCCATCCTTGTATATTTTCCCTTGTATAACCCCTTTGAGCTTATTTGACCAGTTCTTGTTTTTAGCTTATTAAGTGCCTTAAAAAAAACAAAACAAAAAAAAGGGAACATGTTTTTACCTGACCTTAGGGAATAAGAGAGCATTGACTTTGTTCTTAAACAAGTGTGGGGGTGTGTATATAAAAGAAAAAAGAAAAGAAAAGAAAAGAAAGAAAGAGCTGACCATCTAATACACTATGTGACATAAACATATCTAGAATAAAGATTGATGCTTTGAAATAACAGGAAGAGAATGAGAAGGTTTATGCCTAACAATGAATTCAACTCATCAATTTGGGATTAATCTTCAACAAAACATTAGTCAAATATTGGTCATTGTCCTTATTGATGAATATTCTCAAATATCTTTTCCACTCTAACTGTACCATAATGCTTTTTTATTCTCTTTGGTATTTATCTTCTTATGTCCATATTATCCATTTTCCTTTACCATGACCCTGTTACAACCTTGAATAAAGTCCTCTTGATTTTTGTGTGCATGTGTTCTGAGTAGTGGAGAAGTAGAAGATAAGCAAGCTTATGGTAGTGCAATTTTTCATGGGTTGAATTGAGTGAAATATCTACCATTTTAAACACTAGAGGATTGAGAGTAAATCCTGTGAGGATCTTTCATTCTTGATTCATTCTTTTTAACTGAAGTTTCCTTGCTTGATGGTTTGAGATGTGAAGAAATATTAAAAAAAATGCTTTATTCCCTTGAATGACTAGTTGCTCTTCTTGTTTCATTAAATCTTTTAGAGTTTTTAGTTTTTTAGTTCAAGTGTCATTTCCTAGCTTTGGTCTTATATATTTTGCCCAGAGTGCAAAAGCTCAAGTGTGGGGTGTGATGAACTTGCAAAACTTATAATTTTTACTGCTCATCAGTGTGTGTTTTTCATTTTTTTAATCTTTTTAATTGGGTTTGTTCTTGAGTTTTGTTATAGTTTTAGTATTTTAATTTGTGTTGTAATTATGTATTTCTATGTATTTTTGTTAGGTAAATGCAAAGGATCGAAGAATGGAGGTGATTGCATAGAAGATTTTCTAAAAAAAAAAACTGTAGCAACAAGTACTGTAGCAAGTTACTGTAGCACGACGCCAGCATGACATAAGCAAGTTACTGTAGCACGATGTCAGCATGACATCAACATGACATCATCAAGTACTGTAGCATTACATCATCCATGACATCAGCAAGTTACTGTTCATTGCACAGTAACCTCAAAAAATTCTATAAATAGGGACGACGGACGAAGGGAAAGGCGCGCTGTTTTCTCTAATTTTCAGGAGGATTGTTCTCTCTGTCAGAGATTTCTTTGTTTTCCTTTTCCTTTTTCATTTCTTTTTCTTTTCTTCTTTCTCATGTGTAATTAATCTTCATCTTGCTTGGGTGAAGGAGTGAAACTTTTGGTAATAAATTGAGGTTAGATTTATTTCTTTCTTGTACTTAAATGATATATTTTTATATGACTTTTATACGTATTGTATGTTGTTTCCAATTAATTTAGAAACTCTTCTTGTATAATGAATATCTTGATCCATTGTAGACAATAGGATTGACACAGTGGATGCTTTTGATGATTTACATGTATTAGTAGATAATTATTGGAACTATAATATAATTACATGATTGAACTTTGAATGTTAAATCTTCCTATTAGAATCTTCATTATGCATGATTTCAATTGAATTATAAAACGAAATAATCTTATTTTTAATTTATTACCAAGAGTGGATCTCCTAACCCAAGCAAATCCTTTTCATTTGTGAATAACTTATATCATCTTTAATTTTGTGACAAATATGCTCCTTACCTCAATTAATTAGTTTTCCTTCATCAATTCCCTGCGGATCGACCTCGGACTCCCGAGAATTTATTACTTGAGACAACCTACACTTGGGTTTGAAACTTTTAAATATAATTATATCCCATCAGGGATACCTCACCCTCGTTACAATACCTTTAAGGAATATCTCACCCTCACAGAAATATAGCAAAAAGAATAGATGAAGAGAAACTCTCACAAAAAAGTAAATGTCACAAATTGAAGCATTATAGAGCTCTTTAAATATATCTCAGAGTTTTGGCGAAAAGAGCACATGAAATAAGAGAGAAATTATAAATCACATTTTGACACAAGCAAATAATGATTAAGAAAGTTAGGCAGCTTGCAAAGGTGACCCAAGATCTCTATTTATAAAGCTTTTGGGGAAAATAACCGTTTGAGTCATTAATATACGTATTAATTTTGAAATATGGATGTTTCTTTCTAAATCAGGATTTGTGGTTTATTCGAATACCTTTTGGGTTATTCGAATACCACTGATTTAAAAAGCTCGTAAAAATCAGTTCTAAAGAAGGTTATTCGAATACCTTTTGAGTTATTCAAATACCTCTATCAAAAGAAGCTTTATGTGAAAACAGGTCTATTCGAATACCTTGAGGGTTATTCGAATAGATCATTTAAAAAAACAGATTTTGGAGAGCTTTGTTATTCGAATACCAAATGTACTATTCGAATAGTACTTTGAAAACATAAAAACGTATGAATTTTTAAACAAGGTTTATTCAAATACCTTAGGGTCTATTCGAATAGCTCTGTTCCAAAATAGTTTTGAACACTTAAAATTCCAAAAATATTTTTCAAAAAATGTTTAAGATCATTCTTTGAATTTTGACATATTAATTTCAAAATATTTTTATCTTTTTGTCCAAAAGTAATGAGATATCCGAAAAGTCTCCGTACAAAAGATCCTAAGTCATAGAGTTAATCTTGAATTTGGTTTTCTTATCATCTTCATGTTTGTAATTATCAAAACTAGTATTCGCTGTCATATTATCAATCACAAATATGGATAACTTTTTCCCACATTATCTTACATGTGGCACCCATCATGGCAACTTATGCCAATTCACATGGTGTTAGGTGGTAGATAGTGAGTTGACGTAAGTTGCTGGGTGCCACATTTAAGATAACATGGAAAAAAATTACCTACATTAGCACTTCATTAGCCACCTCAACAAAAAATTAATGGTGCTATAATTGGGATAATGTTAGAGACTTATTTACTAACATTTGTAACTATAGAGACTAATTTACCTATATATATATATATGAGCTATATATATATATATATATATATATATATATATATATATATATATATATATATATATATATGGGTTAAATTAAAAAAAATATAAACTATAAGAACAAAAATTATATTTTAACCAAATCGATACTACAACATATTTGAAGAAAATGAACTAGAAGCCATCAACCTTCAAGATCTACCCCATGATTCAATTGTGATTCAATTAATCAAATAGAACAACATGCAGAGAATCAATCAAGAGGTGCACCCTATAAACTTAAAGCCATTTGTGACATTTTAGAACACAAAGGCATAGAGAAACTTAAGATTGAAAATATTAAATAAAAGACAATCAAAGCTTCACATTTTATGTTCAAAATCATAATTGTCAAATCACGATTCAAATCGTGAATCTTCAGGCTAATGTTTGAATCATGAATTATAAATCGTATCAAATTGTGAAACACAATGAAAAAAGCTTGAAATATATCATATAAATGAAGTATAATTGTAAAGCATAAACAAAATCACAAATAACAAACCAAAATCATAACTCATAAATCATAGTCATAACTAAGTCCCGCTATCAACTCATTTATAAGCTAATAAATCCAAAAATCCATAACTAATAAGCAACCAAGTCTGAAACTAATTAATAAGGGTTAAATATGTTTTTGATCTTTCTAAATATATCAATTTTTTGGTCTTGGTACCCCAAATTTTTTTACTATGGCTCTTGTCCTTGTAATTTCAAAAATGAATGAAATTGACTCAATTCAACTCCCTTATATTAAACTTTCTCTTATTTCAAGGGTTAAGAAAAATTTAATATGAGAAAATTGATTGAGTCAATTTCACTCACTTTTAAAATGAGGGAAAAAACTAACTTCACTCACTTTTGAAATTACAGGGACACAAACCGAACAAAAAATATTTGAGCAACCAAAACCAAAAAGTGTTATATTTACAGGGACTAAAAACATATTTAATCCAATTAATTTTTTTCCCAAAAAAAATCTTCTTATTCATTAATCATCAAGACTAATGTCATCAATATTACTATCATCTATGTCATCACCTAGTATGACTAATCCTTCATCCTCTTCCTCTTCAGTCTCACTATCATAATCTCCAATATCTTGTTCTTCAATTCGAATGCCTTTTCCTTTATCATTCAACTAGTATCAACAGATTTTATGAAAACAGTCCCCTTAGGACTATTAACAAGAAAAATAGTAACGGGGTACCCTTTCCATAGTTCATCCATCCGATATCAATGTACAACCAATTTTCTTTCACTCAAACTTATATTTATCTAAATTAGCATTGACAATATCAACTTCTTTCTTCAAGTATTAGACCATCACTTCATGCTAAATTGGTGATTTCAAGCCTCTACCATATTCACTAATGGATTTGACCATATTAATAAACAATGGTCTCCTTATCAAATTAAATGGCAATGCATTGACATATATGCATTTACAAATATCCCTAACCACCAAATCTCTATCTTTCACCATTGCATTTATAGTTTGTTGTTTCATAGACTTCACATTACTCATAGAAGAGTCACTTCCCCCTTTTTCGTTTACTATAAAAGTATCTATGGACCCCCTTTTTTTTTGTGAATCATGTTCTTTATCATCAAAGCATTAAAGAACATCATCATCAATCTTGTTCATATCATCTAACATTTTCTTAAATAAATGTCTTCTTCTATCACTTATTCACATGGAGCAACTTCCTTGTGTGTTTTGATAAGATGATGTTTCATCCTAAATGCTCCTCCCCACGTTGTTTTGGAACAATAATTTCATTTAACATGTAACGTAGAATCAAGAGACTTATAATTATCCCAAGTAGCATCGTTCTTCACTTTCTTTCTTGGAGCCATGGTTGTATCAATCAAAATATGATAGAGGAGACAAGAAAAAAAGAGAAGAGGAGAGACTTTGAGTATCTTAGTGCCAAAGTTTGCACCTTGCTTTGTTCGCACTCAAGGCTACACATAGCGCACACTAAGGGACTAAGGAAGAACCTATGAATTTGGTGAATCATGAATGAATAAAATATGTTTTTTTTTTCTTCAAGGCTGTCACAATCGTTCTAAAGGGAATGGTGAAATTAACCAGATTTGAGAGTTGCCACCAATCATTTTGTCCATTAAAAAGATGAAATAGTGCAATTGAACACTTTAAAAGTGGTTTATGCTTTAGAGTTCAGGTTCAAAGGTTGATTATGAGTAAGGAAGTTATTAGCATCTTACATCATTCGCACTAAGAATGGTAACCTATTTAATCTGATGTTACATGCTAAATTAATTAAATTAGTCATTTATAATTTTTATTTGCAAAAAAATATTTTATTATTTTTTTATTTACTTATTTTTACATGTATTATTTTGTCAAAGATATTATCAAGAGTGATAAATGACTATGACAGGGAATAGGTGACTAATAACTATTTTTCTTTAGAACAAATTTAAATCCCGCAACATGTAGTATGACAATGGTGAATCAAAATTTTAATTTTTGAAGAAAATATTGTGTAAAATAAATAATTAGATAAAAAATTATTTCAAAAAATATTATTGACCAAATATGATTTCTCAAAAGGTTTTCGTAAAATAAAATCTCATAAGATAAAATAAAAACTATAACTTCAAAACATGTTTTTGACAAAATGTGATTTTTCAAATGGTTTTTGTAAAGTAAAATTTAATTCACAATAATCAGGAAGTTGGGGATATACATTTATTTTCGATTTTTATAAAAGGTTTTTTATTTGTTTTAATTGTGAAAATTAGATTCCGCAAATACTTTTGAGTAAATTCAATAAAATAGTCTCAAGAGTATTGAATAAAGTTTAGTTGATCACACTTCGATCTTTTTCTAATTTTTTCATCGTCGACGAAGTTTTAAGATTTTGATTTGTTGTATAAAAGATAAAATGACATCTTTAGAAGAATGACAAAAATTGATACTTGAAATAAGATTTTTATTGAAGATCATTTAAAACCCTGTAAGCGCTTCTAACAAAATTTAAGTGATGCTCTTCACTTTCGAAAAACCAAAATTTAATCACCACTTCAACTAATTTTGAGTATTTTTAAGTCAAATCTTAATCCATGACAAAATTAATGGTAAATCATGTGATTAAGAGAAAAAAAAAAGAAAAGAAGAAGAATAATAAGTGAGAATGTCTGAATAAACTGCTATATAACTTATGAAACACATACACGGGACAAGACACAGATACGTACATGTAAACATATTAAATTTAAAAAATTGTAGGATACTTAATATGATATATATATATATATATATATATATATATATATATATATATATATATCAAAGTAAATTAAAGAGTTTAATTTATATATATAATTACAAAATTTAAGAAAAAAAGATTCATTATAATTCATTAATATCATTTCTATAAACTTGAAAATTTATAATATCTTAATATATGTCATATGTGTCAATATTTGTTACTTACTAAGTCTCTTTTAAAAAATATAGAGCATAATTTCTATTGACATATTCTAAAAAATCTTCTAAATCAACATCTCTTAATAGAACTAACCATGTACAAGTACATATACATCTAAAAAAAATTAACTAGAGAGAATATTAATGTGAGACAAACTTCGATGAC
Organism: Ormosia emarginata; assembly: GCA_029884605.1. Lineage (NCBI taxonomy): Eukaryota > Viridiplantae > Streptophyta > Magnoliopsida > Fabales > Fabaceae > Ormosia > Ormosia emarginata. Next base: position 10,425,391 of record JAQQTP010000066.1, on the reverse strand, counting down.
GACGAAATAGACGACTTAGTACGAGTAGAGGTAAAATAAGTAGATAAAAATAGTGATGTGTGAAAAAATAAAACTTAAAAGCCTAATAGTGACGTGTTAAAAGATAAAACTTAAAATATTGATATGTGAAAATAATTACTTGAGACGTTAGTCTTGTGATTGAATTTGTGTGGGTTATGAACTTATTAATTAAATATTAGTCATAAAAATAATTTTTTTTTAAATATTAATGAGTCATATTTAAACCGTATTCTAAACATATTCAAACATATTTAAAATATGTCAACTTGTGTCCGAGATATATCTAAATTAAAAATAATAATTTTTTTAATCAAACATAATTAAATATACATGATATATATATCATATAAATATTTTTATATATTCAACACAGACGCATATCTGAAAATCAGATTCAACTTAAAAACGACATATCCGTATTTAACAGTATATAACAAATGAATTTCCATCGCTATTGTCTAATGTGGGGTCAACACTTCGATGCAAATTAATAAAATGGAAGAAATAAGACAAGAAACAATGAAGAAAGAGAAGGAAAATAAAAAATTAAAAGGGGTTGAACAAAGTGTTGTGCAAGTGCATCATCCACGATGCTGCCTCCACATACTGCACAAATGTGCATTGACGCTGCCAACCTGCAGCAATTTATATTTGAAAAAGAAAACAAACAGAACACCACGTGATGCTCTTATTGTAGGCAGGCTTGAGGTTATTTTTTAACCAAAAGCCAAATGGCATATGCGATCACATATTACTGACACCATTGTTAAATGTTTTCAGTAACATGTGAAGGCACAAATAACGAAAATAACACACACAAAGCCAAAGAAGAAAGCTAAAGCAATTACAGTACAAAATCTGAAAATCACATGAAAGCTTCAAACCTTGTGACCCTGCCCCAATAGTTATATTTTATTATTAAAAAAACAAAGCCCCATGTAGTGCATCACGCGAGGCTCTTAGAGCTGCCATAAAATTTCCATATGAAACAGACGGGGATAAACCCGTCAACAGCCACTGGAGCATAAAGCCATCGTCTTTTCTCTTCTACCTCTTCTGTGACAGAAAAATTTCGATTGGGTATTCTAGGACAAAGACCCACACTTCCCAAACAGGAAAACAAGCAAGAACAGATCAAGCATGCAACAGGGAACAAGCATGAGAAGGTCAAGTAGAAGAACAAGGAGCAAGCAAGATCAGTCTAACGTGCACCCATTTATTTGTGGTGCATGAATGCACCATTTGTTTTGAACCATTATTTATTAGTAAAAAAAATCAATGATTGGAATGAATAACCAGTAACCTTGTGAACCGGTAACATCACCTTCTCCCACATTCACCCATGTCACAGGGGATTGAACGAGCGTGGCAGAGGACGACGGCGTGTAGCTCGCTGGCGGCAGCGGAGGTTCGTGTAGCGAGGCTCCAGCGACCGAGTTCGAAGGCGGCGCAATCTATGGCGGTGGGTTGCTCGGCCTTACGATTTGGGAGCTAAATATGTGTTGTGTTGAAGCTAATAGTCCTCCACCAAAATTGTGGGAGCGAGCTGAGCTGCTTCCCCATCTGCCCAGCAAACCCCACCAGCAGGCAACACTAGTTATGTAGTTGAGGCTTACGCCTTTGGGGACTGCAATATCTGGGGAATTTGATTCCGATGAATGCCAAAAAAACAAAACAACAAAATAAAAAAACCGGCTAACCGGTAATACTAAGTTATTAAAGTGGTGCATCCATGCACCAAAATACATTTAGGGAAGCCTCCCGGAGCAAGCAATTATGGAAAACTAGTAAGGAGGCTGCATACCTAGGGATGGCAATGGGCGGGTAGGGTTTTTCCCGCCTTCGTCTCCCCGTTTTCATTATGAGTTTTTATTTGTGATTTATGCGGATAGATAAAATATTTATGGATATATGTAGGTATTTAATAATTTAAAATAAAATTTTAAAAATTATTAAAAAATATATAAATAAAATAAATTTTAATATCACATATTATAATTTTGTTTAACAATTTAAAATTCTTACAAAATTAAAAGAATATTATAAATAATAAATTAAATTCAATTATATTTTGTAATAATTAAATTACATAAATAATCATTTACATAAATAAGATATATTTTTTCAACAAATTTTATTATTATACGCTCATTCAATAAAAAAATTTATTTTAAATAATAAAAATATATGTCTTTTCATCTCATTTCAAAATTAAAAATAAAAAAATCATAATATATTATATATATTAAATTAAAAAATATATTAACGAGTTGAAGATCCATTCTCTCTCCCATTGCAGATAATCCTCGCAGATCCTCATAAGTGCAGGTAATTTTGTCATTCCTATGCATACCAGGGAAAAATATGGGAAATCTGAAAGTAGGAAGGGTGACCTTGGCATTTCACTAAAATATGGAGTGCTTTGTTGTATCACATCTCCTCACCACGTATTTCATCATTAGTAAAGGTGATGTAATTATCGATAATGATGTTGTTAATAATGTCATCAAACTTATAAATTGTGATGATGTGAGAAATATGAACTTATTCAACATTTTCATTAAAACTTTCATGTGTGGCTCGAAGTTCAACAACAAAGACAATAAAGACATTCTAACAAGAGTGCGATTTAACTAATCCATCACCCTGAATTCACTTTACTTGAAAAATTTCAAGAATTCACAAGCTATTCGTTATACACTTCTTTTTTGTACTCTTCTTGTGTTGTCATCACAATCTCTTCCTTCTCATTCAAGTTGTTATTAGTTGAACTTTCCCCCACCTTGCCTTTTCCTTTACGATTATTTCTTCTTTCTCAGTTCGTTCGTTCTACAACCTCTCAGGAGTATAAACATGACAACTCTAAGTCATCCCACCAATCTTGGATATATTTGTGACAGTAGTGGGCATGTCATATGTGAATACCATATTTTGATTGGGCCCACAAATTAAAAAAGAAAAATGAAAGAGAAGAAAAAAGATTAAAAAAAAGATAAAAAGATAATGACCCAATCACCCATTATTAATTTTTAGTCCAAGGTTCCTTGATCCATTTGGAGCTTTCCATCTCAATTATTCAAAAATTAAATGAAGAAGAGAGAAAAAAAAATAATCTTAAAAGATAAGAGAAATTTGAGTAAGTTGAAAAAATGAAAAGTGATAAGATAAAAGAAAGAGGGCTTTTATTAGTTGTTTAAATCTTCGTTAGTTATTTAAATCAAATAAGAGATAAAATAAAATAGCTTTAGATAGAAACCAACCTCCAGGTGATAAGAGATTTGGTGAGAGAAAATTGAGTTGTTTTAATACATGAAAAGATGAGAGAGAGAAGAATTGTTGATAACAAACAAACCTCAATTGATAGAAATCAAACAAAAAAGATTTGAGTTGGATAAGATTGGGTGAGTTCAAGGAATGTTACCAGGAAGGATATGCACTTAGATAATAAATACAAGTCTAGATGGTGAAGAAATGGGAAACATAATGATACTCAATTGACAATTACATACAATGACACAATAGAGGGAGTTTGAGAGAATTCTGGTGGTAGCCTAATGCAACAATTGGATGCATAGAACCGACTTCTCTCCCTCATTGCTTTCCTTAGGATTTCAGACTTGAAAAGAATTATGTGGAACGACTCATTTCATGGAGAGATAAGATATAGATGAGAAGTTGAAATTAGATGAAAGGTATGTGTACTTGAAGACATGTGCTCCCATGCTGCAACAGGTACAGGACATAAGTAAGGAGATTAAAATTTTAGCATTCTTTCTGGAGTCAAAGTAAGGTAGATCGGGTCAAGGGATAGCAATTGCGATATTGTTTTAAATTGTAAGTTTTTATTGGTTTAGTATTTTTTTTTCTTCTTTTTCTACTTGTTATTTTCTTTGGCTTCCTTTGGGCCCTTTCTATTTATCAACTTCTTTGTAAAATCTTTTTGAACTAACTTTTTTTTTCCAAAGAAAAGATAAAAAGGATTATGAGTCAACTTGTTGATTAAAGTTTCAAATTGAATTATATTTTTTTTTTAAATAAAACAAGTTGTCTTTTTTGTTTAAAATAAAATTCTAAAGAGATAGTCAAAAGTTACAAAGGATCATTGGAATTATAACCGCTTGATAACTCTTGGGTGACATCTTTAACGTGATGTCGAGTTTTATCCATTTAAATTTTAAATGGATTAGATGAGTCGTGATGATTTGTTAATTTAAATTTTTAAAATTAAATTAAACTTTGTTGAAATAAGATAAATCATTATTTTTTTAATAACTAAAATCAACTAACACACAAGAATTTTTTAAAGAATTACACAACTTTGAGTTCTTCATTACACCACGGGATACGTAAGAGCACAAGTCAAGGCAATTGTTTTTTCAATTTAGTTTTATTTATTTTTTAAGGGTTAAAATAAATATTTAAAAATTATTAATAATTTGCATAATTAATTTAGAGTAATTATTTTAAGATGAATGTATCAGGAATGTAATGAGAGTTAAGTCTTTATGTATAATTAAACTCTCAAATCCGATCTTTGTAATAAACAATTTTTTTTCATAAGAATTTTTAATTTTTTTTAATTTAAGTAAAAATTAGTTACGACTCATAATTTTCAAATTTTAATTGTCATTTCCTTCGTGATTTCGATCACGACAAAGTAGCAAGATGAAGCCTCAGGACGATCATTCTTTTTTATTTCAAATTTGGCTTTAAAATCCCAAAATTATTTCCCCTATTTTTTTATTGCAAAATTTGTATTAATTTAATGAAGAATAATTTAGTGATTTGAAGACGTGATACTGTTAAAATTTTATCACACATCTGGCCTAAAAATTGCTAGTTATTCTTGTTAATCTTTTTTTAATTTCATTATTATTAAAATCCCAAATTGATTATTTTATTTATATCGTATTTGAATGAAATTTTGTTCTTCCAACTTTCCTTGAATATGCTCATAAAAAATCATGTACAAATATTTCATTTATTATTTTATTTTTGACAGTGCAAGTTAATTTAAGTTGAAAAAAAATGATCTTATATTTTTTTTTTTTTAAAGAAGTATTGTACATATTTTTTTTTAAAGATATATAATTGAGAAGAAAAAATAATAAAAAATAAATAAAATAAATAATATTAAATGATATATAAAATATATATATATATATATTATTTGTAATAATAATATCAGATTTGATTTAAGTTTCTTATCTTTTCTTTTTTCAACATTGAGTTTGGACTCTTCTCTCTCTACTAATTGGACTTGGACTTAATAAATACAAATTAACTCAAATATAATAATACAAGATCTAAAAATCACAAAAAACCAAATTAGGGTATGAATAAAGGAAGAACCCACTTAACAAAATGCATCGGTTTGCCTTTATGTCCCTTTTCTTCTTTTAAAAATAAAGAGCTAAATTTTAAGTTTTAAGTGATTCAAGTCGTGTCGGGTCATACACGGCCTGCAATTGCGACCTACGTGACATAGCAACAAGCAACGACGCCTGAATCGCCTCTAAGGTGTGATTCATGATTCTGACACCGAATCGCACGATTTCGGGGATTCGTGGTGCAATTCTGGCCATCCTACAATTCAAGCTTCCATCTGTATCATTCATCAAGTAACTTGTATCAATTTGTACAATCTGAATCATAAATCGGACGATTTGGACAACTCTGTTCAAAACAAGACCAACCAACATAATTTATTTGTCAAATTCATCAAGAAGACCATTGACAATCACTCATCCACCAAACTTTGCATCAATCTCATCCCTGATTTCCAAATTGATTTATCACTATTACAACAACTTACTTACCCAAAGCCAGAGAAAAGAACCCAAACAAAAACTACAACCAGCACATCACAAACGTGGTTTGAGAGTCACTTATATTTACTTATTAGAAGTACAAATACTTTCTAAACATATCAAGAAATGTAACTCATATTTTCAGGTAAGTCTAACACATTATACAACGCATACAAAGAGATATATGAATACATTTAACCGTACTAGCATGCAAAAAATGAGCAGACAGAAAAAGAAACTCACAGTAACATATCTTCAAAAGGACATGTACAAGTCTCTTTCCACATGACATGATAGAGCAAAAAAAGAAAACACCAGACAAAGCAGAGACGACAAAGATCAACTAATCCTTATTCATACACTGATATTCTAAGATCAAATGCCAAACTAATGGCAATTGAAACCCAAATCTGAATAGCAGCAGTACAAGCACCAATAATTTTTTTTTTATTATCATTATTGACTTAAAACATTTCAACAAATAGATTATACTGACTTGTTATAATCAAACTAACGAAATAAGGACACACCAAGGCACAATATTTAAACCTCGAAACAGCAGTCAATTAACAGCCACCCGAAATGGCCAAAATGCTAGAATCAACAATACACACTAGTCAAAGCTAAATACCAAAGTAATCAATTCTTGTACTAAGCAGGGACATTAAAAAAAAATTACAAAGGAACTATTGTTAGACTTGCAGACAAAAGAAAGAAAGAAAAGAAAAAAGAGAGAGAGAGAGAAGGGCGTGGTGAACCCAATTGGGGAGATTTGAAGCTAAACTCCAGCTATAGAACTTTCCTCTTCTCCAATTCACACTCCACTATCAGCTTTATGGTATAACCCTTTTAGCATGATTAATTATAATTGAGATTATGATTGATCACGATTAATTTTAAAAATGATTGTAATTGATTTATAATTTGTTTCTTATTCTAACATTGTATTAGAGACATGATATTGATCTTGAAGAGATTTTTTTTTTTCGTTATGTAGAATTCGTAAAACTCGTTAGAATCATTACTAATCATGGTAACACCCTCTTTAGACACTCGAACAAGAACTCTCCATTCTCCGAAATATTTTTCCAAGAATATATCAGTGCTCCCCTTTGTGTTGCCTCTCCTTGCCTTTTATAAATGTGCTTGTTGGTATCAGCTGGAGGCTAGATTGGTACCAGAGGGATGGCCTTTGACATGATATGAGGTAGGAGGTGTGGGGGTGGTACTGGATTGCTTCTTCTTATGCTAACTTCCCCTTAAATTCTCTGGCTTCGTCTTCCATTTTTACGCATTTTTCTTTTCATTGTCCATCCTTAATTTATGCTGCTTCCCAATCCTTCAACTTCTTGCACCTCTCATACTTGCGTGAGGAGTGAGATTAGCTTGCGTTTGTGCAGAAACATATGATGACTAGTGTATGGTAAGGGAAGTTGTAGGCGAGTTAGGCGGCTATGGCTACTTTTTGTGGTAATGGTCGAACGAAGATTGCCCATAGGATAAGTGTCAGGATCTGGTAACCCAAGAATGAGATAAATGGTCTTGGAGCTAGTTAAGAATAACAACAACAATAATTCCCTTTTTAAATTTTTGAATTTCCATTTCTAACATTTCTTAATTTTTTTATTAAGATACATTTTTTTAAACATTCTTTTGTGATTCGAATGAAATCAAGTATTCACAATTGTCATTCTTTATTTATTTCATACTTGCGAATATGAATAATCATAATTTTCTTATTATCATTGTAAAAAATAAATAAAGACATGAACCATTATTTTGTTCGGGGATGCATAAAGTAATGCAAGAAACTAATAAACTATGCAAAGATGTGCAAATGACAAGAGAATTAAAACTACCAAATCAGAACTCTTCTCTTTCTCTTTTTCTTTAATTTTGTTTTTATTTTGCTATTTTGGTTTTCTAAAATCACTAAGAATCAAGTATTGAAAACTAACATACCCAAAAAGCAAATTACAGGAATGGTGACAATGGGCAGTCTCGTGACCTAGAATTTAAAAGATAATGAGCAGTCTCATAATCCGAAATTTAAAAGATAGGATTTTTAAAAAAGTTGTGGACGATTTCATAACTTGAAGTTTAAAAGACAATAGGCAGTCTCATGGCTCAAAATTTAAAAGAGAGGAATTTAAAAAGACAATGAGTGGTCTTGTGACTCAAAATTTAAAAGACAATGAGCGGTCTTGTAGGCTAGAATTTAAAAGGCTAAAATTTAAAAAAGACAATGACCAATCTCATACTCCGCAATTTAAAAGACAATGGACAATCTTGTGGTCTAAACTTTAAAAGACAAATCAAAAGAGACAATTGGTGATACCATGACCTGAAATTTAAAAGACAATGGGCGGTCTTGTGGCCCATAATCTAAAAGACAAGAATTAAGAAAGACAATAGGCGGTCTTTGCTAACTAATTTGGAAAGTGCACTAAATCGCAAAAGTAATAAAGTGATGAGGAAATATCATTCCCACGGAGATTGAGTTTCCAAATACCACTTCACTAATCCAACTACTATCTAAGTAAAGATTTGATTCAAAGAGAATCTAAAAGCAAGAAAAGTAATTAGAAGAAAAGCAAAACAAAACATATCAGATAACTTAAGAGCAGTAAAGAAATCACAATAACAAATTAGAGAGTAATACTTAATGATAAAGGCATGAGGGATTCAATTTCACTTGATTTTTCCAACTAGTATTTGAAATTCCAACCTAATTAAGTTCTAATTAATCAATTAATGGGGAGATTTTCTACTTTAACTAATATCCAATTCCTTAGTACATCAATCCTCTTTAATCCTAAAAACTCAATTAATCCCTTAATTGAATCCTAAAAATTAAAGACATTATGCGATCTATGAAATTTTAAGCAAAACTCACACAACCAATAACTTCTATTATTAGATAGTCAAGATTATTGCATTTATCATATGGTCTAAGTCATCCACAAATTTTTCAATTTTCTACACAATCCACAAGATCAATTTATGAGTGATCAATTCACAAAAGCATTAAGAGTAGTGATAAATACTCAATTAAATAAAAAGAAACTTATATTAAATAAAAGGAATCCAAATACATCATCATCCAAACCAAGTTACATGTTCACCCTAGCAAGAAAATAATTTAGCGACTCATGGCTATAAAAGCACAAAACAAATTAAGAAGTAGAAGAAACATCATGAAGAAATCTTAGAAGAGAAAAGTCTTAGACGTCTCTAATGGTAAACTCCTCTTAACTTCCAAAGTGAACTCTTTCCCTCTGCTCCAGCTCTCCAAATCCTTGGCTTTGCCCTCTATTTATAATCTTTAAAGGAATCTATGGCACACTAGGTAAGCATGTTGTTAAGCCTTACTTTGTCGCAACTTGGGGCGCAATCTTCGCACTGAGAAGGAAAGTTGTCAACATAAGATTTGTAGATCTTTTCTTAGCTTTCTAACACCATTGAAATTAGGTAAGTCGCATACTTGTAGAAAAATTTAAGCCTAATTTACTAAGACATGTTTGACAACAAAATTTTCCTTAATTAACCTTTGACCTAATCTCTTGTTTTTTATTTTCTTCTTGTTGATTCCCTATAAATTAGGAAACAAATATTCTATCAAGATTAAGGAAAATTTCTTAATATCCTTGCATTAAATATAGGGATTTTCGGTCACTAAGTAAGGATTACTTGCACTCCAATTAAAGATATAAAATGATTACTAAAATTTAGGAATATTGATTTGACTTGGTCAAACTTTGTCAGCACTTTGCATGCGATTTTTCACCCTCTTAGTACATGAATTGGGCTTCGATGTCTCATAAAAGTTGTAAGAATTTTTCTCGTCTTTCTATAGCCACCAAGATTAGCTCAATCTGAGATTTATAGCAAAAGCTATGCTTAAAACACTGTAACAAGGTCCTTATGCACTTCACTAGAATTTTAGCAACCATGTCCAAACTTCTATAAAAGCCATTAAATTCCTAAAAAAATACATTAAAAATACATTTAATTCAATGGACCCAAAATTCACTCAATATAATAAATAAATGACATAATTCTTCTCTCAAAGCACTCAAATCCATGTTTTAACAAGCATAAAATGTGTGGATTTTACACACATATCAAATACTCTAAGCTTGAACAATTGCCTATCCTCAAACAATAAATAAACATTAAAAACTCATATTAAGGGTATTTTTTTTGTAAAGATGACAAGCATTGCATTTTAGACTTCTCGAAGAAACCTCAAGAATCCAAACCCGTGAATAACTCATTCAAATACTAAGAAGTCAGCATATTCAATCAAGCATACATATTTAACAAATGTCAAGGATGGTTGAACTTCATGCTTTTGCCAAAGTCTTTATCATCTCTCATTCAGTTATCAAGTCAGCAAAGTGTTTATAAGTCGCATCAACCATTTTTCCAATAAAAGGAGCACCCAAAGTTCGCACGAAGTATGAGCACATTTCCGACAACATCAAGGATGGTTGAACTTAACCAGTCCAGGCTCTCTATGTTTGTGCATTCTGTTTAAAGGACTCATTATTTCCCTTCCACATTGCCCTTAGTTGCTCATGTGTAGGAGTTGCATCTAGATTAAACTTGTATTGGTCTGTAAATAGATCTGCTAAGTCCGTACAATAAAAGATTTTGGAAAAATCTAACTGGATATACCATTCCAATGCAGGACTTGGTAAACTTTCATGGTAAAAGATGATGAAATTTTTTTCATTCATAGACCATATAGCCATCTTGGTGTCGTAACTTATCAGTCGAAAATAAGTGTTGTCACTCCTATCATACTTGGAAAAATATGGAATATTGAAATCTTTGGGAATCACAACATCAGTGGTAAGGCACAACTCTTCTATCCTAAGAGGACCATAGGTACTAGGACTTTTGATAGATTTGATTTGTTGTTCCACCTTCTCCACTCATTCTTCCTTCATCTTGTTCTTTTGAATTGTTGCATGACTATTCTCAAGATTAAGCCCTATAAGCTACCCTAGAATGAATACATGGGGTTGTTCCCAAACAGGCCCAACATAACTTGGAATTTCATTACAAGCACTCTATAAGATGTGGTACCTTTCCCTAATAGGAATTACTATTGGCGTTATTTGATGTGGCTACTCATGGTTATTCATCCCTTGAGTAATGCCTGAGACTACATTCGAGAACACCATACTATCACTACAGAAGAGATTAGTGGTGCACTCACATATGTTCCAGTTCCGCTTGAACCTCCATTTGCATCAAACAAGCTAAGAGACTCTCTCATATCTAGTAGTACTGCTTCCAACCTTACTTAGGTATCAGTCATCTAATTCATCCTTTCTCTCATTTCATCAACTTCCATACTTAGATTCTTCGTTGTCGTAAGATTGTCAGCAACCATCCTGGACTGAGATCTAGTGTTATGAACTCAGGTTTGATTGGTGTCTGTCTTCCTTAAACACACAATGTTTTAATTTTTCTGTAAATGGTGAATGGTAAAGAGTTTATTTTATTTCCTTAACCTTCCTATCTATCTTTTTTTTAAAAGCATGTAACACCTTGGAGTGACATGAGAACAAAGCATCATTTTCTTAAAAGAAAGAAAATTCTTGCACCCTTTCTCATAAATTTTGAAATCCACTCTAACTGACAAAACAAATTTGTTCATTCATACCTCGAGACATTTTCAATTATTGATTTTTCTCTTTTCTTCTTTATTCTTTTTCTTTTTTTAAAAAAAGCAACAATTCAAGGCAAGATGGAATAAAAACTTATAGATGGAGGAGATTCATGTTAAAAAGCAAAATTTGATACTAGAAAATGTGATGAAGAAGTTTTTGTTTGTTTTCTTTTCTTTTTTAGTTGCAATAATATATACAAAGATGTAGTGAAGAAATATGTTTTTTGTTATTTTATTTTATGCAGATGCTAGAATGCTAATGAAAAGTATTTTATCTCTTTCTCTTTTTTTTGGTGTTATCTTTTTAGATGCAAGAGGTTCACATTAAAATGAGATGAATTTTTTCTTTATATTTCTTAGATGCAAAAAGTAATGCTATCATGCAATGACAAATTTCTTTTTTCTTCTTCTTATTCTTCTTAAGAAAAGAAAATGAATGCTACACTATTATTATTATTATTATTTACAAAAAAGTGATTTTATGGATCACCCATTAGATTGCTAAGTTATTGGTCCACTAATAATGACTTTGCTTCTTTTTCAATTAAGGCTCACTTTCTTACGGAATAATTTTGAAATAATTTTTTTTCTTATTAGTGGACTAAGCAACTTCACCAAATCCAAGTATTTTAATGCATAAGATGCAAAAAATGAGAATTAGGTGAATGAACTTTTATTTTTAGTAAATGGGATGAATGACTTTCTTCTTTTTTTTTTAAAGGAAAATGAGTTGATTTTTTTTTAAAAAAAGAAGGAAAAAAAAAGAAGTGACTAGATCCTAATGGTCAGATCTCCTTAAAGTTATAACTCTAATTTTGGTAGCCTCTAGGTTCAATCTATCAGTGCAAGGTTTTACAGGACGAATCTACATTTCTATAGGCCATTGGTCCCCATATTACCCATATCCATGAGATAAGGACCTATTTCATGAAGTTGACCACAAATATGGATAAACCATATCAATATGATTAATTCATGATATCAATAACAATTTGAGTGACGTCTCAACAAATGTCAAGTGAGCACATGATCCCTTAATAACAAAAGTTAAGACCTTTCCTGCTCCTCAAATTCGCATAAACTCAGGTATTAAGCTCAAAAAGTGTGTGAGGTATGTGATGATGAAGTGTGTGATGGGAGCATACAAACATGTATAAAACCTAAGAAAAGAAAACTACCCTCAACCTCCAAAACAACAACAAAATAGATCATATATATAACAACCAGTAGTCATCTGCCCTAAGCTTGAAACAACAAAATGGAAAATAATTATTAAATCAATTAAACATATACATGTAGAACATGAACATCAAGCAAAACAAAGTCATAAAACAAATAAATAAAGAATATTAATGATTTGCACAACTAACTATGACATGCTTTGCAACACCCTTCGTAGGACATTACTTTTAAGACTACCACTGACCAAATAAAAACCAAATTATAAAGGTTTACTATTATAAAATACGAGTTTTAAATTTTTTTTTGCTGACAACATAAACTTATCAAAATTTGAAAGAACACAAGTTATAATTAACTGATCAATACACAACTTATATAAACATGATATAGTCCGCCAACATCATACAATACTTGAGACTTACATTTAAAAAAAAAGAAGACAAGTAGCAAACCCTGTGACGGGTCCTACTTATAAACACGGTAACAAACCCCAAAGAAAACTTAAAGTGCTACCTATCTCGATGAACATGCCATACGTCTGTACGTCCACGCAACTACACCTTAACGAAATCAAGGAGATTATGCCCCGCCACCACCACAACCTTTACAGAGTATAAGTGTAACATAGAACAAACAAGACAAAACAATAAAAAAGTGAGATCCCCAACATCAATACCATATGGTAGTGCAGAAACAATAATGACAATCAATACCATTCAAATACAGATATCAAACAATATAGTCAAAATACAGGTTAATAATTTAATTCAATAAACAACATAACAGATAATTCGACAAGCAATTGCTGCATCAGTATGCCAAAAGATTACAATAATATTATATCATAACATTATCATATCATAACAATGTGAATGCTGACTATGCATATGAATATTATGTATACTGACCATGCACAACAATATGATATGGACCATGCCACATCCATAATGAACAGACCCCTACTCCATGGAGCTAAACCAAACAACCCTCGGAGAGAATGATCTAGAAGACATGTCTGTATCTCGTCAGCCTCAATTCAAGTGCTAAAATATTTTCTCAATGCGCAACATGGCTTATACAAGACATTCTACGCTGGATCGTGAAATAGCGCAACATCTAGTCGAGATCGTCAGTGAGTTGCAAACAGAAAACCGCACTCCGACGTCCCCAAGGTCTACTATATGACCGTCACCATACACTATTCGTACCTGCACTAAGGTGTAATTCATCTCCAGATCACAATAAACGCAGACCTGATGACTTAATGCAATGTTTTATGTCTACAACATAACCTTCCACAAAGGAACAAGTCACCACAGGGCTAAAGTATTTTTCCAACATCACAAGGTCCAATACGTAGGCCCAAAAGCAAATCACTAAATTTCTCAACTTACAAAGCACTTTTGCTACGTTTTTAAATTTTGTAAACATTTTCAAACATTTTTCTAAATCGCATAGCTCAGAATCAACACTTTAGGAACATGTAAGATTTTATCAATATTTTTCAATCTCATAAAGCATTTGTTGAAATTCTAAACTTTATTTCGAAACTTCCCAAGTTCAATAGAAAATTTGAATCTTAAATCCAAGGTTTCTTTACTAAAACTCCTCAAAGCAAGATTTTCCAACACTTTTCACAAAAGCCACTTATTTTTTATTAAATCAAGACTAAGAAAAGCCTTTTTCCATCACCTTTATCAAACAAAAACTTTCTTAAATAAAACATTTTAAGTATCAAACCATCATTCCACTCATTTTACACTTTTACAAAAGTCACTTATTTTTTATTAAATCAAAACTAAGAAAATCCTTTTGCCATCACCTTTATCAAACAAAAACTTTCTTAAATAAAACATTTTAAGTATCAAACCATCTTGAAATCCTTTAATCAAATTCTTTAACACCAAATCATATAAGTTCTAACTTAATAAAATATTTTTAGCTTGAATTACCCAATTTTAACCATTATGGCCGTGAGCCATCTAGGTATTTAGGAACCAAAATTTTCTCACCATTCATGCATGATTCATTATATGCATCACGTTCCAATCATCATATTTACTTCATAACAAGTTCATACATACCAAGCTCATACATACTATTAAAGTTATAAAAATCTTATCATGCATATTTTTAAAGCCATAAAATCATATGAAACAAATAAGCACAAAATCACCCAAAAACTCATACAACAAGTTTAAGCATCATATTAAAGCCATTAAATTTTAAGGAATAAACAAGCACAAAATATGATAAGTCATACAACAAAGTGGGTAAATCCTTATATGAATTTCTCACTCTCCACATAAATTTTGTTTCTCACCACCAAAATGGTTGATGAGATTTCTCTCTCTCTTACCTTATGTGACGACCAAAAAGAAAGCTCCTTGATGTCTCCTTTAAGGAAAACTCCAACCAACAAAGCTCCTTGAAATAAAGCAAGCATAGAAAAAATAACTTCTAAGGCTTGAAAGGAAAAGATCCTTGATCACAAAAAAAGATCTAGAATATGAAAAAGGAAGAAAGAATAAAGATTAAAAATCTCACCTTTAGAATCTCCAAACTAGGGCTTGAAGAGTAATGGATGAAGATGGATGAAATGGAAAATGTTCACAACATAGAAAAGCTTCCAAATGATGAGTAGGTTCAAGACATTGAGTTGGTTTGAATTAAACAAACATGGAGGGTGGATTTCTATGGTGTGGCCATGAGGTATGGAGAGAAAATGAGAGAAGAAAAGTGAGAGAGAAAAAATGTGTAGCTTTTTGGATGGAAGAGAAAATGCAAAGGATGAAGATTGAAGAGTTTTACCTTAAAAGCTTTAAACTTTAAGCTAGAATAAGGACTTGAAAATGGAATAACAAGAAGATGATCTCAACATAGAAGCTTCTCCAAATGAGGCATAGATTCAAAAAGTGTGGTTGGTTGGAATGAAAGAAAATGGAGAGTGGATTTGGGTGTGAAAACCGTGAGCTACTAAAAGAGAGAGAAGAGAGAATTTTTTTTCTTTTGGTCACTTGATAGGAAGATGAAGAGAAAGCTTAAGAGAAAAGTGACAACATTGTCATCCTTTTTTCCTTCCAAAACCGTGAGCTCACCAAGGAAGAGAGGGAAAGTGACTTCTCTAATAAGCTTGTTACAAAGCTTCTCCACTAAGTTTCTCGGATGCTTCTATCATGGACCTAACAAGTTTGGGTCCATGGATGGACTACCTCTTTTTTCAATCTGGCAGTATTTATATGTAGATCTGCGTATATAAAAAAATTAACAGTTAAAATATATAATTTTTTTGTATGTACAGTTATTCGTATGAAAAAAAAGAGTGATCTGGATAAATTTATGTGCAAATTTGAGTACTACTAGTTAAAATCGGTAAAAATCTAACTTTTAATTTGGACCATTGATTTATTTTAATAATAAATTGTAATTGGCTAGACGACATGGATAATAGTTTTGATGATAACAAACATGAAGATGATGAGAAGACCAAGTCAACAGATCTTCAAAGATTAGCTTTAGGACTTAGGATCTTTGTAAGGAGACCTTTTTGGATATCTCATTGGTATTGGAAGAAAAGATTAAAATGTTTTTCAAAATAAGTTTCCAAAATTCAAAAATTCGTTTCTTTATATTTGAAAGTGTTAAAACTATTTTTGTCTCAGGGGTATTTGAATAGACCCCATGGTATTCGAATAACCATGTTTTATATCTTTATACGTTTTCTATTTTTCAAAGTGCTATTCGAATAAGCACTCTTGGTATTCGAATAAAGCTTTCTAAAATATGTTTTCTAAATGATCTATTCAAATAACCTTAAAGGTATTCGAATAACCTGTTTTACAGAAAGCTTGTTTTATTAGTGGTATTCGAATAACCAATAAGGTATTCGAATAACCTCCTTCAGATTTGTTTTTCACGAAACAGTGGTATTCGAATAACCATGATAAACCACGATTCCTCTTTTAGAAGGAAACAACTATTTCAAATTTAAATGGAATTAATTATTCCAACGATTTGTTTTCCTCAAAGGCTTCACCCACATCTAAAAGTTGCCCAATTATTTTGAATTACTTGGCTTGTAATATAAATCATATTTCCTCTGCCAAAATATCAATGGTCCATCCATGGACCCAAACTTGTTGGGTCCATATTAGAATTTTCCAAGTTTTGCTAAAGCTTCCTTAGGAAGCCAATTTTCACTTTTAGAAAGTCAAATGTGATGTCAAAAGGTGATGTCACATGGATGATGTCTTTATCTCTTTATTTTTTTGTAATTTATTTATCATTGCCTATCTCATGTTAAATTGTTGTGCTTAAAGTGAACACTATCTAGAAAAATTTGCTTTTATAAGAGTTTGCAAAAGTTTTAATTACTCAATTCACCCTCCTCTTGAGATCTTAATAGCTACAATTTACCAAAACATCAATGGTCCAAGTTATCCAATTACCCGCTAAAGCTTCCTTAGGAAGCCAATTTTCACTTTTCAAAGTCAAATGTGATGTCACATTAAAGTGAACACTTTAAAAGATTTTCCTTTATTACCTAATCATTATCAAACCAGTATTTATTATCCGTTGATAATAAGACATACCCGATTTTATTTCTCGATAAAATTCCGATAAAAAACTTCAGTGGCTCAGACGATTTCTGATTAGTAAGATCCCCAGTAAGATTTCTAGTCCCCAATTTTTCAAAAATTTTATCTTTCCCTTCCCTCATAATGCGCACGAAAATAAAAAAATATAACAAAATTTTACTTAAATAATTCACAAAAATTGAAAAATTTTATCTTTCCAAGTACTTTCGGCATAATGTGCACGAAAATCAAAAAATATAACAAAATAATCAAAATCACTCAAATAATTCATAAAAATTCACAAAAATTATAAAAATTATAAAAAGCACATATAACAAAAAACAAGTAACTTTTAGAGTGTTACATGCTTGACTCTAAAAAATTCTCAATTGAATTGCCATCTCGGGCTGTAGGAATTTATTTAGGCTGATCACACTTGGGTTAACGAAGAAAAAATAAAAATTTGAGAAGCAAATGGAGTCACTATTAAGGTTTATTTAATTTGGGAAAAGGAAAACCCATTTTAGAGAAAATGTGTCTTCGAAAGCAAAGTTCAGGTCCGAGAGTCGATTATGTCCAGGGAAGGGTAGGAATTTAATCCTACAGCACTACTGATATATCTATCCCAAGACGGTTTATCTTAAGCCAATTGTGCAAATAAATAATAGCCTTAAAATATTTATTTTTACCCTTTCAAGCAAAAAGACGAATAAACAGATATTTGATATTTTTTTATTGAAGTTTATTGAATGATTAGGAAACTTAGAGAATATATATATATATATATATATATATATATATATATATTTTTCGATTGCATATCTATTTCAATGAGAGGATTTTTAATCTGCTTTAGAGTGAGTTTTTAAATTCATTTGACCATACAATCATACATTAATGGTCAAGATTAAAAGTTACTTAAAGATCATGTGACCACTTAAAAAAATCACATCACAT
Organism: Ormosia emarginata; assembly: GCA_029884605.1. Classification (NCBI taxonomy): domain Eukaryota; kingdom Viridiplantae; phylum Streptophyta; class Magnoliopsida; order Fabales; family Fabaceae; genus Ormosia; species Ormosia emarginata. The sequence goes on along the minus strand of JAQQTP010000066.1, from coordinate 10,407,161 downwards.
GGATTTATGAAAAATTCTAATTTGGGACCATTCATGTAAGATCCAATGGTCAATATTTAATCCTCTCACCTCTTAAATAATAATACACTCATCTCACAAAAAGACGAATAAACAGATATTTGATAATTGAAGTTTATATATATATATATATATAAGGTTAAAACATGTTCATAAAATAAACAACACTTTAAGATTAATTCAAATTCATACCATTGAGGGAAAAGAAGTAAGATCAAGCAAAAATTAATTTAAGAAAAAAACCAAAAGATATTTTTTTGTTTTTATTTTTCTCCCTTTTTTTTTATTTTCAGGCTTACTTGCCAATTTTATTTACTGGATTAGTTCCTCGTCACATTCTTTTATTCATTCATTTTTTTTACCATTTCCTCTTTTTTTAAAAAAATGATTAAAAAAATCTAATAAAGAGCCTAACTCACTATAAAATAAATAAAACCTCTAGCCTACTAAAGACACCAATTGAAACTATAGTCTAGTAGAAAGATTTTATTTATAACCCCACTAAAAGAACTAACCCTCTTTGTTTATTTTTTTCTTTATTTAGTCATTCACTACAAGAACAAACCTGAAACTAAATCAAATCCTTGTGACGCAAAACCCAAATAAATAAATTCTAATCTTCTTAACCACACACCTGGGCCTAAGTAAAAATCCTTAGCCTAAACAAAATCAACCCAAAGTTTCATTAATCACAAAACAAGGCAAATGAATAATAGTAAAAAAAAAGAAAAGAAAAAGAAGCGTGAAACAACATAAGGGAGACACACGATAGTTTGGGTGAGTTGTAGGGGTTATGGCGAGCTCACTTGGAGGCAGAGGCTAGGTTGTGGAGAAAGGTCAACGACAAGGAATTGGTGGCGCAGTGTATGGTGGTGGCTGGCGAGACAGCTAGGTCTGGTGGTTCGTGGGTTTGGGGGTTGTGTTTTGGGAGTCAACGATGATCTGACAATGACCTAAACAGAGGTGCAACGATTTTGGTTGGGGCTGTGCAATCTAGGTTTAAGGTGGTTCAGGTTGCAGGGGTGGTAGCGTGGGCACAAGCATGGGATTTTGGTGGCTAAGTTCCACTGCGAGTTCAGTGAGGTGGTGGCTTGTTGAGGTGGTGATTGGCTAGGCTCATAGTAAGGCTATGTTTGGAAGTTTTAAAGAGCAAGAAATGGAGTGACTCATAATGGAATAAAATTGAATTGCAAGGAATGGAATGGAATAACATGTGTCACTCCATTATTTGGATGTTTAGTGAGTTGAATGAGAGAGATGAGTGGAATTCATGACATTCCCTCATTGACCCCCCCTCCAATTTGGGGGAATAAAAATGTGAGACTTTGAGTGACAAATGTCCCTCCCTTGTCATTCCTTTTCCTTCTATTAAAAAACTGCAAAACACACATTTTTTAAGTTTGATCATTCCATTCTTTGTCATTCCCTCTGTTTTCATCCTTCCAAACATAACCAAAAGGGCTTCGATTCAAGATTATGTGTGTTTTTTTGGGTAGTGAGCAGTGGTTGACGAGTTTGGGGTGTTTTAGGGTTGATTTTAATGGTTGATGGGTCTCTGGTTTGTTGATAGTGGAAAGAGTTTAGGGTTTAGTTTCTTTTGGTTTGATGGGGAAGATGCTTCTATTTTGGCTATATGGTGGTAAAGGTGTTTGGTGGTGGCTAGGTGTGGAAGAGGTGTTGAGTTGCTCAAAAAAGTGTGGGATGAATTTAGGCCATGTTTGGGAGGATGGCATTGGAGGGAATGACGTGGAATAAAATGGTAAAATTTAATGAAAGTGTGTTTGGGAGTTATTTTAAAGGAGATAATGGAATGGCAAAGGAGGGCCTCCCTTGCTACTCAAAGCATTCAATTTTTGTCCCTCCAATTTGGGGGGTTAAGGAAGGAATAGTTTGAATAATCCACTCGTTTCCTTCATTAAACTCATTAAACATCCAAACAATGGAGTGACTTGGTTTATTCTATTTCATTCCTTTTCTTTCCATTCCATTATGAACCATTCCATTTCATCCTCTTTAGAACTCCCAAATATAGCCTTGGGTTTATGTTGATTAGTACAAACTGATTGCTATACATCTTGGTCTTTATCTTATTTATGGGTGAAGCTTGTTTCTTGTGCTTGGATTGAGATTTTGTTTTGGTAAATATGATTCCCTGGTGTTGATGACTTTGCGATGGATTTAAGGGGTGACAAGACATAATTGTGTGTGCTGCATGGGTGCTTGGTCCATCATTTTATAAGATCACCATTTTTAAGCAATAATGAGTTAATAAAAACCAAAAAATTGTAGTGTCATCAAAGTAATCTAGTAAATTAAAGAGACAAGGAGGAGCATAAACCTTTTTGAAGTTCTAAGAATACAATGTCACAATAGTTCTCTCTTCTTCTTTTTCTCACTCAGGTATTGCCGAAAAGATTGCACTCTCTCAAAGGCTCTTTCTTTTTCACTCACTTTCTCAGTACAAAAGCTGTGTCCCCTAGCCTTCTTCTCTGTTTGATATTTATAGACCAAGTTGGATGTTACAAGTGGAGGATTGTGACTTGTAGATCACGCTTTGCACCCTCTCAATTTGTAGGTTGCAGTAGAGACTTTCTTCAGCAAGAAGCTTGTTCACATTGAAGGACTTCTATTTGTTTTTTTTTGGTTTGTAGGTGTGATCATTAGGTGTGGGTTTGGATGTTGGGTTATGGACCTGAAGCATAAATCTTAGGCCAAAGGGGTGTAGGCTTACACATCATTTTTCCTTTCCCAATTTTTTTTTAAAAATTTTCTAATTTCTTTTTTTTTGTCATTTCTTTTTTGTTTTTTTACTTTTCATCATCAATTATTATTTTCTTTTATGTGCTTGGATAAAATAGTGTGTTCACACTAGATCAACAAATAAATGCATCGTGAGGAAAGTATTTTTGTATGATGAAAATTGCCTTGAAACATATGTTTCTTCTTAAAAGGTTGACCAAACCAAACCTGCTTTAATGCTTGCCTTTTTCCTTTTTCTTTTCACAAATTCCATTTAGATATGCCTTACAATGTGAATCTTGTGGTTTTCTTTCTTCAAAAGTTCTTGTTTCCATCCATTTTTGACTAGGCACCTTCTAGTCTGGATTATCCATTAAGGATATTATTTCCTTCCCTTGATTGAAACTTGAGCTTTTTTTTTTTTTTTTTGTCTAAATTGTTCATTGAAAGATTACCATTAGGTTGTTAAATTGCACTGATGTACTCATGTTCACCTTACTTGAAGCATTGCTTAATGGATATACATGAATTACAAAGAATAACACAAAGAAATTTATTGAGTGGACAAATTTTGACTGATTTGGGAATTCAAAAGCATGAATGGCTCTTGCCATGAATGACAAAATGGAATATATCTTAAAGATGTGGGATAGCATGGAGATCAAATAAGTATTTCCCCAGTGTGGATTTCTTGATTCTCATTTGATTGATCTTTTATTTGTTAACTAGACCTTATAGCCATTGATCTTTCTATAGATGGGATCCTTTAAGATTTTTTTTTGCCGAGCCTTTATGAAATTTTCCCTAGTGTATGCCATTTGAATTCATAACTAATTGCCCCCAATGTTAAATAAACTTGCACCAATGTAGGCTAAATTTACTCATTTTACTTGCCTTTACTTTTGCTTAGGCTACCTCATGGGTTTTAAGCCTAATGGGCATTTTTCTTATTTTTTGTCTCTTTTTTTATTCTTCTTTTTTCTCTATCTCTTTTTTACTATTACTTCTTTTTTCATGGAATAATGAACTAGAAATATAGAAGAGCACAGAGCTTTTGTCCCAAAATTAAAGTTTATGAAAATAAAAGCAAACACTCATTGATCATAGTGGACTTTTAAGGCTTGTAACGTGGCCAAGGTTAAAGGTAATGAGATGAAGGATACACAAGGCCCAAGCAAGTGTTTGTTGATTAAAAGGGGTCAGAATCTTTGACTTTTCTATATGAAAGCATATTCTACTAATTGTGCTTGTATTTTAAAAAACAATGGTCCTTATTCCATTTTGGATCCCAAAATTCATGTAAAATGTTTTATTTTCTCTTCATATTTTATTTTTATTTTTTTTTTTGCTTTTCATTTTGATTACTCATTTTTCCTATCACATTATTCTATCATCTCTCTCTTTGCTTTTTTTATTTTCTTTTCACATTACAAACTATGAAGTAAACTATTGATAAAAGATGACCTTTATTTGTGCTAGCCCCCAAGATGAGGTGATCCTTGTCTAAGGTTCTTTGAAAAGAAAATATTCAAGCTCAAAAGTGGTAGCAATAGATAATATGATATTTTTTTGTCTTCTTTTTTTAGTTTTGGGTAGAGAGAAATGATCATTCATCATTTTAAATTGTGACTACTTATTTTCAAAAGTTTAATTTCAAGACAAAACTTAAAACTAGTGTAAACCAAATCTCGCTTTTCACATTTTTGAATCATTATTTATTCACTGCATTTTCCCTCTCTCTCTTTCTATTTTTAAATAACAAGATCACTAGCTTTGCATTCACAAGAGGAAACAATTTTTTTTCCATCACTCTTTGCTATGTTGAGCCATTGTCATTTTGGCATTTGTTAATCACGAGTAACCTTTGAAGTCACAAAATGCACAAGAAGGGGATTGAATTGTACACCACAAGAACTTTGGCTTTCTCTACAAAACAGAATAGAGTCTACTCAACCTTTCCCAAGGTGATCACTTGGAGTTGAATAGATTCATAATAGACCTATAATACAGTTAGGTAGAGTCACTTATCACTCTACTCAATTATGGCGGAGAAAACATAAAATAATAAACTAGGTAAAAGCTTTTTGTAATATATTCTAGTAACTATTTTTTCTTTTATTTTGAAAATTGATTCCAAAACCTTAAGTATATTCCAATCAAGATTTAAGGTGTACTTGTAGCAAATCTTCTTTGAAACTTATCTTATCTTATGAGAAATTTGGTATCAAGAAAGCTTAGGTGACAAAGTTACTTTTTCTTTCAATAAGAACTTGATGCAACACCTTATCTTCATAACAAAGTATTTGTTTAACTTTGATCAAGGTTTAAACAAATATAAATCAATCAGGATAAAAAATGAAAGAGAGAGAACAACTCATAACCATGATTTATCCTGTTTCACCCCTAACCACTTGGGGCTACGTCTAGTCTCTAATTCCTCATTGGGATTTTCTTCACTTTAATCTTTGTACACCAGCCACTCCTAGTTTCTTTTCTAATTTCTCATAGTGGTTAGTATAATCCACTCGCTTACTCACACTCACCACTATGGGTTCATGTGTTTGTGGTAGATTTAAAGTTTAAATAATTCTCTATGATCACTCAAAGAGTGGATAAACTAATTTCAATTCAAGAGAAGCACCTAAAATAAGATTTTTTTTTTTAGCTAACAGTATGTAGATAAGAATAAATGAGAAAAGTCAAAGAGCTTGAGTAGAGTAAAATAATGAGTAAGCACTATTAGATTGATATTGCATTATTCTAACCTTGTTGCATCTCTCAAGATTGGGCCTATTTATAGGCTTTCTAGGACTAGTCGTTGCATTTCAAATCATCCTGAAATAGCCAGTACATAAACTAGCTGTTAGTCTAAGTTTCCTGATGCATTTCGTACTATTTTATCCTGTAGCAACTTGAGTAGGTTCTTAATATGACTCTGCTTAACTTCTGTTTTGCTTTACTTCAATTATGCTCATCTAGCCTTCTTGCTTCTTTACTTGAATTCTTATGAGTTGATGATATTTTCATATTGTTTTGCATAAGAACTTGTGCTCTTCTAGAGTTCATCATGAATCTTTTGATTTTGAGAGATTTCTCTATTTGGGTCGAACTGACCCTGCTCGTATTATTCTTAGCTTTGATCATTCTGCTCATATAAGTCTAGGCTTTTCTCAAGTTTTATGTGACTCTTCTCTTCACAAATGGTGATTAACTATCCTCCGATGTGATCTTTCTCATTAAGTAGCAAGGGTCTGCAATAGTACACTAAGCATAATCTCACACAAACCAAGTTAGTTTATTTTAAGATCATAAGAGCAATCATACATATGTTTTCAATATAGTTTGTTAATTATCAAAACTCACATTAAGCTTTCATCACAAAGGGCTTTAGAGCTTACATATTTCCCTTTTTGATGATGACAAACTATGTTTGAAAACATGGGAAACTAACAAAGGATAAAGTCATTACCATTTCCACACAACTAATGAGAAGGGTCAGAGCAATATACTTGAGCAGTGTCAAGTGCTCCCCCTCAACTGATCAACTTATTTGAAACTTGTTAGCAGACAATGATAACACAAAGATATATGTTATGCAAGCTATGATTGGTCTCTTACAATGTTAAGGTAGATACTTCGAGGAGTCAAAATATCAGAATTTAAGATATATCAACTCAAAGAAATATAAAGTCCCCCTTAAAATTAGCATTCCAACTCAAAGAGATATAAGCTCCCCCTTAAAATAAGCATTCATTAAAGAGCTTTGAGCAAAAACAACAACATACATATAATGCAATTCAAGACAAACTAATTTTCTCCCCTTACTCTAACATTCTTATTGCAACATTGCATGTATTCAATATTTCAATATTTTAAAAAACATATTTCCTACTCCCTCTTTGGCATCAATCGAAAAAAATAAAAACAAATAAAAATAGTGAAAGCATTGTAAAGGTATAGAAGATTTTGGCATCATAAGTTATTAAGTTCGAAATCTTAACAACTTTAGCCATTGGACAAAATAAAGGTTCAAAACAATTGAACAAACATTTGATGGTAATCACTTAACTAACATATTTACACAAGTTACTAAGAGATTTCTCCTAGTTGGAGGACATGAAGGTACTAGTCTTTCTCAATGGTTAGGAAGCGAATTGCTAGTAAAGGTTAACTTTCCATCCTCTTGGATATTGAATTGTCCACTAGATATTAACCTTCTAGCTACATTCTTAAAACCTTTACAATCTTCAATTGAATGGCCAATTTCCCTATGTGAAACTTGCAAGTAAGATTAGGGTTATACCAAGCTGGGAAAGGAGGTACCATCATGAACATAGATTTTTCAACAACTAAATGAGCATCAAGCAAATGTTGGAAGAGTTCAGTATTTGAAATTGATAACTTCAGGAAAGGTAGTGGTCAACAACGAAAGCATCTTCAATTCTGTGGACTTGGTTAGGAATGAAGGTGATTGGACTGATTTTGTGGAGGTATAGGCAAGTATTAGAATGATGTGGAGGTGAAAATGGATGTGTCAAAGTGTATGAATAGGATGACTGATGGTGATTAGCTTGGTAAGGGGTATGGGCTAAAGATTGATGATGGTAAGGTACAAATGTTCGGAAAGTTTGGCAAGTGGAGTGCGATTATAGGATATGGAATGGGATTATGGGATATGAATTGAAAATGGTTGCTAATATTGCACAGGGTTTACATATGACTCCATTCTCTTTAAATGTGGCTTATTCACTTGAAAATCATTCTCACCATTTACTATGGACAACTTTCCAGCCTTTGGTAGCATTTCTATTCTTTCTCCAACCATAATCATGTCGACAAGATCTTTGAAGGCTACCTCAACCATTAACTCAATCAAAGAAAACCCTAGGGTTCCTCAGAAGTAGGAACAAATTTCAGGCAAATTAAGTAGTGGTTGAACTTGAGCTACCAAGGCCCTCCACTTCTTGGAATATTGTTTAAAAGCCTCATCATTTCTCTTTTGCATCGCACTCAATTTCCTCTGAGTAGAAGCGGTATCCAAGTCAAACCTATACTGGTCCATGAGCAATTTGGCTAGGTTTCTCCAACAAGAAATTTTTTATTGATGCAACTGTATATACCACTCTAAAGTAGGCCCAATTAAATTTTGATGGAAGAAACTGATGAGGAATTTCTCATCTTTAGAATGACCATCTTAGTGCATTAGGTCTTTAAGAGGAAGAAAGGGTTGATGGTTCCATCAGATTATGAGAAATTCATATTAGGGATGGTTATTTATGCATTAGGAATTAGCTCATTAATTTCCAAAAAATTATAGGTGTTGAAACCTTAGATTGCCCTAATTTGCTCTTGCAACTTTTCTAGCATCTCATCTATTATCTTCTCCTTTACTGATGCCATTGAATTTGGATTAGCATGCGTAGAAACACTAGATACTACACAGTGGACCATTGTTTGGGTTTAAATTGCTATTCTATCATTATTGGCAACTGTTATATGAACTACTAGACCATAATTTCTTAATGCCCATTTGATTCCTTTGATAGAAACTCATCCGTTATCTGCTTTAATATTCTTTCTATTCTTATTTGTCCTTTAGTCATTTGATCCATTCTTCCCTTTACTTTATCTACTTTTAGACCTAGATTTCTCCTAACCACTTACATGGGCCTTGTCTGTGATACAATCTCTTGAACATAGGTTTGATTGATGTCCATCTCCCTTCAAAGCACAATGGCTTAACTTTCTGAGAAAGAATGTAAATGAATATTAAAGAGCTTATTTTATTTCATTATCTTTCTTTTCTTTCTTTCTCTTCTATTCTTTTTTAAAAATTTTCTAAAAGGATGTAACATCTTGTAGTGACTCAAGAAAGAAAATATCATTTTAGTAAAAGGCAAAAAATTATTACACCTTCCTCAAATCTTTTAAAACTCATTTTAAACTTAGTACAAATTTGTTCATCCATGTCCCTAAACATTTTTAATCGTTGTTTTTTTTTTCCTTTTCTTAAGCAACAATTCAAGGCAAGATGGATTAAATACTTTTAGATGTAAGAAATTCATATTAAAATGCAACAAGTAAAAGTTGATACTAGAAAATGTGATAAAGAAGTCTTTTTTTTTCATTTTCATATTAGTGGACGAAACAACTTCACCAAATCTAAGTATTTTGATGTATGAGATGCAAAAGGTGAAAATTAGGTGAATGAAATTTTACTTTTAGTAAATGAGATGAATTATTTTTTTTTCTTTTTTTTTGCGTTGTTCTTTTTTAAGGAAAAGAAGGTGATTTGATTATTATTTTTAATTAAAAAGGAGGTGAATGACTTTTTTTTTTGCATTTTACACCTACGCCATTATTTTAAATGTAAGAGTAAGCAAAATATATGAAGTATAGAGGTACAAAGAAGAAGGACACTCCCTTTGTATCCTAGCAAGATGGAATCCTAAGAGTTGGTCTAAGGTCATGACCCTAATATAGGTGGAAGCTAAATTCACTCTATCAATGCATAATTTTTTAAGATGGTTCTAGAACTCGAATGAAAATGGTTCTCAGATTGCCAAAAGATAAGGGTCTGATTTTGTGAGCCTAGCCATTGGGACGGATAAGTCACAATATGGCAGTCCATAAGACCAGTAACAATTTGAGCAGAAGAATTATCGACAATCAAGGAAGCACAAGGCCACACAACAACATCGCTGAAGCCCTTTCTATGTCTTATGGCATCACTCAGGCTCGAGTATAGAGACCATTTTTTTTTTGCTGAATAAAAATTTAAGGTCAAAGGTGACTGCCTTATCCTAGGGTCATGGCAGGCCTCCAGGCTCAATGAGTACTTATAGAGGTACTTACAGATAAACCACTAACAACGGACCCTGGCAGGAATCGAACCCTAACCAACTTAGTTGACAAGGTTCACCCTTACTAGTTGTACCAACCGTTATTGGCATAGAGCCCATATCATGTGTGAGGTTAGTGATAATGAGGTGTGTGTTAGCAGCATACAAACATGTATAAAACCTAAGGAAAGAAAACTACCCCTAACCTAAAAAACAATAACCAAACAAAACATATATATAGTATTATTAGCATTGTCTATCTTAAGTCATCTATCTTAAAGTTAAAACTAGGTATGATATATATATATATATATATATATATATTCATATGAGCGTAAATACATACATATGTGTGTCTATGTGTGCGCCTATAAGCGTGTGCATGTGAAATAAGATCAAAAGTAAGATGAAAATCAACAATAAATATTTATAAACAAACAATACAAAAATCAAACAAATAACAGTAGTAAATCATTAAACAAAAATGGGTGAAACAAATATCATAAAGGTTATAAAGATTTGCAAATTAACTTCAATGGGCGTGACTCCCTAACCATCCCTAGCGTCTAAGAGTTTTTTCACCTGCTTTTGTATTACCTATTGTCTCTCTGGTCCAACTTTCCTTTTTTGTTATACCACTGGCTTAGCGTCTTTCTTTATGGAAAGTTGGTGGGAAATGAATTTAGGATCCAATCTAGGCATATCGGATGACATCCAGGTAAAGAGATCCTTGTTCTTATTAAGGAATTCAGTTAGTTGGGATTTTTACTTAAGGTTCAATTATCCTCCGATCTTGGTAAATTGATCAGGCTTGGTACCAAGTTGGAGGGATTCCAATTCTCTTTCAGGTTGGGGATGGGTATCACAGATCTCTTCGCGCATATCCAGCTTAGTCAAGAGGACATTGACGGGGTCCATAGTGACCGAGGTGGATTTATCATGCTAGTCCATATTCTGCGATTTCTTAGTAATTTTTAGGTTTTCATTATAGCACATTCATGTCGTTGTCTGATCTCCTTTGATCATGACAACCTTGTCATGTTGGTCAAGGAACTTCATGGCCAAATGAGGGGGGGTGAAAATCATGGCCCTAAAGGCATTGAGGGAAGGTCAACCCAGGATCATGTTGTATGCAGAAGGACAATCTACCACAAGAAACTTGACATTGAGTATCTTGAATAGAGGGTCTTTTCCCAGAGTCAAGTGGGTTTCAATGTATCTTACCAGAGTTATTTTATCTCCCATGAAACCAATCAACTCTCTGGTGTACGGGATGAGGTCTTTCTTCGAGAGTCCCAACTTTTTAAATAGATCTAAGAATATAATGTTAGCATAACTCCCTTAGTCAACAAATATACATCGTGCCTCAACGTTGGTGATAATCACGGATATCACCATTGGATCATCATGGCCTGGGATGGTATTTCCATAATCTTCATCAGAAAAAGATATCGATGGGGCCATCGTAATCCGTTGACCGACTTGGTAATCGAATGGGCGGTTATACTCAATATAGTCCAAAGAGCCTTCTTTCTTGTTGTGAACACTCAATTTTGACCGGATAAACAAAAAGAAAAAAGAAAAAAAAGAAAAAATAATTTTTCTTTTCTCTTATAATTAAAATATTAAAAAAAAAAAGGGATGCTGCAGGATTTTCCACCGAAAGAAAAGAAAAAGTGAGGCTTTTAATGCCCTTCAATGCTCAACCGAAAACAAGGGGAAAATGGAGCAAGCTATGCCTGTAACCTCCTGCAACCAGCCACCCTTATGAGGGGAATTCCTCACGTCATTCCCACTGGCTTGATGGAATTAGAGCTTCTCAATGGTATATAAAATGTGGCAAAACAAAGAATGGGGTGACAGACAAATTTCTAAAAAAAATCATGCATACTCCCACACACTCGTTCTCAGCTTTTCTCACGTAAGAACATTCCCAAGCAACTTCACCCTCACCATCATCAAATTTCGTCTAACACCAACAGATCTCACCCCATTTCACATACACTACATACCATACTTTCCACTATCATTTTGCACTGAAATAGAGAATAAAATTGGAAGAGAAGGGGGAGCGGTTTTTGGAGAGAAAACAGAGAACTATTTTCATTTTTTGGGAAGACCATTGGGGCAGCCATAATTTTTTTCTTTTCCTACACTAACACAGGGGAGGGCTGATATTTTGGGAGAAAACAGAGAGCATGGGGGCAATTTCGGAGGACTTTTGTTACTAACGGACCAACCCACAACATTTTGTGGAAATTTACTATTCATCATCTTCTCCAACTTCTCATTTTACTATTCATCATTCTCACCGTAAACCTTCACAAACTCACCTTCACCCAAATGAGTTGACTCACCAGAAACACCATCATCTTCCTCCATTACCACCTCACCTTCACTCATCTTCACCATTAACCCAAACCACTATAACCACCATCTCCTACCATCACAACCGTCCATCATCACCCATCTTCCACCAACAACCTCCGTAACCACCACATTGCAGCCACCTCCAACACCATACCATTGCAAGCCGCCGGCTCCACCATCTCCTTCAACTCCGGCCGACCAGCACCGCTCACCTGCACCTATGGGACCGCACCAGGCCGCCCATCACTTGAAGCCGCCGAACTACCACCGCCGGCACGAACCGGACTCGCAAGCCGCACGAACCAGAAACCACGACGCACCGGAGCACCACCTAAGGCGAGCCCGCGCCGTCCGGATCTACGTCGCACGAGCCCAACAGTTCGGATCTACGTCCAACAAGCCAAGCCGCACCAGACCACTCCTCAACCCGCGCGCCTGACCCGTCCTGCTCCATGAAACCGCCTAAGCCGCTCAGAGCTCGCCGCTGAAGCACCGTCACACGCCGCACACCGAGCCTCTGTGACCCAAGTCGGAGAGCCCAGATTCACTTCTGTCGTTGGTTGGCTCCCTCAAGCTCCCTCCCTTCTTTTATTTTTCTTTGTTGTTTCATTTTTTTTTCATTTATAGAGACTAGCTTTTTCTTTTTCTTTTTGATTTGTTATTTTTTTTTTTGCCCATTCAGAAAGAGCCCATAATTAAAAATATAAAAAAAACATATCAAATAAAAAGAAAACATGTGAATTTGAAGTACCACCCACTTTCACGTGGGTTGGTCTCTCTTTTCATTTTTAAATAATAAAAAAAAAAATAAAACAAAGGCAAACGTTATGCAGTCCACTTGTACTGGGTTGGTTGTTTTTTAAATAATAAATATAAAAAAACAAAAAAATTAAAAATTAAAAATAGTAATAAAAAATAATATAAATATTTTTTTAGTTGTTAGAATTAATTCTTGTTTGGTAGTGTTTATTTTATTTGATAATATGTTATACCTTGTGAACAAATAAGAAGTTAAAAAGTAAAAAAAGAAGGAAAATAAAAATAAAAATTAAAAAAAAATTGAAAAATTGTTGCAAAAGTAAAAATAATATTATTTTGGGTTATTTGATTTGTGATGCTTATATTTGTTTTTTTTAATTGTTTACTTGACTCATAGAAATTTTATGTTTGTCCTTGTACCTTTTAAAATAAAATAAAATAAAACATTTTTTAAATAAAAAGCAAAAAGTCATTAAAAAATTTAATCGATGCAATGACCAATGATGATGATTGAATAGCGGATGCTATCTTCAATGTCATTTTGATCATAAAGGTTTATTGAGTAGCCTAGTGCTAACTTAAACCCTGTGCAATGATGAATTTATTTTCAAACAAAATTTCTTTTTTCAAAAATCTTTTCCTCAATTCAAATAAATCAACTCACATTTATTTTTTAAAGAACTACGTGACTTTGAGTTCCTCATTGCACCTGAGGGTACGTAGGAGCAGAATTTTCATTCTGTCAAGGCAAAATTAAATTTTCACAATTTGTTCTTCTTTTCTTTTAAAAAATAAAATAAAATAAATAAAAAATAAAATAAAATAATTACAAAGTTTTTTTAAGAGGAGTAAAATAAATAAATTTGATATTATCAAGTTTTTGCACAACTGACTTAAGGTACCGTCTCAGGACGGGTGTGATAGGGGTGCAGTGGGATTAAGTTTCCACCCTTCCCTATCCATAACCGACTCCCGAATCCAATTTGGTTCCAAAGACCATTTTCTAAAAAGGTTTTCCAATTTTTTCTAAATTTAAATAAAATTGGTGGCGACTCCATTTCCATATATTTTCATTTTTTAAAATCACGCAAGTTTGCTATTTCGCTGCGACCTCGGTCGCGACAGATGGCGACTCCACTGGGGATACTTGGAGAGTCAAGCCTGTTTTTTTTTAGTTGTGCAAATTGTTAATAATCTCTATTTATTTATTTTACCCCTTTTGTCCTTGTTTTTGTTTTCCTATTTGTTTGTAAATAAATTTTATTTATTTTGTAAATATCTGATATCATTATTCTGAGTATACTTTTGACTTGTATGTAGTTTGTGATTAATTGTTTAAACCATAGGGTAGATGATTGCTGGCTGGCTGTTGTATATATGTTTTGCAGGTTGGGGGTATTTTTTGGTCTTTTAATTTTTTGGTACAGGTTTGTATGCTTCTTCACACACATCACTATCACTTGCCTCACACACTTTTTGGGCTCTATACCTGAATCTGTGCAAACCCGAGGAATAAGAGGGGTCTCGACCTTTGTTATTGAGGGGCTTCATGCTCACTTGACATTGGTTGGGACACCGCTCAGATTGTTACCAGTATCATGGACTAATCATATTGAGAGGGTTTATCCCTACTTATGATTAATTCATGAATTGGATCCTTGTCTTTCGAGATAGGGGCAATCTGGGGACCATGACTTTTAGAGGTCTAGATCTATCCTAAAAACCTTGCATTGGTAGATGGAATATAGTGGCTGTCAAATTTAGAGTTGTGACTTTATCTAATCTTTAAGTTTCACCTGATTAGGACACAAAGGGGAGCGTGTGTTTTCTTTATCTGTTCATTTCTCATATTATTCATTCTTCGTAAAAAAAAATCATAAAAAATGGAATGTTTCATTTTGCATTTTCATATCATTTGCATGACATTCATAGCATTTCTCAAACAAAAGAAAAATAAAAAAAGAGGACATGCATTACCTTGCATCTGCATGACATTCCCAAAATAATAATAGTAATAATAAATAAATGCATCATCTTACAGTTCCATGTCATTTTCTTGCATAAAGAAAAAATAAGGAGGGCATGCATAAGCAAATCATGCATAATCCTTTGGGTTTACGACCCTATAAGGATTTCTCTATGTAGAATGTTAGGATACATTTTAGAGTTACCTCGATGAGGGGTACCCTTAGGATGCATTCTTTATTTTTGTTAGTTTGCTTACATTCTTCTTTTACTCTTTTTGTAGGGTGAGTTTAGTTGGTAAAGTGGAAAGATTAGTGCTCATTCAATAGCAAGGAATGGAAGAGATAGGCAAAAGGAAAAACACCAGCAATGCCGTTGATCTCAAGAGGAATATGAAGATTACAATAAATGACAGTGATCTGAGACGTGTGAAGGACATTACTTAACACATGACCCCTAAGGCTCGATCAAAGTTTTCAAGCAGTTATGGACAGATCCTAGATTTGTTACGCATCCCTGTTGAAGAACCTGTTTTGAGTGGCCTTGCCCAGTTTTGGAATTGTTCTGTGAAATGTTTTGAGCTGCCCGACTTGGATATTGTACCGACCATAGAAGAGTATGCCATCATGTTGAGACAATGAGCAAGTACCCTAATGTTTATCTCTATGGAGGACATTATGTGTCAGAAGGAAAAATAGCAGAACTCATAGGGGTTCAGGCAAGTCAGTTAGGCATGGAAAAGAGAGGAGGAACACGAGGATTGAAGAAGAGTTACCTGGAAGCACATCTTGAGCTACTAGCGCAGCAAGGAAGGTGGGATCTCTTTAACAAAACATTGGCACTAACCATCTTTGGATTGGTGTTATTCCCATTCACCTCAGATGTGGTGGACCAAGCGGCAATGGATGCTTTCTTCAAGTTTGAGAATCATAGGTCAAATCCAATCCCTGCTATTCTTGCTGATACTTTCTTGACCATGGAGATTTGCCACAAAAAAGGAGGGGGTATGATCCGATGTTGCACACATATGTTGTATGTTTGGGTCATAACGCACATGGATGTACACAATCGTCTGGGCCTTTTACCTGATCCATTAAGGAATTTTGGTCGTATTCCAGTGAAGCAGTAGAAAGCCCACGAATGGAAAGATGAGTTCATGAAGATGAGATCAGACTCTTTCAAATGGGTTTACTCTTGGTATCATGGGGAAGAGATAGTGCTTAGCTGTGGTGACTTTCCTAATGTTCCTTTAATGGGCGTGAGAGGTTGTGCATCATTTTCACCGGTCCTTGTGCTTAGGCAGCTCTAATGGACTCAGCACGTTCCTGACGAAGCACAACTTAGAGGATTCAGCTTTTTATATGCGAAAGATGGAAGCACTACCAAGCAGGAAAAGGAGGTCAGGGACGCTTGGAAGAATATTCACAAGGCAGGGGCGAAAGAATTGGGAAAACAAGT
The DNA here is from genome assembly GCA_029884605.1 of Ormosia emarginata. Taxonomy (NCBI): domain Eukaryota; kingdom Viridiplantae; phylum Streptophyta; class Magnoliopsida; order Fabales; family Fabaceae; genus Ormosia; species Ormosia emarginata. The sequence goes on along the minus strand of JAQQTP010000066.1, from coordinate 10,391,010 downwards.
GGTAATTCCTACCCCCGAGTACCTACAATGGAGAGCAATAAGGAAAGCACAAAATAGTACCCCTCAGGCGGTATCAAGTGATGAAAATCACTCCCAGATCATATCTCAAATGACCACCCAGATAGAGAGGATAAAAGCGCAAATGCAGTTTTTGGAACAAGGGAAGGAAGCCGCTGAGTTAAAAGTCGTCATTCACACAAGTCGGTGCCAGAAGTTAGCCGACAAGATTGAAGATTTAAAGGATACACAAGCTGATGCTGCTGAAGCCCCGAGTCGAGTAAAAAGGGCAAGAAAAGGAAAAGAGGTAGAATCAAATAAGATCACTTCAGAAGTCCAGGAGCTACGAGTGAAGGTAAGTGCTCACGAAGAATTAATAGAGAAGATTTTGCAAGAGAAAGAAGAATTGGAAGCAAATACTAGAGCACAAGACCAAAGGATGCAATCTTTACAAGAAGCTTTGGTTGAAGTGAAACGACACTCCGATCAAAAACAGGTTTTGGCAACAGAATATTATAATTCACTCAAAGAAGTAAACAAGAGAGCAAGGCATTTGGAGTTGAAAGCTCAAGAGCTAGAGCAAGAAAAGGAGCAATGGAGACTCGAAGCTCAGAGGCAACGACTGCAAAAAGAAGAAAGTGAAAGCGCGTGGCAATGGGCAGCTCAAAATGAAAGAGCTCAAAAGGAATATTGGATAAAGAATTATGAGGAAATGTCTTACAGCTTACAGTATTACATTACGCAACTGACTAGTCATTTTGATGAAGCAGACCTTCATATTCGCATGAATCCGTTGCTAAAGCTACCACAGAAGATAGCCGAGTTTATGAAATATTGTCGAGGTCTTGCTAAAGGTCTTAGGAAGAAACAAACAAAATTGTTGATGTAATGTAGTTTATGTTACACTTTGAGGAGACTAAGACCTTGTTTTGATTAATTTTGGAATGAAATGAATTACCAGTTGTAGTGTTTTGCTTTGAATGTTGATGTCACTGTTTTTCATTTAGGAACTATTCATTGAGGGGTAAATTCCCCCTTGAATAGGTTGCCAACCATATTTTCGCCCTGTGACAATTTGTCCTTTAGCGAAATACGGGAATCTTGGTATTTGGTGAAAGAATGATTGCATTGCTGGAAGAGGGCACCATTAGTGAACCCGCTAATGCTAAATCAAGGATCCTGCCTAGCTATTAAATGACCATGCGAATCTTTCCACAATCGCCAAGCATCCTCACAATAGTGTTAACTGTTTTTTATTTTTTTCTTTATTTAATGTGTTTTTGCTTTAATAAATCAATTTGGTTCAGGAATCATTGCGCGGCCTAGGAAAGAAGAGACCAATCTAACCCGAGTTCACAATACCAGATCTCGGACCAGAATGGCTGCTGATAATTCCGAGACAGGAAGAAACTTGAGTAGGGAGGTCGACGAAGTGACAGGGAGGATAAACGAGGTGTCAGAGAACCAAGCGAGGTTGGAAGCGATATTGCAAGATATAAGGGAGTCTCTCCACTTAATCAGTGGAAATAGGAATGCAAATGGGGTTGAAATGTATGCAAACGTGCCATCAGTAACTGCTCCAATCTACTCGGCCGTAACCTCAGGCATCGCTGCAGGAATCCACGAGCAACCACCTCAAACAACATCAATAGTCATGCCCATTGGGGAGGGGTATCGTGCTTTGGAAGGCGCTCATAATGAAGTCCCTGGTTATGCAGGCCCTACTTGGGAACCACCTCATGTGTCTATTCCGGGGCAAGTGACATTGCCTTATTCTGGGAATAGTCACGTCATAACTGAGAAAGATAAGATGAAAGAAGATTGGATGGAGAAAATGGAGGAACAGATTAAGGCGATAAGGGGCCCCAATGCTTATGGACCCTTGAGGATAGAGGAGCTGTGTCCTACCACGGATGTAGTAATCCCCAAAGACTTCAAGATTCCCGATTTTATGAAGTATGACGGGAGCGGCAACCCTCGTTTCCATTTGATCAGTTATAGGACTAAGATGGCTGTTTGGTCCAAGGATGATAAGTTCCTCATCAGTTTCTTCCATGAGAGTCTTACAGGTCCCGCCCTAGAGTGGTATCTTCAGTTAGATCGCTCAAGGATCTTGCGTTGGATGGAATTGGTTGACCTATTTATGGACCAGTACAAATTCAACTTGGACGCAGCCCCAACCCAAGAACAGTTGAGTTTAATCCAGCCCCCATTAACATTGTCTGAGATGTGCTCGTATTTCTTGGGGACCCTAGGAAACCCTTTTATTGGGGCGATGGCTGGGGCAGCCTATAAGGATTTTGCAGATTTAATAACTTCTGGAGAAAGAATTGAAATATTGACCAAAACTGGAAAGTTGCCAATGAGTAGCACAGAGAATACTACTTTCAAGAAAGGATTCCAGCCGAAGAAAAAAGAACCCGAGGTGAATTATATCCAACCTCAACAGAATTTCAGACCGCGATATAGCCCAAGTCATCAGCCATCATACAACCCCAACCCTCATTTTTCATACCAAACACTACCATTTGCCTCATTATCCACCCCACCAAATTATACCGGCCACAAACTTCACCCCAACACCACAATTCCAAGTTAACAACGTCCCTCGCCACCGCCATATACACCAACTTGCCCAACCTATGCCCGATACCCACCTGCACCTCCACAGAATTACCCAAACCACTCACAACCTCGCCCGAACCTCCAAAACCAAAGCCGCTTTCGTCCTCAAAACCTTCCCCCTTTTCCAAGGTTATCTATTCCGAATGCAGACCTATTCCAAAGGTTGTTTGATGCTCATCTTATTTTGGGAATTCCTGTGTGTCCATTAGAACCACCATTTCCATCATGGTACAACCCGAACTCAACCTGCAAGTATCACATGGATATCCCAGGGCATTCAATTGAAGACTGCGAGTCCTTTAAGACTGCAGTAAGAAAGTTAATTGCCTATGGGAAGCTTGATATCCAGGATGAGGCTGGACCCAATATCGTTAACAACCTAATTCCTAATCATGGTGGAAGGAATGTGGTGAATGCTTTAGAGGCGGAAGGGTCATCCATAAGAAAGGTCATGAGCTTGCGTACACCGATGGCAAGGATATTCGAAGGGTAGAAGAAAGCTGGCTATAGTATCACTGCACCAGCCGCCACGATGAAAAAAGAGGAAAAATATGATGCAGAGTCAAATTGTGCTTATCATTGTGGGGGAACGGGACATGATATTGAGAATTGTTGGGACTTCAAGGTTCGAGTCCAGGGCTAGCTTACTTTGGGAGTAATACATGCGAGACAAGGGTTAGCCTTCTCCGAAGAGGTTAATGTGATAACGCTTTGTGCTTAAAGTGCCACCTCTCAACCAAGTCTCGACGTCAGAGAAAGTAGTGGTAACAATCAAGAAGCCAGTGCCATTTGTTTATAATGACACTCATTCAGTGCCATGGAATTATGAAACCAAGATAGAGACAAAAGGAGTTGGGGAAGAGACTTCGAAGGCTCGAATTGCTGAAGTACACAAGGATGAGGAGTTGGTGACTAACATAGTCAAGGTAGGGGGAATTACCAGGAGTGGGCGATGCTATGACCCAGGAGAGTTAGAAAAGGGGAAAGTTGTTAAAGAAGGGAGTACGGAGGAAATGTCAAAAGAAAATGAGAGAGAGATGGAAGGTGAAGAGGAGTTCCAGAAGATAATGAAGCAAAATGAATATGATGTGATGGAACAACTGAAAAAGACTCCGACCAGAATATCTCTTTTGTCACTCATCTTGACATCTGAGATGTATCGGAAGGCATTATTGAGAATTCTGAATGAAGCCTATGTGAAACCCGATGTTACTCTCGAAAATGTTATTAACATGGTGGACCCTGTGAAACGCATTAACATGATCACATTCACTGATGAAGAGATCATTTCTCAATCTGAGAAGAACCTGCGAGCCTTGCATATAACCCTCAAATGCAAAGGGTACATAGTTACAAAGGTTTTGATTGACGGGAGGTCTACATTGAATATCATTCCCAGATCGACTCTAACCTCATTATCAATAAGTGAGGACGAATTATCGCCACGAGAAATGGTGGTACGAGCTTTTGATGCAAATAGGAGAGGCATTATGGGAGAGATAGTGTTACCGCTAGAGATTGGTCCAAGCAATTTTTAAGTGTTGTTCCAAGTCATGGATATTGAGCCTAGCTACACCATGCTGTTAGGGAGACCGTGGATCCATGCCGCTAGTGCCATTCCTTCCACCCTGCATCAAAGTGTTAAATATATTGAGAATGGGTCGGTCATCACCATACATGGAGAGGAAGAGATTATGCTGTCGAAACCAGTTTCAGTGCCATATGTGGAGAGTGCAGAAAAGGAAGAGGAGAACCTGTGGCACAGTTTCGAAGTAGTTGAAACTGGACTAGGTAAAGATGAATCTCTCACACCAAGTGTGAATCAGGTGGTTGCCCGGATCATGACTAGTAGTGGATACCAGGAAGGAAAGGGTTTGGGCTCGAAGCTGCAAGGTACTCGGTCACCAGTGTCACTCCTAGGAAAGTCAGACAAGTTTGGGATAGGGTACGAAGCATCTCTGGAGGAGCATATGAGGAGCATGACTCTTGGAAAAAAGAATGGCAAGGGCAAAATGAAGCATATTCCCCACCTGAGGGAAACATTCCCAGCACCGGCCGAGGTGATTATGCCTGACGAGGTCATTCACCCTCGATACTGCCTCACTATCAATGCTTTGCATGAAGAGGGCCCAGAATAGCACAAGGCAATCCGTCCTTTTGCTGATGAGGAGCCACTGAAGAACTAGCAATCAGAACCAATTATTGATGTGATTGCTTCAAAGTAATTGTCTAGTCATTTTGTGTTAAGCAGATGTTTAAGTTGTTTTGAGCTTAGGGTTTATGTTATTTGAGACATTAATTAAATGAATCTGCATGAATATTCAGCTTTTCTCTTCGTTGCACTTTCTAACTTATCCTTTTGCATTTATCAATTTTCTTTTTACATTTCTGTACCATATCTTGTTCTTTCTTTGTCGTTCCTACTCTATTTTGCTTTTCCAACTCCACACAAAATTGCTTTCCAGGGATTTGAGTTTCGTAGAAAGTTTGCCTCATAAAGGGACTTTGAAAACTCATCAATTGATTCCCTTGCAATGTTTGATGAAGAAGACCCTGGATCTGGAGAAGAGGAAGATGTTATTGAAAATTTTTCAAAATTATTGGAGTACTCAGAGAAGGGATTTAATTTGAATGGCGAAGAAGCAGAGGTGGTCAACATGGGGACAGAGGAAGAGAAAAAGGAATTGAAAATAGTGAAAAACCCAGAGTTTAAAGAGATGATCACGCTATTCAAAGAGTATATGGATGTTTTTGCTTGGTCTTATTGGGATATGCCTAGGTTAGACCCAGAGATAGCATCGCATAAAATTTCACTATACCCGAATATTGAGGCAAAGAAGCAGAAGTTAAAGAGGATGCATCTTGATATGTCCCTAAAGATCAAGGAAGAGGTGACTAAGCAATTGGAAGCAGGATTTGTGGAAGTGTCAAGACACCCAGAGTGGGTAGCCAATATCGTGCCAGTGCCTAAGAAGGATGGAAAAGTTAGAATGTGTGTGGACTATAGAGATCTGAATAAGGCCAGCCCAAAGGATGATTTCCCACTCCCTCACATTGATGTTCTGGTTGATAACACTGCTAAGAATCATAGGTTCTCATTCATGGATGGATACTCAGGGTACAATCAAATTCTGATGAATGTTAATGACAAAGAAAAAACCACTTTCATTACTCCTTGGGGAACGTTTTATTACACGGTAATGCCGTTTGGATTAAGGAATGCTAGGGCTACTTACCAACGTGCTATGGTGGCACTGTTTCATGACATGATGCACAAGGAGATTGAAGTGTACGTGGATGATATAGTAGCCAAGTCTAAAGAAGGAGAAAGTCATGTGGCGGTCTTGCGTAAGCTGTTTGAAAGTCTCAGAAAGTACAAGTTGAGGTTGAATCCTGCTAAGTGTGTTTTTGGAGCATCTACTGGGAGGTTACTTGAATTCATTATTAGCAGAGAAGGAATAAAGGTGGATCCAGATAAAACGAAAGCAATACAAGAGATGTTTGCCCCTAAGACGGAGCGTGAAGTGCGAAGTTATCTTGGGAGACTCAATTATATTGCTAGATTCATTGCTAACTTAACCAGCACCTGTGAGCTTATATTCAAATTGTTGAAGAAGCATCAACCAGGGAAATGGGATGAAGAATGTCAGGAAGCTTTTGACAAGATAAAGGCTTATTTAATGAATCCTCCTATTTTGGTACCCCCTACACCGGGTCGTCCTTTAATTTTGTACCTAACTGTATTGCCAACCTCGATGGGGGCAATGTTAGGACAATATGATGAATCGGAAAAAAAGGAGCAAGCAATTTACTATCTGAGTAAGAAGTTCAATGACTGTGAAGCTCGTTACATGGCTATTGAGAAGACTTGTTGTGCGCTGGTATGGACCTCAAAACGGCTATGACAGTACATGCTCTATTACACCACATGGTTGATCTCCCGAATAGACCCTCTGAAGTACATATTTGAAAGTCCTCATGTTTCATTAAGGGTTTCAAAGTGGCAAGTGATGCTATCAGAATTCGATATCAAGTACATGACTCGGAAATCCATCAAAGGAAGTGCGATTGCTGAACATTTAGCTGAAAACCCTCTTGAGGGTGGACAACTAGTGACATCTGAATTCCCTGATGGAGAAATACTGATGGCGGAAGAAGGAGAAGAAGAAGAACCTGGCTGGAAGATGTATTTTGATGGAGCGGTTAACATGCATGGCAGTGGCATAGGAGCCGTGGTTGTTTCACCAACTGGAAAACAATACCCAATCGCTATCAAGTTAGATTTTGAGTGCACCAATAATATTGCGGAATATGAGGCCTGTGCTAATGGTTTACAAGTTACAATTGACTTGGGAATCAAACAGTTAAAGGTATTTGGAGACTCAGCACTCATCATTTATCAGGTGAATGGTGAATGGCAAACCAAGGATCCGAAGTTGGTACCTTATCAAAAGTATTTGATCCAGTTGGTTGAGAAGTTTGAGGAGGTGACCTTCTCCCATTTGACCCGAGACAAGAATCAGTTTGCAAATGCCTTGGCCACTTTGGCTGTAATGACTAAGTTGGACATTCATAATAATATCCAACCCATCCAAGTGAAGACGCACAGTGAGCCTGCGTATTGTGCTAATGTGGAAGGCGAGCCAGATGGTAAACCTTGGTATTATGATATCAAGCGGTATATTCAGCATAGAGAATACCCAACGGGGGTAAGTGAGGTGAATAAGAAGACTATCTGCCGGTTGGCGATGACCTTTTTCTTGAATGGAGAGGTTTTGTACAAAAGGAGTCATGATGGTACTTTACTTAGATGCGTGGATGCTTGTGAAGCTCGTATAATCAGGACTGAGGTTCATGAAGGAATCTGTGGAACTCATGCTAATGGTCATATGATGGCTCGAAAAATTCTAATGAGTGATTATTATTGGTCTACAATGGAAACAGACTGCATAGATTATGTACGGAAGTGTCAAAAATGCCAGATGTATGCAGATCGAGTCAACACACCTCCTTTCCCTTTCCATAATTTGGTATCTCCATGGCCTTTCTCAATGTGGGGAATAGATGTCATCGGGCCCATTAATCCCAAAGCTTCCAATGGTCATCGCTTCATCTTAGTGGCGATTAACTATTTCACCAAGTGGGTAAAAGCTTTTTCTTATGCCAACATCACTCAAAAAGTGTTTTTGAGATTCCTCAAAAGGGATATTGTTTGCAGATAAAGAATTCCAGAAAGGATAATCACAGATAATGGTACCAATCTCAATGGTGCTGAGATTAAAAAGTTCTGTGAAAATTTCAAAGTTAAGCATCATAATTCAGTTCCTTACAGGCCTCAGATGAACGGTGCAGTTGAAGCAGCAAATAAGAATGTCAAGAAAATTGTTGCTAAGATGGTGGTGAACTACAAAGACTGGCATGAAATGTTACCCTATGCTCTGCATGCATATCGTACCAATATACGATCAAGCACTGGGGCAACGCCTTTCTCTTTGGTGTATGGGATGGAGGCTGTCTCTCCAATAGAAATTGAGATCCCTTCTCTAAGGGTTCTAATGGAAGCAGAGTTAGAGGAATCTGAATGGGTGAAGATTCGGTATGAGCAATTGAATATAATAAAAGAGAAGAGATTGACAGCTATGTGTCATGGGCAATTGTATCAAAGCAGAATGGCTAGAGCCTTCAACAAGAAAGTTCGTCCTAGGGAATTCTGTTCAGGGGATTTGGTTTTGAAAAAGATTCTCCTTAACCAAGAGGATGCCAGAGGAAAATGGGCTCCGAATTATGAAGGCCCGTACATAGTCAAGCAGGCATTTTCAAGAGGAGCGTTAATTTTGCAGAATATGGATGGAGAAGAATTTCCAAGACCCGTGAATACTGATGTTGTCAAGAGATTCTATACCTAAAAAAGAGAAAAAAAAACTCGTTAGGTTGAAAACCTGAAAGGGCGGCCTAAGCAAAAGTTAGAGCAATTGAAAAAATGAAAAAAGAAGAAAAAAGTCCGTTAGGCTGAAAACCTGAAAAGGCAGTCTAAGCAAAAGTTAGGGCAAATGAATAGGCAAAATCTCAAAGAAAGTGAGCCTGAAACTCTTCGAGGAACTCACCAAACTGGGGCAATTTTTGATGTGCGTCCAATCAGTTATACAAAGGGGGCAAGTCGTTTGCATTAAATGGGCCATACTGGGGCAAAATTTTTGAGGAATTAAAGAGGATTTGTGTTGAAAGAGGTATCAACAGAGACAACAGTTGAGTTGTCAAGCATTTGTAGTGAATTAATTGAATGAGGAACAAGGAACCAATACTTGCAATCTTTCTTTTGTCTTTCAAGTATATGTCTTGTCAAAAGTTCATGTACGATTACATTACCAAAATAATAAAAGGAAGTTTGTTCATTCAACAAATTTCTTTCCATTCGTGAATGCATGTTTACTCATTAATTTATGTCTTAAATAAAATAAATTTAAGGTCGACAATTTGATCTGACAATTGTGCAGCAATCCTTCAATGATTAATTTAGATTAAAGGATCTCAGTAATTCAAAATACAGGTCGTGATGTGTTGCCAAAGAGAACAAGGTGGTCGAAAAAAATGAAAAAAGAAAGGAAGAAGGGATAAAGGAAGTCAAGAGGATTCCAAGCCAACCGAAGGGGTTTGATGAAGCAAAGCATGGGGACAAAGTGTTTGATTGGTCAAAGCTTTCCAAGATCGTTGTTAGTTCAAAGGACTTTTAACGAATAAAATAAGAAAAAGAAAAAAAAAAAAAAAAAAAAAAAAAAAAAAAAAAAAAAAAAAAAGAAAAGAGAGAAAAAGAGAAGGAAAGAATTTTAAGTCCATGTTTAATTTGAGCGCATCGGCTCCATGCATTTTAAGTTTTTGTTGAGCGCATCGGCTCCATGCATTTTAATTTTCTGTTAAGCTCATCGGCTCCATGCATTTAATTTCCTGTTGAGTGCATCGGCTCCATGCATTTTAATTTCTGTTGAGCGCATCGGCTCCATGCATTTTAAATTTCTGTTGAGCGCATCGGCTCCATGCATTTTAATTTCATTTATTCTTTGAGCGCATCGACTCCATGCATTTTAAATTCCTGTCATTTATCTTTTGAGCGCATCGGCTCCATGCATTTTAAATTTCTGTTGAGCGCATCGGCTCCATGCATTTTAATTTCATTTATTCTTTGAGCGCATCGGCTCCATGCATTTTAAATTCCTGTCATTTATCTTTTGAGCGCATCGGCTCCATACATTTTAAAGTTTCTGTTGAGCGCATCGGCTCCGCATTTTATTTCTGTTGAGCGCATCGGCTCCATGCATTTTAAGTTTTTGTTGAGCGCATCGGCTCTATGCATTTTATTTTTTGTCGAGCGCATCAGTTCTATGCATTTTAATTTCTTGCCTTGTTTTGCATTGTCGGACAAAATTGAAGTTCATATCTTTACTCATTTCTTACGACGATAATTTGAAAAATTACAGTTATTCCTATTATCTAGTAAGAAACAAGTAAAGAGGGGTAACTGTGAACACTCAATTTTGACCGGATAAAAAAAAATAAAAAAGAAAAAAAAGAAAAAAAATAGTTTTTCTTTTCTCTTATAATTAAAATATTAAAAAAAAAAAAGATGCTGCGGGATTTTCCACCGAAAGAAAAGAAAAAGTGAGGCATTTAATGCCCTTTAATGCTCAACCGAAAACAAGGGGAAAATAGAGCAAGCTATGCCTGCAACCTCCTACAACCAGCCACCCCTATGAGGGGAATTCCTCACGTCGTTCCCACTGGCTTGATGGAATTAGAGCTTCTCAATGGTATATAAAATGTGGCAAAACGAAGAATGGGGGGACGGACGAATTTCCAAAAAAAATCACGCATACTCCCACACACTAATTCTCAGTTTTCCTCACGTAAGAACATTCCCAAGCAACTTCACCCTCACCATCATCAAATTTCATCTAACACCAACAGATTTCACCCCATTTCACATACACTACATACTATACTTTCCACTATCATTTTGCACTGAAATAGAGAATAAAATTGGAAGAGAAGGGGGAGCGGTTTTTGGAGAGAAAACAGAGAACTATTTTCATTTTTTGGGAAGACCATTGGGGCATCCATAATTTTTTTCTTTTCCTACACTAACACAGGGGAGGGCTGATATTTTGGGAGAAAACAGATAGCAGGGGGGCAATTTCGGAGGACTTTTGTTACTAACGGACCAACCCACAACATTTTCTGGAACATTCACTATTCATCATCTTCTCCAACTTCTTATTTTACTATTCATCATTCTCACCATAAACCTTCACAAACTCACCTTCACCCAACCGAGTTGACTCACCAGAAACACCATCATCTTCCTCCATTACCACCTCACCTTCACTCATCTTCACCATTAACCCAAACCACCATAACCACCATCTCCTACCATCACAACCGTCCATCATCACCCATCTTCCACCAACAACCTCCGTAACCACCACATTGCAGCCACCTCCAACACCATACCATTGCAAGCCGCCGGCTCCACCATCACCTTCAACTCCGGCCGACCAGCACCGCTCACCTGCACCTATGGGACCGCACCAGGCCGCCCATCACTTGAAGCCGCCAAACTACCACCGCCGGCACGAACCGGACCCGCAAGTCGCACGAACCAGAAACCACGACGCACCGGAGCACCACCCAAGGCGAGCCCGCGCCGTCTGGATCTACGTCGCACGAGCCCAACAGTCCGGATCTACGTCCAACAAGCCAAGCAGCACCAGACCACCCCTCAGCCCGCGTGCCTGACCTGTCCTACTCCACGAAACCGCCTAAGCCGCTCAGAGCTCGCCGCTGGAGCACCGTCACACGCCGCACACCGAGCCTCTGTGACCCAAGTCGGAGAGCCCAGATTCACTTCTGCCGTCGGTTGGCTCCCTCAAGCTCCCTCCCTTCTTTTATTTTTCTTTGCTGTTTCATTTTTTTTCATTTATAGAGACTAGCTTTTTCTTTTTCTTTTTGATTTGCTATTTTTTTTTTGCCCATTCAGAAAGAGCCCATAATTAAAAATATAAAAAAAACATATCAAATAAAAAGGAAACATGTGAATTTGAAGTACCACCCACTTTCACGTGGGTTGGTCTCTTTTTTCATTTTTAAATAATAAAAAAATAAATAAAACAAAAGGCAAACGTTATGTAGTCCACATGTACTTGGGTTGGTTTATTTTTTTTTTAAATAATAAATATAAAAAAAAAAAAAAAAATAAAAATTAAAAAATAGTAATAAAAAATAATATAAATATTTTTTTTTAGTTGTTAGAATTAATTCTTGTTTGGTAGTGTTTATTTTATTTGATAATATGTTATACCTTGTGAACAAATAAGAAGTTAAAAAGTAAAAAAGAAGGAAAATAAAAATAAAAATTAAAAAAAATCTGAAAAATTGTTGCAAAAGTAAAAATAATATTATTTTGGATTATTTGATTTGTGATGCTTATATTTGTTTTTTTTAATTGTTTACTTGATTCATAGAAATTTTATGTTTGTCCTTGTACCTTTTAAAATAAAATAAAATAAAACATTTTTTAAATAAAAAGCAAAAATTCATTAAAAAATTTAATCGATGCAATGACCAATGATGATGATTGAATAGCGAATGCTATCTTCAATGTCATTTGGATCATAAGGGTTTATTGAGTAGTCCAGTGCTAACTTAAACCCCATGCAAGGATGAAATTATTTTCAAACAAAATTTATTTTTTCAAAAATCTTTTCCTCAATTCAAATAAATCAACTCTCAATTATTTTTTAAAGAACTACGTGACTTTGAGTTCCTCATTGCACCTGAGGGTACGTAGGAGCAGAATTTTCATTCTGTCAAGGCAAAATTAAATTTTCACAATTTGTTCTTCTTTTCTTTAAAAAAAATAAAAAAAAATAAATAAAAAATAAAATAAAATAATTACAAAGTTTTTTTTAAGAGGGGTAAAATAAATAAATTTGATATTATCAAGTTTTTGCACAACCATGGCTTAAGGTACAGTCTCAGGACCGGTGTGATGGGGGTACAGTGGGATTAAGTTTCCACCCTTCCCTATCCATAACCGACTCCCGAATCCAATTTGGTTCCAAAGACCATTTTCTAAAAAAGTTTTCCAATTTTTTTCAAATTTAAATAAAATTAGTGGCGACTCCATTTCCATATATTTTCATTTTTTAAAATCACGCGAGTTTGCTATTTCGCCGCGATCTCGGTCACGACACTTGTGTTGCTAGATTCACTGTCACTAGTGAAGCCCCCCGAAATAATATTGATTGTTCAAGTTACTTCCACATGGCGGCGATCATTATCTTGGGCTGCTGGATCTCGAGGTTATGCTCTTTCTTGGTTTTGAACATTGTCCAGGGATGGACCCTCTCTAGAAATTTCATTTCTGGTCAAAGACCGCCTTCTCTAATATTGGGATGGGCTTTTCAGGGGATTGTGATTTCTCTTCCTGTAGTTTCTACCTCCCCTTTGATTATCATTCCAAGATTTGTGTACATATCGACCCAAACGTCCATCCTAAATCAAGGATTCAATAGCATCCTGAAGATGGATGCAGTTTTCAGTGGTATGTCCATAGCCCTCATGAAACACACAATGCTTGAACTTGTCTTTTTGTGCATGTTTTCTCAATGGAGGAAGCTTCTAAATATCTTTGAACTCCATGTTCATGACCTCTTGATAAATTTGGGCTCGAGGTGTGTTGAAGGGGTGTAGTCATGGTATTTCCCCTTTGGTGGTGGCTTCTAGTTCTAGGGTTATGAGGCAGCTTAGGCCGACTTTGGTTTTGCTTCCTCTTCTTTATTTACATGCTTCTTAGCGTGGATAACATCTTCCGCATTGATGTATTTGTCTACTCTAGCCTGGAATTCCTACATCGTCCAGGGTTCTTTCTTAGCCAGTGAAAAGCTGAAAACACCAAAACTAAGGCCTTCCTTTATGTAATATAAGTCGAGTTTCTTGTCCCAATCACGGATGTTCACAATTTCTTTGTTGAATCAGGCCATATAATCCCGAAGTGACTTATTTTTTCCTTGTTTGATAATGGAAATACATGAAATGAATTTTAGTTGCACCTTAACAATGGTAAAGTGCAGTAAAAATCTCGAGGACAAGTCATCCTAGTTATCAATGGATGTCAGAGTGAGGACGGTGAACCATCTCAAGATGACTTTTTTTAGGGAAAAAGGAAAAATGTGACATATGAGAGAGTCATTACCTCCACCAAACATCAAGGTTGAAACATAAGCATCCAAGTGCTCTTGGGGATTCGAGGTCTCGTCATAGGCTTCAATGTTAGTTGAGTATTTGAAAAGTCTAGGAGTCTCGTAAGCCATCAACTTGTCAGAGAAAGGTAGATTTTGCATAACTAATATCCTTGTTTCGGGTTCCTGTTCTCTACAATTTTCCCTCATTGGGTTCTCAAACCTTTGTCTAGGTTCTGCTACCCTGGAATTTTTTGGATCTTGGTCTCCGTTCTAGGTCGGTTCCTTTCTATTATTGCAATTCCTGTGAGGAACCTGATTTTCGTCTTCACTTTCAAGGTGATTAACTTTTTCCAATTCATGGATGCATTCATCGTAGAGTTTGACCAAGGAGATCAGTTCCCTTTGTGATAACTTAGGGAGGTATGATCTGTCCTGCTAAGATCGTACACCCTCATTATCATCTATAGCACTTAGACACTGCAATGTTGATATCCATGATCTGGCATTACTTTAAGGGACTCCGCGTGACCCCAGTTGTTGTGTAGCAGGAACGCGCCGCGATGGAGAAAAAGATTTATCGCTGGAGAGAGAAGCCTCTTCTCCATCACGCCTGGGTTCTGGTTGAGCAGCAATTAGGTCTTGCGTGACAACAGAGCCTAGCTGGCGGCTAGTGGATGGTTGGTTTAGCACAGGGGAGGCGCGATTCTGTTTTGTAGTTATCATGATGGTAATGGTGAGATTCAAAGTTTATCATTCCCACAGATAGTGCCAATGTTCTGAATGGGTTTCAGATAATTACATGAATAAGGTTGTTGAAGGTGGTTTCCCTCGTAACACAATGGTAGCGACGGTGGTGCGAGGGGTGGTTACATGCAAAAGGCACTCTGACACTCAAATTAGATTGTGCACAAGGTAGGTTGAGTGTTTGGGGATAGATACATATCTTTGCTACCTTGTATAGCATTTATAGGAGAGTAATGATAGATAAGACTCATATATATATATATATATATATATATATATATATATTAATGAATCATAAATGTTGTTAATATGGATAAGAATCTATTAGGATAATTACCTCTTATAATTATATCATCTATTTATGAGAGATTTTTAGAGAGATTTACTCTTTAAATAGGTATGTTTATTAATTCAAAAGAGCTCAACGTTAACCGGGACCCGTTCTTAATAGGCCGAGTTGCTCCTAGTCTGTTAACTTGGAACCTAGTCCAAAACATAACTGTTGATTAAAAAAATTAAGAGGGTAAACTTTTACATTCTTAATTTAGGTATTACATGTGTATGTGTGTGTGTATGTGTGTGTGGTTTTTTCTTTTATAAGGTATTTATGTTTTTGAAAATTATGATTAACTTTTTTTAAATACGATTATCAATTCTATACTGTACATTAAACTCTCTAAAGTATATTCGTAACTTGGGAGGATCCCTAAGTACCATTATTTGAATCTAAATGATAACCTTAGTTTAATATAATTATCAGTCTTGATTACCCTTGCTGACAATCTAAACTAAAAAAATTAGAGTTATTCGGATACAAATTTCTATAGCTTTCGATAAGATAAATATTATTCGAATGCAAGTTGTTATAACTGCTCCTATAAACAAATTTGCATAAACAGATCAAACAAAAGAAAAGCTGTATTAAAACTTGGAAGAATACTTCTGAATATTGTTATTGCTTGAATTACAATTGTACATGTATGATTTACATTATATAGGCTTATGTCATGATCTGTTGATTATTTCTATATCTTAAATCTCTTGTGTTTGATCTAAGACTTTATATGTGTTTAATTGTTAACTTTTAGCTAAGTTTCTAGATATGAAGTTTAATCAGATCCTTATTATGAAACTTTGCTTAAGTGTATTTTATAAGCACTCATAATCGCATTGTGTTTTTCATGAGATCAATATCACCCCTAGAAGCAAGGAGAAAAGAGAGTATGTGAAGAATTAGGGCTGGATATGAAGAAAGTAAGTAACACGACTCATGTCACCAAACACGGGGTGGGCCGTGTACTTCTCTAATACTTCAACAAGATTCTACACTAGACCTGACCAAGAACACGATCTGTGTCACCAAACACGGGATAGGCCGTGTACGTTTCTGCTATCACAAAGACATCCAGTTTTTGAGCGTTGACTAACAACATGGCCCATGTCACCAGACACAGGGTAGGCCGTGTCCCTCTCTGACTTCAAATCCTATTGGAATTGTGTTACCAGACTCAAACATGAGGTGTGTCGTGTCATATGACACGACCCGTGTCTTCGCATCAAGACAATAGATACGAATTCTAATGATGCACTAGGTATCCAAAGTTATAAATAGGGTTGCCTAAGGTCCTAAAAGAGAAATCGCTAAACTAGGAGCCGTCAAGTTACTGAAGAGAGTACAAAGAACAAGTAAGAGGAAGATTCAATCAAAGATTGGAGACTCAGGTTCGAGCAATCAAAGATCAATCAACCTCAAACCTTGGAAACTAGTTTGATCTTTAGTTTTCTTCTCTTCTTTTATTCTAGACGATGTTTTTCTTTAATTCTTTTTCTGATTTTGAATTTGTCATGTGCGGCTAATTTTCTTATTTGGTTAAGGGAAGATGAAACCATAGTTTTGATTATGTGAACTTTGCATATCTCTTTATATCAATTCAATTATGTTTTTATTCATATGTTTTTTATCTTAATTTGGTATAAAG
This sequence comes from Ormosia emarginata, assembly GCA_029884605.1. NCBI lineage: Eukaryota > Viridiplantae > Streptophyta > Magnoliopsida > Fabales > Fabaceae > Ormosia > Ormosia emarginata. The sequence continues at coordinate 10,374,431 of JAQQTP010000066.1, read as the reverse complement.
GTCTTTATACTTTTTGTCAATTTCGAAAATGGTAAAACTAGGATTGCTATGCGCGGTTGCGGTGGTAGGACTAGTGAGACATATAATATAAGTAATTTAATCCCAGTGTGTGATTAGATCTTAGTGTGATTGGTTTTCTAATTCTTAATGCAATCATTAGGTAGGTGTAAGAGCGGATGCTTTACAAATGACTAATTATTAGGATTTAATTTGAGCGGTGGATGATTTAAGCAAAACTTAAGGAAAATAAGAGATTTATCTCACAATCACATAAAAGCATAATTGGTTATATTGGTATAAAAGGAATGTAAATTAACATAATCATATATATCAAGTGGTGGATCCCATCTCTTAACCATTGTCTTTTAATTGGTAAATCAAATTGTGTTTACTGTTATTACTTTACAATTAATTTCTGTTTTTAGTTTAACAAACAAAAACCATTTTTATTATTTACTATTTTTGAGAGTTTAAATTAGGAATTAATTTATAGTGTTAATTGACTTAGTTCTCTGTGGATCGACCATTGCTAACTACAACTGGTTGCAAGGTTTTATATATTTTTTGTGGAACTTGGCAACTGAATTTTGTTCTAAATTTTAATCTCAATTCATAGCACACTATGTCAATAACTACTTGTCTAGAATAGAGCTAAATTACAGGAAATAAACATGTTCTAATACAAGAATCAAATCTGTCCTAATAATGAAAGTAAGGAAATAAATCAAATCTGTCCTAATAATGAAAATAAGGAAATCAAATCAAATTCTATCCTAATAATGGAAATAAGGAAATAAATCTATACAAAGAATCTATACAATAAAGCTCAACATAATTTGTATAGTAAAGCTCAACACTCCCCCTCAAGCTGGTGAATGGATATCGATCATTCCCAGCTTGCTAGTAATATCCTTAAAGCGCTTTGTAGGTCCTTAGCTAATACATCTGCTAACTGATGTCCCAAAGGAACGTATGTTGTGGTTATGAGTCAACTATCTAATTTCTCCTTGATAAAATGTCAGTCTATCTCAATGTGTTTTGTCCTGTCATGTTGAATCAGATTATGCACAATGATAATGGCTGATTTGTTGTCGCAAAATAGCTTCATAGGTGCTTCATGTTTTAGTCTCAGGTCATCTAATATAATTTTAATCTATAGTAACTCACAAACTCCTTGTGCTATAGCTCGAAGCTCAGCTTCTGCACTTGACCGTGCCACTACGTTCTGTGAACTATATGCTAGGTCTGGTCTAGTATGTGCCAGGTATATCAGTTTCCCTACTAGCCTATGATGTTGAGCTCTATCCACCTTGGGGCTCTCTTCATCACTTCCTATTTTGTGATTATGCTCAATGGGTACACTAGTAACTTTACACCCGAGCTTTCCGATCTCTTTGAGAAGATCTAGGATGTATTTCCTTTGAGAAATGAAGATATCTTGCTTTGAGTAGGAAACTTCAATCCCAAGGAAGTACTTTAGTCTTCCAAAATCTTTCATTTCAAACTCAGCTGCTAATTTTTCCTTTAGGAGTTGCTTCTCAACTAGGTCATCACTTGATATAATCATGTCATCAACATATACAAGCAGAACTATGAGTTTACCGTCTGGTGAATGTTTAAAAAAGAGAGTATGATCATCTTGACTTTGTCTGTATCTTAGGGATTCTATTGTTTTTGTGAATCTTCCAAACTAACCACAGGGAGACTACTTCAACCCATATTAAACCTTCTTTAACTTGCATATCTGGTGTAATTCCCACCCAAAGTGGGTAGCAAGGGAGAGTAAGATTCTTACAGTGTTCATCTTGGCTATAGCAGCAAATGTCTCCTCTTAGTCAATTCCATAAGTCTGAGTGCATCATTTTGCCACCAACCTTGCTTTACATCAGTCTAGTGTACCCTCAAATCGATATTTCAAAGTATATATCCATCTGCACCCTACTGACCTGTTGTCACTTGGTCTCTTAACAATCTCCCATGTTCTATTTTTTTCCAATGCACTCATATCCTCATTCATAGCTTGAATCCAGTTCTTATCCTTCAATGCTTCTTGTACTGATGTTGGGATTCTGATAGAATTTATGATTGAAATGAAACTCCGGTGCTACAGGGAAAGATGTATAGAAGGGACAAATTAAGAAATAGGGTACTTAGGATAATACATTTCCCGTTTCCTCAATGCAATGGGTAAGTCATCAAGGTTAAATTCACAATTATTCAAAGACATGGTATCAAGTTTAGAAACAGTATTATCTGGGTCAGATTCACATTTATTCAAAGACATGTTATCAGGTTCAGAAACAGGAGGTTCAAAGACAAGAGAACTTGTATCTTTAGTACTTACCATTGGTTCAGATGCTTGAAGTTGTTGTTGGGTTAGTTCGGGTTTCCCTTTCTTCTGATATACCAATTTTGGTGTGCAAGATGCCAATTCATATGTAGAGTCAGATAGTAAAGGAATGAAGGACTCAGGAGAAAAAGACTCAGCTTCCTGAGTGTTCTCCCCCTGAAGTTGAGGATGAGTAAAGAGGGACTCATTTTCATGAAAAATGACATTCATGGAGACAAAAAAACTACAACTTGAAAGGTGATAACATTTGTACCACTTTTTGTCATGAGCATCACTTAGTAAAACACATTTAACAACATGAAGATCAAGTTTGTTGCGATGTTGGCAATGTATATGGACAAATGCCCACCAACCAATGACACGAGATTGTAGACTCTGTATAATATGAACTGAAGGAAAGTGAGAGGTCATGAGTTGGACTGGACTTACAATACCCAGGACACAAGATAGTAACTGATTGATTAAATATGCAGTAGTTAAAATAGTTTTCCCCTAGATGAGCTAAGAACAGACATTTGGAATAGTAAAGCTTTAATGATTTCAAGTAAATGATATTTTTTTTCTTTCTGCAACACCATTTTGTTGAGGAGTTTCAACACATGTGAGTTCATGCACAATACCATGCTCTTTAATAAATTTAGAGAAATTTTGGTTGACATTCTCCTTATGATTATCAGAATGCAAACGTTTAACGAACTTTCCAAATTGTGTCTGAACCATGAGGTAAAACTAAACAAACAATTGAAACACATCTTGTTTGTCTTTCATTAGAAAAATCCAAGTTACTCTAGTACAATCATCAATGAATGAAACAAATCATTTAGTGCTAGAAATGTTAGAAATAAATGTAAGACCCCAAACATCAGAGTAGGTAAGTGTAAAAGGCTCAACATTTTTATTAGAAATAGGTGAAAAAGTTACACGATAATGTTTAGTAAACTCAGAAACATCACAATGAAAAGACTCAAAAGATTGTCGTAAAAACAAATATGGAAACATAGACTTAAGCAAAGAAAATGGAAGATGTCCAAGACGCTAGTGCTGTAGCCAAATTTGAGTAGCAAGAGATTTAGAACTGGACTGATGATAGGAAAGTAGCAACTTCTTATTAGGACCACCATCAACTTGCATATTAAGGAGATAGTACAACCCTCCATATTCCTTAGAAACTCTAATCGCCCTCCCCGTGACAAGATCCTGAAAGACACAATGAGAATGAAAAAATATTACGGCACAATTATTGTCTTTAGTAAGCTTATGAATGGAAATAAGATTATTAGAAAGTTTGGGAACATGGAGCACATTGTTTAACTATAGGGAGGGCTGGAGTTCAATAGTATTAAAACTCGCAACTAAGGTATGAGAGCCACCAACTATAGTTATATGATGCTTACTAGAAGAGGGTTGATAAGATAACAAATGTAGAGAATAAAACGTCATATGGTCAGTTGCACCAAAGTCCATGATCCGTAAATTCTCTGTACTAGAAGCATTAAAGGATTGAAAACATAAATTCTTACAATTCATGGTCAGAGAATAAGAGCCAGAAAGCTTACTAAGAGAGTCAATGAGAGTCTGTAGACACTCCAGTTCATTTTTACTAAAGGCTGGAACTTTATCACCCATCTTTTATTCTTCACTTGGGGGCATAGAATCTGATGTGTTCATATTTACATGGTTGTGCTGCATACCCTTGAACCCTCCTGTGTGGCTAAGAACCTAGTCCTTTCCATAGAGTGTGAAGCAATTCTCCATGGTGTAACCAGATTTCTTATAATAGGTGCACTAGTGACCTTCTCGGTTTGGCCTGGAGAAGGAAGAAGAAGAGCCTGGTTTTGTTGTCTTACTTGTAGCCAAGGTTGATCCACCAGTGGGCTTGTCATCAAGCATGACAGCCCAATGACTTTCCTCTCTCCGAATAGTGTAGAATACCTTAGATAGTGATGGCAACATCTCCTTGCTCAGAATTTGAACCCAAATAGGGTCATACTCAAATTTAGGCTAGAGAAGAACTCAAAGATCTGGTTCATTTCCACAAAACTAGCTAATGTGGAATCATCCTTACTACACTCCATTTTGAGATTTTGGTATTGATCCACCTCACTCAATAGGCCATTAAGGGTCCCATAATAACCAGTAACTGAGAGCGTTCCCTGTATTTTTATCTTCAACTCATAGCAAGTGGCGATGTCCTATTTCATAAAGAAAATCTGACGAAGATTGTCCTAAATTTCACAGGAGGAAGGAAGGGACATATAGTTTATGTTAATCTCAAGAGTCATGGAGTTCTAGAGCCACATCATAATAAGAGAGTCATCGTCATCCCGCATCTCAAAGTGAGGATTATCCTTCTCAAGGATAGTCCCTTCAATGTGGTTTAACTTTCAATGGCCCTTAAGTGTAGTACAAATGACTTGAGCCTACTGCAAATAATTTTTTCCATTAAGGCGATAGGTGGGGTGCAAGATTGGGAGATCATTGGGATTTAGAGGTGGAGGCGTTGCTGCCCTGAGCTACGGGGTGGCTTTGGCAACCTCGTCGTTCGACATGCTCATGGTCGTTGACAAGCCCACTGAGAAAAAAAAAACTTAGGAGGGTAGTGACAACGATGAAAGCTGATTGAAACTCAACAATGAAGGCTAACTCTAAACCCATCGATGAAAGTTGGTCTAATCAGCAATGAAGACTGATTGCAGCAGAAACAACAGAGGCTCCCAGATCGGGAGCTCTGATACCAACTTGGAAGAATATTTTTGAATATTGTCATAGCTTAAATTACAATTGTACATATATGATTTATATTATATTAGTTTATGTCAATAACTATTTGCATAGAATAGAACGAAATTATAGAAAATAAATTTGTCTTAATACAAGAATCAAATATGTCCTAATAATAGAAATAAAAAATAAATCAAATATATCTTAATAATAAAAATAAAAAATAAAATCAAATATGTCTTAATAACAAAAATAAAAAAAATAAATCTGTACAAAGAATCTGTACAAAAATGCTCAACAAAATCTGTACAGTAAAGGTTAACATTAAATATTCTTTTTTAATTCTTTTATCAAAATGAAAACCCACCATATTTATATTCTTTTCCCTTTCTGGGTAAAATGGCCATCCAAATCCAAGTATTCTCTCTGTATTACTCTGTATACTATTTCAATATAGCCCTATCCTTCAATCAATTTGCCCACGTCGCGAAAAAAACAAAGCACAATCAAATTCTAGTGTGGTTTGATTTTGAAAGATTAATTCAATACCTGTCACACACTTCTGATCTTTAAACCAATCTCAAACACTACTTGAATTCATTCGCCAACCACAAACTTGATTTTGTTGTATTTGAGATGTTGACAACTGAATAGAGGTATGCTATGTTATCAATTTCCTTCACAACTTCTTTATACATACTGTTGTGTTAATTTCATATAAGTACCTTGTACTTTTGTTCTTGTATACGCAATATGAGATTGTTTTTATTCGGCTAAATTTTTTTGTATGATTTAAGAAATTTTGGTTTCTTACCCAATGAAGGGTAAGAATTTATGGTTGAATACCTTGTGCATAATTATATATGAATATTATTGTCTCTGAAAGCTTTTAATTCCCAAATATTTCATATCCAAGATAACTCAAAAGTGTGGGATTCTCCATATATAATCAAATGCTTGCTAAAATTTTAAACCACTTCTTTACAGTTTCTTTGAGTTTTCTCTTTTGAGCTTTATGACAGTCATCATCTTCACCTGGCTATGCTTTTAACCAATTCTGGGTCCATCAGATCTGTTTTCGTAGTAGTATGCCTTCCAGCTTTTACTGTCCTACATAACTAAGGCGACAAATCATCCATCCATATAACATGCCAAAAAATAAATTAGGTAGGCTCTCACGTGATTTCTAACAGTCTAAGCCTATTTCTCTATTAAAGTGACCAGAAAAATAAACATTTATGTCACATAATTTCACTTTAAATACTCTTGTGCTCTTTTCTTTAGGTGCAACAAACTCTAGAGCTCTTCAAATCTGCACTGCCTCTCTCTCTATGTCCCCCTCACTTTTTCCTTCTCTTTCCACTTCCCATGCTTGCCCTGGTCTCGAAAGCTCTAAATCCATAATATATTACCAGAGTGGTTAGTACTTATATTTATGTATGTATATATACAAACTGAGAAATCTAAGGCCAACCATATATAACACTTCCTGCAGAACCAAAAGGAGAATTTGAGCTTCAAGTTGGGAAGCAAGCATGCCTTGGGAGGACTTCTCCAACATACTTAGTGCAACAAGTAAGTTCTAATTCTAATCAATATTTAGAAGTTTCATGCACCTCTCCTTACATTCTTACATGGACATAAATAAATATTTGAAAACTGAAAGAGAAGAGAGAGCAATTCCTTTTACCTAGAAGTTATTATATTTGAATCAAAAACAGTAGTTTTGAAGTTCTTGATAACTCAGAATGCATTATGTGTGAGTATTTCACTTCTAGTTGATGTTTTATTCCAATTGTCTTTTTGTTCCTAGGTTGCCAGGATGACTTCTAGTTCTTGTTCTCCATAATTTTGAAGGATTTTTCTTTTTCAGCTATACAAGAGATCCAAAATGAATGCTTAAATTAAGAAGCAAAAGGGACTAGTTTTAGATATATATATATATATATATATATATATATATATATATATATATATATATATATATATATATATATATATATATATATATATATATATATATATATATATATATATATATATATTCATGTTGTCATTCTAAGATTATAAATAGGAATCATTCTGTTCAATAACAGTGAAACAACATTTTGCATATCCCTTGTGTAGCATTTCAGCATTATTGAGCAACATAGGTGAGTAATTTAGTGTGTTTAGGTAACAGTAATGTTGAATTTATGAGAATTCAACAATCACTCTAGGGCTCGCATATACGTAGGGGCGTACATCATGGGAGATTGACAACCCAGCTTGCCAGTACGTCCTGTGTGCACTGCAAAGTCCCTCGTGCCTACCCGCAACACATTATAAACGTGGGGCTATGCGCTGCCACTATAAAGAAATAAAGTTACGTTGTGACTAACAATTATAGTTTTTGACCTAGTGGTAAGTGTTTGATCCTAATAAGAGGTATCAGAGCGAGGGCGTAGGTTCGAGTCTCCTAGGTGTCACTGGGGGGAGGGGGAGATTGTTGGATTTATGAGAGTCCAGCAATCACCTTAGGACTCACATGTACATATAGACATACATCAATGGAACTTGATAGTCTAGTCTGCCGGTGTGCCATGTGTGCCCCTCATGTCCGCCTGCAGCACGTTATAAACGTAAGGTTATGTGTTGCTACTATAAAAAAATAAAATTACGCCCTGACTATTACTTATAATTTTTAACCTAGTGGTAAACGTTTGGTCTTAACAAGTAATATTAATACGATATTCAAAATTATATACAATTGAATCACTTGGATTCATCCAGTGTAGGAGACTTCATTTAGCTCTCTTCTGTTAAACTATGAATTATAATTGCTTTACTTGTAGTTGTTATTCAGTTTTTTTTCACAGCAAAAAAAAAAAAAGATTGCAGTATTTTTTATTAAAATTGTACTTTTCAACAATGATGTGATTAGGCTGTTGTTTTCTGACGTATCCAAAGCAAAGTTGATCACTTAAGATGGATTATTTTATTCAATCTTTCAGTTATGTGCTTTCCTAGTAGATTCCACATACTGGAAATCAATTGGTTTGATAAAGTGACAAACCGCATGCTGTAGCTGTCGGCAGCGATGTTGTCTTAGTGTCTGGATTCATTGATCTAAATTCTAATAATATGAACTTCTTTTCATTTATATAATTGTGGGCTTATTTTGATGGAAAAATCAAATTTGCATTCCTGCTGCATCTTTGAAGGTAAGAAGAAAACAAAAGCTAAAAAGGTTTTTAATTTGGGACGACAATAGTTTATTATAGAATCCCCGTGAATAAAATAAGATCAAACTTTATTTTATGATATTTTCATAAGATTGCAAGCAAGTCTTCAATAGGGTTTATATATATATATATATATATGTTAGATTTAATTTATATATTTTTCTATCATAATAATTTATTGGTTGGTTTTGTTTCTTCTGTGTGTGGTATACACTTTGACAAGTGACAACTGTGTCCACTAAGCGGTGATACCAAAGTTATCTCATGATTTGTTTTTTAACAAAAATAATGTTATATTTTTTATAAGTTTTTTAATATTAAATAAAAAAATTAAATAAAAAAATAAATATATTTAATATTTTAAAAATATAAAAAATATTTAATATTTTTTTATTTAATAATTAAAAAATAAATATAATAATTAAATAAGATGATAAATTATTTCTCTTTAAAAAATTGGTGCTTGTCAATAGTTAATGAGAGTCTCTCATAAACTTAATACATCTTACATGAGTACACTAAAGAGATAAAGTATTAATACATCGTTAATTTTTATTAAATAAATATTATATTTATTAATATATTAATAATGTATTAATACTTTATTTAGTGTACCAAATTTAAATAAATTTTTATACAACAATCTTTCATAGTTAATACAATTGATGGCGAAAGGGTAAATATGAGTTAAAAGATGAGACTAAAATGAATAATAAATTTGAAGAAGTTCCTTTTCATGATCGTTACTGTATAATTATGAATGATTGTTTTCAATTTATCATAAACAATCTAAAGTAATACTATTTATGTAACCGTTTAAGAAAGTGGTGACAATCAGAGACAACTATACACGTATCTACCTCTAATTTTAACTATTTTAAATTTGACTTTATTTGTTGTATCAAAATAAAATTTATTTGTTATATAAGAAAAAAAAGGAAAATGTAAAATGTATTTAAAATTTTCTAATATAATAATATTAAATTAACTATAGTAAAAAAATTTAATTATATAATAACTAGAGCTGACAAATAAAATAAGAGATGTTACAATATAATAAAATGACAGAAACTGTGTTTTAGTCTTAAGCTTGTCATAAAGTAGAAAGTAAAAACTTTAATAGAAAAATCAGTTCATAGAAATTAAAAATGTAACATATTATATATATAGACACACACAAAAACATTCATATAATTTGTTACTGTATTTGTAAATAAATTGAGTCAAAGTTGAGTACTTAAAACTCAAGTTTGACTTATGAAAAAAATATGTTACTTAAACTTATATTATTTATATAAACTAGTCAAATTCAAAGTTTGGATTAACTTATTTAAAAATATAGAACTTAAACTCAGTTTGTTTAGCTCGTTCATAATTTGATTATTTTTTTTCTTTTATCAAATCTCTCCTTGAAGTATTCCTTAAGCTTTATTAATTTTGTATTTAATGGACATAATTATGCTACAAGTTTTAGTAAAAATAGAAAGATAGTGGAAGATTCTTTGAAAATTAGAATTAGATAAGTAGTAAATAGTAAAAAAAAAATTACAATTTGCTATATAATAGCAATATATAAATTATTGTTGTCTATACCTTTTCTTATATAAAATAATTATAATTTGTTTGAAATTAAATAAGAGGGAAATGTTTGCATCCTTCACTCTTTGGGTGAATGTTAGCATCCTTCACTCTTTTAGATAGACAAAAATTACCCTTAACATTTTCTTATTTGGCTTAAATGATAATGTCTATTTTAATAATTCAAAACCTCATTAATTAAAGAAATAAATATTTCTCTCTCCTACTTATTACCAACCTTATTAATTATTGTCTCTCCTAATAATTACCAATAATCAATTTTATAAATCTTTCTCTCTTAATAAATATCAATCTATAAACTTTATTAACAAATTATTAATTTTATTTAATCAACTTAAATTTAAGTTACAACTTAAATTTAAATTACAACTTAAATTTGTGCTAAAAATACTTTTTCTAATTAAATAAAATTTAGAATTCTTTTTGTCACACTTATTTTGTCACCACGACCTCAAACCAACCTCTCCCTTCTTCTAATTTATGTTCATCAAATAATACTCATTTCATTCATTTTTATCTATTGTTTAAAGAAATGACATTAATATTAAGAAAATAATTTAATAGTATTGATTTTAGAAAAAAGTAACAGTAAAAAATAGTATTACCCTTTAACTCATTAGAAACTAAATTAGCTCAATTATAACTTGAATATTAATTAGTATAAAAGGTGATTGGGCTATAAAAGAAGTAATAAGATAGAGATAGAAGTTTGATGAGTAAATGTTGAGAGATATTAAGAGTTAAATAATTAATAGAGTAAGAAAAAATTAAGATAAATTAGTATAAAATAATTAATTTTATGTTAAAATTCTAAAATGACATTTAATATGGAATTTTTTTTTAAATGACAGATAAAAAGAAATTGAGCGAGTATTGTTTAATGATCATACAAAACTTAATGACATAAAGGTAGCGTTTAAAATTTAAAAGACAAAAATATTCACAATTGTCTTTGTTCGTAATTCACCGGCAAGAAAAAATAATTAAATTGAAGTTAATTAAATAGAATTAATATTTTGTTAATAAAATTTATTACAGTGATATTTATTAAGAGAGAGAAAGATCTATGAAGTTGACTATTGATAATTATTAGGTGAGAAAATGATTAATAAGATTATTAATAAGTAGGAGAGAGAAATGAAATATTTATTTCTTTAATTAATAAGGTTATTAATTACTAAAATAAACACTGTTATTTAAAGTTGAATAAGGAAAAGATAAGAGTAATACTAAAAAAGCGAAGGGTGCTAACCTTATCACAAGCTGTTAAAGGTTAGCATTCTCATATATATATATATATATATATATATATATATATATATATATATATATATATATATAATAAGGAAAAGATAAGAGTAATTTTTCTCCAACTAAAAAAGCAAAGGGTGCTAACCTTATCCCAAGCTGTTAAAGGTTAGCATTCTCATATATATATATATATATATATATATATATATATATATATAATATATAAACACAAATTATTAATAATCTTTTAATGTTAAGTCTATAAGACTTGAACATTAGTTTATTTATATAATCGAATCTAATTTTAAGTTTAAAGTTTTTTGTTTAATTAAATAAATAAACTTAATCACGTATTTTTATAAGTTGAGTTCAAATAATTCACGAATAACTCAACTCATTTACATTTTTATTTTACACAATTTATCTATGTCCAAACCACACAAAGAACAAACAAAATCAAAGTGCAAAACTTCAAATAACACTAATTACGTCAATTGTGATTATAATTATGTATAACTAAGTATTGTGGTTTAGGAAAAAAAATAGAGTAAAACAGTTTAATCTCCTCAATTTAAGAAGAATTGTGATTATAATTATGCATAGCTAAGTATTCCACGAGCATGCAATAATTTGACGGCATCATATAGGTGTTTCAGTTGTGTAACAGTTTGAGGAGAATATTTTATACCTTCATGCCAAACAAAGAATCCAATTTGGGTTCAATTAGTCAAGTATGCATCTCTTAGCTCATAACTCTGCTATTCGGTGAGAGTTTTATAACACACAAAAATCGGGCCTCTTAATTCCATATCTTGTTACTAATTAATATGCTTGATACTAGTTGGATGATTGCTTTGTGGTTGGTAGCAGAACTTCCATTCACCTATCAGTATTGTTATATCTACACATGAAAATCTACACTTGGGTTACACCTTGTTTAAAGATTAACCTCTCAATTTTTTTTTCTCAAGTAATTAATTGTAAGAGAGAGAAATACACAAAAAAAATTGAGTGTGGAACTTGATTGAAACTTGTAAAATTTCTTTTATAACCTTATGTCTTTCTTTCTCTTACAATTAACTACTTAAGAGGAAAAAAAATTGATAAGATCTTGATCTGATAGTTATTAGTCGGTTAACCATACAATAAACATAGGTAACAATAATTATCTCATCGGTTACTAGGTGTAACCCAGGTGTAGGTTTTTAGGTGTAAATATAAAGAATAATGATGATCTTACACCTTTTAAGGGTGTGTGATTAAGAGAGAAAAAATGATATGAAAAAATAAGTATAATAAATGATATTAGATTGAATGTGAAAAGAAGTGTATGCACTGTTTGCAGTAAGAATATCGGGATTGAAATATAAACTGTTGATGTATAGATTTCCAATGATACTTGAGAGTCATATCTTGTAAGTCTGTTGCAAGGTTAACCATTAACCTGCTTAGATGGTCTCTTGCGAATTTGTCATGTATAACGTTCACTTTACTTTCCCCATTTAGCGTGACTGGGTAGGATCCCAAGTTTAATCTGGGTTTGGTTTAGCTAGAAGTTATAATTCAAATCCCTAATTATTTGGGTACTGTACTAGTATGATTGATATATATAAACAGATGGAACGAAAGGGAGGATTAAAGGAAATGACATCTTTTTTTCACCTCCATCAACTAATCAATTAATTGAATTAACTATTTACAATCCATGTTAATCACCTATCGTAATTAGTTAATGTGGAATTAAATTTAGTTAACGAAACTTAAGTGTGATTGAAGTCAAAGGTGGTATCAATACCCTTGAAAATTTCCAATTGTATCGTAGAACGAGCCCTAATATATTCTTCACTCACTACCAATGTTTAAATTTTGCATAACAAGGAAATAACAAAACCAAGTTTTACGTGCATGGATCACATGCCTAACTTTGAAATATAATAACTGGACTCTCTGACAACCTTATCAAATTTGATATTAACTTTAGTTTGAACTATATACCATGTATCTTTATGACTTTGACATCACTGGCCGTTTGACTTTGACAGAGCTCAGAAGTCTGTATTGGACTTCATGGCTGCCATTAGACTCACCATGCTTGTTGGAACATGTAATTTTACCTGTGGAACTTGGGTTCTTTGTGATCTTGTTGGTTCAACTTCTAAGAAAAGGTGTGAACCTGATCAGCAAGCAGAACAAGGTCTCAGATCGTACCACAGAGATGCTTCCTACTGTAATAAAATTTGGTTTTGCTTACAAAGTCAGCTTAATTTGCACCACTTTATTGCTGGCTGTTCATGCATTAGTGCTATTACTGATGCTCAATCATGAGACTCAGTGTATCTCTAAACTTCAGGCTTTTACATCAGAGATAATTCTAGTGTTATCATGGGCAATTAGTCTAATAGCAATATGCAAGATATCAAAATCAAATACTTATTTCCCTTGGATTCTAAGGGCTTGGTGGCTTTGCAGTTTCCTTTTGTGCATTATCAGCACAGCCCTTCATGCCTATTTCAGTGTCAGCAACCAGGGTCAGATTGGGATAAGAGACTATGCAGACTTCCTTGGTTTGCTTGCTTCAACATGCCTTTTGGTTATTTCAACAAGAGGGAAGACAGGCATTGTCTTAATTGCCACAAATGGTATATCTGAGCCACTTCTGGGAGAGAAAACTGAGAAACATTCTGAGTGTCAAAGGGAATCTCCATATGGGAAAGCTACTCTTCTTCAACTCATTAACTTCTCCTGGCTCAATCCCTTGTTCGCAGTAGGGTATAAGAAACCTCTTGAACAGAATGACATTCCTGATGTTGACATCAAGGACTCTGCTGAATTTCTAACCTACTCCTTTGATGAGAGCCTTAGACAAGTTAAGGAGAGAGATGGGACTACAAACCCATCTATCTATAAGGCAATCTATTTCTTTGTTAGGAAGAAAGCAGCAATGAATGCATTTTTTGCAGTAGTAAGTGCTTCAGCATCATATGTTGGTCCATACTTGATTACTGACTTTGTGAATTTCCTAGGGGAAAAGGAAATCCGTGGGTTAAAGAGCGGGTACCTTCTGTCACTCGCCTTTTTATGTGCCAAAATGATTGAGACAATAGCTCAGAGGCAATGGATCTTTGGTGCCCGGCAGTTAGGCCTTCGCCTTAGAGCTGCATTGATAACCCATATATACAAGAAGGGCTTAAATCTGTCGAGTAGATCACGTCAAAGTCATACAGGTGGTGAGATAATGAACTATATGAGTGTAGATGTGCAGAGAATCACAGATTTCATTTGGTATGTAAACGTAATATGGATGCTGCCTATACAAATTTCTTTAGCAGTCTTCATTTTGCACACAAATCTAGGATTAGGTTCATTGGCTGCATTAGCTGCTACACTGGCAGTTATGACTTTGAACATACCTCTTACAAAAATACAGAAAAGATACCAAGTCAAGATCATGGAGGCTAAGGATGACAGGATGAAAGCCACTTCAGAAGTTCTCCGAAACATGAGGACTTTGAAACTTCAAGCATGGGATAGTCAATTTCTTCATAGGATTGAAGCATTGAGGAAATTTGAGTATAATTGGTTATTGAAATCATTAAGACAAGCAGCATTTTCTGCTTTTATCTTCTGGGGATCACCTACATTTATTTCTGTGATAACCTTTTGGGCATGTATGTTTATGGGGATTGAACTGACAGCTGGAAGGGTCTTATCTGCATTTGCCACATTTAGAATGTTACAGGATCCTATATTTAGCCTACCTGATTTACTCAATGTCATTGCTCAAGGAAAAGTTTCAGTTGATAGGATTGCTTCTTACCTCCGGGAGGAAGAAATCCAACATGATGTCATTGAATATGTTGCAAAGGACAAAACAGAATTCGATGTAGTTATTGATAATGGTAGATTCAGCTGGGATCCTGAGTCAAGAAGTCCAACCATTGATGAAATAGAGTTAAAAGTTAAGAGAGGAATGAAGGTGGCAATTTGTGGATCTGTAGGTTCAGGAAAGTCTAGTCTGCTCTCTGGTATTTTGGGAGAAATATATAAACAATCTGGGACTGTCAAGATCAGTGGAACAAAAGCTTATGTTCCACAGTCACCATGGATACTGACAGGAAATATTAGGGAGAATATTACCTTTGGAAAAGAGTACAACATTGATAAGTATGAGAAAACTATTGAAGCATGTGCACTGAAAAAGGACTTTGAGCTATTCTCCTGTGGTGACCTCACAGGGATTGGAGAAAGAGGGATTAATATGAGTGGAGGACAGAAGCAAAGGATACAGATAGCTCGAGCAGTATACCAGGATGCTGACATATATCTTCTTGATGACCCTTTCAGTGCTGTTGATGCTCATACCGGCACCCACCTCTTTAAGGTTAGATTTTCTTTATACTTCAAATAAGTAAATATTTCATGGTTTGAGGACAAGATTAAGAAACAATTGCTTCAATATTTGATCCACATATTTTGCTGCAGGAGTGCCTTATGGGGATTCTCAAAGAAAAAACTGTACTTTTTGTTACACACCAAGTTGAGTTTCTTCCAGCAGCAGACCTCATTCTGGTAAATACAGTGTGAAAGTTTGTTTCTATATTTATTTAGTCACAGAAGAATATGTATAGCAAATTATGTAGGTAAAGACATTAAAATCTGTTAAACTAAATATTTTTAAGAGAGCCGTATGTTCTGACTTTAGATTCCCTATTCTAGATTTACTTTTTCAATTTTTATCACGTATATATTATAGTAAATTTGAGTAGGATTGAATAGTCTTGCAACAGTGTCACATTGTGGCTTAGTATATCACAACTGACCAAATGTAAACCAGGTGATGCAAAATGGAAAGATCACACAAGCTGGAAAATTTGAAGAACTTATTAAGCAAAATATAGGATTTGAAGTTTTAGTTGGTGCTCATAGCAAAGCTCTAGAGTCGATTCTCATAGTTGAAAATTCAAGTAGAACAACATTAGATCCAATAGCTGAAGGGGAATCAAATGTTAAACTCGTGCACACACAGCAAGACGCAGTGCAAGATAATCCTCTAGAGAGCAAAGGAAATGAAGGAAAATTGGTGCAAGATGAAGAAAGAGAAACAGGAAGCATAGCAAAAGAAGTTTACTGGTCTTATTTGACCACTGTCAAAGGGGGAGCCCTGGTTCCAATCATACTCATGGCACAGTCCTCATTCCAAATACTTCAGATTGCCAGTAACTATTGGATGGCTTGGGTTTGTCCTACAACAAGTGATGCTAAGCCTTTATTTGAGATGAATTTCATACTACTTATTTATATGTTACTCTCTGTTGCTGGTTCATTTTGTGTTCTGGTGCGAGCCACGTTGGTGGCAAATGCTGGACTTGGGACAGCACAGACACTTTTCACAAACATGTTGCATAATGTGCTCCGAGCGCCCATGGCATTTTTTGATTCAACCCCAACTGGAAGAATCTTGAATAGGGTAAACATTCATATCAATGCAATTTATGTTTATAGTTATTACCACAATAGTATTTCTTAACTCAATCAGCAGGCACACAAAATTGACCATAAAAGGGATTACAATGGAATGGGCTAATGGTTTCATTTTAGAGTGCCAAAAAATAGTATGAGTTTATCAGAGTTATGTAACAAGAATGTTATTAGTTATTCAATCTGCAGCCATATAGATTCCAAAATCAACTACTTTCCTCTTAAAGTTCAGTAATATTTGAGGACCATATGCATAAACAGAAGCACAAAACGTATGATAAATTAAAAAATCTGCTTAGATTATGAAGCTCGTTTCAAGGACTAACCAAGAAATATGGACAATGTAGAAGTGAGGAATGCTTGTTATTTGTCTTATACAAAGTTCGACCAGACTTCCACAGATTCCTGATGTCACTTAAATAATGTCTGATGTGATTCAAAATAGCAATTTCAAAAGAAAGAAGTTCAGTTCATTTGTTATCATGGTCTTGAGACATTGAAAGAACAAAGGAAAAGACAAAAAAAAGAAATAGCAAGTGTTTTCCCTTCTCTTCCAATTACAAATGGAAGTAAAAAATAATTCCCATGTTACCTGGATGCGCACTGTTTTATACTTTTATGCAGTTGAATTGGACCTTGCTTGAAGTGTTTTCTTTACAATGATTCTTAGTGTTGAAAGTTTTCTTTTCAGGCCTCCACAGATCAAAGTGTGCTAGACTTGGAAATGGCAAACAAATTAGGATGGTGTGCCTTCTCGGTAATACAGATTCTGGGCACTATTGCAGTGATGTCTCAGGTGGCATGGCAAGTATTTGTCATCTTTGTTCCAGTAACTGCAGTCTGCGTATGGTATCAAGTATGTGATCTTTTTTCATTCTTGACGACATAAAACAATTGAAGACTCATTCCTAGTTTCCAATTCATACAAGATATGATTTCTCAAGTTTATCATATAAACAAGGACAGTCATGTTAATAATGTAACAAACTACTAAGACATTGGATGTTGCAAGCTAAGTGAAGTCTATATTCAAATCTTAAATCTAACATTTAAAGCAGAAGATGGAAGAGACAGTACCCATCTTAAACCAGTAGACAGAAAATATTAGATTTAAGTTATTTTTGTTAAAACTGTGCAATTAGTCTCTCTTTCCCACCGTCTCTCTCTACTGACCATTGTTCTTCTATGATATCCTAACATAAGTTGATTGATGTTTATTTCAGCAATATTACACGCCAACAGCAAGAGAACTGGCTCGCTTAGCACAAATACAAATTGCTCCAATTCTCCACCATTTTTCAGAATCTTTAGCAGGAGCAGCATCAATACGAGCTTTTGATCAAGAAGGCCGTTTCATACACACAAATCTTGGTCTTGTGGATGGCCACTCGAGGCCATGGTTTCATAATGTGTCTGCAATGGAATGGCTTTCTTTCAGATTGAATTTACTTTCAAATTTTGTTTTTGCCTTCTCACTGGTTTTGCTAGTAAGCCTCCCTGAAGGAATAATCAATCCAAGTAAGTACAAGTCTTTATTTGGAAACAATTAATTATAAACAAGAAAATTAGAATCCATTTGACATCGTCAATCATCCATGTTTTATGCAAACATACAAAGTGATTGTCAGATAATGCACCTCACAGGAATTAAGAATTACCTATTTCTGCATTGGATCTGTTACAGGCATTGCGGGGTTGGCAGTAACATATGGGATCAATCTGAATGTCTTGCAAGCTTCAGTTATATGGAACATATGCAATGCAGAAAACAAGATGATATCAGTTGAAAGAATTCTTCAGTACAAAAATATACCAAGTGAAGCACCTCTTGTGATTGAAGACTGCAGGCCACCAAGCAACTGGCCTGAAACTGGAACAATATGTTTCAAAAATTTGCAGGTTAAGATAGCAAGAATTTAGGCCACATAGACATACATATAATGAATTGTTTCTTTCAATTACAGTTGAAACTTTAGATCCTGAAGTTTTTCCTTACATTTCTTCTACTGTGCAATAAAATATCTGACAGATACGTTATGCTGAACATCTCCCATCTGTGTTGAAAAACATCACTTGCACATTACCTGGAAGGAAGAAAATTGGTGTTGTAGGACGTACCGGGAGTGGAAAATCAACCCTCATACAGGCCATTTTCAGGATTGTTGAACCCAGAGAGGGAAGCATTATAATTGACAACTTAGACATATGCAAGATAGGTCTCCATGACTTGAGGTCAAAGCTTAGCATCATCCCACAAGACCCAGCCATGTTTGAAGGCACAGTTAGAGGAAACCTGGACCCACTGGAGCAATACTCTGACATTGAAGTATGGGAGGTAAATATTTTAATCAAACAGTTAAATCTAGAAAATGAAAATGGAAGTTAATGTATGATATCATTATGAACACAGTTAAAAATATCTACTAATTAAAGAGGAAGCAGAGTAACCAGCAAAAATATTCACTGATTAGTGATTACATACAGTTTTTAAGACCAACTAGTTATATATATTTTGTTACTCATAAAGTAGAAAAGTTATATTTTTTCCCCATTTTCTCCCTCAAGATGAAAAGATTATTAACATCAGCCAAATGAATTTTTCATTTTCAGGCTCTAGATAAATGTCAGCTAGGTCAGCTAGTGAGGGCCAAGGAAGAGAAGTTGGACTGCCCAGGTTGAATTCATCAGCTTTGGACTTGCATAGTTTGATTATGCTTTTGTTAACAGTAATTATTACTAAAATGAAATTCTTTCTCAGTGGTTGAAAATGGTGATAACTGGAGTGTGGGCCAAAGGCAATTATTTTGCCTTGGAAGAGCCCTTCTGAAGAGAAGTAGCATATTAGTGCTAGATGAAGCAACAGCATCTGTGGATTCTGCAACTGATGGGGTGATACAGAAGATCATCAATCAAGAGTTCAAAGATCGGACTGTTGTCACAATAGCTCATCGAATCCATACAGTTATTGATAGCGATTTGGTTTTGGTGCTCAGTGATGGTATGCATATATACATAAGACATTGATAAGTACTCCACAACCAAGTGAAGGCACACACACATTGCACATACACAGACACATAATGCACACATACACACACAAAACACACAGATTGACATAATGCAAGCATGATTATGGAACTAGAATTTGATAATGATATGTAAGATTGAAAAGAAAGTTGCTTAATATACTCTTATGTTACAGGAAGAATTGCAGAGTATGATGAACCATCAAAGTTACTTGAAAGAGAAGATTCCTTCTTCTTTAAGCTTATAAGGGAGTATTCTAGGAGATCACATAGCTTCAACAACTTGGCAACTCAATATGTCCAAAGCAGGGAATAATTCTAACTTTCTAAGACTTTATGGATATTAATTTATTGGGGTTACAGGTACTTCTTGGGACAGAAAGGCTCCAAACTATTCCAACCAGCTTCAATAAACCACCAGTGATACATTTTGTAGGAATTCCTGGCCCCATGTGACGTAGAATTGTTGTAATAGTTTTCCACATCGAAATTTGATATATGATGAGGCATAGACTCCAGAATAAATTGGGAGACAAGAAGCGGAAGAACATCTACAAATCCAGAATAAATTCATCAGCATAAGATTGTAAATAGGGATATTTAACCAAGTCTGGTTCATATCCATTTAGTTTCGCCTAGTAAACTGTAGTAATCAATTCCCTAGAATCAGCTAAGAAAGTGCACTCCTAATTAGCCATATTAAACGAGGAAATTAAAAATTCATCACTCTGGGTTTGGAATTTGGATTAGCTATTTGGTCTAAAAAAACTCAATTCCCTCGCGTTGACCTGCTTGTTTGTGCACATTTTGTTTTGTTTTGGAACAACTTGAACAGGCAATTGGAAGAAAACCAACCAACAGTAACAGGACAAAAGATCATAATTAGTGGATTATGTGGAATATTAATCCACTCACTGATAATGATAGGAAGGATCGTTGCAAATAACAATTCCTCATTTTGCAAACCGTGTTAGCTGGTGTAGTATATCGTGGGAATTTAAAGCAGATGTGTCCCAACATCCTCCGATCCTTCTCGTAGAAATGCTTGCTGGGCTCTCAAACGGTGCTGCCCAAAGCTGTCTGTGTCTTTGCAAAATGGATTAAGCACTTTGTTACCTCTGTGATGAAGCTTTATAAGCGTTGGGATATATAAAGCCAAAACCGTGACCCAAGGCATTGACTTGGATGTTTGTTTTGGGGAAAATGACTCAATTGTTCGGCTCACACGTGTTCCACGTTTCCATTATTATCACAGTATTAAATTAAGGATAAAATTTGACCCTAATCCAAATTGAAAAAAAGTATTTTAATTTTTTTTAATTTTATGACATCTGTCTATTTTACTAATTTAAGTTTATAACTCAATTATTTCAGTTTTATTAACTTAATAAAATAAATACATGACATAAAATTAGAAGGGTTGAAAGACTTTCCTCTAACTTAGGTTGGAACTAAGCTTTGTCCTTAAATTAATAACAAAATAGATATTTTGATCTCTTATCTTTATTTTTTTTTCAATTTGGACCCTATTTTTCATTTTTATCAATTTGGTCCTTTGTCTTATAAATTGTCATTCAATGTGGTACTTCATCATAGTTCTATCAATCCAACTAACAAAAATCATGACATGACATTAATGGCACTTGCCTAGCGCTGAGATGTAGATGAGGTGGCTTAGCTAGATAAGGAGACACCAAAACAATGTTGTTTATGTTTTTGTTTGTTCCCTTACTTTTATTTTGTTTTCAATTTGATCCCTGATGCGGATTAAAAGATACAAACTTAAGTACAGGTTGTCTTAAGTAATAAATTTCTCGAGAGTCTGAAGTCGATCCACAGGGAATTGATGAAGAAAAATTCTTTGAAGTAATGAAAGACTTTGTCACAAAAATAAAGATGACAAGACTTGTTCACAATTAAATTAAAGAACTTGCTTGAGTTAGGAGATTTACTTTTGGTAATAAATTAAGGACAAGATTAATTCTTTTTATAACTTAATTGAAATCCACGCACAACGAAGGTTTCAATCGGAAAATAAAACATTCAAAGTCCATTTAGAATTATATATGTAGTTATATTATGATTCCTTTAATTATCTACCAATACTTGTAAATGGGTTCAAACATTCATTGTGTCAAACCACTTGTCTATAATGAATCAAGAATTCCACTTTACAAGGAGGGTTTCTAAATTGATTGGAAACAAAATACAACACATATAATGATTACTTGATAATATATCATTTAAGCACAAGAAAGAAATTAATCTAACCTAATTTTTATTACCAAAAGCTTCACCCCTTCACCCAAGCAAGATGAAGATTAGTTACCCATGAAAGAAGAAGAAAGAAAGAGAGAAGAAGAAAAAGAAGATGATCATAATTTCTATTTACAACAAAAGAAAATTACAACATGAAAATAACATAATAATATGATCTTGTTCTCCAACCAAGATTAATAATTCTAAACTAACATATCCAAAACTAACTCTCCCAATGAGCAGCCAATGGTGCTATTTATAGAGTATGAAGGATACAAAGTGACAAAGGGGCTGATTAATGAGTGGTTGGATGAGTGGTTGAGTGGTTGGATTATTATTATGCTTGTCTCCCCACTCAACCAATCAATTGTCTTCACACGACCATAAGTTTGTCATAACGTCATAATATCAAAAAGTAGTATTCATGAGAGTTGAAGGATTTTGTCTTAGCTTTCTAATGCTACCAGTTTCAGCTCAAAAGACCACCTACAACCCGAGTTATGCCCTGATTACTGAACATTGTTAGGGTTCCAATCACGAAACCCGTGTTTTGAATTCCAAGCCCAATTAGCTCTACTAGATGTCCGATTGAGACTTCGAGCCCTCATCAAAGTTGTATAGCTTTCTCTCAGCTTTCTTACAAGGTAAAATTCTTAATTTCTAGATATCTAGAACTCAAGATATGGCCGAAATATAGAAACAGTGTAAAATCTCAACAATGCTGAAAAATATCAATTAAGCCTAATTTGAATCCAAACTTACAAATCATGACCAAACTCAATCAGTTAAGTACATAAAGAGTGTAAATGATTAAAAATGAGGGTTTATTAATGTATAAAATATGTGATAATCAAATTTCCCTACACTTAGCTTTTTGCACTCTTGGAAAAAACACATAAGACCAAAGTTAAGAAACAAAGAAAAAAGACACATACTTAAAAGCAAAAAACTCTAAAAGACTCGATGAATTAAGAAGAGCAACCAGAAATTCAAGGGATCAAAGCATTAATGAGATAACATTTCTTTACATCTCAAACTAATAAGCAAGGAAACTTCAGTTGAAAAGAATGAATTAAGAATGATAGATCTTCTTAGGATTCACTCTTAATCTCTCAAGTATTTAACAGGTAAGTATTTCACTCTATTTAACCCATGAACAATTGTACTACCATAAGCTTACTTATCTTCTACTTCTCCGCTACTCAAAACACATGCTCACAAAAATCATGAGGACTTTATTCAAGGTTGTAATGGGGCCATGATAAAGGAAAGAGGATAATATGGATATGAGAAGATAAATACCAAAGAAAATAAAAGAGCATAAAAGTTGAGTTCAATTAACAAGCATGAAAGTTTATCCCAACTCCACCTAATACAAATTCCCTTTACATATTCTTTTCCCTTCCTTTTTTGCGTTGTTGACCCTTCTTTACACATTTGTTTTTTTTTTAGATCATAAATATACACACACTTTTTTTCTTTTTTTTTTCAATTAGCTACTCTTTCCTTTTTCACCAACCATTTTGCACACACACCCCCACACTTGTTCAAGAACTCATCCATTAACAAAGCCAATGTTTTCTTATTCACCAAAGTCAGGTAAGAACATAGTTTTTCATTTAAGACACATAATGAGCTAGAAACAAGGAATAGTCAAATAATCTCAAAGGGGTTAAGTAAGGGGAAATATACAAGGATGACTATTTGGTCAAAGTGGCTATTTCAAAATGCCTCAATCATATTTATGTATGCATGTGAAAATGTAGGCTAAAAAATAATCAAAGCAAGTTCTAGAGTAATAATTCCATGAGTGAAAATCACACAAGAAAGAAGAGAATGGTACAAATGCTCAAACCATTCATCAATAGCCTCAAAATCTCACAAGACATATTTCTATCATTCTCAATCCATCATTTCAACATTCATATCCAAGCATGTGATTTTTAAGAAAAAGACAATTTATGTTAAGATCCAAGAATTTCAATTGCTTTAAAGGATGTGAGAAGTCATTCACTTGAATATTTAAAGGAAATCAAACGATAAAACTTTGTTACTTCCACAAATCATCAAAGAATAATTACTTCCCTAATCTAAATGCGTCTCAAGAGTAATTTACTTCAAAAGTAAAATTATTCCTTACTCTGTCATCCTTAATTGGTTTAGTAAGTTCATGACAATCATATCATACTTCCCAAAAAAAAATTTTAGCAACTATCCTTCCCCCAACTAGATCACAACATTGTCCTTAATATTAAAATATAGATGAGTAAATAATAGAAGAGATTACCTGTTGGAGAAATTTGACACAAATTTAAACAGAAACAAAGTACGATAAATAAAATCAAAGGTAAAAAAAAGTTATAAATGAAGTGTCAGATCTGGCTTTCTTTTCATGCTGCTTCCCTCACTGCTTTCGGCTGACTAATCTATCTGAGCTATTGCTGGATCAGGTTTATAAACAAAAGCTTCTAATTTATCAATCAATTCATCAACAGTGGAAGCAGAGATAAGAAGTAGTCTTGCCGCAGGTGTGATAAATTTCTGTTCCACAACTTTGTAAAAAAAAATTAACAAAAGATCAGAGAAATTATTTACATTCAACAAACCTATGGGTTTATGGTGGATGTTCAGTTGGGTCTAAGAGATAATTTGAAAAACTTCTTCCAAAGTACCAAAACCACCTGGTAAGGCAATGAATGCATCAGAGTTGTCAAGCATTATCTTCATTCGTTCATGCATAGATGATACCTTAAATTCCTCCCCAATTGTCTTTCCACTGATGTTCTGTTGAGTTAAAGGTTCAGGAATGACACCTAAAACTTGACTATCTCTTATATATGCAGCAAGTGATACAGCCCCCATTAACCCATGACAACCTCTCTCATATACAACATGAATATTCCTCGCAGCAAGTGTTCGATCAAGAGTGGTTGCTGCATTTACAAACTCTAAACCCTTACTCACCTTCCTTTTGAATGATTCTAAGGAGGAAAGTGGAGAAAATGGAGTGTTTAAATAGGAAAAAGAATGGAAAGGGTAATAATAGCACCTATAAGGGTAGGTTGACTGTTGTCAGAAGAGCTTGAAATTAAGAAACACATAATCTTTTTTTTTTGTTTTTGTTTTTTTTTGTTTTTTTTGTTTTTTTAAATTATTTTTTTTAACTTCAAGAAAACCACCAAGGTAAAGAAGTCTAGAAACCCCTAAAAGACCCTGCTCAAAAGATCGTCTGTCCAAAACCAAAATGCAGCAAAATCATACAAAGATAAAAGAAATATAATAGCAAATGATGACATACCTTTATGTACAGTTTTCATGGCGTATCTTTATACTGCGTGTCACCAGTGCAGTAGACACTCACATTCATTTATTCAAAGAAAAAAGAAAGAAGAAACCATCGTGGGTTTCCATCCTGGGTTTAGAACCTGGAGAGCTCACACTTGGGCTCGTACCATCAACACAAATGCTAAAATTTGAAACCCGTAATGTCCAAGATCCAGAACGTCTCATCCCAAGGCACTGAGAGCCCCTTCTAATAAAAGAGAGGATCAAACTCAGATGCTTTATACGCTTTAACAGTCGCAGGTTACTTCTCACTAATAACCAGAGTGGGATGTTTCTGCCTATCCATCAACTCCATAGTGCCTAGATGGTAAACATTGGGTTATGGAGTGCGGCTCTCTACAGAGCATGGTATACAAACTTTTTTTAAGGACCAACGTACAAAGGTCCACCCAAGTCAATGACGGGTCAATCAAAGACTGGGCTCCACAACTAATTAAAGTCATGGTACTCCTTCCGGATCACCCTTGTTAAAAAAAATTTTGTAGAAGAAGAAGATGAAGATAATATGTACATGTTGTTGTGGATATGACTCACATCTGCCTCTGGTTTCACGTCCAGTAACAGCTTAAACGCCTTCTATGAATCGAGGATAAGTTTTCCATCTAATTTTCTTATAAATTAGAAAACAAGATCTTTTAGAGTCAGTTCCTAAGACTGTAACGTTTTTGTTCATTCTTGAAGAGATTTCACAAATTAAGAAGTTCACGATGCACAAATAATGCGTCTCAAGAGTTAATAAGATATCATCTAATGACTCCTTACTCTGTCCATTCTTAATGAAGAAAATTTTATCTTCTTTGCTTGCGAAAATCATCCCTAAAGAATGACATAGCTTGTTACAATTCCAACGTGCACATTTGTGACAGACTTGTAACCTTTTTGCTCTTCTCCTTTTAGAATACGAACTTCTACCAAGACCTGGCATGTATGAGTCAAATGAAATTAAAGACTCACCTGCAAGTCAGACCTTTGCTTCAATTATCCAACGTACATCTTTCGACATACCCTTGTGCATTAACAATCTCAATCTTTCACATCTATCTTTGTAGATTTTTGTCAGAGCATTTTGAGGGAGGGAAGGAAAATCTTTTCTTAAATTTGATGACATTCATTTTAAAGGAGAATGATTCAGTTATTATAGGAAATTGAAAACAAATCGACTCAAGAGACACGGAGTACCATTATCCGTCACTTAACCGGGAACACAAAGAACTATAAAAAGAAGGCAACAAAATTAGAATAAATTATATTCATAACAAGGATCAGAAAGAGAGATGAATTCTACCTCATCAACTTGGTTTTCTAGAAATAGTTTGAGTCATTATCCATTGACTTTAAACACATTACCATTCCTAAGATTCTCAATATCTATGGCTCCATGAGGATACACATGTTTGACAACAAAAGGATCACTCCACCTAGATCTCAACTTGCCAGGGAATAGGTGCATATGAGAATTATAAAGTAGAACTTTTTGACCAATTTCAAAAGATTTTCTCAAAATTGACTTTTCATGAAAAACTTTTCTTCTAGCTTTATAAATATTTAAGTTTTCATATGCATCATTTCTCAATTTCTCAAGTTCATTTAATTGTAATTTACATATCTTGCAAGCATCATCAATGTTTAGGTTGAAAGCTTTAATGGTCCAAAATGCTTTATGTTCCAATTCTACAGGCAAGTGACAAGGTTTTTCATATACTAACCGATAGGGTGACATGCCCAAAGATGTTTTGAAAGCAGTATGGTAAGCCTAAAGTGCATCGTTTAGTCTTAAAGACCAATCTTTACGTTTGGGTTAACCGTTTTTTCTAAAATTTGTTTAATCTCCTTATTTATTAATTCAACTTGTCCATTTATCTGAGGGTGATAAGGGATGGCAAATTTTGTGTAATACCATATTTCTTAATTAAAGATTCAAATGGTTTATTGCAAAAATAGGTTCCCCCCATCACTGATGATAGCTCAAGGGATTCTAAGTCGACACAAGACATTTTCTTTTAAAAATTGAGAACAGTTTTATGATCATTGTGTTAGCATGAAATCACCTCAATCCATTATAAGACATAATCAATTACAACCAAAACATGCACAAATCCAAATGAGGATGGATAGACCCATGAAATCAATTCTCCAACAATAAAAAATTTCAATGATAAGGATAGGGTTCAGAGGCATCATGTTTCTTTTTTAAATAGAGCCCAATTTCTGACAATTTTCACAACTTTTGCAAAAAGTATAACAATCCTTAAATATAGTAGGCCAACAAAATTCGCACTATAAGATTTTTGTATCTGATTTCTTTGAAGAAAAGTGACTTCTACATGCTTCTGACTAACAAAATTTTATGACATTATGTACCTCACTGTCGGGCATACATGTCCAAAAGATTTAGTCAGGATAATATTTGAACAAATATGAGTCATCCCAATAAAAATTTTTCACCTCTATCAAAAATTTCCTTCTATCTTGGTACGTCCATTGAGGCGGCATCTTTCCTGTTACAAGAAAGTTGACTATGTTAGCAAACCAAGGCATGAAATTGACAGAAAATAAAAATTCACCAGGAAAAGAATCATTGATGAGTGTGTTATCAAAAGGTGAGCCTATTATAAGTCTGTACAAATGTTTGCAACAACATTTTTAGCTCATTTCTTATCTTTTATCGTGATGTTGAAATCTTGAAGCAACAAGATCCACCGTATCAATCTTGGTTTGGCATCCTGCTTAGACATCAAATATCTAACAGTAGCATGATCGGTGAAAATCACAATAGAAGAACCAATTAAATAAGATCAAAATTTGTCCAGTGTAAATATTACAGCAAGTAGTTCTTTTTTAGTAGTGGTGTAGTTCATTTGTGCACTATTTAAAGTTCTACTTGCATAACAAATCACATAAGGCTTATCTTCCTTTCTTTGGCCTAAAACAACGCCCACAACAAAATCACTAGCATCATACATCAATTCAAAAGGCAAAGATCAGTCAGGAGATTGCATGATAGGAGCAGATGTAAGAAGACTAATTAATTTTTCAAAATAATTTTGACATTCTTGAGTCCAATCAAATGATGCATCTTTCAACAGAAGATTACATAATGGTCTAGATATGTCACTAAAGTCCTTAATGAATCTTCTGTAAAATCCTGCATGTCCTAAAAAGGAACGAACTTCTCTAATGGGCAATTAATTCAACTTTGGCCTTATCAACTTCAATTCCTTTAGAAGATATTACATGACCTAACATTATTCCTGAGGTAACCATGTAATGACATTTTTCCCAATTTAGCACAAATTATTTTTCTTCGCATCTTTTAAGAACTGTTTCCAAATTATCAAGACAATTTTCAAAAGAATTTCCAAAAACTGTCAGTTCATCCATGGAAACCTCTAAATAATGCTCAATCATGTCACTAAAAATACTTAGCATGCATCTTTGGAATGTTGCTGGAGCATTACAAAGGCCAAAAGGCATCCTTCTATATGCAAAAGTACCAAAGGGGCATGTAAAAGTGATCTTTTCTTGATCTTCTAATGCAATTGGTATTTGATTATAACCCAAATAACCATCAAGAAAACAGTAGTATAGATGTCATGCTACCCTTTCTAGAATTTGATCAAGAAATGACAAGGGAAAATGATCTTTCCTATTAGCAGCATTTAATTTTCTAAAATAAATACACATACGCCAACTGGATGAGACTCACATAGGTATTAATTCACCATTTTCATTTTCAACCACTGTTATTCCAGATTTCCTAGGCACAACTTGTGTAGGGCTTACCCATTAGCTATCAGAGATAGGATAGATAATTCTAACATCAAGCAATTTAAGAACTTTAACTCTAACTACCTCTTTCATGTGTGGATTTAATCTTCTTTGAGGTTGTTGAGATGTTTTAGCATTATCCTCTAAATGTATTCTTTGTGTACAAATTAATAGATTAATACCTTTTATGTCCTTTAATGTCCATCTAATTGCACTTTTATGCCTTTTAAGTACTTCTGTTAACATGCATTCTTGTTCTTCAGTAAGGGATGAGAAAATTACCACTGGAAAGCTTTGCTCTTCTCCAAAAAATGTGTACTTTAACTCAGCAGGTAATGGCTTTAATTCCGGTGTGGGTACTTCTTTATGGGCATTATCATTCATGGGTTTTAGCTCTTCAAATCTTGGCTTCCATCCCTTGTACTCCATTACCTATGTACAATTAAGTAAAGAGCATATTTTAGAGATATCATCATTTAATTGCATGCCTGAATCAAATGAATTGATTAAACAAATTTCTAATAGGTCAGAAGAACTCCTTGTTTGAAGATGATCATCTACGATGGCTTCAATTCCTTCAACTTCCTCCTTTTCATCAAGGACTTCCTGTGGTTACTTGCACGTGTTAAAAACATTGAGCTCCAATGTCATGTTTCCAAATGTTAGCTTCACCACTCCATTTTTGCATTTTATCAAAGTATTAGATATTGCTAAAAATGAACGGCCTAAAATAACAGGAATTGACTTGCAACTATCAATCATAGGTTCAGTATCCAAGACAATAAAATTCACATGATATATGAATTTATCAACTTGTACCAACACATCTTCCACTATTCCTCTTGGAATTTTAATTGATCTATCGACAAGTAGAAAAGTTACAGAAATTAGTTTTAACTCACCCAAGTTGAGTTGTTGATAAACTGAATATAGAAGCAAATTGACACTAACACCAAGATCAAGTAAAGCTTTTTCAATTTTATGTTCTCCAATAATGCATGAAACTGTAGGACAACCAGGGTCTTTATAGTTCAACGCATTATTATTCTGAAGAATGAAGCTTACCTGTTCAGCCAAAAATGTTTTCTTTTTCACATTTAGTTTCCTTTTAACAGTGCACAAGTCCATCAAATATTTGGCATAAGAAGGAATCTGTTTGATAACATCAAACAGAGGAATATTGACCTTTACTTGTTTCAAAATTTCAAAAATTTCAGTATTATGGTTCAATTTCCTTGAATTGTTTAATGCTTAAGGAAATGGGGGTGCAAGCGAGAGTTTAGTCTCCTTTTAGTTAACTTCTTCATTTTCTTGGGAAATTGGTTCATCATCTTTCTCACAAGGTTCAGGAATTTATTTTTCAACAATCTTTCTACTCCTAAGAGTTATCACTGACTTAACTTGATCTATTTGTTAGTTTTCTGAACTACCCTCATTTAGACTGTACTGACCCTTGGGTTTTGGTTGAGGTTAAGAAGGGAATTTTTCTTTCTCGTGAATGGTGAGTGTGGAAGAAAGTTTAGCAAGAGTTTTTTTAATGTTAATCATAGTTTGATTGTTTTGTTTATTAATAGTCTCTTGCCTTTTTATGAATGCATGCAGTGTTTCTTCAAGTTTTTCCTATATGGTGGGACATAAGATGCATCTCTTTGAGAATTTTAAGAATCCTGTTATGCCTGAGGAGGTGGTGGTTGCATGAATTGTGACTGATTATTATTCCTCTAACTGAAGTTTAGGTGATTTCTCCATCCCGGATTGTATATATCTAAAAAAGAAGAAGTAAATGACTTTTTAAAATTATTCATTGCATTTATTTGCCCATGTACAACTTCTTTAAAAACATGAATCTTAGGACATTCATGTGTTGAGTGTCCTAAGTCATCACAAATGCCACAAATTTCTTCATTTTGCACAGATTTGATTTCTTTTGCTTTTCTTAATTCCATTGCTTCAATTTTTCTAGCCAAACTGGCTAACCTAGCATTTAGATCTTCCCCTTGACTAAGGTGATATTTTCCTTTATTAGCACTTGTAAGGTTAGATCTAATTAAATTTTTCAGAAATATTAGTATCATGATAAGATTGAGAATTTTCAGCTAACTGATTTAAATAGTCTAAAGCTTCATCAGGTTTTTTTTTTCAAAAAACTCGCCATTGCACATTGTTTTCACAAATTGTTTAGTTTCATGTGTTAAACTTTCATAAAAGAAGCTTATAGTGCGCCATTTTTTCAAAATCATGATGTGGGCAATAATTTAACAAATCTTTAAACCGTTCCCAACATTGAAAATATGCTTCATTTGAATTTTAGAAAAAAATTTGGATTTGTCTTTTCATAGCATTGGTTTTATGTGTTGGAAAAAATTTCTTTAAGAACTCACTTTGCATTTCTTGCCATGTGCCAATTGATCTTAGTTTCAAAGTGTTAAGCCAAGTTTTTGCTTTATCTTTTAAAGAAAAAGGAAACAATTTGAGCTTAACAATCTCTTCAGTGCAATTTTGATCATTGAAAGCAATACATACTTCCTCAAATTCTTTTAGAAGTAAATATGGGCTTTTAGATTCTAAACCATGAAAATTAGGAAGTAAAGAAATCATATCTGACTTTAATCTAAAATTGTTGGCATTGAGTGGAAAGATAAAGCATGATGGACTAGAATTTCGAGGTGGTTGCAAATATTCACGCATGGTTCGTAACGGTTGATTTTTTATGTTCATTATGTACACTTTCATTTTCAATCATTGTGTCAATTGTGTGTGATTGTGATTCAAACAAATCAATATATAAAGTACTAAGATTAATTTTAACTAAACGACTAGAATTTAAATCATGAATATGAAGCTCGAAGCTTGATGTGGAGCTTGAAGCATGCCTCCCTGAACTTCTTATACATGAATTGGGCTCCGTTGTCCCTGAATATGAACTCCAGAATCCAAAATTTACAAATGATGTTCTTCTTTAGGAACTTCTTCACTTTTTCTACGATGATGGTTGCTAGTGGTTCTGCCTCAATCCACTTTGTGAAATAATCAACAATCACTACCAAATATTTTAGTTAGACAAGTGCTTGGGGAAAAAGCCCTAATAAGTCTAAACCCCATATGCAAAAAGGTTATGGAACTGCTATGGTGGAGAGTTCTTTAGGTGGAGCAGTTTGGATGTCTGAGAACCTTTGGCACTTGTCACAATTTTGGATATAGGTCATCGCATCCACTATCATAGTAGGCCAATAGTATCCTACTCTCAAAACTTTTCTAGCCAAGGCATTTACTCCTAAATGTTGGCCACAGTATCCATCATGGATTTCAGCCAAGACATATTAGACTCGTCTGAGGTGAGGCACTTGAGCAAAAGGAGTGGAACTCAAATATCAGGAACTACTCGACTATTACTCCATTTGTGTTCTCCAAGATTATTCCCACTTCACTTCTTTTCGGGTTCGAAACTCCATTGACATAGATTGCCCATCCTTCTACTTTGCCAGAGGTCAGGCAATGGGTGAATTCTACCATGAAATCAGATAGAGATTACGCCTTTAAGGCTTGAAGAGGCTCATATCCTATTTTGAACACAGAAATCTCCACGTACCATACTACCATTCTCCTAGCGAGCTCAAACTTGTGTAATACTTTTCTGATAGGCTTGTCCATCCTCATCACAATGGGATGTAATTGAAAATATTGCCTCAACCTCCTAGCTAATATCAGTAGCGCAAAAACCAGTTTCTTAATTTCCTAATAATAGAGTTTGGGTCTTTACAATACTTTGCTTACAAAATAAATGGGTTTCTGCTTATCCTTCATTTTCTGAATAAGGACCAAACTGACCGCTTCTTCGCCAATAGATAGATAAAGGAACAAGACTTCTCTATCGTCCGGTTTAGTCAAAATGGGAGGTGTGGAAAATGAAATCTTTAGATCTTGAAAAGCTTCTTCATATTCTGAAGTTCACACAAAATTTTTCCCTTCATTAGAAGCTTGAAGAAGGATGAAACTTTTTATGTTGACTTGGAGACAAATCATGTGAGTGTCGCTATCTATCCAGTAAGCTGCTAGGTTTCTTTTATTGTGCTGGGGCTCTTGATGTCAATAATTGCTTGATATTTATTTAGGTTGGCCTCTATCCTTTTATGAGTAAGCATGAACCCCAATAACTTTTCATCATAGAGCCCAAAAGCATATTTTTCTGCATTCAACCTTATGTCATGCTTCCGTAGCTGTGCAAAGACCTCTGCGAGGTCGGAAGCATGATCACCTGTGGTTGGGCTCTTAATAATCATTGATAACAATATATTTTATACATTTTATAACCCTCTCACTAGGCTTCTTAAGGTTCAATTAGGTTTAATTAAGTTGATTTTGTCACATTCTATGATATTGGACCTAATTGGATCATTGAAAGAATTATTGCATGAATTAGCCTTAATTTATCTCTTCAGCAATGCTCAGTAAATTAGCTATAATTTGAGTTACATATGTCAGATTCATGTGATTTTGGTATTGTAGGAAATCTAAGACAATTCTCTACAACTTTCAATAGACTTCAAGAGCCATATCATAAGCTTGGATAACTTAAATTAGAGTTGAAGCAAGAACTAGAGTGTTGATCCTAATAGCATGACCTCTATGTACTCATCAGGCCATATATCGGGCTGTAGGAATGATGATGGGTTGAAATTTGGGTAGTTGATAGTTAAGACCCAAATCTATAATTTTCATGAAGAACACTTTTCGAGATTCTGAGGTCTAGTAGGTCATATTGGGCTAGCAAGTCAGAACAGAGGAGCTAAAATTAGGCTTGAGTAGTTGTAATGATTGGGTCATATCTTGGGCTGTAGGAGACCAAATTAGATGGTTCAAGTAGGCATTTGATAGCCAAGACAAAGGCCTACAACTTTCATGAAAGCCACTTTCTGAGAATCTATCAACAAGCACGAGTTTGGCACTAAATTATTTTATGCAAGTGAAGACAAGCATTTTTTGCAATCATCCACCTACTCCTCAATCATCCACTTAATCATTCACCCACTCCTTAATTATCTACCCACTCATTGTCCTACTCATTGTCATCTTTTGCTTGTGATGCTCTATAAAAGGTAGCCTTGGCTGCCTATTAAGGTAATCATGGTTGGAGAACAAGATCATGTTATTATGTTATTTTCATGTTGTAATTTTCTTTTGTTGTAAATAGAAGTTATGATCATCATCATCTTCTTCTTCTTCTTCTCTCTTTCTTTCTTCATGCTCATGGGTAACTAATCTTCATCTTGCTTGAGTGAAGGGGTGAAACTTTTGGTAATAAAAATAAGGTTAGATTAATTTCTTTCTTGTGCTTAAATGATATATTATCAAGTAATCATTATATGTGTTGTATTTTATTTCTAATCAATTTAGAAACCCTCCTTGTAAAGTGGAGTTCTTGATTCATTGTAGACAAGTGGTTTGACACATGAATGCTTGAACCCATTTAAAAGTGTTGGTAGATAATTAAAGGAACCATAATATAACTACGTATATAATTCTAAATGGACTTTCAATGTTTTATCTTCCGATTGGAACCTCTGTTGTGCATGGATTTCAATTGAGTTATAAAAAGAATTAATCTTGTCCTTAATTTATTACCAAAAGTGGATCTCCTAACCCAGACAAGTTCTTTAATTTAATTGTGAACAAGTCTTATCATCTTTATTTTTGTGACAAATTCTTTCCTTACCTCAAAGAATTTTTCTTCACCAATTCCCAGTGGATCGACCTTGGACTCCCGAAAAATTTATTACTTGAGACAACCTGCACTTGGGTTTGCATCATTTAATCCGCATCAAGTTTTTGGCACCGTTGTCAGGGACTTGATTTGAAGTTTTAATTTATTGAGGTTCTCATTCTTTAATAAAATCTATTCTCTCTTCTCCCTCACTAGAACAAAAGATCGGTTTGCCGGTCCTTCAGTTTTTTTCTAATTCTCTAACTTTCTAACTTATTCACTAACTTTTTTATTTATGTCATTTATTTATGCTTTTTATTTACGCTTTCTGACTTACTAACTTACTATCTTATTTATTTATGCTTTCTATCTTATTTATTTATGCTTTCTCGACTTACCAACCTTCTAACTTTTATATTTATGTTATTTATTTATACTTACTAACTTTCTAACTTTTATATTTATGTCATTTAATTTTGTTATCTAACTTTCTAACTTTTATATTTATGTCATTTAATTTTATTATCTAACTTTTTAATTTATGTCATTTAATTTTGCTTTCGACTTACTAACTTTTATATTTTTTTTTATTTTTAAGTCATTTATTGATGCTTAATATTTAATGGCTGGTGTAAATCACCGACTCGTACATTATTTTTTCTATTTTAAGCCATTGATTTATACTTAATTAATATCGTGATTTAATTCTAGTCGTTTAGTTAAAATTAATCTTGGTACTTTATATATTGATTTGTTTGAATCACAATCACACACAATTGACACAATAGCTAAAAATGAAAGTGTACATGATGAACATGAAAATCAACCATTGCGAACCATGCGTGAATATTTGCAACTACCTCGAAATTCTAGTCTATCAAGTTTTATCTTTCTACTCAATGCCAATAATTTTATATTTAAGTCAGGTATGATTTCTTTACTTCCTAATTTTCATGGTTTAGAATCTGAAAGCTCATATTTACATCTAAAAGAATTTGAGGAAGTATATATTGCTTTCAATGACCAAAATTGCACTGAAGAGATTGTTAAGTTCAAATTGTTTCCTTTTTCTTTAAAAGATAAAGCAAAAACTTGGCTTAACACTTTGAAACCAAGATCAATTGGCACATGACAAGAAATGCAAGGTGAGTTCTTAAAGAAATTTTTTCCAACACATAAAACCAATGTTATGAAAAGACAAATCCAAATTTTTTTCCAAAATTCAAATGAAGCATATTTTCAATGTTGGGAATGGTTTAAAGATTTGTTAAATTCTTGCTCACATCATGGTTTTGAAAAATGGCACACTATAAGCTTCTTTTATGAAGGTTTAACACCTGAAACCAAATAATTTGTGGAAAGAATGTGCACTGGTATGTTTCTTGATAAAGAACCTGATGAAGTTTTAGACTATTTAAACCAGTTGGCTGAAAATTCTCAATCTTGGCATGGTACTAATATTTCTGAAAAATTCAATTAAATCTAACCTTACAAGTGCTAATAAAGGAAAATATCACCATAGTCAAGAAGGAGATCTAAATGCTAGGTTTACCAATTTGGCTAGAAAAATTGAAGTAATGGAATTAGGAAAAGCAAAAGAAATCAAATCTGTGCAAAATGAAGAAATTTGTGGCATTTGTGATGACTTAGGACACTCAACACATGAATGTCCTAAGATTCATGTTTTTAAAGAAGTTGTACATGAGCAAGTAAATGCAATAAATAATTTTAAAAAATTATTTATTTCTTCTTTTTCAAATACATACAATCCGAGATGAAGAAATCACCCAAACTTCAGCTGGAGGAATGATAATCACTCACAATTCATGCAACCACCACCTCCTCAGGCACAACAGGACTCTCAAAATTCTCAATGATATGCACCTTATGTCCCACCATATAAGAAAAACCTTGAAGAAATACTGTATGCATTCATAGAAAAGCAAGATGCCATTAATAAACAAAACAATCAAACCATAATTGACATAAAAGAAACTCTTGCTAAACTTTCTTCTGCACTCACAATATATGAGAAAGAAAAATTTCGTCCTCAACCTCAACCAAATCTCAAGGGGCAGTACAGTCTAAATGAGGGGAGTTCAGAAAACCAACAAATGGATCAAGTCAAGTCAGTGATAACTATTAGGAGTAGACAAGTTGTTGAAAAACAAATTCCCGAACCTTGGGAGAAAGAAGATGAACCAATTCCCCAAGAAAATGAAGAAGTTGACCAAAAGGAGACCAAACTCTCACTTGCACCCTCATCTCCTCAAGCATTAAACAATTCAAGGAAATTGAACCATAACACTGAATTTTTTGAAATTTTGAAACAAGTGAAGGTCAATATTTCTCTGTTAGATGCTATCAAACAGATTCCTTCTTATGCCAAATATTTGAAGGACTTGTGCACTATTAAAAGAAAGCTAAATATAAAAAAGAAAGCCTTTTTGGCTGAACAGGTAAGCTCCATTCTTCAGAATAAAAATGCATAGAAATATGAAGACCCTGATTGTCCTACAGTTTCATGCATTATTGGAGAACATAAAATTGAAAACCTTTACTTGATCTTGGTGCTAGTGTCAATTCGCTTTCATATTCAACTTATCAGCAACTCAACTTAGGTGAGTTAAAACTAACTTCTGTAACTCTTCTACTTGCTGATAGATCAATTAAAATTCCAAGAGGAATAGTGGAAGATATGTTAGTACAAGTTGATAAATCCATATATCCTGTAGACTTTATTGTCTTGGATACTGAACCTATGATTGATAGTTGCAAGTTAATTCCTGTTATTTTAGGCCGTCTATTTTTAGCAACATCTAATGCTTTGATAAATTGCAAAAATAAAGTAGTGAAGCTAACATTTGGAAATATGACACTAGAACTCAATGTTTTTAACATGTGCAAGCAACCACAGGAAGTCTTTGATGAAAAGAAGAAAGTTGAAGGAATTGAAGTCATCGTAGATGATCATCTTCAAACAAGGAGTTCTTCTGACCCATTAGAAATTTGTTTAGTCAATTCATTTGATTCAGGCATGTAATTAAATAATGATATCTCTGAAATATGCTCTTTGTTTGATTGTACACAAGTAATAGAGTACAAGGGATGGAATCCAAGATTTGAAGAGCTAAAACCCAAGAATGATAATACACATGAAGAAGTACCCACACTGGAACAAAAGTCATTACCTGCTGGGTTGAAGTACACATTTTTGGGAGAAGAGCCAAGCTTTCCAGTGGTAATTCACTCATCCCTTACTGAAGAATAAGAATGTATGTTAACAAAAGTACTTAAAAGACATAAAAGTGCAATTGGATAGACATTAAAGGACATAAAAGGCATTAATCCATTAATTTGTACATATAGAATACATTTAGAGGATAACGCTAAAACATCTCAACAACCTCAAAGAAGATTAAATCCACACATGAAAGAAGTAGTTAGAACTGAAGTTCTTAAATTGCTTAATATTGAAATTATCTATCTTATCTCTAATAGCCCTACACAAGTTATGCCTAAGAAATATGGAATAACAGTGGTTGAAAATGAAAAAGGTGAATTAATATCTACGCGAGTCTCATCCAGTTGGCGTATGTGTATCGATTTTAGAAAATTAAATGCTGCTACTAGGAAATATCATTTTCCCTTGCCATTTCTTGATCAAATTTTGGAAAGGGAAGCATGACATCCATAATACTATTTTCTTGATGGTTATTCGGGTTATAATCAAATGCCAATTGCATTAGAAGATCAATAAAAGATTACTTTTACATGTCCTTTTGGTACTTTTACATATAGAAGAATGTCTTTTGGCCTTTGTAATGCTCCAGCAACATTCCAAAGATGCATGCTAAGTATTTTTAGTGACATGATTGAGCATTTTTTAGAGGTTTTCATGGATGACTTGATAGTTTTTAGAAATTCTTTTGAAATTCTTTTGATAATTTAGAAAAAGTTTTTAAAAGATGCGAAGAAAAAAGATTTGTGCTAAACTGGGAAAAATATCATTACATGGTTACCTCAGGAATAGTATTAGATCATGTGATATCTTCTAAAGGAATTAAAGTTGATAAGACCAAAGTTGAATTAATTACCCATTTGCCTTCCCCAAAAACAGTTAGAGAAGTTTGTTCCTTTTTAGGATATGCAAGATTTTACAGAAGATTCATAAAGGACTTTAGTGTCATATCTAGACCATTATGTAATCTTCTGTTGAAAGATGCACAATTTGGTTGGACTGAAGAATGTCAAAAATATTTTTAAAAATTAATTGGTCTTCTGACATCTGCTCCTATCATGCAATCTCTTGACTGGTCTTTGCCTTTTGAGTTGATGTGTGATGCTAGTGATTTTGATGTGGGCATTGTTTTAGGCCAAAGAAAGGAAGGTAAGCCTCATGTGATTTGCTATGCAAGTAGAACTTTAAATAATGCACAAATGAATTACACCACTACTGAAAAAGAACTACTTGTTGTAATATTTGCACTGGACAAATTTTGATCTTATTTCACAACAAGAATTTTAGAAATTAGCTACCAAAATTAGCTACGAAAATTTTCCGTAGCTAATTTATGAATGGATGGAAAAAAAATTTATGAAGCAAATAGCTAGGGAATAACTACGATTTAGCTACGAAATTTAGCTACAGAAATTTTTTGCAACTAATACGTAGCTAATTAGCTACAGATTAGCTATGGAATAAAATTCCGTAGCTAAATATTAAATGTAACTTTTTTTGACAATTAGCTACAAAATAGCTATAGTTTAGCTATAGAATTTAGCTAGAAAATTTATTTTGTAGCTAATCCTTAACTAATACGTAGCTACTTAGCTACGAATTAACTACGAAATTAAATTCTAAGCTAAATTTTGAATGTTAAAAAAAATTTATCAAGCAAATAACTACATAATAGCTATGTTTTAGCTATGAAATTTAGCTACGGAAATATCTGGTAGCTAAGCCGTAGCAAATTAGCTACGGATTAGCTACCAATTTAAAGTCCGTAGCTAAATTTTGAATGAAAAAAAAATTATAAAACAAATAGCTACAAAAATTTTTCCTAGCTAATCTGTAGCTAATTAGCTACGGATTAGCTACAAAGTATTTTCCTAGCTAACTTTTTATTGAATAGCGAAATTAGCTTCAGCAAATTGGTACCAATTTTTACGCTCCTAGACCCTCCCTCCACTTTCCCAAAATATCTCAAATTCTCTCCCTCCTTCTTTATGCTCCTGCTGCAATTGCTTCCATTCCTACACTATCTCTATTATAAACACGAAACCCACACCACGTCCTCCACCCAAATACCCACCACTGCCTCCCCAGCCACGCCACCGTCAACTTCATCGAGCCATCCACAACCCTGCTCTTATCTCCTTCGCCGCTCTGGTCTCTCTCATCTCTTCTTCTCGTACTCCACACCAACTCTATAAAAGCTAGTGACAGATTCTTTTGGTCTCTAAGGTCTTCAAAATAGCTTGCCTTTTGGAAACCCATTTTTCCCAAATTAGAACCTCTGAATGCTCCTCTGCTCTCTCCGTCGCGCTCCAGGCTTCTCCCAGCCGTGCAACGCCCTTCGCGCTCCACGCTTCTCCCAGCCTTGACTGATTTTTGACTGGTATGTTTTCCCTAGTATCATCATGTAATTATTGACTGGTGTTTCTTGAAAAGTGAATCATTTCTCATCTCTCCCACATTCTCACTACTTATTTTATAATTTTGCTATGAGAGAGGATATTAATGTATAGTGGTTCTGGATATATATGGTGCTGGAATTCTTAATTTTCTTGTGTATAGAGGGCGCTCAGCACAACATTCCATTGTAATAACAACTGCTAGTCTAACAGTTTTTCTCAGACCTTGTGTTTTTTATAAAATAAACAACTTGCCTTCTGAATAGTTTTACCAGTACATCTTTCCTTCTGCTTATGTACTAAGTTATACATCCTTTTTTTAAAAATAAATTCTGTCATTTGTTCTACAAGCAAAGTTCAATATATATTATTTTGTATATATTCCTTTTTTTTAAAAAAAAGGAAAATTATAGTGAGATTATTCTTTGTATTTCTCCGATTTGTAGGAAAGTGTGATGATGGATTTTTTTAGTTACTTTTACTGATAAGGAGTCTTTGCCCCCTATGTGAGTGATGCCGATGCATATTGCATAGTTGATTATCTTTACAACTGCAAGAAAATAATAGAAATGCTAACCATTGCTATCACCTACTGTGAGTGAACCTTTAGTAATAAAATCTCTGTTCCTAGCCCAGGTAATGTATGTTGCATGAGTTATCCTACTCTGATCCTTCCTCTTTTTTTAACTAATAAGTCACATTTGAACTCTTACTGCTACACGTGACAAGCTAGAGTGAGGAAACATCATCTAATTTTATTTTAATTTTTTGGTATAAAACATCATCTAATTTTAATATCAACAAAGTAATTTTTTCTTCTATGTGATCATTTTTTTCCCTCATCGTTGTTTTCTTGCCTCAGATTGCTAGGTTTTCTCCCTGTTTCAATGGAGAAAGTAATCAGTGAGTGGACTTACATACAAATCTTGGTAATTCATTATGGTTAAGGAGATCATGAGCTGCAAGTGTTTAGTGTATTACTGGCCAGTTTCTGTAGATTGATTGTGAATTCCTAGATTTGATAATCTGTAGCTTAGGTTTCCTACTCTGCAGCTTCGGTTTCCTATTCTCCTGTAGAAATAATTTCCAGTGATGATTCATCCCATTTGCTTCTCTTTCTGTGCATGCCTGTTGATAGCATTTTAACTCACAAAGATTGTAATCTTCATCCTTCTTGCAATTGTTTTATGGTGCCATTAGAACTTTATTGTAGATATTTGTACATGATGTGACTATTGTCCGCTTGGTTGATTAAACATATCATCTTGATGTCCTATAAGCTAGAAATCAATTAGTTACTTCTTATTTACTACTTTGGTCCTTTTCTTACTATTATTGACAGCTAGTCTTGAAGTCTCAAGTTGGGTGTTGTTGTGTACGCCTATGTCATGTTGAACTTAGGTATATATGAATGTGATACGCCTATGTGTCCGCTTTTCTTACTAAGACATGTTGAACTTCTGTTAAGAACTTAAGTATATGTGAATGTGATACTGTATGTCTTCATTCTTATTCAAGTCTTAATAGTTAGTTGCATTTTTATTCATAGATAAGGTAGAAGTCATCTTCTTTCTTTAAAGTAAATGTTGTGGAGAGCTGCTAACTGAAGTTGTTGAAATTTATGATTTCAGCTCTACTGTGATAAGGAGAGACTCATAGGTGACCAATTTGAGCAGTTGAAGGCGCATGTTGATATTGGTGATATAGTAGGTCCTAGAGGTTCAATAAAATGCACAGAAAAATGTTATTTTCTAATAGGCATGTTAAATGGATTTTCTTTTTCTTTTTGGGGTAGGAAGTAAATTTTTAATAAATTGATATGACTTGCATTTATAACATTTTATATCTTGAGTCCAAAAGTTATAGTCTATCCCAGATTCCCTTTCGTTTTATGTGTTACCTCAATGTGAACAAAGTTATGAGCTTGTAGTAATTCTATGACTTGTATGCCTATGAATTCATGTGCATGTGCCCTTATTTTGGTTATGTATATATAAATTTGAGCTACTGAAAGTAAGTGTTTTTCTTTTTAGGTAAAAGAAGGTTAGCATGTTGACAACGTGTTTACTCCAATTGGGTCTCAACGTGTCTTTAGTTGGATTAAACCGAACAATGTTTGTTGGAGAATCTCTTTCGGTGAATAGATATGCTAATAGTTATCTTATTAGTTTATTCAACTAGATTCGTAGGATATATCATACTAGTAATTACTCTTTCATGTATTTTGTAAACATTTCAAAAAGTGACTGGGAACTACTTATGATAGTGGAAAATTGTTTATCAAATAGTTGACACCTTTTAAGATTGATATTCCTTTCTCTGCTGGGATAAATACACCCTTAGACAAATGTAGTAGACAATCATAACTTTCCTTTATTTACTTTTTGTCTCCTACTAGGGATACATGTTCTGCAGTTGCTTATATGTTGGTCCTCTGGTCCTTTATTGACTTATAGTTACTTACTTATTTTGGTTGCTCTTTTCCTAATTATTATATGTTAGTTATTAGGTACTCTCGGTGAAGTCTTTTTCTCTTCCTCACATTCCTTTCTTTTTTCTGATTGTCTCTCTCTCCACATTACTTTCTGCTTCAGGGTTTTTTCGTTTTGTGCCCCTTAATGGAATCGGAGAAAATCGATGAGATAATTGAAGCATCTGAATCTTTCTCTTAGAGCAGCTTGGGATTTAACTTTCGTTTACATCGCCAAGCTAAGCAAGTAGGTTGAGCGATGCAACTGTTAGTGCCTTCTTCTTTTTATCATTTCAAACTGCTTGCTTATATGTGCATGTGGATATACTTCATTTTTTTTTTGGTCTTCTTTTGATTTGTTTTGATTCGACTTATGGACTTTTCTTCAATTTATTTTTTGATCAGTGATCAATGCAACTCCCTTTGCTTTTTTTGTGTCAATGTGATTACTAATGTGATTTGATTGTTTTCTTTCTGTTATTCAAGGATTGATTTGTCACATTCTCTGTAATTGGGTTTTCCTATATGATAACCCATTCACCGCTGAATGCAGGGATATGAGTGCAGGGGAGTTAACTGAATCTGACGGTTAAAGTTTGGTCCATCTTGA
Organism: Ormosia emarginata; assembly: GCA_029884605.1. Lineage (NCBI taxonomy): Eukaryota > Viridiplantae > Streptophyta > Magnoliopsida > Fabales > Fabaceae > Ormosia > Ormosia emarginata. The sequence continues at coordinate 10,330,992 of JAQQTP010000066.1, read as the reverse complement.
TTGTTCTCCATTGCGACTTTTCTAATAAAATTTGCAAGTATTTATTTTTTAATACTTATTGATATTTCATTATTTGCTGTTACTTTCATTTGAGCAGATATGGAATTTGGCAAGTGATTCACATAGACTCAGCTTAATAGTTCATAGATATTATTCTAACTTAGACGATTTCATTTTTGGGCAACATATATTATTAATGAGAAATTGAAACTTTAACATATATTTTATGTCTTGTTGAAATTCCAAAATCATTTATAACTTTCTCTGTGTAAAAGTTGAAGTGTGAAATCATCACTTATAACTTTCAACTTCACTCAAACATTACTCACATCAGCAACGTCATTAGCAAAATTATTTTGGCTCACATTCGTATCAACATGACGTAGTTCTTTGATGAGTTTACGTGGCTCATATTGGAGTTATAGCAAGTGGCTTATAGTTTCTTCTTTTGTTATTGTCTATTTGTGTTAATTGTTTAATGAGCAGCCAGTGATACAGCAAACAGGAAACAGGAAACAGGAATTGCTAAATTAACAAATTATTAGTAGCAAGTTGCTAGACATGCATTGTTGACTGAAGCATGTGACCCTCTTGGTCATTACCTCACCATTAAAAAAAGTCATCCAGCAACCTTATATATATATATTTTGGTGTCCTTCTAAAATTATTATGAACGTCTTTGCAAGGCTAAAATTTGAAATTTTGAGCTGGAGGCCTTTGTCAAGTAATATATTGCTTGCCTTGATGTCTCTATGAATAATATGTGGCTGAACTTCATGAAAGAATGCTCTCTTAGTTGATAGCTCTCTTAGTACAATGTCAAGAATTTGAAGTGTCTTTTGTGGTTCATCAGCACACTTACCAGCTAGAAACTGTCCCAAGTGATGCAAGTTTGCCCGAGCAACAAACTTGATCACTACCTTATATACTCTTTCCCTTCTGAAAAATGGTCTATGTGTCAGTTTGAAATTGAACTTATTCAAACACATCAACACTATTGTTTTTTATCTTCTGGGATTATTTTAGGATTATGGATAAATAAATCCTTACTTGGGGCCATTAACTCCATCATCTTCATCTACAAGCTTGATCTTAAACTCTCTCAAAGCAAAGGGAAGCCGCCCATAAAAACGACTTTTTCTGCCATCATATGCTGGAAGTCTCATTCCCAAGTCAGACTCTTTATACAGCCTCACAAGTTCTGCTATGATGGACCTATTTACTGTTCTCGAAGACACTTCCAGGGTAATAGTAACCTGCAAAATACAACAACACATAATGGCACTAATTTTCAACTAAGGCAACAATAGGAACAAAAGCCTAAGGTCATATTTAATAGTCTCATCAATGGTACTACAACAAAAGGGCTGCAATAGCAGAACCCCTATAAGAGGAAAATCACAGGATGAACTTAAATGCATGCTGCCATAGAAGGCCCAATCGTTGCGGTGTCACTCAGAAAATCTAATTTAATTTAATTTAATTTTAATTTTAATTATTTTTTTCAGTAGAGTGATAAATGCCAAGGAAAAGAGCTTACATCATATTGGTTCAAGTCCTTGTCTAGTAACTTTGCAAAGATCGGGAATGCTAGTTAGGTTTTAACTTTTTAAATGCTATACATTCAGTGATTGAGTTTTCCAATCGTAAAAATTCAGTGCTAAATTTCATTGTTATCAGACACCACCTCTACCAATCTTTATTTTCTCTCTCTGTCTCCTCTCTTAATGTTCCTTTGTGTTACTGTTTTATTGTTACTGGCTTGCTGCATGTTACTGTTTGTCATCTTTTCATTTTTTTATGGTTGGATTGGTTTTTTTTTACTGTTTGTCCTCTCTTTACAATTTTTATTACTACTGTCACACATAAGTGTAAATGTCTTTGCGTGTCAAGAAGCATCTTGATACCAGTGATCAAGATTTGGAAGAGAAGCAGAATAGCAAGAAAGACACGGTTTGTAACTTTTCCTTGCATACTTATTTTTTTAGTTATGGTTTCGGCTTTTATATGGTTTCTATCTTTGCATTTGATATTTGACTCAAATAAGTTGCATTTCCTTTCAATATACAGAATTCAAAATTACTTTAGTTAAAAACATATTTAATACTTTATAGTTTTAAGGAATAAATTTTAAATGTGTTTGCTTTAGGTAGTTAGTATGTTAAAGATAGAGAGTTATGTCATTGGGTGGTAAATTTTGGGGTAGTTAAAGAAAAAAATGCATATTAAAATCCAAATTTAGATTGCTCAACCAGATTATGATTTCTGATTTTGCACAACCAGATTAAGAAAAAAATGCACTTTAAATTTTTGGCTTGCTGATGTCAACCTATACAATGTTGTCACCTTCCTTAAGGGCATGTCATTCCTCAATCAGGTAAACAATGAAACATAACACTTTTCTCAACCAAAGCCAATAATGAAACATAATACCTTTCTCACATTATGCTACAAGTTCACAATTTCAGCAACCAGTTTCTACTCAATACCTACTTTCTTATCCTTCTTTTATTTCTTCACCACAAATTCCCTATGCCTCCTCCAATCATCAATTTCGTCCTTCTTCAAGTTCCTATCCTGCATCCACACCTTCCTCATTTCAGCCAACTTCTGCTCCATTTGAAGGTCCTCCTTAGGCTATGATTGCTACACCTGATCTGTTAAACAACCCTGCATGGTTTCCTGATTCAAGTGCTACAAATCATGTGACACATGATCATCATAATTTGATGGAGAGGTCTTCTTTCCCTGGTACTGAGCAGATCTTAATGGGGAATGGTCAAGGTGTGCCAATTCAACATATTGGTTCTTCCTCTTTATATTCTCTTTTTAACTCTACTGTTTCCTTACATCTATTTGATCTATTACATCCTCCTTCCATCACAAAAATCTAATTAGTGTAAGTAAGTTTGCTAAAGACTATAATAATCTTCTTCTTCAGTTACTAATAATCAAATAAAGTTGTACTCTGGTGCTCGTTTGATAGTCAATAATGCAGAAATTTGCCGCTTATGATGCACTGCTCTGCTTCTCTAAATACTATCACAAACTATATTATAGTCATTTCTTTAAGCCACATAGAAATAGGACATTTTGTTTCTTTACATTGACCAAGTTTTTTTCTCTAAATTCTAGCAAAATAAGTGTCACTCTTGAAATTCAACTAGATCTTTCTTTGTTGCAACTTTAGTTTTGCTCATTCCAGCTAGCTAACTAAAATTATTGAACTAAATCCATAACTCTTGATTAGTTAGCCTAATTAATAAGGCACTTGGCCAATCTCTTCAGAGATTGCCTTTGTACCGGCTGTTGGATCTTATGGCTCTTTAGTCTTTACTCTTCTGTCACACTGTGGCCTCTCCCAAAACATAAGCTCACAAACTTTGGTTTTTCAGTTGAAACCAAATCACACAACCCTCTGAAGCTTGTTATATAATTTACAATTGCACAGAAGTGCCTCTTGATTTACTTTTAATATAAGAAAGCTATAAGAGATCTACAATAGCAGTTTTAAAACCGCTCTACATTCTACAATTGTAGTTTAAATGTTTGAAAGAAATGGATGGCTCATTTGTACGGCCATATATCATCTATTCCAAGTACTAGTAACATTTTTTTTTGGCAACAAAGTACTACTAACATTTAGTTAGGATAATGTCATTAAAAGAGGTTCCTCTCTTGTCTGCAAACACTCTGATGTAATAAATCTCCTGTAGATTTCACAGTTTATAGATTGAATTTTGAGTACCAGTAGCTGTCAGTTGCCTTATAAAAATATGAACACAACATTTTATATGTATAGAGTACGTCTGAAACATGAGAAGTAGGCCATCAAGGTCTTTTTCAAAGGCAGATTTTCCAAAAAGGTGGGGCATTTTTTCTTATATCTCAAGTAATCCTTGATGAAAACCTCTCTAAGACCATACCATGTGAGCTTTAATTAGCTCCGTCTCTCGCTAGAGCCCATCAAATAGCACATTCACCATCCATTTCAGTAGAGAAAGGCTTGCATTATACATATAGATATAATTTAATTTGATGCAATTTGCTGTAGTCTCTAAATTCTATCCAAAATAACTAGACCCATATATAAATATGATATTGTATTTTAATTTTCTCAAGATAAATACCTAACGTAATGTTTAGCTAACTCCTCTGTATTTCTAAATTGATCCTAGATCTTTTTTACTATATCTTCTTTCCTCAGCATGCATGTTTCATTGTTATTCCTTTTCTGATCATTGTGAAATTAAGCAAATCGATAACAAAAATGGTAATACATATCAAATAAATGCAAGACATCTCTTACTGGATTTTATTATCTGAGTTGAAATGGGGTTCTTGAATTCAACATCATTCAACAGTGTCACGTGAAACATATATCTATGTTGCTTCCCAATCTTTGAGCTGTATAAATTAAGGCCCCATCTCATAATATTAAGTCGTGGTTATGTGAGAGAAGGTCCCAGCAGTTCCACCATATCAACTTTTATAACCAAATAATTGGTATGATTTAATAAGAAGGCTAAATCTATCTAATGTGCAATAACCACTATTGCTTAAGGCACAAGAAGGAGAGAAAAAAGAAAACAAAAGAAAACAAATCAAGTAATTAAAAATCTTCTATCCTTTGTCTAAGATATGGTCTATGTTTCCATTATCGAGAGGGAAGTTCCTACATCCACATATTAATATACTTAGCTTAATATAACATGGAGGTCCTGTGCTACCAAAATTGTTGGGCACAATGCATGATAGCATAGCTAAAATATAGGCTCTTGTATTCCCTATATGATGTGAACGAGGAAGCTCTAGAAAGACTATATATGAGAGGGACATAAATAATTGCTTCGTCCATCAAATACCAATATTAGAAAACATTAATTACCTTGAATTCTAGATATCATCTCTCCATACTTAGAGCCTCTTAATTTATTACTATTCTTTCTTCTCATTGGTTTGTTTTCATGAACATTTCATTTTACATACTCTTCTTTGTGCTTTTAAAATAACATAAGTCCACTCCATGCTGACCTGGCAATCTTGATCACATAAATGGTATAGCCTGGTTGATGTAGAGGTGGAGATTGACTGATTGTATTCATTTGATACGTGTGGTAGCTAATTTACTTTTGTGATGAAGTTAAGCATGTAATATTCATGACTTGTATACACCTGTAAACATTAATGTAAATGTCGAATTAGACTTATGACTTGGTTTGTACGACAACACCAAAGGTGATTCTGAGTAATCAAACTAAGTAAAGGCTTGGCTTAATGTGTGAGATAAACGAATATAATAACAAATGTTTGTTTAAGTGATAGTATGTAGTAGAGTATGGGTAAGGAAAATGACAACTTAATCTAATAAGATAATCATTGAACAGAGTTGGACTTATGAAACTATTAAGGGGATAACATGAGGGTAAAGGAATTATTTTAAATATCTTAAGCAACAAATCACAAAAGTATGTTAGAATCCTAAATGGTTTGATAATTGGCTTATTAGTAAAATTAGAAAAGAACTATCTAGATTAAATAAATTGATATCAATAGGTTATAAAAAGGGATTTAGATTAACCTGCTATAGCTGACAACAAGAAGCGTAATTGAGCCTTAGATAAAAATTTAAGAAAGAAGAAAATTTTCGATCTCAATTCACTAAGATATTCCACAGTTTAGAGAATAAGAGTTAAGATAAGGAAATTAAAGTGACAACCTTCCCTTGTTGCTACGTACCCTTGTTGACAATGACTCCAACCACTATCTCAACCTACTTGTGAGCACTCATTATTACATGTCCATTGGAATTTTTTTAACATTGAATAAGCTTAATATGGTTTTACACAGCCCAACCTGGTTTGTATCAGAGGCCTAGCCCATAAGAAATGAGACAACATAAATTAGCCCATAAGTACACGAAATGCAATGAAGTAACAAGTAATGACATAAATAAAAATAATTTTAAATTCTCTTAATAATCTTTCTAGATATTAAATAAAAAAATTAATTGGTAGGTTGTCCAATTGTAACCAACAGTTTCAAATAAAGTCTAAGCATATTTTATTGATCCCTTACAATTTAATCAAACTTTATAGATTAGTAAAAGTTATATTCTCTTATAGTTATTTACTTATTTTGGTTGCCTTTTTCCTAATGCGTGTCCAATCTAGGCTAATACCTGAAATTTAGTCTGAAATTACAGAGTTTTATGAGTGATATTAATGAGACAGTAAATAATGATGCTGGAAATGCTAAGGTCTGGCTCTTCTTGGCTTTACTTTACAGTACTTGGCTCTTGGAAAATACCTTGTGCATTTGGTTAAGGCTCTAACATCTGCAACTTTGACACTAATTGGAGATTTGATTTGCCAGGTATTATGATAATTTTTTGCCTGTTTCTCTTTCAAGTGGTTGTCAAAACTTGTGCATTTGGTTAATATATATTTTAGAAGGAGTGGCCCTTGGATGGAAAGAACTGCACCTTGCAATTCTGTTAGTTTGGATTCTAGTGTTAAAATCTAAGTGCACTTTCAACTGATGAACTTGAGGAAAAAACTTTTTAATTATAGCAACTGTAGATATTAACTATTATTAAGGGACATTAAAAACATCCCTCTCTCTCTCTCATGGTGCAAAACTATGTAACTAAGGGACAAAACCTATCAACTCAAACTAAAAGACTATATTCTTGTTTATACTATGTAGTTCTTATACTTGAGTCAATATTACTTTTTGGTATACTGTTGAGAATTTAGTTTATTTTTTGTAGCATTCTTTGTCATATACAATCATTTTGGTGAACGAAGCCTTAGTTTCCTGTTTGAGATTCAATATTAATGAGCACATGTACTTTTTGAAGGTACTGCTCATTGTATTGAATCTTGAATTGTCCAAGTTGGACAATTTGGGAAGAAACTTTTCCTTCACTTGATTATAGTTACTCCTTAAATCTCATATCATATACTTGATGAAATTTTGTTGTGTAACATTTTCTTTTGTTCTCTGGGTGCATACTTAATCGTGATAGATGTCGCCACTTTCTAGTCGTGCACTTGGAGACCAATGGGAAGTGCTGCCGAAATTTCGTTAAGTATACGGTATGTGATTTTTATGAGTACTATCAACTAAGTGCTGGAAAAGTGTCTTCTCGAATGGGATAGGGCCATACCCATACCATGTTAAGAGATGGGGATTTCAAAAATAATAGTACTAATGTGTTAAATCGACTTCAGCAATCATGAAACCTGATCGAAGTTAGATGTTACGAAGAAAGGATCACATTGGCCTTGTAAGTGAAGAATTCAAGGATAGAGTTGATGATTTCATCAAGGTCGCTAAAGGACACCCAACGGTTTCTGATGCATTAAGTCGCATTCCTTGTCCATGTGCAAAATGTAAGAACCATGTTTGGATGGAGTCATTTTCAGTAGAGAACCATCTGTACAAGTACGGATTTGTGGAGGGTTATGTAAATTGGACCATTCATAGTGATGATAGATGGGGGGATAGTGGTTCAACGTCCATTGTCCATGATGATGAAGTGGAGACTAGAAATCCATATGTGGATATGGTTATGGATGCTGCGGGTGATATATTAAATCCAGAAGTTCAAGATTTAGAAGAGGATTCGAATCCGTCGGCTTTAAAGTTTTATGATTTATTGAGGGACGCTGACGAACCTTTATGGGATGGTTGCCATAAGTACACGAAATTGTCAGTTGTAACTCAACTCTTGAATTTGAAGTCAGAGTTCAACATGAGTGAGAGTTGTTATAACCGAATAATTGTCATAATTAAGAGCATGCTTCCAGAATCAGAAAGGTTACCTGAAAATTATTATAGATCAAAGAGAATGGTTAATGATTTGGGATTAGGATATGAGAAGATAGATGCATGTCCTAATCATTGCATGTTGTATTATGGACAATACATGGACAAGAGTGTTTACTCAGTGTGCTTAGTATGCGGACACCCGCGATTCAAATCGAAGGTGGGACGTTCTAAAAATCAGAAGGATGTGTCATTCTCAGTGTTGCGATATTTTCCCATTATTCCGAGACTCCAATGTCTGTTTATGTCCAAAAAGACTGCACAATATATGCGCTGGCATACTGATGGAGTGCGTCAAGATAAATCAGTAATCATGCTTCCAGCTGACGTTGAGGCTTGGAAAAGTTTTGACGCCATCCATTCGACATTTGCGCTAGAAACTCGAAATGTTAGGCTTGGCTTTGCACAGACGGTTTTAATCCATTCAATAGTTCAGTTACTCCATACTCATGTTGGCTTGTTTTTGTCACACCTTATAATTCTCCCCTAAGTATGTGTTTGAGAAGGGAATACATATTCCTTACTCTTGTGATTCCTGGACCGAAGTCACCAGGTAAAAGTTTAGACGTCTATCTTAGGCCCTTGATTGATGACTTAAAGATTTTATGGGACAATGGGGTGAACACTTTTGATGCATGGAATAAGCAAAATTTTAATATGAAAACAACTTTGTTGTGGACAATAAGTGACTTTCCAACTTATGGAATGTTAAGTGGATGGAGCACTCATGGAAAACTTGCTTGTCCCTACTATATGGAAAACAGTAAGTCATTTGTATTGAAGCATGGTAGGAAGTGTTGTTAATTTGATTGTCATCGTCAATATCTGCCTCCTGAGCATTCGTTTCGTCATGATCGATACTCTTTTAAGAAGAATTCAATAGTGCAAAGTTTTTGGCCGCCACAACGAATGAGTGGGACAAATGTCTTGAATAGAGTGATTCAACTTGAGGAAGTCATTTTTGGATTGAATTCATGTAACCAAAAACAACGTGGCTTTGGTCAGTTTCACAACTGGGTGAAGAAGAACATATTTTGAGAATTACCTTATTGGTCCACTAATCTGATACGACATAATTTGGATGTTATGCATGTTGAGAAGAATGTGTCTGAGAATATCTTCAACATTGTTATGGATATAAAGGATAAGACAAAAGATGGTGCAAATGCAAGAGAAGATTTAAAGATAATATGCAAACGTCCCACCTTAGAATTGATTGTTGAGAATGGCAAGTATAAAAAATCGAAGGCAACTTATGTGTTAAATTCCAATCAAAGGAAGACAGTGTGTGAATGGATAAAACAATTGAAATTTCTTGATGGGTATGCTTCAAACATTGCACGTTGCATCAATTTAGATGATGGGAAGATATATGGAATAAAAAGTCACGATTGTCATGTTTTTATGCAAAGGTTAATTCCTCTGGCATTTCGTCATATGTTACCAAAACCTATATAGGGAGTATTAACAGAGCTTAGCTTGTTCTTTAAAGAAATTTGTGCAACTGAAATACGTACTTCTGTTATGGAAAATGCGGAGCTTTCCATTATTGAAACAGTTTGCAAGTTAGAGAAGATTTTTCCGCCAGCATTCTTTGGCGTGATGGAACATTTAGTTGTGCATCTCCCTTATGAAGCTAAGGTTGGAGGACCCGTGCAATACAGATGGATGTATCCATTTGAGAGGTGTATGCTGTACTTGAAAAGGAAGGTTCGAAATAAGGCGAGAGTTGAAGGGTCTATCTGTGAAGCATATAATCTAAAAGAAATTTCTAATTTTGCTTCCATGTATTTTGATCCACATATACAGACAAGGCGTACTCAAGTTCCTCGAAACGATGATGGTGGGGAAGATATGACTAATGAATGCTTGTCTATTTTTAAACATCTATGCCGCCCTATCGGGAGAGGTCGTAATAGGTTCTTGACGGATGTTGAGCTTCAAATTGCTGAGACTTATGTGCTTGTAAATTGCAGAGAAGTAGAACCCTATCTCCAGTAAGTCCACTCACTAACCTATCTATTTAATAAATTTCAATTACATTATGTTCAATATTAATTATTGTATTGATTAGACAATTCGAGGATTCGCTAAGGGAGACAAATTCTAGTATCTCCAAAGATCAAATATTGGAACTTCGGGATAAGGACTTCAGTAGGTGGCTAAAACATCTAGTGAGTTCTTTCATCCATAATCATATATATCATATAAAAAATAATGTTTGTTATACCAATACTAAATGTTACAACTATCTATTCTCTTTGTAATGATTCACAGGTAAATATGGGTCAAATTGAGGATCGAATGATTCGACAGATAAGTTATGGTCCATCTAAGTCTGTTACTTCTCACAACGGTTTAATAGTTAATGGTTATAGGTTCCATACTAAGGAGTACGAACAAAATAAAGCTACCATGAATAGTGGGGTTTGCGTTAGAAGAAATATATATGGTGAGAATGACTTAGACTATTATGGCATCGTTGAAGAGATATTGGAATTGTCATATCTAGGTCAGAACAAAGTATTTCTTTTACGGTGCCAGTGGTTTGACTCGATTAATGGAGTCAATGTTGATGAGAGACATGGATTGATTGATGTCAAGCACAAATTGAGGCTTCACTCAAATGAGCCTTTTGTATTAGCTGAACAAGCACAACAAGTATACTATATAGTATACCCACAATGCGGGGGTCGAGCTAGTGGGGAATGGTCGACAGCTTGTAAGGTTAGAGCAAGACTCTTTGCGGCTGAGACATTCAATGATGAATATGATGGATTGAGTGAGATAGCTGCTATCGATTACTACCAAGATGATGGATCCTTGACAACACATAATATCATCACAAATGATGGGGTGATTTCCTTGTTTGATGCATATGCCCCAATGGAAGAAGTGGACATAAATGAAATACATAATCCAAATGATGTTCCGTTTGTTGACCAATTCATTGATGACAACGAAGAAGATGAAAATACCGAGTTCATAGATGAAGATGAGGAGCTATATGATTCAAACTCAAGTAGTACCAGTTGAACTTTGTTTATGGTATTTACACTGAAATGTTATTTTTATATTTTATGAGATTTTTTGACAATATTGATGTATATAGTTTGTTAACATGTTATGTTTCATTATTGTAAACATTTATCATGGCAATCTGAGGTAGGGGCAATGGACGTGGTCGAGGGAGCGGCTGCAATAATCCACCTAATTGTTCTCAACTGCGCACTAGTTCACCACCACTGCAGCCTTCTCCGCGCTCCCCAGGTATACTTATATAATAATCTTTTTTTTTGTTAACTCTTGATCTATATGTATTTATGAATTCAGATTGCCTATAATAATGTTACGTGTTATTTCAGCTACTAGCCCCTTGACCATTGGTGACCCATCAACTGTTGTTCCACCTTCCACTAGTGTCCATGTCCCTGTCCCACCTACCACTGTTGATGTCTCTGTCCCACCCCCCACTGTGCCTCTAATTAGCGACCCAATTTCCATACCTTCAAGTGAAGCATCCTAAACAGAAATTGATAGAAGGCTAGTTATATATGTGGAAGACGTCTCTCAATCGTGAGTAATAGTGTGAATGTCATGTTTTATTACATTTATTTTACTTTTAGATTATTAACATATCATGGACTTGTAGGAGGAGGTTTGTCCCGCAGTTTGTGACTCGTGAGATTATGGTCATTGTGATCACACGGATGCCCATTCCAGCTGAAAAATGGAAAAATTATCCTGTTAACTTGAAGGATGAACTATTTCAGGATTTTATGGTAAGTAATTATGTTTCTAGCCACATTGTATTATACAATTATCTATATAGAAAAATACTAACATGGATTTGTTTTAGAATAAATATCGATTTGCATCAGATTATGATCATTGTATGGCAAGAACTGTTTGGGACAGAACATGCAAGGACCGTTATTCAGATGATTTCAAGAATTATAGGAAGGCAATCATGAAAAAGTTAGGGACATCGAACATGGCTGACCTTAAGAGCCATGGGCCCCCAGTTTTGAAGTCAGAAGTGTGGGATGGCCTAGTTGACATTTGGTTAACGCTAGAGTGGCAAAAGAAGTCTGTTGTTAGTTGAAGCAACAGAGTGGCCGTGCCTGATGGTATCCTGCACTCTGCAGGCTCAATAAGCTTCGGTCAACATAAGAAGATGGTAATATAGAAAATTTCTTATGTATTTGTCGCAATATCCTAATAATTGTATTTTATACTATTATATAATTATAGTACAAGTGAGTTAAGGTTCTAGCAGCTTGTATGTTGTGTGACACTTTGGCTGTATGAATCTAAATTGCATGAGGTATTAACTAAGTTTGCGGTATAGTGAACAACACCGGATCGTCTCCTCAAGGATCGTAAATGCAATTTTATCAAATTAAGTTAAGTTAGAAAGGGGGTTTTGATTGTTCAAGGATTACAATGACAAGATCTGAAGAAAAATAACAATTAAAAGAAACAGTCAATTCGAGAAATCTATCCGAGATTGGGTGGATTCAATCATAGACCTTTCAACAAACACCTGAAATACATTTGAATGATTAACTTGGATCTAACCGAGATCTCTGCATCGAGATCCAAAATTCATACTAGACAATCGTCAGAATTCAATTACAAGTGATAAACACAAATCTGCAATCGCACCATTCATGTAAATATATGTCAATTTAAGCACCGAATTCAATTAACCTAGGCACAAATCGGTAACCTAACCTCTTCAATTACATGATTAGTTTAGATCAATCAGTTCTAAGTTTCATCACAAATCTCAATCTTCGGTTATGTGATTAATTCGGATCAATCACTCTAAGTTTAATCACAATACTTAATCTTAAAATAAACATAAACAGAATCACCATTCATGCATTCAAGATCAAGAAAACAGAAGAAGAAGAAGAAGAAGAATCCAAATATAAATCAAATACATTACATAAACCAAGGTCTCAAGAATCCAAACCACAATCTCTTGAGAGTCCCAAATTGACTAGAAGTGACTTAGCTCTCCATTACAATGAAGGAAAAATATACAAGAACTATGAAAAGCTATCTCTAACACCAAGTGTCTTCTTAGAGCTCTCCACATCCAGCCTTTTATAGAGGATTAGGAGTAGTAGGTGGATGAGTAGGTGAGATTAGTAGGTGGAATTAGTAGGTGGAGGTGAGATAGTAGGTGAGATTAGTAGGTGAGATTAGTAGGTGAGCTTCCTTGTCTCCGAAATTATTTATTGCTGAACTCATTGATTTCGTCATTTCCAAGCCAAGTGGTCTTCATGAAAGTTCTAGGAAATTGTCTAAGCTTTCCAATGGCTGTGGAAGCACCCAAAAAATCGTCCTACAGCCCAAGATATGACTCAATTACTACAGACTGTTCAGGACCAGTTTCAGCACCTCTGTTTTGACTTTCAGACCCAATATCACCATCAAGGAGCCCGAATCAAGTTTTGTGTTTGTCATGAAAGTTGTACATATGGGTCTTAACTTTCAGATTACAAATTTTCAGCCCATTTTATAAACCCAAACTCGAATTATGTTCTGGTTACTACACACTTTGTTCGGGTTCAGTCACAAAACCCGTATTCTGATTTCCATGCCCAATTAGCTCCACTAGATGTCTGAAATTGTCTTTGAGCTCTTCATCAAAGTTGTAGAGCTCTCTCTTATCTTTCCTACAAGGTAAAATTCATAATTATCAGACATTTAGAACTCAAGATATGGCCAAAATACAGAAACAGTGTAAGACCCAAATAATGCTGAAAAAAATCAATTAAGTCCGATTCGAGTTCAAACTTACAAAACATAATCAAATTCAATCAATTAAGTACATGAAGAGTGTAAATGACTAATAATGAGGGTTTATTAATGTATAAAATATATGATTATCAAATTCCTCCACACTTAGCTTTTTGCACTCCTGGGCAAAACATATAAAACTAAAGTTAGAAGACAAGGACAAACGACACAAACTTAAAAGCTAAAAACTTTAAAGGACTCAATGAAGCAAGAAGAGCAACAAGAAATTCAAGGGATCAAAGCATAAATGAGGTAACATTTCTTTACATCTCAAACCAACAAGCAAGGAAACTTCCATTGAAAAGAATGAATTAAGAATGATAGATCCTCACAAGATTCCCTCTTAATCTCTCAAGTGTTTAAAAGGTAGGTATTTCACTCAATTCAACCCATGAAAATTGCACTACCATAAGCTTGCTTATCTTCTACTTCTCCACTACTCAAAACACATGCACACACAAATCATGAGGACTTTATTCAAGGTTGTAGTGAGGTCAAGGAAACAGAAGAGGATAAAATGGATATGAGAGGATAAATACCAAAGAGAATAAAAGCAAATGAGAGCTGAGTTCAAATAACAAGCATAAAATTCAAAGTTCAATCCCAACTCTAATGTATATCCCTTTACATATTCATTTCCCAATCCTTTTTTTTTTTTTTTTTTTTTTTTTTTTTTTTTTTTTTTTTTTTTTTTGGCACTCTTTCCTTTTTCAACAACCATTTTGTACACACACCCCACACTTGTTCAAAAACTCATCCATTAACCAAGCTAATGTTCTTTTATTCCCTAAGGTAAAGTAGGAACACGATTTTTCATTTAAGGCACATAATGAGATAGAAAAAAAGGAATGGTCAAATAAGCTCAAAGGGGTTAAGCAAAGGAAAATATACAAGGTTGGCAGGAATCAGAGAATTTTCAAGAAGTCAAAAGAGTGCTTGATATCATATTGGAAACAAGGTTGGCTATTTGGTTAAACTAGTTAATTAAGAAAGAGGGCCTCAATCATGTTCATGCATGCAAGTGAAATGTAGCCTCAAAAAGAATCAAAGCAAGTTCTAGAGTGGTCATTAACATGAGTGAAAATCACACAAGAAAGAAGAGAATGACATAAATGTTGAATCCATCCATTAGGCTCAAAATCTCACAAGGTATGCATCCATCAAACTCAATTCATCAATTCAATCATCCATCACCAAGCATATTAGTTCAAGAAGGGAGAAAAGTTATTCAATCATGCGATGAACCCCCTTTTTTTTATTTTTTTTTACAAGAAGAAAAATGCTAAAATCTCTCCCCCAAACTTAATATAAACATTGTCCTCATTAATGGCAAGCAGAAAAGATGCGTAAGAATCAAAGCTGCAACAGAACCTGAAAACTCACAAAACAAATGAGTAAAATGTAAAACCAAAATAACATTTTTTTTTATTTTTTTTTTACAAAAAGAACATGCTGAAATCTCTCCTCCACGCTTAATATAACATTGCCTTCAATGTGAAAGAGAGATATAGAAAAGAGCAACACAACCTGATAAGAAGTGAATCAACGCCAAGCAAAAAAAAACACCTTTGTCGGTCTTGCATCGAGACCACGAAAAGAAATCAAACAATAAAACTTTAGTACTAATTAGTTACTACCTAAAAAACTCCTTACTCTGCCACCAATTAAGATGCGTCTCAAGAGTAAAATTACTCCTTACTCTGCCATCACTAATTGGTTTAATAAGTACATGACAATCATATCATACTTTCCAAACAAAACAACAAAATTTTTGTTTTTTTTTTGTTTTTTGTTTTTTTTTTGTCAACTATCCTTCCCCCCAACTAGATCACAACATTGTCCTCAATGTTAAAATATAGATGAGGAAAGGATAGAAGATATTACTGTTAGAGAAAGTGACACAAATTTAAACGAAACAAAGTACAATAAAATGAAACCCATTAAAGAGAAGTTTCGGATCTAGCTTTTTTTTCTTGTTACTTCCTTTGCTTCTTTCTGTTGACCAATCTATCGAGCTAATGCATCAGTACATACTCAAAAGCTTCTAATTTATCAATGAGCTCATCAATAGTGGAGGCGAGAGA
Organism: Ormosia emarginata; assembly: GCA_029884605.1. Taxonomy (NCBI): domain Eukaryota; kingdom Viridiplantae; phylum Streptophyta; class Magnoliopsida; order Fabales; family Fabaceae; genus Ormosia; species Ormosia emarginata. The sequence goes on along the minus strand of JAQQTP010000066.1, from coordinate 10,315,261 downwards.
TAAGAAGTTGTCTTCTTAGAAGGAGTGATAAATTTACGTTCCACGACTTTGTCAAGAAAAAATAACAAAAGATCAAAGAAATTATTAACATTCAACAAACCAATGGGTTTATGGTGGATGTTCGGTTCGACCAGAGACAATTTGAAAAATTTCTTCCAAAGTACCAAAACCACCGGTAAGACAAGAAATGCATCGAATTGTCAACCATTGTTTTCATTCGTCCATGCATAGAGGTTACACAATTTCTTCTCCAAGCTGTCTTTCCGGTGATGTTATTTTCAGCTAAAGGTTTAGGAATAACACCTAAAACTTGTTGCCTCCTAAAAAGCGACAAGTGATACAACCCCATTAACCCACGACAACCTCCCCATATACAAGATGAATATTCCTCGCAACAAGTGATCGACCAAGAGTGCTAGGCTGCGTTTACAAACTCTAATCCCTTCCCATAACTCGACTCACAAAAAACACAGACATTTTTGAGGTTACGAATAGAAGGCCCCATTCTATACTCTTCCTCCCTTTGAGTGTTTCTGAGTTTGAAGGAAAATGGAGAAAATGGAGTGTTTAAATAAGAAAAAAAATGGAAAGGGAAATAATTGCACCTATAAGGGTAGGTTGGCTGTTGTCAGAAAAGGTTGAAATTAAGAGACACAAAATCTTTTTTTTTTGACTTCAAGAAAACCATCAAGGTAAAGAAGTCTAGAAACCCCTGAAGGACCACACTCTCAAAGGATCGTCTGTACAAAAATCAAAATACAACAAAATGATACAAAGATAAAAGAAATAGAAAATGATGACATACCTGTATGTACGGTTTCCATGGCGTATTTTTATTTATCTTGCCGCGTCATGAGTGCGATGTAGACATCACGTCGTCATTTTTTTTTTTTTTGGTTTTTTTTTTTTGGTGAAATTGTTAGAAAAACTTGATGAAAGATGAGTGTATACTTACTTAAGATTGGGATGGAGGTAGTCTGCTCTTTCGGCTTTCTGCCAAAGCATTGTTGACCACTATTAGACCCACTCAAGACCAGTGCAACATAGGGCTCCCAAAAAGGGACAAGTGGCCATAATGCGATTGGCTGCCTCACATGTGCGATACAATCTACCTACTTTATTTTTCAATTAAGAAGGCTGGATCAGGATGCGTGCATTTCCCCATTCACGTTTTGTGTTACCAAAGCCAACCCTAAGACGTATACATAATTTTTTTTTTTTTTTTTTTTTTTTTTTTTTTTTTTTTTTTTTGAAAGATGACATGAAGAAGAAGAAGAAGAGGATGATATGTACAGATTGTTTGTGGATGTGGCTCACATCGCCTGGTTTAACGTCCGATGCGGCTTAAACGTCTTCTATGAGTCGAGGATAAGCTTCCCATCAATTTTCTTAAAAATTGGCAAACGGGGTCTTTTAGAGTCGATTCCCAAGGCGTAGCGTTTTTCTTCATCCTTGAAGAGATTCCACAATTTAAGAATTTCACGATGCACCAATCCACAAGAATGCGTCTCAAGAGTCAATAAGATATTATCTAATGACTCCTTACTCAGTCCATTCTTAATGAAGAAAATTTTATCTTCTCTATTTGCGGAAACCATCCCCAAAGTACGACATCGCTTGTTACAGTTCCATCGTCCACATTTGTGACAGACTTGTAACCTTTTTGCTCTTCTCCTTTTAGAATATGAACTTCTTCCAAGACCGGGCATATATGAGTCAAATGAAATTGAGGACTCACTTGCTAATCGGACCTTTGCTTCAATTATCCAGCGTACATCTTCTGGCATACCCTTGTGCATTAACAGTCTCAATCTCTCACATCGAACTTTGTAGATTTTTCTCAGAGCATTTTGAGGAAGAAAAGGAAAATGTTTTCTCAGGTTTGAAAGAATGACATCCATTTTGAAGGAGAAGAAGGGTTCGGTTATTTTGGGAAACGAAAAATAAACCGACTCGAGAGTCACGGAGTCTGTATCCGCCACTTAGGCAACACAAAGAACTCAAGAACTTGGTTTTCCGGGAATGGTTGAGTCTTTGTCCATTAACTTAAGCGCGTACCATTCCTAGGATCCTCAATATCTACGTCCCCGGAGGATACACGTGTCGACAACAAAAGAACCGCGCCACCTAGATCTCGATTTTCCAAGGAGTAGGTGCGGATGATAATCTCAAAGCGAACTTTTTTGACCAATTTCCGTGACTTTTGCAAAAGGTGTAACAGACCTTTAATAAAGTAGGCCAATAAAATCCATCTTTGCAAGATTTTCGCAGTTGTTGTCGTGAAGAAAAAAATGACCTCCACATGCTTCGAGTGACACTACCTACCTCATTGTCGGGCACACATTTTTTTTTTTTTTTTTTTTTTTTTTTTTTTTTTTTTTTTTTTTTTTTTTTTTTTTTTTTTTTTTATTCATAATGCGGATGGAGAAGGTTCATCACCTCCACTTTTGCATTCTCGGAAGTTCATGATACTTTGTTTGAGGCGGTGTCCATTTACGATGAAAGCTTTGGCGGTGACCTCACTTTTAATGCGAACGACACCGAAAGGAAAAACATTAGTAACAATAAATGGTCCATCCCATCTAGACCTTAATTTGCCGGGCATGAGTCGGAGCGGGAGTTATAGAGGAGAACTTTTTGACCAATCTCAAATGTTTTCCTCGGAATCAACTTATCATGGAAGGCTTTGGTCTTCTCCTTATAAAGTTTGGAACTTTCATAAGCCTCCAAGCGGATCTCCTCCAATTCTTTGCGGTGCGGCTTCCTCTCCATACACCTTGATCTAGGTCCAAGTTGCACCTTTTCACGCCCGAATGCTCGATGCTCAATTTCCACCGGCGGTGGCATGCTTTTCAAAAACAATCCGATATGGAGACATCCCGATTGGTGTCTTATAAGCGAGTCCGGTAAGCCCATAAAGCATCCTCGAAGCCTCTTGCTCCAGTCCTTTACTGTTAGGTTGAGCTGTCTTACGGAGTATCTGCTTAATTTCTCTGTTGGAGACCTCGGCTTGCCCATTGGTTTGGGGGTGGTAGGGTGTAGAAACCTTGTGTTGGACTCCATACTTCTTCATCAAAGCCTCCATGCTTCGATTGCAAAAATGTGAACCTTGATCACTAATGATGGCTCTCGGGACTCCAAACCTACGAGAAAATCGTGATCTAATAAAATCCACAACAACTTTAGAATCATCGGTCAGAGTGGCCTTAGCCTCACCCATTTAGATACATAATCCACAACAAGCGAGAATGTAAACAAAACCAAATGATACGGGAAAGGACCCATAAAGTCAATACCCCAAACATCAAAAATCTCACGAGAATAATAAGGGTTTACGGGGCATTTCATTCCTACGAGAAGTATTCCCTGTTCTCTCGGCATTGATCACAAGATTTGCAAAACATATATGCATCATGAAATAGAGTGGGCCAATATAATCCGAGTCTAAAACTTTCCTAGCGATCCGTTGAGGACCGAAGTGGCCGCCACATGCAAGTTTATGACAAAAGCTAAGAATGGAATGGAATTCATCATCGGGCACACATCTCCTAATTACTTGGTCACTTTGCAAAATCTCCATAAGTAAGGATCATCCCATACATAATACTTTGACTCACTTTTCAATTTATCAATCTTAGCCTTAGTGAAATGTGCGGGTATTGCGTTAGCAACCAAGAAATTAATCAAATCGACAAACCAAGGGATGTTGCCTTGCGACTTGAAAAGGCTGCTCATCGAGAAAACATCATGGATGGGAAAAACATCTGCCTCCCTTTCAATTCGACTCAAGTGATCGGCCACCAAATTCTCGCTCCACTCTTGTCACGGATCTCAATATCAAACTCTGGAGGAGCAACATCCACCTAATCAACGGGGGCTTGGCATTGGGCTTCTTCGGGAGAAACTTTAATCTTTGCATGATCTGAAAACACAACCACTCTAGAACCAAGCAAATATGATCGAAATTTATCTAAAGCAAAAACAATTGCTAAAAGTTCCTTTTCGGTTGTGGTGTAGTTGATTTGTGCGGGATCTAAAGTTCTCGAAGCATAGGAAATGACATGAGATACTTTCTGAGACCCTTTGTGCAAGAAACGACTCCCAATGCATAATTAGAGGCATCACACATCAGCTCAAATGGAAGTGTCCAATCCGGTGGTTGGATGATAGGTGTACTGGTCAATGCTGCTTCAATTGATTAAAGGCATCCTGGCACTTCTTGTCAAAGTGGAACTCCACATCTTTTTGCAGTAAGTTGGATAGCGGAAGTGCAATTTTGCTTTGAAATCCTTTATGAACCGCCGATAGAAACTGCATGACCAAGGAAAGAACGAATCTCCCGCACGCATGTGGGGTAAGATAGGCATGAAATAACATCTATTTTTGCAGGATCTACCTCAATACCCTCACGAGATATCACATGCCCTAAGACTATACCTTGTTCTACCATAAAATGACATTTCTCAAAATTTAGAACGAGGTTAGTCTCAATACATCTATGCAAGACCTGAGCCAGACTATCTAAACATGCATCAAAGGAAGATTCATAGACAGTAAAATCATCCATAAATACGTCCATGCAATTTTCTAAAAAATCAGAAAAGATACTTACCATACACCTCGAAAGGTGCAGGAGCATTGCACGGACCAAAGGGCATCCTCCTGTATGCAAATGTGCCAAATGGACAAGTGAAAGTAGTCTTCTCTTGGTCTTACGGGGCTATATGAATCGAAAATAGCCCGAATATCCATCCGAGGAAACAATAATGTGACTTGCCGACTAACCGCTCCAACATCGATCAATGAAGGGCGGCGGGAAATGATCCTTTACGGTAGCCTGGTTAAGCGCCTATAATCAATGCAAACTCGCCAAGCTGTTTTGAACTCGTGTGGGCACAAGCTCATTGTTCGATTCGCAACCACTTTGTGACCCCAGATTTCTTGGGAACCACTTGCACGGGGCTCACCCATTGGTATCGGATATGGGATAAATAATGCCGGCTTGAAGCGACTTTGTAACTTCCTTTTTCACCACATCTAGAATCGGGGGATTTAGTCTCCTTTGGGGCTTTTGTCTAACTGGTTTGATCCCTTCTTCCAATAAAATCTTATGCATGCATGTGGAGGGACTAATACCGGGAATATCTGCAAGAGTCCATCCGATGGCTTGCCTATTACGCCTCAAAATCTGCGGTAATTTTTCTTCTTGATCGGGTTGTAGGTTTTTAGCAATGATCACCGGAAGTGTCTCACCATCTCCCAAATATGCATATTTAAGATGGTCAGTAAAGTCTTCAACTCCAAAGATGGAGGTTGCACAATGGAAGGTAACAAGTGATCTGAAACAACTATCTCGGCAACATTAATTTCGGCATAGTCTTGACTCTCATTCTCAATTGTTGTATCATCAGCAGTATATCATTACTCATAACAGAACAAATCTCAGCACATGCAGCACATGGTTCAATATCACAAGTAGCACATGTATCACAAGAAACAGAACCAAGATAGTCAACAATATCAGGGAATTCAACATATAAATCAGTATAGACATCATCAACCATCATCTCAATCACATCAACATGGAAAACAGAATGCTCCTCTAGGGGGTGTTTCATGGAATCAAAAATGTTAAATTGTACCAAATCGTTGCCAAACTCCATAGAAAGGGTGTCAGCATGCACGTCTATCTTGGTCTTGGCGGTCTTGAGAATGGTGTGCCTAGAATCAATGGAGCATGGTTTGTTGAAGACTCATCTTCCATGTCCAGAACGTAGAAATCTGCTGGAAAAATCAACTCATTCACCCGAACTAACACATCTTCCGGCCACACTGCGGGATGAGCGGTGGCTCTTTTGCCAAGCGAATCACGATACCGGTGGGTTGCAAAGTACCAATGTTTAAACACTTATAAACCCGACATAGGCATGACATTGATCGAAGCACCCAAATCTAGCATTGCATGCTCAAATCTAGAGTTGCCAATTGTGCAAGAAATTGTGAAAGTTCCAGGATCTTTGCATTTACGTGGCATGCTTGGCGAGAATCATTGCGAAAACATTTCTACCCATGCTTTGATCTTCTCATTCCCTTTCAACCTTCTCTTATGAGTGCACAACTCCTTGAGAAATTTAGCATATTTTAGAATTTGCTTGATTGCATCTAGGAGGGAATATTGATTTCCACTTTCTGAATGTCTCCATGACTTCTTTTTCCATTTACTTGCATTGTTCTCTTGGATTGTGTGATCCTATTTGGAAAAGGTAATGGAATGGTAACATCTGAATTCTCTGCAATTTTCTTCGGTGGCCAGATTTATGGACTGAATTATCCATTTCTGCCGTTTTTGGTCAATTTCGATTCTTTGTAAGGTTGGAACATCAACTTCTTTGCCACTTCTCAAGGTAATTGCACTTACGTTGCCTCTTGGATTGTTGACATTTGTGAAGGCAATTGGCTAGAACCTTGACTCTTTAGCTCGCTCACGGTGGTTGCCAGTACTTGCCCGATTTGAGTTTGTAAATTGAATGTTGGCACCGACGTTCTGCTTTGGGCCGAATGTTATTTGTGGCCATTTGTTTCATCGGTCTTCCAATGATGGCTCAATTGGAGTGGATTGGACAGACTAGCTGAAACAGTTCTTTGTTAATACGAATGCGAGGGGTATTTGTTGGTATTTGTTGCTTGGACTGCTGACTTGGTATCTAAATTGTTGTTCTTTGGTTGGTGGGAAATTTGTTCTTCTTGGTGGGGCATTTTTGTTCTTTGGCTAGAATTCCCATATCTCAAATTGGGATGGTCTCGCCAACCAGGGTTATAAGTACTAGAAAATGGATCATATCTAGATTGTTCTTTTGTTGTTCGATATTGGGATCTACCGGGAAAAATACCACTGACAACACATTGATCTGGAAAAGTGGAACCATCTTCTGAAGTGTAGGGCATGAATCGGTAGGATGAGATGAATTAGAGCAAATTCCACACACGATGCGATCATCTGCATGGGTGGTTGTTGACCCACTTGCTATTTGTCTTACCAAAGAAGTCAATTCATCTAGTACGTGTTCCATTCTTTGTTGGTCCATATGAGATGCTTGAATTTCATTAACTCCTCTGGTTGCGGTGATGATCCGCGAGCCAAACTGTTGGGTATTGGCTGCCATGTTTGCTATCAGATCTCTTGCGGCGGTAGGAGTTTTGTCTACTAAGGCTCCTCCAGAGGCAGCATCGATCATGCTTCTATCATTTGGCAGCAAGCCCTCATAAAAGTATTGAATCAAGAGCTGTTCACTAATTTGGTGATGAGGCGGCTCGAACACAACTTCTTGAATCTCTCCCAGTATTCATGCAAAGTTTCACCAGACATACGTACGATGCCACATATATCCTTCCTAATTGCGGCGGCTCTACAGAGGCGGGGAAGAATCTCTCCGGGAACAACCTCTTCATGTCATTCCAACTTCGTGAACCTGGTGAAAGATAAAACAACCAATCTTTGGCTGCATCGACAAGTGAGAAGGGAAATGCCCTTAACTTGATGTGTTCCTCAGAGATGCCTTGTGGCTTCATGGTTGAACACACAACATGGAACTCTTTCAGGTGCTTATGAGGATCTTCACCCACAAGACCATGAAACTTTGGTAACAAGTGTATCAAACCAGATTTCAATTCAAAATCTGCATCAAGATTAGGATATTGAATGCACAAAGATTGGTAAGACATCGGGAGCAGCAAGTTCCTTAAGGGTTCTATTAGCCATGATTTCAGGATTACTTAAGTTATCAGGTTCACTCCCAAAATCAAAGTTAGGTTCAGAATTAACTCTTGAATTTATCACACGAGCTCTAATTAATCTATGCAAGGTCCTATCAATCTCAGGATCAAGATCAAGCAAGATATCGATTGGACCTAGTCATGCATCAACTAAAGCACAAAAACACAAAAACTACAACTAAGCAAAATACACTAAACAACACTCAAAATATGCAAAAATAAATCTAGTTAATATGTCTAAACATTTTTAAAAATTATGGAATCAACACGAACAAAATCTACATAAAAATGAAACTAGAAAATGCAATAAAAAATAATAAAAAATTGAAAAAGTGGTCTAAATGATAGAATTTCGAAAAACCAGGGGTGACCTCACAGTTTATGTGAGTCTTGTTTATCAGGCTGTTTTCCTTCAACTGACCATGTTTTAGCTCATTCGGGCATGTTTCGGTTCAAAAATTGCAATAGTTACCCATAATCACTGTTTTCCGTCTTTCCTAAATCGAGAAAAATTCAAAAGCTAAGATAAAAACGTTAGTATGGTATGAACAATGTTAGTAAATGAAAAATAACTGTTAGAATAGGTAAGAAAGAACAAAAATTAGTAAGGTTACTCAAAATGAAAAGATTACACCTTCGAGATCCCCGGCAACGGCGCCAAAATTTTGACGAGCCGAACTCGATCAAAATTATAATCAAAGTTATTAACTAAGTTTGCGATATAGTGAACAACACCGGATCGTCTCCTCAAGGATCGTAAATGTAATTTTATCAAATTAAGTTAAGTTAGAAAGGGGGTTTTGATTGTTCAAGGATTACAATGACAAGATCTGAAGAAAAATAACAATTAAAAGAACAGTCAATTCAGAAATCTATCCGAGATTGGGTGGATTCAATCATAGACCTTTCAACAAACACCTGAAATACATTTGAATGATTAACTTGGATCTAACCGAGATCTCTCGCATCGGATCCAAAATTCATACTAGACAATCGTCCGAAATTCAATTGACAAGTGATAAACACAAATCTGCAATCGCACCATTCATGTAAATATATGTCAATTTAAGCACCGAATTCAATTAACCTAGGCACAAATCAGTAACCTAACCTCTTCAATTACATGATTAGTTTAGATCAATCAGTTCTAAGTTTCATCACAAATCTCAATCTTCGGTTATGTGATTAATTCAGATCAATCGACTCTAAGTTTAATCACAATACTTAATCTTAAAATAAACATAAACGAGAATCACCATTCATGCATTCAAGATCAAGAAAACAAAAGAAGAAGAGAAGAAGAATCCAAATATAAATCAAATACATTACATAAACCAAGGTCTCAAGAATCTAAACCACAATCTCTTCAAGAGTCCCAAATTGACTAGAAGTGACTTAGCTCTCCATTACAATGAAGGAAAAATATACAAGAACTATGAAAAGCTATCTCTAACACCAAGTGTCTTCTTAGAGCTCTCCACATCCAGCCTTTTATAGAGGATTAGGAGTAGTAGGTGGATGAGTAGGTGAGATTAGTAGGTGGAATTAGTAGGTGGAATTAGTAGGTGGATGAGTAGGTGAGATTAGTAGGTGAGCTTCCTTGTCTCCGAAATTATTTATTGCTGAACTCATTGATTTCGTCATTTCCAAGCCAAGTGGTCTTCATGAAAGTTCTAGGAAATTGTCTAAGCTTTCCAATGGCTGTGGAAGCACCTAAAAAATCGTCCTACAGCCCAAGATATGACTCAATTACTACAGACTATTCAGGACCAGTTTCAGCACCTCTGTTTTGACTTTCAGACCCAATATCACCATCAAGGAGCCCGAATCAAGTTTTGTGTTTGTCATGAAAGTTGTACATATGGGTCTTAACTTTCAGATTACAAATTTTCAGCCCATTTTATAAACCCAAACTCGAATTATGTTCTGGTTACTACACACTGTTCGGGTTTCATTCACAAAACCCGTATTCTAATTTCCATGCCCAATTAGCTCCACTAGATGTCTGAAATTGTCTTTGAGCTCTTCATCAAAGTTGTAGAGCTCTCTCTTATCTTTCCTACAAGGTAAAATTCATAATTATTAGACATTTAGAACTCAAGATATGGCCAAAATACAGAAATAGTGTAAGACCCAAATAATGCTGAAAAAATCAATTAAGTCCGATTCGAGTTCAAACTTACAAAACATAATCAAATTCAATCAATTAAGTACATGAAGAGTGTAAATGACTAATAATGAGGGTTTATTAATGTATAAAATTCGAAGGATTTTATTGTAAGTGTCTTTAAAATTAAAACTAATCATATTTAAGTTGATTGTTTTGATAAAGTTTTCAACATTTTTCGTTTCAGGACTCTTATGACACCACGATATTAGATAAGTATAGAGAAGACTCTTCACTGCATCCTATGGTAGATCAAGAGGTGTGGATGCAAGTGACAGGTCCCAACAAGAAGGGACGAGTCTATGGCATGTGTCACAGTTTAGGTATTAACATTCATGGATCTAGCTCTGCTTCTTCTTCATATGTTAGTGGTTCCTACTGCACTTTTCTAACACAAGCCATAAAGGAAGCTATTAATGAAGCGATTGCTTCCTTTGTCCAAACGCAGCTGGGGCTCATCCTCTGTGACATTGTTGGTTCTCAAGCAAGAAGTGGTGTGCCACAAACACCATCACAAGGTAATACAGTTGGAAAGGATGATGAAGCTAATGATGATGAAACTAAATTAGATTGATTTTGTACTTATTGATTAGTTATCCTTTCTTTGTACATAGAACATGTTTTGAACTAATGTAATTATGATATTTTCTTACTTTGCACAAACTATTTATTGGGTTTCTTTATTTGAATTTGAATTTTGTTGGATTGAATTTTGTTTGGATTGAATTCTGGTTGGATTGAATTCTGGTTGGACTAAATTTTATTTACAGGTATAATTTTAAAATTAATTAATATTATTATAAAATTAATTTTGGTTTGCTACGGATTTGCTAGGGATTAGCTACTGATTTGCTACAGATTTACCAAGATTATTGCTAGGGATAATTGCTACGGATTAGCTACGGAATTACTACGAATTTACCAACATATTGGCTAGGAAATAGCAATGGAATTGCTAGAGATAATTGCTACGGATTAGCTACGGAATTTCTAGGGATATTTGGTACGGATTAACTAAGGAATTGCTACGGATTTACCAACATATTGGATAGGAAATAGCTACAGAATTGCTATGGATAATTGCTACGGATTAACTACGGAATTGCTAGGGATATTTGCTACGGATTAGCTAGGGAATTGCTACGGATTTACCAACATAATAGCTAGGAAATAGCTACGGAATTGCTACGGATTAGCTACGGATTAGCTACGGAATTGCTATGGATTTAGCAACATAATAGCTATGAAATAGCTATGGAATTGCTACAGATAATTGTTACGGATTAGCTATGAAATTGCTGCGGATTTAGCAATATAATAGCTAGGGTATAGCTGCAAAATTGCTACGGATTGTTAAAATTAGCTACGAAATTGCTACAAAATTTTTCGTAGCTAATTACCTATAGAAATGTAGAAAGTCTTTAAACAAAAATTAGCTACGAATTTGCTTCGGATTAGCTACGGAAATTTTTTAATTAGCTACGAATTAGCTATGGAATTTTTTTGTCGCTAACTAGCTACCAAAATTTTACTACGGACCAATCCGTAGCTAAGTCGTAGTTAATCCGTAGTGAATCAATTTAGCTACAAATTAGCTACAGATTTTTTCGTAGCTAATCTATAAATTTCTTGTAGTGTTTAATTGGTTCTTCTATTGTAATTTTCACCGATTATACTGATGTTAGATATTTGATGTCTAAGCAGGATGCCAAACTAAGATTGATACGGTGGATCTTATTGTTTCAAGAATTCAACATCACAATAAAAGATAAGAAAAGAGCCGAAAATGTTATCGCAAATCATTTGTCCAGACTTACAACAAGCTCACCTTTTGATAACACACCCATCGATGATTCTTTTTCTGATGAATTTTTATTTTCTATCAATTCCATGCCTTGGTTTGTTAACATAGTCAACTTTTTTGTAACAAGAAAGATGCTGCCTCAATGGACGCACCAAGATAGAAGGAAATTTTTTACAGAGGTGAAAATTTTTTATTGGGATGACCCATACTTGTTCAAATATTATCCTGACCAAATCTTTCGAAGATATGTGACCGACAGTGAGGTAGGTAGTATCATTAAATTTTGTCATTCAGAAACATGTGAAGGTCATTTTTCTTCAAAGAAAATAGCTGCGAAAACCTTACAGTGCGGATTTTATTGGATCACTTTATGTAAGGACTACTATACTTTTTGCAAAAGTTGTGAAAACTGTCAAAAATTGGGCTCCATTTCAAAATGAAACATGATGCCTCTGAACCCTGTCCTTATCATTGAAATTTTTTATTGTTGGGGAATTGATTTCAAGGGCCCATTTCCATCATCATTTGGATTTGTGTATATTTTTGTTGTAGTTGATTATGTCTCAAAATGGATTGGGATGATTCCATGCCGACACAATGATTATAAAACTTTTCTCAAATTTTTAAAAGAAAATGTCTTGTGTCGATTTGGAATCCCTCGAGCTATCATCAGTGATGGGGGAACACATTTTTGCAATAAACCATTTGAATCTTTAATGAAGAAATATGATATTACACACAAAATTATCATCCCTTATCACCTTCAAACAAATGGACAAGTTGAATTGGCAAATAGGGAGATTAAACAAATTTTAGAAAAAATGGTTAACCCAAAACGTAAAGATTGGTCTTTAAGACTAAACGATGCACTTTGGGCTTACCGTACTGCTTTCAAAACATCTTTGGGTATGTCACCCTATCGGTTAGTCTATGAAAAACCTTATCACTTGCCTGTAGAATTGGAACATAAAGCATTTTGGGTCATTAAAGCTTTCAACCTAAACCTTGATGATGCTTGCAAGATACACAAATTACAATTAAATGAACTTGAGGAATTGAGAAATGATGTATATGAAAACTCAAAGATTTATAAAGCTAGAACAAAAGCTTTTCATGATAAGTCAATTTTGAGAAAATCTTTTGAAATTGGTCAAAAGGTTCTGCTTTATAATTCTCGTCTGCACATATTCCCTAGCAAGTTGAGATCTAGGTGGAGTGGTCCTTTTGTTGTCAAACATGTGTATCCTCATGGGACCATAGATATTGAGAATCCTAGGAATGGTAATGTGTTTAAAGTCAATGGACAAAGACTCAAACTATTTATGGAAAACTAAGTTGATGAGGTAGAATTCATCTCTCTTTCTAATCCTTGTTATGAATAGAATTTATTCTAATTTTGTTGCCTTCTTTTTGCAGTTCTTTGTGTTCCCGGTTAAGTGGCGGATAACGGTACTCCATGGCTCTCGAGTCGGTTTGTTTTCAATTTCCCATAATAACTGAATCCTTCTCCTTTAAAATGGATGTCATTCTCTCAAATTTAAGAAAACATTTTCCTTCCCTCCCTCAAAATGCTCTGACAAAAATCTACAAAGCTAGATGTGAAAGATTGAGATTGTTAATGCACAAGGGTATGCTGGAAGATGTACGTTGGATAATTAAAGCAAAGGTTCGACTAGTATATGAGTCTTCAATTTCATTTGACTCATATATGTCAGGTCTTGGTAGAAGTTCGTATTCTAAAAGGAGAAGAGCAAAAAGGTTACAAGTCTGTCACAAATGTACATGATGGAATTGTAACAAGCGATGTCGTTCTTGGGGGATGGTTTTCGCAAATAGAGAAGATAAAATTTTATTCATTAAGAATGAATTGAGTAAAGAATCATTAGATGATATCTTATTGACTCTTGAGACGCATTCTCATGGATTTGTGCATCGTGAACTTCTTAATTTGTGGAATCTCTTCAAGGATGAACAAAAGCGTTACAGTCTTGGGAATCTAACTCTAAAAGACCCTATTTTCCAATTTATAAGAAAATTGGATGGGAAGCTTATCCTCAACTCATAGAAGGCGTTTAAGCCGTTACTGGACGTGAAACTAGAGGCAGATGTAAGTCATATCCATAACAACCTGTACATATTATCTTCTTCAAAAAGAGAGAGAGAGAGAGAGAGAGAGAAAAATAAAAATGAGAAAAAGAGGGCGAAACTTCGGTTTAACTTGGTCTTTAATTAGATTAGGAGCCTCGGATGGATGTCCATCTTTTCATATACTCAAGAGGATACTTTCACACACCGGTATATAAATAAGGTTCGTGTGCCATACTCTGTAGAGAGTCGTTCTCAGTGTCCCAAAGTTTACCTTTTAGGTAAGCTAAGATAATAGGCAGATAGAAGCGCCCCGTGTTGGCATACTCGCATGACTATGCAACTGAGCAGGATCTTGTGATTTAATGCTATAGGCTCTCCAGCGACCTCTCATTGGTTATGGTCCTTAGGTGGTAGTTGTCATGTGGTCCTTAGGTGGTAGCTGTCAGATTTATGCACTTTAATTAGTTGCGTCGTAGCTCAATCCAATATATTCCACAAGCAGGAGGGAGAAGAAATCCAAGATTGGCTGAGTTGTCTCGGTATTACTGCACTCATAACGCGTAGTATAAATATACGTCATGAAAACTATACATAAAGGTATGTCATTATTTGCTATTATATTTCTTTTATCTTTGTATGATTTAGTTGTATTTTGATTTTGGACAAACGATCCTTTGAGTAGGGTCCTTCAAGAGTTTCTAGACTTCTTTATCCTGATGGGTTTCTTGAAGTTCAAAAACAAAAAAAAAAAAGATTCTGTGTTTCTTAATTTCAAACTTTTCTGACAACAGCCAACCTACCCTTATAGGTGCTATTATTACCCTTTCCATTCTTTTTCCTATTTAAACACTCTATTTTCTCCACTTTTCTCCAACTCAGAATCATTCAAAGGAAATGTGAGTATAGAAATGGAAGGTATTTCTGTTCGACAACTTAAAAATATCTATTTATTTTGTGGGACTAAGTATGAGAAGGGTTTACAGTTTGTAAATGTAGCAACCATTCTTAGTCGAACACTTGCTGCGAGGAATATTCATGTTGTATATGGGGGAGGTTATTGTGGGTTAATGGGGGTTGTATCACTTGTTGCATATATAGGAGGTAATAAGGTTTTATGTGTCATTTCTGGACCTTTAACTCAATAGAACATCACTGAAAAGACAATTGTGGAGGAACTTAAGGTATCATCTATGCATGAACGAATGAAAATAATGCTTGACAACTCTGATGCATTCATTGCCTTACTAGGTGATTTTGGTACTTTGGAAGAAGTTTTTCAAATTGTCTCTTGGGCTCAACTGAACATCTACCATAAACTCACAGGTTTGTTGAATGTAAATAATTTCTTTGATCTTTTGTTAATTTTTCTTGACAAAGTTGTGGAACATAAATTTATCACACCTACAGCAAGACTACTTTTTATCTCTGCTTTCACTATTGATGAGTTGATTGATAAATTAGAAGCTTTTGTTTATAAACCTGATCTAGCAATATCTCAGATAGATTGGTCAGCCGGAAGCAGTGAGGGAAGCAACATGAAAAGAAAGGCAGATCTGACTCTTCGTTTATAACTTTTCTTTACCTTTGATTTTATTTATCATACTTTGTTTCTATTTAAATTTGTGTCAGATTTCTCCAATAGGTAATCTCTTCTATGTTTACTCATCTATATTTTAACATTAAGGACAATGTTGTGATCTGGTTGGGAGGAAGAATAGTTGCCAAAATTATTTTTTTTTTAGGAAATATAATATGATTGTCATGAACTTACTAAACTAATTAATGATGACATAGTAAGGAGTAATTTTACTCCTGAGACGCATCAAAATTGAGAAATATGTTTAGTGATATGAATGTCAGAAACCTACAACAAAACCAATTAGGGATGACAGAGTAATGATTAATTTTACTTTTAAAGTAAATTACTCTTGAGACGCATTTAGATTGGAGAAGTAATTATTTTGTGATGATTTGTGGAAGTAACAAAGTTTTATCGTTTGATTTCCTTTGAATGATTCAAGTGAATGAATTCTCATATCCTTTAAAGCAATTGAAATTCAGGGATCATAGCATGGTTGAATAAATTGTCTTCTGTCTTAAATTTCACATGTTTGGTTATGGATGCTGATTGATAGATTGAGAATGATAGAAATATGTCTTGTGAGATTCTGAGCCTATTGATGAATGGATTGAATATCTGTACCATTCTCTTCTTTCTTGTGTGATTTTTTTCACTCATGGAATTGTTATTCTAGAACTTGCTTTGATTCTTTTTTAGACTACATTTTTACATGCATACATAAATATGATTGAGGCATTTTGAAATAGCTACTTTGACCAAATAGCCATCCTTGCATATTTTCCCTTTTGTAACTCCTTTGAGCTTATTTGACCAATCCTTATTTTTAGCTCATTACGTGCCTTAAAAAAACACATATTTTTACCCAACCTTAGGGAATAAGAGAGCATTGGCCTTGTTCTTGAACAAGTATGGGGGTGTGTGTACAAAATGATAAAAAAAAAGAGCTGACCACCGCTGCAATCAAAGGATTATCAGAGTCTCCTGATAAATCATGTGACATATGCATACCTAGAATAAAGATGGATGCTTGGAAACAACAGGAAGAGAAAGAGAAGGTTCATGCCTAACAATGAATTCAACTCACTAATTTGGGATTGATTTTCGATAAAATATTAGTCAAATATTGGTTATTGTCCTTTATGATGAATGTTCTCAAACATCTTCTCCTCTTTAACTGTACCATAATGCTCTTTTATTCTCTTTAGTATTTATCTTCTCATATCCATATTATCTCCTCTCCTTTACCATGGCCCCATTATAACCTTGAATAAAGTCCTCTTGATTTTTGTGTACATGTGTTTTGAGTAGTAGAGAAGTAGAAGATAAGCAAGCTTATAGTAGTACAATTATTCATGGGTTGAATAGAGTGAAATACTTACCTTTTAAACACTTGAGAGATTGAGAGTGAATTCTGTGAGGATCTATCATTCTTGATTCATTCTTTTCAATTGAAGTTTCCTTGGTTATTGGTTTGAGATGTAAATAAATGTTACGTCATTAATGCTTTGATCTCTTGAATTTCTGGTTGCTCTTCTTGTTTCATCGAGTCTTTTAGAGTTTTTAGTTTTTGAGTCTATGTCATTTTTCTTTGTTCCCTAACTTTGGTGTTATGTGTTTTGCCCAGGAGTGCAAAAGTTAAGTGTGGGGGAATTTGATAACAATATATTTTATAGATTTTATAACTCTCTCACTGGGCTTCTTCAGGTTCAATTAGGTTTAATTAAGTTAATTTTGTCACATTCTATGATATTGGACCTAATTGGATCATTGAAAGAATTATTGCATGAATTAGCCTTAATTTATCTCTTCGACATTGCTCAGTAAATTAGCTATAATTTGAGTTACATATGTCGAATTCATATGATTTTGGTCTTGTAGGAAAGCTAAGACAATTCCCTACAACTTTCATGAAGACTTTAAGAGTCATATCATAAGCTTGGATAACTCAAATTGGAGTTGAAGCAAGAACTAGAGTGCTGATCTTGACAGCTTGACCTATGTGTACTCATCAGGCCATATCTCGGGCTGTAGGAATGATGGGCTGAAATTTTGACAGTTGATAGTTAAGACCCAAATCTACAACTTTCATGAAGAACACTTTTCGAAATTCTGAGGTCTAGTAAGTCATATTGGGCTGGCAAGTCAGAACAAAGGAGCTGAAATTGGGCTTGAGCAGTTGCAATGATTGGGTTATATCTTGGGCTGTAGGAGGCCAAATTGGATGGTTCAAGTGGGCATTTGATAGCCAAGACAAAGGCCTACAACTTTCATGAAGGCCACTTTTTGAGAATCTGTCGACAGGCACGAGTTTGGCACCAAATTATTTTATGCAAGTGAAGACAAGCATTTTTTGCAATCATCCACCTACTCCTCAATCATCCACTTAATCATCCACCCACTCCTTAATTATCCATTCACTCCTTAATTATCTACTCACTCATTTTCATCTTTTGCTTGTGATGCTCTATAAAAGGTAGCCCTGGCTGCCTATTAGGGTAATCTTGGTTGGAGAATAAGATCATGTTATTATGTTATTTTCATGTTATAATTTTCTTTTGTTGTAAATAGAAGTTATGATCATCTTCTTCTTCTTCTCTCTTTCTTTCTTCTTACTTATGGGTAACTAATTTTCATCTTGCTTGGGTGAAGGGGTGAAGCTTTTGGTAATAAAAATAAGGCTAGATTAATTTCTTTCTTGTGCTTAAATGATATATTATCAAGTAATCATTATATGTGTTGTATTTTGTTTTCAATCAATTTAGAAACCCTTCTTGTAAAGTGGAGTTCTTGATTCATTGTAGATAAGTAGTTTTGCACAATGAATGCTTGAACTCATTTACAAGTGTTAGTAAATAATTAAAGGAACCATAATATAATTACGTATATAATTCTAAATGGACTTTGAATGTTTTATCTTCCAATTGGAACATCTGTTGTGCGTGGATTTCAATTGAGTTAAAAGAATTAATAATGTCCTTAATTTATTACCAAAAGTGGATCTCCTAACTCAAGCAAGTTCTTTAATTTAATTGTGAGCAAGTCTTATCATCTTTATTTTTGTGACAAAAACTTTCCTTACCTCAAAGAATTTTTCTTTATCAATTCCCTGTGGATTGACCTCGGACTCCCAAGAAATTTATTACTTGAGACAACCTGTACTTGGATTTGCATCATTTAATCTGTATCAATCATATTGTCTATGTACACCTCCATCACCTTCCCAATTTGCTCCTCAAAAACCTTGTTCATTATCTTTTGGTAAGTGGCCTCTACAAAGTATATTAATTAGCCAAGTGTCAAACTAATTTAACTAATAATCTAATGTTAAGCCCATCAAATCCTCAGGGAGATGCTAATCAGATACAACCAACACCAACCCACCATAAAATGAGGTGGGTTGATCTTTCGAACACACTAAGCAAAAATGGGTCAACCAGCCTTGCTCAATTTTCAACTGACTCGTGGCGAGTCTAGACAAGTTAGTCTCGTTTTGCCATCTCTAGCAGTGATTAGTTCTAGTTGATATTTCAAAAGGAAATTCTAAAACTATGGCTTTGCCTAGCTTAATTACTTCTTCGCTTTAATAGGTGGTAGTACTTGTTGATTGGTATTCAACTTTTAGGGTAATATGAAAGTATACATTTTTTGATGTATTTTGTTGTTATGGTTGTCTAATATGAAGATTTTGCACTTGGAAATTGATGTAGTTTTTATGTAGGTGCTTAGTTGCAGAGCTTATATTGTGACATCCACCTATTATTCCGTCTTTTCCACTTAGGATCAATTTGATACATTCATTTTTGCATTATTAGAGTGGTGGAGAACAATTTTGGAATATTAATGTTTTTTGTGCAGCTCTAGTGTTAGAGAACTCATATATGTTTTGGTTTCTAATAAAATTCTTCTATGAAATTATGCTCTCTATTTCTTATTTAACATTAGGAGAAAGGCCATCACCACGAGGAAAATTCATGGATTGATTGACATGTTGCAGGGATCAATTTTTAGCATGAATACTTGAAATGCTTTTTGATGGCTGGATGTTTAGTGTCTGATTATTGTCTTTGTAGATTCGATTGCTTTCTATTGTCTGATGCATTTTTCATTCCCAAATATATTCAGTGCTTTCAGAAAGCTCCAAAGAAAATGAAGGACAAGAACTCAAGAACAGAACAACATAACCCAATAACAGAACCCCAGTCTCTAATGCATGTTGTTTGTAGTAATGTGTAGAATTAGGATTAACTCAATAACCCATTAGTCGACTAACCCATTTCCCAACTCGTAGTGCATTATATATATATGAGGGAGGATCAATTTACACCAGTGTAAGTTTTTTTTGACTTACACTCATTTTCAACTGTTAGATCTACTTTCATCTAATGGTTACTTTTAATGAAATAATCTCAACCATTAGATGAAAGTGGATCTAACGGTTAAAAATGAGTGTAAGTCAAAAAAGACTTACACTAGTGTAAACCGATCCTCCCTCATATATATATACCTCACAGGCTAACCACCCCACCTACCGTGGGTCATGGATTAAAAAACTCAAATCAAGAAAATGGAGGATACCAATCCTCTACACAGTTCATTCTGGAACTACAAAAAATTCTCCATCCTTCAAAGTAATTTTTTAATGATAAAATATTTAACAAAAAAATGACTGAATGAACTCCAGCCGTTAAATCTCAACTGCACTGTATGCAATTCTTTCCTAAACTCTAAGTGTGTTTGGATTAGAGTTGGTAAACTTAAGTTTGAATGAAAGCGTGTTTTCAAATTTAAGTTTGGTTAAAAGTGAGTTTGTAATAACGTGATTTATGTTTGAAAACTTTCATCTCAAAAGTGAGTTTGACAAAATAAATATAAGAGATAAAAATTACAAACAGAGAAAATATAACCCAAAAGCAAGAATTTCTTGCTTTTGGACAAACGTAAGTTAGCAATGAAACTCAATTGAAATTATACAAACACAAATAAAGCCAAACAAACTTTCACACCGTTCAAGAAAGCACAACGTATGTTTGATGCTGCCAATTGAAAACCAAACATGCACTAAGTGATCCGGGTCCAAAAATGGGTTACAACATGAAACATAATTCTTTTCTTTCTTTCTTTTTTTACAAGTTAAATGGATTGACCCGTATTGACATATTTAATTACATGTTTATAGCCCATTCTATTGGGACATAAAACTCAAAGAGCTAATGACTCAAAACATCTCCAAAAGTACTTGTTAGAAGAAGCACCACAAATTTAAACATATCAATCCAAACTAAAATTACACAATATTAAAATTTCATAATAATGTCTGTGAGAACTTCTAATTTTTTCATTCTTTCAACTAACTAACCACTGTGTTCTTTTCAAACTCCTACATGCTCTTAGACTTAGGCTATGTTTGAATAATTTATGGTGAGTGGAATGGAATGGAACAAGATGGAATATGATGGAATAGAATGAGATGGAATATGATGGAATGGAGTAAAATGGTATAAACTTTTCATATCATTGTTTGGATATTTAAAGATGAAATGGAGAAAAATTTCTATCCCATTGTTTGGAATAATGGGTTGAATGGAATGATAAGAATTAATGTTTTTGTTTCTATGTCATTTCATTTCATCCAATTCTACCCAATTTGGAGGGAATGAAAAGTGGAATTTAGGATAAAAAGAGATGGAATGGATATCATCCTATACCATTTCATTCATCATAACTTTAAAATTCCAAACAATAAAATTATATTACATTTCATCTTATTCCACTACATTCTGTCTCATACCATCAATCCAAACAAAACCTTAAAAAATTATATCACTCTCGTACCATAAATACATTTCACATCAATACAATTCACAATAAGAAACTAACACTAGTTATAAACGCTCATGCGATATTTAGCCAGAGCCCACAATGGGAAAATATTTCTGTAAATTGGATAATGTACAAAACAATTCTTCAAGAATACTCCCGTGAGTTCCTGCCACAAATAAGTCGCAAACAAGAATTAAGGGAAAAAATAAAAAAGAAAAACCAATTCCAAAACTTCATTTTCAGATCAGTTACCAAAACAATTAATAAGAGGCCAATTATATTGTTTCCATAAATTAAAATTTTGAATTTGAACACATAATATTGGCTTCTATCTTTTTGTTTTTAAGATCAAGTTTTAATTTAGGTTAAAATATGTTTTTAGTCCGTATATGTGACATTAATTTTCAATTTGATCCTTATATAATAAAAGTTTTTAATTTAATCTCAACATATACAATTATTTTTAATTTAGTCTGTATTGTTTGTTGTCATTTATAACACAATGAAGTGTAGAGATCAAATTTAAAATAAGTGTCACGTATAGTGACAAAAAATATAAGCCAAAATATTTTTTTAGTCATTATACATGATAGTTATTTTCAATTTAGTCTATATATTTTATAGTAATTCGGTCCTTATACTCACGACATCAAATGGCAGGGATCAAATTTAAAATTATTGTACGTATAGTGACTAAATTATTTTTTTTGTATAAAGACTAAATTAAAAATGAGTGTCGCGTACAGAGACCAAAATCATATTTTAACTTTTAATTTATCATGAAAGATGTAAAAATGTTTTATTAAAAGTAAGTATAAATAAATGTTTGCTAACTTGTGCTTTAACACATATGCTTGTAAGAGCCTTACTTAACATCAAAGATTGAGAGGTACCTGTTGGGGCCAATCGCCATCTTCTAGTTGAGAATTGATGAGCAATTTTGCTGCATGGTGAAGAGGAGTCGGGTCTATCTCTGTCTGTACGTAGAAAGAAAATAATATTTTATTTAATACTTATTGACAAGAAAAATAATCACCTCACACTATTTTTTTACATTGGTTAACAATATATAAATTCGTGATTAATAACGTGAATAATTGAATCTTGTTTTGTTGACCAACCAATATATGTTCTTAACCATGAAACCTTGTTGACAATTATGGCTAGAGAAGTTTTTCCCACCCTTCTCATGCTACAGGTACCTACCTATTCACGATAATCCTTAAGAAGAAGGTAGATAGTCATAAGTATTTATGAATATTTAATTAAATTAAAATAAAAGTTCACTCATAATCTATTTAAAAAATTTTAAGAACACAAATCTTAATTAGGGGTTCATGAATAATTTAGTTAGCCTTTAACGAACATATTTGCAATGCATGTAATTTGTCTAAAAGGGAAATTACTAATGATTCAGCTGCAACATATATAAAGAGATAATAGACTAGACGCTTAGGATTTTTTTTATATATCCATGGTATTTTGTTTACTTTTAGTAAATGGGTACTGGCTGGGCAGGTATCACTCTATTTGTTAAGTAAGAACAAGAACTCTCTCATACTCGCCCCATCACGAAAAAAATTTTAGTGTATATCCGCTATTGTGAAAATATATATCAACTGAGAATAAAAATAAAAAATAAATCAAATACCCTATAAGTTGTTTTTATAAAAAGAAAACTATTGTTGAGTTTTTTTTATCCAAAGTGAAAAAGGTACAGCTAGCTAGCTAACCTTCCCCAATAACAAAAATTGAATGTTAAGAATCATGTGTGTGTGTGTGTTTTCAAATTGCAATTTGCAAGTAACAAAAAGTAGACCTGGCCAGAATGAATTAGACCCATGAGAGCCCATGCTGTCTGTACAACATTTGATCGGTTTCCTTCAAGGGGTACGTATATCTGCAACGTCCAATTCATTATTCCCATTTGTTAAGACACCTCTATTGAAGTTAAACAAGGGTAACTAATTAGTAATCATTCAGTAGCAAACCTTTCTTGGGCATGATAGATAGCTTTCCCCCCACCCACCTCTCTGTGTTGTGAGTAGAAACTTTACTGCTTTGCGAATGGCAGCACAATTGGAATAAGTCTTGCCAGCTGCTGCAAGCCCACCAAGAGCAAAATAGGTGCCATAAATGAAGCAAACTCCCCAGTTCCCATACCACGAACCATCAGCTGTTTGTGTATCCTCAAGGAATCGAACAGCATTGGCAATGGAATTCTCGATCTCATTCCTCCTATGCTCCGGATATAGCTTTTTGAACAAAACAAATGCCTCAATTGCCGATCCAGTACATTCAACATATTCATGCTCAACTACAATGTCCTCAAAAAATTCTGTGGGATTGAGCAGCTGAAATGATTGACACCACAAATTAATTAATGCTGACTTGCCTTTCATGAATTATATAAATAATGGTCATATTAAAATTAGGTGAATGAGTGGTTTAATAAACGAGTGGAGGAGAGAATTATATCCATTGAATTTTACATACTCTTACCATTTCATAATAATTCTCGTTTTAGAGAGAAAAAATTTGTGTGTTATCTGTTATCTTATAAAACTAAGAAGGTGTTAATTTTTTTAAAAAAAATAATCTTTATCTCTTAGTATTTTCATTAAATAGAATGAGAGCATATTAATGAAGTGAGAGGATAATTTAGTTAAATGTAATTATATTTTTTTTAAAATTGAAGATATTTAATAAATTTATTAATATTTGTACAAAATCCTTAAATGAAAAATATTATGAAATAAATGGATTATTTTTTGTCTGAAAAATATTAATAACACATTCTTTTAAATATTTTTTTAATACTTACTTTATTATTAGTTTAAAAATAAATATTATTAACATTTTTTTCTAATAATTTTTTTAAATGTATGAAATAAATTAATAATAAAATAAATATTAAAAAAATATCTAAAAAATTTGTTAGCATTCCTTTATTACGTTTATGTAGCACATACTTCCAACCATTCTTGAGCTCCCGCTGGCTCCCACCCTGCGAAACCACCCTTTATACCTGCAATAATTAAATTAGAGTTGTGCGACTCAATAGTGCATCACGTTCAAGCAAATTAAAAATAAATTTGTTTTGTGCAACCGGGGATTTTATCAGAATATAGCTGTTTTTTTATTTATTTATTATTTTATCTTATCTTTTAGACTATGTATTAAAATAGGTTTATTTTTAAACTTGTTTAGAAATTGTTATAAGTGATAGGAGCTTTTGAATTGTATAATTTTTTTTAATAAGTAGTTTAAAAGTCATTATAAGTGATGACAACTTTTTATTTATATTTTTTTATTATTAACTTAAAAGTTGTCATGATTGATAGCAGTTTTTAAATATTATATTTAAAAAAAATTATATTTTATTCACAAAAGTTATCATATATGAAGACAACTTTTATACATGTAATAATAGCATTTTGTTTTTGTTTTATTTATTACAAGCATAAAAGTCACTCTTGTGAATGATGACTTTTATGAACAAAATGTAATTTTTTTTAAATATTATGTTTAAAATTGTCATCAACCATGATAATTTTTAAGTTATTTAACAAAAAATATACATAAATATATAAATAAAAAATCATCATTAATAATGACGACTTCTAAACTATTTATTAAAAGTAATTTACACAAATTAAAAGTTGTCATCACTCATAATAACTTTTAAATATGTTCTAAAACAAATCTATTTTAATACATAATTTAAAAGATAAGATAAAATAATAAATAAATAAATAAAAACAGCTATATTCTCATAAAAAAAGCCTTGTGCAACCCTCTTAATTTCTTCTTTTGTTATATGTATAATGGAAACGAAAATTAAGCAAATAGAAAGGCCATTTGTTGTAAAAAAAAGGACAAAAAAAAGGGCCATTGAATAATTTATTAAAAGCACGTGGGTGTAAATTTAATAATACTTACCTGAAGTGACAATAGGAGATTGACTGAATCAAATAACCTTTCAGGCTCCATCTTTTCACCAACAATCTCCGGTGGCAACTTCGATAAAAGCAGACAGCACCGAAACACAACATGACTTGTCTAGTCTTAACTCATGACTGAAACGAAATTCATGAATAAATTAAGTTCGTTACCTTCAAACCTTCTGCGGTGCAATCAGAAACCTGCCATCCATCATCCTGATCAGAGAAGGCCCATGACCCTTTAGAAATGTGACGAAACATTCTTTTAAAGTCTCCTAAAGGGTTGTCCTTAACCTGTGAAATGAGAATGTCAATTCATTACTGCTAGCAAGAGCTAGCACATAAATGTAATTAAGCGTTTAATAATTTAATGAAAAATAACTGATGAGTCAATTATAAATATGTGATGGAAAATGAATTACGACTTATTTAAGTAGGTCAATTTGAGTTTGATTAGGATTTAACTAGGGTTTTAATCAACGTTGGATATAATTCTTTAGGTATCTTAAATTACTATTACTAGCATTTTGATGGGCACTATATGCGGATCAATTCACATTTTTTAATTTTTAGTAGTTAAGATTAAAAAATATAAATAATAATAAAAAGATAAATACAAAGTAAGAAATTGAGGAGTGTTTGAAAAAAGTTACATCAATTTGATTTTTTTAATATTTTTAAAAAATATAAGCAATAATGAAAAGATAAATACAAATTTTTTTAACGAAAAAGAACTGTAATATAGAGTGAGAAATTGAGTATTGTTTGAAAGTAATTACAATTATAAAATAATGAGTATTTACATATTTATTGTTTTAATATTTTTATATTTCTGTTTAATAAAATAATAATGATATTTTAGGAAAATTAAAATTGTGCCCAAATGAAGGAATCCCTTTATAATAATATAGATTATTATTATTATTATTATTATTATTATTATTATTATTATTATTATTATTATTATTATTATTATTATTATTATTATTATTATTAGTTTAAGGATTGTGCTAAATGATACGAAAACCAATTGTACATTTTGCACAAATGATTGTGTTACAACGGTTTTCTTTCATTTCTATCACTTCCATTGCTCTATGGAAAATATTATTTCTATCATTAAATTTGATATTTTGTATAAATATCGTATATTGATGTGAATGTAAGTGAATAATACTGTATTTTGAGGTGAAATAGATATATCATATATCAATTAAAGAAAAGTATAAGTGTCAATTCAATTTTTGAGTGTACAAATAATAAATGAATAATTCTTAATCCTCCTAAACAATCTTCTTAATATTTCTCCTACCTATATCATCTTACAAGTTCATTCTAATAATTCTCCTAATACTAAATGAAGAAAATATTAAATGAAAAAATAAATGCATCTAATATCTTAAGAACATAAAAAGTATCTAAAATAAGAAGATATAGGTAGATGCATTTAAAACATAGATAATATTAAATACATCTAAGAATAATTATAAAAAGTAGGACGATTAGATAGGAGGATAAAACATTTCTCCAAAATTATTTCTTTCTCATCTCTTGATTTTCATTTTCTTTCTATTTAATAAATGTCACATAAATTCGTGTACTTTGTCTCGTATTAAATAACAAAACTCTTATTTTAATATTTTTTTCATCCTTTAATAATATTTTTCTTTAAATTTTAATGTCTTAAATAATCTGTCATTTGATAATATTAAAAAAAATTAATTGATTTTTTTTAAACTTTATCTTCCTTAATAAAAAGAGAATTTAATGTATCACGTGAGATTAATAGAGGAAATTAATAGAGTGAAAGAAATAGTAATTTAATCATATTATATCATATTTTTTTATATTTTAGGCTATTTAATTTGATCATTAATCTTTGTACAAAAATCTTAAAAGACAATTATAAAAAGAAATATTTATGTAAATTTTATTTACACAAGTTGCATAACTAATTAATAATTAATATATTATCACTTTTAATATAAAAAAATTACATGGTACAAAAATTTATGAAATTATTAACTGTTGATTAGTTTATTCTATATAACTAGATAGACAAAATTATTAATTGCCGATATCTTGTTATAAAGGGAGGAAGGGAGTATTAAGTAATTAAAATGATTATTGGGAATATTAACTTTTGTCCTTAGTTCTACATCACGTTTCATAACTAGAGTTGGAACGAATATTAAGCAGACCTGAGATTTCTTGATGAAGTCATGTCCTTTCGAGAGTGTGGGAGCAATTTCGTCAATAAGGTTAGTGGCAAGCAAAGCTTGAACTACCAAGCCAGCATCCCATGACTGGCTACCAAAACTCTGCATTATACATGGAGAAGTGCATGTTTAATATCCCATTGAGTAAATGCACATCTTTAAAAAGATATTTCTTTATATATATACAGGTCAAACCTGCATGGTCATTCCATCCTCTGAAACCCATAAGTAATCAGGTATCCTTGCAAGATGCTTCTTGAAAGCAACTCCATTTGGGTCTTCCACCCAACAAGCAAGCATAAATAAAGACTGGCTAATAAGGACATTTATAAAATGTTAATGTTTGTTTTAAAGTTTAGAAATTTTACCACAGTTGATGCACATAGCTGGCTATATAATGAAAGGTGATATGTTATGATGCCTACCTTTTGCACACTCCCATTGTCTATGTATCGACTATTTTCATCTTCGTAATGGATATGCTTCATTGTTATTTGAAGGGCCTTCTCTCTTACCAGCTTGTTCAAGGGCCAACGCGTAAGAAATGGCTCAGTGAATATGTATAGACTATCCCATATTAGATCTTGTATCAAGTGATGGGGATAATAAAGATCTTCCTGTGATACATATACAGAATGGACAATCCCTCCATGGTCATGGATTGGTTCACTGAGGATATATAATTATTTATATATATTTATATACAAGACGATATCTCTCACCTTTGCACAGAGGTGACGCGTTTTATTCCAATTAATTTTATGATAAGGTTGAGTAAATAGTTCTTCTCTCAACTGAAGAATAAGAGGTGTGATTGGACCCACAAACCTCTTCCCATATAAGTAAGACATAGGCATGTAAACCAGCCGACAGTACAACCACATTTTAGCTACACCAATTAAGATGAAAGTGAGATAAAATAAATACTTCAGTCGGCTGTAGACAAATTAAAGCATTATTATTTTATTAAATAGACAATAACGGTGCAAGATTAATTATCTCATGATCAACCTGGATGCATAGGAAGAAATGAAGGAAGGATCCAAAACTCAGGAGGCATTGGGTTGGCTCCGGACCAGTCAAATAAACCAAGTATCTGCAGTTGTAGGATTCATTCATATTAATAACACATATATATGATGAAAAAAAAATTACTTACACAAATAATATGTGATATATACATAATTTGGACCATTCTCTAAAGTTACAGTAAGACTAGGATATTATCAAATGACTTACATAGGAATCCGTCAAGAGTGTATGAGTGTAAGTTTATTGAAGTATCATTACTACATATATTACACAGTACACCTTTTTTTTTTTTCTTTCCTCCCATAATACAAGGAGGCCCAAGGACCTAATAGGATGCATGGATCAGACATGTTGCTAAGATCAAGGAAAATATTGCTTCACTAGGACATTGGCATACACTCACGTCTTTAAGCCAGTGTTATTTGGATTGAACCAGATCTAATAGTTCGATAAGTCTAACTATAAATCTATCACCTAACTTGTCATGAATCAGTCATATAATAGGATTCATGATTAGACTATTTTAGATCAGTCAAAATCAATCCAAACCAGTTGAATAGCTAGTCATTAATTTTTTCAAAATTATATATATATATATATATATATATATATATATATATATATATATATATATATATATATATATATATATATATATATATATATATATATATATATACATTAATGTTTTATATATTTCATATTCTTATAGGTGGATGGATTATTTTTATGACGTCAACTAATTTTACTAAAAATTTAATTGGTGGAAACCAAACTGAAAGTCTTGCTTGTTTATTATCTCATCATATTTTAACAATATTTCTTTATCCATCTACATTATTTTTATGTTATTATAAATTGGTAACTTATCTAGAACTAGAAGTACTATGTTGAGGCTTTAATAACTTATCCTAACCTTAGAATGAAAACTTCTCCCACTCTTCTCCCACTCTTAAAATTTTATTCGTCGAGAAAAAAAAAAGTTGTTACATTATTGCTACCCTTTATATGTCGGGCGTTAAGCTGAACATGCTATATACCCAAATACTCTGGAAGTATTATTATATTGAATATCTTTGAAAGAATCATACCGAAAGCCAAGTTTTTCCCCAGGATGGTATATGTGTTACGCCATCATGATCAAGAATCCACTTGCGCGCTCTAGCACATGCATCATCTTGACCTCCATCAGGCCCTTCTCCAAGAATGCGCATACATATGTAGTTTAGTGCAGTACAAAACATGGTGCTATGTCCCTCTATGTGTAGTCCCCACCCTCCATCTTCGTTCTTCAAGATCACAATTTAATATAGAAGCTCAGCATGGTCAATGCAGATTGTACTGAATTATGATCAATTTGGTATGCAAACATGGTATCTTATCTAGCCTGAAATTGAACAAGTGTACCTGGTGATAGTATATGTAACGAAGCATCTCTCTACGATACTCTTCTGGGAATATTGAATCAAGATGTCCTGTAATATACATACAAAATACCTGTAGTATTTTTGAGCAAGTACAAAATTCATGTTCAGTAGCGAATTCGGACTTGAATTTTTCCAAATTTTTTGTACAGATCAAATTATTAATAACATCATGTACGTAATATTCATTGGAAAGAATTTAATTAAATAAATGGGATTAATCTTAATTTAATGATTATTCATAAAAAAAATAAAATTAAAGTAAACATTGATTTTAGTCCTCCAAAGATATAAAAGTTTGATCCTCTAATAATAAATACTTCAAAATCATCATTTAATATTAAGTTTTGACGTCAAATTAGTTTTTTGATGTCATTTTTTTATATCAAATTAATCTTTAAAAATATTAATTTGATATTCAATTTTAACAAAAGGCCATTTGAATGTATTTATTATTATATGAGTAAAATAATGATATGCATATCTTTCGAGGACTATAATAATTAATGTTTGTAAGTGTTGATATTCAATTTTATTCATAAAATTTTTATTTTTATTACTTAATTAAAGTATGAATACTCAATTTTGTTTGAATCATTAAAACTTTTTAATCAAAATAAAACAAAAAAAGAAAAATTCTAAAACTTGAAAAAATGAATGAAAATCCAAAAAATAAAAAGAAAAAAATGAAAAAGAAAAGGAATAAATTTGTAAAACTAAGGTGTCTAAATTTATTGTATCAGTAAGTCTCACGTCAAAGAAGTCATGCTTCTTCTCCCTCTCCTCCTCCTATATAAAGGGGGTGATTCTCAATTATTTTGACATCCAAAAAAATTACATACTTGAGGTTAATACTAAGTATAAGAGCTTGATGACTTTAGTAAAATTTTTCTTGCAAGTGAATTACTTTTCAAGGTTTGATTTGAAGAGAACACGTGAGGTCCTGTGCACCAACTTCTTTGAGCATAACATTTTTATACACCTTGGAGGTAAGCTTGCTTATTTTATTTTATTTTACTTTCCTTGTATTATTATTATTTTTATTATATACACATGTTATTCATTTTAACTTATTTATTTGTTAGTTTGGTTTATTTATTTATTTATTAAATTTTTTGTAAACTTTTTAATTTTAAAATTAATTTAAGAATAAAAGGGGATTAACTGAGCTGTGACAACTTGTTAACCCTGCAACTTTTAGAATAATTTAAGTTATGACAGCTTAATGAGTCGGATCATTTTTTAAACATAAAAAAAATCAAATAAGTTTTCAAAACAAAAATCTTTTCAAATTTAAAAACAAACAATTCACAATTATTTTTTTTTCTAAAGAATTACGTGACTTTGAATTCTTCACCTACTACACTTTGTATATGTAAAGCGAACATTTATTATGTCAAGTCAAAATTAAATTTTTATAATTTGATTGCTTCTTTTTTTTTTCTTTTATAAATAATTACAATGTTCTTAAGAAGGTAAAGTAAATATATTTAAATTTGCACAACTAATTAAGATACCGTTCTTAGAACGGATAGATAGGATGTTAATACATTTTTTATCTATAATCGATTCTCGAATTCAAATTTATTTTTTAAAAGATTAATTTTTCTAAGTGAAAGATTTTTTTAATATTTTTTAATTTAAATAAATATTAATGACAACTCTACTTATTAATTTTCAAAATCTTATTTTATTATTTTATCGTCGCGATCCCCGACAATAAGAACTTATAATTAATGTTTATAATAACTTATGATACTGACCAATGGAGGAAGGAAAAAGAGAGGAGCAGCAATTTGAGCTGGCCAATGACCGTCACTAGTCTGCAATGCTGATAGGTAATGGGTGGCCCTTCTCAATGTGGCTGTGGCTTTCCCGTACGTAATCTCCTCATCATCCTCTATCTTCACAGTATCTATTGTTTGTTTAAAGTTCTTTTCTCTCAGCAACTGCATCCACCAAACCAAATTATCAACACAAGTACACAACCACAAATTAAGCATATTACATTAAATAGTTACTTATATAAATAAGACAATACGCTAATGGAGACATAAACAATAATCTAAAATAACCACATAAATAGAAAGAATACCTGAAAGCGCCAGAGGAGGTCACCACAGGACTTGGCATGGAAGCGATTGTTATAGAAATGTTGACGTGCAGCTTCAACCTGGGCTCGCTCCTCGGGGCTACCTGCCCCAGGATCAAACTCCCATGTTTGCCTTCCTACGAAGTTGTTTGTGCTGAAGATGTATGGGTCATTCCCACCATCTGCTATCTTCAACCTCCACATTTTTTTTTGTTTCTTTATGCTTGCACTGCACTCACAGTTTAAGCAGATTTCGTCTCTCAGGTGTTATATAGATTTGAAAAATGTAAGTGTGCACCTCTTCATGCCTCACATCTTTATGATCATTAATATAAATTTTTAGCTACTCCAACAACTCCATCTGCTAACTAACTGGTTATTAATATAATTAAATGAAACTGATCGGAAAAGTAATATGAGCCAAACATACAACATTATGACTATTAATATAATATAAATGAAACTATGGAAAGTAATACGAGTCAAACATACAAATTTGTGATTATTAATAAAATCCATTGATCATTTTTTTTTTCTGGTCAAGAAACACTACAAAAAAAAGGTTAGCCACGGTTTTTCTTAAAAAATGTAGTTATCTAACTTTAGCCACGATTATAATAACCGTGGTTAAATAAGGCATGACAAAATTAGTCACAGTTTTAGGGACCGTGACAACATTTTGTTACCTACGATTATAATCGTAGTTAATTAAGTAATAACCGTAATTAATTTTAACTAAATACATTCTATAAAATACTTTGCTACACTTAAACCATGACTACGTTATGGATTAACTACACTTAAACCGTGACTAAGTTATTGATTAATTACAATTAAATCGTGACTAATGAAATGAGAGTTTTATATTCATAAAATTGGTTTCTCACTATTTAATCGTGACTAAATAATTTTTTTATTTTTTTTAAAAATACTAGTTACTTTCCAATCATATCATGAAAGGAAACATGTTTAATCACATAATATTAAATCTCAATCAAGTAGAGCAATCATTAGTTAATAAGGAGGATTTGACAAAAATTTTGAATATTTGTTAGTTAATAAGGAGGATTGGACAAAAATTTTGAATATTTGTTAAAACTAAATCATACCCTTCATGTTCACATCTTTGTTGACCAATCCTACTCAAAATATAGACCCTAGCTAGTATCATCACTATTTTAAATCATACACTTTATGTTCATAACTTCACTTAATTACAAATCTTACTCAAAAAATAAATTATTATCATCACTACATTTAATTACATAAACTTAAGAACTTAGAAACATTATGGAAAGATATAAAAAAATTATACATGTGGATCAAGATGGATGTATATATAACATTTATCTTCCCAACATGTAAAACACTGACTAGCCTACAAATTTTTCTCCAGAAATGGCTATTTTATCATTATCATAGATGATAACCTCATACTGTTTTATCTCATTATCTAGGTTATCCTGTGATGTAAAAAAAATGCATAATATAAGTTAAATTAGCACTGGTCATTGTGAAAAAGAAAGAAACTGACTTACCTCAGCTTTGTTTTTATCCTTGCTTATGTCTGCTTCTGACTTGTTTGCATTCTTTATGCTTTGCTCAGTCTTGCTTGATTTTAAATCAGCTTCCACAGCTCCAACAGGTTTTGTTACCTGCAAATAAAATCAAGAAAATGAAAAAACATCAGACTTCAGTAATCTCCATATGAGGGTGCATAGTAGAACTTCTGAATACATGTTGTCACCAGGCACATACACAATCTTTATTCTAATTGGCTTTCACAATTCTTTAAGGATACTCTTATTCTCCTATAAAGTAAAGGGCATTAAATTGACATGAACATTCCAAGTTTTCTGTTTACACTGTTTCCGATTTTATAGCAGTAGCCAGTAGCATTACAAACCAAAAGACAAAGGGTATACTTCAGGAACTTAGTACCAAGTCAGATTAAATCAAAATATTACAAGCAAATATAAAACACCGTGAATATATTCAGCAAATATATTCAACAAATTGTTGGAGCATGTTGACTGCTGATAATAACTTAATTTTTATTTTTTTTATAAAAATTAGTATTATTATAGTTCATTATATTTGATTTTAGTGATTTTATAATATTATTGATTTATTTATTAAAATAAATCATTAATTTAATTTTTGTAATAAATTTTAAATTATATAAAAAATGGATAGTTAAGCTCACAATTAAAAATAAATAAAATAAAAAAAGTGAAATGGTGTATTCATTGTGAGCAAACGCATGTCCATGTGAAGCAAAATAATATCAAAGAGGGCCCATTATTCAATTAGAATGGCAGCAACGTGAAGGAGGCCAAAAGTCAAGCCGCCCCACGTATTGTGAAAGAAAAAGGACCTAATTGAAAGCTATAAATTGAAGAACGCAGCGGCTATGCAAAAAAGAGGGAAAACGGTTATTGTCCAACGTTATACTCTAATTTATTTTTATCGTATATCATGTAGTTGTATACCACTTTTTTTTTTTCTTTTCCTTTCCTCCCTTTCTCCGCGCTCCTCGTATCTTTCTTTCTTTTTGAAATTTTAAAAGCTTCTCTCGCTTCCTTCTCACACTTTCGATTTCTCTTCTTCCCCTCACTCTCGCTTCTCCTCTTCCCCTCTCGGTTTCTCCCCTTCCCTCACTCTCGGTCTCGGTCTCCCCAAACTCCACCACCCTCCACTTCGTCCCTCCTCTTCCTCATCCGACACTCGCTCTCATTTCACTCACGCTCAGTTTCGGTCTCCCCCAAACTCCCACCACCATCCAGTTCTGTCGCAAAACAAAGAAGCTCACCGAACCGGCACCAGACAACTTCAACCTCTACTCAAACCGCGAACCAGGATCAGCAACTCAGGTCCTCTGCCACACAGACCCGCCAACCACCGTGACCTAGTACCCAGAACCACCGTGTTCCACCGTCTGACGACATTACCTGTACCTTCTCTCATTCTCTCTACTATACATAATATTTTAGAATGTAATAATATATTAATGTTGTGACCCTTGGTATCATTGGAGTTTAGTATTTTAGTCTCCTGTGTGATTGGATTTTTTGTCACATTTTAGTCTCTTGTGTGATTGGATTATAATGTATTGTTTGACATAACCTTTAGCGGTATTTTTTATATATTAATGTTGTGACCTTTTTTATTTCATGAGTTGAAATTTGATGTGTGATTAATGGTAGATAGTATGCTTATTAGTATTGAAATTGACAATAAATGGATGAGGAGTTAGGGGATTTTTTTGGTTTGTGATTAATTCTTTCATAAAGGAATGTTGGGGGATTTATTTGTTTGATTATTATTATTGATTAACTCAGAATGTGCTGAGAAATAATTTTGTCTATAAGTGATTAATACACTAGAAATAAGTGGTTAATATGAACATGTTTCTGGTTAATCCCTAAAAAAGTTTCAAATAGTGGGGGGGAAACTAGTTAGAAACGAATCACTAGTGGAGTAGACATGTTACATCTTGTTTTTAACAAGTTGGGGGTAGGTTGGCAGAAAAACATAGAAAAAATGGTGAATCTCACTATTTGGTGAGTTCCAAATTAAGTGGTTAATACACTATGAATAAGTGGTTAATATGAACAAGTATCTGGTTAATACAACAAAATTTCCAAATAAGTGGTTAATACACTATGAATAAGTGGTTAATATGAACTAGTATCTGGTTAATGCAAAAAAAAGTTCCAAATAGTGGGGGGAAATCTTGTTAGAAACCAATTAATAGTGGAATGGACATATGTAATGTTGTTTTTAACAAGTTGGGGGTAAATTGGCAGAAAATCATGCAAAAAATGGTGAATCTCACTATTTGGTGAGTTCTAAAATAAGTGGTTAAAACACTATAAATAAGTGGTTAATATGAACAAGTATCTGGTTAATACAACAAAATTTCCAAATAGTGGGGGGAAACTAGTTAGAAACGAATCACTAGTGGAGTGGACATGTGTAATGTTGTTTTTACCAAGTTGGGAGTAGATTGGCAGAAAACCATGGAAAAATGGGTGAAACTCATGTATTTGGTGAGTTCAAAATTAAGTGGTTAATACACTATGAATAAGTGGTTAATATGAACAAGTTTCTAGTTAATATGAACAAGTATCTGGTTAATTCAATTTTTTTTCCAAATAGTGGTGGGAAACCAGTTAGAAATGAATCACTAGTGGAGTGAACATGTGTAGTGTTGTTTTTACCAAGTTGGGAGTACATTGGCAGAAAATCATGAAAAAAATGGTGAATCTCATGGATTTAGTGAGTTCAAAATTAAGTGGTTAATACACTATAAATAAGTGGTTAATATGAACAAGTTTCGGGTTAATCTAATTTTTTTCCCAAATAGTGGGTGCCAACAGATTTTAATAACTGAAAAATAATAACACAAAGAGAAACTGAATATCCTGGGTGCTATCAGTATGATATCACAACCAGTTGTGTATATTTTTAGAGAAACGAAATTATAGAGAATGAAGAGGATAATTCTAGACAAATGTAGGGTATCTAGTCCCTCCAATTCCCAAGCCAAACCCAGCCTACCTCACGTTTTCCTCTCCCCTCAGCTAAATACCCCATAACAGAATTCCCATTCCCATCCTGATTCTTTTTCCACTCACCTGCCAGCTCAGCAGGTAGTTACAACTGATCCCACGTTTGTTTATTGCTCACCCTACTCACTTGCCTTATGGTGCTTCTTCCTAACATACATTTTGGTTATTGTTGGGCCTGGGCCTCTATCAATACTCCCATCCCAAAGATGCACCTTGTCCTCAAGGTGGAATTAAGGAAAGTTGGCTTGTATGGCAGACATTAATTCCCAAGAATTTTCAAAGTCTGGTAAATTTTTCCATTTAACCAAAGACTTCCATTTTTCCCCCTCATTCTCGCCTCGATCTATGATATCACCGGCCGAACCTGCAGCCTCCGGTCTTCAAGGCAAGAAAGCCGGCAAGGGTTGGGTGTCAGTTAAAGGAGAAATTGATTTCTTGAGTAAGGATACATGAAAAACAGGGTGAACCATACCCCCCTGGGGTAGTTTCAGTTTATAAGCCACTGGTCCTACTTTCTCCGAGATCTCGTAGGGACCATAAAACTTGGGACTCAGTTTTTGGTTGACTCTTTTGGCTAGAGTTTTCAGCTTGTAAGGTTGGATTTTCAAATAGACTGCATCCCCTGGTTGGAAGTCTACTTCTTTCCTATGTTTGTCAGCTTGCATCTTTATCCTGTTTTGAGCTTTTGCCAAACATTCCTTCAACTCATCTAACATTTGGTTCCTCTCAATTATCAACTGATTCACTTCTTCCACTACTGATAGAATTCCAACCCCCCGAATCAGTGTAGGTGGGTCTATTCCATATAGAGCCTTGAAGGGGGTTGTCTTGGTAGATGAATGATAGTTAGTGTTATACCAAAATTCAGCCCAAGGTAACCACTTTGGCCACTGCTTTGGTTTGGATCCAGTGAGACACCTCAAGTAGGTTTCTAAACACCTATTGACTACCTCTGTTTGGCCATCAGATTGAGGGTGATAGGCTGTGTTATATTTTAATTGAGTCCCTGCCATCCTAAATAGTTTTGCCCAAAAAGAACTGAGAAAAATTTGGTCCCTGTCTGACACGATTGAAGAGGGAAAACCGTGCAATTTGACTATATCTCGTGTAAATATCTCAACAACATCCTTGGCTATGTAGAGGTGTGAGATGGCTATAAAGTGAGCATATTTAGTGAGTCTTTCCACCATTACCATTATAGTATCTACCCCACATGTTTTTGGGAGTCCCCTAATGAAATCCATAGATAAGTTAGTCCAAACCTGATTTGGAATGGGTAAAGGTTGCAACAAACCTCCAGGGGTGAGGGTTTGATACTTATTCTTTTGACACACCTCACAAGCTTGCACATTTCTCTGAATATCTCCCTTCATTCTCTCCCAAAAAAACCAGCCCAGAACTTATCTTGTACATTTTGAAAAACTCAGAATGTCCCCTTATAACAGAGTCATGGAACTCCTTGAGTACCAAAGGAATTTTTCGGGAAGTTTTGGGAATCACCATCCTCCCCTTATAGTACAGCCTGCCCTTCTTAATTTGGAACCCTGCATGTGAATCTGGTTGTCTTAGCAGGTCCTAAATAATGCCCCTCATCCTATCATCAGTTTGTATCTCATCTTCCAAATCATCCCAATCAGAGAAGTGTATTAAAGAAATGGCTGAGTATTGTAGCTTTCTAGATAATGCATCTGCTGCCCTATTCTCTTTGCCTGGTTTGTACTTGATTTCAAAGTCATACCCCATTAGTTTAGAGACCCATTTCTGCTGGTCTTCTCCCCATATCCTTTGGTCTTGTAAAAATCTGAGACTTTTCTGGTCAGTGTGGACTATAAAATGCCTCCCCATCAAATAATGCCTCCACTTTTGAATAGCCAACAATATGGCCATTAGCTCCCTTTCATAGACTGACTTGTTTTGGGCTCTGTCTGACAGTGTTTGGCTCATATATGCCACGGCCTGTCCTGCTTGCATGAGTACACCTCCTACCCCTTTTCTAGAAGCATCTGTTTCTAGCTCAAAAGTTTTATCAAAATCAGGCACATCCAAAACTGGTAATGAAGTCATAGCTGTTTTGAGTTCTTCAAAGGCAATTCGAGCTTCTAATCCCCATTTGAAATTGTCCTTCTTCAGTAGTTGGGTTAAGGGCCAAGGAATCTTACCATAATTCTTCACAAATCTTCTGTAATAACCCGTGAGACCCAGGAATCCTCTTAGTCCCTTGATATCAGTGGGTTGAGGCCAGCTCTACATGTCCTCTACCTTCTTTGGGGTCGGCTGCCACTCCATTGGCTGAAATGATGTGCCCCAAATACTGTAGCTGCTTCTGACCAAAAGAACATTTTTTTCTATTCACCAACAACTTATTTTCCCTAAGCAATTGCAACACCAACTTGAGGTGTTTTCCATGAGCCTGTTGATCCTTGCTAAAAATTAGTATGTCATAAAAAAAAAACTAACACAAACCTCCTTAAGTAGGGCTTTAGCACTTTATTCATCAAGGCTTGAAAAGTGGAAGGGGCATTAATCAAGCCAAAAGGTAGCACCAAAAATTCATAATGCCCTTCATGTGTTCTAAAGGCAGTCTTGGGGATGTCACTCTCTTTCATTCTTATTTAATGATAGCCAGATTTGAGGTCCAGCTTAGAAAAAATCACTGCTCCTCGTAACTCATCCAGCAGCTCATCAATCACAGGTATTGGAAATTTGTCTGGTATAGTAAGCTTGTTAAGAGCTCTATAATCTACACAAAAACTCCACCCTCCATCCTTCTTTTTTACCAATATCACCGGGCTGGAATAGGGACTTGTACTGGGCCTAACAATGCCTGCAGCCATCATCTCATCCACTATTTTTTCTATTTCATTTTTCTGGTAATGAGGATACCTGTAGGGATGGATGTTGGGGACTTGGGCTCCTTCCTTGAGGTGGATGGCATGGTCTTGTTCCCTGCTAGGAGGCAACTCATGTGGTTCTTGGAATAGATCAGTAAATTCCTGTAGTATCTCATGGATTTCTTCTGCCAAGTCCTCCTTTAATTCTCCTTCGATTTTCAGCTCTTGGTGTTCTACGTAGTATCCGTCTCCTTCATCTCTTAAAGCCTTTAGCATGGCTTTTAGTGAAGCCTGAGCCTTACAAAGGGATGGTTCTCTTTTTAATGTTACCTTGGCTCCATTACTTTCCCATGTCAGTGTTAGGTCCCTGAAGTTTGCTTGGATGTCTCCTAAGTCCTCCAACCAATCCATTCTCAATACTGCCATAACTCCTCCCAAGTCAAAAAGAAAGAAATCATGTTGTATGTCCACCCCTTGAGCAGCCATTGTCACATTCCTGCACACTCCTTTACTTCTAATCTTGCAGCCATTCCCTACTTCCACAGTATACTCAGGGGTTTCTTCTACTGCCAAGTCCAACTCTTTCACCAATTCTCTTCAAATGAAATTATTAGAAGCTCTATAGTCAATTATGTGAGACTGATGTATCTTGAAAATTGTGTAGGGATGGGAGTTTGGTTGAGATATGTGAATGAACTTTTTTTCTTTCATTCTGGAAATGCATATTAAAGGACTAACTTTCAATTTGATTTTAAGGCTACGACTGAAAACTATGTTTTGTTCAAATTTCATTGTATAGAACCTCATGATGGATGCTTTCCTTTCTCCAGGGACCTTTCATATAATAATTTCACAGGAGCTCTACCAATGTCATTTGCTGATTTGATTTAGTGCTGGTTAATTTGAGTATGACTTTCTCAATGATACTCTTGAATTTGGAATTCTTGGTACTGCCTGAATCTTGAGTTATAATTTTTAGCCTCAGACAGGATGATTATGAATGTTCAGAATATGTGCTCTGTAACATCTCTGAGAACATGTTAGGCTTGTATAGGGTTCCAGAGGTAGCCTTATATTTGTTTAACATGTCTGTGAAGTTTCATGACAAATTGAGTTAGTTTAGACACTTTGTCGCAACACAGAATGTGGAAAGTGACCTAAAATGACTTAGAAAATAGTATAAATTACCTAGATAAGATAAATAAATATGGATTAGTTATTTTTAAGTCATAAATGGGTTAAGTAAGATGTAGATAAAATTTGAAGGTAAACTGAGTTCATTCGGTATTTTTAAGCACACCGAGTAAGTATTTTAATACTGAAAGAACTTTGTGTAGATATGGAAATTAATGGAAATAAAGAATTTGATAATTATATAAATCTTAGTATTTATTCTAATACTTAAGGAGGTTAGAAAACTTGAAACAATGAGATCAAAGTGTTCCTAAGAGATATAAGTTTTATTAGAAGACTAATTTACCCTTGAGGCTTATTACTTATTAAAGTGAGAATTTTCTCACTTTTTGCTCGTCATTCTCCAGCAGAAACAAAGCAAGGAGGAGACAAAAACAGAGCACAAGGGCAGCGGAAAAAAGAAGGGAATGAGGAGAAAATAGAGAGGG
The DNA here is from genome assembly GCA_029884605.1 of Ormosia emarginata. Lineage (NCBI taxonomy): Eukaryota > Viridiplantae > Streptophyta > Magnoliopsida > Fabales > Fabaceae > Ormosia > Ormosia emarginata. Next base: position 10,274,289 of record JAQQTP010000066.1, on the reverse strand, counting down.
GTTTCAAAGGCAAAAACATAGCTTAAGGTAGGGGGTTTGTTGTCTTGGTTGTACTCTTTCTTTTCTTCCTTTCTTCTACATATTTTGGCAGCTCATTACATAGGGATTTAAGTGTTTAAATACTATTTTTATGCTTGATTATTGAGCTTTTAGGCTTAAAGATAGCATAGTTGGATCATGAATGATGCTTGTAATATGATTAGGTGCTTGTTTTCCTTTGAGTTTTAGAGGAAGAAAAGTGGGTTTTTTTTTTTGAAAGCTGAGTTTTTGTTAGAATGAAGATGGGAGTGATATTATGATATGTAGGTAATATAATACCTTTTCATATAGCTATTTCGTATTACTAAATAATATAATAAAATAAAGACTATTCAAATAACTTGTTTATATATTAAAACCGTGAATGTGTTCTCGTATGTATGAAAACGTGAATACGTGTTAGAAAGTGAATATATAATAGGTATATGAAAACGTGAAAACGTGAATATATATATATATATATATATATATATATATATATATATATATATATATATTGGAAAGTAATTACATTGGAAAACTATTATATTAGAAAGTAAATATTGAAAACTTGACTTGAATATATATATGTTTAGATAGCTATACGTATTCTAACAATTTTATCTAATAATGGGAGATTGTATATATATTAGTTGGATAGCAAAAAGGTACAATTGCTATTCATTATTAAGGACAAGTTTGAAATAAAGTTTAATGTTTCAGATGTGCGTAGTGTGTTAAGTGTGTTTGGTAATAGTAGAGTGTTATAGTGCATGAAAGCTCTCATAGAGTTGAGGTAGAGTTAGTAGTACAAAGACAAGTTTTATGAGGTGATTATGTAAGAGTTAGACATAACACTACATGTTTTCACACATTCATACATACTCACACTTGTTATTCCTAAGAACAGTTAAAAAGTGGAACAATCCACACACCAGAAGGTAGGGGAAGGCCTCCCTACCACAGAGAAGGGAATAGTCGAGTTTCATGACATCTCATGACATTACATTACACTATTATGAACCTTTGTTTGAATGTAATCATACCTCATATCATCATTGCATTACCTGGTACTATTGTATTGATTGACAACCGCCTGCACATGCCATCCCTTCAGGAGCACCTGTTGGCTACCCTGGTACACACATGAACCCAATCAAAAAGAACCCCGACTCCAACATTTGCACTCGGGTTAAGGCTCAAGAACCGTGTGCTTGGGAAAAGCACCCAAACTCCTTACACCAAACTGCAAAAGAATAAGCAGAAGAAAACGAATCTGCATACCCAACTTTTTACTTATTGCACCAGAGTGCTAAAAAAAGAGGACCACGATTCCACGTAAGTTTTTGAATTACCATCGTGATATGCTTGATACGTTTAAGACTGATTTTACTTAGTCTAACATTTGTCATTTGCATCTTATGCAATTTTAGCATTAGGCAATTTGTTTTGTGATTGTCTTTAAACAATTTGTTTTGGGTTGTGGTGTAGGGCGGTGGTCAAACTATACGATCAGTTCCTTACCATTGCAGATACCTCTTGCATGAAACCAAAGGGGTGGGTCAACAATATGGTAAGATTGAATGACATTCAAGTCATAATTAAGATTATATATATCACATGTACTTATTGTGTCGGTTCACATATAAGGACCTTTTTTAATTCATTCTTTCAGGTTATTATGCTGGCTAAAAGGGTTTTTGTGGGAAATGAAATGGATCGATCACGAATAGTGACTCGTCACATGGTTTGTCCCACGTTCATGGTAACAACAACATGCTCATTAGCACTATCTGCATATTGACAATGTCAACCTTAACTTATTGTTGGTTATTTAAAAAAATTTAGGATTTGGTGAAAAGTGGACTGGAGCGTTTCAAATCAGTTCACCACAGGCCCTGGCGAAGTATCAACGACTTCATGCCTCACGCTGAAGTGGGATATGACATCACCCAGTGCAACTTGGTAACTTTTAATCATTATGTGTCAAAAATTACATGTGTTTGGCTGCATACACTTTATTGGGCAACATCTGGGGTTAAACCCATCATTTATCTAGTATCATTGTGTCTAGTGTTTTATTTTCTTAATACCACGTAAGACATTATGTTCCAACTATAATGCACATCACTATCATATGTCTACATTATCAAATAACTATGTAACATAAAAAGCCATTTGAGGAATAGAAATACTTTATGTAAGCATATTACAAGGAACACATTCAATGAACTTGTACACATTTTTTCATGTAGATATTCGCTCCAGTCGTGTTTGACGGCCATTGGTGGTGTTATGTGTTGCATCCGAAATTTAAAAAGTTGTATGTGTTGGATTCAATGGGCAGTCATATTGACACTGAAAAAGCTAGGCTGGACGTTCTGACGGTATCACACTCCTCTAATGTCATTGTATTGATAGTGTATTAGTTGTGCCGTATAATTTGACTTTGAATTGTACTTTGAATTTGTAGAAGCGCCGGTTTGAAGAATTGTTGCAGATACTTAGTCCAACCTGGACGAATGATAATCATTTAGACCTAGTGGAGGTTGACTTGCCCCGACAATGCAACTCGTGAGTACGGTTGCATTTCTCAAAAAATATTAATTGTTATGTTGAGGCATAGATGTTTAATTTCTTCCCTTGTGCTTGTATGTCATTGAAATAGGGATGATTGTGGCATTTACGTTATCAAGTACATGGAGCTATGGGATGGACACAAGATGTTTGGGGACAAGACTATGCCCGAATGGGAAGTGGTGAGCAAATTATTTTGTTTTTTGATTCAACAATTACATTGTGTTAGAATTTTTATTTATTCGTACTATACTGGTGTAGGGAGAAGTCACACAAATGCGACGTGACTTATTATGTGGCTGGGTCTTGCATCCAAAGAACGAGTGCAGAGAAGAAGTTTTGAGAGCTGCAAATGCCATAGAGTTGTTGTCTTGATTTGCAAATTTTATTCTACACTATTTAGCTTGGCCCTATATACAGTTATTGCAATGCCAATTGTATAGTTACCCCCACTGTTTAACTTGTTTTAGATTATCCACTGATTGGAACTGTATTTTATATTATCTAGAAAGTTGTACATATTAGCCACTTTTTGTATAGATAGCAGTTTTGATGATAATTGGATAGATGCCTTTGAGATTCACCACTTTGTCCATGGTTTTTTGACAATATACACCTAATGTGTTCAAAACAACATTACAAGTGTAAACTTCTGCTAGTACTTCATTCCTAAATTGTCTGCCCCCATTATTGGGAACTAATTCAACGATTAACCAGATAATTGTTCATATTAACCACTTATGCATAGTGTATTAACCACTTAATTTTGAACTCATCAAACAATGAGATTAACCCTTTTTTTCCATGGTTTTCTGCAAATCTACCCCCAACATGGCAAAAACAATATTACACTAGTCCACTCCACTAGTGATTCGTGTCTAACCAGTTTCCCACCTCTAGTTGGAAACTTGTTTAGATTCACCAGATACTTCTTCATATTAACCACTTATGCATAGTGTATTAACCACTTAATTTTGAACTCCACAAACCATGAGATTAACCCTTTTTTTTCTATGATTTTCTGCAAATCTACCCCAAACATGACAAAAACAATATTACACTAGTCCACTCTACTAGTGATCCGTGCCTAACCAGTTTCCCACCTCCAGTTGAAAACTTGTTTGGATTCACCAGATACTTGTTCATATTAACCACTTATGCATAGTGTATTAACCACTTCATTTTGAACTCCACAAACCATGAGATTCACCCCTTTTTTTTCATGGTTTTCTGCAAATCTACCCCCAAGATGCAAAAACAACATTACACTAGTCCACTACACTAGTGATTCGTGTCTAACTAGTTTCCCACCTTCAGTTGGAAACTTGTTTGGATTCACCAGATACTTGTTCATATTAACCACTTATGTATAGTGTATTAACCACTTAATTTTGAACTCCACAAACCATGAGATTAACCCTTTTTTTTCCATGATTTTCTGCAAATCTACCCCAAACATGGCAAAAACAACATTACACTAATCCACTACACTAGTGATTCGTGTCTAACCAGTTTCCCACCTCCAGTTGGAAACTTGTTTGGATTCACTAGATACTTGTTCATATTAACCACTTATACATAATGTATTAACCACTTACTTTTAAACTCCACAAACCATGAGATTCACCCTTTTTTTCCATGGTTTTCTGCAAATCTACCCCCAAGATGGCAAAAACAACATTACACTAGTCCACTGCACTAGTGATTCCTGTCTAACTAGTTTCCCACCTCCAGTTGGAAACTTGTTTGGATTCACCAGATACTTGTTCATATTAACCACTTATGCATAATGTATTAACCACTTAATTTTGAACTCCACAAACCATGAGATTCACCCTTTTTTTCCATGGTTTTCTGCAAATCTACCCCCAAGATGGCAAAAATAACATTACACTAGTCCACTGCACTAGTGATTCGTGTTTAACCAGTTTCTCACCTCCAGTTAGAAACTTGTTTGGATTCACCAAATACTTGTTCATATTAATCAATTATGCATAATGTATTAACCACTTAATTTTGAACTCCACAAACCATGAGATTCATCCTTTTTTTCCATGGTTTTCTGCAAATCTACCCCCAAGATGGCAAAAACAACATTACACTAGTCCACTACACTAGTGATTCGTGTCTAACCAGTTTGCCACCTCCAGTTGGAAATTTGTTTGGATTCACCAGATACTTGTTCATATTAACCACTTATGCATAGTATATTAACCACTTAATTTTGAACTCCACAAACCATGAGATTCATTCTTTTTTTTCATGGTTTTCTGCAAATCTACCCCAAGATGGCAAAAACAACATTACACTAGTCCACTACACTAGTGATTCGTATCTAACCAGTTTCCCACCTCCAGTTGGAAATTTATTTGGATTCACCAGATACTTGTTCATATTAACCACTTATGCATAATGTATTAACCACTTAATTTTGAACTCCACAAACCATGAGATTCACCCTTTTTTTTCCATGATTTTCTGCAAATCTACGCCCAGCATGGCAAAAATAATATTACACTAGTCCACTCTACTATTAATTGGTTTTCAACTAGATTCTCCCCCACTATTTGGATAATCCAAAAATTCAATTCCCAATGGTGGGGGTAGATTTAACATTTCTTTCAACTTCAATTATTCTTAAAGCTGTAAGTAAAAATACACAAAAAAATACACCTGAATTACAAAAGAGTCATTTAGTACATCACTAATATGGTGGCATTGCAATGATACATTCCTACCATTCACCCTAAGAAAATATGTACATCCTCTCCCTCTACGTGTAGTTACATGTATTTTATACACATTACATATGAACCATAATTAACTATAGCACAGAAACAATCCACTTAAAAGGACAAAAAAACTATTTAAGTGGGTTCCTGATGATTCACTAAGATCTATTTTCATGGTTACCACAAAATTGTTGTAGATAAAATCACAGTGTGAGCATGAGATTCACCAATTTGCTCCTAGGTATTTGTCAGCATACTTTGACCATGTAAATTATCCTATATACCAAAAAAAAGAAATCAACCTGCAAAATAACAGTAGATTAGATTAGTGCTAATTTGAAGCATGTACATGAAGTTAGCCGATATAATTTATACAAATTTAGACTTGTACTATGTCACTGATTCCCAGCCTGAGTATCTTCAAATTGCCCTGCATTACCACTAACCAGAAAATTGGTGTATGACATTTGACTATGACAACCCTGGAAAAAAACATATAAAAATGTCAATTTCAATAATTACACTGAACTTGTTCAGCATATGTTGGACATGCCTGTGGCCTTTGACTGACATCATGATCAATTCCTTCTAATAATGATAAAAAACCAGCTGATGAGTTGTGTGTTAGTTGCGAAACCCAATAGCTATCGTCACATATTGGTGCATCAACATTTGCACTCATCTCAATAGTTGTGGACCGTTAAGCAACAATATACCAAACATCCTTTCATTAAAACAGATGACAATTCAAATGTAAGTAGCTTAAAACTTAACAAACATTTCAACAATGATTACACATGACAAACAGTTTTGGTGTATAGACACACCATAGTACAATCATCACGACATTCTCCATAGCTGTTCACTTCTATAGATGACTCTATGCGCAACTTCTTTCCATCCATCTGACTCGAGCTTCCAACATTGCACTCCTACATGTTCATAATAAAATAACTAAATGCACAAATAAAAAGGGACACTAATCAGTCTAAATAAAATATATACACAACCAAAACATCCCATACAATTATAATTAGCAAAATCATATATGCATACATCAATTGTCAAAGTTTGACGACGCTGGTGCTTCCTTTTTCTCAAATTGGAAACTACTCGATCAACTTTAGACATTTTTCTATTGCTTGGTGGCCATCCTTTACGAGGTACATGTAATGGACTATGAATGCCAGTGTTAGCAGTTTCAATGCCCGCAGTTAACTTCCTTTGACAGTCATCACCATTGCATGTTGTTCTAATAGCTTGCTTAGATGCAGCCATCGATTGTATCTTGGTTTTATATTCACATAATCCCCAGTGGAGATCGTCTGTGAGATCCTCAAACTCTGCAGCAACTTCAGCCACCTCATAGAAATGCTTGCATAATTTATCAAACCTTTGCATTTGTGGCTTCAACAAGGTCACATCGTAACTGCTCTTTATGTAAGCATGTCTCCATCTAATGTTTTTGCTCCATTTACGTAGAATATACTTTGACGGCACTTGTTGAACCATCTCATTACCAAGAACACAAAGTGAATGTCTACACATAATTCCTCTAAACTCAAACAACAAGCAATTGCAACTAACATCGTGATTGTCACGATAAAATACCACCTCAAAAATAGCATTCTTTGCTATCCATCCAACTACCATATCCGCCCTCACATGGTAAGTACAAACCATTCCCTCCACACACTTAATGGACGCAAAATAGTCCATTCTTCCTCTGAATTCAACTTGGACCTCAATGAACTTTGCAAGGGTATACTCAAATTGAAACTGTCTTTCGATAGGTGAGTTTGACCCACATTGAATGGTGGAGTCCATTGACTTGAAATTTGCCTGAAATTCCTTTTCTGCCTTCCTTCTCAAAGCATTATCATACTGCTTCACAAATTATTGAAGGCTTGTCTTTGAGTTGATATATTCGTCAAAGAAAGCATGTATGCTCTCACTGCGTTGTGTTGCTGACATCTCTGCCCAAAAATACTTCTTTAAGAAAATTGGCACCCATCTATGGCTCTCCATGTACAAACCACTCAACCAATTGTTATCTTCTAGCTCAAATTCTTTGATGAAGGCAGACCACTTTTCTTCAAAATCTTTCACTGTTAGGGTATCGTAAACAACTACTTTCATTGCATTCTTTATATTGTTATATTCAATGCAACCTTTCAGCTTCTCAGGAATTTTTTTCATTATATGTCATAGGCACCACCTATGTCGAGTAGTTAGAAAGACTATCTCAATAGCATTTTGCATGGCCCTGCACTGGTCCGTGACAATACCATCAGGTGCCTTACCTGACATGTAACGAAGCCATGATTCAAATAGTCATACAAATGACTCCGTGTCTTCAGCTGAAATTAGGCCACATCCAAGCAAAACTGATTGGCCGTGATGATTCACACCGACAAAAGCAGCAAATAGCATATCATATTTATTTGTCAAATATGTTGTGTCAAAAGTCACAACATCTCCAAATGACTCATAGGTGGCTCTACTTCTAGCATCAGCCCAAAATACATTTTGCACACGAAAATCATCATCAACGTCTATATCATAGAAAAAATTACTATTATCCTCTTGCATTCTTGCAAAATAATTCTTCAAAGCATTCCCATCACCTTCCTTGCCAATTGTGCGTCTTTCCTTGTTGACATAATATCTAGCATCTTGCTCATTAAATGATAAGTTCTCGTAACCTCCCACCTCATAAGCAAGAGACCGAACTGTCTTATGTATTCTCATCCCTACATCATCATTCACTTGGATTGTTCTCTTCACGTGCATGCTAAGATTCTTGTTAACTCTCAACATTCTCACCTTTGTTAGGCTAAGTTCATGAGAGTGTTCAAGTATAGCTGTCTTGATGAACCATCGTCCATCTCCTATCTTCTTGACTGTAATTTTTGCTTCACAATTTGTCCATCTAGTTGGAAGTGTCTTCAAAGTGTTTGGTATTGTTGACACATGTTTTCCCTGTCTTGAACAAGCTAGCATAATGTAATTTACCTTACCATCATCTCCTTTTTTTGAAGTTCTATTTATAATACCAAACCCCTTTTGGTAAGCATATTTCCTATAAAATTCTTTAACATCATCTTCTGATACAAATAACATCCCTCGTTTTGGTTCATAACTTTCAAACTCGCCATCCAACGCATCACTCATAATGAAGTCACTTTCACATGCTTCTTCCATATTATCAACAACCTCGACTGTATTGAGATTATTTGAACCCTCCATCAACTTCAGTTTTGGGTTGCTACACACACCTGTAAGTTATCAAGTATCTACTGTCATGTTACAAGCATATTTTGTATTTCACCAACATCTAGATTTTATTATGAAAGTTAAGAAATAACAGTGAAAAGTAAACATTCAAATGACAATAGATAATGAGGATAGAGACCCATTCGAATGGGTCTATTCTATAAAGGCCACACTTAACCTTTTGTGAGATGAAATAAAGCTTAAAAAGATAGCCTGAAATCATCTAGTTAACAAAATCGCGTACAATGGTAGTCATGTTAATCTTTTTTCACGTGTGCTCAAATAAGTCTCAAATGGCTAAGTGGCAATTTTAAAGTGTATAGAAACAACATTCAAAACATGCCATTACTCTTTCTCTTCTAAAACAGGATACGTTTTACCTCTATGTAAGAACGCTTGGTAAGAAATTAAGGATGCTTTCAATGGACCAACCATTTCTCGCTTTATATGAACCAAATTTATAACTCATCCCAACTGCACTCCACTAGTAGTTCATTTGTAAGTAATTACCCACATTGTTGGATTCACCAGAAACGTGTGAAGATTAACCACTTATTCCAAACATATTAACCAATTAATTTTAGATTCACCACAAACCATGTCAATGGACTAACCATTTCTGCTATATGAACCAGCCCATAACACATCCCAACTGCACTCTACTAGTAGTTCATTTATAAGTAATTACCCACATTGTTGGAAAGTCATTGTTGGATTCACCAGAAACGTGTGAAGATTAACCACTTATTCCAAACATATTAACCAGTTAATTTTAGATTCACCATAAACCACAAACCATGTCAATGGACCAACTATTTCTACTATATGAATCAGCCCATAACCCATCCCAACTGCACTCCACTAGTAGTTCATTTGTAAGTAATTACCCACATTGTTGGAAAGTCATTGTTGGATTCACCAGAAACGTGTGAAGATTAACCACTTATTCCAAACATATTAACCAGTTAATTTTAGATTCACCACAAACCACAAATCATGTCAATGAACCAACTATTTCTGCTATATGAACCAGCCCATAACCCATCCCAACTTCACTCCACTAGTAGTTCATTTGTAAGTAATTACCCCCACTGTTGGAAAGTCATTGTTGGATTCACCAGAAACGTGTGAAGATTAACCACTTATTCCAAACATATTAACCAGTTAATTTTAGATTCACCACAAACCACAAATCATGTCAATAGACCAACCATTTCTGCTATATGAACCATTTTAAATCATCCTAACAGAAATAAAATATACCAAATAAACCAACGAATGAACCAACAAGCATTCTCCTATTTACCCATCTAATCAACACACAGCCAACAAAAATAGATTTCATGGATTTGTACCCAACAAAAAATACAACTCACCAAACAGAGAGCATAATACGCAACATTTCACAGAAATTACAAGTGTCTATCTCAGAAAACACGAAATATTATGGGGAGAAAAGTATAGGATACTTACCGAAATTGTAGAAAATTTACAAAACTCGAACCCACGTGTGCCTGTGAAAGTCAGAGTGAGGGAAGAGAGTGAGTGATGACTGAAAATGAGGGAAAGAGAATGAGGACACGAGAACAATAATTAAAATGCTTGTGGGTGAGTGCTGCAAATGAGTGAGAGACAATATCGTAGGAGAGGAGATGTAACAAAGATAAAAGAAAGAAAGAAATGAGAAATAGAGGGGAAGAAAGAGAGGAAAAATAAAATACAGATAGACAAAAAAAAATAAAGAAAGATAAATATACGTATGGAGGATATGGTAAATAAAAGTTAAATGTATATTTGGTGGACATATAGCGCTACCGAAAAAAGAAAGAGATTGGAGCACGACGTCACAGAGGCTGAATTCGAGAATTGGGGAGCACAGCGCCGCACAGTACAGGAGGGACGAAACAGTAACGCGTGGCAGCACGTAGAAGTGAAGAATAATTGCAGAGGGGAAATTGTTTGTAATGAAAAATTTTAGTGAGATAATTTTATTATATTTTAATTTTTATATGTTTTGTTAAATTTTTTATATTAAGAGAATGATAAAATTTTGATTGTTTTGATATTAATATATTAAATTATGTTTACTTAATTTTAGAATTTAATGCTTATAATCTTTCAACGATATGTCAATTTATATATTGATATTGATATTGATATATATAAGAAAGGAGCTGCCCTACCTTATCTTATTGTCTGTTTGCCGTTTACCGCCGCCTGCCTGCTGGGATTCTTTGCCAGGTGCCATCCACGTGGTTCACTTTTCTCCGATTTTAACATTTTTATGGCCTTTGATCTTTTTTTTTTTTTTCAGATTACATTCTTTTTTCATTTTTCACTAAATCTGAAATGAATCAATAATTAATGATGATTCGGTGTTTTGTTAATATTTTTTATTATTTATTCAAATTTCCTTTTACCATTTAAATATTTTATTTATTTAAATTACTTTTAACTAAAAATTTTTATTTTCAAGTTAAAATTGTTCAAACTTTTATTTTAATATTTACTAATAATTATTTAATTTTAAATTAAAATGTTAATAATTAATAGATAATTAATAGATACTTTCTTTTATTTTTTCTTATAGATCATTTATATAGAGTAAATAATGTTTTAACATTCTTTATTTAATCTATTTATTTATAATTATAATTTTAATAAAGAAATGGCTTCTAACTTTTGTGCAAGTCTCTCAGTTCAATTTATTATTAATATTTTATTGTCAAATTTTACAATTTTGAAGTCTTTTTTTTTTTTAATCGTTCTATTGTCAGGCCTCTCCTTTGAGATTCGATCATTTTCCTGTTGCTTCGTGTCAATTGCAATTGGACTAGAGGAATTAATTAATGGATAAATTGGTGAGATTTGAGAAAGTGGAGATTAGCGAGGAAGAATCAGTAAGAGAGAAAGTGCACATATGAAGCTCTGGTCTAATGTAAATGGAAAACATTAGTTTGAGGGCAAACGGAGGCATTGGTGTCTCTGTGATGGTAGTTTGGTTTTGGAGAAATTCTTTCATACTTTTAAAAGAAGAATTTTTCTTCCTTAAGTAGGACTGAAAACAGTTGGATGTATATAAGTTCCACCGATTTTGTAGGTCTCAAGGTGAAACTCACGTACATCCAAAAGTCTGCCTGTTTGAATTAGAATTTATAAATTTAAGTTTAAATTAATTTAGTTTAGTAAATTTAAATTTAGTTAAAAGTGAATTTATAATAACGTAATTTATATTTAAAAATTTTTATATCAAAAGTAAATTTGACAAAATAAATATTGTTTGAATAAAAGATTGAAATCACTTTTAAAATAAAATTAAAAAAAAAAAGTGTCCATTAAAAAATGAACGTTAAACATTCACTGTTAATTTGTAAGTTTTTTAAGAATCTTAATATTGAAAATTACCATTAAAACATAAGGATCTTAGAATTTATGATTCACACAAATAAGAGTGTAAGAAGACACTAACCTTTATTCATAAATAATTAGTATACTGTATTCTAAGAGCGTTAGAGAGATCTCAAAATTTACATTCTATTCCTTTGTCTTTTTTTTTTATGCTTCTTCTACTTTATTGATAGTGAAGGAAGAAGAAACCTTAACGGCCAGGAACAAACTTTGAGTTTTGCACAGAAACTGTTTCTTAAATACTGTTAACTTCCATCAAGTTGGTAGTTACTATAATTATAAAACTACCCTTTCCTTTTTACCCAATAAGAGTTTAGCTTATTAACCTAATTTAATTACTTATTAAACTAATAAGATAAGTCACAAACTCATCACATGAGACATTTAATCTAACATTTTTTCACTTGGCTCATGTGACATTACATTCTTTATAGTTTGATAAGTCTGTCAAAACATAATATGAATTCATATATAAAGTCAAACTCTTCTTTACATTGGATACATCATTCATTATGACCAAGAATAAACTAACATGAGTCATGGCGGTCGTATATCATTTAATCGACATAATCTCTTTCATGTACCACAGAGTTAGTCCTCTCATTGATATGACCTATAAAAGGGAAGACATAATTTGTCTAACAATAATACCTTTATTAAAGACAAAACTTGTTATCATCATTCTTATTCAATCATGTATACAAACTCAGAAAATAGGTAAAATAGAAACATATTCATTCATGAGCTCAGAGTGTCAAAGTACATAAAATATAATCATTAACATAATATACAATAATGTTCATACTTTCAACATGTCCAGTAAATGTTTTGAGCGGTAACCCTTTCCTCAAAGGGTCAACAATCATAAAGTCGGTGCTAACGTGCTCTATTGACACTCTATGTTTATGAACTTCTTCTTTAACGACAAAGTATTTTAATTTTATGTGTTTAGCACATTTAGCATACTTGTCGTTTTTACAAAAGATGATTGTTGCAGGCAATGAACTTTAACGACTTGGCAATGTTGTCAACAATTCTAAGTCCTAAATAAAATTATGCAACCATAAATCATTAATAATGGTCTCAAAGCATGCCATAACATTAAATTTGTCCTCCTTCTGAATTGGAACCATACCTGTTGGCCATTTATTCATTCTATATATCTTTATTGATATAGGCTTTCTAAGACAAACCCAACAATCTTTGTGATCTATCATGGAATATTTCTATCCCGATCACATAGTTTGTCTCTCCTATATCCTTCATTTCAAAGTTTTTAGAGAGAATATTCTTAGTCTCACTTAATAGACTAAGATCATTAGTTGCAAGCAAGATGTAATCAACATATAGAATCAGAAAAATAAACTTACTCTCACTGACCTTCAAATATATACATCAATCAATAGTGTTTTCCTTAAATCTGAAGAATACAATAGTATCATTGAACTTGAGATACCATTGTCGGGAAGCTTGCTTAAGTCCGTATATTGATTTCTTAAGTTTACATACTATGTGTTCTTTCTCCCTCAACTGAAAAAAACTCATTGGTTGATCCATATAAACATTTTCCTCTAAATTCCTATTAGAAAAACAACTTTCACATCTATTTGATGCAGCTTTAGATCATAACGAGTTACTAATGTCATGACAATTCTAAAAGAATCTTTCTTGAAAATTGGTGAGAATGTTTTCTTATAGTCAATGTCATCTTTTTGAGTAAAACCTTAGGCAACAAGATGACCCTTGTAGCTTTCAAGGTTGTCATGAAAGTCATGTTTAGTCTTAAAGACTCATTGACACGCAACTCTATTGACACGCAACTCTCTTGCACCTTTTAGGTAATTCCACAAGGTCCCATACACCATTATGTTCCATTGATTTAGCTTCATCTTTCATGACATCTAACAATTTATCAACATTATCACTAGTAATGGCTTGTGAAGATGAAACTAAATCATTGTCATTAATTCCTAAGTCGTTTTCTGACTATTGTAGATACACCATATAGTCATTCGGAATACCAAATCTCATTTTTCTTTGGGATCTTCTTAGTGTATGATAATCATATATTTTATACATTAATAAACCTTCATTTTTAGTCATTTACACTCTTCATGTACTTAATTAATTAAGCCTGATTATGTTTTGTAAGTTTGGACTCAAATTGGACTTAATTAATTTTTTCAGCATTATTTGGGTCTTATACTGTTTCTGTATTTTGGTCATATCTTGAGTTCTAAATGTCTAGAAATTATGAATTTTACCTTGTAGGAAAGCTGAGAGAAAGCTCTACAACTTTGATGAAGAGCTCAAAGTCTCATACAAACATCTAGTTGACCTAATTGGGCTTGGAAGTCAGAACATGAGTTTTGTGACTGGAACCTGAATAGTATATAGTAATCAGAGCATAACTCGGGCTGTAGGAACTTATTTGGGCTAAAATTTGGATACTTGAAAGTTAAGACCCATATCTACAACTTTCATGAAGAACACAAAACTCAGATCGGACAGCTTGGAGGTGATATTGGGTCTAGAACTCAAAACAGAGGTATTAAAACTAGGCCTAAATAGTCTACAATAATTGGGTCATATATCAGGCTGTAGGTGGTGAAATGAGCTGAAATTTGGACATCTGAAAGTTAAGACCCAGATCTACAACTTTCATGAAGATGACTTTTCCATTTGATGACGGCATCCATGAGTTAAGCAATGAATGATTTCGGAGACAAAGAATCTTAATAATCCAACCACTCAACCACTCATCCAACCACTCCACCCACTCATCCACCTACTCTTAATCAGCCCCCTTGTCATTTTGTATCCCTAATCCTCTATAAAAGGCACCATTGGCTGATCATTTGGTGCTCTTGGTGTTAGGCTTAGTTTTTAGAAGTTATGGTTATGCTTGTTTATTATTTTCCTTTGTTGTAATTTTCTCTTGCTCTAAATTAAAGCTATGTTCATCTTTCTCTTCTTCTCTCTTTCTTTCTTCTTATCTATGAGTAACTAAATCTTCATCTTGCTTGGGTGAAAGAGTGAAGCTCTTGGTAATGAAATAAAGTTAGATTATTTTATTTCTTGTGCTTAAATGATATATTATCAAATGGACATTATATGTGTTGTATTTTGTGTCCAATCAATTAAGAAACCTTCTTTGTATAATGGAGATCTTGATTTATTGTAGACAATAGGATTGGCACAGTGAATGCTTGAACTCATTTACAAATGTTGGTAGATAATTAAAGGAATCATAATATGATTGCATATATAAATGAACTTTGAATGCTATATTTTTCGATTGGAACCTCCGTTGTGTGTGGATTTCAATTGAGTTATAAAGAGAAATAATCTTGCCTTTAATTTATTACCAAGAGTGGATCTCTTAACCCAAGCAAATTCTTAAATTCATTTGTGAACATTTTTTTATTACTTTTGGTGTTGTGACAAATCCTTTTCTTACCTCAATTAATTTTTTCTTCACCAATTCCCTGTGGATTGACCTCAGACTCTCGAGAAATTTATTACTTGAGACAACCTGCACTTGGGTTTGCATCATTTAAATCCCGCAGTCAGTGTTATTGCTTGTGATTGTTCTACGATAGGTTCATTTTTAACCTCATGATCATTAATTTGTTATTTTTCTTGATTGTTATTCGGTTCAACAATATGAGGAACAATAATTTCATAAGTAGGAGTACAAGTTAAAGGAACTTGTACTCTAATTTCCTTAATCTTCATATTTCATGAAGCTTCACTCCCATTGGTTTTACCATTCTCAATGAACCGAGCATTTCCAATTTTATCAAATCTTTCACAATACTCAGCACCTCTATCTGACCTTATGATTTTCACCTTTCTATCCAATTGTCTTTCAACTTCATTTACATAAATTTCTAAGGCATTCACTGCTTGAAATTTCTTATACAATAAATTGACATATCCGTAACGTGAATAATCGTCAATTAAAATGATAAAGTACATTTTTTTATTGAAAGAATTGACATCCAAGGATCCACATATATCAGTGTGTATAATTTTAAGAAGCTGAGTGCTTCTCGCGACACCCTTCTTTGTGTGTTTTGTTTGTTTTTCCTTAATAAAATCCACACAAATATTAAGGTTAGTGAAATCCAAATCTGGAAGGACGTCATTCTTAACCAACATTTTCATTCTTTCTTTGGAAATATGACCCAAACGTTTATGCCACAAGTAAGCAGAACATTCATTTACTAAACTACGTTTAATGCCTACATTATGATGCAAGGTCATAAGAGTTTCAACATATAAATTATCAAGACTCAATTTATGTAAACTATCATAAAGTATACCAGAACCAATCATATAGGTATATTTATACAAACTAAAACATCAATTACCAAACCTAAAAGGGTATCCAGCATCATGAAGTTTAGACAAAGAAAATAAATTCCTATAAATACTAGGTACATAAAAAGTTTCAAATAAATCTAAATGATGTTTAGTGTTTAGGATTAAACAGTAAGTTCTGACACCTTCCACTGGAACTTTTACTCTATTTACCATGAAGACGGACTTCTCATTTGGGATTATAGTTTGAATTGTAAGGAATCCTTGCATCGTGTTAGAAACATGAGTTGTACGTCCAGAATCAATCCCCCAAGTATTATGGGGAACTTCAGTTAAATTTGATTCGAAACATATGTAAGCTTTCTTTCAAACTCCTTTATGGTTCACATAATGGATAGAATGACTTCCTTGATTCTTAAGTCTGGTTTCCTCCTAAACTAACATATTGTGTAATTCATGCACATTCCATTTATCTTTCATGGTATTATAGTTCATTTGAAATGAACCATATTCAAGCGATAATGAGTACAGAATGAACTACACAAGGAAATTCTCATCCACTTCCATTCCCAATGACTTAAGTCTTGTTGTAATGTTTTCATTTCAATGACGTACTTATGCATAATACGAGAACTATCAAATTTCATGATAGTTAAAGTACTCATTAATGTCACAACAAGAGACTTGTCAACAGTTTGGGAGCATTTTCAGTTTTAGGAAGAGTTGACTTAATATTACTAGTTATACTCATCCACATGTATATCAGACTCAATCTGTTTGATTTTTCCCAGTTTTTATAATGAATTTTCTCTTCACCAGTGCTTAAAACAATAATAGCATATGGTTTTTTTACTCGAAGAGCCAAATCCAAATCCATTACCCCAAGGTAAAACTAGATTTGCTCTCTCCATTCAGAGAAATTAAGTCTATTAAAAATTGGAACAGATGAGAGATACGAATGCATAACAATAAGTATTGTAATGATCACATGTCTAACATTAATACTTTGAATCATAAATTAACATACTATACAAATTCAGACAATAAATCACTTTAGCATTTAATGTATATGAATGTTCTCCTTTAGGTGATCCATCAATATACCATATTCAACATAATGATGCTAATAAAATTTACATAATTTAGCAATGATATATGCACTAACTAAAAATATTTATTATCTTTGGATATATAAATAAAACTAATAGTACACTTATACTACCAACAATCAAGTCCATTTATTACAAAGGCAATTAATCAACATTTGGACAATCCATAAATGTCTTATAACAATGAACTTCAATTTGCCCATACGCAAATAGTCATCATGTCATTCACAATATCTATTATATAGGTAATTGAAAAAAAATAACTTTCCTACAATTTGGATTTAAATGAACTTAAAGATTCAACCACTTTGATGATTAATAAATCTCACAAAATATCATCCCAAATTGATAGCATTATGCATTAAAATTAAATACTATGTATTCTTTAAAATAACTTTTATACAATTTGAGATTAAACCAATTTAAAGATTTGACCACTTTAATGATTAACAAATCTCACATAATATTATCTCAAATTAATAACATTATGCATAAAATTAATATGTCATTAAAACAATATTCGTTAATTTATTACAATCAATAAATATTGTTGATTTACGAAAATACTGTTCAAATATAATAAGAGCCAACAATATATGCTTTACGTTGATTTATGTTAAACAAAACAGTGTTTTTGTTGAGATACAACAATATATAGTGTTTCCGTGTTTTTGCAAACAATGATGTCATCCATAATGAATTTACGAAAACAATATCATGAAGTCGTTTAAGTCGTTGATTTGCAAACATAATATAATAATAATAATAATAATAATAATAATAATAATAATAATAATAATAATAATAATAATAATAATAATAATAAAAAACATTTGCAGAGACATGAAAAGTCGTGATGTGTTGTTGTTGATATGGTCTCCATTGTTTCGATCATACTTTAGGTGACTGCTCCGGTGCTTTAAAAAATTGATAGCCACCGGTGGCTTCACTTGATGTTCCAATTAGAGTGTGACAAATAAGCACTTGGACTAAGTGTTGAATCCATGTCACCAAAGACTTTTTAAAAAATTTGTGGACTGTAAGGATTGTTTTGTAAATATGCAAAACTTAACACCTGAAACACTTCAATCATGAATCGGTCTACCAACTATCCAAAAATCGCCAATTTGAAACAGAACCCTAAATCCCCATCCCCATCACCCATATCGTGAGCCACTGACGGCCACCCTTCACGGTCGGTCGAAGCCTCCGTCTTATGGTCGTGGAAGAACAGCGAAGCCGCTTTTCCCCTACAATCCCTCTTTTGTCGTGGAAGGTCAGTGTTTCCCCAAACTGGTGAGAATGGAATCCGAACCCTAAACCCCAAATTGAAAGAACCTTTAACCACTGTTTGTTCAATGTTTGCAGTCAGCTTCGAACGGAGATTACCAATCGAAAGCAAGCTGAAGAGCGAGGTTCGAACGGTTAGCTGAGCGGTGGAGCTTCGAACGATGGGTTGCAGTGGAGTTTCGACGTGTTCGCAGCTTCAAACGGTAAGCAAGGGTTTTCTTACTTTCTCTGCGCTTTAGGTTTCAGTCACCATTTGAGCTTTTCATTTTGTTCCTGCAGTAGTTTGAAAGGAAGAATTTCTGCTCTTCTTCACCGTGTCATCTCCCAAACCAACCTTCCGTGCATAGGTGCGTCACTGCTGAATTCTTTTAGTTTATTTTCTATTTTGTTTTTCATTTTTTTCAAGCATGCGTTTCAGTTAGCTCCTGTGTTTTGGCTAGATTTGTGTTTGTGTGTTTGTTGTTGAGTGGTAAATATTAGTGACTCACATGATGTTATGGGTAGAGTCAGAATAGCATACATCCTTAGCCTAAGAACAAAGGGTGGAATTGGATTGCCCATACTCCCAAATCTTGATGCTGAATGAATGTCCCAGCCTAGAATACCCTGTAAGTCCATGGAAACCTCTAAGTCCTTTTATATTCTTAGGTTTAGGCCACAAACACATGGCTTCTACCTTTTTTTTGTCAGCTGCCACCCTTCCTTCGGAAATAATGTGGCCTAGGTACTCCAATTTGGACTGACCAAAGTTGCACTTCTTCTTATTCGCCTTCAATGAATTTTCCCTCAAGCATCTCCAGTACTTGCTGTAAATGGTTGATGTGTGCTGCCAAGTCCTTGCTGTATACTAATATATCGTCAAAGAAAACAAGAACAAATCTCCTTAAAAATGGTTTGAGGACCTCATTCATGAGAGCTTGAAAGGTGGAATGAGCATTTGTTAATCCAAAAGGCATCACCACAAACTCATAGTGCCCTTCATGAGTCCTAAATGCAGTCTTCTCTATGTCTTCCTCCCGCATACGAATTTAATGGTAGCCTGATTTGAGGTCCAACATGGTAAAAACAATGGCGCCTCCTAACTCATCCAGCAACTCTTCAATAATGGGAATAGGGAATTTATTCGGTAAGGTGATCTTGTTTAAGGCCCGGTAGTCAACACAAAACCTCCATCCTCCATCGTTTTTCTTCACTAGGATGATTGGACTCGAATAAGGGCTAATGCTAGGCCTTATTACCCCTGCCGCCAACATTTCTAGCACCAATTTTTCTATCTCGGGCTTATAAGGTGAATCGCATGATGATGTCTCCTATTAGGGGGAAGACCTTGGGGATCTCTGAATACCTCATCAAACTCCTGTAATAATCCTGTGACTTCTGGTGGAATGTTTGCAGCTTGCTCTTGGGATCCCATCACAGAGTCACAATGGATCACCATTCCCTCTCCTTCTTCCTTCAAAACTTGCTTGAATGCACTAAAGGATAGCTCTGTTTTGGTCAACGCTGGATCCCCCATGATTTTATGCACATTTGTCCCTTTTTTCAGTGTGAGTTCTAACCTCCCAAAATCAGCTTTGACTTCCCCAAGGCTAGCGAGCCAGTCTAATCCCAATACCACATCCACTCCATTTAAGCCAAACAAGTAGAAGTCTTGTGTTACCTCTAAATTCTGTATTCGCAGCACCAATCCTTTGCATCTCACCTTGTGCCCATCACCTACCTCTACCATATATGATGGGGTCTCTTCCACTTCTAATTGTAATCGATCCACTAACTCTTTTGAGATGAAATTGTGGGAAGCTCCACAATCTATGAGAATGATAATTGAATGATCCTTTAACTCGCCCCCTACCTTCCAAGATTTGGCAGATGTGAGGCCAGCCATTGAACATAATGAGAGTTGTAGGGAGTTGTAGTTTTCAGGTACCCTGGGAATATATTCTGTCTCTTCCCCATCCTCATCTTCCTCCAATATGATCATGCGTAATTGCTTATTCTTGCAGCGATGTTCTCGGTTAAATGGTTCATCACAACGAAAACACAAACCCTTCTCCCGTTTTCCCTCATTTCTGCGCCTGTTAAATGCTTAAATTCCTCTCATCTGTTTCGAAAATTCTCTACTGTCTGGGCGGGACCAGAATTTTCCACAATACTCCCTGCTGATTGCACCTCTGTTTTCTTGTCCAAATTGGTTCTTGGATGTACTGTGACTACTCTGTTTGATGGATTGCCGAGATAGTACCCTGCTGATCTTGAATGGCTACTATTTACTGTCTTATGCAACATTTAATTTTTTTTGTTCAATCATCAAAGCCTTTTGAATGCCTTCTGAAAGAGTCTTGGGTTCATAAAGCCTAAGCTCAACCTGGATTTCCTCCTTTAACCCATTCAAGAATATTCCTTTTACGAATTCTTGGTCTATTTCTTTCAAAGCACCCACTTACCTACAAGCTTAAATGTTTCCAATGTCGGAGTCCAATCAAGATATTAGAGGAGAAAAATTATTATCATTTGTCTCTTTGACCATTCAGCAGTGAAGAGGTGTAAACGGGGTAGCATATCATAGCATAGTTGTGTGTTTGTACTTCTTCCACTTAGTAGTCTGAAGAGGTGTAAACGGGGTAGCATAGCATGATCGTATATGGACAAAAATTGAGGGATAGAGGACAGTAGGTAGTTTGCCTTTAATAGTAGCAATGGAAATGGTTGATAGCTGCTGAACAGATCTGCATCAGTAATTTCCATTTGCTTCCAAAGTTAGGTTTACTAAAGTCAGATTAACTCTGGCAGTTTATGTAGCATGTAGGTCCCATGGAATGGTTCATCTTGACCTTTTTGACTTTGCCCTTTTTTAATTTTCTTTTGTTTTATGCATTTTCACATTTGCATCCGTTGCTTAGTCCTTTCCAAATTTCCCTTAGTACACCAAGAATGTGCTTCACCAACAATATGCGGCTACTGCTATTTTATTTTATTTTTATTCTCAATTATTTCTATATCAATTTATTCACCTTACAGATTCGCTTTACTTGCTTACATGTTTCGTTGATATGGATCCTTTTTATCGCTGAACTGTAATTCTTTTTTATGTCCTTCAACAGACAATAGGACTTCTCTTCCTTGTTATTTTTTTAATTTTACCAGTATATACATATATATATATAGTAATATCAAAGAAAAGAACATATGGCGTCGTATGGACTTTCTGCAAGGGGTTTTTACATCCCTATTATGAAGTCACAGCCAACTGGATATCATTTGTAAATAAGTCATTGTAATACATGTATTTATTAGTAGCGGAAATTAAAAGTTATTATCTCTTAATTTATATACTAAATTTTTGTGAATTCGTGTATCTATAAATTGAAAAAGATTCAAAGAATTATTCAGCACCGAGTTAAAAAATTACTTAAAATGATTACTTGAATCGCCTTCATATACAACGATCATATTTACATCTAATATTCTTTTATCCATTATAATAATAACAACGGTTATGTCAATAATTATGTTGCTATAAACATAAATAAATAGATTTTCTAACTTCATTTATGTTGTTACCCACTAAATTCAAACTTCTTTTGATCTACACAAAAATTCAAAACTCCTTTTGGTTGTTTCGGTGGTTGTGGAGGTGGCAGGTTTAGTTATAGAAATTATATTTCAAGCCAACTTTGTCACAAGTCTGGGCATGATGCTTCAGTTTGCTTCCATAGGTTTGATCAATCATTTGTGCCTGCTGGTTCTTATCCACAGTCCTCGTATCCATCTCAGTATCGACCTTCTTTCATGGCCCAAACAATTGTCAACAGATTTAGCCCTCTTTTCTATCTACTAGTTCTTCATCCTATGCAGTCCTCTCATGCCATGGGTAATGCTCAGTATGGTTCTCATTGTCAGGTTCAGTCTCAATTTGGCTTTTCAGCTCAACCTAGGCCACCTTTGGCAATGGTGGCTGCACCAGAGGGGTTTTCAAGTCAGGCTTGCTATACTGACTCTGGAGCCACACATCATGTGACCGCAGATTCTTATAATCTTCTACAGCGGACTAATCTCCTTGGCACAGATCAGATTTTCATAGGGAGTGGCCAAGGTTTGCCCATCTTATCTGTTGGTTCTACTATTTTTTCTTTTCCTTGTAATCTTAGTATTTTGTAATCTCTTAAAAATTTACTCCTAGTTCCTTCTATAACTAAAAATCTGGTTAGTGTGAGTCAATTTCCTCATGATAATTCAGTCTTTTTTGAATTCCATGTGTCACACTGTTTTGTCAAATCTCAGGTGACACATGAGGTTTTGTTTGAGGGAACCCTTGGATTTGATGATCTCTACACCTTCAACAACCTCCTCCTCCCTCGTCTGGCTTCCAAGATTTAAGCTTGTAGTTCAAAATATTCTTCACGTGCAATACCTTCTACTGTTCCCTCTGTGAATTCATTTGTTTATACTTTTCTGCATAACAATGATGTTCCTACTACTTACTGTTTGTGGCATTGCAAATTAGGGCATTCCCATTCTGGAATTGTAAAGCTTGTTCTTTAATCTTGTATTATACCCATCAATAATAAAACAGTACTTGACTTTTGTTCAACTTGCTTCTCTTACAGCCTCTGTTAATACTTATAATGATCCTGTGGACCTCATTTTCAGTGACTTATGGGTCGAGTCCCTGTTTTGTCATCTATTGGTTATTCATAGTATATTACTTTTGTAAATGTATAGTATATATACTTGGATCTACTTACTTAAACAAAAGTCTAAAGCCTTTATTATTTTTTCAACAGTTTAAGACCATGGTTGAAGTTCAGTTTAATAAGAAAGTCAAAGCTGTCTAAATTGAATGTGGGGGGTGAAGTTAGACCATTTTCTAAATACCTAACTAACTTAGGCATAATTCATCGTGTTATTTTTCTTCACACTCATCTTCAAAATGATATTCTTGAAAGAAAACACAAGCAATTTGTAGAAATAAGTCTATCTTTACTTGCTAAAGTCTGTTTACCTTTTAAATTTTAGGATCATGTCTTTCTAACTTCGATTTATGTCATTAAGAAGCTACTTACTGTTTCTGTTCATAATCAAATTCTATTTATTCTTTTGTACAATAAACCCATTGATTACTTGATAAGTAAATAAAAATATTCTCTAAATATTTTATTATTTAATTAAAATGTTAAATATGAATATAAATAATTAGAATTAATGTATATTTTAAAATTGAGTTTTTATTTATTTTAAAATATTCGTAAACAATAGTTTATATATATATTATATTTAAACTTGATAAATTTTTGTTGTATTTATTTTAATTAATTTAGTTTCACTATCAAATTCCTTGCCTCTTCACTTTAGTACTATCAAATGTGTATTATCTTAAGTATTTGGGTTATCATTATTTTTCATTTTAATTACATTTTTAGTACTTTTAGAAAAGGAGAAAAATTATTAGGTACTATAAGTTTCTCTGACTTGAGCTTATTGAAATATGTATCACTTTAAATATATAAGTCATTATTGTCTCACTTGTACTTTAAGAACATTTTTTTTATTACCTAGATGATATACATTAAAATGCAAGGAGCAATAAAATCTAATGTCAGATTGAAGAAGACATAGTAGCCCACCAACCATTAATCTAATGTCAATAGTTTAGTGGGCATTTTAAAATTGTAGACTACCTAAATTGTTGCTCTAAATAAATATGATTAAACAATGTTTCAAATAGCTTTTATCATTAGGGTTGTAATTACAATAGTTTAAAAAATTATTTAAAGAAAACAATGCAAATTGAAATAGCTAGATAATATCTAGAATTGTAACGACCATTCAAATCTCAATGTATCAAACAATATTTGTGACAGCCATTGTTTCTATTTATGCAACTGTTTTTTAATGTCAAAGTTTATTAGTTAATGTGGTAACTATTCTGATTAGTTAAAAATGCATAAATTTTATAAAGTTATTGTATGTTTAATTTTGATATTCTTAGTGGGACAACAAGCCTGGTGGTTATAATAGTGGTTCCTCTGGTGCAACCAAAAATTGTATGGTATCAGTGGCATCATGCAATTGTGTGATAGTATTATAACATATAAGTAAGTAAGGCCAAGTCAGCATTCCATGTAATGAGACCATTTTTAAATTTTTTATTTGTTAGACACCCTTTAATTTGTGCATAACTTTTTTGTATTAGAACCATGTGTTGGTTTTGTACCTTAGTTTGATTTACGAAGCATGATCTTCATGTTGTATGACTATAGTTTATGCCTCTGTCAATGACTATACTTGGTTGGTTGAATAGCGTCCTTATCCATTCTGTTATTCATTCTCGTTGTGGCAATGAAACATGGTTTTATGGTATTATAATAATAATATTAACAACAACATCAACAATTACTTTAACTTGTTTGTTTGTTTTTAATTGTTTCCAGTTATTGAATAGAATGTCTTCTGCATCGTCCACACAGCGAACTCATAGCTACGGCCAGATTGGCGTGAAGATGTGCTACTGCGGTCAGGTGGCAAGTATCACGACCTCTTGGTCTGATAGAAACCCCGGTCGAAGATATTACCACTGCCCCATAATGAATAGGAGGGAGCGTGTAAGTATGAGTTACTATTTTGGCATTAAGGCTTGTCTAAGAATTCTTCCACAACTCAAATATTACTACTGTTTTTGTCTGAAATGGTTCCTATAGGAAATGAAGACAATTATGATGTCTTATGGTGGAGAAAAAAGGAGTTGCCCAACTATTTTACCTTTCGCCTTTATTTTTAATCAATTGTTTCGTTTGTTTAGATAGTAGGGAAGAATTTTTTGAGTCCATTTGATCCTGTGTTGGCTTATATTTTACCTCCATTTGTATGTATGTTTGGCTTAATAGGGTTGATTTAAGAATTTTTTTTTTGTATGTACGTGTGTATTTTGGCAGGCATATGGATATTTTGATTGGGCTGAACCCCCTACAGATCGTTCAATGCCTGAAACATCACGCGTTGGGAGAAATACTGGCAGGAATGACGCTGGGACAGATATAAGTGATGCACTACAACGGCCGGGCCGAATGGACAACGAGTTGGGAAGCTTGCTAGTCGAACACATGAGAAGGGAGGAGTTGTATTTGAGGTTGCTGGTAGGCACATGGTTTTTGTTTGTCTTATTTATTATCGTAGTAGTTATGACAATGTAAAGGCCCGATTCATGTTCAAACAGAAATGATTTAGCAACATTTGTAGACTTTAGTTTAAGTTGTAGTATGTGATTTAAACAATGTTGCATTACTGGACCACCTATTATTAAATATTTGTATTCATAGTCCGTTTAACTTATATAGAGAAATTGCTATGATTTTCCCTACCATGTATACAATGGGCCAATGGCCCTTAGGCTGGGCTGTTTTTAAGTCTTTTATTTGTTTATTCTGAAACAAATTATAAGTTAGCCAAATATGTCATAATGCCCTTTTCTGGGGCATATAAAGAAGGACTTTGATATTGATTTGTTTCGTACGTATATGGCACTGAAAGCACAACGATAAGATAATTATATATTCGTTATCAAAGTCGACCTCAGTTTTTCCATCATTCCATTTCCCCAGTAAAAAAGAGTGTATAAATCATCACATGTATCAATCATGGGTAAATATCCTGAAACTGCTATCCCACGCATTAGATGGCACGACGTCAAAATTTATTTTCCCTGACCTTTGTAGAATGTATTCATGTCATTTTATAAATCGCATCCCATTTAGCATTTTTTGGGAATTCATTTATACATTGTATTTATGTAAAACTTATTCCTATTGTGAGTCTATGTTACTGTACATGGCTTTAAAATAGGAACTTATGTTTATGCATGCCTCTTAATTTCAGAAAAAATCCAAGCTCCATAATCTTCACTGTCGTATACTATATAGGCGCAAAAGGTGTGTCTCCTTCCACTTCTTCCCTTTATATTAATAATTGCAAAGTATGTGCATCATGGTTTGATAAGATTTGTGTGTGATATTTTTAAATATGGCGTTATGTAAGTGATATTTTACGATGTAAGTAGTAGTAAATTTTTTACATGTTTGTTGAGTGATATATATTGCCATGATTATTACCATGTCTTTGCGTGCTAGCTATGCTAGTATTGTTAAAGCAATTACGGCTTACCACCTGTGTGTCAATTTTTTAGAAAACATGTTAATTAAAGAAAGGAAATAATGGGTTTACTATTCCTATGACCCTTCACACTCTTCAAATGCTAATGGCATACATGCCATTAGTAGTTGAGCATGTAGCTCACCATTAGCACGTTCAAAATTTGTGTGCGTTTTCAAAGGAAAATTTTAGGCATGATGAAGTACATTTCACATAAAATCAATTTGTTTGTATGCGTGTGTTGATCTATGTTAGTTTATTCATTCTCTGCATGGCCAAACTGATAACTTGCTCATGGTTGCTGTTATATTGGCCCATAACTAAGTCTAGCGCAATCCTCAGCCTGGTTCCATCATCAACCTAACAAAGACAAACAACTGTGGGTTATAGTATCTGATGGCTTGGCAGCAGAATATGTTCAAAAATTCAAATGACTGAACTTAACTTACATTGACTGTGAACTTGTTCCGTACATTCCTTTTCAAAATCTGCATCATCCAGGCTACAACCCAAACTCCGCAATCATTCCTGTTAACAGGTTATTGACACATTAGTTGTCTAACCACCGTAGCTATATTGATTATTCTCTGCCTGATTAGAAAATAACATAAAATGGTATTGTCCATACGAGCCAGGTCTCTGCCGACCCAAGCCAACAGGTTCAGTAATCTCAAATCCAGAAATGGTAGGTTTCTTTGGACGACGACAATCGTAGAAAGAATTATGATGCAAAAGCCGTTTAAAAAATAGTCCCTGCACCAATCCATATAAGTAACATGAATAACAGGTGTTAAAATATAAAAATGGTATGGAATATCAAATTTGTGAAGAGTTAAGTTAGGGTTGACTGTAACCGTACCAGAATCTTTAAGCTTCTCAACTTTGATTCATATTTCTCCGAAGATGGATTGGAATCCAACAGAATCATGTGTGATTCAGTGAAGTCAATGACAAGTAGATACCAGTGACTGTTGTCCTCACTGATTGGTACTAAGATTTGAAAATTTGATAATTATTAATTATAGCAATTTTCATCTACATTTTGTGACGGTAATAACATGTGTTTTTTTCGTGCACCTGAGACAAGTAGTCAACTTTTCCCATAAATTCTTGTTGATAGTAAGCCATGATTGTTTTTGGATCTTTATGCCAATTCAAGACGTATTGCTATAGCATGGTTGTGAGGCATGTTTTTAATAGTTAGTGATACTTAGAATTTAATAGTAAATTTACAGAAAAATAGATGGCTTACAGAGAACGTGGTTGGAAGGAACCAAATTGTGGAATGGTTGTATATTGATCTATGATCATGTGTAAGCATACAGACTAACAGATTGAGTACCTGTTTGTAGTCAATAAGGCGAATAAGTGATAATTCCAAATTCATTCAACATTTACATTAAAAAGTACCATGTATTAGATCTTACATCCTGGTCAACTCGCTGCTTTGGCATTAGTGTTTTGAATGTATCTCTAGATCCATCACAGAACAGTGTCGTGCTTAAAATCTCGGTCCTATAATGTGATTAATATAAGTAATGGATGAATAAGGTTACTAGCTATAACAATAGTAACATTTTCTTAATAATTGTGACTTACCCATGACAAACATTGCTTTGAAATACATAAGCTGCGACTGCAGCCTCTATCTCGCTCAACCCCATTTCTTTTGTAGGCGTAAATGTTTCTGGTACCCATTATAGTTCATACGATTAGTTAGACTAGAAACATTAAATGTATAAACACGTCGATGCGCACGCACACACTTACATTAGGAAGGTCCGCTGCTGAACGTTGTAGGGTTAGTAGACTCATTTGGATATGAGTCGACTTGTTGACTATGACTTGTAGACTTGCTTCTCTTTGGGGTTGCTTGCTTGTGTTGGTGATCCTGTTGGCGTGAATGCATGTGTCTCGAAGCATGTCAAATGGTTTTTGATGATAACAAAGTCAAAGATGAAGACCAAAGAGCAAATGAGAAAGCCAAGTATCAAAGGAAGAAATCAAGAGGCTTAGATATAGGCATAAGTACATCAATGTTAAATGCTCCAAAGATACCTCAAATGGTTTTTCAAAAATGATTTTAATCAATATTGATTTCAAAGACAAATTCCTAAAAAGAGAACTTATTTTATCCTGGATCATGCCAAACAATGCTACATTTTGTTTAATCCATGTTTTCTAAAGCTTAGGAATGATATAAAACAGTTTTAAGGCTTGAAAAATGAGTTTAAGGTATAGTGTAATCGATTACCAGAGTTTAGTAATCGATTACAAGCTAAACAGAAGCCTTGTAATCGATTACACCATTTCTGTAATCGATTACCAGAAAGTCGAGAACGTGTAATCGATTACACCAAGTCATGTAATCGATTACCATGTTCGCAGAAAGCCAAGAACACGACCAAAGGGCCATGTAATCGATTACACCATTTCAATGTCGATTACGTAAAGTCGAGAGAACGTGTAATCGATTACACCAAGTCATGTAATCGATTACCATGTTCCCGAAAGCCAAGAACATGTCCAAGAGGGCCATGTAATCGATTACATCAATATTGTAATCGATTACCATGAAAATCGAGGGCGTGTAATCGATTACACAGGTCATGTAATCGATTACCACAAGCCCAGAAAGCCAAGAACACGTTGTATTTTCCATGTAATCGATTACCAAAGGCTTGTAATCGATTACCAAGGTTCTGACATGCCCAACGGCTATATTGAATGCATTTAATGCTTGGCTTTAACCACCCCCAACGGCTCTTTTAATGAATGGGCTTTAAATACATTGGTTGGGACATCATTAAGGGTTGTTCTTGAACCTAAAAACATCATAGCTATACATCATACGAGAATCAAACTCTGAAATCTTTCTTGCTCTGTTTTTGTCCAATCTTTGAGATATCTTTGTGAGCATTATTAGAACTTCAATTTGTATCATCTACTCTAGTGAGAGCTTCTCAAATTCAATCTAAATTGCTGTATAAGATAGAGGGTGAGGCATCCCTCAATTTGTAAAGGGTGAGGCATCTCTTGTTTGAAGAGACTCAAGCTCAAGGGTGAGGCATCCCAAGGAGTTGAGGGCTCAAGTTTGTAAAGGTATTCAAGCACCTATTGAAGCTTGAGGATATAGTGGAAAATCTCAAGTTGTTGCTTGGGGACTGGACGTAGATCACCAAGTGGATTGGGATCCAACCCAGGATAAACGATTGAGTTTGTTTTCTCTAAACCCTTCTCTTTATACTTGTGCATTGCTTATACTCATACTTGAATTACTTCTCTCTTGGTTAGTTATTAAGCAATATACATTGTTCTTATCAATTCATTCATTTCAATTAGTCAATAGCTTCAACGAAAATCAATAATCAAGTGTTTTGCGAAAGAATTACTTA
The DNA here is from genome assembly GCA_029884605.1 of Ormosia emarginata. NCBI lineage: Eukaryota > Viridiplantae > Streptophyta > Magnoliopsida > Fabales > Fabaceae > Ormosia > Ormosia emarginata. The sequence goes on along the minus strand of JAQQTP010000066.1, from coordinate 10,244,013 downwards.
ACTTGTTTTACAAACTCAATTCACCCCCCTCTTGAGTATTAAAGTCACTTGGTAACAAGTGGTATCAGAGCTAAACTCTTCTATAAAGAGCTTAGCCGCTTCAAGAGTAAAGATGGCTTCAAATGGTTTTTCTAATGAAAGTTCTTCTATAAATAGGCCTCCCTTTTTCAATGGGGATGGTTATGCATATTGGAAAGAAAGAATGAAGATTTTTATTGAAGCTATTGATATTGATGTGTGGGATGCTTGTTGAAAATGGTCCTTTTATCCCCACACGCCTAGTTGATGGTGTTAGAACAAATACACCAAGAAATGAATGGACCGATGATGACAAGAAAAAGGTTCAATACAACTTGAGAGCCAAGAATATCATTACTACCTCTTTAGGATATGATGAGTTCTTTAGGGTGTCAAATTGTAAGACCGCTCAAGAAATGTGGGATACATTGCAAGTAACTCATGAAGGTACAAGTGAGGTAAAAAGATCTAGAATTAACACACTCACTCACGAATATGAATTGTTTAGAATGAACCAAGGGGAAAGCATTCAAGAAATGCAAAAACGTTTTACTCATATAATTAACCATATTGCTTCATTGGGAAAAACTTTTGCCAATGAAGATCTTATTAACAAAGTTTTGAGATGTTTGAGCAGAAATTGGCAACCCAAGGTGACGGCAATATCGGAATCAAGAAATCTTGCTGCAATGACTTTGGCCACTCTCTTTGGAAAGCTTCAAGAGCATGAGTTGGAACTAAACCGATTAAGTCCAAATGAAGAGCAAGATAAGAAGAAGAAGGGAATTGCACTCAAAGCCACCTCTTCCATACTTGAAAATGATGATGAAGATGGTGAAGAGGATGCTGAAAATATTGAACTAAGTGAGGAGAATCTTAGTCTCCTTGTGAGAAAATTTGGAAGATTTCTAAAGAAAAAGGGACTTCAAAGAAGACCACCCTTTCCTCAAAAGAAAGCATATCACAAAGGAGAAGGATCCTCTACTCCTCCAAAATGCTACGAATGCGGAAAACCGGGACATATGAAAATGGAGTGTCCTACATATCTCAAGAAGACGGAGAAGTTTGAGAAAAGACCCTCCAAGGAAAAGAAAGGGAGAAGAGCATACATAGCTTGGGAGGACAACGACTTAAGCTCTTCCGACGATTCCGAAGATGAAGAAGCCCATCTTTGCCTCATGGCTCAAGGAGAAGAAGGTGGAGAAAGCGACACCGAGGTAACCTCTTCTAACCTAGAACCTCCACCTACTTATGATGAATTGCAAGATGCCTTTCAAGAATTGCATGATGAATCCTTGAGACTCACTAAAATGATTTTATTTTCAAATAAAACAATCTCCCTATTGACAAACAATGTTTCTACTTTAACTAAGGAGATAAATGAACTTAAAATTGAAAATGAGACCTTAGGACTCATAGATGCTAATTCATCATGCATGACTTGTTCCTCACATGATAATGCATCCATACCATTACCTTGCTTGTCATGTAAAGCTTTTGAAAAAGAAATTGAGGACTTGAAAAACACTCTTACAAAATTTACTATGGGAAGAGATAATTTGAACATGCTACTAAGCAAACAAAGGTGTGTTTTTCAAAAAGCCAGATTGGGATACAATCCAAATAATCATAAAAAATCCTACAATAATTTCTTTGTTCCATCTAAAACTTCAAGTACCCCCTTTATCAAATGTTTTCATTGTGGTAGGAAAATGCATAGTGCATCCACTTGCAATGTTAGAAAGAATATAAATACTAAAGTTGGAATAAAAAGGGTTTGGGTTCCTAAAGGCACCATGCCTAACTCTAACACACAAGGACCCAAGACAATTTGGGTACCAAAAGTTAAAACTTGAATGTGTGTTGTAGGTGTGCTTGAAGACCAAGAGCTCAAATTGGTATCTTGATAGTGGTTGCTCCAAGCACATGACCGGTGATGGGTCAAAGTTCTCCTCCCTTACTCTCAAGAAACATGGTCATGTCACATATGGTGACAACAACAAAGGGAAGATTCTTGGAATTGGCAAAGTTGGTAAGACTCCTTCATCATCTATTGATAATGTTTTACTTGTTGAAGGACTTAAACATAATTTGCTTAGTATTAGTCAATTATGTGATAAAGGCAATAGAGTTATATTTGATTCAAATTGTTGCATAATTGAGAGTAAGGATGATAAACATGTTAGGTTTGTTGGTCATAGGGTCAATAACATATATATGATTAGCCTTGATGACATTTCCTCAAATGATGCTAATTGCTTTATGACTAGAGAAAATGATTCATGGTTATGGCATAGAAGAATTGCTCACATTCACATGGATCACTTAAACAAATTAGTTTCTAAAGAACTAGTAATTGGTCTTCCAAAGCTCAAATTTGAAAAAGATAAACTTTGTGATGCATGTCAAAAGGGAAAACAAGTAAAGGTCTCTTTTAAAGCTAAAAATGTGGTTTCAACTTCAAGACATCTACAACTTTTGCACATGGATCTTTTTGGTCCCTCTAGAACTATGAGCTTTGGGGGGAATTACTATGCCTTAGTGATTGTGGACGATTTTTCTAGGTTTACATGGACATTGTTTTTATCTCACAAAAATGATGTTTTTCAATCATTCAAAAAGCTTGCTAAAGTTATCCAAAACGAAAAAGGTTTTTGTATTGCATCCATAAGAAGTGATCATGGTGGTGAATTTGAAAACCATGAATTTGAAACGTTTTGTGATGAACATGGCATTGAGCATAATTTTTCAGCCCCTAGAACACCACAACAAAATGGTGTTGTAGAAAGAAAAAATCGATCTTTAGAAGAAATGGCAAGAACTATGCTCAATGAGGCCAACCTTCCTAAGTATTTTTGGGCGGATGCGGTTAACACCGCTTGTTATGTTATGAATAGGGCTCTAATAAGGCCAATTTTAAAGAAAACCCCTATGAATTATACAAAGGAAGGAAACCAAATGTCTCACATTTTCATGTTTTTGGATGTAAATGTTTTGTTCTAAATAATGGAAAGGATAACTTGGGGAAGTTTGATGCAAAATCTGATGAGGGAATCTTTCTTGGTTATTGTATACATAGTAAGGCCTTTAGGGTTTATAACAAACGAACAATGACCATAGAAGAGTCCATACATGTTGCATTTGATGAGACTAACCCAAACGAGCCAAGAAAGGAGCTTGTTGATGATGTTGCAGAAAACCTTGCAAGAATTCACCTTGGAAATCAAGAAGAAGAAGTCAAGAAGCAAGAAGAAAGCCCATATGATTCCCCAAGACAAGAGGACTCTCAAATCATGGATCTTCCCAAGGAATGGAAAACATCAAGATATCATCCTCTTGACAAAGTGATAGGTGATGTATCAAAAGGGGTAATCACTCGTAACTCTCTTAGAGATGCATGTAATCATATGGCTTTTGTTTCTCAAGTTGAACTTAAAAACATAAATGAGGCCATTAATGATGAACATTGGATCTTGGCCATGCAAGATGAATTAAATCAATTTGAAAGGAATCAAGTTTGGGAATTAGTTCCAAGGCCCAATGATCATCCAATAATTGGCACCAAATGGGTTTTTAGGAACAAACTTGATGAAACGGGCTTAATAATAAGAAACAAGGCTAGGCTTGTAGCTAAGGGTATAATCAAGAAGAAGGCATAGATTATGAAGAAACGTATGCTCCCGTAGCTAGACTAGAAGCCATTAGAATGTTACTTGCATATGCTTGCATCATGGATTTCAAACTCTTTCAAATGGATGTCAAAAGTGCCTTTTTAAATGGTTTCATACAAGAAGAAGTATATGTTGATCAACCTCCTGGTTTTGAAAACTTTGAACTGCCCAACCATGTTTTCAAACTTAAAAAGGCCTTGTATGGCTTAAAACAAGCTCCTAGAGCTTGGTATGAAAGGTTGAGCAAGTTCCTTTTAGAAAATGGTTTCTCTAGGGGAAAGGTTGACACAACTCTTTTCATCAAACATAAAAAGCATGACATTTTACTTGTTCAAATATATGTTGATGATATTATATTTGGTGCTACTAATGACTCTCTTTGTAAAGAATTTGCCAATATCATGCAAAGTGAGTTTGAGATGTCCATGATGGGTGAGCTCAACTTCTTCCTTGGACTTCAAATCAAGCAAACAAGAAATGGGACTTTCATAAGTCAATCAAAATATTGCAAGGAGTTGCTCAAGAAGTTTGGAATGGAAGGAGCAAAGCAAATGGCTACACCAATGGGAACCTCCTGCTACTTGGACAAGGATGAAGGAGGTAAATCGGTAGAAATCACTAAGTATAGAGGTATAATTGGCTCACTCCTTTATCTTACCGCAAGTAGACCGGATATCATGTTTAGTGTATGCATGTGTGCTAGATTTCAAGCAAATCCTAAAGAATCACACCTAAGTGCTGTAAAACGTATTATGAAATATCTAATAGGCACTTCACAAATGGGATTATGGTACCCTAAGGGTGCTTCATGTTGTTTGGTTGGTTATTCCGATTCTGATTTTGCTGGGTGCAAAATGGATAGGAAGAGCACTAGTGGGACATGCCACTTGCTTGGAAGCTCACTAGTTTCTTGGCATAGCAAGAAGCAAAATAGTGTGGCATTGTCAACAGCTGAAGCTGAATATGTTGCAGCTGGGAGTTGTTGTGCTCAAATCCTTTGGATGAAGCAACAACTTCTAGACTATGGTCTTGAGTGGATCACATCCCCATAAGATGTGATAACACTAGTGCAATCAATCTATCTAAGAATCCCATTTTACACTCAAGAACAAAGCACATTGAAATAAGGCATCATTTCATAAGAGATCATGTTCAAAAAGGTGATTGCATACTTGAATTTGTTGAAACAACTAAGCAATTAGACATTTTCACTAAACCCCTAGCAAAAGAAGCATTTTTCTATATAAGAAATGAACTTGGCATATTAGATCAATCATGTATAAGCTAAATTGCTGCATAAATACATTGCCTTTTGTCTTTGCATAAAAATGCAAATTGCTCGCATAATCATGCTTTTTCTGCACAATCATGTCCCTTGTTGCATAATTTTTGATTTTTATTCCTATACTGACTTGAGCGTCGGAGTTTCCCCTAAGTTGTTTTGCAGGTGCTTCTTCATGTTAAAGATCTCCAAGAAATGCAAAAACATGCAAAAACATCACACATTCACCCAAAATGGGGTAACTCTTGGTAAAAGTAGTAATCTTGCATGATTAAATGTTTTGGATCAAAATCAATGTGAATTACATGCCTAAATAATGTTTGAAATTGATTCAGCATGCTTATGAATCAACTTGATTGTTTTAAAATTGATCCTTAGCTGTTTGAAACGTAAAAACTGAGTTTTAGTAGTATGGTAATCGATTACAAGACCCTTTGTAATCGATTACAAAATAATTCGACAAGCGATGTCGATTACACATAACTCGTAATCGATTACATCATTTCAGAACTCAGGTAATCGATTACACATATACTTTAATCGATTACAAGGTTCCCGAAATAATGTAATCGATTACAAACGAAATGGTAATCGATTACGGAAAAACAGAAGGTGTGTAATCGATTACACAACCCATGTAATCGATTACAAAGGGGTTTAAAAGGCTTCTGACGCGCGAAAGGTCATTCATTCTAAATTCTCAACCTCTTCTTCTCCCCCTGCTCTCACTCTGCTCTCATCTCCCAAATCCCCCTTCTCACTCATTTCTCCACCAAATCACCCAAAATCTCCTCCTCTCACTCGAATCCCTCTCCCACCATAACCCAACCACCAAATCATCTCCAAATTCACCACATTTTCACTCAAATCTTCACCCACACCTTCGTTCTTCCTCTCCTTCTTCCCCCACGAGCCATAACCCTCCAAACACCATTCACACACCTCCAAACACCCCAAACACTCACCCAATCTCAGCTAAACTCATCCATGGCTGACCCATCCCAACGTTCTAAACGTGCGAGGACGGGGACCACTCGTTGGTGAGTCCTCCAAGGTCTCCCCCACGCAACATTTCGGGGTTGGACCTCACCGGACACTTCTCCACCACCAAGAAGGCGGAGCTCTTCAGGAAGAACTTCCAACTACGGAAGCTCATCTCTCCACGCTATCTTCCTCACTCCTTCTGCACGAGTGAGCCTCTGGAGTGCTTCCAATTGCTTGAGAGGCTAGGCTTGCTTGGATTTCTAAGCATTCGAAAAGCCATCTATCCCAACCCGGTAAGAGTGTTCTACGCCAACCAAGGTATGAAGACCATTGCTTGATCTCTCTCGAAGTGAAGAAAACTCGATTAAGATCACTCGGGAAGAATGGTGTAGGTTGACCAAGCTAACCTATGCTGGGACCGCTTCTTTGGCAACGAAAATGCTTGGGGTGACGAGTTTGAGTACAAGAGCGCCTTGACATCCCTGATTCGCTCAGGCTACGTGCTTCCCAGGAACAACAAGAGGGTGATGGCAACTGGTTTGACCATGGAGAACAGGGTACTCCATTACCTGGTTGTTCGAGGCCCGATTCCCCGGAGGGAATTATTCCCGCATACTACGTGATGACGTGGTGGTCTTGTGGGCCATGACCACCGATAGGCCAATCAATCGGGCCAATTACATCATTCAAGACATGCCGGATGTAAAGAAAAAGAAAAACTCGCCTCCCCTACGCTATGCTTTGGTCACCGCCATCCCGGAGCAAGCGTCGCATCTCCCCGGCCGAGGAGTCCAAGGATACCACTCCAAGGGACCTCAATCTATTGGATTGCACACTCGAAAAGCTTCACCGCAAAGGTTGATGGGAGATGGCACTATCGGCTCATGGCGCTACGGGCACATCCTCATGGTCCTGATGATGATGATGATGATGAGGACCGAAGCGGCTGCACACCAGCTCCACCACGGCTCCAGGGAATCACATTGGAGCTTCTACCGCAAGAGATGCGAAGTTTGGCCACCACAAGTGGATACCGGGCTGGACCGCATTGAGCGAAGGTGGACCACCTCGAGCTTAGGATGGACTACTCCGTCGGGAGCTTGCGCCATCCGGTCGCATTTGGAGGGCACCGGACATGCTTTGCACCATCCACCTCCTCTCGCTCCTCCTCTGCTGCTCCACTATCATTTGCTTGATCCCTCTCGCCGCTCCACCCGTGAACTGTTCCTGAAAATGAGGAACTTCTTGGCTCCGAGGACGACCTTGACACCATGCTGACGATGATGTTGACCTTGGTGATGTTGCTGGCCGATGTAGAGAGCGATAGCGAGGCCATCGATAGTGATCATGGACCTCTTGCCATGATAGTGTTTTTTAGTTGTTCTGTTATTCTGATGTACATGATTGAAACATTATTTATAAAATCAGTTGGTTCATTGCTTAATATGCTTGATTATAATATACATTTGGCTATTGATTTACTTGGTTCCATTTGGATATGTTTGATTGGTCTATTGGTTTGATTGTCTCTGGACTGATTTGGACTGATTACATTTCTACTATCTAATTTTTTTTTTTTTTTGGGAAATCATGACAAACAGAGGTAATGTTGTCTAAATTTCCGCTTAAAAGTGTTTTTGATAATGCCAACGGGGGAGAGATCAGTGAATTGCATAAGTACGGGGAGTTTAATTTAAAGCTTTCACATGATTACATCACTAACCCTATATTATGCATGCATTACGGGGGAAGATTGCGCTTAAATCTCTGATATACATATATATATGCAATTGTTTCTCTTTATTCCATTGATTCAGATTGTCATCATCAAAAAGGGGGAGAATGTGAATACATGTGTCTCAAGCATGTCAAATGGTTTTGATGATAACAAAGTCAAAGATGAAGACCAAAGAGCAAATGAGAAAGCCAAGTATCAAAGGAAGAAATCAAGAGGCTTAGATATAGGCATAAGTACATCAATGTTAAATGCTCCAAAGATACCTCAAATGGTTTTTCAAAAATGATTTTAATCAATATTGATTTCAAAGACAAATTCCTAAAAAGAGAACTTATTTTATCCTGGATCATGCCAAACAATGCTACATTTTTTAATCCATGTTTTCTAAAGCTTAGGAATGATATAAAACAGTTTTAAGGCTTGAAAAATGAGTTTAAGGTATAGTGTAATCGATTACAAGTTTAGTAATCGATTATAAGCTAACAATATAAGCCTTGTAATCGATTACACCATTTCAAATCGATTACTCGAAAAAATCGAAAACGTGTAATCGATTACACCAAGTCATGTAATCGATTACCATGTTCCCGAAAGCCAAAATGAACACGACCAAAGGGCTATGTAATCGATTACACCATTTCTGTAATCGATTACCGTCTAATCGATTACACCAAGTCATGTAATCGATTACCATGTTCCCAAAAAGCCAAGAACATGTCCAAGAGGGCCATGTAATCGATTACATCAATATTGTAATCGATTACCATGAAGTCAGAGGGCGTGTAATCGATTACACAGGTCATGTAATCGATTACCACAAGCCCATAGTAAAGCCAAGAACACGTTATTTTCCATGTAATCGATTACCAAAGGCTTGTAATCGATTACCAAGGTTCTGACATGCCCAACGGCTATATTGAATGCATTTAATGCTTGGCTTTAACCACCCCCAACGGCTCTTTTAATGAATGGGCTTTAAATACATTGGTTGGGACATCATTAAGGGTTGTTCTTAAACCTAAAAACATCATAGCTATACATCATACGAGAATCAAACTCTGAAATCTTTCTTGCTCTGTTTTTGTCCAATCTTTGAGATATCTTTGTGAGCATTATTAGAACTTCAATTTGTATCATCTACTCTAGTGAGAGCTTCTCAAATTCAATCTAAATTGCTGTATAAGATAGAGGGTGAGGCATCCCTCAATTTGTAAAGGGTGAGGCATCTCTTGTTTGAAGAGACTCAAGCTCAAGGGTGAGGCATCCCAAGGAGTTGAGGGCTCAAGTTTGTAAAGGTATTCAAGCACCTATTGAAGCTTGAGGATATAGTGGAAAATCTCAAGTTGTTGCTTGGGGACTGGACGTAGATCACAAGTGGATTGGTGATCGAACCAGGATAAACGATTGAGTTTGTTTTCTCTAAACCCTTCTCTTTATACTTGTGCATTGCTTATACTCATACTTGAATTACTTCTCTCTTGGTTAGTTATTAAGCAATATACATTGTTCTTATCAATTCATTCATTTCAATTAGTCAATAGCTTCAACGAAAATTAATAATCAAGTGTTTTGCGAAAGAATTGCGAACTTGTTTTACAAACTCAATTCACCCCCCTCTTGAGTATTGAAGCCACTTGGTAACAAGTGGTATCAGAGCTAGACTCTTGTATAAAGAGCTTAGCCGCTTCAAGAGTAAAGATGGCTTCAAATGGTTTTTCTAATGAAAGTTCTTCTATAAATAGGCCTCCTTTTTCAATGGGGATGGTTATGCATATTGGAAAGAAAGAATGAAGATTTTTATTGAAGCTATTGATATTGATGTGTGGGATGCTGTTGAAAATGGTCCTTTTATCCCCACACGCCTAGTTGATGGTGTTAGAACAAATACACCAAGAAATGAATGGACCGATGATGACAAGAAAAGGTTCAATACAACTTGAGAGCCAAGAATATCATTACTACCTCTTTAGGATATGATGAGTTCTTTAGGGTGTCAAATTGTAAGACCGCTCAAGAAATGTGGGATACATTGCAAGTAACTCATGAAGGTACAAGTGAGGTAAAAAGATCTAGAATTAACACACTCACTCACGAATATGAATTGTTTAGAATGAACCAAGGGGAAAGCATTCAAGAAATGCAAAAACGTTTTACTCATATAATTAACCATATTGCTTCATTGGGAAAAACTTTTGCCAATGAAGATCTTATTAACAAAGTTTTGAGATGTTTGAGCAGAAATTGGCAACCCAAGGTGACGGCAATATCGGAATCAAGAAATCTTGCCGCAATGACTTTGGCCACTCTCTTTGGAAAGCTTCAAGAGCATGAGTTGGAACTAAACCGATTAAGTCAAAATGAAGAGCAAGATAAGAAGAAGAAGGGAATTGCACTCAAAGCCACCTCTTCCATACTTGAAAATGATGATGAAGATGGTGAAGAGGATGCTGAAAATATTGAACTAAGTGAGGAGAATCTTAGTCTCCTTGTGAGAAAATTTGGAAGATTTCTAAAGAAAAGGGACTTCAAAGAAGACCACCCTTTCCTCAAAAGAAAGCATATCACAAAGGAGAAGGATCCTCTACTCCTCCAAAATGCTACGAATGCGGAAAACCGGGACATATGAAAATGGAGTGTCCTACATATCTCAAGAAGACGGAGAAGTTTGAGAAAAGACCCTCCAAGGAAAAGAAAGGAGAAGAGCATACATAGCTTGGGAGGACAATGACTTAAGCTCTTCCGACGATTCCGAAGATGAAGAAGCCCATCTTTGCCTCATGGCTCAAGGAGAAGAAGGTGGAGAAAGCGACACCGAGGTAACCTCTTCTAACCTAGAACCTCCACCTACTTATGATGAATTGCAAGATGCCTTTCAAGAATTGCATGATGAATCCTTGAGACTCACTAAAATGATTTTATCTTCAAATAAAACAATCTCCCTATTGACAAACAAAGTTTCTACTTTAACTAAGGAGATAAATGAACTTAAAATTGAAAATGAGACCTTAGGACTCATAGATGCTAATTCATCATGCATGACTTGTTCCTCACATGATAATGCATCCATACCATTACCTTGCTTGTCATGTAAAGCTTTTGAAAAAGAAATTGAGGACTTGAAAAACACTCTTGCAAAATTTACTATGGGAAGAGATAATTTGAACATGCTACTAAGCAAACAAAGGTGTGTTTTTCAAAAAGCCGGATTGGGATACAATCCAAATAATCATCAAAAATCCTACAATAATTTCTTTGTTCCATCTAAAACTTCAAGTACCCCCTTTATCAAATGTTTTCATTGTGGTAGGAAAAGGCATAGTGCATCCACTTGCAATGTTAGAAAGAATATAAATACTAAAGTTGGAATAAAAAGGGTTTGGGTTCCTAAAGGCACCATGCCTAACTCTAACACACAAGGACCCAAGACAATTTGGGTACCAAAAGTTAAAACTTGAATGTGTGTTGTAGGTGTGCTTGAAGACCAAGAGCTCAAATTGGTATCTTGATAGTGGTTGCTCCAAGCACATGACCGGTGATGGGTCAAAGTTCTCCTCCCTTACTCTCAAGAAACATGGTCATGTCACATATGGTGACAACAACAAAGGGAAGATTCTTGGAATTGGCAAAGTTGGTAAGACTCCTTCATCATCTATTGATAATGTTTTACTTGTTGAAGGACTTAAACATAATTTGCTTAGTATTAGTCAATTATGTGATAAAGGCAATAGAGTTATATTTGATTCAAATTGTTGCATAATTGAGAGTAAGGATGATAAACATGTTAGGTTTGTTGGTCATAGGGTCAATAACATATATATGATTAGCCTTGATGACATTTCCTCAAATGATGCTAATTGCTTTATGACTAGAGAAAATGATTCATGGTTATGGCATAGAAGAATTGCTCACATTCACATGGATCACTTAAACAAATTAGTTTCTAAAGAACTAGTAATTGGTCTTCCAAAGCTCAAATTTGAAAAAGATAAACTTTGTGATGCATGTCAAAAGGAAAACAAGTAAAGGTCTCTTTTAAAGCTAAAAATGTGGTTTCAACTTCAAGACCTCTACAACTTTTGCACATGGATCTTTTTGGTCCCTCTAGAACTATGAGCTTTGGGGGAATTACTATGCCTTAGTGATTGTGGACGATTTTTCTAGGTTTACATGGACATTGTTTTTATCTCACAAAAATGATGCTTTTCAATCATTCAAAAAGCTTGCTAAAGTTATCCAAAACGAAAAAGGTTTTTGTATTGCATCCATAAGAAGTGATCATGGTGGTGAATTTGAAAACCATGAATTTGAAACGTTTTGTGATGAACATGACATTGAGCATAATTTTTCAGCCCCTAGAACACCACAACAAAATGGTGTTGTAGAAAGAAAAAATCGATCTTTAGAAGAAATGGCAAGAACTATGCTCAATGAGGCCAACCTTCCTAAGTATTTTTGGGCGGATGCGGTTAACACCGCTTGTTATGTTATGAATAGGGCTCTAATAAGGCCAATTTTAAAGAAAACCCCTATGAATTATACAAAGGAAGGAAACCAAATGTCTCACATTTTCATGTTTTTGGATGTAAATGTTTTGTTCTAAATAATGGAAAGGATAACTTGGGGAAGTTTGATGCAAAATCTGATGAGGGAATCTTTCTTGGTTATTCTATACATAGTAAGGCCTTTAGGGTTTATAACAAACGAACAATGACCATAGAAGAGTCCATACATGTTGCATTTGATGAGACTAACCCAAACGAGCCAAGAAAGGAGCTTGTTGATGATGTTGCAGAAAACCTTGCAAGAATTCACCTTGGAAATCAAGAAGAAGAAGTCAAGAAGCAAGAAGAAAGCCCATATGATTCCCAAGACAGAGGACTCTCAAATCATGGATCTTCCCAAGGAATGGAAAACATCAAGATATCATCCTCTTGACAAAGTGATAGGTGATGTATCAAAAGGGGTAATCACTGTAACTCTCTTAGAGATGCATGTAATCATATGGCTTTTGTTTCTCAAGTTGAACCTAAAAACATAAATGAGGCCATTAATGATGAACATTGGATCTTGGCCATGCAAGATGAATTAAATCAATTTGAAAGGAATCAAGTTTGGGAATTAGTTCCAAGGCCCAATGATCATCCAATAATTGGCACCAAATGGGTTTTTAGGAACAAACTTGATGAAACGGGCTTAATAATAAGAAACAAGGCTAGGCTTGTAGCTAAGGGTATAATCAAGAAGAAGGCATAGATTATGAAGAAACGTATGCTCCCGTAGCTAGACTAGAAGCCATTAGAATGTTACTTGCATATGCTTGCATCATGGATTTCAAACTCTTTCAAATGGATGTCAAAAGTGCCTTTTTAAATGGTTTCATACAAGAAGAAGTATATGTTGATCAACCTCCTGGTTTTGAAAACTTTGAACTTGCCCAACCATGTTTTCAAACTTAAAAAGGCCTTGTATGGCTTAAAACAAGCTCCTAGAGCTTGGTATGAAAGGTTGAGCAAGTTCCTTTTAGAAAATGGTTTCTCTAGGGGAAAGGTTGACACAACTCTTTTCATCAAACATAAAAAGCATGACATTTTACTTGTTCAAATATATGTTGATGATATTATATTTGGTGCTACTAATGACTCTCTTTGTAAAGAATTTGCCAATATCATGCAAAGTGAGTTTGAGATGTCCATGATGGGTGAGCTCAACTTCTTCCTTGGACTTCAAATCAAGCAAACAAGAAATGGGACTTTCATAAGTCAATCAAAATATTGCAAGGAGTTGCTCAAGAAGTTTGGAATGGAAGGAGCAAAGCAAATGGCTACACCAATGGGAACTCCTCGCTTACTTGGACAAGGATGAAGGAGGTAAATCGGTAGAAATCACTAAGTATAGAGGTATAATTGGCTCACTCCTTTATCTTACCGCAAGTAGACCGGATATCATGTTTAGTGTATGCATGTGTGCTAGATTTCAAGCAAATCCTAAAGAATCACACCTAAGTCTTTGTAAAACGTATTATGAAATATCTAATAGGCACTTCACAAATGGGATTATGGTACCCTAAGGGTGCTTCATGTTGTTTGGTTGGTTATTCCGATTCTGATTTTGCTTTGGGTGCAAAATGGATAGGAAGAGCACTAGTGGGACATGCCACTTGCTTGAAGCTCACTAGTTTCTTGGCATAGCAAGAAGCAAAATAGTGTGGCATTGTCAACAAATTGTAAGTGAATATGTTGCGGTACCGAGTTGTTGTGCTCAAATCCTTTGGATGAAGCAACAACTTCTAGACTATGGTCTTGAGTGGATCACATCCCCATAAGATGTGATAACACTAGTGCAATCAATCTATCTAAGAATCCCATTTTACACTCAAGAACAAAGCACATTGAAATAAGGCATCATTTCATAAGAGATCATGTTCAAAAAGGTGATTGCATACTTGAATTTGTTGAAACAACTAAGCAATTAGCTGACATTTTCACTAAACCCCTAGCAAAAGAAGCATTTTTCTATATAAGAAATGAACTTGGCATATTAGATCAATCATGTATAAGCTGAATGCTGCATAAATACATTGCCTTGCCTTGCACATAAAAATGCAAATTGTTGCATAATCATGCTTTTTCCTGCACAATCATGTCCCTTTGCTGTATAATTTTTGATTTTTATTCCTATACTGACTTGAGCGTCGGAGTTTCCCCCTAAGTTGTTTTGCAGGTGCTTCTTCATGTTAAAGATCTCCAAGAAATGCAAAAACATGCAAAAACATCACACATTCACCCAAAATGGGGTAACTCTTGGTAAAAGTAGTAATCTTGCATGATTAAATGTTTTGGATCAAAATCAATGTGAATTACATGCCTAAATAAATGTTTGAAATTGATTCAAAGATGCTTATGAATCAACTTGATTGTTTTAAAATTGATCCTTAGTCGCTGTTTGAAACGCAAAAAACTGAGTTTTAGTAGTATGGTAATCGATTACAAGACCCTTGTAATCGATTACAAAAATTCTTACAAGCCGATGTCGATTACACATAACGTAATCGATTACATCATTTCCCGAGAACTCAGGTAATCGATTACACATATCTATCGTAATCGATTACAAGGTTCCCAGAGAAATCTGGTAATCGATTACACCGAAATGGTAATCGATTACGTGAAAAACGAAGGTGTGTAATCGATTACACAACCCATGTAATCGATTACAAAGGGGTTTAAAAGGCTTCGACGCGCGAAGGTCATTCATTCTGAAATTCTCAACCTCTTCTTCTCCCTTGCTCTCACTCTGCTCTCATCTCCCAAATCCCCTTCTCACTCATTTCTCCACCAAATCACCCAAAATCTCCTCCCTCTCACTCGGAATCCTCTCTCCACCATAACCCAACCACCAAATCATCTCCAAATTCACCACATTTTCACTCAAATCTTCACCCACACCTTCGTTCTTCCTCTCCTTCGTCCCCACGAGCCATAACCCTCCAAACACCATTCACACACCTCCAAACACCCGCAAACACTCACCCATCTCATCTAAACTCATCCATGGCTGACCCATCCCACCGTTCTAAACGTGCGAGGACGGGGACCACCATTGGTGAGTCCTCCGGTGCTCCCCACGCAATATTTCGGGGTTGGACCTCACCGGACACTTCTCCACCACCAAGAAGGCGGAGCTCTTCGGGAAGAACTTCCAACTACGGAAGCTCATCTCTCCACGCTATCTTCCTCACTCATTTTTCTTGAGCCTCCGGAGTGCTTCCATTGCTTGAGAGGCTAGGCTTGCTTGGATTTCTAAGCATTCGAAAGCCATCTATCCCAACCCGGTAAGAGTGTTCTACGCCAACCGAGGTATGAAGACCATTGCTTGATCTCTGAAGTGAAGAAAACTCATATTAAGATCACTCGGGAAGTATGGTGTAGGTTGACCAAGCTAACCTATGCTGGGACCAGCTTCTTTGGCAACGAAAATGCCTGGGGTGACGAGTTTGAGTACAAGAGCGCCTTGACATCCCTGATTCGCTCAGCTACGTGCTTCCCAGGAACAACAAGAGGGTGATGGCAATCGGTCGACCATGGAGAACAGGGGTACTCCATTACCGGGTTGTTCGAGGCCCGATTCCCAGAGGAGGAATTATTCCCGGATACTACGTGATGACGTGGTGGTCTTGTGGGCCATGACCACCGATAGGCCAATCAATCGGGCCAATTACATCATTCGGCACATGCTTTGGATGTAAAGAAAAAGAAAACTCGCCTCCCCTACGCTATGCTTTGGTCACCGCCATCCCGGAGCACCGTCGCATCTCCCCGGCTAGAGGAGTCCAAGGATACCAGCTCCAAGGGACCTCAATCTATTGGATTGCACACTCTGAAAAAGCTTCAGCTGTACAAGGTTGATGGGAGATGGCACTATCTGGCTCATGGCAGCTACGGGCACATCCCTCATGGTCCGGATGATGATGATGATGATGAGGACCAGCGGGAATACCGCACCGCTCCACCGCTCCGGTCACATTGGAGCTTCTACTGCAAGAGATGCGAAGTTTGGCCACCACAGGGATACCAGGCTGGACCGCATTGAGCAGAAGGTGGACCACCTCGAGCTTAGGATGGACTACTCCGATCAGGAGCTTGCTGCCATCCGGTCGCATTTGGAGGGCACCAGACATGCTGCACCATCCACCTCCTCTGCTCCTCCTCCTGCTCCACTATCATTTGCTTTGATCCCTCTGCCGCTCCAGTCTTGTTCTGCTGAAAATGAGGAACTTCTTGGCTCCGAGGACGACCTTGACACCGGTGACGATGATGTTGACCTTGGTGATGTTGCTGCTGATGTAGAGAGCGATAGCGAGGCCACTGATAGTGATCATGGACCTCTGCCATGATAGTGTTTTTTAGTTGTTCTGTTATTCTGATGTACATGATTGAAACATTATTTATAAAATCAGTTGGTTCATTGCTTAATATGCTTGTTTATAATATACATTTGGCTATTGATTTACTTGGTTCCATTTGGATATGTTTGATTGGTCTATTGGTTTGATTGTCTCTGGACTGATTTGGACTGATTACATTTCTACTATCTAATTTTTTTTTTTTTGGGAAATCATGACAAACAGAGGTAATGTTGTCCAAATTTCCGCTTAAAAGTGTTTTTGATAATGCCAACGGGGGAGAGATCAGTGAATTGCATAAGTACGGGGGAGTTTAATTTAAAGCTTTCACATGATTACATCACTAACCCTATATTATGCATGCATTACGGGGGAGGATTGCGCTTAAATCTCTGATATACATATATATATGCAATTGTTTCTCTTTATTCCATTGATTCAGATTGTCATCATCAAAAAGGGGGAGAATGTGAATGCATGTGTCTCGAAGCATGTCAAATGGTTTTTGATGATAACAAAGTCAAAGATGAAGACCAAAGAGCAAATGAGAAAGCCAAGTATCAAAGGAAGAAATCAAGAGGCTTAGATATAGGCATAAGTACATCAATGTTAAATGCTCCAAAGATACCTCAAATGGTTTTTCAAAAATGATTTTAATCAATATTGATTTCAAAGATCAAATTCCTAAAAAGAGAACTTCTTTTATCCTGGATCATGCCAAACAATGCTACATTTTGTTTAATCCATGTTTTCTAAAGCTTAGGAATGATATAAAACAGTTTTAAGGCTTGAAAAATGAGTTTAAGGTATAGTGTAATCGATTACCAGAGTTTAGTAATCGATTACAAGCTAAACAGAAGCCTTGTAATCGATTACACCATTTATGTAATCGATTACCAGAAAGTCAGAGAACGTGTAATCGATTACACCAAGTCATGTAATCGATTACCATGTTCCCGAAAGCCAAGAAAAGAACACGACCAAAGGGCTATGTAATCGATTACACCATTTCGTAATCGATTACCCGAAAAGTCGAGAACGTGTAATCGATTACACCAAGTCATGTAATCGATTACCATGTTCCCAGAAAGCCAAGAACATGTCCAAGAGGGCCATGTAATCGATTACATCAATATTGTAATCGATTACCATGAAGTCAGAGGGCGTGTAATCGATTACACAGGTCATGTAATCGATTACCACAAGCCCAGAAAGCCAAGAACACGTTGTATTTTCCATGTAATCGATTACCAAAGGCTTGTAATCGATTACCAAGGTTCTGACATGCCCAACGGCTATATTGAATGCATTTAATGCTTGGCTTTAACCACCCCCAACGGCTCTTTTAATGAATGGGCTTTAAATACATTGGTTGGGACATCATTAAGGGTTGTTCTTGAACCTAAAAACATCATAGCTATACATCATACGAGAATCAAACTCTGAAATCTTTCTTGCTCTGTTTTTGTCCATTCTTTGAGATATCTTTGTGAGCATTATTAGAACTTCAATTTGTATCATCTACTCTAGTGAGAGCTTCTCAAATTCAATCTAAATTGCTGTATAAGATAGAGGGTGAGGCATCCCTCAATTTGTAAAGGGTGAGGCATCTCTTTGGTTGAAGAGACTCAAGCTCAAGGTGAGGCATCCCAAGGAGTTGAGGGCTCAAGTTTGTAAAGGTATTCAAGCACCTATTGAAGCTTGAGGATATAGTGGAAAATCTCAAGTTGTTGCTTGGGACTTTGGACGTAGATCACAAGTGGATTGGTGATCGAACCAGATAAACGATTGAGTTTGTTTTCTCTAAACCCTTCTCTTTATACTTGTGCATTGCTTATACTCATACTTGATTACTTCTCTCTTGGTTGGTTATTAAGCAATATACATTGTTCTTATCAATTCATTCATTTCAATTAGTCAATAGCTTCAACGAAAATCAATAATCAAGTGTTTTGCGAAAGAATTGCGAACTTGTTTTACAAACTCAATTCACCCCCCTCTTGAGTATTGAAGCCACTTGGTAACAAGTGGTATCAGAGCTAGACTCTTGTATAAAGAGCTTAGCCGCTTCAAGAGTAAAGATGGCTTCAAATGATTTTTCTAATGAAAGTTCTTCTATAAATAGGCCTCCCTTTTCAATGGGGATGGTTATGCATATTGGAAAGAAAGAATGAAGATTTTTATTGAAGCTATTGATATTGATGTGTGGGATGCTATTGAAAATGGTCCTTTTATCCCCACACGTCTAGTTGATGGTGTTAGAACAAATACACCAAGAAATGAATGGACCGATGATGACAAGAAAAAGGTTCAATACAACTTGAGAGCCAAGAATATCATTACTACCTCTTTAGGATATGATGAGTTCTTTAGGGTGTCAAATTGTAAGACCGCTCAAGAAATGTGGGATACATTGCAAGTAACTCATGAAGGTACAAGTGAGGTAAAAAGATCTAGAATTAACACACTCACTCACGAATATGAATTGTTTAGAATGAACCAAGGGAAAGCATTCAAGAAATGCAAAAACGTTTTACTCATATAATTAATCATCTTGCTTCATTGGGAAAAACTTTTGCCAATGAAGATCTTATTAACAAAGTTTTGAGATGTTTGAGCGAAATTGGCAACCCAAGGTGACGGCAATATCGGAATCAAGAAATCTTGCCGCAATGACTTTGGCCACTCTCTTTGGAAAGCTTCAAGAGCATGAGTTGGAACTAAACCGATTAAGTCAAAATGAAGAGCAAGATAAGAAGAAGAAGGGAATTGCACTCAAAGCCACCTCTTCCATACTTGAAAATGATGATGAAGATGGTGAAGAGGATGCTGAAAATATTGAACTAAGTGAGGAGAATCTTAGTCTCCTTGTGAGAAAATTTGGAAGATTTCTAAAGAAAAAGGGACTTCAAAGAAGACCACCCTTTCCTCAAAAGAAAGCATATCACAAAGGAGAAGGATCCTCTACTCCTCCAAAATGCTACGAATGCGGAAAACCGGGACATATGAAAATGGAGTGTCCTACATATCTCAAGAAGACGGAGAAGTTTGAGAAAAGACCCTCCAAGGAAAAGAAAGGAAGAAGAGCATACATAGCTTGGGAGGACAATGACTTAAGCTCTTCCGACGATTCCGAAGATGAAGAAGCCCATCTTTGCCTCATGGCTCAAGGAGAAGAAGGTGGAGAAAGCGACACCGAGGTAACCTCTTCTAACCTAGAACCTCCACCTACTTATGATGAATTGCAAGATGCCTTTCAAGAATTGCATGATGAATCCTTGAGACTCACTAAAATGATTTTATCTTCAAATAAAACAATCTCCCTATTGACAAACAAAGTTTCTACTTTAACTAAGGAGATAAATGAACTTAAAATTGAAAATGAGACCTTAGGACTCATAGATGCTAATTCATCATGCATGACTTGTTCCTCACATGATAATGCATCCATATCATTACCTTGTTTATCATGTAAAGCTTTTGAAAAAGAAATTGAGGACTTGAAAAACACTCTTGCAAAATTTACTATGGGAAGAGATAATTTGAACATGCTACTAAGCAAACAAAGGTGTGTTTTTCAAAAAGCCGGATTGGGATACAATCCAAATAATCATCAAAAATCCTACAATAATTTCTTTGTTCCATCTAAAACTTCAAGTACCCCTTTATCAAATGTTTTCATTGTGGTAGGAAAGGGCATAGTGCATCCACTTGCAATGTTAGAAAGAATATAAATACTAAAGTTGGAATAAAAAGGGTTTGGGTTCCTAAAGGCACCATGCCTAACTCTAACACACAAGGACCCAAGACAATTTGGGTACCAAAAGTTAAAACTTGAATGTGTGTTGTAGGTGTGCTTGAAGACCAAGAGCTCAAATTGGTATCTTGATAGTGGTTGCTCCAAGCACATGACCGGTGATGGGTCAAAGTTCTCCTCCCTTACTCTCAAGAAACATGGTCATGTCACATATGGTGACAACAACAAAGGGAAGATTCTTGGAATTGGCAAAGTTGGTAAGACTCCTTCATCATCTATTGATAATGTTTTACTTGTTGAAGGACTTAAACATAATTTGCTTAGTATTAGTCAATTATGTGATAAAGGCAATAGAGTTATATTTGATTCAAATTGTTGCATAATTGAGAGTAAGGATGATAAACATGTTAGGTTTGTTGGTCATAGGGTCAATAACATATATATGATTAGCCTTGATGACATTTCCTCAAATGATGCTAATTGCTTTATGACTAGAGAAAATGATTCATGGTTATGGCATAGAAGAATTGCTCACATTCACATGGATCACTTAAACAAATTAGTTTCTAAAGAACTAGTAATTGGTCTTCCAAAGCTCAAATTTGAAAAAGATAAACTTTGTGATGCATGTCAAAAGGAAAACAAGTAAAGGTCTCTTTTAAAGCTAAAAATGTGGTTTCAACTTCAAGACCTCTACAACTTTTGCACATGGATCTTTTTGGTCCCTCTAGAACTATGAGCTTTGGGGGAATTACTATGCCTTAGTGATTGTGGACGATTTTTCTAGGTTTACATGGACATTGTTTTTATCTCACAAAAATGATGCTTTTCAATCATTCAAAAAGCTTGCTAAAGTTATCCAAAACGAAAAAGGTTTTTGTATTGCATCCATAAGAAGTGATCATGGTGGTGAATTTGAAAACCATGAATTTGAAACGTTTTGTGATGAACATGGCATTGAGCATAATTTTTCAGCCCCTAGAACACCACAACAAAATGGTGTTGTAGAAAGAAAAAATCGATCTTTAGAAGAAATGGCAAGAACTATGCTCAATGAGGCCAACCTTCCTAAGTATTTTTGGGCGGATGCGGTTAACACCGCTTGTTATGTTATGAATAGGGCTCTAATAAGGCCAATTTTAAAGAAAACCCCCTATGAATTATACAAAGGAAGGAAACCAAATGTCTCACATTTTCATGTTTTTGGATGTAAATGTTTTGTTCTAAATAATGGAAAGGATAACTTGGGGAAGTTTGATGCAAAATCTGATGAGGGAATCTTTCTTGGTTATTCTATACATAGTAAGGCCTTTAGGGTTTATAACAAACGAACAATGACCATAGAAGAGTCCATACATGTTGCATTTGATGAGACTAACCCAAACGAGCCAAGAAAGGAGCTTGTTGATGATGTTGCAGAAAACCTTGCAAGAATTCACCTTGGAAATCAAGAAGAAGAAGTCAAGAAGCAAGAAGAAAGCCCATATGATTCCCAAGACAAGAGGACTCTCAAATCATGGATCTTCCCAAGGAATGGAAAACATCAAGATATCATCCTCTTGACAAAGTGATAGGTGATGTATCAAAAGGGGTAATCACTCGTAACTCTCTTAGAGATGCATGTAATCATATGGCTTTTGTTTCTCAAGTTGAACCTAAAAACATAAATGAGGCCATTAATGATGAACATTGGATCTTGGCCATGCAAGATGAATTAAATCAATTTGAAAGGAATCAAGTTTGGGAATTAGTTCCAAGGCCCAATGATCATCCAATAATTGGCACCAAATGGGTTTTTAGGAACAAACTTGATGAAACGGGCTTAATAATAAGAAACAAGGCTAGGCTTGTAGCTAAGGGGTATAATCAAGAAGAAGGCATAGATTATGAAGAAACGTATGCTCCCGTAGCTAGACTAGAAGCCATTAGAATGTTACTTGCATATGCTTGCATCATGGATTTCAAACTCTTTCAAATGGATGTCAAAAGTGCCTTTTTAAATGGTTTCATACAAGAAGAAGTATATGTTGATCAACCTCCTGGTTTTGAAAACTTTGAACTTGCCCAACCATGTTTTTAAACTTAAAAAGGCCTTGTATGGCTTAAAACAAGCTCCTAGAGCTTGGTATGAAAGGTTGAGCAAGTTTCTTTTAGAAAATGGTTTCTCTAGGGGAAAGGTTGACACAACTCTTTTCATCAAACATAAAAAGCATGACATTTTACTTGTTCAAATATATGTTGATGATATTATATTTGGTGCTACTAATGACTCTCTTTGTAAAGAATTTGCCAATATCATGCAAAGTGAGTTTGAGATGTCCATGATGGGTGAGCTCAACTTCTTCCTTGGACTTCAAATCAAGCAAACAAGAAATGGGACTTTCATAAGTCAATCAAAATATTGCAAGGAGTTGCTCAAGAAGTTTGGAATGGAAGGAGCAAAGCAAATGGCTACACCAATGGGAACTTCCTCGCTACTTGGACAAGGATGAAGGAGGTAAATCGGTAGAAATCACTAAGTATAGAGGTATAATTGGCTCACTCCTTTATCTTACCGCAAGTAGACCGGATATCATGTTTAGTGTATGCATGTGTGCTAGATTTCAAGCAAATCCTAAAGAATCACACCTAAGTGTCTGTAAAACGTATTATGAAATATCTAATAGGCACTTCACAAATGGGATTATGGTACCCTAAGGGTGCTTCATGTTGTTTGGTTGGTTATTCCGATTCTGATTTTGCTGGATGCAAAATGGATAGGAAGAGCACTAGTGGGACATGCCACTTGCTTGAAGCTCACTAGTTTCTTGGCATAGCAAGAAGCAAAATAGTGTGGCATTGTCAACAAATGGTCAATATGTTGCGTGGGAGTTGTTGTGCTCAAATCCTTTGGATGAAGCAACAACTTCTAGACTATGGTCTTGAGCTGGATCACATCCCCATAAGATGTGATAACACTAGTGCAATCAATCTATCTAAGAATCCCATTTTACACTCAAGAACAAAGCACATTGAAATAAGGCATCATTTCATAAGAGATCATGTTCAAAAAGGTGATTGCATACTTGAATTTGTTGAAACAACTAAGCAATTAGCTGACATTTTCACTAAACCCCTAGCAAAAGAAGCATTTTTCTATATAAGAAATGAACTTGGCATATTAGATCAATCATGTATAAGCTGAATGCTGCATAAATACATTGCCTTGCTACATAAAAATGCAAATTGCTGCATAATCATGCTTTTTCCTGCACAATCATGTCCCTTTGCTGTATAATTTTTGATTTTTATTCCTATACTGACTTGAGCGTCGGAGTTTCCCCCTAAGTTGTTTTGCAGGTGCTTCTTCATGTTAAAGATCTCCAAGAAATGCAAAAACATGCAAAAACATCACACATTCACCCAAAATGGGGTAACTCTTGGTAAAAGTAGTAATCTTGCATGATTAAATGTTTTGGATCAAAATCAATGTGAATTACATGCCTAAATAATGTTTGAAATTGATTCAGCATGCTTATGAATCAACTTGATTGTTTTAAAATTGATCCTTAGTCTGTTTGAAACGCAAAAACGAGTTTTAGTAGTATGGTAATCGATTACAAGACCCTTGTAATCGATTACAAAGGTTCTCGACAAGCCGATGTCGATTACACATAACTGTAATCGATTACATCATTTTGTAGAACTCAGGTAATCGATTACACATATACCGTAATCGACACAAGGTTCCCAGATATCGGTAATCGATTACACCGAAATGGTAATCGACACGGAAAAAAAACAAGGTGTGTAATCGATTACACAACCCATGTAATCGATTACAAAGGGGTTTAAAAGGCTTCGACGCGCGAAAGGTCATTCATTCTCAAATTCTCAACCTCTTCTTCTCCCCCTCGCTCTCACTCGCTCTCATCTCCCAAATCCCCTTCTCACTCATTTCTCCACCAAATCACCCAAAATCTCCTCCCTCTCACTCGGAATCCCTCTCCCACCATAACCCAACCACCAAATCATCTCCAAATTCACCACATTTTCACTCAAATCTTCACCCACACCTTCGTTCTTCCTCTCCTTCGTCCCCACGAGCCATAACCCTCCAAACACCATTCACACACCTCCAAACACCCCCAAACACTCACCCAATCTCAGCTAAACTCATCCATGGCTGACCCATCCCACCGTTCTAAACGTGCGAGGACAGGACCACTGTTGGTGAGTCCTCCAGTGCTCCCCCACGCAACATTTCGGGGTTGGACCTCACCGACACTTCTCCACCACCAAGAAGGCGGAGCTCTTCGGAAGAACTTCCAACTACGGAAGCTCATCTCTCCACGCTATCTTCCTCACTCCTCTCGCACGAGTGAGCCTCCTCGGAGTGCTTCCACCGCTTGAGAGGCTAGGCTTGCTTGGATTTCTAAGCATTCGAAAAGCCATCTATCCCAACCTGGTAAGAGTGTTCTACGCCAATCCGAGGTATGAAGACCATTGCTTGATCTCTCGAAGTGAAGAAAACTCGATTAAGATCACTCGGGAAGAATGGTGTAGGTTGACCAAGCTAACCTATGCTTTGGGACCAGCTTCTTTGGCAACGAAAATGCCCGGGTGACGAGTTTGAGTACAAGAGCGCCTTGACATCCCCGATTCGCTCGGGCTACGTGCTTCCCAGAACAACAAGAGGGTGATGGCAATCGGTCGACCATGGAGAACAGGGTACCCATTACCCGGTTGTTCGAGGCCCGATTCCCAGGGAGGGAATTATTCCCGCATACTACGTGATGACGTGGTGGTCTTGTGGGCCATGACCACCGATAGGCCAATCAACCGGGCCAATTACATCATTCGGCACATGCTTTGGATGTAAAGAAAAAGAAAAACTCGCCTCCCCCTACGCTATGCTTTGGTCACCGCCATCCCGGAGCACCGTCGCATCTCCCCGGGCCGAGGAGTCCAAGGATACCAGCTCCAAGGGACCTCAATCTATTGGATTGCACACTCGAAAAAGCTTCACCGTACAAGGTTGATGGGAGATGGCACTATCTCGGCTCATGGCGGCTACGGCACATCCCTCATGGTCCTGGATGATGATGATGATGATGAGGACCAGCGGCCTACGCACCAGCTCCACCGCTCCAAATCACATTGGAGCTTCTACCGCAAGAGATGCGAAGTTTGGCCACCACAAGGGATACCGGGGCCGGGACCGCATTGAGCGAAGCGTGGACCACCTCGAGCTTAGGATGGACTACTCCGATCGGAGCTTGCGCCATCCGGCCGCATTTGGAGGGCACCGGACATGCCGCACCATCCACCTCCTCTCGCTCCTCCCGCCGCTCCACTATCATTTGCTAATCCCTCTCGCTCCACCGCTTGTTCCCGCTGAAAATGAGGAACTTCTTGGCTCCGAGGACGACCTTGACACCGTGACGATGATGTTGACCTTGGTGATGTTGCTTTGCGATGTAGAGAGCGATAGCGAGGCCACTGATAGTGATCATGGACCTCTGCCATGATAGTGTTTTTTAGTTGTTCTGTTATTCTGATGTACATGATTGAAACATTATTTATAAAATCAGTTAGTTCATTGCTTAATATGCTTGATTATAATATACATTTGGCTATTGATTTACTTGGTTCCATTTGGATATGTTTGATTGATCTATTGGTTTGATTGTCTCTGGACTGATTTGGACTGATTACATTTCTACTATCTAATTTTTTTTTTGGGAAATCATGACAAACAGAGGTAATGCTGTCCAAATTTCCGCTTAAAAGTGTTTTTGATAATGCCAACGGGGGAGAGATTAGTGAATTGCATAAGTACGGGGGAGTTTAATTTAAAGCTTTCACATGATTACATCACTAACCCTATATTATGCATGCATTACGGGGGAGGATTGCGCTTAAATCTCTGATATACATATATATATGCAATTGTTTCTCTTTATTCCATTGATTCAGATTGTCATCATCAAAAAGGGGGAGAATGTGAATGCATGTGTCTCGAAGCATGTCAAATGGTTTTTGATGATAACAAAGTCAAAGATGAAGACCAAAGAGCAAATGAGAAAGCCAAGTATCAAAGGAAGAAATCAAGAGGCTTAGATATAGGCATAAGTACATCAATGTTAAATGCTCCAAAGATACCTCAAATGGTTTTTCAAAAATGATTTTAATCAATATGGCTTTCAAAGATCAAATTCCTAAAAGAGAACTTCTTTTATCCTGGATCATGCCAAACAATGCTACATTTTGTTTAATCCATGTTTTCTAAAGCTTAGGAATGATATAAAACAGTTTTAAGGCTTGAAAAATGAGTTTAAGGTATAGTGTAATCGATTACCGTAGTTTAGTAATCGACATAAGCTAACAGAAGCCTTGTAATCGATTACACCATTTATAATCGACACGTAAAGTCGAGAGAACGTAATCGATTACACCAAGTCATGTAATCGATTACCATGTTCCCAGAAAGCCAAGAACACGACCAAAAGGGCTATGTAATCGATTACACCATTTCTGTAATCGATTACCAGAAAGTCAGAGAACGTGTAATCGATTACACCAAGTCATGTAATCGATTACCATGTTCCCAAAAAGCCAAGAACATGTCCAAGAGGGCCATGTAATCGATTACATCAATATTGTAATCGATTACCATGAAGTCAGAGGGCGTGTAATCGATTACACAGGTCATGTAATCGATTACCACAAGCCCAGAAAGCCAAGAACACGTATTTTCCATGTAATCGATTACAAAGGCTTGTAATCGATTACCAAGGTTCTGACATGCCCAACGGCTATATTGAATGCATTTAATGCTTGGCTTTAACCACCCCCAACGGCTCTTTTAATGAATGGGCTTTAAATACATTGGTTGGGACATCATTAAGGGTTGTTCTTGAACCTAAAAACATCATAGCTATACATCATACGAGAATCAAACTCAAATCTTTCTTGCTCTGTTTTTGTCCAATCTTTGAGATATCTTTGTGAGCATTATTAGAACTTCAATTTGTATCATCTACTCTAGTGAGAGCTTCTCAAATTCAATCTAAATTGTCTGTATAAGATAGAGGGTGAGGCATCCCTCAATTTGTAAAGGGTGAGGCATCTCTTTGGTTGAAGAGACTCAAGCTCAAGGGTGAGGCATCCCAAGGAGTTGAGGGCTCAAGTTTGTAAAGGTATTCAAGCACCTATTGAAGCTTGAGGATATAGTGGAAAATCTCAAGTTGTTGCTTGGGATGGACGTAGATCACAAGTGGATTGGTGATCGAACCAGGATAAACGATTGAGTTTGTTTTCTCTAAACCCTTCTCTTTATACTTGTGCATTGCTTATACTCTTACTTGATTACTTCTCTCTTGGTTGGTTATTAAGCAATATACATTGTTCTTATCAATTCATTCATTTCAATTAGTCAATAGCTTCAACGAAAATCAATAATCAAGTGTTTTGCGAAAGAATTGCGAACTTGTTTTACAAACTCAATTCACCCCCTCTTGAGTATTGAAGCCACTTGGTAACAAGTGGTATCAGAGCTAGACTCTTGTATAAAGAGCTTAGCCGCTTCAAGAGTAAAGATGGCTTCAAATGGTTTTTCTAATGAAAGTTCTTCTATAAATAGGCCTCCTTTTTCAATGGGGATGGTTATGCATATTGGAAAGAAAGGATGAAGATTTTTATTGAAGCTATTGATATTGATGTGTGGGATGCTATTGAAAATGGTCCTTTTATCCTCACACGTCTAGTTGATGGTGTTAGAACAAATACACCAAGAAATGAATGGACCGATGATGACAAGAAAAAGGTTCAATACAACTTGAGAGCCAAGAATATCATTACTACCTCTTTAGGATATGATGAGTTCTTTAGGGTGTCAAATTGTAAGACCGCTCAAGAAATGTGGGATACATTGCAAGTAACTCATGAAGGTACAAGTGAGGTAAAAAGATCTAGAATTAACACACTCACTCACGAATATGAATTGTTTAGAATGAACCAAGGGAAAGCATTCAAGAAATGCAAAAACGTTTTACTCATATAATTAATCATCTTGCTTCATTGGGAAAAACTTTTGCCAATGAAGATCTTATTAACAAAGTTTTGAGATGTTTGAGCGAAATTGGCAACCCAAGGTGACGGCAATATCGGAATCAAGAAATCTTGCCGCAATGACTTTGGCCACTCTCTTTGGAAAGCTTCAAGAGCATGAGTTGGAACTAAACCGATTAAGTCAAAATGAAGAGCAAGATAAGAAGAAGAAGGGAATTGCACTCAAAGCCACCTCTTCCATACTTGAAAATGATGATGAAGATGGTGAAGAGGATGCTGAAAATATTGAACTAAGTGAGGAGAATCTTAGTCTCCTTGTGAGAAAATTTGGAAGATTTCTAAAGAAAAGGGACTTCAAAGAAGACCACCCTTTCCTCAAAAGAAAGCATATCACAAAGGAGAAGGATCCTCTACTCCTCCAAAATGCTACGAATGCGGAAAACCGGGACATATGAAAATGGAGTGTCCTACATATCTCAAGAAGACGGAGAAGTTTGAGAAAAGACCCTCCAAGGAAAAGAAAGGGAGAAGAGCATACATAGCTTGGGAGGACAATGACTTAAGCTCTTCCGACGATTCCGAAGATGAAGAAGCCCATCTTTGCCTCATGGCTCAAGGAGAAGAAGGTGGAGAAAGCGACACCGAGGTAACCTCTTCTAACCTAGAACCTCCACCTACTTATGATGAATTGCAAGATGCCTTTCAAGAATTGCATGATGAATCCTTGAGACTCACTAAAATGATTTTATCTTCAAATAAAACAATCTCCCTATTGACAAACAAAGTTTCTACTTTAACTAAGGAGATAAATGAACTTAAAATTGAAAATGAGACCTTAGGACTCATAGATGCTAATTCATCATGCATGACTTGTTCCTCACATGATAATGCATCCATACCATTACCTTGTTGTCATGTAAAGCTTTTGAAAAAGAAATTGAGGACTTGAAAAACACTCTTGCAAAATTTACTATGGGAAGAGATAATTTGAACATGCTACTAAGCAAACAAAGGTGTGTTTTTCAAAAAGCCGGATTGGGATACAATCCAAATAATCATCAAAAATCCTACAATAATTTCTTTGTTCCATCTAAAACTTCAAGTACCCCTTTATCAAATGTTTTCATTGTGGTAGGAAAGGGCATAGTGCATCCACTTGCAATGTTAGAAAGAATATAAATACTAAAGTTGGAATAAAAAGGGTTTGGGTTCCTAAAGGCACCATGCCTAACTCTAACACACAAGGACCCAAGACAATTTGGGTACCAAAAGTTAAAACTTGAATGTGTGTTGTAGGTGTGCTTGAAGACCAAGAGCTCAAATTGGTATCTTGATAGTGGTTGCTCCAAGCACATGACCGGTGATGGGTCAAAGTTCTCCTCCCTTACTCTTAAGAAACATGGTCATGTCACATATGGTGACAACAACAAAGGGAAGATTCTTGGAATTGGCAAAGTTGGTAAGACTCCTTCATCATCTATTGATAATGTTTTACTTGTTGAAGGACTTAAACATAATTTGCTTAGTATTAGTCAATTATGTGATAAAGGCAATAGAGTTATATTTGATTCAAATTGTTGCATAATTGAGAGTAAGGATGATAAACATGTTAGGTTTGTTGGTCATAGGGTCAATAACATATATATGATTAGCCTTGATGACATTTCCTCAAATGATGCTAATTGCTTTATGACTAGAGAAAATGATTCATGGTTATGGCATAGAAGAATTGCTCACATTCACATGGATCACTTAAACAAATTAGTTTCTAAAGAACTAGTAATTGGTCTTCCAAAGCTCAAATTTGAAAAAGATAAACTTTGTGATGCATGTCAAAAGGGAAAACAAGTAAAGGTCTCTTTTAAAGCTAAAAATGTGGTTTCAACTTCAAGACCTCTACAACTTTTGCACATGGATCTTTTTGGTCCCTCTAGAACTATGAGCTTTGGGGGAATTACTATGCCTTAGTGATTGTGGACGATTTTTCTAGGTTTACATGGACATTGTTTTTATCTCACAAAAATGATGCTTTTCAATCATTCAAAAAGCTTGCTAAAGTTATCCAAAACGAAAAAGGTTTTTGTATTGCATCCATAAGAAGTGATCATGGTGGTGAATTTGAAAACCATGAATTTGAAACGTTTTGTGATGAACATGGCATTGAGCATAATTTTTCAGCCCCTAGAACACCACAACAAAATGGTGTTGTAGAAAGAAAAAATCGATCTTTAGAAGAAATGGCAAGAACTATGCTCAATGAGGCCAACCTTCCTAAGTATTTTTGGGCGGATGCGGTTAACACCGCTTGTTATGTTATGAATAGGGCTCTAATAAGGCCAATTTTAAAGAAAACCCCTATGAATTATACAAAGGAAGGAAACCAAATGTCTCACATTTTCATGTTTTTGGATGTAAATGTTTTGTTCTAAATAATGGAAAGGATAACTTGGGGAAGTTTGATGCAAAATCTGATGAGGGAATCTTTCTTGGTTATTCTATACATAGTAAGGCCTTTAGGGTTTATAACAAACGAACAATGACCATAGAAGAGTCCATACATGTTGCATTTGATGAGACTAACCCAAACGAGCCAAGAAAGGAGCTTGTTGATGATGTTGCAGAAAACCTTGCAAGAATTCACCTTGGAAATCAAGAAGAAGAAGTCAAGAAGCAAGAAGAAAGCCCATATGATTCCCCAAGACAAGAGGACTCTCAAATCATGGATCTTCCCAAGGAATGGAAAACATCAAGATATCATCCTCTTGACAAAGTGATAGGTGATGTATCAAAAGGGGTAATCACTCGTAACTCTCTTAGAGATGCATGTAATCATATGACTTTTCTTTCTCAAGTTGAACCTAAAAACATAAATGAGGCCATTAATGATGAACATTGGATCTTGGCCATGCAAGATGAATTAAATCAATTTGAAAGGAATCAAGTTTGGGAATTAGTTCCAAGGCCCAATGATCATCCAATAATTGGCACCAAATGGGTTTTTAGGAACAAACTTGATGAAACGGGCTTAATAATAAGAAACAAGGCTAGGCTTGTAGCTAAGGGGTATAATCAAGAAGAAGGCATAGATTATGAAGAAACGTATGCTCCCGTAGCTAGACTAGAAGCCATTAGAATGTTACTTGCATATGCTTGCATCATGGATTTCAAACTCTTTCAAATGGATGTCAAAAGTGCCTTTTTAAATGGTTTCATACAAGAAGAAGTATATGTTGATCAACCTCCTGGTTTTGAAAACTTTGAACTGCCCAACCATGTTTTCAAACTTAAAAAGGCCTTGTATGGCTTAAAACAAGCTCCTAGAGCTTGGTATGAAAGGTTGAGCAAGTTCCTTTTAGAAAATGGTTTCTCTAGGGGAAAGGTTGACACAACTCTTTTCATCAAACATAAAAAGCATGACATTTTACTTGTTCAAATATATGTTGATGATATTATATTTGGTGCTACTAATGACTCTCTTTGTAAAGAATTTGCCAATATCATGCAAAGTGAGTTTGAGATGTCCATGATGGGTGAGCTCAACTTCTTCCTTGGACTTCAAATCAAGCAAACAAGAAATGGGACTTTCATAAGTCAATCAAAATATTGCAAGGAGTTGCTCAAGAAGTTTGGAATGGAAGGAGCAAAGCAAATGGCTACACCAATGGGAACCTCCTGCTACTTGGACAAGGATGAAGGAGGTAAATCGGTAGAAATCACTAAGTATAGAGGTATAATTGGCTCACTCCTTTATCTTACCGCAAGTAGACCGGATATCATGTTTAGTGTATGCATGTGTGCTAGATTTCAAGCAAATCCTAAAGAATCACACCTAAGTGTCAGAAACGTATTATGAAATATCTAATAGGCACTTCACAAATGGGATTATGGTACCCTAAGGGTGCTTCATGTTGTTTGGTTGGTTATTCCGATTCTGATTTTGCTTTGGGTGCAAAATGGATAGGAAGAGCACTAGTGGGACATGCCACTTGCTTGAAGCTCACTAGTTTCTTGGCATAGCAAGAAGCAAAATAGTGTGGCATTGTCAACAAATGAAGTTTAATATGTTGCGTACCGGGAGTTGTTGTGCTCAAATCCTTTGGATGAAGCAACAACTTCTAGACTATGGTCTTGAGTGGATCACATCCCCATAAGATGTGATAACACTGTGCAATCAATCTATCTAAGAATCCCATTTTACACTCAAGAACAAAGCACATTGAAATAAGGCATCATTTCATAAGAGATCATGTTCAAAAAGGTGATTGCATACTTGAATTTGTTGAAACAACTAAGCAATTAGCTGACATTTTCACTAAACCCCTAGCAAAAGAAGCATTTTTCTATATAAGAAATGAACTTGGCATATTAGATCAATCATGTATAAGCTGAATGCTGCATAAATACATTGCCTTGCTACATAAAAATGCAAATTGCTGCATAATCATGCTTTTTCCTGCACAATCATGTCCCTTTGCTGTATAATTTTTGATTTTTATTCCTATACTGACTTGAGCGTCGGAGTTTCCCCCTAAGTTGTTTTGCAGTGCTTCTTCATGTTAAAGATCTCCAAGAAATGCAAAAACATGCAAAAACATCACACATTCACCCAAAATGGGGTAACTCTTGGTAAAAGTAGTAATCTTGCATGATTAAATGTTTTGGATCAAAATCAATGTGAATTACATGCCTAAATAATGTTTGAAATTGATTCAAAGATGCTTATGAATCAACTTGATTGTTTTAAAATTGATCCTTAGTTGTTTGAAACGCAAAAACGAGTTTTAGTAGTATGGTAATCGATTACAAGACCCTTGTAATCGATTACAAAGGTTCTCGACAAGCCGAATCGATTACACATAACGTAATCGATTACATCATTTCCAGAACTCAGTAATCGATTACACACATATACTGTAATCGATTACAAGGTTCTGAAGAATTTGGTAATCGATTACACTGAAATGGTAATCGATTACAGGAAAAACAGAAGGTGTGTAATCGATTACACAACCCATGTAATCGATTACAAAGGGGTTTAAAAGGCTTCTGACGCGCGAAAGGTCATTCATTCTGAAATTCTCAACCTCTTCTTCTCCCCTGCTCTCACTCTCGCTCTCATCTCCCAAATCCCCTTCTCACTCATTTCTCCACCAAATCACCCAAAATCTCCTCCCTCTCACTCGGAATCCCTCTCCCACCATAACCCAACCACCAAATCATCTCCAAATTCACCACATTTTCACTCAAATCTTCACCCACACCTTCGTTCTTCCTCTCCTTCGTCCCCCACGAGCCATAACCCTCCAAACACCATTCACACACCTCCAAACACCCCCAAACACTCACCCAATCTCAGCTAAACTCATCCATGGCTGACCCATCCCACCGTTCTAAACGTGCGAGGACAGGGACCACTGTTGGTGAGTCCTCCGTGCTCCCCACGCAACATTTCGGGGTTGGACCTCACCAGACACTTCTCCACCACCAAGAAGGCGGAGCTCTTCAGGAAGAACTTCCAACTACGGAAGCTCATCTCTCCACGCTATCTTCCTCACTCCTTCTGCACGAGTGAGCCTCTGGAGTGCTTCCAATTGCTTGAGAGGCTAGGCTTGCTTGGATTTCTAAGCATTCAGAAAGCCATCTATCCCAACCTGGTAAGAGTGTTCTACGCCAATCTGAGGTATGAAGACCATTGCTTGATCTCTGAAGTGAAGAAAACTCAGATTAAGATCACTCGGGAAGAATGGTGTAGGTTGACCAAGCTAACCTATGCTGGGACCAGCTTCTTTGGCAACGAAAATGCCTGGGGTGACGAGTTTGAGTACAAGAGCGCCTTGACATCCCTGATTCGCTCAGGCTACGTGCTTCCCAGGAACAACAAGAGGGTGATGGCAACTGGTCTGACCATGGAGAACAGGGTACTCCATTACCTGGTTGTTCGAGGTCTGATTCCCCGAGGAGGGAATTATTCCCAGATACTACGTGATGACGTGGTGGTCTTGTGGGCCATGACCACTGATAGGCCAATCAATCGGGCCAATTACATCATTCAAAGACATGCTGGATGTAAAGAAAAAGAAAACTCGCCTCTCCCCTACGCTATGCTGGTCACTGCCATCATGGAGCACTGTCGCATCTCCCTGGCTGAGGAGTCCAAGGATACCAGCTCCAAGGGACCTCAATCTATTGGATTGCACACTCGAAAAAGCTTCACCGTACAAGGTTGATGGGAGATGGCACTATCGGCTCATGGCGCTACGGGCACATCCCTCATGGTCCTGATGATGATGATGATGATGAGGACCAGCGGCCTACACCAGCTCCACTGCTCCAACCACATTGGAGCTTCTACCGCAAGAGATGCGAAGTTTGGCCACCACAAGTGGATACCAGTGGACCGCATTGAGCGAAGGTGGACCACCTCGAGCTTAGGATGGACTACTCCGATCGGAGCTTGCGCCATCCGGCCGCATTTGGAGGGCACCGGACATGCCGCACCATCCACCTCCTCTCGCTCCTCCCGCTTTGCTCCACTATCATCATTTGCCGATCCCACCGCCGCTCCACCGCTTGTTCCTCCGAAAATGAGGAACTTCTTGGCTCCGAGGACGACCTTGACACCGGTGACGATGATGTTGACCTTGGTGATGTTGCTGCTGATGTAGAGAGCGATAGCGAGGCCACTGATAGTGATCATGGACCTCTGCCATGATAGTGTTTTTTAGTTGTTCTGTTATTCTGATGTACATGATTGAAACATTATTTATAAAATCAGTTGGTTCATTGCTTAATATGCTTGATTATAATATACATTTGGCTATTGATTTACTT
This sequence comes from Ormosia emarginata, assembly GCA_029884605.1. NCBI lineage: Eukaryota > Viridiplantae > Streptophyta > Magnoliopsida > Fabales > Fabaceae > Ormosia > Ormosia emarginata. Next base: position 10,208,778 of record JAQQTP010000066.1, on the reverse strand, counting down.
GGTTCCATTTGGATATGTTTGATTGGTCTATTGGTTTGATTGTCTCTGGACTGATTACATTTCTACTATCTAATTTTTTTTTTTTGGGAAATCATGACAAACAGAGGTAATGTCATTCCAAATTTCCGCTTAAAAGTGTTTTTGATAATGCCAACGGGGAGAGATCAAGAATTGCATAAGTACGGGGAGTTTAATTTAAAGCTTTCACATGATTACATCACTAACCCTATATTATGCATGCATTACGGGGGGAGGATTGCGCTTAAATCTCGATATACATATATATATGCAATTGTTTCTCTTTATTCCATTGATTCGTATTGTCATCATCAAAAAGGGGAGAATGTGAATGCATGTGTCTCAAGCATGTCAAATGGTTTTTGATGATAACAAAGTCAAAGATGAAGACCAAAGAGCAAATGAGAAAGCCAAGTATCAAAGGAAGAAATCAAGAGGCTTAGATATAGGCATAAGTACATCAATGTTAAATGCTCCAAAGATACCTCAAATGGTTTTTCAAAAATGATTTTAATCAATATTGATTTCAAAGACAAATTCCTAAAAAGAGAACTTATTTTATCCTGGATCATGCCAAACAATGCTACATTTTGTTTAATCCATGTTTTCTAAAGCTTAGGAATGATATAAAACAGTTTTAAGGCTTGAAAAATGAGTTTAAGGTATAGTGTAATCGATTACCGAGTTTAGTAATCGATTACAAGCTAAACAGAAGCCTTATGTAATCGATTACACCATTTCACCTCGTCATTACGAAAGTAAAGTCGAGAACGTGTAATCGATTACACCAAGTCATGTAATCGATTACCATGTTCCCGTAAAGCCAAGAACACGACCAAAGGGCCATGTAATCGATTACACCATTTCGTAATCGACACGTAAAAGTCGAGAACGTGTAATCGATTACACCAAGTCATGTAATCGATTACCATGTTCCCAGAAAGCCAAGAACATGTCCAAGAGGGCCATGTAATCGATTACATCAATATTGTAATCGATTACCATGAAGTCAGAGGGCGTGTAATCGATTACACAGGTCATGTAATCGATTACCACAAGCCCAGAAAGCCAAGAACACGTTGTATTTTCCATGTAATCGATTACCAAAGGCTTGTAATCGATTACCAAGGTTCTACATGCCCAACGGCTATATTGAATGCATTTAATGCTTGGCTTTAACCACCCCCAACAGCTCTTTTAATGAATGGGCTTTAAATACATTGGTTGGGACATCATTAAGGGTTGTTCTTGAATCTAAAAACATCATAGCTATACATCATACGAGAATCAAACTCAAATCTTTCTTGCTCGTTTTTGTCCAATCTTTGAGATATCTTTGTGAGCATTATTAGAACTTCAATTTGTATCATCTACTCTAGTGAGAGCTTCTCAAATTCAATCTAAATTGTCAGTATAAGATAGAGGGTGAGGCATCCCTCAATTTGTAAAGGGTGAGGCATCTCTTGTTTGAAGAGACTCAAGCTCAAGGGTGAGGCATCCCAAGGAGTTGAGGGCTCAAGTTTGTAAAGGTATTCAAGCACCTATTGAAGCTTGAGGATATAGTGGAAAATCTCAAGTTGTTGCTTGGGGACTGGACGTAGATCACAAGTGGATTGGTGATCGAACCAGGATAAACGATTGAGTTTGTTTTCTCTAAACCCTTCTCTTTATACTTGTGCATTGCTTATACTCATACTTGAATTACTTCTCTCTTGGTTGGTTATTAAGCAATATACATTGTTCTTATCAATTCATTCATTTCAATTAGTCAATAGCTTCAACGAAAATCAATAATCAAGTGTTTTGCGAAAGAATTGCGAACTTGTTTTACAAACTCAATTCACCCCCCCTCTTGAGTATTGAAGCCACTTGGTAACAGTTGGTATGATATGGCTGACTTTCACTTGGCCCCTTCAGTTTCTTCATTATCATTTCAGTGCCACTAACCTTACTTGACAATGGGCTGAGTGTTGGAACAGTGCTTTCGTGCCCTTGGTTGATAATCATGGTTTCAAGTGCTTGGACACCTTGATTCATGTCTTCAACAGATGACCCTAAAATGTCAACCTTTGCCAAATCAACCTATGCATAGTATGAGTATACACCCATTTGTAATTGACAATGTCCTTCTTTGAAAGAAGCCTAATTCTTTTATAATAGTGTACAGTTAATTATTATTATCATGCAATTATCTGCCCTTCAAATTTGGCATGCACACTCATTTGGATTCCTCACAAAGTCATTCGATGTCATGTTATTTTTCATGTTAATACACCTCCCACCCTTGCCTGTGTAACTGTTTTTTTTTTTTGCAAACACTAGTGTATGAATTGGTATTACAATGGTTTGTTATTCCACTAAAAAAATGAGGTTTAAGATTTCTGTGCTTTAGTTTTGATTTTAACTTTATGGTACACTAAACCAAAAAAAGTTGAACTCTGCAAATTGGAAATAAATCATATTCAATATTACACTTACGTTACAATTGTGTTCGGCCATATTTAATTGGTCAATATTTTTACGTGTAACAGTTTGCTCTACTGACCCCTACCAAAACATACAAAATGTCCAACCTAACCCAAAATCAGACCTCCTTGTTACAAAAAAAAACACTTTTAACTTAATAATGTCATAATTATAATGTTAGGGTCTAGGAGATCTAACTAGTATGAAGGCGCTTGTTTTTCATTTGAATGTTCTTTAAATGTTGGAATGCCAATCTTGTGATGTGGTCTTTGTGATGGTTATAGGGATTCAGAACCAGGTCAAGCGCGACCCTCATCCTTGTTGCATCTTGAACCTGTCCCAAAAAGAAAATATGGTCAAGTATTGCCATTCAAAAAGGGTGATTCTATAATCTCTATTGCTGCAAAATTTACACCTTGTTACTGCATTCATTGTTTATATAATGTGTGTTGCTTAAGATTCTGCTAGCCTTTTAATTGAATTAACAGTGTAATGGTCTTTGTATTCGTAGTAAACCAAACTTCAGATTTAAAGAAACCAATGTTCTTTTAATCAGGCAATTAAGATTAAATTAAAGTTACATGTATGTTGTAGTAGTCTTCGTAGTAGTCACTGTTGAAAGCTTGCATCATCCAAGTGGCTACAAATATTCCACAATCATTCCTACAATAACAGATTAGGAGTTATTAGCCATATTAACATACTTTAGTAGTAAATTTTAAAATAGGTAAAGAAGTCATACGAGTCAAGCCTCTGTGTTTGAACCCCTTTGGGCTCAAATAATTGGAAAGAAGATATATTTGGTTTTTCAGTTGAGTGGTGCTCATAGAATCTTTTGTCCACTAGCATCTCCTCCAGAAACAGTCCCTATAGATGCAGAATTTATAAGTGGTTATCATGCGTGAAAACACTGGATCTGAAACCTATATTAGTATAGTATTACATTACCAGCATCTTAACAGATCTCATCCTTGAAGAATGATTTGATGGGGAGGGCATTGAATCCAGCAAAACAAGTCATTTCCTGAAGAAGTCAACTACAAGCAAATACCAATGCATGTTCCCCTCATTGATGGGAACACAAACCTTGAAATATATACACAAACAACTTGTTAGGAATTACAATCACATTGAAAATTAAGTAAACTAACACTGAAGTGGATTGCCAATCACATTTCTCACCAATCTCAAGTACTTAACTTTGCCCATGAAATATGGGTGAAAGTGGTCCACAACACTTGCGGGATGTGTGCTCCAACTCAACCCAAATTGTTGCATTTGCCATCACCACTTACATTGTTAATTATATTTTATTAATATTGGCATTCACATTGAATGGTATGCGTTCCATTTTCATAATGATGGTCGAATGTATGAATGTATAATATGGCCATATTCAGAAACATGTCATTATTCAGAAGCTGGTAAGTTCGTCCCTTACATGCTTTAATTGCACTATGTGCCAATTATTAAAACTAGAATAAGATGGGATGGGCTACCCTACGTTTTATGGACTGAATTATATTTAAACTGAACATTTCTTTGTTTGAGTGTTGAGGGTCTGTGTTCTGTAATGTGGCATGACGCATGCAGAATTGGCTGTATTATTCTGGTCTGAGTGTCAGGATATGGACCACCTTTGTTGGGCTTGCACTGTGTAATGTGTTTACATAAATATCACATTTTATTATTTTCATGATTATAATCAGAATTTTGTATATGCATATTGAATTGTGTGTTGATGGGGATGTAAACTGGTAATTAGACAGTCTAAAGAATTGTTTGCTTTCTACACTGTCATAGGATGTGTAATTGTGCATCCAATTGTTCTTTGTATCTGTGTGTACCATACATTGATATTATGATATCTTTTGAAACCACTCTTTGTCAGTTCACAACCAAACATAGCGGCCTCAATCTTGGTCATTTTAGCTTTGTGTGAACTTTAATATTATATTCCTACAATTATTTCATAGAATGTGAAGTTATTCTCCATTTCGTTCATTCAACTACATTACAATTCTACAGTTGGGAACTCTACAAGTATTTCCGTATTTGGGTATTAACTGTTTAGTATTGTTGTGGTTATATATTTAATATATTTAATGCAGGCACCTCACCTAGTATAATGACTCTCATACTTGTGTTATGGTTTATTATATGTTATTCATACTTTCATGGTTCATAATACAGGGTTCATATTTTGGTTATGATATGGTTTCCTGACATAGTTGTAGGATTGGAGTTTATGGAGCTTAATAAGGTATTGCTAGTGAGGTAATAATTCATTCAAACAAGGATATAATTATTCAACCTATCAACCTCTCATGAGGTTCAGTTATTTTTTAGTTAAGCTATTGTCCTATATACATAACTAGGAAACTCATAGCTAGATAACATATCTGCATGAAAATAAGGATAGCTGAATGGAGGGATAGATACAATATCACATCAAGGTTTTGTCACAACCGTTACTATTATCGCATATTGATTAATATAGAATACTACTTTTTCATGTATATTGATATACATTAGATGTTCAAGTATTACCGAGAAGCTTGTTGGTAAGAACCAAATAGATGCCAATCTGGACCTTGCCCGCTCTTGATGTGTTAGCATGCAAGCCATTAGATTAAGAATCTGTTGACCATTCAAAAATCTACCGTTAATCAAGTGAGTAGAGTTACATCATGCTATACATGTCAGTTCATAATGTGTATTGACCATACCTCATTGTCCACCATTCCCTTTGGCACAAGAGTTGTAAACGCATCCCTATGGCCGTGACACAGGCCATTCGTGGCAATAATCTCCTTCCTTCATGGAAAACATTTACACACGAGAGGTTGGGGTTTAATTTCTTTAACACCCGTTTGAGTAATAAAATCCAGCATATGGCTCATAAATTAGCATAGTAACTTACTCATTGTGCTTGTTATCTACAAACATATAAGCACATACAGCGACCTCAACTTCGTCAAGTTTCATCTCTTTGGTTGGTCTAAACAACAAAGGTACCCACTGCATTACAATAGGCAGCTTAGTCTTATGATGAATTATATGATAAATACTTGCATCATTATGTGAATTTTAATGGGTCATAGCTGACTTACACTGGGAAGCTCTATTCCTGATGTTCTCGGAGGGTCATGCAAGGTTAGGGACGATTGTTGTGCCTGAGACACAATGTAGTAGCCATCATGGTTGGGACTCAACATGCCTTTGAATTTTGTATCAGGGGTGAAGATTATTTTGCGAGGGTTGAATCTTTTATTTCCCATAGAAGCACCGGTCTCCTTCCCACCCTCCTGTTCTGGGTTAAGTGGTTCCTTGGATACCCTCGAGTTGTGCCTATTCGCTGATTTAGTAATGGGTTTTGAGTGAATTTTTGAGCAATCAGTCAAACCCGCAGCAGCCATTTGCCCTATTTTGGTTGATTTAGTTGATGCTGATTTCGCTGGAGTCATGAATGAATTGTTTGTGAGTTCTAGTGTTGTTCCTGTTGGACTAGTACTTCCTGATACATGTTTGCGAAATTGGGTCAACAATGGTGTCGTCTGGATAGGGTTCTGGTTTGCAAATATTGCAGCCAGAGTATGAACTACTTGTTTGACTTCCTCCACAGTAGACCCAAGTAGGTCCACCCTTGCCAGTACAACCTAGCAAAACACACACAACAACATATGGAGTGTGAAACAATTGAAGATTATTTTGTCGAAATGAAAGCATTTGACTCATATGTGTTTACCTCATCATTACTCTTTGGTTCTTTAGTAAATTCATTCTGTGTTGTATTCCCTGCCCCATTGCTTGTCCATTTTAGGCTTTCATGTTGACTATATTTTAACAAGCATGAGTTAGAATTTAATCATGCACATATACTACATGAATATTAGATAAGTCTAAAATGTGAAATAAAGCAGCATCTATGGTTAGGTCCTTTCAAAACCCAGTTGGATATAGTATACCAGACATTAAAATTGGAAATTAAAAATTCCTAACATATACCCTAATGAATAGCAACTACCAAAGTAATGTGTTCCTATATCAAATCAATTTCGTACGACATCACAAACATGTGGTATAGGTGCATCCACATTCATTGGACTGATGGTGATGACTGAAGGTTGCCCGTGGTAATGTGGCACAAATATGTCTACCTTATATATGATTATCTATTTTTAATATTGCAGAAATCTCAGTAAGAGAAAATGGGGAAGGTTGCTTGATAGGTTTGTCTTTATATTCTCTAAAGTTGTTATCATCCACATTTATGAGTTAAGTTCATATCCTCATGAACATGTTCTGTTGAATTAATTTCTATTGCCCTTTTAGGGTCATCAACCCACTCTGCACTTATTTTCTGATATAATGCTATTAGTTGTTTTATGGATTGGTGAGATGACAATTAGCCTGGTTTCTTAAAATGTTGCACAAGGTACCCAAGCATTTAACAGACATTTATTATAAGCTGTTGTGTATAAATGTTAGATGATTACATGTAAAAACTAACCTTGATGATATCTGAATAACATGTTTCAGTTTTGGAGCCTTGTTCATTGGGGTCTGTGATAGTTCATCTTTGCATTTGCTTGTGATGTCTGTCTCCATCCTCTTGGTGCCAAGTCTTCATCTGCGTGTTGAAGGTTTACGGCCACCTGCCATTTTTTTAAGCTCCAATATGTGAGTGTTTCTTCTGTAATTTGTTGAGGGCAAGGGCTTGTATAATCTGAGAACAGAACCGCCAACTACATTGATATAAAAATCGTAATGTAATATGCGTGCCATTGTGTACAGCAACATTCATTATTATGGGTTGCAAAAATAGGGTCAATCTGTCATAGCACAACCTTTTGCACCTGGGAGGAAGCAAAAATAGCCTCAGTGTGTGATAGCCAACTTTGAAAGTCCCAAAATGACTACAGCTATTCTATTCCTTTGGTACCAACTGGTACTAATACTACAGGAACTCTAATTCGTTCATACGTTTGGAAAAAAAATAAAGGCTGAATTTGTAGTTACAAACGAGGAATTAAAATTGGGTGGCCACCCTCGTGTAACCATAAAATTTATGTCTATATAACCCAACGTGATGCATCAAGCATTTTGTAATATTATATATATATATATATATATATATATATATATATATATATATATATATATATATATATATATATATATATATATGACTATAATCAATCAAATATAGGGACCAATTAATTGTTTATTTTTGCCTGCAAGAAATAATATTAACAAAGAATTACATGGAAATCTATCCATTAAATGTAAGGCCTCAGTGTAAGATGAGAGAAAACAAATTCCAAAACGAGAAGGTTGGAATCAACTATGTCAAAGCAAAACAAATCAAAGTTTAACATACTGTAGAATATACAATCGAAATACTTATGCGAGCTTTTCTCCAATTATAAATAGATTACTATTTTAATTTTCAATTATGAAAGATTTTATTTAATTTTATTCAGCCCAAACTTAAGATTTATTATTATTATATTTAAAAAGTTACTATGACGAGTATTTAGTTTTTTGGCCATTACTATCGATTATTAATTATTAAATATTTATCAAATCAGTATTTTGTATTTGTGCAAAATACGTGATACAGTAATAAATATTAAAAAAATACAAACTTTACCTAGACATATGATATCTCGAATTGTTTAGATGAATCTGATTAAGTTATAACTAATGAAATTTACAGTATGGTCTATTCAAATGTTATTTTTTAAATTTGTTTAACCATTTCGCTGTTAGGAACGTGAAGTTATGTAACTTCTTTTAATAAATAATTTTTAAACATGACCTCCAAAAAAGTTATTTGTTTATATGATTTCAAATAATTTCTAAATTTTTATTCTATAATTTGTTCCCTGTAATATGACCTTTTATGCGTTTATTCCTGTAGACGTTTTATCAACTTATTATTAAGAGTATACCAGCTTCATTCCTCGACTTGGACTATATTAACAAAATACTTTTAGATGAATATATATTACAATTACAAATAACATAAAAACGTACTAAAAATTGATATGTTGAACGACAATATAATCAAACGATATTTAATGCATTCAAATGTCTTAATATTTTACAATCCATGTATTTAGTTTACACAATATTTAAAAAAAACTAAGTAAAAGCAATATTTTATTTACATCAATCAATTGGCATGTCACTTTCAAGGTTCTTCAATATTGTTCCCTTTCATAATTATAATTTGTTACAAAAATGCCACAGAATTATAGCTTGTTTATTATAGATGTTCCATTAGTGCTCCTGTTATTGGTAATTTCTTCAATTATTTATCCACAAGTACAACGACTTCGAACATGCATTCAAGTTTCTTGTCGGTGTATGTCTTACATGCCAATTTATTTTGACTCGTATTTGTTTACATTGTGTTATGTTGTTTAATTAATACATTGTATATCTTATTTCTTGTGTTATTTATAATAAATATAATAAAGTCCACGTAATAGTAAGTTTAACATCGTAGGACATCAAGTGGATGACTTGATCGTGAGATCTTATTAAATAGAATCAGAACATTATTCTTAAATTTCCGTGGTGAAGCGTATATATTAATTAGGACAACAATAATGTATTGACCTTATTATGTGTGTGGATGAGTCATGAATATGTTATATCAAGTCTTCACATCAGTACTTATCGGAGTAATGATGCAAGTGTGACAATGGTGTATGTGGTCCTCTGAATTGAAATCGCTGTGAATCCCACTTGAATATCTGTGTGTTTAAACGCCATCAAACATTATTTGTAACAAGGTGAATATTAAGTTGGTGATTATACAATTAGTTATTGGACATACCATGAAGTATGCAGAGGCATATGAGTGTACGTATTGCATGCCCATACTCAAATAAGTCAATATAAGATATTGATCTCATTTGTTATTGCTAAGTATACTTAAGCATTAGAAAACAGAAAATTGAACTATATAATGGGTGACACATTCCATGCCATGTGTTCAACATAGATATATTGACTAGGGGACTAAACTACACGAAATCATTGGTCTCGAAAAGGTTGTGTAAAATCACTAACATGCTCATTACCTTGGTGACAGTGATATGTTGCTTGATACCACTTACTGCGTATAATATTAACATAAGGGGCGATCAATATGTGGCATCACGAACCGTAACCCCACCCTAGCATAAATAGTGAGTGAGAGAGCAAGTGACTTTTCTTCTCTTCGCATCTCCTATTCTGTTAAAGACATGGGATTCCAATACATATTGTGGAGGTCTATGACCTTGTTTAGTTGGATAACGTACGGACACTATCATTGCTGCGGTGCTGGTGATTTGCATTGATCGATTTTCTTCTGAATTCAAATGTTAACTCCAAAAAACTTTATTTATGCCCCCATTTTTTTACCAAATGGTTCTTTTGTGGGAATTCTCCTTTTCGCTGTGCTTTTGTTATTAGGATTCCCAACATTTGACTCAAACCATAAATGACATCTTAATGTTATATGATACAAGTTTTTCAATCGGATCTAACTGATCCTATCAAATAAACTTTATTATAAGAACACTAAATGGTATTCTACATAATATATAATGAATATATTAATTTGAAAATATAATTGATTAAATCAAAGTGACTGTACACATATTGAAAAAAAGGTTTTAGACAAATGAAAACTTTACGGTTTGAAGAGGAATCACCATTGAAAACAAGTAATAACGTGGTCAACTAAAAATAGGTTTGAACTTTTTGAACTTTTTTAATATGACTTAATATGTAAACGAATATATACCAAGATAATTAATATGTCATTACAAAATTTTTATTTATATGTATAGGCAATACTTTTAGTTTATATATATTGATACAAGTACATATTCCTTTTACATTGTGGTATGGGATATCACATGGTCATTATTTGGAGCATGTATCTAGCATATGATAGATTCGTAAACATGTTTCATATCAAAATGACACATGTCAAAATATGAATACATGTACCTTATATTTATATATTATATGATTATTATTATTATAATATTAATTTTTATTACTATAACTACCACTACTATTATTATTATTACAGTTATTATTATTATATTATTATAATGATTGATTAATTTATTCATTATGTTGGGTCTTTAACGTTTGTATACATGTTATCCAAGTGTGAAGACACATCAATGTCGTGTTGTAATTTTTTTGGTTTTTTATAAAAAAACACATGACATTTTAATAGATACGCAATTTTTTGCACATTATGGAAAACTAGTGTGTTTCTTGTTAGTTACAATTGACACATGAATAATTTTTAGATTATGTATTTTCCTTTTCAATACTATTATAATGATCGCTTGGTGATTATATTGATAATTGATTGACTACTAAGTAACTACTGAATATATATATATATATGATCTTACTCTGGTGAGAGGACTGTTTATTGTGAGAGGTGAGAGGAGTAAATATTGACCATTATATCTTACATGAATTGTCAAGATTAGAACATAAATGCATGTGACTTTTTCAAATGGTCACATGACCTTCAACTAACTTTTAATCTTGACCATCCATGTATGGTTGTATGTTCAAGATTTACTCCTCTCACCCTCTCATAATAAAAAGCTTCTCACTAGATATGCCCTATATATATATATATATATATATATATATATATATATATATATATATATATATATGATCTTCTTACTCTAAGTGAGAGAATTGTTTATTGTGAGAAGTGAGAGGAGTAAATATTGACCATTATATCTTATATGAATTGTCAATATTAGAACATAAATGCATGTGACTTTTTCAAATGGTCACATGACCTTCAACTAATTTTTAATCTTGACCATTCATATATGGTTGTATGGTCAAGATTTACTTCTCTCACCCTCTCATAATAAAAACTCTTCTCACTAGATATGCCCTGTATATATATATATATATATATATTGCTAAACATTAATTACACACCCTGTAATTATTCTCAATATGTAATTGAAAAATTAATAGTAAAGACTAATATTTAATTCAAAGGAATAAAACATCGTATAAATTATTATTAGGGACCACTTAATTTTTAAATAACGGATTTAAACTTCTAATTTTACCTCCTGGTGAGAATTACTTTTGATGAAATCCTTAATTACTTATCTGTCTCTTGCCCCGACTTTCTCAAGATCCTTGTTGTGTTTTTTCCTCAAGTCTTCTTTTATTTTAACAACGTCCTCTTCAAGTTAGGAGTGAATCTTCACCATATTTTTCAAACTACCTTTACTTAAAACTCTAATAATTAAAATGTCATTTTTTTAAAACAGTTTTTCAAAATACATTAGTTGATAATTTTTTAATCTTAATTGTCACACTTTATATCTGCGTGACAATTTTATTATTTTTTTCAAAGTCAAGTAGGATGCGTCAAAGAGGCAGACGCATCCACGTAAATTGCGCCAACATGCTTGACGCAATGTACGTGGATGCGCCAACCATTATGACGCAGCTCACGCGAATATGTCATCATACATGGTGCATCCACGAGTGACATAGGCTTAATAGTAAGGTCAACACGCACTCACACAATAATTTTTATTTCTTAATCCTTGATTTAAGTTGCTTGATTGAGATTTCATTCTCTATTTTTACTTTTTACACTACTTTCATCCGAAGCATTTTCTTTTTACTTCACTTAAATAAATACATCATAATACTTTTGTAAGTGGTTTCACATCTTTTTTTTTTAAATAGTTTCGTAAATGTATGATATAAAATGTAAAAAATATACATTTTTTATTAGATAGCTTCCTTCGTACTACGTACCTTCCACCATTGCAAATTGAAATGTTCAAGCTAATGAAGCAAGTGACCCACATCAACAAAGTCAATGTGACAAGACATGACTAATGTGACATAGGCCTGCTGCATCACAATATCTTACTAATCTACCTAATATAGGTATGTACCATAACACGTTTTATAGTACCTATTTTGTAGATAACTTTCATTGCTTTGACTAATGTGACATAGGCCTGCTGCATCACAGTATCTTACTAATCTACCTAATATAGGTATGTACCATAACACGTTTTATAGTACCTATTTTGTAGATAACTTTCATTGCTTTTCATATATATATATATATATATATATATATATACATATCTAATTTTCTCGAATGGCCACATTAGGTACTCACTTGTCAAAGTGGTTTCATACAATTTTCATTCTTCATAAAATTTCAGATATTGTTCATTAAATTTCATTAGGCTAGTAATTAACGAAATCCCTATCATTGCCTTGGTCTTTGTCATTTTAATCCCGGTAGGCTCATTAGTAGGCACCATCGCATTCCACAAGGCAAGGATTTGGATGAGAAATTATCCGAATGTCATTTTTTCAGGCAACACATATTTAATAAAAAATGCATATCGTTTAATACTTGTTTAACAATTTAGAAACACTTAATGATTAGTTATTAGTTTCTTTAATGTTATTTAAATTACCATTAACTATCGTTTACAACACATTTTATTATTAACTACAAATGGTTATCCTTTTTTATAAATTTCGCCAAATTGGAATTCAACGGTGGCATTTTTTACGACAGACAGTTGTTCCTGCTCCGTACCATCTTGCGTTGGGAACTGGGGTATTCAAGTTCATATAGCAGGTGGGCGTAAATCAGCACAGATGATATTGACAAGACATGGAATACTAGCCATGGGCCTGTTGCATCCATATTCAAACTGATCTACCTAATATAAGTGCAGCATAACACGTTTTTACAACCTATATCACTATACATATAAGCTTTTCATATATTTTCTACATGTATATATATGCACTAGCCGCTCCGGACCATAATGGGCCATTCTGCACGTTGCATTCAACTACACCATGAATATGTAATATTTGACAATGGGCCTAGGTTCTCCACGGATGGTTCCACCATAATACATACAAGGGCATATGCCCAAAATTTAGTATATTTTGCATAAGAGGCATATTTTGGTCTCAAAGCCCATTCTTCTGTTCGGCCATATTAAACCACATATTCCATTTATTATCATTATTAAAGTTGGTGCACAAATTTCCAATTTACACAATTAATAATAGTACTAACTACTCTACAAGTCATGGTAGAGTGTAGAGTTGATCAATTAGATGTAACCATGAACCCAGTATTTTTGATAGCATAAATCTACTAACGCATAAAACAATAAAAACAAAACAAATACAGACTTGTAAAACAAATAGACAAATGTTATTTCTGCTTTGCATCATCAGGCCAGCATGTAAGGTCAAGCAAAATTGAATTATCCACACTCCCAACTCTTGCCACTGCAACTACATGCATGTACCTATACTTTACTGCCCAAATCCAATCCAACACCGACAAAATGCAAGAACCAAAAATGGACCCAAACAAATAAGTAAAATCCACTTAGCCATTTTCACACAGTGGATCTAAGCTTGTAAATACAACACAATATGTTCATAACTGTAGAACTTCCAAACATATGAGTGGAGGTAAAACAGTATAATTGACCCACTGCAAATAGGAACCATATTATCATCATTCATCTTTTCATGTTTGGGCCATCCAATGGGAGTGTAACTGACCTCTTCATTTATTTATTAGATAAATCAAATAAATTAAGACGTTCAATGATTCTTTTTGTTTAGATGCAACTGATGAAATTGTTAATTGTAAGTCTACAAATATCTACATATCTAATCATAGTAAAATCCTTTTATGCAACATAAAAAAAGGCTCCAGGGCCAACGGACAGTGCCATAGTCTGGAAAAATTAGCGGACTGTAAACATTGAGAGACATGCGTAAATAACAATCACCTGCTACTAAGTAAGCAACAGAAAGTTTGAACCTTCAATCATAAATGGTTATAGAATCACCAGTCACAAACAACTTCAAAAGTGAAAGTATGTCAAGCAATCCAAACATTTATCTTTTTAGGATTCCGAAATAAAACGTTTGCTTCTATCAATCTGTTTGTCAAGCATGTAGTATGCACCATTGCATGAACAAAACGCTACAAAGGTCGATACCATCATGGACAACTCCAAAACATATAGCACCAAAGTCAATGAATTGATATACATTTCACTTATGTGGTAGTGAAGAATGCGGCTGCAAACTAGGCCAAAGTTTTGCACCATCAGCATCATGGGTACAACCATAATACTGATAATGTAAAAAAACCCAACGTTATGATTCAAACTAATTATAACATTATTAATGCGCCCATTAAAAAACGAATCAACAAACAATAACTGTCAACTAACCTGGTTCCATAACCCCGTTGCTGGATTTTGAGGGTAAATGGGAACAGGGGGGATATGTGGGTAAGGTTGTACCCCAGGGTATTATGTGAAGAATGCCATCCCTTGCTCACTGTATTATGGATAGGCAGCTTGTCCAGGGTATTGTGTGAATGTTGCCATTCCTTGTATGGGAATTCCATGCCCAGGGTATTGTGCGAACAGTGACATCCCTTGCTGAAAGGACTTATGAACATATGGTATTCCGTCACTTGTTGAAATGTCTACTATTGGCCTACATGCTGCTATTGGTACTGTATTCAAACCATGGCATGCAATGGTGTCCTACGTCAAACAAAACATTACATTAAAAACAAAATAAAAACTCAATTTATCTGACAAACCTATATAGGTGCAATTAGAATCCAATTACATTATTAGTTGTCTTATGGTCATTAACAACGGAATGCAAAGGATCAATCGGAGGAACATCATCTTGCAGAGGGGCAGAAGGTGAAACTTCAACCTTATGTTGTTTCACATGACAACCAAACCACACAAATTAAAAAACCATATAACTACTCAGTCGATGAAAGATGTAATGTACGCTAAAACGCATAATTACAAATGAAGTTCACTTGTTTAATAAATTTAATTTTAATTATTCTAACATTTTCCTTCACCGAGTTTTGAGTTGAAGGCCCTAGTTTACTACGACTTCTTCTAAACACAGCCGCATTTGCCATGTCTGCACTCTGCATTAAAGCATTAAAAAATATATATCAACTTAATCCTTAATTTTAATAAACCACTAAAGTAAAAAAATTATTGCATACATCATCCTTTCGATGTGATGTCTGAAACGAACCACTCGTCCTCATGTACATACTGTCAGACAATGAGTCATTATCCTGCAACAAATATAATTTAGTCTGTGACATAAGTCAGTCTGTGTCAATATTAACTAAAACTTTTGACCTAAAAGGACGTACTTCTTGGTCGTCAATATCATATTCCGAGCTTGAGGATTCTTCCTTATTACTAAATTTAGCCTCGTTTGTTATCATCCTTGGGCACTTGGCAATATTGTGTCCAGATTTGTGGCAATATGAACACTTATACTTTCTCTTTCTCCAGTGCTTTTTCTTTGATGGAGCACCTTTAGTCCTAACCATCATAGGATCACTAACCACCTTCTGATTACCCTCTCGGTTCCTACTAGGATCATTACGGGTCTCTAACCTCATAATAAGCTTCCTTATTTCGTCCCTCATCTCCGTAAAATCATCCAATTTTCTTGCTGCAATATGACATAACCTATTACAAGTGGCAGCCAATGCACCAAATCGCAGCTTGAAACCCATTTCTGAATCAATATCATCCATCTCAATGGACGGTGTATAATCGCTCTTAGCAGTCTTTGTCCACCGTTTCAAGATTAAGCTGCTAGGAATGGAGTCCATGTGTTCATGCTTCATCGCGCAAAAAATATGGCTATAAGGAAGACCTCGTGACTTAAAACCTCGACAATCGCACACAAACTTACCCTGTGCACGGTCATAAGTCACCTCAAACACAATCAATGGGTTGCAAAATTTATTCATTCTGTACCTGACAGTGTTTTCATCCAGAGTTCTGTTTAAAACAATTAATGCACCAGCCTGGTCCATCTCCCCCTTAACTTCTGCAAATATCTGTCTTGTATAAATTTTTGAAGCTCCAAGCTCAATATTCTTAAGACAAGTTGTCATCACAGGGTCACCACCATACAAGGACTTATAGTCCGCCTCATGCTTATTATTTCTGTAATCGTTTAAGACACGATCAAAATTGCGCAAAAAGTCAACAAGACTATTTTTTTTACAAACGTGTTGCTTGATGAAAGAGTTTATACCTTCACACCGAGAGGTTGTTCTTATGCGACCAAAAAAATCCTCCGGAAGATAAGCAGTTGCCCACATTCTCTTCCTCTTATATGTCTTCTTGATCCACTTTTTAGCCTTCCTACTGGAAACATTATGTTTATCTATCATTTTCTCCCAAAAATCTTCAAACTCAGCCATAGTAAAATTAGCATACATTGCTCTGCTAAAATCATCCAAAAATTCAGCATTCTTTACATTCTCACATGCATTATTTTGGAGATGCCATGAACAAAGTCTATGTCTTGCCTTTGGAAAAATAGCCTTGATAGCCTTTCTCATTGCATTGTCACCATCAGTCACAACTGTATTTGGATGTTTATTTAACATAGCTTCCAACAGAGTTTCCAACACCCATTATAAGTCTCGACTGTCTCGTCATCAACCAACGCACATGCAAATATTGTTGTCTTCCCATGGTGATTCGTCCCAGAAAAAATTACCAATGGCTTGTTGTACTTGTTCTTTTTGTAAGTCGCGTCAAATCCTAAGACA
Source organism: Ormosia emarginata (assembly GCA_029884605.1). Taxonomy (NCBI): domain Eukaryota; kingdom Viridiplantae; phylum Streptophyta; class Magnoliopsida; order Fabales; family Fabaceae; genus Ormosia; species Ormosia emarginata. The sequence goes on along the minus strand of JAQQTP010000066.1, from coordinate 10,191,578 downwards.
TCTCCAAAGCATTCAAAATCAACACGGCTAGCACCGTCGCACCAAAACATATGTTGCAGTCTACCATCGCTTGTTGTAGTGAACTTTACAAACAATGAAGGATCACTGTCCGTCTTTGCTTGCAAATAACTTAGAGCAACAAATGCATCCCCATCTTGTATCTTAGTGATAATCACATATTTTATTCATTAAGAAACCCTTATGTTTAGTCATTTACACTCTCCATATTCTTAATTGATTGAGTTTGGTATGATTTTGTGAGTTTGAGCTCAAATTGGTCCTAATTGAATATTTCCAGCATTATTGAGATTTGACACTGTTTCTGTATTTTAGTCATACCTTGAGTTCCTAATATCTGATGAACATGAATTTTACCTTGTAGGAAAGCTAAGAGGAAGCTCTACAACTTTGATGAAGAGCTCGAAGTCTGATTCAGATGTCTAAGGGACCTAAGTTGACATGGAAGTCAGAATACGGGTTCTGTCAGTAGAATCCGAACAGTGTGCACTCAAAAATCATATCTCAAGATGTAATAATGGCGATGGGCTGAAATTTTGACAGTGGATATTCAAGATCCAAATAAACAACTTTCATGAAGAACACATTTTGAGAAAAAGAAGTCTAGTAGGTCATTTTGAGCTTGCAAGTCGGAACAGAGGTGCTGAAGTTGGGTTTGAGCAACCTACGGTATTTGGGACATATCTTGGGCTTAAGGAAGCCAAATTGGACGAACCAGCTATCCATTTTATAGCCAAGACAAGGATCTACAACTTTCATGAAGAACACTTTTCGTGGTTCTGAAGTATAGTGGGTCGTTTTTGGCTTCCAAGTCAGACACGAAATTTTCGTCCTCAACCATCCACTCATCCATCCACTAATCCACTCATCCACTCATCCACTCATCCACTAACTCACCCACTCATCCACTCATACACTAATCCAACCACTTAACCACTCCAACCACTCATCCACTAATCCATCCACTCACCCATTCATGTCCATAATTTCCCACTCACCAAAAGTCCTTTGGCATTTTTCACTAATTCAACCACTCAACCATTCCACTCACTCATCCACTAAACCAACCCACTAATCCATCCACTCAAACACTCCACTCACTCATCCACTCATCCACCCACTTCCCTTTGTCATTTTGTTACCTTAGACTTCTATAAAAGGCACCATTTATCATGAGCAACATGTAATTCTCCTTCATTTCTCTCTAAGTTTCTTCTTGCTTCTTCATAGTTTCTCATAGTTTTGTATATTTTGATGCTCCCCTTCATGGTAATGGAGGGCTAAGCTACTTTGGGTCAATTTAGATCTCTTGAAGAGATTGTGGTTTGGATTCTTGAGACCTTGGTTATGTATTGTATTTGATTTGTAATTGAATTCCTCTTTTCTTCTTCTTTCTTCTTCTTTCTTCTTCTTGATCTTGAATGCATGAATGGTGATTCTATTTATGTTGATCTAATTTGATCTTAGTTTAAGATTGAGATTTGTGATGAAACTTAGAACTAATTGATCTAAACTAATCACATAAATGAAGATTGAGATTTGTGATGAAACTTAGAACTGATTGATCTAAATTAATCACGAAATTGAAGAGGTTAGGTTCTTGATTTGTGCCTAAGTTAATTGAATTCGGTACTTGAAATTAACATAGATTTTCATGAATGGTGCGATTGCGGATTTGTGTTTATCACTTGTTAATTGAATTCTAGACGATCGTCTAGTATGAATTCTGGATTTGATGCAGAGATCTCGGTTAGATCCAAATTAACAATTCAATTGCACTTCAAGTGTTCTATGAAGGGTCTATGATTGAATCCACCCAATCTTGGATAGGTTTCTAAATTGACTGCTCTTTAATTGTTATTTCTTCCTTTAATTTTGTTAAGTGCGATCTTAAACTGTCAAACCCCCCTTTTTGCTAACTTTCACTTGATTTGATCAAATTGCATTTACGATCCTTGAGGAGACGATCCGGTGTTGTCACTGTGCTACAAGCTTAGGTAATAACTTCGGTTATAATTTTGACTGAGTTCGGCGCTCGTCAGAATTTTGGCGCCGTTGCCGGGGATTAGTAAGTGTAATCTTTTCATTTTAAGTGTTTTTACTAACCTTTTTTTTTTATTAACTTTTCTAACAATGGACCATGCATAATGGAGTCAAAACTTGAGGAATTGACTTCTTTGGTAAGACATATAGTAGTGAGACAACAATTACCTGTGCAGGAAGCTACACTTGTATGTAACATTTGTTTTTGTTCATCTCACCCCACATATGCATGCCCTACACTTCAGTATAGTAGTTCTATTTTTCCAGATCAATTTGTTGCAGCAACTGGTTATTTTCCTGATGAACCACGGTTCAAGAAGAAGAATGAGTTATGACCCTTCTTCAACACATACAACCCTAGTGCAGGAATACTATCCGGATCTGGGATATGGCAATACGGCATCACTACAAAGAACAATCATTTCAATATAAGCAGCCATTCCAAAGATAACAAGTCCATCAACCACAAAACTTGAGCCTTCATGGGAGGACTTGATGAAAACCCAAATTGAGTTCCAAATAGAGTTTCACTTCGCCACTATTCAGATTTAACAACCCAAATTGAGCGGATGACAACCACTATTAATGAACCGAGAAGTCAAGAGTCGACCACTCTCTTCCCAAACAATTCCCAACTCCCGCATTCTAATTGTCATATTGATTTACCTGCAGATTTAGTTGAGGAAACTCATGATGAGTTGTGTGCTTTGAATTTCCCGATTTAATTGGTTTTGATGATTCTATCAATTGCAACTCATGTATTGATTTTGACGGTGATATAAAATGTGTTATGTGTGCTTTGAGATTTCTGCATATTTGAAAGTGATGATTCTGTTTACGCAAACATCTAATGATATTGAAGGGTCTATCAACAATGCAATTGCAGAATCAAACACATAGGAGGTGGAGTTGAAGGCCATTGAGGAATTTTCAAAGAAGGAGGAAAGTCGGCAGATGCTAGTAACTACTTGAAGTGGATTTTGTTTTTAAGCCATGGTCCAAATTATCAATGAAAGCGAGGATTGCAAAATTACACGTGTTGCATGCCATTGGTGAAGTCAAGGATATTAAGAAAGACCAATGGGACTCCAATGGGAGCCCTCATACTTCAAGCTTAACTTGGTCATTTCACTTCAACCAATGGGACCCTAGTGAAAGCTATCATGTTGTGTCAACCGTAACTTGGTCATCACGTTTCAACCAATGGGATCCTGGTGGAGTCTTTTCACCAACCTCAATTAATAAGACCAATGGACACCATCTCAAGCTGGAAAATGTGGAAGTGAAAGTGATGGGCTTTTACCATCCACATTATAAAGATCACTAAGAAGTGTCCCAACGTCGAGCTAACGACGTTAAACAAGCGCTTATTGGGAGGCAACCCAACTAGATTTGTTTTCAAGATCTTTGGGAATGGTTTTCGTAAACCGAGAAGATGCACATATACTTCATTACCAATGGCGAGAGTTCATTGCAGCCTTTGATTCTTACGCATCTTTTCTCGCTTGCCATTATCTCGCCCATCATCGGGTTGTGTTGCTCTTTTCTTTCCGTTTTATTTATCACTTTCACATTGAGGACAATGTCTATATTAAGTGTGGGGAGAGATATTAGCATGTTTCTTTTTGTTAAAAAAATAAAAAAAAAAGGGTTCATTGCATGATTGAATAACTTTTCTCCCTTCTTGAACCGATATGCTTGGAGATGGATGATTGAACTGATGAATTGAGTTTGATGGATGCATACCTTGTGAGATTTTGAGCCTAATGGATGGATTCAACATTTGTGCCATTCTCCTCTTTCTTGTGTGATTTTCACTCATGTTAATGACCACTCTAGAACTTGCTTTGATTCTTTTTGAGGCTACATTTCACTTGCATGCATAAACATGATTGAGGCCCTCTTTCTTAATTAGCTAGTTTAACTAAATAGCCAACCTTGTTTTCAATATGATATCAAGCACTCTTTTGACTTCTTGAAAATTCTCGATTCTTGCCAACCTTGTATATTTTCCTTTGCTTAACCCCTTTGAGCTTATTTGACCATTCCTTATTTCTAGCTCATTATGTGCCTTAAATGAGAAATCGTGTTCTTACTTTACCTTAGGGAATAAAAGAACATTAGCTTGGTTAATGGATGAGTTTTTGAACAAGTGTGGGGGTGTGTGTACAAAATGGTTGTTGAAAAAGAAAAGAGTGCCGAAAAAAAAAAAAAAAAAAAAAGTATGTATATAGTTATGTTCATATATATAAAAGAAAAAGAAAAAAACAAGAAAAAAAAAAAGAGGAAAAAAAAAACCAAGTGTTTAAAAAAAAAAAAAGGATTGGGAAATGAATATGTAAAGGGATATACACTAGAGTTGGGATGAACTTTTATGCTTGTTATTTGAACTCACTCTCATTTGCTTTTATTCTCTTTAGTATTTATCTTCTCATATCCATTTTATCCTCTCCTGTTACCTTGACCTCACTACAACCTTGAATAAAGTCCTCATGATTTGTGTGTGCATGTGTTTTGAGTAGTGGAGAAGTAGAAGATAAGCAAGCTTATGGTAGTGCAAGTTTCATGGGTTGAATTGAGTGAAATACCTACCCTTTAAACACTTGAGAGATTGAGAGGGAATCTTGTGAAGATCTATCATTCTCGATTCATGTTGAAGATACCTTGCTTGTTGGTTTGAGATGTGGAGAATTGTTAACTCATGAATGTTTTGATCCCTTGAACCTTTGGTTGTTCTTCTTGATTGTAAAATTTTGGTCTTGAGTTTTGCCCAGGAGTGCAAAAAGCTAAGTGTGGGGGAATTTGATAATCACATATTTTATTCATTAAGAAACCCTTATGTTTAGTCATTTACACTCTCCATATTCTTAATTGATTGAGTTTGGTATGATTTTGTGAGTTTGAGCTCAAATTGGTCCTAATTGAATATTTCCAGCATTATTGAGATTTGACACTGTTTCTGTATTTTAGTCATACCTTGAGTTCCTAATATCTGATGAACATGAATTTTACCTTGTAGGAAAGCTAAGAGGAAGCTCTACAACTTTGATGAAGAGCTCGAAGTCTGATTCAGATGTCTAAGGGACCTAAGTTGACATGGAAGTCAGAATACGGGTTCTGTCAGTAGAATCCGAACAGTGTGCACTCAAAAATCATATCTCAAGATGTAATAATGGCGATGGGCTGAAATTTTGACAGTGGATATTCAAGATCCAAATAAACAACTTTCATGAAGAACACATTTTGAGAAAAAGAAGTCTAGTAGGTCATTTTGAGCTTGCAAGTCGGAACAGAGGTGCTGAAGTTGGGTTTGAGCAACCTACGGTATTTGGGACATATCTTGGGCTTAAGGAAGCCAAATTGGACGAACCAGCTATCCATTTTATAGCCAAGACAAGGATCTACAACTTTCATGAAGAACACTTTTCGTGGTTCTGAAGTATAGTGGGTCGTTTTTGGCTTCCAAGTCAGACACGAAATTTTCGTCCTCAACCATCCACTCATCCATCCACTAATCCACTCATCCACTCATCCACTCATCCACTAACTCACCCACTCATCCACTCATACACTAATCCAACCACTTAACCACTCCAACCACTCATCCACTAATCCATCCACTCACCCATTCATGTCCATAATTTCCCACTCACCAAAAGTCCTTTGGCATTTTTCACTAATTCAACCACTCAACCATTCCACTCACTCATCCACTAAACCAACCCACTAATCCATCCACTCAAACACTCCACTCACTCATCCACTCATCCACCCACTTCCCTTTGTCATTTTGTTACCTTAGACTTCTATAAAAGGCACCATTTATCATGAGCAACATGTAATTCTCCTTCATTTCTCTCTAAGTTTCTTCTTGCTTCTTCATAGTTTCTCATAGTTTTGTATATTTTGATGCTCCCCTTCATGGTAATGGAGGGCTAAGCTACTTTGGGTCAATTTAGATCTCTTGAAGAGATTGTGGTTTGGATTCTTGAGACCTTGGTTATGTATTGTATTTGATTTGTAATTGAATTCCTCTTTTCTTCTTCTTTCTTCTTCTTTCTTTCTTCTTCTTGATCTTGAATGCATGAATGGTGATTCTATTTATGTTGATCTAATTTGATCTTAGTTTAAGATTGAGATTTGTGATGAAACTTAGAACTAATTGATCTAAACTAATCACATAAATGAAGATTGAGATTTGTGATGAAACTTAGAACTGATTGATCTAAATTAATCACGAGAATTGAAGAGGTTAGGTTACCTTGATTTGTGCCTAAGTTAATTGAATTCGGTACTTGAAATTAACATAGATTTTCATGAATGGTGCGATTGCGGATTTGTGTTTATCACTTGTTAATTGAATTCTAGACGATCGTCTAGTATGAATTCTGGATTTGATGCAGAGATCTCGGTTAGATCCAAATTAACAATTCAATTGCACTTCAAGTGTTCTATGAAGGGTCTATGATTGAATCCACCCAATCTTGGATAGGTTTCTAAATTGATCGCTTTTAATTGTTATTTCTTCCTTTAATTTTGTTAAGTGCGATCTTAAACTGTCAAACCCCCCTTTTTGCTAACTTTCACTTGATTTGATCAAATTGCATTTACGATCCTTGAGGAGACGATCCGGTGTTGTCACTGTGCTACAAGCTTAGGTAATAACTTCGGTTATAATTTTGACTGAGTTCGGCGCTCGTCACTTAGCACGCCGCTTCCTATCAAGGTGGTTGTAGACATCCTTCTTGCAGAAACCCAAATCAGAATAACCGCCTTTTTGACCAACCATTAAGCCCATTATATGACATGTTCTCACCCCGTACAAATGCAAGCTCTCTAACTGAGACTTATCTGCATCTGTCATGCCATGATAAGCTGGAATTAAGTGAACAAACGAAGACGGCGTAAGTTCATGGTTGTGACCCTCCACAAAGCCTCCCACTACCCATCTAGATGTCTTGTAGTCAAACTGTACCCGAAACTAGGCACGACAGTCAGTCCTGGTCAAAGGTTTATGCTCCCTTACTCTATCTACTCTAGTGAAGTGCTTCTTGTCCCTCAAGCCCTTTCTGTTGCATACTAATTGATGCATAACAACATTGCCCTTGTAATCGCGACGAACATTTTTCTTCCTAATTACAAATCCATGAAGCTTAGCATATGTACTATAAAATTCAGTAGCTTCAATTTCGCTGCCAAAATCTAGTTCACGAATATCATCCCCTGTCAACTCAGTAATTCTTTTATAAGTACCGTCTACCTTTTTCCTCATGCCATCATCATTTTCATGTCCATCAACATTGTCACCATCTACGTCATTATGCTCTCCAACATTCCTGACGTCATCCTTACAACCTCCATCGAACACTCATCACTACAACCTCCATCCAAATACTCATCGCTGGAAACTCCATCAGATTGCTGATCATCAGATTCCTCATCGCTTGAACCTCATTTGGATTGCTGACCATCACATCCACTATCATCATTCAAATCATCGTTCGACAAACCATCAGCCCCGTCACTGTCACCAACAAACACATCTGTTTCCTTATTCAAATTAACAACTGATTCTTCACTATTGCTATTCATCTGAAAAAATGTTAAAACCTTCCTTCATTTCCAGCAACTTATGCAGTTCAATATGAATAAACCAATCAATATTATACAAACCACAACAAACATTAGTATATAAACTGCCATTAAAACCTAAAAATATAAACTACCATAACTGAAGTTCTGACAGTAAATTCAAATATAGGGACTGCAGTGGTAAATAAAATTTTTATTCAAACCCGTGTGATATGGATTCAACATTTTGACTTCTTTCTTATGTGTCAAAATCGCATTGGATGGTTGTACATTGCCACCGGTGGCACCACTTTTTCTGATGCACCAGAGAATTCTTAATACATTTAACTTTTTTTCAATTTTTTTTAAATTTATTATATATCTCAGTTATAATTATATATAATATGATTTTATATCTTTTTTACGTAAATATACAATCAACATGTGATAAATATATTTTTAGTTGACACCAAATATTATTCCTAAAAAAAAAAAATAAGTGTTAGATACATGTTATTTTGACTCTCATACCTCACCAAATATTAGGTGAGAGAAAGTGTGTAAATATATAAAAATAAAGTAAAATTTATTATAATACAATAATTTAAAAAATATAAATAAAAATTTATATATATGTAAATATGTATATAATATTATTCAATAAAAAAGAGGCAAATATGGAAAAGTACATGACAGACAGGCCATTATAAGAATACAATAATGAAAAGGGTGGTGGGATTTTGGATGGATGGATGTTGTTGTCTTGTTGTGAGGCTGTAGCTTTATGACAGAGGAATGACTACAGATTGCTTAGAGCTTAGACTTTTACACCTCTCTCTATGAGGAAAAGGAAGCACCGAAAATAACGAGGAGGACCAAAATAAAAGCATGGGAAGGGAACATGGGCCTCCACAAGTGTAGTTTTCTCATTATTAAATTAAAGTTTGGGGTCGTTGGAATCACATATGTAAAAGGAAAAGTTATGCAACTACTAACAACAATGAAGATATCTACATCTTGGAGGAAAAGTGTCACCGCCACTGGTCTTGCTTTTAAGTGCATCTTACTGTTAGGGGTTAAAATTGGATTTTACTTAATATTTTATGATACATAAATTAATATTTTATTATTATTATTTATATTTAAATATTGTATACTAATTTTTCATTTAATTTGTTTTAAAAGTATATAATATCACATTTAAGAGTCTGTTTTTAGAATGTTTAAATAGGTCGTTATAGTTTAAAATTTATAATTAGATTCTTATAGTTTCAAACAAAATGTAATTAGCTTCCTATAATGCTTTTAAGGTGAATTCAGGTATCCCATTAGAAAAAATTATAAAACTATAGAAGCTCAATTATGATGTTTAAACTATAAGGAGTTATTTAAAAAATTAAAAAAAAAAGAAGCTACATATTAATTCAAGAGTTTAATTTTAATAAACTATCAATATAAAAAAGTTAACATTGGTATCTAATCTTATTTTAATATATTGATTAATGATTTTAATTATGTTAACAACAATATAAAGTGTCAAACTCAATAAATAATATAGAAACATATCATGTAAATGTAAATGGTTTTACATTACGGTGCATCAAAATTTAATTATTAATTTAATCATACGTTGACATATAATTAATTTGATAACTTTAAACACATTATCTCTTTTTATCATCTTAAATTTAATTTTTTATATCAATATCTTAATCACTAATACTAGCTTACCCTATTCGTTATTCCATTGATAAACATAGTACACCTTCTGTTGCTTTTCTAAGTTTTCTTTGGTTCTGCCTTGTGCAGGCAGGTAAAAGGGAAAGATTTTAGGTACACGTGATCCACTGCATCATTTATTTACCAAGCTAATATCATAATCACACTTCAATATTCATGCATCCAGCTAATTATATAAAGCAAATACTATTTTATTTTATACAACAAATACTATTATTTTGGAAAGGTAAAATATATTTACACAGACTTAAAACAAAATTTCTTCATAAAGCTGTATATATGTGAGCACTCTTTTCAAAATGAGGACCTACAGTCTAATCCACCATAATAAATGTGCATATTATATTCGTTATGTCAATTAGTTTCAGATTTATAATACTATTCCATTTATATCAGTTGAACTTTTATATGATATCATTAGGAAGGACAAAATATGATGATCAATAATTTATCCACACTTTAAACTCAAAACACTCTTTTTAATAAATAAATAAAACATGTTAGAAACATAAATACTAGTAATTGAAACTTTAGAAATAAATTAAATTTATCATTACAAAAACAATTTGTAAATATAAGCTAGCATGTCGTGTATACACTAAACCAATTGTAGAGTACATACAACCTAGTTCATGTGGTCTAAAATGTGAATTTCCAATTTTTGCCTCTTGCGAAATTAACTACCTACAAGTTTGTTTGTTGTCAACAAGGAATACTATATTGAAGCATGTAACATATTACATATGCACATAAAAAAAGAATTGCATACACTGTAAAAGGATAAATAAAGGAAATATATGACCATTCCCAAAAACCTTTTTTTATTTGTTTATTTGTTTATTTTACTTCTAGTAACTAGTGATTAGGATTCTTTCAAGCGCCACTATCAAGCAACTACTTTTTTATTTGCTAGACTATCATCCACATCTCTCTCTCTCTCTCTCTTTGTGTGTTGAGTTTGAACTATGAACAACTGGGTCTGTATTTTTGTTCATATGTGTGTGGCTATCACTGTGATATTATCAAGCATGATTCTCAAACCATGAAGGAGAAAAGTGGCAACACCATCTGGTTTCATCTCCAGTTCTCTTTAACACTTTCTCTTGTTTCTTCTGCTCTATCCAAAAAATAAAAAAAAATAAAAACTTGACTCTTGGGTTGGTGCCAAACAAGTAGAGGAAAAACCTAGAAATGTTGGCGGCAGGGGTAATAAGGCCTAGCATTAGCCCTTATTCGAGTCCAATCATCCTAGTGAAGAAAAAAGATGGAGGATGGAGGTTTTGTGTTGACTACCGTTCCTTAAACAAGATCACCATACCGAATAAATTCCCTATTCCCATTATTGAAGAGTTGCTGGATGAGTTAGGAGGCGCCACTGTTTTTACCATGTTGGACCTCAAATTCGGCTACCATCAAATTCGTATACGGGAGGAAGACATAGAGAAGACTGCATTTAGGACTCATGAAGGGCACTATGAGTTTGTGGTGATGCCTTTTGGATTAACAAATGCTCATTCCACCTTTCAAGCTCTCATGAATGAGGTCCTCAAACCATTTTTAAGGAGATTTGTTCTTGTTTTCTTTGACGATATATTAGTATACAGCAAGGACTTGGCAGCACACATCAACCATTTACAGCAAGTACTGGAGGTGCTGAGGGAAAATTCATTGAAGGCGAATAAGAAGAAGTGCAACTTTGGTCAGTCCAAATTGGAGTACCTAGGCCACATTATTTCCGAAGGAGGGGTGGCAGCTAACAAAAAAAAGGTAGAAGCCATGTGTTTGTGGCCTAAACCTAAGAATATAAAAGGACTTAGAGGTTTCCACGGACTTACGGGGTATTCTAGGCTTGGACATTCATTCAGCATCAAGATTTGGGAGTATGGGCAACCCAATTCCACCCTTTGTTCTTAGGCTAAGGATGTATGCTATTCTGACTCTACCCATAACATCACGTGAGCCACTAATATTTACCACTCAACAACAGACACACAAACACAAATCCAGCCAAAACATAGGAGCTAACTGAAACGCATGCTTGAAAAAAATGAAAAACAAAACAGAAAATAAACTAAAAGAATTTAGCAGTGACGCACCTATGTACGGAAGGTTGGTTTGGGAGATGACACGATGAAGAAGAGCAAAAATTCTTCCTTTCAAACTACTGCAGGAACAAAATGAAAAGCTCAAATGGTGACTGAAACCTAAAGCGCAGAGAAAGTAAGAAAACCCTTGCTTACCGTTTGAAGCTGCGAACACGTTGAAACTCCACTGCAACCCGTCGTTCGAAGCTCCACCGCTCAGCTAACCGTTCGAACCTCGCTCTTCCGCTTGCTTTCGATTGGTAATCTCCGTTCGAAGCTGACTGCAAACATTGAACAAACAGCAGTTAAAGGTTCTTTCATTTTGGGGTTTAGGGTTCGGATTCGATTCTCACCAGTTTGGGGGAACACTGACCTTCCACGATGAAAGAGGGATTGTAGGGGAAGAGCGGCTTCGCTGTTCTTCCACGACCGTGAGACGGAGGCTTCGGCCGACCGTGAAGGGTGGCCGTCGGTGGCTCACGATATGGGTGATGGGGATGGGGATTTAGGGTTCTGTTTCAAATTGGGGATTTTTGGATAGTTGGTAGACTGATTCACGATTGAAGTGTTTCAGGTGTTAAGTTTTGCATATTTGCAAAACAATCCTTACAGTCCACAAATTTTTTAAAAAGTCATTGGTGACATGGATTCAACACTTGGTCCAAGTGCTTATTTGTCACACTCTAATTGGAACATCAAGTGAAGCCACCGGTGGCTATCAATTTTTTAAAGCACCGGAGCAGTCACCCATACTTTATCAAATCATTATACAATTAGGTTCAACTATTCACAATTAGAGTTAATAATAAATCATATAAAATTAACTCACACAGTATAACGGAAAAACATAATAAAAATATTTTAATTTTTTTAATTAAGATTCATACAAATTAAAAAAATAATCATAATTAATCAAGAACCATAAATTTTATAATTATGCTCTAATATCACATCTTAGTTTATAAGTTTTCTAAGAATGTTAATATTGAAAACTACCATTAAAACATAAACGTCTTAAAATTCATAATTTGCATAAATAAGAGCATAATAAGATATTAATATTTATTCATGAATAATTGGTAAATTGTATTCCAAGAACATTAAAGAGATTTCAAAATTCACTTTCTATTTTTTTGCTTTTTTTTTTTATGCTTCTTCTATTTTATTGATCGTAAGGGAAGAAGAAACTCGACGGCGTCGAGAACACTGACCTTGAGTTTTGTGTAAAAATTATTTTTAAATATTATTAGTTTCTATCAAGTTGATAGTTATTATAATTATAAAATTATCCTTTCTTTTTTATCGAATAAAAATTTAACTCATTAACTTAATTTAATTACTTATTAAACTAATAAGATAAGTCACAAACTATTCATATGAGACATTTAATCTAATATTCACCACTTGATTTGAATAATTAAAATTAGTTACAACAAAAAGAGTTAAAAAGAATCAAGTAAAAAAGTCAACCAAGTAAAATTGAAACAAGTAGAAAAGTCAACCAAGTAAAATTGAAACACAGTTAACGTTAAACGTGCAACTCAATATTTTATACAAATTCAAATTATTTGTGCATTAGAAACTCACATCTTTAACTGAGTATTTGAAACGCACCACTCTAATGTTTTTCCATCGGTGTTTCATTGGATTTTTAGGATTTTCTAATTTGTCTTTTCTTATATATATATATTTATTAAGTTTTTGGTTAAATTACTCTTTTGATTCATACAGTTTTATTAAATTTTTAAACAAGTCCCTATATTTTAAAAATTTCTAATAAGATCCTTGTATTTTTAAAAAATTTAATTAATTTCCTATATTTTAAATAAATTTTTAATTAGATCCTCACTAATTTATAAAATTTTATAATTAACTCTCTAAAACTTATAATAGTAGATGGCTGTAAACATCCGTTAAATAAAGTCAAACAACCGTCAGTTAGTAGGGTTAAAATTTTTAGAAGTATATGAATTTTATTAAAAAAATTTAAACTATAAAAACTTATTTAAAAATTTAGTAAATTATAGGAATCAAATAGTAATTTAACCTAACTTTTTGTTATTACTAATTTCTTTATGGAAAATTAAACACTTATTTTTTGAGTGATTCAAGGGCTACAATAACATCCCTAATAATAATAATAATAATAATAATAATAATAATATTATTATTATTATTATTATTATTATTATTGGATACATAAAAAATATTTACGTGAAGTCTTTAAAAAATAAAATATTAAAAAAGAAAATAAAAATTTTATATAAATTAATTATTAAAGTAATATGTTACTTTACTTTAAATATCTACTAAAAAAAAGAAAATGACGGCAAAAAGATTTTAAAAGATATGAAAAGATAAATATGCAGACAATTAATACAAAGATAAAGTTAAAAAATAATATTAATTATAATAATAATAAAATAAAATTTGAATGTGACTGGGGAGATTATGAAAGATATACAATCTAATGTAATTAATGCATAAAAAAAGATTAAAACACAAAAAAAATAATAAAATGGAAAGTAGCACGTGAAGTGCTATGATTTATATCAACAACAGATTCACTGAATCTAGCAAGGAAAGATTTTTTTTAAAAGGAATGAATGACCCTCACTTTATGAAAGTCTATAAAAAACCCCTCCATTACTCAACCCTTTAGCAGAATAGAAAAGCTAAACGATAGATTGACAGAGAGTTTCGTTTTGCAGAAACTTCATAAACCTTTTCTTGTTTTTGAAATCAGGTAGGGGAAATGAAAAACTCTACCCTTTTTAACAATATTTCTCTTACTCTAATATTTGATTCTAGAGTTTCACAAATTCTCAACTCGTTGGTGGCCAAAATTTTCAAACTCAGTTCTGACTTTGTGAACTCATGTAGGGGCTTTGAATGAGGTTGAAATCCTATGTGATTGTGTTCTTTGGGACCTTGATTATTTTGTGATTGCTGAACTTATGTTCTACTCTACACTACCGTAAATTCATTATTATTCTTTTTGCTCTTATTTTTCTGTTTGACACTATTATTCTCTACTCTTATTATTTATGCACTGTTTTTTGTTTAATATTATTTTTCTACTCTTTTCTACACTATTTTCTTCTGTTTAATATTATTTTTGTTAAAAAGATAATAGAGAGTTTGTTTGAAAATGAAGCTTGCTATTAATTTTTACTAATGAATGATGTATGTTCCTGGAGTGTCTTGGTCAAGACAGAAGGAAGATGTGAATTTTTTTCATGAATTTAGTCTTTGTACGGAAACATGTATAAACTATTAAGATTTTTAATAGACAAAAGAATAATTTTGTAAAATGAAGGAAATATAAGAAAGTATATCCCTAAAGTACCAAGATAAAATGTGCAAGCTTATGGCCACGAGGAGAAATCCTTAGGGGATGTCCTGAGTAGATATGAGTTCATACTATGTATATGTGCACATAAGTGATCAAGAGGATAAGTACTGTGGGATTAATATCCTAAAATGATGGTACAAGAATTAAAAAGGGATGAGAAAAAATTTATGAGTTTTTAGGAAAAAATGCACCGTTCCTTTTAATTTATGATTATTTAATATTGGTATTAATTTTTTTTTACTTAATTTCTTTGATACAAACTGTTTTAGAAAGACTTATGAATTTTAGATTATAGCTTGATGAAAAATTGAGAAAAAAAAGGAACCAATAAAACTACTTTCCGTACATGTGATAGCTGAAATATCATTAGTTAAAAATGTCATTGTTTTTCTTATCTCTACTGAGATTTTTTCTCACTTATTTGGCATGATATTTCAGATAATGTCGATCGTTAGAGTACTTGTAGATTTCCGTATCCAGCAAGTTTACATGCCAAAGCTTCGGGACTACGTTTTTACAGTCATTACGGGGGACCTATTCCTTATCATTATACTCTTTGATGAGTAGAAATAAATAAAAATATTTTGTAAATATGAAATAGTAATAGTGGCAAGAAGGCTTTAGTAAGCCTCGTTTTGAGAAAATAGGTTTCTAACTTAAAATTATGTAATGTATGTACTAACTACTGACTTTTGAGGGATCTATCCCTGTGAATGTAAAATGTTGTTAACAATAGTTTTATATATGAAAAAAAAAATCTCAAACGATTTTGCAAATATACTAGAGTAATAATTAAATCTATAAAATTAAAATAGGACATTGTAGTTTGGTATTAGAGTAGTTATCTAGGCAATGTGGTTTGGGAACCATTATTACATTATGACAAAATAAGAAAATTATTGTTGGAAAAGATGTCTCGTAGGAGGAATAATCCTAGTCCTGAGGACAGAGTAGATAGATTGATGGACACACTCGCAGAAATTGCTGCTATAATGAGAGAGCAAACAACTACGACTAATAAATTTTTTCAGCATATGCAAGAACAAAGAGGTCCAGAACTTGACGCTTCTGTGGTAAATCCAAATTTTCAAGGACTGTTCGAATTCTGAAAAGCGAATCCGCCAACCTTTAAAGTGGAATATGACCCAGTTATCGCAGAAAATTGGCTCATGGAACTATAAAAGATTTTTACTGCTCTAGGGTGTACTAAAGCCCAAAAAGTGACTTTTGCCATGTATATACTATCTGGAGAGGCTGAACACTGGTGGGGTGGAACCAAAAGACTCTTGGAGACCCTAGATGCACCTATTACTTGGAAAGTTTTCCAAATCGTCTTTCTGGATAAATATTTTCCTGCTAGTGTTAGAAATGAGAAAGAGTTGGAGTTTCTATAGTTGCGACAATGGACTATGACAGTCGAGAAATACATAGCAAAGTTTGAAGAGCTGGCAAAATTTTCCTCTTATCTTCAGCTTCATCACAATGAAGAATGGAAGGCTACAAAATTTGAATCTGGTTTGAGGCCAAAAATTAAAAAGGAAATAAGTAAGTTGGAAATTAAACAATACTCTACACTGATTAATAAGTGTAGAATCGTAAAAGGCAATCTTCTAGAGTATGAAGCTGAAAAGGAGAAATAATCCCAGCTTAAGTGTAAGCAAGAGGATGATAGGAAAATAGTAGAAAATAATAAGTTCAGGCTAACTGTAAACAAAAGAAAATAGGTCCAGCCTAAAGCAAATTGCCCAAAGTGTGGAAAAGCACATGGAGACAAACCTTGTCTGTGTTGGGCAGTGTGTATGTTACACTTGCGGGAAGCCTGGACATATATCAAAGAATTGTAGATTCAGCAAAAAGGAAAATCCTCTGACGAAGCCACAAGTTTCGGGAAGAGTTTTTGCCCTTAGTAGTTACGAAGTATATCAATCTCCAGACCTGATACAAGGTCAGTGCCTCATAAACAATACCCTTTTAACTATATTATATGATTTAGGAGCTAATCATTACTTTATATCTAATAATTGTGTGAAAAATCTAGGATTACTTGTGATTGAGTTGCCTTATAATTTATTAGTAACCACTCCTATTGGAAATCGAGTCCAAACCTTTTATGTATGCCTAAATTTGTCCTATTCTTGTTGAAAATAAACCTTTTGTTGCAACTTTAATTTGTATGCCTTTGCAAAAACTTGATATCATCTTAGAAATGGATTGGTTATCCTCTAACCATGTGATACTAAAGTGTCTTGATAAATCTGTTTCTTTTCCCTTAAGCTCTGACAAAGAAAAATCTCAGTTTACCCATTTATCTACCATTCAAGTTAGTAAGGGTATAATTAAAGGAGTACAAGGGTACATTCTCCTTTTTTTTCTTCTGAAACAAAGAGTGAGCTGGATTTCGACACTTGCCCTGTAGTCAAAGATTATCCTGAAGTTTTCTTTTCAGATATATCCAATTTGCCTCCAGAAAGAGAAATTGAATTTTCCATTGACTTGACGCCAGGTGTAAGACCCATCTCAATTGCACCATATAGAATGTCTCATGTGGAACTGAGTTAACTTAAAAATAAAATTAAGGAGTTATTAGAAAAACAATTTATAAGGCCTAGTGCATTATCTTGGGGAGCTCTTATGCTTTTAGTGAAAAAGAAGGATAGTAGTCTTAGATTGTGCATAGATTATAGACAATTAAATAACGTGACCATGAAGAATAAATATTCACTCCCTAGGATAGATGATTTGTTAGATCATGTACAGGGAGCCTCAGTTTTTTCAAAAATAACACTACTAGAAATTTTTGATTTAGAGACGAAATTTAGAGATGAAAAAAATTCCATCTCTATTAGAGACAGAAACAGAGATGGAATTAATGAATTAGAGAGGGATCATAAAATTTAAAATTTAGAGATGGAATTTAGAGACAGAAATGATCTGTCTCAAAATTTTCTGTCTCTATTTGATCAATTTAAAGTCAAATATACTTAGAGACGAAATTTAGAGACGAAATTTATCCGTCTCAATTTTTTCCATCTCTAATTTCGTCTCTATTTAGTCAATGTGATGTTTTAAAAAGTCAAATATATTTAGAGACTGAATTTAGAGATGAAATTTATCCGTCTCTAAATTTTTCGTCTCTAATGACCTTTTTTTGCTGTCTCTAACTAATTTATATAATTTAATTAATAAAATTCTTTTTTTTATAAGATAGAGACAGATTGTTTTCGTCTCTAATCTCTTCAAAATAAAATCCTTAAACTTGGTTTCAGAAACCTTATTCACAAATTACAACATAATTTCTAAACCTTTCCTTCTCCCCCGCGGCTGTTTCCTTCTCTATGAGTCGTGCCGCCACCGTTCTCACCCAGCCCCTGTTTCCTTCTCACCCAGCCGCGTCCTCACCATTCTCACCCAGCCATGCTCTCACCATGCTCACCTAGCTATGCACCACCGTTCTCACCACCATTGCCGCTGGCCTTTATTTTTCTCATATCTGAGTAAGTCACTGTGAGCCCTCATCATTTTTCTGTGATCAAGCATCAGCTTATAACTCATCTTTCTCTGGGGATCGCTCTTTGTAACTCATCTTTCCAAATCCAATTCCAAATCTATCTTCTTTTTCTTCCATTTCCCAAACCCTAGAAAATCCCCCTTCATTTCTGTTCCCATTTCGTTCTCCTCCCTATCTCCAGTTCCATGGCCACTGAGACAATGGTGACCACGGTCGGAGCGGCAGTGATAATGTACCTGATCTTGAACAGGAGGCTTGCAAGGAAGGATGAAGACAAGGGTGGGGATTTATCGAGATTTAGCGTTTCGGTTAGGAGGAGGAGGCTTGCTCAGAGGCCACTCAGCTGCCGGTGAATCTGTTGGAATCAATTGTGACATTATCGAAAACGTTGAGGTTCACTTACTCGAAGACTCTAGGCAAATGGCCCATCAGAGACTTGGCCTTTGGTATCAATTACTTTATGCGTAAGCAGGTCAATTTCTATATTCTTATTCCTCATCAATTTTATTTTTAGGGCTTGAAAGGTGCAAACTATTAGTTCTTATTATTGTGTATGAAATGAATAGGTGTGAGAGTTGTTGCTGGGTAATTTATCAGATGCAAGTGTATATGGTAGAAGTGATTGTGTACAATTGAAAGGCCCTCAAGTTATAACTGAGTTACATGAGCTGTTGAGGTTGTTGCCATTCTGCTTGCTTTTCTCCAAGAAACCATTTCTCGTGTTTCTAGATTCTACAGGATTCTCCCTCCATGATGTCCTCCTACACAAGCCCAAAGCTGAGGTACCTACCTTGTGTCCTTATTCTCTATTATATTATATAATTACTCTATTTCCATATGTCACTCAATACATCTTACAAAACATGTTCTACTTTTCATGCTAAATATGGATTTGTTCCTTTTCTCTTTCCTTTTATATATTCTATCTATATATCCATCTTACTTTCAACTGCTAAACTATTTTAGAATAGAGTCATCATTTTTATGCTCAATTGTAACTGAATTGATTTAATGTCATGAAATCTTATTACAGCTTCTAAAGCTTGCTTTCACAATTATACGTGATACACAACCAAAATGTTTCTTTCTATTGATCTGGGGAACTCATAGCATAAAAGACACACTGACAGCTGCAACCGCTATGGTCCCCTTCCACCATATATATTAAACGACAAACTATATATCCTTATGGGTGCATAAGTTGGTTATTCTGAACCTACTTCTAGAATTATGTATGGTTATCAAACTTTACTAGGTGCAATGTGATCTTACTTCTGTTTGTGCTTTTGAGGTATATGGATTTGGTTGAGAATCAACAATGTGGATATATTTTTACAGAAGAAATTCTAAAAGAGAGAAAAAAGGGAAAGTACAAGTAGGGATATACTTGTACTTTCGATAACTTTTTGCTTATTTTTTCTGTTTGAGGTGATGTTTTTGTATATGTTGTGTCCTTGAAGCAACTCAATGGCTCTAGCATCATACAGCCTGGACAGCAATATATGTCACTGCAGCTTCAACAGAGACGTGAAATTCCCTTGGATGATTGTTACAAAGCTTCTATTGGTTCATCTACTAATGTAAAACCACCCTTATCTTTTGTAGGACAATCTTCAGTTGTTACAACTGCTGATACTTCTAGTACTAATAAGGTACTACACTTCTATCTTGTTTTTAGAGCATGATGTGAACGGTTTGTCTTTCTTTTTTTGTAGTCTTTGGTATTTTACTGTTACTGTGACTTTATCTTGTTGCTACCATTTTAGTTACATAGCACAGTCAGCGCCTCATCAATGCTATCTTCTTCTCCTAGTCTTATTTGTCCTTCCTGTAAAGTTACTTCTACCAGTATATTTCTATTACTAGTGAATTATTCCTGTTGATTAGCATAAATATTAGGCTTTCTTTCTGCTTTCACTTTTTGAATTTATGTTGTGTTTCTTTGATCTGTCCATCTGATGTAGGGTTTGGATCTGCCTTGAACATTGAAACTTTGGTTGCTGCTGCTGAGAAAAGAAAAACTCCCATTGAGGTGCTCTAGGCTTTTAGAAGAAGTTGATCACATTAGATGCTTTCTTGAGTTTTGGTTTTAAATGTGTTCAACTTTTTTAGATTCTCAATCATATTACTTATTTGCTTACGAAGAGTGTTGTACCATTGCATGTTTCATCCCCTGCCTATGTCACTTCAATTTCTTACACAAATGCAAGTCTGGATCTTTTTTTATTTGCATTAATTTAATCCTTCTTTTTATTTGTTGTTAATAGGCCCCAAAATCAAAGGTTCAAGACAAGATATCATTTATAATAATAATATTTCTGCTACTAATATTGAAGCTAAAGCAAAAGAGTTCACTGAAATTTTGAAAGAGTAGTACTATCCATGGTTTGCGAAGTATATGGTTATGAAAAGGTTAGCATACTCGTACATCACATCATGTAATTGTCTAAACAAGTTGTATCTTTATAGATATATATTCATGGATATACTATGTAGATAATAAGTATAGTTGGGGTTTTACGGTGATTAAGTTCAGTGGGGAAGTTTAAAATGGATTGTTGGGGTTTTATGATATTAAGAAACTCAAAAATTTGGTTTTAGATCAGTTTTAAGTTCTGCTTTATTGGAGAGTTAACCAGAGTGTAATTAGGGAATTAAATCACTTTTTGTATGCATATATCACATATTATGTTAATTTTGTATATACTTTGGGTGTATTCAATTTGCACTATGAGATAAACTGAACTAAGAGTAAATAATGGATCTATTGACTAAGCTTATACTTGGAATTAGGAGTCCTAAATGAAACAATCCAATTTTATTATTTCCTTTTTTCTTCTGTCACACTCTCTGCATTCAATTTCAATTTTGTTAACCAAAGAGCTGAAGAATAAAAGTTGATACAGAACAAGAAATCATTAAAACACAGGAGCCAGGAG
Organism: Ormosia emarginata; assembly: GCA_029884605.1. Classification (NCBI taxonomy): domain Eukaryota; kingdom Viridiplantae; phylum Streptophyta; class Magnoliopsida; order Fabales; family Fabaceae; genus Ormosia; species Ormosia emarginata. Next base: position 10,170,320 of record JAQQTP010000066.1, on the reverse strand, counting down.
GGAGTTGCTTAGGGAAGTGAAGATGGAGAAAGTTGATATTTTACCTGGTTTTTTTGCGTGTTTACAAAATCCTTTTATTTTCTTGTAATTTCTATATATGGCCACATATCCTAGACTACAAACACTATATTTTTCTTATCATATTTGTACTTTTACTTGCTTTCTCTTATGCCAATGGATACTTAACTTATTTGTAGAGTGAGCATTGAGCCAAATTTCCATGACTTGTACCTGAAATTCATGAATAAAGTGAATTCAAAAGCTTTTACTCAATTTGTTTTGCTTGATTTTAATTTATTTAATTCATTTGCAAGATTATGCCATGGAATCAGATGAGACACGTATATTAAATGCTGCACACTTGATGGTTGCTAGTTTGGCTAGGAGCTTAGCTCACGTTACATGCAAAGTAAAGCTCTGAAATATGTCCATTAATTTATCCTATTTGTATATATTGAACCTTTACGAGCATCAATATCAAGTCAACTGAGGACTTCATTTTAGAATTTAAATATTGCAAATGAAATTTTGGAACAAGCTGTGCAACTTATTACTAATGATAATCTTGATCTTGGTTGTGCAGTCATTAAACAGGCTGCTACTGATAAGGTTAGCATTGCAATATGTGTTTTTTTGTAGTTATAGTTAATTGTGGCAGTGTTGGTAGTGAGGAGAAAATTGTGCTTTCGTTACTTCTCTGTATATTTAACATTTGATTTTAGAGGTATTTGCACCATGACTTAGATAATGTTTTCGTGGTTGTTTTGATTGCTGAAGTATATTGTAATGGTTTGTATGAACCATTAATTTTGGTGCCTATGTGTAAAATTATTGGGTTTAATTGTATCCTTTACTGTATGTGATTATTTAATTACTGTGTGAAACACTTTCTACATTATAATTAACTTTGGTGAAACCCTTCTTTTTTTTTTTTTTGGCATGTCTCGCTTTCTTGAGAATGCCAAGGACTTGCCAATAAGTACAGAAACCAAACCCAAGGCAGTGACCCCTACTCGGGAATGTACTACTGTGATGGTTGCAACTCTCATGTCATCAATGACTTATATATGTATGTTTTTGCAGTCTTTAATTAATGACTTTGTTAAAGTTGCTGGGTGCATTGGAACTTCTGGTGAGCCAACAGGTGAGAAGGCGATTCCTGCGAAGAGACCTCTTGAAGTGCAATATGATACTTGGAGTCTTAGTCCCTGAAATAAACTACTGCTACTTGCATTAAGTTCCATTTAAATGGTAACATGTATTTTTTCTATTACTTTTTTTATATTTGAGTTGCATTACTTGTAATTGTATAAGTTAGAGAGAAGTCTACTTGCAAAATGTAATAGCAATTAATGATATGCATAAGATATTGTAACTATTTCATATACTTTCAACTATTTTGATATTTTTATAGTTACTTGGATAATTATAATGATTGATGATTTATTGTAATTTTTAGTAAATTTTGATTTTGGATAATTATATGCATAAGAAAATAGAATATTTTTTTTATAAAATGAAGGCATCTAGTTGTGGCAAATCCCAACTAGATGCTTATTTTTTTTAAATATTTTTTAAGATATTAGAGACGGATTTAGAGACGAAAAAATCTGTCTCTAATTTTAGAGATGGAATTAGAGATGGAACAGTACCGTCTCTAATTAGAGACAAAAAATTTTTATTTAGAGATGGACATTTTCTGTCTCTAATTTAGAGACAAAACTCATTTTTCATCTCTAATTCCATCTCTAAATATTTAGAGACAGAATTTTACACATTTAGAGATGGAATTTGTTCCATCTCTAAATCTGAAAATTCTAGTAGTGTAAATCTAAGGTCAGGATACCATTAGATTAGGGTAAAATCAAAAGATATTCTTAAGACAACTTTCAGGAGCAGATACGGGCACTATGAATATCTGGTAATGTCGTTTGGTTTAACTAATGCACCTGCTATATTTATAGAATATATGAATAGGGTGTTTAGGCTATACTTAGATAAATTTGTGGTAGTTTTCATTGATGATATTCTGACCTATTCAAAAACAAAAGAGGAACATGTAATTCACTTCAGAAAAGTGTTAGAAAATTTAAAAGAAAAATAATTATATGCAAAATTGGAAAAATGTAAATTTTGGATGAGAGAAATTAAATTTCTAAGACATGTAGTAAAATAAGAAAGAGTTGTCGTAGATCCTAGTAATGTGGAAGCAGTCATGCATTAGGAGCAACCAAAGACAGTAACCTAAATAAAAAGTTTCTTAGGCTTAGCTAAGTGTTACCGTTGATTCATAAAAGCACTTTCTCAGATAATTATGCTATTAACTAGGTTGACTAGAAAAAGGGACTCCTTTTGTATGGACAAAAAACTGTGAAGAAAGTTTTCAGGAATTAAAGAAGATACTCACTACTGCCCCTATTTTAATAATTCCTGATCCATTAGGACATTTTGTAGTTTACAGTGATGCTTCTAAAAAAGGATTAGGTTGTGTGTTAATGCAAAAGGGAAAGGTAATAACTTATGCTTCTAGACAACTTAGACCTCATGAGAAAAATTACTTAACACATGATCTAGAATTAGCAACAGTAGTTTTTGCTCTAAAAATTTGGAGACATTATTTGTGTGGAATAAAATTTAAAGTATATACTTATCATAAAAGTTTAAAATATCTTTTTGATCAAAAGGAATTGAACATGAGGCAAAGAAGGTGGATTGAATTTTTTAAAGATTATGATATAGAAATTAAGTATCATCTTGGAAAAACAAATGTTGTAGTTGATGCTCTAAGTAGAAAATCCCTCTATTTGTCATACATGATGATTCAAGAAATTGTTTTGATAGAAAAGTTTAGGGATTTAAATCTTTCAGTGACCTTTGAACCAAATAAAATTTGTTTAAATGCTTTACAGGCTACTTGTGATCTGAAAACAAAAATTAGAGAGGCACAAAAAGAAGATTAGTTTTTGCAAGCTCTTAAAGAAGAGATGCTGAAGGGAAAACATCTAGATTTTAAATTAATAGATGATGAAGTGATCATGTACCAAAATAGATTGTGCGTAGCTAATAATTTAGATTTAAAGAAATAAATTCTAGAAGAAGCTCATAAAAGTAAGTATACAATTCATCCAGAAATTAATAAAATATATCAGGATCTTAAAAGTCAATTTTCGTGGTCTGAAATGAAATTTGAAATAGCTAGATATGTATCACAGTGTTTGACATGTCAAAAAATTAAAATAGAACATCAAAGACCATCAAGTTTGTTGCAACCTTTAGAAATCCCAGAATGGAAATGAGATAGTATTTCTATGAATTTTGTTGTGGGTTTACCAAGAACCAATTTAGGACATGATGCTATATGGGTAATTGTAGATAGATTGACTAAGTCTGCACATTTTCTACCCTTTAGAATTAATTATCTATTAAATAAGTTTCCCCTATTGTATATTAAAGAGATTGTGAGATTTCATGGTGTACCAACTACTATAGTGTCAGTTAGAGACCCAAGATTTACCTCTAGGTTTTAAGAATTGTTACAAGTAGCTTTTGGGACAAAGCTATCTTTTAGTACTACTTACTATCCCCAAACTAATCGTCAAACTGAAAGAAAAACTCAAACTTTAGAAGACATGCTTAGGGCTTGTGTTTTGGATTTTAAGGGAAGTTGGGATACCTACCTTCCATTAATAAAATTTGCTTACAATAACGGTCATCATTCCAGTATTGGTTTGGCACCGTATGAAGCATTGTATGGAAGAAAATGTCGATCTCCTTTATGTTGGTTTGAGACTGGAGAAAGAAATTTATTAGGACCTGATCTAGTACAACAGACCTCAGAATAGATAAAATTAGTCAGGGATAGAATGTTAGTAGTTCAAAGCAGATAAAAAAGTTATGCAGACAAAAGAAGAAAACCCTTAGAATTCCAGGAAGGAGAACATGTATTTCTTTGAGTTACCCCAACGACTGGAATTGATAGGTCTTTGAAAATCAAGAAATTGAGTCTTAGATATATTGGACCTTTCTAAATCCTTAAAAGAATTAGTACCATTTCTTATCAAATTGTTTTACCTCCTAGTCTGTCGAACCTTGACAATGTGTTTCATGTGTCTTAACTCTGAAAATATTGTTCTGATTCTTCACACATCATAGAGGTAGAATCTATACTATTAAAAGATAATTTGACGTATGAGGTACAACCTGTACAAATAGTGGATAGAATCTACAGACAATTGAGAAATAAAAATATTCCTATGGTCAAAGTTATGTTGCAAGGACAAGATGTTGAAGATGCTATGTGGGAAGCAGAAGAAGATTTTAAACAAAAGTATCTAGAACTTTTTTTAGCATGTACTAAATAGAAATTTTGAGAACAAAATTTTTAAAGAGGAAGAATGTAATATCCCTAATAATAATAATAATAATAATAATAATAATAATAATAATAATAATAATAATAATAAGGTATTAAGAAAATATCTACATGAAATCTTTAAAAAAAAAAATAAGGTATTAAAAAAGAAAATAAATATTTAATATAGACTAATTATTAAAGTAATGTGTTACTTTACCATAAATATCTACTTAAAAAATAAAAAAGACAGCGAGAAGATTTTAAAAGATATGAAAAGATAAATTTGCAGATAATTAATACAAAAATAAAGTTTAAATAATAATAATGATAATAATAATAAAATAAAATTTGAAAGTGACGTTGGGGAGATTCTAAAATATATGCAATCTAAGGTAATTAATGCATAAGAAAAAGATTAAAAATAAAATGGAAAGTAGCACGTGAAGTGCTATGATTTATATCAGCAATAGGTTCTCTAAATCTACCAGGGGAAGATTTTTTTTAAAGGAATGAATGACCTTCACTTTATGAGAGTCTATAAAAAGCCCTTCCATTACTCAACCCTTCAGCAGAATAGAAAAGCTAACGAAAGATTGACAGAGAGTTTCGTTTTGCATAAACTTCATAATCCTTTTCTTGTTTTTGAAATCAGGTAGGGGAAATGGAAAACTCTTCCCTTTTTATCAATATTTCTGTTGCTCTAATCTTTGATTCTAGAGTTTCACAAACTTCTCAACTCGTTGGTGGCCAAAATTTTCAAACTCAGTTCTGACTTTGTGAACTCGTATAGGGGCTTTGAATGGGGTTGAAATCTCATGTGATAGTGTTCTTTGAGACTTTGATTATTTTGTGATTGTTGAACTTACTTTCTTCTCTACACTGCCGTAAATTCACTATTATTATTTCTGCTTTTATATTTCTATTTGACACTATTATTCTCTACTCTTATTGTTACTGTGTTATTTTTTTTGTTTAATATTATTATTCAGCTCCTATTTTTCTTTTTGACACTATTATTGCTCTTATTGTTTCTGCACTTTTTTTGTTTAATATTATTTTTTACTCTTTTTCGCACTATTTTTTTGTTTAATATTATTTTTCTACTCTTATTTTTGTTAAAAAGATAATAGAGAGTTTGTTTGAAAATGAAACTTGCTACTAATTTTTACTAATGAATGATGTATGGTCCTAGAGTGTCTCAGCCAAGATAGATGGAGGATGTGAATTTTTTTCACAAATCTTGTTTTTGTACGGAAACATGTCTAAACTATTAAGATTTTTAATAGACAAAAGAATAATTTTGTAAAATGAAGGAAATATAAGAAAATATATCCCTAAGGTACCAAGATCAAATGTGCAAGTTTATGGCCATGAGGAGAAATTCTTAGGGGACACCCTGAGTAGACATGAGCTCATACTATATAATGTGCACACGAGTGATCAAGAGAATGAGTAATTTGAGATAAATATCCTAAATGATGGTACAAGAATTAAAAGGGGATGAGAAAAGATTTTTTTTTTGAGTTTTTAGGAAAAACGCACCGTTCCTTTTCATTTTTGATTATTTAATATTGGTGTTAATTTTTTTTTACTAAATTTATTTGATACAAACTGTTTTACAAAAACTTATGAATTTTAGATTATAGCTTGATGGAAAATTGAGTAAAGGGAAGCAATAAAACCATTTTCTGTACACATGACGGTTGAAATATCATTAGTTAAAAATGTCATTATTTTTCTTACATCTGCTGAGATTTTTTCTCACTTATATGACATGATATTTCAGATAATTTCGATCGTTAGAGTACTCATAGATTTTTGTGTCTAGCAAGTTTGCATGCTAGAGCTTGGCGACTACGTTTTTACAGTCACTCTGTTTTTTTTATAAGCAAAAATATATTGATAAAGAGTACAAGGGGTACTCAAACCCGTTACATCATAATACAAAGTTAAATAGCTTGAAGACACCCGAAAGGATTAATACACCAATCTGAATAAGAGAGACCTGAATTTCTACCCTCCCTACAAATGAACCACCCCCAAGATAAAAACTTAATTTGAGCAATCACAGAAGTACAATTAACTATTACTCCCTGAAAGATAACTTTGTTCCTCAATAACCAGAGAGACCAAATAACCGCAAACTAAATAATATGCCGTACTCTTTTAAACTTCTTCCCTCTGATAACAGCCCCATGTTGCAGAAAGTGGCTAACTCCATCATAATGATAAACACCATCAAAACCAAGCCAAGCATAAATTACATACCAAACATTATAAGAGAAGGGGCAAGTAAAAAATAAATGGCTGTAACTCTCACAATGAGAAAAACAAAATACACATGTAACACCTTAATCAGAAGGGATTATTCCCCCATGAGACAGTGCCTCCCTTGTTAGAAGCCGGTCTTGAAACAACCTACAAGCAAAAACAATAACTTTGGATGGTACAACATGTTAGCCATGGCAACCATCACCCAAGAGGGGGGTGAATTGGGTGATTATAAATTTTAAAACACCTTTGAGAAATTAAGCATTTTGAATAACTCAATTAATAAATGTAGCAGAATAAGTTTAACAAAGGTACAACTATTAGAGATTTCACAAATACTACTTGGGCTATAGGATAAATCAAGTAAATAAGCTAGATATCAAATTCAACTCAAACATATATAATTAAGGCACAAATGTAAAGAGATAGAGTTGAGAAGATTAAACACAAGATTTATCCTGGTTCAGCCACCAATCCACTTGTGGCCTACGTCCAGTCCTCAAGCAATCACTCGAGATTTTTCACTATATCTTCAAGCTTCAATAGGTGCTTGACAACTTTACAAACTTGAGCACTCTACTCCTTGGGATGCCTCACCCTTGAGCTTGAGCCTTTTCAAACAAAGGGATGTCTCACCCTTTATAATTTAGAGGGATACCTCACCCTCTTTACCAACAAGGGATACCTCACCGTTACAACTTTGAGGGATATCTCACCCTCTTTACAAACAAGGGATACCTCACCATTTTCTCTATAGGGATACCTCACCCTCTTACAATGATTTCAAGATGAAGAGAAAGATTAGAAACTCTCACAAGAGTAGATATACAACTTGAAGAACAAAGTATGGATGATAAGAAACTCTCTCAAGAGTGGATAATACAACTTGAAGCTCTATGGGTATCAATGATTCACACTTTAAAGCTCAAAATATGATTTTGATGATTCAAGGATCAAGTATAGTGTTTTTGTGTTTCTTAGGGTGTAAATGCTTCACATATCACTTATATATAGAGCCCAAATGATAAAATAGTCGTTGGTAGTGTTTAGAAATAATTTTTTATGAAAACTAGCCGTTTATAGTTGTTAGAAACGTTTTTGCACACTTGGTAATCGATTACACACTTCTGGTAATCGATTACATGGCTCTGTCAACGTTGTAATCGATTACAGGACTTGTGTAATCGATTACAGTATTTCTGGTTTTGAAAACTGACTTTAAAAGGTCATAACTACTTCATTTATTATTCGATTAAAGCAAATGACCAGTCATTGGAAAGATCTTTGAGTCTATTTTCAAATGAAATAAGTTTCATAACAAAAATCAAAGTATTTTGAGAGTTATGATCAAAATATTTACCAAAGGTCAGTTTTTCAAAACTCAAACTTGACTATATTTTATAGTTTAAAGCAAATGGTCATAACTTCTTCATTTCTTATCCGTTTAAAGTAAATGACCACTCATTGGAAAGATATTTGAGTCTATTTTCATATGAAAATCATAACAAAACTCAAAGTATTTTAAAAGTTATGATCAAAATAGTAACTGAATGTCAGTTTTGCAAAACACAAACTTGACTATTTTTCAAAGGTTTGAACTACCACCAAGACTAACTTTCCAAAATTAGTTTGTTGGGCATTAAAACATGTAAGAAACACTTTTTAAAGATGTTAAAACATATTTGAGCTTAGTGTGATTCCTCTTTACCTTTACACAAGATCTAAGTCTTATAAGCTATTCTTGAAGAACCTTGGGACTTGATCTTTTGCCATCATCAATTCTTGATGTAATCCAAGCTTCCAAAATTTTTTTCTCATCAAATCTTGCAAATGCTTGGAACATCTTATCATTCTCATTCTTCTTGAGTTGAGCATGGTTGTGATCTTTTGTTTTCTTGTTGTAATGCTCACTCTTGATACTTGGACTATCCTACAAAGTATTACTCACTTAACACAAGCATAGTTAGTCCAATTTCATAACTCAATATCTTCATATGCATGATACAATATATCTCATTAAGTATATCTATGAAGCATAAGCATCATTCTTTTTATCTTGTATTTGTCATCATCAAAACTTAACATATTAAACCATTGAGGCAAAAACAATGCTACACAATGCTTTTCCATAAAACCTGGTAAGTCTTTGCTAAATTTGGATTAAGATTCAAAGACCTTTGAAGATTCAATAAGTGTAAATAACCAGATTTCACAGAAAAACCATTTAAATTGTCAGGGGCCCAAATCCATGAATCACATACCTCCTTTTGAGGAATAATAGAAGCAAGTAAATTTTCAAGTTCCTTCAAAAGCTCCTCCTCCCAAACAAATAAAGTACGTCTCCACCTCCAATTCCAAACCCACCTATCACCAACCCAATTACCCATTTCAGCTATTATCAAGGTATTATTCGCAGCCACCTGAAAAAGTCTAGAAAAGCAATCTTTAAGAGGAGCCATACCAAGCCACTTATCGTTCCAAAAATTGATATATGCACTTGTCCCAAGTTTAAACTGAACCGCTTCCGAGAACCAAAGAGAGCAGCTACCTCTGTTTGTATCTAGCAAAAGTAAATCCCTCTGCCAAATAGATGATTCACGATTAAGAGATGAAGTCGAACCCTGCAATACACTCTTAGCCAAAGGACCATATTTATAAGACAACAAATTGAACCAAATGACATTTCGATTCGTCAAACAATGCCATTTCCACTTAGATAACAATGAGATATTAAATAACTTAAGGTTTTTCATACCTAAGCCCCCAAACTTCTTCGGAAGGCAAACTTTTTCCCAACAAACCCAATTTATTTTTTGATGCTCTACACCTCCTCCCCATAAAAAATTCCTTTGAATCTTTATGAGCATTTTCACAATCTTTATTGGAGCTTTATAGAAGGATAAAAATATAGAGGCATACTAGTCAAAACTGAGTTAACTCAAGTGACTCTACCCCCCATAGAAAGGCGATGTCCTTTCCATAAAGATAGCCTCTTCTTCATAGATTCTATCACCGGAAGCCAAGTAGAGCATCTCCTTGGATTAGCTCCAATCGGAATTCCTAGAAACTTGAAAGGAACAGCTCCAATGCAACAAGATAAGAAATTAGATGTTGCAGCCAAGAAATGATCATCTAAATTTATGCCAAAAAGATTACTTTTGGAAAAATTCACTCTCAAACCCGGAATTAATTCAAAGCTCCTCAGAATCATTTTAATACTCCATAGATTATCCTATGAACCCCCCACACCATGATGGTGTCATCTGCGAACTGAAGAAGAGGGAAAGAGATGTCTTGGTTCACCATATAACACTTCAAACAACCTAATTCCATAGCTTTACTAACCAGTCCAGCCAACCCCTCAGCAACTATTAAGAATAAAAATGGAGCCAACGAGTCCTCTTGCCTTATACCCTTCTTAGTTTCAAAGTCTTCCGTAGGACTCCCATTAACCAATACTGACAATGAATTAGAAAAGATATAAGCCTTCATCCATTTTCTCTAAGTAGAGTTGAATCCCATTCTAATCAACATATAATCTAGATAATTCCAACTTATGGAATCGTAAGCCTTTTCAAAATCCACTTTTAATAAGAGACAATTATCCTTCCTCTTTTTTGCCAAATCAATAATCTCATTAACAACTAAAACACAATCAAGAATCTGTTTATTGGGAAGAAAAGCAAATTAACATGAAGATATCACCTTACCCAAAATTCTTTTAAGCCTCAAAGCAAGCAACTTAACAATTATTTTGTAAAGACTGCTAATAGGGAAGATTGGTCTATAATTTGATAAAGTTTGTGGGTGATCCTTCTTAGGAATTAACGCCAAAAAAGAAGTTGTTATAGCCTTAAGCAAGCAGACATTAACATAGAATTCCTGAATAAAATCACACACCTCAGATTTGAGCATAGCCCAAAAAGACTTAATAAAGTTGAAATTAATTCCATCAGGCCCAGGACTTTTATTCCCATCACAACTCCACACTGCCTCCATAATTTCTTCAACTGTAAACGGAGTAGTAAGACTCGAGTTATCTTCATCAGAGAGCTGCTGGAAACAAATTCCATCCAAAACAGGTCTACAGAAATCTAATTCCAGAACATTTTGCTCAAAATGTCTTTTAACTTCAGATTTAATCTCACCTACACCTTCTAACCAAACCTCTCCCACTTTCAGAGCTACCAACTGAGTTTTTCTCCTCTTTGAATTTAAACAGGCATGGAAATACCTAGTATTGGCATCCCCTTCAAGTATCTAACTGCGGGATTTAAGGATGCAAACCCAAGTGCAGGTTGTCTCAAGTAATAAATTTCTAGGGAGTCCGAGGTCGATCCACAGGGAATTGATGAAGAAAAATTAATTGAGGTAAGAAAATGATTTGTCACAATACTAAAAGTAATAAAAGAAGTTCACAAATGAATTTAAGAGCTTGCTTGGGTTAGGAGATCCACTCTTGGTAATTAATTAAAGGTAAGATTATTTCTCTTTATAACTCAATTGAAATCCACACACAACGGAGGTTCCAATCGGAAAATATAACATTCAAAGTTCAATTATATATGCAATCATATTATGATTCCTTTAATTATCTACCAACATTTGTAAATGAGTTCAAGCATTCACTGTGCCAATCCTATTGTCTACAATAAATCAAGATCTCCATTATACAAAGAAGGTTTCTAAATTCATTGGAAACAAAATATAACACATATAATGTCCAATTGATAATATATCATTTAAGCACAAGAAATAGAATAATCTAACCTTATTTCATTACCAAGAGCTTCACTCTTTCACCCAAGCAAGATGAAGATTTAGTTACTCATAGATAAGAAGAAAGAAAAAGAGAAGAAGAGAAAGATGAACATGGTTGCAATTTAGAACAAGAGAAAATTACAACAAAGGAAAACAATAAACAAACATAACCTTAACTAGTAAAAACTATGCCTAACACCAAGTGCCCCCAAATGGTCAGCCAATGGTGCCTTTTATAGAGGATTAGGGATACAAAATGACAAAGGGGCTGATTAAGAGTAGGTGGATGAGTGGATGAATGAGTGGAAAATGCCAAATGGTGAGGATAAGAGTGAAAAATCATTGAGATTTCTTGTCTCCGAAATCATTCATTGCTTAAGTCATGGATTCTGTCATCAAATAGAAAAGTCATCTTCATGAAAGTTGTAGATCTAGATCTTAACTTTCAGATGTCCAAATTTCATCCTAAGATAATTCTTACAGCCCGAGATATGGGCCAATTACTGTAGACTATTCAGGCCCAGTTTCAGTACCTCTGTTTTGATTTCCAGACCCAATATCACCTCTAAGCTGTCTGAATTAGCTCTTGTGTTCTCATGAAAGTTGTAGATCTTGTCTTAACTTTCAAATGTCTAAATTTCAGCCCAAGATAATTCTTACAGCCCGAGTTATGCTCTGATTACTGTACACTATTCAGGTTTCAAACACAAAATTCGTGTTCTGTCTTCCAAGCCCATTTAGCTCTTCTAGATGTCCATATTTTACCTAAAGCTCTTGATGAAAGTTGTAGAGCTTTCTCTCAGCTTTCCTACAAGGTAAAATTCATAATTGCTAGATATCTAGAACTCAAGATATGACGAAAATACAGAAATAGTGTAAGACCCAAATAATGCTAAAAAAATCAATTAAGTCCAATTTGAGTCCAATCTTACAAAACATAACCAGACTTAATCAATTAAGTACATGAAGAGTGTAAATGACTAAAAATGAGGGTTTATTAATGTATAAAATATATGATTATCAAATTCCCCCACACTTAGCTTTTTGCACTCTTGGGCAAAACACATAAGACCAAAGTTAGGAGACAAAGAAAAATGACACAGACTCAAAAGCTAAAAACTCTAAAAGACTCGATGAAGCAAGAAGAGCAACAAGAAATTCAAGGGATCAAAGCATTAATGAGGTAACATTTCTTCACATCTCAAACCAACAAGTAAGGAAACTTCAGTTGAAAAGAATGAATTAAGAATGATAGATCCTCACAGAATGCACTCTCAATCTCTCAAGTGTTTAAAAGGTAAGTATTTCACGCTATTCAACCCATGAACAATTGCACTACCATAAGCTTGCTTATCTTCTACTTCTCTGCTACTCAAAACACATGCATACAAAAATCAAGAGGACTTTTGTAACACCCTTGTGGGGATGTCACATTTATGATGCAATAAAATAAAATAACTAAAAATATTACCCAAGTTGTAAAATACTTGTTATATAAATAATATGGGTTGTAAAATTTTTCCTGTTAAACAGAATATTACTAAATAAAATAACACGGAACACAAAAGAAAACAAACCGTCATCACACATATAATATACATAAGATTTTGTTTTAAGTAGTACAAATAATTTACAACTAGAAAATATTTAACAAAAACAGTAAAGAGTTAAGATACAATACTACATCAAAAAGAGCCCAAGTGCACACCATAGATTTCTATTCCTCTAAAGGATCACTCTCAGATGAATCTTCAGGTGATAGATATCCAGGATGTCTCGAAGCTCTACGGACACGAGTCCGGGTTGTCAACACACTGCTAATCTCACTAGGCACATGGAACATCCCTTCCTAGTAATGCCTAATAGACAATGGCAACTCTAAATGCAAAAATAGAGTAGTAGTAAACACAGGTTCTCCGTCAAACTCAGTTCATAGGGACACAGTCAACCGTCTCACATACACAACTGAATCTCTATCCTCCCGCAGTCGCCAAGCCGTCGAACCTCCGTGAAACTCAAATCTCACGAACCCCAAAAATCCTGGCAACGTCATCCTCAAAATCAATCTAGTGGGTATGGATGATCGGATGGTTCGCAGTCGTCGAACTGATCATCGACTTGTTGTTACTGCTGCTTCTCCTCCTCCTCAGGATACACACACTCTAGAGGCTGTTCTTCTTCCTCAAACTCTTTACAGCATAAATAATAAATACAAAAACAGTACATATAGAGAGGTGAGATAATCATACATCAATACCAGCATTGTAAATAAGAAAACGTTACATACAACAAGTATAACAATTTATTAAAGCATATCATAACATCATGAATAATAGTGCAATAAAATATAGAAATTCAATATAACAGTATCAAAAGAATTTAATACAATAGTATAAATATATCAGAGATAATGGTGTTACGATGCATGATATAAACACAATACGACTCATTCCTACTCCATGCAGCTAGACACAGATATCTGAGAGAATGACCCGTAAAGATCTATTAGTACCTTAGGCTGCCCAACCAAACTATTGCATTGTCTAACGTTGTGTCTATAGCCCACTGTCCAAAACATCGTGTACTAGCACACAGTCCAAACATCGTGTAACTACAGGCATTGTACTAAAATAGACTTTACAAGATCTCGATTAAGTATAGTGCATGTCGAGATCACTAGTGTGTTGCCAGTTACCACGGCCCAGAGGAGCGACCAACTGTCCACATATGAAATACTCCGCACACTAATGCCTCCAAGTCCATACAAAATGAACCACACTACGCTTATCACACCGACAACACGGTGTTATTCACCTCATCAATCAAATCACCAATTATCAACCAAATTGGCACAACTCAATGCATGAACAAAAATAATAATTACCAAAATACTCTTGGACTCAAAATATTCTTATATTTACAAAAACGCCCTCAATGGCACTATTACTCATATTTATGCAAATGCCCTCAATGGCAAAAATCTCAAATATACAGTACGTCCCACTTGACAGTACCTGTATCTCAACATGTCCGGGTCCACCACTTTGGCCCGACAGTAAAATTTGCTGTTTCAATTAATCGCGTAGAAATTTTATCGCGTTTTCACAATTTCATCATTTTTATAAACGTTTTTAAATCGCATAAATATATTTTACTATTTTTTAAAATCGTGTACTATTTTTAAATCGTTTTCTCAATCGCGTAAGATTTTTAAATCGTTTTCTTAATCGAAAAGCTTTAAAATCTCTATTTTAAAACTACGTAAGCTATTTTCACTACTTTGAAATTACGTAGAATAATTTTTCTTACGTTATAAAATATATTATGAAACGTATTATTTTATTTGTCTTTTTTAATAAATTTTGACAAGTATTTTGTCTATAAAATCTATTAAAATTGTATTTTCTACGTTTTTCGTCTAAAAATTCATTTACTTAGTTTATTATTACTAAATCCACTTTAGTAATTATCTCCATGCTTTAAAATTCAAAGGTAAGCATTTTTCAAAGGTTTGGATTTATTTTTCTTCTATATCATATTTCTAATAAAAATTGGTTTACTTCTTTAAACCTTAGAAATCCATTACAATTGCATTCTTTTTAGGTAAAACTTTAAGTTTACACTTAGAAAATAAATTTTTTATTGATCACTCATTTATAAGGCATGTTGGCCGAATTTCATAAAGTCTTGGCATTTGATCTTTGGATCATTTTTCTTCTTCTAAAACATTTTGAAATTCATTCATTTACCTAATTCCATTAATTCCTTCCTTTTGAAAATGGATGAGAACATTTTGGTTCTCTTTTCTTGGTTGAGGCCGTGAGCCTCTTCATGTGCTCTTTGGAACACTCATGCAAACCTTTACATGTTAATCACATCCTAAGTAATAATCATGCAATATTTCACACATGCAATATATTTTAAAGCTTATAGACATGCATACAAATAATATCAAACACAAATAAGAAAGCATTTAGACAATCAACACAAGTGAATCCTTATGGATTCTTCAAACACATACAAGTCCATTTTCTCATCACCACACATGGTTGATGAGATTGAATCTCCCTCTTACCTTAAAGGAAGACTAAAACCTCTTTCACTCCTTCTATGGATTTCGTGACTCTCCTTCAAGACACCTAAAGATCTTAAACAAAAATTTAAAGAGTTAAAACTATAAGAGAAAATCATAAACCATGGATCAATCATGGCTTAGAACCTTGAAAAAGAAGTTAGAAATGAAAAATAAGAATTTTGCACCTTCTAGGAAAAATCTCCAAAGTGATTTTCCAAGCTCTAAATGATAGATTTAAGAAGAACTCTCAACTAGAGATGTTCTTAGAATAGTGTTTAGGTTTAGAAAAATAAGTTAGAAGAAATTTTGGATGGATGGATGGTGATCTAGGGCTCTTGGCCGAATGGCCTCTTCAAAGTGCATCAATGGTGGTTTGTGTTTTTGGAAGAGAGAGAAGAGAGATAGTGTGATAGCAAGGATGAAATTGAAGTGAAAATGCTCTCCTAAATGGTGCATGGCCGTAGAGCTCCTTAGGGTGGAGGTGGCCATTTTGTTTGACTCATCCAAGACTCCATCCTAGCCTTAGATGTAATCAAAGGTCAAGATTAAAACTTGGTCACCAAGCTTGTCATCCATTGGCTAATCCAAGCCTTGTCATAAGCCTTGTCATTTGTTCTTGAAGATTCCACCCTAATGGTGATTAATTAAGCTACTAATCCCATTAAGCTTCTAAGCACACTTAACCTAACTTAATTAAGTTAATTAGTTACATTACTAATTAATTAACATTCTACTAATCCAAGCTTCAAGAGCCATTGATCATATCAATGGTTGATATTAGATAGTAATATGATCAAATCTAAGCCATTAGATCTTATTTCCATGAAATTCTAACCACTAGATTCATCTTCCAAAAATAAATGGTTAAGATCTTCCCTATATTCTTCACATCCAATGGTTACAAATGCTTCTAACCATTTTTGTAAGACCAATCTCCACCATCCAATTGATCAACGGTGGATCTCCAAAGCCTTCTTTAAGAAGCTTATCATGACAACCATAGATTAAATCAACGGTTGATATTCAATCTTAAACCTTCTCATCCCACGGTGTAGATTAAGTCAAGCCCACATCGTTGACTTAATTCCTATTGGCTTAAAACAATTCAAGCCATTATCGTTGACTTCTTTCTCTAGACGTGGGTCCCACAACTAATTGTAGGTCCTACAAATCAAAAGTGGGTCTCACAGACATTTTCGGGTCCATTGTCGTTTATTTGTACAGATGACTAATAAAATAATATTATAATAATATAAAATTATTGTATTGACAGTACGCTTAAATCTTAAAAATTAAAAGATTAACAACCATATCATTCAATTGGGTTTAGTAAGCTCCCCCACTCCAAATAATTAAAATAAGATTTCTCCTACCAAAATTATTATTTTCCGACCCTGAGCAAATCACACAAAACACTCATATATGAACTCAAAACAGTCAAATAAATTTTATATCATACAGAAAAATAGAAAACAACATAATCAGGATATAACGGTCATTTATCCTAAAGTTGGGGTGTTACAACTTTATTCAAGGTTGTAATGGGGTCATGGTAAAGGAGAGGGGATAATATGGATAAGAACAGATAAATACTAAAGAGAATAAAAGAGCATTATGGTACAGTTAGAGTGGAGAAAATGTTTGAGAACATTCATCATAAAGGACAATCACCAATATTTGACTAATGTTTTATTGAAGATCAATCCCAAATTGGTGAATTGAATTCATTGTTAGACTTGAACATTCTCCTTTTCTTCCTGTTGTTTCCAAGCATCCACCTTTATTCTGATAATCCTTTGATTGCAACGGTGGTCAAATTTTTTTTTGATCATTTTGCACACACATCCCCATACTTGTTCAAGAACAAGGTCAATGCTCTCTTATTCCCTAAGGTTGGGTAAAAATATTTTTTTCTCTCTTTTTTTTTTGAAGGATGAAATGAGCTTAAAACAAGGAATGGTCAAATAAGTTCAAAGGGGTTACACAACGGAAAATATGCAAGGATGGCTATTTGGTCAAGGTAGCTATTTCAAAATGTCTCAATTATATTAATGTATGCATGTGAACATGTAGCTTCAAAAAGAATCAAAGCAAGTTCTAGAGTAATAATTCCATAAGTGAAAATCACACAAGAAAGAAGAGAATGGTATAGATATTCAATCCATTCATCAATAGGTTCAAAATCTCACAAGGCATATTTCTATCATTCTCAATCCATCATATCAACATTCATATCCAAGCTTGTGATTTTTAAGAAAGAAGACAATTTATGCTAAGATCCAAGAATCCATTTGCTACTTCTACACAAAATAATTATTTCCTCAACTAAGATGCGTCTCAAGAGTAATAAATTGTTTCCAAAATTTACTCCTTACTCTGCCATCCTTAATTGTTTTTACTACGAATAGATTTCTGATAGTCATATCACTAAACATACTTTCTAATTTAGATGCATCTCAAAAGTAAAATTACTCCTTACTTTGCCATCATTCATTGGTTTAATAAGTCCATGACAATCATATCATACTTCCCAAAAAAGAAAAGAAAAAAAAATTGGTCAACTATCCTTCCCCCCCAACTAGATCACAATATTGTCCTCAATGTTAAAATATAGATGAGTAAAGGATAGAAGATATTACCTGTTGGAGAAATCTGACACAAATTTAAAGAAAAACAAAGTATGATAAATAAAATCAAAAGTAAAAAAAAACTATAAACGAAGTATCAAATCTGACTCCTTTTTCATCCTGTTTCCCTCACTGCTTCCTGCTGACCAATCTATCTGAGTTATTGCTGGGTCAAGTTTATGAACAAAAGCTTCTAATTTATCAATCAACTAATCAATAGTGGAAGCAGAGATAAGAAGTTATCTTGCCGAAGGTGTGATAAATTTTTGTTCCACAGCATGGTCAAGAAAGATTAACAAAATATCAAAGAAATTATTTACATTCAACAAACCTATGGGTTTATGGTGGATGTTCAGTTGGGCCCAAGAGATAATTTGAAAACTTCTTCCAAGGTACCAAAATCACCTGGTAAGGCAATGAATGCATCAGAGTTTTCAAGCATTATCTTCATTCGTTCATGCATTGATGATACCTTAAGTTCCTCTCCAATTGTCTTTCCAGTGATGTTTTGTTGAGCTAAAGGTTTAGGAATGACACTTAAAACCTGACTGTCTCCTATATATGCAACAAGTGATGCAACCCCCATTAACCCACGGCAACCTCCCCCATATACAAGATGAATATTCCTTACAGCAAGTGATCGACCAAGAGTGGTAGCTGCGTTTACAAACTCTAAACCCTTCCCATACTTAGATCCACAAAATACACAAATATTTTTAAGTTGA
The DNA here is from genome assembly GCA_029884605.1 of Ormosia emarginata. Taxonomy (NCBI): domain Eukaryota; kingdom Viridiplantae; phylum Streptophyta; class Magnoliopsida; order Fabales; family Fabaceae; genus Ormosia; species Ormosia emarginata. The sequence goes on along the minus strand of JAQQTP010000066.1, from coordinate 10,151,507 downwards.
CGAATAGAAACACCTTCCATTTCTATTCTCACCTTCCCTTTGAATGATTCTGAGTTAGAGGAAAGTGGAGAAAATGGAGTGTTTAAATAAGAAAAAGAACAGAAAGGGTAATAATTGCACCTATAAGGGTAGGTTGGCTGTTGTCAGAAAAGTTTAAAATTAAGAAATACAGAATCTTTTTTTTTTGTGTTTTTTTTTTACTTCAAGAAAACCATCAGGGTAAAGAAGTCTAGAAACCCCTGAAGGACCATTCTCAAAGGATCGTCTTTCGAAAACCAAAATACAGCAAAATCATACAAAGATAAAAGAAATATAATAGCAAATGATGATATACCTGTATGTACAGCTTTCATGGCGTATCTTTATACTGCGCGTCATGAGTGCAGTAATGGCATATCTTTATACTGCATATCACCAGTATAGTAGACACTCACATCTGTTTATTTGAAGAAAGGAGAAAGAAGAAACCATCGTGGGTTTCCAACCTGGGTCTGGAACCTGGAGCGCTCACACTTGGGCTCGTAATATTAACAAAGATGCTAAAATCTGAAACCCGTAATGTCCAAGATCCAAAACATCCCATCCTAGGGCACTGAGAGCCCCTTCTAATAAAAGAGAGGATCAAGCTCAGATGCCTCATATGCTTTGGCCGCCGCGGGTTACTTCTCACTAATAACCAGAGTGGGACGCTTCTACCTGTCCATCAACTCCACAGTGCCTAGATAGTAAACATTGGGTTATGGAGTGCGGCTCTCTACAGAGCATGGTACACGAACTTTTTAAGGACCAACGTGCAAAGGTCCACCCGAGTCAATGACTCAAGTCGACCAAAGGCCGGGGCTCCACAACTAATTAAAGTCACGGTACTCCTTCCGGATCGCCCTTGTTCAAATATTTTTTTTTCTTTTTTTTTCATTTTTTTAATTTTTTAAATTTTTTCTTTTCTTTTTTCTTTTTTTTTTTGAAAGATGACATGAAGAAGAAGAAGATGATATGTATAGATTGTTGTGGATATGGCTCACATCTGCCTCTAGTTTAACGTCCAGTAACGGCTTAAATGCCTTCTATGAGTCGAGGATAAGTTTCCCATCCAATTTTCTTATAAATTAGCAAACAGGGTCTTTTAAAGTCAGATTCCCAAGACTGTAGCATTTTTCTTCATCCTTGAAGAGATTCCACAAATTAAGAATTTCATGATGCACCAATCCACAAGAATGCGTCTCAAGAGTCAATAAGATATCATCTAATGACTCCTTACTCAGTCCATTCTTAATGAAGAAAATTTTATCTTCTCTGTTTTGCGGAAACCATCCCCAAAGAACGACATTGCTTGTTACAATTCCATCGTCCACATTTGTGACAGACTTACAACCTTTTTACTCTTCTCCTTTTAGAATACGAACTTCTTCCAAGACCTGGCATGTATGAGTCAAATGAAATTGAAGACTCACCTACTAGTTGGACCTTTGTTTCAATTATCCAGCATACATCTTCTGGCATACCTTTGTACATTAATAGTCTCAATCTTTCACATCTAACTTTGTAGATTTTTTTCAGAGCATTTTGAGGGAGAGAAGGAAAATGTTTTCTCAGGTTTGAAAGAATAACATCCATTTTAAAGGAGAAGAAGGATTCATTTATTTTGGGAAACTAAAAAATAAACCGACTTGAGAGTCACGGAGTACTGTATCCGCCACTTAACCGGTAACACAAAGAACTGCAAAACCAAGGTAGCAAAATTAGAGTGAATTTTATTCATAACAAGGATAAAAAAGATAGATGAATTCTACCTCATCAACTTAGTTCTTCAGAAATGGTTTGAGCCTTTGTCCATTAACTTTAAACACATTACCATTCTTAGGATTCTTAATATCTATAGCCCCATGAGGATACACGTGTTTGACAACAAAAGGACCACTCCACCTAGATCTCAATTTTCCAGGGAATAGGTGCATGCGAGAATCATAAAGCAGAACTTTTGACTAATTTCAAAAGATTTTCTCAAAATTGTCTTGTCATGAAGAGCTTTTGTTTTGGCTTTATAAATCTTTGAGTTCTCATATGCATCATTTCTCAATTCCTCAAGTTCATTTAATTGCAATTTGCGTATCTTGTAAGCATCATCAAGATTTAGATTGAAAGCTTTAATGGCCCAGAATGCTTTATGTTCCAATTCTACAAGCAAGTGACAAGGTTTTCCATAGACTAACCAATAGGGTGGCATACCCAAAGATGTTTTGAAAGTAGTACGGTAAACCCAAAGTGCATCGTTTAGTCTTAAAGACTAATCTTTACGATTTGGGTTAACTGTTTTTTCCAAAATTTGTTTAATTTTCCTATTTGCTAATTCAACTTATCCACTTGTCTGAGGGTGATAAGGGGTGACAATTTTATATGTAATACCATATTTCTTCATTAAAGATTCAAATGATTTATTGCAAAAATGTGTTCCCCCATCACTTATGATAGCTCGAGGGATTCCAAATCGACACAAGATATTTTCTTTTAAGAATTTGAGAACAATTTTATGATCATTGTGTCGGCATAGAATCGCCTCAATCCATTTTGAGACATAATCAACTGCAACCAAAATATACAAAAATCCAAATGAAGATGGAAATGGACCCATGAAATCAATTCCCCAACAATTAAAAATTTCAATGACAAGAATGGGGTTCAGAGGCATCATGTTTCTTTTTGAAATTGAGCCTAACTTTTGTCAATTTTCACAACTTTTGCAAAAAGTATAGCAGTCCTTAAATAAAGTGGGCCAATAAAATCCACATTGCAAGATTTTCAGCTGTTTTCTTTGAAGAGAAGTGACCTCCATATGCTTCTGAGTGACAAAATTTAATGACACTACCTACCTCACTTGTCGGGCACACATCTCCGAAACATTTGATCAGGACAATATTTGAACAAGTATAGGTCATCCCAATAAAAATTTTTCACCTTTGTCAAAAATTTCCTTCTGTCTTGGTGCGTCCATTGAGGCGGCATCTTTCCTGTTACAAGAAAGTTGACTATGTTAGCAAACCAAGGCATGGAATTGACAGAAAATAAAAATTCATCAGGAAAAGAATCATTGATAGGTGTGCTATCAAAAGGTGAGCCTATTGTAAGTCTGGACAAATGATCAACGACAACATTTTCGGCTCCTTTCTTATCTTTTATTGTGATGTTGAATTCTTGAAGCAACAAGATCCACCTTATCAATCTTGGTTTGGCATCCTGCTTAGACATCAAATATCTAACAGCAGAATGATCGGTGAAAATCACAATAGAAGAACCAATTAAGTAAGATCGAAATTTGTCCAGTGCAAAAATTACAACAAGTAGTTCTTTTTTAATAGTGGTGTAATTCATTTGTGCACTGTTTAAAGTTCTACTTGCATAACAAATTACATGAGGCGTACCTTCCTTTCTTTGGCCTAAAACAGCGCCCACAACAAAATCACTAGCATCACACATTAACTCAAAAGGTAAAGACTAGTCAGGAGATTGCATGATAGGAGCAGATGTCAAAAGACCAATTAATTTTTCAAAAGATTTTTGACATTCTTGAGTCCAATCAAATAGTGCATCTTTCAACAGAAGATTACATAATGGTCTAGATATGGCACTAAAGTCCTTAATGAATCTTTTGTAAAATCCTACATGTCCTAAAAAGGAACGAACTTCTCTGACTGTTTTTGGGGAAGGCAAATGAGCAATTAATTCAACTTTGGCATTATCAACTTCAATTCCTTTAGAAGAGATCACATGACCTAACACTATTCCTGAGGTAACCATGTAATGACATTTTTCCCAGTTTAGCACAAATCCTTTTTCTTCGCATCTTTTAAGAACTTTTTCCAAATTATCAAGACAATTTTCAAAAGAATTTCCAAAAACTATCAAATCATCCATGAAAACCTCTAAATAATGCTCAATCATGTCACTAAAAATGCTTAACATGCATCTTTGAAATGTTGCTGGAGCATTACAAAGGCCAAAAGACATTCTTCTATATGCAAAAGTACCAAAGGGACATGTAAAAGTGGTCTTTTCTTGATCTTCTAATGCAATTGATATTTGATTATAACCCGAAAAACCATCAAGAAAACAGTAGTATGGATGTCCTGCTACCCTTTCCAAAATTTGATCAAGAAATGGCAAGGGAAAATGATCTTTCCTAGTAGCAGCATTTAATTTTCTAAAATCAATACACATACGCCAAGTAGATGAGACTCGCGTAGGTATTAATTCACCCTTATCATTTTCAACCACTGTTATTCCAGATTTCTTAGGCACAACTTGTGTAGGGCTTACCCATTGGCTATCAGAGATAGGATAGATAATTCCAACATCAAGCAATTTAAGGACTTCAGCTCTAACTACCTCTTTTATGTGTGGATTTAATCTTCTTTGAGGTTGTTGAGAAGTTTTAGCATTATCCTCTAAATGTATTCTATATGTACAAATTAATGGATTAATGCCTTTTATGTCCTTTAATGTCCATCCAATTGCACTTTTATGCCTTTTAAGTACTTCTGTTAACATACCTTCTTGTTCTTCAGTAAGAGACGAGGAAATTATCACTGGAAAGTTTTGCTTTTCTCCCAAAAATGTGTACTTAAACCCGGCAGGTAATGACTTTAGTTCCAGAGTGGGTACTTCTTCATGGGCATTATCATTCATGGGTTTTAGCTCTTCAAATCTTGGTTTCCATCCCTTGTACTCCATTGCCTGTGTACAATCAAGCAAAGAACATATTTCAGAGATATCATCTTCTAATTGCATGCCTAAATCCAATGAATTGACTAAACAAATTTCTAATGGGTCAGAAGAACTCTTTGTTTGAAGATGATCATCTATAATGGCTTCAATTCCTTCAATTTCCTCCTTTTCATCAAGGACTTCCTGTGGTTGCTTGCACATGTTAAAAACATTGAGTTCCAGTGTCATGTTTCCAAATGTTAGCTTCACCACTCCATTTCTACAATTTATCAAAGCATTAGATGTTGCTAAAAATGGACGGCCTAAAATAACAGGAATTGACTTACAACTATCAACCATAGGTTCAGTATTCAAGACAATAAAATCCACAGGATATATGAATTTATCAACTTGAACCAACACATCTTCCATTATTCCTCTTGGAATTTTAATTAATCTATCTACAAGTAGAAGAGTTACAGAAGTTGGTTTTAACTCACCTAAGTTGAGTTGCTGATAAACTGAATATGGAAGCAAATTGACACTAGCACCAAGATCAAGTAAAGCTTGTTCAATTTTATGTTCTCCAATAATGCATGAAACTGTAGGACAACCAGGGTCTTTATATTTCAACCCATTATTATTCTGAAGAATGGAGCTTACCTGTTCAGCAAAAAATGCTTTCTTTTTCACATTTAGTTTCCTTTTAACAGTGCACAAGTCCTTCAAATATTTGGCATAAGAAGGAATTTGTTTGATAGCATCTAATAGAGGAATATTGATCTTCACTTATTTCAAAATTTCAAAAATTTCAGTGCAGTGGTCCAATTTCTTTGGGTTATTTAATGCTCGAGGAAATGGGGGTGAAGGCGAGAGTTTGGTCGCCTTTTGGTTAGCTTCTTCATTTTCTTGGGGAATCGGTTCATCTTCTTTCTCATAGGGTTCAGGAATTTGTTTTTCAACAACTTTTCCACTTATAAGAGTTATCACTGACTTGACTTGATCCATTTGTTGGTTTTCTGAACTCCCCTCATTTAGACTGTACTGACCTTTGGGATTTGGTTGAGGTTGAGAAGGAAATTTTCCTTTCTCGTGAATGGTGAGTGCAGAAGAAAGTTTAGCAAGAGTGTCTTTTATGTCATTCATAGTTTGATTGTTTTGTTTATTAATGGCCTCTTGCTTTTCTATGAATGCTTGCAATGTTTCTTCAAGATTTTTCCTATATGGTGGGACATAAGGTGCATATCCTTGAGAATTTTGAGAGTCCTGTTGTGCCTGAGGAGGTGGTGGTTGCACAAATTATGACTGATTATTATTCCTCTAGCTGAAGTTCAGGCGATTTCTCCATCCCGGATTGTATGTATCTGAAAAAGAAGAAGTAAATGGCTTTTTAAAATTATTCATTGCATTTACTTGCTCATGTACAACTTCTTAAAAAATAGGAATATTGGGACATTCATGTGTTGAGTGTCCTAAATCATCACAAATGCCACAAATTTCTTCACTTTGCACTGATTTGATTTCTTTTGCTTTTCTTAATTCCATAGCTTCAACCTTTCTAGCCAAACTGGCAAATCTAGCATTTAGATCTTCCTCTTGACTAAGGTGATATTTTCCTTTATTAGCACTTGCAAGATTAGATCTAATTGAATTTTCAGAAATGTTAGTACTATGCCAAGATTGAGAATTTTCAGCTAACTGGTTCAAATAGTCTAAAGCTTCATCAGGTTCTATATCAAGAAACTCACCATTGCACATTATTTCCACAAATTGTTTAGTTTCAAGAGTTAAACCTTCATAAAAGAAGCTTATAGTGCGCTATTTTTCAAAACCATGATGTGGGTAAGAATTTAACAAATCTTTAAATCGTTCCCAACATTGAAAATATGCTTCATTTGAATTTTGGGAAAAATTTTGGATTTGTCTTTTCATAGCATTGGTTTTATGTGTTGGAAAAAATTTCTTTAAGAACTCACCTTGCATTTCTTGCCATGTGCCAATTGATCTTGGTTTCAAATTGTTAAGCCAAGATTTTGCTTTATCTTTTAAAGAAAAAGGAAACAATTTAAGCTTAACAATCTCTTCAGTGCAATTTTGATCATTGAAGGCAATACATACTTCCTCAAATTCTTTCAGATGTAAATATGGACTTTCAGATTCTAAACCATGAAAATTAGGAAGTAAAGAAATCATACCTGGCTTAAATCTAAAATTATTGGCATTGAGTGGAAAGATAAAACATGATGGACTAGAATTTCGAGGTGGTTAGAAATATTCACGCATGGTTCGCAATGGTTGATTTTCAGGTTCATCATGTACACTTTCATTTTTAGCCATTGTGTCAATTGTGTGTGATTGTGATTCAAGCAAATCAGTATATAAAGTACCAGAATTAATTTTGACTAAATGACCAGAATTTAAATCACAATACTAATTAAGCATAAATACATAAATAACTTAAAATAAATAAACAAAAATAATATATAAGTTGGCGGTGTAACCTACCATTAAATATTAACAAGTAAAAAGTTAGATAACTGATAAAGTAAAAAGTTAGATAATTAGAGAGTTAATAATTAGTAGGTTAGAAAGTGCAAAAAAAATATAAAGATCAGAAAATAAATGACGTAAATTAAAAGTTAGAGTGCAGAAAATAAAAAGTTAGTAAGCAGAAAATAAATAACATAAATTAAAAGTTAGTAAACAGAAAATAAATAACATAAATATAAAAGTTAGAAAGTTAGTATGTTAGCAAGTTAGTAGGTTAGTAAGTTAGATAGTTAGTAAGTTAGATAGTTAGTAAAGAAACCGAAGGATCGGGAAGCCGATCTTTTGCTCCGGTGAGGGAGAAGAGAGAATAGATTTTATTAAAGAAAACGAACCTCAATAAATTAAAACTTCAAATCAAGTCCCCGGCAACGGCGCCAAAAACTTGACTGCGGGATTTAAGGATGCAAACCCAAGTGCAGGTTGTCTCAAGTAATAAATTTCTCGAGAGTCCGAGGTCGATCCACAGGGAATTGATGAAGAAAAATTAATTGAGGTAAGAAAATGATTTGTTACAACACCAAAAGTAATAAAAGAAGTTCACAAATAAATTTAAGAGCTTGCTTGGGTTAGGAGATCCACTCTTGGTAATTAATTAAAGGTAAGATTATTTCTCTTTATAACTCAATTGAAATCCACACACAACGGAGGTTCCAATCGAAAAATATAACATTCAAAGTTCAATTATATATGCAATCATATTATGATTCCTTTAATTATCTACCAACATTTGTAAATGAGTTCAAGCATTCACTGTGCCAATCCTATTGTCTATAATAAATCAAGATCTCCATTATACAAAGAAGGTTTCTAAATTCATTGAAAACAAAATATAACACATATAATGTCCAATTGATAATATATCATTTAAGCACAAGAAATAGAATAATCTAACCTTATTTCATTACCAAGAGCTTCACTCTTTCACCCAAGCAAGATGAAGATTTAGTTACTCATAGATAAGAAGAAAGAAAGAGAGAAGAAGAGAAAGATGAACATGGCTTTAATTTAGAACAAGAGAAAATTACAACAAAGAAAAACAATACACAAGCATAACCTTAACTTGTAAAAACTAAGCCTAACACCAAGTGCCCCTAAATGGTCAGCCAATGGTGCCTTTTATAGAGGATTAGGGATACAAAATGACAAAGGGGCTGATTAAGAATAGATGGATGAGTGGATGAATGAGTAGAAAATGCCAAATGGTGAGGATAAGAGTGAAAAATCATTGAGATTTCTTGTCTCTGAAATCATTCATTGCTTAAGTCATGGATTCCGTCATCAAATAGAAAAGTCATCTTCATGAAAGTTGTAGATCTGGATCTTAACTTTCAGATGTCCAAATTTCATCCCATGATAATTCTTACAGCCCGAGATATGACCCAATTACTGCAGACTATTCAAGCCCAGTTTCAGCACCTTTGTTTTGATTTCCAGACCTAATATCACCTCCAAGCTGTCCGAATTAGCTCTTGTGTTCTCATGAAAGTTGTAGATCTGGGTCTTAACTTTCAAATAGCCAAATTTCAGCCCAAGATAATTCTTACAGCCCGAGTTATGCTATGATTACTGTACACTATTTAGGTTTCAGACACAAAACTCGTGTTCTGTCTTCCAAGCCCATTTAGCTCTTCTAGATGTCCATATTTTACCTGGAGCTCTTGATGAAAGTTGTAGAGCTTTCTCTCAGCTTTCCTACAAGGTAAAATTCATAATTGCTAGACATCTAGAACTCAAGATATGACCAAAATACAGAAATAGTGTAAGACCCAAATAATGCTGAAAAAATTAATTAAGTCCAATTTGAGTCCAATCTTACAAAACATAACCAGGCTTAATCAATTAAGTACATGAAGAGTGTAAATAACTAAAAATGAGGGTTTATTAATGTATAAAATATATAATTATCAGTAACCATCCACTACAAGAAATTCGCGATTTAGCGATGAAAATTTGCGAGGAAAAATTTCCCTCGCTAATCCATCGCTAATTAGCGAGGGAACTTTGAGTCCTCGCTAAATTTCAAAAATAAATCTGAGGGGTAAATAGTGAGTTAATAGCGAGGGAATTGCGAGAGAAAATATACCTCTCTAGTTTTAGCAAGGGAATTGCTAGGGTTAATTTCCCTCACTAAAATCAACGAGTGAATGACGAGGGATAATTTCCCTCGCTAAAATCAACGAAGGAATTGCGAGGGATAATTTCCCTCGCTAAAATTAGCGAGAGAATTACGAGGAAAAGTTTCCCTCACTAAACTGATAAAATTTTAGCGAGCGATATTTCCGTCGCAAATCCCTCGCAAAAACTGAAATTTTTACATATTCCTCACCTTCCCTCTCACTCTCTCACCTTCACTTTCATATTCCCTCTCACCCTCTCTCGTGCTCTCCTTCTCGCCTCTCGCCCTCTCCCTCTCACTCTCTCAATAGAACCCCACACAGCCAGCACCCCCTGTCACTCGCGCTCTCCCTCTCACTCGCACTCTCACTCTCACACACACTCTCTCTCTCTCTCGTGCTCTCCCTCTCACTCTCCCTCTCCCTCACACTCAAAGTTGTCCAGATCTCCCTCTCCTTCTCCCTTTCACTCTGTCCAGATCTACTTTCTCCCACCGTCACGCCACCTATAACAGCTCACCACCACTTATCACAGGTCCAGATCCAACCATCACAAGCTCGCAGCCTCTACCTTTGCTCCACGGGTAAGCCCCTGTTAGCTTCTTTTTCCATTGCCTTTTTTCTGTTTGAACATTTGGCCAGAAAAATATTAATGCAATGTGAGTGAATCTGGTCTGACAAATTCCAAGCCCTTCATCACACTATATTTAATTAATATTTACTGGGTTGTTTTTGGTGGATTGAGCTAGTTTGGCGGTGACCCTCTTGTGATTATTTTTTCTTAATTGTTTTCTGGTTAATGAAATATTTATTTTTGAGTTATTTGGCCTTCAAATTTCCAATCTTTGATTTTTTTTAAAATGGGTTTCGGTTAAAGTAGTGTTGACTTGTGGAGCATGTTATTTTTTTTCAAATTGTGTTGTTAATTGATGGTTAGATTAATTTGATAACTATGGTGTGTTAGCGGTACTTACTGACATTCTTAGTCCATTATCTTTTATGACCTTGAAGTTCATGTATTTGTGATCTTTAATGATTGAGTTAAGGATTGTTTGTCAAAGCAGTAAGTGTGAAAATTCGTTTTCAACTTTGCTTTTGGGGAATGATTTTGTAGTTATAATCTTGTTGCTCATGGAAAGAATCTCTTGCTCGTGTTCCTATTTTCCTGACTTGATCTTATCCCAGTCCAGCTTGTAGTGTACTAGTTATTTAAATTTTTGATATGGGAGGTTTGGAATTCTAGCTATAAGAATGATTACTAAGCGTCAACCTAGGTGTCCTAAGTAAGCTTAAATAGTTGTAAATTAATTGCCATCACTCATCAATTGATGCACAAAGTCAAAAGACTCAATACCATTAAACCATTCTTAACACAATCCCTCCTCCCACATGAAAAGAAGCTCACAATAAAAAAATGAAATCACATTGTTATAAGAACAGAAACACCTACAATACCTATGGCCTAAAATACAGAGGAAGATCCATAAATATTGTCAATTTGTGTGTTAGAAGAGAGGTTGGACAAAAGGGTATTGAGGTTGTTCTGGTAGGTACTGTTAGTAGTATAATTACCTTTGCCATTCATACAAAAGTGGCGTAGGAAGCTTGGCTGGGCATTGGATAGAGATATGAGTATGATAAGGATACAAAGAAATAAAAGCATTCTTGAAACCATAGCCTTAGTAGTTGTCCCGTTGGAGTAAGATACTAAGAGGTACCAAAGGGGAGATTGAAGGTTAGGAAGAGCGCTTCTATTGGTGAAGAGGAAGTGATTCAAAATTGGCTCCAACTATTATCTTCTAATAATGTTACAATACAAGGTTTATTGATAACAATGATAAAGAATCAAAGGAAAAAACACACACACACACACTCTTTCATAAAACAACAACTATAATGTATAATGTTTATACTTCATTATTTTAGAGTGTGTGTTAATGTGGGAATTAGGATTTTCTGCAATTGATATTGATATATAATATAGGGAGCAGTATTTGAATAGATTATTAATGAACATGCTGATATACAAACAGGATAAACCAAAAAATATTATTTTCTTAAAATTGACCACCCCAACCTGTAATTTTCAATATAGCCTAGGTTTGCCTGTGCTTGCACAGATTGTTAATGAGATAAGAAGAAGATGATAGGAAAAGTTTAAGAGAAATTGATGGGAGTACTCATATAAGACAACATCAAGATGATCCATCAATTTTTCATCGTGGCACTGCTTCATGCAACAACAATCCTTGAAATAAGGTCCGCTGCTTGCTGTCTCACCTTTGTACTCTTGTTGTTTAACCGCCGCTTGATGGTACCACAAATCTGAGGAAGATACAGTTTCACCTTCTGCCCAATTATTCACAACTGCACCAAACCTGTTAAGTATCACATTAGCATCATCGCTGGGATGCTCTTGGAAGGCATAAAGAATACCATCAATCAAAAGCTCTTCCAAAAGAGCATCTATATGAGATGCTCTTCAAGATGCTTCCAAAACAGCTTTTTTCTGCTATATTATCTGTATAGTGGATTTGAATTCAGTGAGCAAAATTTTTAGAGAAGTACTTCCTGTGTGGTTCAGAAAATTGGATGCATAGACCTTAGTCTGTTTTATTACTTTTTCAGTTTAATGTGTGTCATAAGCTTGAGTTATAGATTTGTAATGTTGTAAGTCTCCCTACAATAAATAGGCAGCTTTGGTTTTCATTACTCATTAGGGAGAACTAGAAGCAATTTCTTCCTTCATTCATGTTTTCCATGTTATCATTCTTACACCTGATCTGTGATGAAATGAGAAGGCCAATGATTTATTTAGTGGTTTTCCAGAAGTCTATAGCAAATGTGTTAATAAAAAAGTATGCTACTTGTACTGTGTAAATCGTGATGTACAAACGGAAGGTTTGAGACTTGTGACTATTAACAAAATGTTTTTTTTTTTGTGACTAGAACCTGTAGCCATTAGATCTCAAAGTAGAAACTTTATACTGTTGGACCAAGCTTCATCCTATAAAGTAGCAAGTGAATGGCAAGTAAAAAAATTGATGAGAAAAAAACTTCAACATTATTATATAGCTAGAAGAATTTTTCTTCATAAAGATGATTTTGATAAGTACACGGCAATTGAAAATGTTGTTCAAATTAAAAACTAGCTTTAAGTTCTATGATCTTATCCCCGTCTAGTATAGTATATCATTTCTCAGTTTATTCAGTTTGGAAGCTCCATATTTCACATTTTAAAACCAACTTTGTTTCTTACCAAACCAAGAGTTGTGGTTCAAATGGTTAAGTAATACCTGAAAGTCGAAGTTTTTGTGATTGAAGTTTTTCGTGTGTTTCCATCTCTTCAAGCTTTTGTGCTTGAAGTTTTTTTAAATCATTCCTGCTCTTCTTCAACCTTTTGTGCTAGTTTCAACTCAGTCTTTATTGCCTACAAAATAATGAAAGAAGTGAGCACATCCTTGAGATTTAAAACAATTATGGTCCTCACCAACTGCTATGTAAAATTCTCGTAACATGAATTCATGAATTCTCACAAAGTGTACTAATATGAATTCTCCTTCAACACTTGAAAGAAAACAAATCTTATTGATGACTATTAAATCTTTGTTCACATATGGTGACTATATTGTCACTCTAGATGTCCTACTTGGCCATAACTTATTAATTGACCCTAAAATAAAGAAGTGGGAGTTCCAAAAAGGGCTGAACTGCTCTGGCACTACTCTGAAATTTTAGAACGCACATTGGGAGAAGATGCACATTAGGAAAACTCCTCTTGCTGCCATTGAAGGATTTTGGAGCGGATAGAGTGGAAGCATAACCAGCAAGTTTTCACTACATATATTGGGATTATGATCTTGTTTCATTGATATTGGTTGTCAAGTTACTGTTATAATATTAGAATTATCTTGTTTTTGCATTGATATTGGTAGTGGGAGCTCTTTGTACATACTTTCTATTGGTAGTAACTGTTATAGGTTGTTATCAGTATTTAGAAATTGGTCTTGTTATCTATCTACTCCTTCTCTTAATATTGTCAGTATTTAGAAATGCTAGTATCTCGAGCTCACCCAGCCCTTTATGCAGACTTTTGTGCTCACTGTATTTTTTAGATTAATTGACATAATACATGCTGAAGTTCATTCATCACCATCATTATTTAATGTTATTGTCATTAAATTTAGTGTTTTCCATCTTTGTGTAATTTTGCTTTAAAAAAAAAACTATCAAGAGATACAATTCAGTTTTCTAAAGATCTTCATGAATCTAAGATGGTTGTTAAGCTTTCATACTATTTCTGTATGATACTCATGAATCTAAGATGGTTGTCATTAACTTGCCTTGTATGATACTCATAAATACTAGTTGGTAGATATGTTGAAGTCAAATGTTCTGTCTTTCTAACTTGTATGTGTTGGTGCAGCTTCTGATAGTAATGCTTCTCAAAGATTCTCGGATCTCGAGGCGGTCGCAAAGGACCTGATTGTACTCTGTCAGGTAGATTTACAGCCTCCAACGTTTTATCTTGTTGTATGCTCTGTGACTGCTTATTGTTTAGTATGCCTTCTGCATCATATTGTTAGTGCATGTTTAAGCTTGACATGTTCTTGGATGTCTTGATGAGTTGGACTGGGTATTGATCTGTTAATTGATTTATTTTTTTTGCAATGTTTTAATATTTTTGTTGTTTGATTGATAAGTTGGACTGGGTATTAATCTAATTAATTATTCTCTATTGATGTGGAAGTAATTAAACTATATTGGGTATTAAAAATCAGTATACAAGGATGTCCAATAGCATTTGAATCCAATTTATAGCTGATTTGATTTATGTCATAATAGTGGCTAAGCCTTTGTCCCTTTAAGCACATTTTCTGTGAAAGCTTGACTGCCTTCAAACAATTAGGTGGCTGATAGAACTCAAAGAATGAACAATGAAGAAATAAAGAAATACTGAATTAGAAACTAGGGAGAATATAGCATGAGCTCCTTACACGAGTCCAGAGCATAAGCTCCTAAGAGAAAATAATATTTTCTCTTTCTAACAACAAAACCATATGCATAACTGACTACCTATTATTCCCTCATTTCCCTATACTCTCATTCTACCTCCCCTAACTAACTTGACAGTTCATCATCCCATTATTCCTTGTCTCTCCTAATTCCTCTCTTCTTGCAGACATAAACCTTCCAGACCCTGGGCCTTGCAGAGTTCAAGCCCACATCTTGATCTAGTGCTCTATCACTTCCTGCCTCTGAAAGGATGACCTTGTCTTCAAGGCTGATATGAGGAAATTGACTGTACACATGAAGTTCATCTTCCCAAGTCACATCCTCCACAGACAGCTCTTTCCACTACACCAGAAACTACTTGATTTGATAGCCATTCTACATAACATTCCTACTGGCCAGCACCTTCTTAGGTTCCACACTATCAGCAGATTCCCAAGTCACATCCTCCACAGACAGCACCTTCCCACATTGTTGCCTAATATCCTTCCATAGTGGCTTCAAGACAGAGTCAAAACTTTCAATGCCATAAGGAGCAATAACCTCAGCAAGAGTAGCAAGAGAGAATGCAGTGATGGTTCTCACCTTCTGATTCTCATCATTCAGACTATGCTCTATAATTTCCAGAAGAGCTCTCAAATGTAGCAATACAGCACAACCAGTTAAAAAGGCAATCTGTTGCATAATCTTAATCCCAGTGCATCGAGCTTGCCATGATTTCTTACTTTGACAAACAACCTTCAAGGAGGGTAAGAGTCCAGGTATACCAAGAGCAGAGGCAATAACACTGAAAGCTCTAGCAGTAGTGTTCCTAACATATTTATCAATGTTATCTATGTCAGGCCGTATAGCAGCAATCATTGTGGCCAGTGAAACAGTTAGATTTTCTTTATGCTTTGCTCTCCTATCCCAGTACATTTAGGACTATCTAAATATGACATCAAATCTTGGATGTTGAAAATAAAAGTTATGAATTTCTAACGAATTATGTGTTAAGAATATTGGTTTAATTTAACTTTTGATTGTGCTTTAACATATGCTTAAATTTTTATTTTCTTATTCGAGTAAAAATTTGAGCAAAACCTTAGTTTCCTGTTTGAGATTCTATATTAATGAGCATGCATACCTTCTCAAGGTACTGCTCATTGTATTGAATCTTGAAATGTCCAAGTGGGATAGTTTGGTAAGAAATTTTTTCTGCACTTAGTTAATAGTTATTCTTTAAATCTCATATGTTATACTTGTTGAAATTTTGGTCTGCAATATTTCCTTTTGTTCTCTGGGTGTATACTTAAACGAGGTAGATGTCACTCATTCAAGTCATGCACTTGGAGACCAATGGAAAATGCTGCCGAAATTTTGTCAAGTATAAAATATGATATTTAAGGAATAACTATTAACCAAGTGTTGAAAAAGTTTCTTATCAAATGGAATACGACCATACCATGTTAAGAAGGAGATTGAGATATAAAGACTGTATTAATGTGCTAAGGTAAATTTCAGCAATCATGAGACCCGATCGAAGTTGGATGTTATGAAGAAATGATCCTACTGGCTATGTAAGTGAAGAATTCAAGGATGGAGTTAATGATTTCATTAGGGTTGCTCAAGTAGACCCGACAGTTACTGATGCATTAAATCGCATCCTTTGTCCATGTGCTAGATGTAAGAATCATGTTTGGAGGGACGTATTTGGGGTAGAACTACATCTGTATAAGTATAGATTTGTAGATGATTATATAAATTAGACCATTCATAGTGAGGACGAATGGGGGGATAGCAACTCAACATCCATTGTCCATGATGATGAAGTAGAGCCCAGGAATCCATACGTGGATATGGTTATGGATGCCGCAGGTGATAGATTAAATCCAGAAGCTCAAGAGTTAGAAGAGGATCCAAATCCATCAGCTACGAAGTTTTATGACTTACTAAGAGACGCTGATGAACCTTTATGGGATGGTTTCCATAAGCACACGAAATTGTCAGCTGTAACTCAACTTTTGAACTTGAAGTCAAAGTTTAACATGAGTAAGAGTTGTTATGATAGAATGATTGTCATAATTAAGAGCATGCTTCCAGAGCCTGAAAGGTTACCCGAAAACTTTTACAAATCGAAGAGAATGGTTCGTGAGTTGGGATTAGGATATGAGAAGATAGATGCATGTCCTAATCAGTGCATGTTGTATTACAAAGAATACAGTGACAAGAGACTCTACTCAGTTTGCTTAGTATGTGGACACCAACGATTCAAACCAAAGGCGGGGCATTCATCGAATGAGATGGATGTGCCACACTCAATGTTGCGATATTTTTCCATTATGCCTAGACTCCAACGTCTATTTATGTCCAAAAACACTACACAATATATGAGTTGGCATGCGGATCGAATGCGTCAAGATGAATTAGTGATCAGGCATCCAGCTGATGCTGAGGCTTGGAGACGATTTGATGCTACCCATTCAACATTTGCGCTAGACGCTCGAAATGTTAGGCTTGGCCTTTGTACAAATGGTTTTAATCCATTCAGCTGCTTAGCCATATAATATTCATGTTGGCCTATTTTTGTCACACCGTACAATCTACCCCCAAGTATGTGTATGAGAAGGGAATACATATTCCTTACTTTTGTGATTCCTGGACCAAAGTCACCAGGTAAAAGTTTAGATGTCTATCTTAGACCCCTAATTGACGATCTAAAGATATTGTGGGACGATGGGGTGCAAACTTATAATGCCTGGAAGCAGCAAAATTTCGATATGAAAGCGGCTTTATTGTGGATAATAAGTGACTTTCCAGCCTATGGAATGTTGTCTGGGTGGAGCACTCATAGAAAACTTTCTTGTCCACTTTGTATGAATCACAGTAAGTCATTTGTATTAAAGCATGGTAGGAAATGCTGCTGGTTTGATTGCCATCGCCAATTTCTGTCTTTTGATCATCTATTTCGTCGTGATCGAAATTCTTTTAAGAAATCAACAATGAAAAAATCTAATCCACTGCAACGGCTGAGTAGGACAGATGTCTTGAATAGAGTGACTCAACTTAAGGAAGTCTCTTTCGGCTTGAATTCATGTAAACAAAAACAAGATGACTTTGGTATACACCACAACTGGGTGAAGAAGAGTATATTCTAGAAATTGCCTTATTGGTCCACTAATCTAATACGACATAATTTAGATGTTATGCATATCGAGAAGAACATGTTTGATAATATCTTCAACACTATCATGGATATAAAGGGCAAGACAAAAGACAATGCAAATGCAAGAGAAGATTTGAAGATAATATGCAAATGTCCTACCTTGGAGCTAATAGTTGAGAACAGAAAGTGTAAAAAACCAAAGGCGACATATGACTTGGATGCCAATCAAAGGAGGATGGTGTGTGAGTGGATAAAATAGTTGAAATTTCTGGACGGGTATGCATCAAATATTGCACCTTGCATCAATATAGACAGTCGGAAGATATATGGAATGAAAAGTCATGATTGTCATGTTTTTATGCAACGGTTAATTCCTCTGGCATTTCGTGATATCTTGCCAAAACCTATATAGGGACCATTAACAGAACTCAACTTGTTCTTTAAAGAAGTTTGTGCAACTGAAATTTGTGCTTCCACCATGGAGAATGCAGAGCTTTCTATTGTTGAAATAATTTGCAAGTTAGAGAAGATTTTCCCTCCCATATTCTTTGACGTGATGGAACATCTAGTCATGCATCTTCCCTATGAAGCTAAGGTTAGAGGACCAGTGCATTACAGGTGGATGTACCCCTTTGAGAGGTGTATGCTGTACTTGAAAAGGAAGGTCCGAAATAAGGCAAAAGTTGAAGGATCTATTTGTGAAGGGTACATTTTAGAAGAAATTTATAACTTTGCTTCCATGTATTTTGATCCCCACCTATAGACCAGGCGCACTCAAGTTCCTCGGAATGACGACGATGGAGAACATACAATTAATGAACGATTGTCTGTTTTTAAACACCCATGTCGTCCTATCGGGAGAGGTCGAAATAGATTCTTGACAGATGTGAAACTTCAGATTACTGAGACATATGTGCTTATAAATTGTGGAGAAGTAGAACCTTATCTCCAGTAAGTCTACTCCCTACCTAATGAATTTATTTATTTTTTGCTAAATTTATTCTAAATATTAATTATTATATTGATTAGACAATTCGAGGATTCGTTAAGGGAAACAAATCCCAATATCACTGATGATCAAATATTAGAAGCTCGAGATAAGGACTTCAGTAGGTGGCTAAAACATCTAGTGAGTCCTCTTATCTATAATCACATCTATCATATTAAATTCAATGTTCATTATGCTAAATGTTACAACTATCTACCGTCTATGTAATGATACAGGTTAATATAGGTCAAGTTAAGGATCAAATGATATGAGAAATAAGTTATGGTCCATCCAAGTCCGTGACTTCTTACTGTGGCTTAATAGTTAATGGGTATAGATTTCATACTAAGGAGTACGGACAAAATAAAGCTACCATGAATAGTGGCGTATATGTTAGAGGTAGTATATATGGTGACAATGACTTTGACTATTATGGCATCATTGAAGATATATTGGAATTGTCATATGTAGGAAATCAGAATAGAGTATTTCTTTTATAATGTCATTGGTTTGACTCGATTAATGGAGTCAATATTGATGAGAGATAT
This sequence comes from Ormosia emarginata, assembly GCA_029884605.1. Taxonomy (NCBI): domain Eukaryota; kingdom Viridiplantae; phylum Streptophyta; class Magnoliopsida; order Fabales; family Fabaceae; genus Ormosia; species Ormosia emarginata. The sequence continues at coordinate 10,132,451 of JAQQTP010000066.1, read as the reverse complement.
GGGTTGGTTGACATCAAGCATAAATCAAGACTTCACTCAAATGAGCCATTCGTCTTAGCCGAACAAGCACAACAAGTGTACTATACTAGATACCCACAAAGCAGGAATAAAGCTAATGGTGAATGATGGGCAGCTTGCAAGGTCCGAGCAAGACTCTTCGTGGCTAAGACATTAAATGATGAAGGTGACGAATTGAATGACCTAGCTGCTACTAATTATTACCAAGATGATGGATCCCTTAGAACACACAATATTGTCATAGATGATAAAGCAGTTTTCTTATTTGATGCACATGCCCAAATGGAAGAAGTGAACATACATGATATACATTATCCAATGGACGTTCTGGTTGATGATGAGTTCATTGATGACAATGAAGATAATGAAATTAATGAATTCTCAGATGAAGATGAAAAATCTTTTGCTTCAGACTCAAGTAGTTAAAATTGAATCTTGTTATTCAATAAATCTCGTTAATGGTATTTACACTGAAATATCATTATTATATTTTAAGGTTTTTATTGACATATAGTATATTAACTCGTCATGTTTCATTGTGTTTCCTTATGCAGATATTCATCATGACCGTTCAAGGTAGAGGCGCTGGACGCGGTAGTAGGAGAGGCCGTAATGTTTCATCCCAGCCTTCTCCATCTTGCCATAATTCTCCATCACTTGAGCCTTCTCAGTCCTCCCCAAGTATACCTGTAGGATAATCTTTTTAATTATTATTAACACGTGGTTTATATAAATGTAATATATATGTATTTTTTTGTTTATCTATAATTATGTTAGGTGCAACTTCAGCTACTGGCCTATTGACCAGTGCAGGCCTACCAGCGTCTATCCCATTAACCATTAGAGGCACATCAGCTTCTGTCCCACCCCGTACTGACCCAGCCCTTTCTATGCCACCCCCTGCTAACCCACCCACTAGCACCCCGAATGTGGTGCCTTCAAGTGGAGAATCCCATATTGAAATTGATAGCAGGGAACTTATATATGTGGCGTCTCTCCCTGGATCGTAAGTAATAGTGATTGTCATCTTTTATTACATTTATTTACTTTTAGATCACTAACATTATCTTCTTGTACTTACAGGAAGAGGTTTATCCCATCGAGAGTGACACGTGACATCATGTACAATGTCATAACAAGGATGCTTGTTCCGACTAGTACGTGGAGAGATTATCCTGCTAACATGAAGGAAATACTTTTTAAGGACTTCATAGTAAGTAATTGTGTTGATAGAATTATATATTATACGTTCATCAAAAAATAAATATACTTACATAACATTTGTGTAGGCTAAACATCGGTTTGCATCTGATTTTGATCACGGCATGGCGAGAACTATCTGGGAACGAACTTGCATAGACCGTTATCCAGACCATTTGAACAAAGCACGAGAAAAGGCCTTTGAAAAAGGTAAATTCAAATAACTTGGCTGATCTTAAGGGCCATGGACCCAAAGGAATGAGGTCAAAAGTGTGGGATGGCCTGGTCAACATTTGGTTGACAGATAAATGGATAACGAGGTCTACAGTTGCCCGAAGGAACAGGGCGGTCATGCCTGATGCCTTGAAGCATACAGTAGGGTCGATAAGCTTTGGTTAACACAAGAACAAAATGGTAATATAACTTGCTCATTTAAAGTTTTGATGGTGATCGATTTATTAATCTGGCTGGAGTTTTCTGAGTTTTATTTTATTTTATTAATCTGTTTATTAACATGTTGTAATTACTTGAGTTATTTGCCAATCTTGAGTATGACACAAAGGCATTAGTATTTTAGAGGGATTGCCTTACTTTTGATGTGTTTATTATATATTTTTTTCCATAGATGGTTACAGGAGGCAGAGTTAAAGCATCCAGTTTCTTATAGAGATCTCTATTGCAAAGTTCATTAGAAGAAAGACGGATGTTATGTTTTCGAGCGCTCGACGAATTTTACTGTTGGTGTTTTCAAAATTCAAAAATTATTTATATTTGTTAAGTTATTGATTTTTTTGTTAATATTTTTCTTATTTTGTTATTTTAGGAGTCATATGATACTACGATGACAGAAAAATATGGAGAAAACTCTTCCTCTCATCCTATGGTTGACCCGAAGGTCTGGTTGGATATGGTGGGTCCCAACAAGAAGGGACGGGTGCATAGCATAGGTAACAGCTTGTACATTGGCATTAATAACACCATGCCAGCTTCATCCTTCTCGGTTGCGGGTCCTTCCCGCTCTACACCGTTGACACAAGACATAATTGGGACCATCAATGAAGCTGTCAATGCAACAGTGGCAACAACGATGGCTTCTTTTGTCCAGACTCAACTTGTCCCTATGTTGTCGCCCATCCTATTAATAATCATATATTTTATACATTAATAAACCCTCATTTTTAGTCATTTATACTCTTCATGTACTTAATTGATTAAGTCTGGTTATGTTTTGTAAGATTGGACTCAAATTGAACTTAATTGATTTTTTCAGCATTATTTGGGTCTTACATTATTTCTGTATTTTGGTCATATCTTGAGTTCTAGATGTCTAGAAATTATGAATTTTACCTTGTAGGAAAGCTGAGAGAAAGCTCTACAACTTTCATGAGAGCTCTAGGTAAAATATGGACATCTAGAAGAGCTAAATGGGCTTGGAAGACAGAACACGAGTTTTGTATCTGAAACCTGAACAGTGTACAGTAATCAGAGCATAACTCGGGCTGTAAGAATTATCTTAGGTTGAAATTTTGACATTTGAAAGTTAAGACCCAGATCTACAACTTTCATGAAGAACACAAGAGCAAATTCGGATAGCTTAGAGGTGATATTGGGTCTGGAAGTCAAAACAGAGGTGTTGAAACTGGGCCTGAATAGTCTACAGTAATTGGGCCATATCTCGGGCTGTAAGAATTATCTTGGGCTAAAATTTAGACATCTGAAAGTTAAGATCTAGATCTACAACTTTCATGAAGATGACTTTTCTATTTGATGATGGAATCCATGACTTAAGCAATGAATGATTTTAGAGACAAGAAATCTCAATGATTTTTCACTCTTATCCTCACCATTTGGCATTTTCCACTCATTCATCCACTCATCCACCTACTCTTAATCAGCCCCTTTGTCATTTTGTATCCCTAATTCTCTATAAAAGGCACCATTGGCTGACCATTTGGGGGCACTTGGTGTTAGGCATAGTTTTTACAAGTTAAGGTTATGCTTGTTTATTGTTTTCCTTTGTTGTAATTTTCTCTTGTTCTAAATTGAAGCCATGTTCATCTTTCTCTTCTTCTCTCTTTCTTTCTTCTTATCTATGAGTAACTAAATCTTCATCTTGCTTGGGTGAAAGAGTGAAGCTCTTGGTAATGAAATAAGGTTAGATTATTCTATTTCTTGTGCTTAAATGATATATTATCAATTGGACATTATATGTGTTATATTTTGTTTCCAATGAATTTAGAAACCTTCTTTGTATAATGGAGATCTTGATTTATTGTAGGCAATAGGATTGACACAGTGAATGCTTGAACTCATTTACAAATGTTTGTAGATAATTAAAGGAATCATAATATGATTGCATATATAATTAAACTTTGAATGTTATATTTTCCGATTGGAACTTCCGTTGTGTGTGGATTTCAATTGAGTTATAAAGAGAAATAAACTTACCTTTAATTAATTACTAAGAGTGGATCTCCTAACCCAAGCAAGCTCTTAAATTCATTTGTGAACTTCTTTTATTACTTTTGGTGTTGTGACAAATCATTTTCTTACCTCAATTAATTTTTCTTCATCAATTCCCTGTGGATCGACCTCGGACTCCTGACATATTTATTACTTGAGACAACCTGCACTTGGCTTTGCATCCTTAAATCCCGCAATCAAATTTTTGGCGTCGTTGCTGGTGACTTGATTTGAAGTTTTAATTTATTGAGGTTCGTTTTCTTTAATAAAATCTATTCTCTCTTCTCCCTCACCGGAGCAAAAGATCGGCTTGCCGATCTTTCGGTTTCTTTACTAACTCTCTAACTTACTAACCTACTAACTTGCTAACATATTAACTTTCTAACTTTTATATTTATGTCATTTATTTTCTGTTTACTAACTTTTAATTCATGTTATTTATTTTTTGCTTACTAACTTTTTATTTTCTCGCACTCTAACTTTTAATTTACGTCATTTATTTTTTGCACTTTCTAACTTACTAATTATTAACTCTCTAATTATCTAACTTTTTACTTTATCAGTTATCTGACTTTTTACTTGTTAATATTTAATGGTGGGTTACATCGCCAGCTTGTACATTATTTTTGTTTATTTATTTTAAGTAATTTATGTATTTATGCTTAATTGGTATCATGATTTAAATTCTGGTCGTTTAGTCAAAATTAATCCTGATACTTTATATATTGATTTGTTTGAATCACAATCACACACAATTGACACAATGACTGACAATGAAAGTGTATATGATGAACCTGAAAATCAACCGTTGCGAACCATGCGTGAATATTTGCAACCACCTCGAAATTCTAGTCCATCATGTTTTATCTTTCCACTCAATGCCAACAATTTTAGATTTAAGCCAGGTATGATTTCTTTACTTCCTAATTTTCATGGTTTAGAATCTGAAAGTCCATATTTACATCTGAAAGAATTTGAGGAAGTATGTATTGTCTTCAATGATCAAAATTGCACTGAAAAGATTGTTAAGCTTAAATTGTTTCCTTTTTCTTTAAAAGATAAAGCAAAATCTTGGCTTAACACTTTGAAACCAAGATCAATTGGCACATGGCAAGAAATGCAAGGTGAGTTCTTAAAGAAATTTTTTCCAACACATAAAACCAATGTTATGAAAAGACAAATCCAATTTTTTTCCCAAAATTCAAATGAAGCATATTTTCAATGTTGGGAACGATTTAAAGATTTGTTAAATTCTTGCCCACATCATGGTTTTGAAAAATGACGCACTACAAGCTTCTTTTATGAAGGTTTAACTCTTGAAACTAAACAATTTGTGGAAACAATGTGCAATGGTGAGTTTCTTGATAAAGAACTTGATGAAGCTTTAGACTATTTGAACCACTTGGATGAAAATTCTCAATCTTGGCATAGTACTAACATTTTTGAAAATTCAATTAGATCTAATCTTGCAAGTGCTAATAAAGGAAAATATCACCTTAGTCAAGAGGAAGATCTAAATGCTGGATTTGCTAGTTTAGCTAGAAAGGTTGAAGCCATGGAATTAAGAAAAGCAAAAGAAATCAAATCTGTGCAAAATGAAGAAATTTGTGGCATTTGTGATGATTTAGGACACTCAACACATGAATGTCCCAATATTCCTACTTTTAAAGAAGTTGTACATGAGCAAGTAAATGCAATGAATAATTTTAAAAAGCCATTTACTTCTTCTTTTTCAGATACATACAATCCAGGATGGAGAAATCACCCAAACTTCAACTGGAGGAATAATAATCAGTCACAATTTGTGCAACCACCAACTCCTTAGGCACAACAGGACTCTCAAAATTCTCAAGGATATGCACCTTATGTCCTACCATATAGGAAAAACCTTGAAGAAACATTGCATGCATTCATAAAAAAGCAAGAGGCCATTAATAAACAAAACAATCAAACCATGAATGACATAAAAGACACTCTTACTAAACTTTCTTCTGCACTTACCATTCACGAGAAAGGAAAATATCATTCTCAACCTCAACCAAATCCCAAAGGTCAGTACAGTCTAAATGAGAGGAGTTCAAAAAACCAACAAAGGAACCAAGTCAAGTCAATGATAACTCTTAGGAGTGGAAAAGTTGTTGAAAAATAAATTCCTGAACCCTATGAGAAAGAAGATGAACCAATTCCCCAAGAAAATGAAAAAGCTGACCAAAAGACGACCAAACTCTCGCCTTCAGCCCCATTTCCTCAAGCATTGAATAACCCAAAGAAATTGGACCACCGCACTGAAATTTTAGAAATTTTGAAACAAGTGAAGATCAATATTCCTTTGTTAGATGCTATCAAACAAATTCCTCCTTATGCCAAATATTTGAAGGACTTGTGCACTGTTAAAAGGAAACTAAATGTGAAAAAGAAAGCATTTTTGGTTGAACAGGTAAGCTCCATTCTTCAAAATAATAATGGGTTGAAATATAAAAACCCTGGTTGTCCTACAGTTTCATGCATTATTGGAGAACATAAAATTAAAAAAGTTTTATTTGATCTTGGTACTAGTGTCAATTTGCTTCCATATTCAGTTCATCAGCAACTCAACTTAGGTGAGTTAAAACCAACTTCTGTAACTCTTCTACTTGCAGATAGATTAATTAAAATTCTAAGAGGAATAGTAGAAGATGTGTTGGTACAAGTTGATAAATTCATATATCGTGTGGATTTTATTATCTTGGATACTGAACTTATGGTTGATAGTTGCAAGTCAATTCCTGTTATTTTAGGCCGTTCATTTTTAGCAACATCTAGTGCTTTGATAAATTGTAGAAATGGAGTGGTGAAACTAACATTTGGAAACATGACACTGGAGCTTAATGTTTTTAACATGTGCAAGCAACCACAGGAAGTCCTTGATGAAAAGGAGGAAATTGAAGGAATTGAAGCCATTATAGATGATCATCTTCAAACAAAGAGTTCTTCTAACCCATTAGAAATTTGTTTAGGCAATTCATTGGATTGAGGTATGCAATTAGAAGATGATATCTCTGAAATATGTTCTTTGCTTGATTGTACACAGGCAATGGAGTACAAGGGATGGAAGCCAAGATTTGAAGAGCTAAAACCCATGAATGATAATGCCCATGAAGAAGTACCCACTCTGGAACTAAAGCCATTACCTGCCGGAAGTACTTAACAGAAGGTATGTTACTCATCTCTTACTGAAGGTATGTTCCTCATCTCTTACTGAAGAACTAGAAGGTATGTTAACAGAAGTACTTAAAAGGCATAAAAGTGCAATTGGATGGACATTAAAGGACATAAAAGGTATTAATCCATTAATTTGTACATATAGAATACATTTAGAGGATAATGCTAAAACTTCTCAACAACCTCAAAGAAGATTAAATCCACACATGAAAGAGGTAGTTAGAGCTGAAGTCCTTAAATTGCTTGATGTCGGAATTATCTATCCTATCTCTGATAGCCAATGGGTAAGCCCTACACAAGTTGTGCCTAAGAAATCTGGAATAACAGGGGTTGAAAATAATAAGGGTGAATTAATACCTATACAAGTCTCATCTACTTGGCGTATGTGTATTGATTTTAGAAAATTAAATGCTGCTACTAGGAAAGATCATTTTCTCTTGCCATTTCTTGATCAAATTCTGGAAAGGGTAGTAGGACATCCATACTACTATTTTCTTGATGGTTTTTCGGGTTATAATCAAATACCAATTGCATTGGAAGATCAAGGAAAGACCACTTTTACATGTCCCTTTGGTACTTTTGCATATAGAATAATGCCTTTTGGCCTTTGTAATGCTCTGGCAACATTTCAAAGATGCATGTTAAGCATTTTTAGTGACATGATTGAGCATTATTTAGAGGTTTTCATGGATGATTTGACAGTTTTTAGAAATTCTTTTGAAAATTATCTTGATAATTTGAAAAAAGTTCTTAAAAGATGCAAAGAAAAAGGATTTGTGCTAATCTGGAAAAAATTTCATTACATGGTTACCTCAGGAATAGCGTTAGGTCATGTGATCTCTTCTAAAGGAATTGAAGTTGATAAGGCCAAAGTTGAATTAATTGCTCATTTGTCTTCCCCAAAAATAGTTAGAGAAGTTCATTCCTTTTTAAGACATGTAGGATTTTACAAAAGATTCATTAAGGACTTTAGTGCCATATCTAAACCATTATGTAATCTTCTATTGAAAGATGCACCATTTGATTGGACTCAAGAATGTCAAAAAAATTTTAAAAATTTAATTGGTCTTCTGACATCTGCTCCTATCATGGAATCTCCTGACTGGTCTTTACCTTTTGAGTTAATGTATGATGCTAGTGATTTTGCTGTGGGCGCTATTTTAGGCCAAAGAAAGGAAGGTAAGTCTCATGTGATTTGTTATACAAGTAGAACTTTAAACAGTGCACAAATGAATTACACCACTACTGAAAAAGAACTACTTGTTGTAATTTTTGCACTGGACAAATTTCAATCTTACTTAATTGGTTCTTCTATTGTGATTTTCACTGATCATTCTGCTATTGGATATTTGATGTCTAAGCAGGATGTCAAACCAAGATTGATACGGTGGATCTTGTTGCTTTAAGAATTCAACATCACAATAAAAGATAAAAAAGGAGCCGAAAATGTTGTCGCTAATCATTTGTCCAGACTTACAATATGCTCACCTTTTGATAGCACACCTATTAATGATTGTTTTCTTGATAAATTTTTATTTTCTGTCAATTCCATGCCTTAGTTTGCTAACATAGTCAACTTTCTTGTAACAGGAAAGATGCCGCCTCAATGGACGTACCAAGATAGAAGGAAATTTTTAACAGAGGTGAAAATTTTTTATTGGGATGACCCGTACTTGTTCAAATATTGTGCTGATCAAATCTTTCGGAGATGCGTGCCCGACAGTGAGGTAGGTAGTGTCATTAAATTTTGTCACTCAGAAGCATATGGAGGTCACTTCTCTTCAAAGAAAACAGCTGTGAAAATCTTGCAGTGTGAATTTTATTGGCCCACTTTATTTAAGGATTGCTATACTTTTTGCAAAAGTTGTGAAAATTGGCAAAAGTTGGGCTCAATTTCAAAAAGAAACATGATGCCTCTGAACCACATTCTTGTCATTGAAATTTTTTATTGTTGGGGAATTGATTTCATGGGTCCATTTCCATCTTCATTTGGATTTTTGTATATTTTGGTTGCAGTTGATTATGTCTCAAAATGGATTGAGGCGATTCTATGCCGACACAATGATCATAAAACTGTTCTCAAATTTTTAAAAGAAAATATCTTGTGTCGATTTAGAATCCCTCGAGCTATCATAAGTGATGGAGGAACACATTTTTGCAATAAACCATTTGAATCTTTAATGAAAAAATATGGTATTACATATAAAATTGCCACCCATTATCACCCTCAGACAAGTGGACAAATTGAATTGGCAAATAGGTAGATTAAACAAATTTTGAAAAAAATAGTTAACCCAAATCGTAAAGATTGGTCTTTAAGACTATACGATGCACTTTGGGATTACCGTACTGCTTTCAAAACATCTTTGGGCATGTCACCCTATCTGTTAGTCTATGGAAAACCTTGTCACTTGCCTATAAAATTGGAACATAAAGCATTCTGGGCCATTAAAGCTTTCAATCTAAATCTTGATGATGCTTGCAAGATACGCAAATTGTAATTAAATGAACTTGAGGAATTGAGAAATGATGCATATGAGAACTCAAAGATTTATAAAGCCAGAACAAAAGCTTTTCATGACAAGACAATTTTGAGAAAATCTTTTAAAATTAGTCAAAAAGTTCTGCTTTATGATTCTCACCTGCACCTATTCCCTGGAAAATTGAGATCTAGGTGGAGTGGTCCTTTTGTTGTCAAACACGTGTATCCTCATGGGGCCGCAGATATTAAGAATCCTAAGAATGGTAATGTGTTTAAAGTCAATGGACAAAGGCTCAAACCATTTCTGGAGAACTAAGTTGTTGAGGTAGAATTCATCTCTCTTTTTTATCCTTGTTATGAATAAAATTCACTCTAATTTTGCTGCCTTGTTTTTGCAGTTCTTTGTGTTGCCGGTTAAGCGGCGGATACGGTACTCCGTGACTCTCAAGTCGGTTTGTTTTTCAGTTTCCCAAAATAAATGAATCCTTCTTCTCCTTTAAAATGGATGTCATTCTTTCAAACCTGAGAAAACATTTTCCCTCTCTCCCTTAAAATGCTCTGAAAAAAATCTACAAAGTTAGATGTAAAAGATTGAGACTGTTAATGCACAAAGGTATGCCAGAAGATGTACGCTGGATAATTGAAGCAAAGGTCCGACTAGTAGGTGAGTCTTCAATTTCATTTGACTCATACATGCCAGGTCTTGGAAGAAGTTCGTATTCTAAAAGAAGAAGAGCAAAAAGGTTGCAAGTCTGTCACAAATGTGGACGATGGAATTGTAACAAGCGATGTCGTTCTTTGGGGATAGTTTCCGCAAACAGAGAAGATAAAATTTTTTTCATTAAGAATGGACTGAGTAAGGAGTCATTAGATGATATCTTATTGACTCTTGAGACACATTCTTGTGGATTGGTGCATCGTGAAATTCTTAATTTGTGGAATCTCTTCAAGGATGAAGAAAAACGCTACAGTCTTGGGAATCTGACTTTAAAAGACCCTGTTTGCCAATTTATAAGAAAATTGGATAGGAAACTTATCCTCGACTCATAGAAGGCGTTTAAGCCATTACTAGACATTAAACCAGAGGCAGATGTGAGCCATATCCACAACAATCTATACATATCATCTTCTTCTTCTTCATGTCATCTTTCAAAAAAAAAGAAAAAAGAAAAGAAAAAATTAAAAAATTAAAAAAAATTAAAAAAAAGAGAAAAAAATGTTTAAACAAGGGCGATCCGGAAGGAGTACCGTGACTTTAATTAGTTATGGAGCCCTAGCCTTTGGCTGACCCATCATTGACTCGGGTGGACCTTTGCACGTTGGTCCTTAAAAAAGTTCATGTACCATGCTCTGTAGAGAGCCACACTCCATAACCCAATGTTTACTATCTAGGCACTGTAGAGTTGATGGACAGGTAGAAGTGTCCCACTCTGGTTATTAGTGAGAAGTAACTCACGGCGGCCAAAGCATATGAGGCATCTGAGCTTGATCCTCTCTTTTATTAGAAGGGGCTCTCAGCGCTCTAGGATGGGATGTTTTGGATCTTGGACATTACAGGTTACAGATTTTAGCATCTTTGTTAACGTTATAAGTCCAAGTGTGAGCGCTCCAGGTTCCAGACCCAGGATGGAAACCCACGATGGTTTCTTCTTTCTCCTTTCTTCAAATAAACGGATGTGAGTATCTACTGCACTGGTGACACGCAGTATAAAGATATGTCATTACTGCACTCATGACGCGCAGTATAAAGATATGCATGAAAGCTGTACATACAGGTGTGTCATCATTTGCTATTATATTTCTTTTATCTTTGTATGATTTTACTGTATTTTGGTTTTAGACAGACGATCCTTTGAGAAGGGTCCTTCAGGGGTTTCTAGACTTCTTTACCCTGATGGTTTTCTTGAAGTAAAAAAAACACAAAAAAAACAAAAAAAAAAAGATTCTGTGTTTCTTAATTTCAAACTTTTCTGACAACAGCCAACCTACCCTTTGACGAGCGCCAAACTCAGTCAAAATTATAACCGAAGTTATTAACTAAGTTTGCAGTATAGTGAACAACACCGGATCGTCTCCTTAAGGATCGTAAATGCAATTTTATCAAATTAAGTTAAGTTAGAAAGGGGGGTTTTGATTGTTCAAGGATTACAATGACAAGATCTGAAGAAAAATAACAATTAAAAGAACAGTCAATTCAGAAATCTATCCGAGATTGGGTGGATTCAATCATAGACCTTTCAACAAACATTTGAAGCACATTTGAATGGTTAACTTGGATCTAACCGAGATCTCAGCATCAGATCCAGAATTCATACTAGACAATCGTCCAGAATTCAATTGACAAGTAATAAACATAAATCTGCAATCGCAACATTTATGTAGATATATGTCAATTTAAGCACCGAATTCAATTAACCTAGGAACCAATCAGTAACCTAACCTCTTCAATTACGTGATTAATTTAGATCAATCAGTTCTAAGTTTCATCACAAATCTTCAATCTTCATTTACGTGATTAATTCAGATCAATCAGTTCTAAGTTTAATCACAATACTTAATCTTAAAATAAACATAAACAGAATCACCATTCATGCATTCAAGATCAAGAAAACAGAAGAAGAAGAAGAAGAGAAGAAGAATCCAAATATAAATCAAATACATTACATAAACCAAGGTCTCAAGAATCCAAACCTCATTCTCTTCAAGAGTCCCAAATTGACTAGAAGTGACTTAGCTCTCCATTACAATGAAGGAAAAATATACAAGAACTATGAAAAGCTATCTCTAACACTAAGTGTCTTCCTAGAGCTCTCCACATCCAGCCTTTTATAGAGGATTAGGAGTAGTAGGTGGATGAGTAGGTGAGATTAGTAGGTGGAATTAGTAGGTGGATGAGTAGGTGAGATTAGTAGGTGAGATTAGTAGGTGAGCTTAGTAGGTGAGCTTCCTTGTCTCCGAAATTATTTATTGCTGAACTCATTGATTTCGTCATTTCCAAGCCAAGTGTTCTTCATGAAAGTTCTAGGAAATTGTCTAAGCTTTCCAATGGCTGTGGAAGCACCCAAAAAATCATCCTACAGCCCAAGATATGACTTAATTACTACAGACTGTTCAGGACCAGTTTCAGCACCTCTGTTTTGACTTTCAGACCCAATATCACCATCAAGGAACCCGAATCAAGTTTTGTGTTTGTCATAAAAGTTGTACATATGGGTCTTAACTTTCAGATTACAAATTTTCAGCCCATTTTATAAAACCAAACTCGAATTATGTTCTGGTTACTACACACTGTTCGGGTTCCAGTCACAAAACCCGTATTCTGATTTCCATGCCCAATTAGCTCCACTAGATGTCTGAAATTGTCTTTGAGCTCTTCATCAAAGTTGTAGAGCTCTCTCTTATCTTTCCTACAAGGTAAAATTCATAATTATCAGACATTTAGAACTCAAGATATGGCCAAAATACAGAAACAGTGTAAGACCCAAATAATGCTGAAAAAATCAATTAAGTCCGATTCGAGTTCAAACTTACAAAACATAATCAAATTCAATCAATTAAGTACATGAAGAGTGTAAATGACTAATAATGAGGGTTTATTAATGTATAAAATATATGATTATCAGATTCTCCCACACTTAGCTTTTTGCACTCCTGGGCAAAACATATAAAACTAAAGTTAGAAGACAACGACAAACGACACAAACTTAAAAGCTAAAAACTTTAAAGGACTCAATGAAGCAAGAAGAGCAACAAGAAATTCAAGGGATCAAAGCATAAATGAGGTAACATTTCTTTACATCTCAAACCAACAAGCAAGGAAACTTCCGTTGAAAAGAATGAATTAAGAATGATAGATCCTCACAAGATTCCCTCTTAATCTCTCAAGTGTTTAAAAGGTAGGTATTTCACTCAATTCAACCCATGAAAATTGCATTACCATAAGCTTGCTTATCTTCTACTTCTCCACTACTCAAAACACATGCACACACAAATCATGAGGACTTTATTTAAGGTTGTAGTGAGGTCAAGGAAACAGAAGAGGATAAAATGGATATGAGAGGATAAATACCAAAGAGAATAAAAGCAAATGAGAGCTGAGTTCAAATAACAAGCATAAAAGTTCATCCTAACTCTAATGTATATCCCTTTACATATTCATTTCCCAATCCTTTTCTTTTTTTTTTGGCACTCTTTCCTTTTTCAACAACCATTTTGTACACACACCCCCACACCTGTTCAAAAGCTCATCCATTAACCAAGCTAATGTTCTTTTATTCCCTAAGGTAAAGTAGGAACACGATTTTTCATTTAAGGCACATAATGAGATAGAAACAAGGAATGGTCAAATAAGCTCAAAGGGGTTAAGCAAAGGAAAATATACAAGGTTGGCAGGAATCAGAGAATTTTCAAGAAGTCAAAAGAGTGCTTGATATCATGTTGGAAACAAGGTTGGCTATTTGGTTAAACTAGCTAATTAAGAAAGAGGGCCTCAATCATGTTCATGCATGCAAGTGAAATGTAGCCTCAAAAAGAATCAAAGCAAGTTCTAGAGTGGTCATTAACATGAGCGAAAATCACACAAGAAAGAAGAGAATGGCATAAATGTTGAATCCATCCATTAGGCTCAAAATCTCACAAGGTATGCATCCATCAAATTCAATTCATCAATTCAATCATCCATCACCAAGCATATCAGTTCAAGAAGGGAGAAAAGTTATTCAATCATGCAATGAACCCCCTTTTTTTTTTACAAAAAGAACATGTTGAAATCTCTCCCCCACGCTTAATATAACATTGCCTTCAATGTGAAAGAGAGATATAGAAAAGAGCAACACAACCTGATAAGAAGTGAATCAATGCCAAGCGAGAAAAAGAAACACAATCTTTGTCGATGCACCGCATCAGACCCTGAAAAGAAATCAAACAATAAAACTTTAGTACTAATTAGTTACTACCTAAAAAAACTCCTTACTCTGCCACCAATTAAGATGCGTCTCAAGAGTAAAATTACTCCTTACTCTGCCATCACTAATTGATTTAATAAGTACATGACAATCATATCATACTTTTCAAACAAAACAACAAATTTATATTATTTTTTTTGGGTCAACTATCCTTCCCCCCCCCCCCAACTAGATCACAACATTGTCCTCAATGTTAAAATATAGATGAGTAAAGGATAGAAGATATTACCTATTGGAGAAAGCTGACACAAATTTAAACAGAAACAAAGTACAATAAAATCAAACCCATTAAAGATGAAGTCGCAGATCTGGCTTTTGTTTCTTGTTACTTCCTTCGCTGCTTCCTGTTGACCAATCTATCTGAGCTAATACCGGATCAGGTACATACTCAAAAGCTTCTAATTTATCAATGAGCTCATCAATGGTGGAGGCAGAGATAAGAAGTTGTCTTCTTAGAAGAAGTGATAAATTTACGTTCCACAACTTTGTCAAGAAAAGATAACAAAAGATCAAAGAAATTATTAACATTCAACAAACCAATGGGTCTATGGTGGATGTTTAGTTCGGCCCAAGAGACAATTTGAAAAATTTCTTCCAAAGTACCAAAACCACCTGGTAAGACAATAAATGCATCAGAATTGTCAACCATTGTTTTCATTCATCCATGCATAGATGTTACACAATTTCTTCTCCAACTGTCTTTCCAAGTGATGTTATTTTCAGCTAAAGGTTTAGGAATAACACCTAAAACCTAACCTGCCTCCTATAAAAGCGACAAGTGATACAGCCCCCATTAACCCACGACAACCTCCCCATATACAAGATGAATATTCCTCGCAGACAAGTGATCGACCAAGAGTGCTAGGCTGCGTTTACAAATTCTAATCCCTTCCCACAACTCGACCCACAAAAAACACAGACATTTTTGAGGTTACGAATAGGAGGCCCCATTCTATACTTTTCCTCCCTTTGAGTGTTTCTTAGTTGAAGGAAAATGGAGAAAATGGAGGGTTTAAATAGGAAAAAGAATGGAAAGGGAATAATTGCACCTATGAGGGCAGGTTGGCTGTTGTCAAAAAAGGTTGAAATTAAGAAAAACATAATCTTTTTTTTTGTTTTTTTTTTGACTTCAAGAAAACCATCAAGGTAAAGAAGTCTAGAAACCCCTGAAGGACCCTGCTCAAAGGATCGTCTGTACAAAAATCAAAATACAACAAAATGATACAAAGATAAAAGAAATAGAAAATGATGACATACCTGTATGTACAGTTTCCATGGCGTATCTTTATACTGCGCGTCATGAGTGTAGTAGTCATCACGTCCCTTTTTTTTTTTGAAATTGTTAGAAAAACTTGATGAAAGATGAGTGTATACTTACTTAAGATTGTGATGGAGGTAGTCTGCTCTTTCAGCTTTGTGCCAAATCATTGTTGACTAGTATTCGACCCATTCAAGACCAGCGCAACATAGGGCTCCCAAAAGGGACAAGTGGCCATAATACGACTGGCTGCCTCACATGTGGAATACAATCTACCTTCTTTGTTTTTCAATGAAGAAGGCTGGATCAGGATGCATGCATTTCCCCATTCACGGTTTGTGTTACCAAAGCCAACCCTAAGACGTATACATAATTTTTGTTTTTTGGTTTTTTTTTGTTTTTTTTGTTTTTTTTTTTGAAAGATGACATGAAGAAGAAGAAGAAGAAGATATGTACAAATTTTTTGTGGATATGGCTCACATCTCGCCTCCTGGTTTAACGTCCAAGATGCTTAAACGTCTTCTATGAGTCGAGGATAAGCTTCCCATCCAATTTTCTTATAAATTGGCAAACAGGGTCTTTTAAAGTCAGATTCCCAAGACTGTAGCGTTTTTCTTCATCCTTGAAGAGATTCCACAATTTAAGAATTTCACGATGCACCAATTCACAAGAATGCGTCTCAAGAGTCAATAAGATATTATCTAATGACTCCTTACTCAGTCCATTCTTAATGAAGAAAATTTTATCTTCTCTATTTACGAAAATCATCCCCAAAGTACGACATCGCTTGTTACAGTTCCATCGTCCACAATTGTGACAGACTTGTAACCTTTTTGCTCTTCTCCTTTTAGAATATGAACTTCTTCCAAGACCGGGCATATATGAGTCAAATGAAATTGAGGACTCACCGCTAATCGAACCTTTGCTTCAATTATCCAATAGTACATCTTCTCGGCATACCCTTGTGCATTAACAGTCTCAATCTCTCACATCAAACTTTGTAGATTTTTCTCAGAGCATTTTGAGGAAGAGAAGGAAAATGTTTTCTCAGGTTTGAAAGAATGACATCCATTTTGAAGGAGAAGAAGGGTTCAGTTATTTTGGGAAACTGAAAAATAAACCGACTCGAGAGTCACGGAGTACCGTATTCGCCACTTAACCGGCAACACAAAGAACTCAAGAACTTGGTTTTCCAGGAATGGTTGAGTCTTTGTCCATTAACTTAAGCGCAGTACCATTCTTAGGATCCTCAATATCTACGTCCCCAGAGGATACACGTGTCTGACAACAAAAGAACCGCGCCACCTAGATCTCAATTTTCCAAGGAGTAGGTGCAGATGATAATCTCAAAACAGAACTTTTTTGACCAATTTCCACAGCTTTTGCAAAAGGTGTAACAGACCTTTAATAAAGTAGGCCAATAAAATCCATACTGCAAGATTTTCGTAGTTGTTGTCGCTGAAGAAAAAAATGACCTCCACATGCTTCTGAGTGGCACTACCTACCTCATTGTCGGGCACACAGCTTTTTTTTTATTTATTCATAATGCAGATGGAGAAGGTTCATCACCTCCACTTCTGCATTCTCTGAAAGTTCATGATACTGTTTGAGGCGGTGTCCATTTACGATGAAAGCTTTGGTAGTGACCTCACTTTTAATCTGAACAGCACCAGAAGGAAAAACATTAGTAACAATAAATGGTCCATCCCATCTAGACCTTAATTTGTCAGGCATGAGTCGGAGGCGGGAGTTATAGAGGAGAACTTTTTGACCAATCTCAAATGTTTTCCTCAGAATCAACTTATCATGGAAGGCTTTGGTCTTCTCCTTATAAAGTTTGGAACTTTCATAAGCCTCCAAGCGGATCTCCTCCAATTCTTTGCGGTGCAGCTGACTTCCTCTCCATACCAGCTTGATCTAGGTCCAAGTTGCACCTTTTCACCGCCCAGAATGCTCGATGCTCAATTTCCACCGGCAGATGGCATGCTTTTCCAAAAACAATCCGATACGGAGACATCCCGATTGGTGTCTTATAAGCAGTCCGGTAAGCCCATAAAGCATCCTCAAGCCTCTTGCTCCAGTCCTTTCTGTTAGGTTGAATTGTCTTCTGGAGTATCTGCTTAATTTCTCTGTTGGAGACCTCGGCTTGCCCATTGGTTTGGGGGTGGTAGGGTGTAGAAACCTTGTGTTGGACTCCATACTTCTTCATCAAAGCCTCCATGCTTCGATTGCAAAAATGTGAACCTTGATCACTAATGATGGCTCTCGGGACTCCAAACTTACAGAAAATCTGTGATCTAATAAAATCCACAACAACTTTAGAATCATCAGTCCGAGTGGCTTTAGCCTCCACCCATTTAGATACATAATCCACAAAGCAAGCAGAATGTAAACAGAACCAAATGATACAGGGAAAGGACCCATAAAGTCAATACCCCAAAACATAAAAATCTCACGAGAATAATAAAGGTTTACGGGCATTTCATTCCTACGAGAAGTATTCCCTGTTCTCGGCATTGATCACAAGATTTGCAAAACATATATGCATCATGAAATAGAGTGGGCCAATATAATCCGAGTCTAAAACTTTCCTAGCAGTCCGTTGAGGACCGAAGTGGCCGCCACATGCAAGTTTATGACAAAAGCTAAGAATGGAATGGAATTCATCATCGAGCACACATCTCCTAATTACTTGGTCACCGCAAAATCTCCATAAGTAAGGATCATCCCACACATAATACTTTGACTCACTTTTCAATTTATCAATCTTAGTCTTAGTGAAATGTGCGGTATTGCGTTAGCAACCAAGAAATTAATCAAATCAAGAAACCAAGGGATGTTGCCTTGCGACTTGAAAAGCTTGCTCATCGAGAAAACATCATGGATGGGAAAAACATCTGCCTCCCTTTCAATTCGACTCAAGTGATCGGCCACCAAATTCTCTGCTCCACTCTTGTCACTGATCTCAATATCAAACTCCTGGAGGAGCAACATCCACCTAATCAACCGAGGCTTGGCATTGGGCTTCTTCAGGAGAAACTTTAATGCTACATGATCTGAAAACACAACCACTCTAGAACCAAGCAAATATGATCGAAATTTATCTAAAGCAAAAACAATTGCTAAAAGTTCCTTTTCAGTTGTGGTATAGTTGATTTGTGCAGGATCTAAAGTTCTCGAAGCATAGGAAATGACATGAGATACTTTACCGACCCTTTGTGCAAGAACAGCTCCCAATGCATAATTAGAGGCATCACACATCACTCAATGGAAGTATCCAATCCGATGGTTGGATGATAGGTGTCTTGGTCAATGCACGCTTCAATTGATTAAAGGCATCCACGGCACTTCTTGTCAAAGTGGAACTCCACATCTTTTTGCAGTAAGTTGGATAGCGGAAGTGCAATTTTGCTTTGAAATCCTTTATGAACCGCCGATAAAAACCTGCATGACCAAGGAAAGAACGAATCTCCCGCACGCATGTGGGGTAAGATAGGCATGAAATAACATCTATTTTTGCAGGATCTACCTCAATACCCTCACGAGATATCACATGCCCTAAGACTATACCTTGTTCTACCATGAAATGACATTTCTCAAAATTTAGAACGAGGTTAATCTCAATGCATCTATACAAGACCTGAGCCAGACTATCTAAACATGCATCAAAGGAAGATCCATAGATAGTAAAATCATCCATAAATACGTCCATGCAATTTTCTAAAAAATTAGAAAAGATACTTACCATACACCTCTGAAAGGTGCCTGGAGCATTGCACAGACCAAAGGGCATCCTCCTGTATGCAAATGTGCCAAATAGACAAGTGAAAGTAGTCTTCTCTTGGTCTTCTGGGGCTATATGAATCTGAAAATAGCCCAAATATCCATCCAGGAAACAATAATGTGACTTGCCAGCTAACCGCTCTAACATCTAATCAATGAAGGGCAGCGGGAAATGATCCTTTCTGGTAGCCTGGTTAAGCGCCTATAATCAATGCAAACTCGCCAACTGTTTTTGAACTCGTGTGGGCACAAGCTCATTGTTCGATTCGCAACCACCGTGACCCCGATTTCTTGGGAACCACTTGCACGGGCTCTCCCCATTGACCGTCGGATATGGGATAAATAATGCCGACTTGAAGCGACTTTGTAACTTCCTTTTTCACCACATCTAGAATCGGGGATTTAGTCTCCTTTGGGGCATCTAACTGGTTTGATCCCTTCTTCCAATAAAATCTTATGCATGCATGTGGAGGGACTAATACCAGGGAATATCTGCGCAAGAGTCCATCCGATGGCTTGCCTATTACGCCTCAAAATCTGCGGTAATTTTTCTTCTTGATCGGGTTGTAGGTTTTTAGCAATGATCACCTGGAAGTGTCTCACCATCTCCCAAATATGCATATTTAAGATGGTCAGTAAAGTCTTCAACTCCAAAGATGGAGGTTGCACAATGGAAGGTAACAAGTGATCTGAAACAACTATCTCGGTAACATTAATTTCGGCATGGTACTTGACTCTCATTCTCAATTGTTGTATCATCGGCGGTACATATCATTACTCATAACGAGAACAAATCTCAGCACATGCAACACATGGTTCAACATCACAAGTAGCACATGTATCACAAGAAACAGAACCAAGATAGTCAACAATATCAGGGAATTCAGCATATAAATCAGTATAGACATCATCAACCAGCATCTCAATCACATCAACATGGAAAACAGAATGCTCCTCTAGGGGGTGTTTCATAGAATCAAAAATGTTAAATTGTACCGAATCGTCGCCAAACTCCATAGAAAGGGTGCCAACATGCACGTCTATCTTGGTCTTGGCGGTCTTGAGGAATGGTCTGCCTAGAATCAATGGAGCATGGTTTGTTGAATACTTATCTTCCATGTCCAGAACGTAGAAATCTGCTATAAAAATCAACTCATTCACCCGAACTAACATATCTTCCAGCACACCTGCAGGATGAGCAGTGGCTCTATTTGCCAACTGAATCACGATACCAGTGGGTTGCAAAGTACCAATGTTTAAACACTTATAAACTGACATAGGCATGACATTGATCGAAGCACCCAAATCTAGCATTGCATGCTCAAATCTAGAGTTGCCAATTGTGCAAGAAATTGTGAAAGTTCTAGGATCTTTGCATTTCTGTGGCATGCTTGGCGAGAATCATTGCGAAAACATTTCTACCCATACGATCTTCTCATTCCCTTTCAACCTTCTCTTATGAGTGCACAACTCCTTGAAAAATTTAGCATATTTTGGAATTTGCTTGATTGCATCTAGGAGGGGAATATTGATTTCCACTTTCCTGAATGTCTCCATGACTTCTTTTTCCATTTCTGCTTGCATTGTTCTCTTGGATTGTGTGATTCTATTTGGAAAAGGTAATGGAATGGTAACATCTGAATTCTCTGCAATTTTCTTTAGTGGCACAGATTTCTGGACTGAATTATCCATTTCCTGCCGTTTTTGGTCAATTTCGATTCTTTGTAAGGTTGGAACATCAACTTCTTTACCACTTCTCAAGGTAATTGCACTTACGTTGCCTCTTGGATTGTTGATTTGTTTGTGAAGGCAATTGGCTAGAACCTTGACTCTTTAGCTCGCTCACCACAGTGGTTGCCGGTACCGCCCGATTTGAGTTTGTAAATTCTGAATGTTGGCACGTTCTGCTGGAACCGAATGTTATTTGTGGCTATTTGTTTCATCGGTCTTCCAATGACGGCTCACCGGAATGGATTGAATGACCGCTAAACAGAGTTCTTGTTGTCGAATGCGGGGGTATTTGTCGGTATTTGTTGCTTGGACCTGCGCAGACTTGGTATCTAAATTGTTGTTCTTCTTGGTAGGTACATTGTTCTTCTTGGTGGGGCTATTGTTGCTGGCTCGAATTCCCATATCTCAAATTGGGATGGTCTCGCCAACCAGGGTTATAAGTACTAGAAAATGGATCATATCTAGATTGTTGCTGTTGTTGCTGATATTGGGATCTACCAGGAAAAATACCAGTTCTGACAACACATTGATCTGGAAAAGTGGAACCATCTTCTGAAGTGTAGGGCATAAATCGGTAGGATGAGATGAATTAGGGCAAATTCCACACACCGATGCGAGTCATCTGCATGGGTGGTTGTTGACCAATTGCTATTTGTCTTACCAAAGAAGTCAATTCATCTAGTCGTGTTCCATTCTTTGTTGGTCCATATGAGATGCTTGAATTTCATTAACTCCTCTCAGTTGCGGTGATGATCCGCGAGCCAAACTGTTGGGTATTGGCTGCCATGTTTGCTATCGAGATCTCTTGCGGCGGTAGGAGTTTTGTCTACTAAGGCTCCTCCGGGAGGCAAAAGCATCGATCATGCTTCTATCATTTGGCGGCAAGCCCTCATAAAAGTATTGATTCAAGAGCTGTTCACTAATTTGGTGATGAGGCGGCTCGAACACAACTTCTTGAATCTCTCCCAGTATTCATGCAAAGTTTTACCAGACATATGTCCGATGCCACATATATCCTTCCTAATTGCAGCAGCTCTAGAGGCAGGGAAGAATCTCTCCAGGAACAACCTCTTCATATCATTCCAACTTCTGACTGAACCTGGTGAAAGATAAAACAACCAATCTTTGGCTGCATCGAAAAGTGAGAAGGGAAATGCCCTTAACTTGATGTGTTCCTCAGAGATGCCTTGTGGCTTCATGGTTGAACACACAACATGGAACTCTTTCAGGTGCTTATGAGGATCTTCACCCACAAGACCATGAAACTTTGGTAACAAGTGTATCAAACCAGATTTCAATTCAAAATATGCATCAAGATTAGGATATTGAATGCACAAAGATTGGTAAGACACATCAGGAGCAGCAAGTTCCTTAAAGGTTCTATTAGCCATGATTTTAGGATTACTTAAGTTATTAGGTTCACTCCCAAAATCAAAGTTAGGTTCAGAATTAACTCTTGAATTTATCACACGAGCTCTAATTAATCTATGCAAGGTCCTATCAATCTCAGGATCAAGATCAAGCAAGATATCAGGATTGGACCTAGTCATGCATCAAATAAAGCACAAAAACACAAAAACTATAATTAAGCAAAATACACTAAACAACACTCAAAATATGCAAAAATAAATCTAGTTAATATGTCTAAACATTTTTAAAAATTATGGAATCAACACAGAACAAAATCTACATAAAAATGAAACTAGAAAATGCAATAAAAAATAATAAAAAATTAAAAAAGTGGTCTAAATGATAGAATTTCGAAAAACCAGGGGTGACCTCACAGTTTACTGTGAGTCTTGTTTATCAGGCTGTTTTCCTTCAACCGACCATATTTTAGCTCATTCTGGGCATGTTTCAGTTCGAAAATTGCAATAGTTACCTGTAATCACCTGTTTTCTGTCTTTCCTAAATCAGAAAAATTCAAAAGCTAAGATAAAAACGTTAGTATGGTATGAACAATGTTAGTAAATGAAAAATAACTGTTAGAATAGGTAAGAAAGAAAAAAATTAGTAAGGTTACTCAAAATGAAAAGATTACACCTTCGAGATCCCCAAGTGACGCCTTAAAATTTTGACGAGCGTCGAACTCAGTCAAAATTATAACCGAAGTTATTAACTAAGTTTGCAGTATAGTGAACAACACCGAATTGTCTCCTCAAGAATCGTAAATGCAATTTTATCAAATTAAGTTAAGTTTGAAAGGAGGGTTTTGATTGTTCAAGGATTACAATGACAAGATCTGAAGAAAAATAACAATTAAAAGAACAGTTAATTCAGAAATCTATCCGAGATTGGGTGGATTCAATCATAGACCTTTCAACAAACATTTGAAGCACATTTGAATGGTTAACTTGGATCTAACCGAGATCTCAGCATCAGATCCAGAATTCATACTAGACAATCGTCCAGAATTCAATTGACAAGTAATAAACATAAATCTGCAATCGCAACATTTATGTAGATATATGTCAATTTAAGCACCGAATTCAATTAACCTAGGAACCAATCAGTAACCTAACCTCTTCAATTACGTGATTAATTTAGATCAATCAGTTCTAAGTTTCATCACAAATCTTCAATCTTCATTTACGTGATTAATTCAGATCAATCAGTTCTAAGTTTAATCACAATACTTAATCTTAAAATAAACATAAACAGAATCACCATTCATGCATTCAAGATCAAGAAAACAGAAGAAGAAGAAGAGAAGAAGAATCCAAATATAAATCAAATACATTACATAAACCAAGGTCTCAAGAATCCAAACCTCATTCTCTTCAAGAGTCCCAAATTGACTAGAAGTGACTTAGCTCTCTATTACAATGAAGGAAAAATATACAAGAACTATGAAAAGCTATCTCTAACACTAAGTGTCTTCCTAGAGCTCTCCACATCCAGCCTTTTATAGAGGATTAGGAGTAGTAGGTGGATGAGTAGGTGAGATTAGTAGGTGGAATTAGTAGGTGGATGAGTAGGTGAGATTAGTAGGTGAGATTAGTAGGTGAGCTTAGTAGGTGAGCTTCCTTGTCTCCGAAATTATTTATTGCTGAACTCATTGATTTCGTCATTTCCAAGCCAAGTGTTCTTCATGAAAGTTCTAGGAAATTGTCTAAGCTTTCCAATGGCTGTGGAAGCACCCAAAAAATCATCCTACAGCCCAAGATATGACTCAATTACTACAGACTGTTCAGGACCAGTTTCAGCACCTCTGTTTTGACTTTCAGACCCAATATCACCATCAAGGAGCTCGAATCAAGTTTTGTGTTTGTCATGAAAGTTGTACATATGGGTCTTAACTTTCAGATTACAAATTTTCAGCCCATTTTATAAGCCCAAACTCGAATTATGTTCTGGTTACTACACACTGTTCGGGTTCCAGTCACAAAACCCGTATTCTGATTTCCATGCCCAATTAGCTCCACTAGATGTCTGAAATTGTCTTTGAGCTCTTCATCAAAGTTGTAGAGCTCTCTCTTATCTTTCCTACAAGGTAAAATTCATAATTATCAGACATTTAGAACTCAAGATATGGCCAAAATACAGAAACAGTGTAAGACCCAAATAATGCTGAAAAAATCAATTAAGTCCGATTCGAGTTCAAACTTACAAAACATAATCAAATTCAATCAATTAAGTACATGAAGAGTGTAAATGACTAATAATGAGGGTTTATTAATGTATAAAATATATGATTATCACCCTTATAGGTGCAATTATTACCCTTTCTGTTCTTTTTCCTATTTAAACACTCCATTTTCTCCACTTTCCTCCAACTCAGAATCATTCAAAGGGAATGTGAGAATAGAAATGGAAGGTGTTTATGTTCGTCAACTTAAAAATATCTGTGTATTTTGTGGATCTAAGTATGGGAAGGGTTTAGAGTTTGTAAACGCAGCTACCACTCTTGGTCGATCACTTGCTGCAAGGAATATTCATCTTGTATATGGGGGAGGTTACCGTGGGTTAATGAGGGTTGTATCACTTGCTGCATATATAGGAGATAGTCAGGTTTTAGGTGTCATTCC
Organism: Ormosia emarginata; assembly: GCA_029884605.1. NCBI lineage: Eukaryota > Viridiplantae > Streptophyta > Magnoliopsida > Fabales > Fabaceae > Ormosia > Ormosia emarginata. The sequence continues at coordinate 10,107,323 of JAQQTP010000066.1, read as the reverse complement.
TGAACCTTTAGCTCAACAGAACATCACTGGAAAGACAATTGGAGAGGAACTTAAGGTATCATCAATGTATGAACGAATGAAGATAATGCTTGAAAACTCTAATCCATTCATTGCCTTACCAGGTGATTTTGGTACCTTGGAAGAAGTTTTTCAAATTGTCTCTTGGGCCTAACTGAACATCCACCATAAACCCATAGGTTTGTTGAATGTAAATAATTTCTTTGATATTTTGTTAATCTTTCTTGACCATGTTGTGGAACAGAAATTTATCACACCTTCGGCAAGACAACTTCTTATCTCTGCTTCCACTATTGATGAGTTGATTGATAAATTAGAAGCTTTTGTTCATAAACCTGACCTAGCAATAGCTCAGATAGATTAGTCAGCAGGAAGCAGTGAGGGAAACATGATGAAAAAGGAGCCAGATTTGATACTTCGTTTATAGTTTTTCTTTACTTTTGATTTTATTTATCGTACTTTGTTTTTGTTTAAATTTGTGTCAGATTTCTCTAACAGGTAATATCTTCTATCCTTTACTCATCTATATTTTAACATTGAGGACAATGTTGTGATCTAGTTGGGGGGGAAGGATAGTTGACTAATTTTCTTTTCTTTTTTGGGAAGTATGATATGATTGTCATGGACTTATTAAACCAATGAATGATGGCAGAGTAAGGAGTAATTTTACTTCTGAGACGCATCTAAATTGGGAAGTATGTTTAGTGATATGACTATCAGAAACCTATTCGTAGTAAAACCAATTAAGGATGGCAGAGTAAGGAGTAAATTTTGGAAACAATTTATTACTCTTGAGACGCATCTTAGTTGAGGAAATAATTATTTTGTGTAGAAGTAGCAAATGGATTCTTGGATCTTAGCATAAATTGTCTTCTTTCTTAAAAATCACAAGCTTGGATATGAATGTTGATATGATGGATTGAGAATGATAGAAATATGCCTTGTGACATTTTGAGCCTATTGATGAATGGATTGAATATCTGTACCATTCTCTTCTTTCTTATGTAATTTTCACTCATGGAATTGTTACTCTAGAACTTGCTTTGATTCTTTTTGAAGCTACATTTTCACATGCATACATTAATATGATTGAGGCATTTTGAAATAGCTACCTTGACCAAATAGGCATCCTTGTATATTTTCCATTGTGTAACCCCTTTGAACTTATTTGACCATTCCTTATTTTAAGCTCATTTCATCCTTCAAAAAAAAAAAAGAAAAAAAAAACATATTTTTACCTAACCTTAGGGAATAAGAGAGCATTGACCTTATTCTTGAACAAGTGTGGGGATGTGTGTGCAAAATGATCAAAAAAAAAATTGACCACCGTTGCAATCAAAGGATTATCAGAATAAAGGTGGATGCTTGGAAACAACAGGAAGAAAAGGAGAATGTTCAAGTCTGACAATGAATTCAATTCACCAATTTGGGATTGATCTTCAACAAAACATTAGTCAAATATTGGTGATTGTCCTTTATGATAAATATTCTCAAACATTTTCTCCACTCTAACTGTACCATAATGCTCTTTTATTCTCTTTGGTATTTATCTTTTCATATCCATATTATCCCCTCTCCTTTACCATGACCCTATTACAACCTTGAATAAAGTCCTCTTGATTTTTCTATGCATGTGTTTTGAGTAGCGGAGAAGTAGAAGATAAGCAAGCTTATGGTAGTGCAATTGTTCATGGGTTGAATAGCGTGAAATACTTACCTTTTAAACACTTGAGAGATTGAGAGTGCATTTTGTGAGGATCTATCATTCTTGATTCATTCTTTTCAACTGAAGTTACCTTGCTTGTTGGTTTGAGATGTGAAGAAATGTTACCTCATTAATGCTTTGATCCCTTGAATTTCTTGTTGCTCTTCTTGCTTCATCGAGTCTTTTAGAGTTTTTAACTTTTGAGTCTGTGTCATTTTTCTCTGTCTCCTAACTTTGGTCTTATGTGTTTTGCCTAGGAGTGCAAAAAGCTAAGTGTGGGGGAATTTGATAATCATATATTTTATACATTAATAAACCCTTATTTTTAGTCATTTACACTCTTCATGTACTTAATTGATTAAGCCTGGTTATGTTTTGTAAGATTGGACTCAAATTGAACTTAATTGATTTTTTTAGCATTATTTGGGTCTTACACTGTTTCTGTATTTTGGTCATATCTTGAGTTTTAGATGTCTAGCAATTATGAATTTTACCTTGTAAGAAAGCTGAGAGAAAGCTCTACAACTTTCATGAGAGCTCCAGGTAAAACATGGACATCTAGAAGAGCTAAATGGGCTTGGAAGATAGAACATGAGTTTTGTGTCTAAAACCTGAATAATGTACAGTAATCAGAGCATAACTCGGGCTGTAAGAATTATCTTGTGCTGAAATTTGGATATTTAAAATTTAAGACCCAGATCTACAACTTTCATGAAGAACACAAGAGCTAATTCAGACAGCTTGGAGGTGATATTAGGTCTGGAATTCAAAATAGAGGTGCTGAAACTGGGCCTAAATAGTCTGCAGTAATTGGGCCATATCTCGGGCTCTAAGAATTATCTTGGGCTGAAATTTAGACATATGAAAGTTAAGATCTAGATCTACAACTTTCATGAAGATGACTTTTCTATTTGATGATGGAATCCATGACCTAAGCAATGAATGATTTCGGAGACAAGAAATCTCAATGATTTTTCACTCTTATCCTCACCATTTGGCATTTTCCACTCATTCATCCACTCATCCACCTACTCTTAATCAGCCCCTTTGTCATTTTGTATCTCTAATCCTCTATAAAAGGCACCATTGGCTGACCATTTGGGGGCACTTGGTGTTAGGCATAGTTTTTACTAGTTAAGGTTATGCTTGTTTATTGTTTTCCTTTGTTGTAATTTTCTCTTATTCTAAATTGAAGCCATGTTCATCTTTTTCTTCTTCTCTCTTTCTTTCTTCTTATCTATGAGTAACTAAATATTCATCTTGCTTGGGTGAAAGAGTGAAGCTCTTGGTAATGAAATAAGGTTAGATTATTCTATTTCTTGTGCTTAAATGATATATTATCAATTGGACATTATATGTGTTATATTTTGGTTCCAATGAATTTAGAAATCTTCTTTGTATAATGGAGATCTTGATTTATTGTAGGCAATAGGATTGGCACACTGAATGCTTGAACTCATTTATAAATGTTGGTAGATAATTAAAAGAATCATAATATGATTGCATATATAATTGAACTTTGAATGTTATATTTTCTGATTGGAACCTCCATTGTGTGTGGATTTCAATTGAGTTATAAAGAGAAATAATCTTACCTTTAATTAATTACCAAGAGTGGATCTCCTAACCCAAACAAGCTCTTAAATTCATTTGTGAACTTCTTTTATTACTTTTGGTGTTGTGACAAATCATTTTCTTACCTCAATTAATTTTTCTTCATCAATTCCCTGTGGATCGACCTCGGACTCCCGAGAAATTTATTACTTGAGACAACCTGCACTTGGGTTTGCATCCTTAAATCCCACAGTCACCTATCTACTATCGGATCACCAAATGTTGCTCCACATGCACCATCGCACACCGTAATAGTTGGGGAGGGTCGAGAGGATGATGATGATGAAGACGAAGATGAAGCTAACGTAGACTGATTGCTTGTTATTTTTATTCTTGTTTTGTACGACATTTAATGAACTATTTGTATAATAATTTTGATATAATTAGTAGATTTATTTTGGATCCTTTGCACAATTTTGTTGCTTATGCTCTGTTGCTGGATTTCGTCTATTTGATAGGTTTTGGTTAGTCAATAAAAATAAAGATAAATTAAAAAAAACTAATTAGCGAGGGATTAACGACAGAAAAGCAAGGAAATCATATAGGTTATTAGCGAGGGATTAGCGATGGAAAAGCGAGGAAATCAGATAGGTTATTAGAGAGGGATTAGTGATGAAAAAGTGAGGAAGTCAGATATATTATTAGTGAGGGATTAGCGATGGGATGGCGAGGGAATTCAGCGACAGATTTACGACAAAATAGTGAGAAACATTAGTGACGGAATTCCCTTCGCTGATTTGCGAGGGAATAATGGCTTATATTTGCGATTGATTAGCGAGGTATTAGAGATGGATTAGTGAGAGAAATTATTATACTAGCGACAGATTAGCCAGGCAACACGTTCCCTCGCTAATTAGCGATTAAAAAAAGCAACTGACTTTTCCCTAGCTAGTCCGTCGCTGATCCCTCGCAATTTATATTTGTGAGGGATCAGCAATGGACTAGCAAGGGAAATTTCTCTCGCTAATTTTCTTATTTCTTGTAGTGATCTAGCTCTAGATTTTTGCAAAATCAAACTCTCTTTAACATTTAACTGCTACCAAAACTGAGTTGTTAATAATTTTCTACGGTCTAAATTAATACCACCTCCTCCTGATGCCAAAACATCCAAAGCATTAAGTTCTTCAACTATTTTGTCAATTTTCAAATCCACAAAGCCAAAAATCTCCTTATTCCACCATTTCAATTTCTCCTTGAACAAATTCATTTTCTCCTTTAGGACATAAGTCTTCCAACCCTCCACCTGAAAAGAGTTCCAACACTCTTCCACAAAGGACTTAAATCCTTTATGATCCATCCAACAGTTATTAAATTTGAAGGGTTTAGGCCCCCAATTACTATTTGAACACATCAACCAAATAGGACAATGATCAGAGATATCCTTATCCCCCACCCACTAAGCTATAACATTCCACTTAGCAATTAAACCTTTAGATAACAAGAATCTATCAATTCTGCTCATAGAGTTTCCATCAGTACTAAACCATGTGAATTTTTTTCCCCATAAGAGGTACATCAAATAACTCCATTTTTTCAATAAACAACCTGAACTCATCTATTTCCTTCTGATTATCCTGAATGAACAGTCCCCTTCTTTCACTTTTAGACACAACTGCATTAAAATCCCCTACTACACACCACTCCCCATTTTCAAACCCCCTTTTTGACATATATAAATCTTCCCACATCTTACGTTTTCTAGACAGATTACACGGAGAATACACGTTAACAATATAATATAGAGAGTCAGAATTTTTCCAATTAACACACACACCTAAGAAACCAACACCAGAGAAATTGAATTTAACAGACAATATGCCTAATTTCCAAACAGAAACAAATCCACCAGACAACCCTTTTGAGGGTTTAGCTACCTAGTCAAAGTCGTAGCCTCCCCATATACTTGCTAATAAATTTGCATCAATACTAGCACATTTAGATTCTTGTAGCAGATAAAAATCAAACTTAACAGATAGAAAAAGAGACCGCATTCTTCTTCTTTTTGCGCAATCTCCCAACCCTCGCATATTCAGTGAAAGAATCTTCATAAGTTCTGGATTTTTTCCCTCACTAAACTTTGGCCTGAAAATCATGGGCCTTCATTTGATGAATATTTTCAACATAGACTGCATCATCCTCCTTTCTTAAGACCCTCAGCTTCTTAGCAAATTTTCAGACTTTGGCCGCAACAGATCCCCTTTTGATTCACCCAAAATTTATGATTGTATTTGTTGATATCTGAATCGGAGACAGAATCACAGCATAAGACAGAGCCCCTCGAAAATTTGGAGCTTTCCGTAGATGTGGATGCTCGATCTTGACCTAGGTTAGGCGAAGGGGCATGATAGCTAACCAAAAGAGGAAGCCTCTCTCGTTCTTCATCAGGAAGTTTGTAAGTTACTGCATAAGGATAGATTGCTGGATAAGTAACCGGCCCAATAGTTACACATTGAGAATCTTTTGGGTCATCAGACCGATTAAGATTTATTGGGCCCTCAGAACTCAACGTAACACCGCAGCCACCCTTATCTCTTCCAATATCCAAAGTTGTAACCATTGCAAGTTTCGTGAGCTGAGCCTCCTTACTATTATCAGCATCCACAATCTTAAGTGGCCCAACAGATGGATCCTCAAAAACAGTAATAGGCCCAAACGTATTCCCATACATCCCACCAATACCAGCACTCGCTTCACCCTCCTTAGCCACGTAATCATTATGGCTCTGATTTTGTGCAACAATGATTTGCACTGAATTACTATTATTAACCGCCACTCCATTACCCCTTCATACACTGCATGATCCCAGAATTAGGATTTACATCTTCAATTCTTGTTGTATTATTCTCATCAGGAAATAGGTCAATTAATGTATCATTATTGGCTATATTCAAATTATCATCTTCTTCAAAGAAATCCACTGCTTCACCTTCTGCCAGAAATACTGATTCGCCGCCGTAGGACTCATCGTCAAAACTGGATAAATGAGGCTCTTTTTTACAGGGTGTAACCCATTGTAGTGGACCATACCAGTCTTCTACTAATTTAACTAAGAAAACAACTCCATTTATGTTCATCTTAATCACCCTATTCACCAAATCATGGGCCTTTGTTCTAAACAATATTCTAGCAACATCCATCGTAGTTTTCTTCCACGTACTGTCGTCTACATTAACATACTCTCCAAAAGCAAAAACCAAAAATAAAAAAACTTCACAGACCAAGCGTGAGCAGGAACACCATAACAACGGACCCATGCTAACCTTTCGTTGTCAACCTCTCTTGGACTCCAACTGCGGATTTCATCGAACCATATGCCAAGCCAATCTTTGGCATCATTGATAAGAGCATGGATTTCACCTTCATCAATAGCCTCCATAAGAACGAGATTAGATCCCAGTGGAGTAACCTTAATTGAGAAATAACCTTGTTTGTGGAACTCTTCTTGGATATTGTATGACATCCCAGGTTTAGAAACTTACCCAATGAATGCCTTGTTTAGTTTTTGAACTTCACTCTCGTCAACATCAAATTGAAGGCGTGCAAAGTCCTTCTTTGTCGTCCTTGCACTAACATTTGTTCCCTTAGTTGGCCTTGCTTGAGTTCCAGACTTCACCACATAGGCATAAGAAGTCCCTTCCTGTCTCTGCATGTATTTCTTTTTCTCCACGTATGGTTCTTTCTTATACTGTCTATTCCTTCCCTGTACCTTGCCCCCTTATTTACCTCGTTGATACCTTAGTTAGTTGACAAAGATCTTCTGACCCCCAATGATTATATTGTTAAGTTTGATAGCAAAGATATGAGGATCTCTAACATCAAAGAAACATACAAAACCAAAATGTCAACATCTTTCATCTCTCTTAGTCGGTATGATAACTTCATCAACATTCCCATATTTCTGGAACACCCCCACATCTCTCTAGCTCTAAAATTTTCGGGTATCTCTGAGAAGAAATAAGAAACTGCTTTAGTGCCATCAGACTTCCTACCTTGCTCTCCTCTGGCTATATCCATCAGACCCTGCTTCCTTCCTTGCGATGTCTCCGCATTCCACTGTCATCGTCAACTTACCACTGTCCACTCGTGCTATTGTTTCATTTTCCCCTCCATTTTGTAAATATGTAAAAAGTAGTAATGGTACCTTGAAGGCTTTAGTGAGCATCGTTTTGGGAAAATAGGTGTCTAACTTAAAATTATGTAATGTATATACTAACTACTGACTTTTGAAGGATCTATCCTTATAAATGTAAAATGTTATTAACAATAGTTTTATATATGAAAAAATATCTCTAACTGTTTTGCAAATACACTAGAGTAATAATTAAATCTATAAAATTAAAATAGGACATTACAATTTGGTATCAGAGCATTTACCTAGGCAATGTGGTTTGGGAACCATTATTACATTCTAATAAAATAAGAAAGTTATTACAGGAAAAGATGTCTCGTGGCAGAATAATTGTAAGTCCTAGGACAAAGTAAATATAATGATGAACACGCTCGCAGAAATTGCTACTGCAATAAGAGAGCAGACAACTGCGACCAATTAATTTTTTCAGCATATGCAAGAATAAAAAGGTTTGGAACCAGGCACTTCTGCGGTAAATCCAACTTTTCAAGGATTGTCTGAATTCTGAAAAGCGAATCTGCCAACCTTTAAAGGGGAAAATGACTCAGTTATCGCAGAAAACTGGCTCATGGAACTAGAAAAGATTTTTACTACTCTAGGGTGTACTAACGCCTAAAAAGTGACTTTTGCCGTGTATATGCTATCTGGAGAGGCTAAACTCTAGTGGGGTAGAACCAGAAGACTCTTGGAGACCCCAGATGCACCTATTACCTAGGAAGTTTTCCAAACCACCTTTCTGGATAAATATTTTTCTGCTAGTGTTAGAAATGAGAAAGAGTTGAAGTTTCTATAGTTGCAATAAGGGACTATGACGATCGGGAAATATGTAGCAAAGTTTGAAGAGCTGACAAATTTTCCTCTTATCTTTAGTTTCATCACAATGAAGAATGGAAAACTATGAAATTTGAATTTGGTTTGAGGCCAGAAATTAAAAAGGAAATAAGTAAGTTAGAAAATAAACAATACTCTACACTGGTTAATAAGTGTAGAATCATAGAAAGGGATCTTCTGGAGTATGAAGCTGATAAGGAGAAACAGTCCCAGCATAAGCGTAAGTGAGAGGATGATAGGAAAAGAGCCAAAAATAATAAGTTCAGGCTAAATCTAAATAAAGGAAAACAGGTCCAGCCTGAAGTAAATTGCCCAAAGTGTGGAAAGGCACATGGAGACAAACCTTGTCTATTTGGGCAGTGTGTATGTTACACTTGTTCTAAACATATATAAAAGGATTGTAGATTTGGCAAAGAGGAAAATCCTCAGACGAAGGCACAAGTTCCGGGAAAAGTATTTGCCCTTAGCAGTCATGAAGTAGATCAATCTCCAAACCTGATACAAGGTCAGTGCCTCATAAACAATACTCTTTTAACTTTATTATATGATTCAGGAGTCACCCACTTCTTTATATCTAATGATTATGTGAAAAATCTAGAATAACAAGTGATTAAGTTACCTTATAATTTATTAGTAACCACTCATATTGGAAATCGAATCCAAACCACTCATGCATGCCTAAATTGTCATATTCTTGATGAAAATGAACCTTTTGCTGCAAATTTAATTTGTATGCCTTTGCAAAAACTTTATATCATCTTGGGAATAGATTGGTTATCCTCTAATTGTGTGATAGTAAATTGGCTTGATAAATTTGTTTCTTTTCCTTTAAACTCTGACAAAGAAAAATCTCAGTTTACCCATTTATCTACCATTCAAGTTAGTAGGGGTATAATGAAAGGAGTACAAGGATATATTCTCCTTTTTTCTTCTAAAACAAAGAGTGAGTTGGATTTGGACACTATCCCTGTAGTCAAAGATTATCCTAAAGTTTTCCCTTCAGATATATCTAATTTTCCTCCAGAAAGAGAAATTGATTTTTCATTGACCTGATGCTAGGCGTAGGACCCATCTCAATTGCACCATATAGAATGTCCCCTATGGAACTGAGTGAACTTAAAAAGCAAATTGAGGAGTTATTGGAAAAATAATTTATAAGGCCTAGTGTATCACCTTGGGGAGCTCCTGTGCTTTTAGTGAAAAAGAAGGATGATCGTCTTAGATTGTGCATAAATTATAGACAATTAAATAACGTGACCATTAAGAATAAATATCTACTCCCTAGAATAGATGATTTGTTAGATCAAGTACGAGGAGCCTCAGTTTTTTCAAAAATAGATCTTAGGTCAGGATACCATCAGATTAGGGTAAAATCAAAAGATATTTCTAAGACAGCTTTCAAGACTAGATACGGGCACTATGAATATCTGGTAATGCTGTTTGGTTTAACTAATGCACCTGCTGTATTTATAGATTATATGAATAGGGTGTTTAGGTCATACTTAGATAAATTTGTGGTAGTTTTCATTGATGATATTCTGATCTATTCAAAAACAAAAGAGGAACATGCAAATCACTTGAGAATAGTGTTAGAAATTTTAAAAGAAAAATAATTATATGCAAAATTGGAAAATGTGAATTTTGGATGAGAGAAATTAAATTTCTAGGACATGTAGTAAACCAAGAAGGAGTTGTCGTAGATCCTAGTAAAGTGGAAGCAGTCATGCATTGGGAGCAACCAAAGACAATAACCAAAATAAAAAGTTTCTTGAGGTTAGCTGGGTACTACCATAGATTCATAAAAGGATTTTCTCAAGTAGCTATGTCATTAACTAGGTTGACTAGAAAAGAAACTCCTTTTGTGTGGATAAAAGACTGTGAAGAAAGTTTTCAAGAATTAAAGAAGAGACTCACTACTGCCCCTATTTTAGTAATGTCTGATCCATTAGGACATTTTGTAATTTACAGTGATGCTTCTAAAAAGGGATTAGGTTGTGTGTTAACGCAAGAGAGGAAGGTAGTAACTTATGTTTTTAGACAACTTAGACCTTATGAGGAAAATTACCCAACACATGATCTGGAATTAGCCATAGTAGTTTTTGCTCTAAAAATTTGGAGACAGAGAAGGTGGAGTGAATTTCTTAAAGATTATGATGTGGAAATTAAGTATCATCTAGGAAAAACAAATGTTGTAGCTGATGCTCTAAGTAGAAAATCCCCCCATTTGTCATACATGATGATTCATGAATTTGATTTGATAGAAAAGTTTAGGGATTTAAATCTTTCAGTGACCTTTGAACTAAATAAAATTTGTTTAAATGCTTTACGGGTTACTTGTGATCTGAAAGCAAAAATTAGAGAGGTACAAAAAGAAGATCAGTTTTTGCAAACTCTTAAAGAAGAGATACCTAAGGGAAAACATCCGGATTTTAAATAAATAGATGATAAAGTGATGATGTACCAAAATAGATTATGCATAGCTAATAATTTAGATTTAAAGAATAAATTCTAGAAGAAGCTCATAAAAGTAAATATACAATTCATCCAGGAATTAATAAAATGTATCAGGATCTTAAAAGTCAATTTTGGTGACCTAGAATGAAATCTGAAATAGCTAGATATGTGTCACAGTGTTTGACATGTCAAAAGTTTAAAATAAAACATCAATGACCATCAGGTTTGTTGCAATATTTAGAAATCCCAGAATGGAAATGGGATAGTATTTCTATGGATTTTGTTGTAGGTTTACCAAGAACTAATTTATGATATGATGCTATATGGGTAATTGTAGATAGATTGACTAAGTCTACACATTTTCTACCAATTAGAATTAATTATCCATTAAATAAGTTAGCTCAATTGTATATTAAAGAGATTGTGAGACTTCATGGTGTACCAACTACTATAGTGTCAGATAGAGACCTAAGATTTACCTCTAGGTTTTGGGAATCGTTACAGGAAGCTTTTGGGATAAAGTTATCTTTTAGTACTGCTTACCATTTCCAAATTGATGGTCAAACTGAAAGAACAATTCAAACTTTAGAAGACATGCTTAGGGCTTGTGTTTTAGATTTTAAGGGAAGTTGGGATACCTACCTTCCATTAATAGAATTTGCTTACAATAACAGTCATTATTTCAGTATTGGTATGGCACCGTATGAACCATTGTATGGAAAAAAATGTCGATCTCCTTTATGTTGGTTTGAGATTGGAGAAAGAATTATATGAGGACCTGATCTAGTACAATAGATCTCAAAACAGATAAAACTAATCAGGGATAGAATGTTAGCAGCTCAAAGCAAACAAAAAATTTATGCAGACAAAAGAAGAAAATCCTTAGAATTCCAGGAAGGAGAACATGTATTCCTTTGAGTTACCCCAACGTCTAGAATTGGCAGGTCTTTGAAAACCAAGAAATTAAGTCCTAAATATATTGGACCTTTCCAAATCCTCCAAAGAACAGGCACTATTGCTTATCAAATTGATTTTCCTCCTAGCTCGTCGAACCTTCACAATATATTTCATGTGTCTCAACTCCGAAAATATTGTTCAGATTCTTCACACATCATAGAGGCAAAATCTATACAATTAAAAGATAATTTGACATTTGAGATATAAATTATATAAATAGTGGATAAAAGCTACAGACAATTGAGAAATAGAAATATTCATATGGTCAAAGTTCTGTGGTAAGAACAAGATGTAGAAGATGCTACGTGAAAAATAGAAAAAGATTTTATAGAAAGTATCCAGAACTCTTTTTAGTATGTACTAAATAAAAATTAAAGACAAAAATTTTTAAGTTGAAAAGAATGTAACATTCTTAAAATAATAATAATAATAATAATTATATAAAAAATATCTACGTGAAATCTTTAAAAAAAATAAAATGTTAAGAAAGAAAATAAATATTTTATATAGACTAAATATTAGTATAATGTGTTACTTTACTTTAAATATCCACTTAAAAAATAGAAATGATGGCGAGAAGATTTTAAAGTATATGAAAAGATAATTCTGCAGACAATTAATACAAAGATAAAGTTTAAAAAAGATAATGATAATAATAAAACAAAATTTGCAAGTGACGTTGGGGAGATTCTGAAAGATATGCAATCTAATGTAATTAATGCATAAGAAAAAGATTAAAACAAAAAAAATAATAAAATAGAAAGTAGCACGTGAAATGTTATGATTTATATCAGCAATAAATTCTCTGAATCTAGCGGGGTAAGAATTTTTAAAAAGAATGAATGACTCTTACTTTATGAGAGTCTATAAAAAACCCCTCCATTATCCAACCCTTCAACAAAATAGAAAAGTTAAACGAAAGATTGACAGAGAGTTTCATTTTGCAGAGAGAAATATCGACAAAAAGGGAAGAGTTTTCCATTTCCCTTACCTGATTTCAAAAACAAGAAAAGATTTATGAAGTTTCTGCAAAACAAAACTCTCTCTACAACATGAAACTCTCTATCAATCTTTTGTTTAGCTTTTCTATTCTGCTGAAGAGTTGAGTAATGGTGAGACTTTTTATAGACTCTCATAAAGTAAGGGTCATTCATTCCTTAAAAAAAAAATCTTCCCTTGCTAAATTCAGAGAATCTATTGTTGATATAAATCATAGCACTTCACGTGCTACTTTCTATTTTTTTTTTTTTAATCTTTTTCTTATGCATTAATTATATTCGATTGCATATCTTTCGTAATCTCTCCAACGTCACTTTCAAATTTTATTTTATTATTATTATCATTATTTTTTTAAACTTTATCTTTGTATTAATTGTCAACAGATTTATCTTTTCATATCTTTAAAATCTTGTCGCTATCATTTTCATTTTTTAAGTAGATATTTTAGGTAAAGTAATACATTATTTTAATAATTAATTTATATAAAATATTTATTTTCTTTTTTAATATTTTATTTTTTAAGATTTCACGTAGATATTTTTTATGTATCTATTATTTGTATTATTATTATTATTATTATTATTATTATTATTATTAGTGATGTTATAGTTACCCTATTGATACTATTAGTGAAGTTAATATGAACAATGATAAATAAATAAATAAATATATGAAAGCCTAAGATAAGAATTATTTAGTTTTAAGAAACCATTGAGTGTGTAGATCAGTTGATAAGAGATTGTTCTAGCTTAACCAAAGGTTTTAGGTTCGAGTCTTAAGTATATAACTGCGTTAAAACTTGGTTGAAAGAGTTTTGTCACCCTAGGAGATTCTACCCGGTTCAAGAGATTAATCTCTTACATTCGGGTAGAGAAAACTCTGAAAAACCGAAAGTTTTGAGAAAGTGGATGGATTAGCAAGGAAGAGTCAGTAAGAGAGAGTGTACAAATGATGCTGTGGTCAGAAAAAAAGTAAATGGAAAACATTAGTGTGAGGGCAAAATGGAGGGATTGGTGTCTTTGTGATTGTAGTTTGGTTTTGGAGAAATTCTTTCATACCTTTAAAAAGAAGAAATTTTCTTCCTTAGGTAGGACTGAAAACAGTTGGATGTATATAAGTCCCACCGACTTTATCGGCCTCAAGGTGAAGCCCATGTAGATCCAAAAGTCAGTATCCTCTCGAGGCGACTTTTTTTGACTTTTATAAGAGTAGTTTAAAGTTTTTTTTGATCAGAGAGTAGTTTAAAGTTGAATTTATTAAATAAGTATAAGTTAAAAATTAATTTTTAAAATGATATAAAATAAATAATATTATATAGTACGTTATATTTTTTAATTACAATTTATATATAATTTTTTTATTTTAAAAAAATCGTAATTCTCAACTATAATTTATTTTTTTATTATTGTTTATTATATTTAAGGTGAAGTTGTAGTATTTATACCAGACTTATGTTATTTTTTTTAGTTAAAATGAAATCGTGTTTCACATATACTCCTTTGATTTATTTTTTTGGCATTTTGACATGAAAATCATAACTTTTTTTTTTTCAATTTGATACATAAATTAATATCATGGTTCCATTATCACAAACTCACAAATTCTTGTGTATGTATATTGTCATCTTAGGAGTATAACTTTTATACTTGATGATGTTGCTAATATCATACGATTAATTTTAGATTGTTTAGATATTGATGATGTTAAATCTACTTATTTATTTTTATTTTTTTTTAGTAATAATATTAATTAATATTTGAAAATTAATAGCTACATATATTTACCTGTTTATATAGGATACCACATTATTTCTTGTGTAGCATATGGTGTTCATATAAACTGATAAATATATGTAGTTATTAATTTTTAATTATTAACTATCAACTAATATTATTGTTCAAAAAAGATAGAAATAGAAAAGTATATTTAACCTAATCAATATGTAAATAGTCTAAAATTAACCGTATAATATTAGCAACATGACCAAATATAAATGTTGTACTTTTGGAACGACACCACCTATTATACATACATAAGAAGTTGTGAGTTTGTAATGTTGAAAACATGATATTTATGTATCAAATTATATATATAAAAAAAGACAAATTGTGGTTCTTATCTCAAAATGCAAATAATAATAATAATAATAATAATAATAATAATAATAATAATAATAATAATAATAATAATAATCAAAGAAATCATGCATGTAAAGCACAACTTCACTTCACTTTATAAAAAACGTAAATTGTGTATGAAAACTACGACTTTATCCTAAATATAATAATAAAAACATGATAAAGAGATAAGTCGTGATTAAATGTTATAATTTTTTTAAAATAATAACAAAAAATTTACATATAAATTGCGGTTGGAAAATATAATTTTTTTATATAATATTATTTATTTTACATTATTTTAAAAATTAATTTCTAAATTACAGCTACTAAATAAATTTAACTTCAAACCACAAAGGTAAAAAAGTATCCGAGGCTCTTCCGGAAGGAAGATAGAAGAACTTCTATTGATTTTCGGTGTTAAATCCTAGTGGTGGGGTCAATTGTAACTTGCGTAAGGCTAAGTTTTGTTTTCAGTTCGTAATGCTTTTTTCAGTGGCAAAGGCTTTTTTATGCCAATTTTTATCTATATTTTATTTTATCAAATAAAAAAATTTGATAATTTTTTAAGCTAAGCATCTAATATATATTATTTGTTATTTTATATGTGCGTTGTATATATTATTTTAAATTTCATATAGAGAACTATAATTTTTTAATTTAATAGATAAATACTTAGTACATATTTTAAATTAGCTTATTTAACATTGTTTTTTACTTTAACTTTTGCGTGATTCCAGACAAAGTAATAAATTTAGCCTAAGCAATCTTAAAGACACATTTTCTTTCACATCGACTTAATACGTATTGAGGGATTTTAACTTTGGTGCAAGTCTTTTTACTTTTTAAAAAAAGCTTATTGTAAAAACATTTAAATAGAAAAGTTTTTTAAGTGTAAAATAAATTATTCTTTTGTTGTATAAGTATAAAATAAATTAATTAAAACATACTTATATTCTTATAAAGGGTAATAGAGCGACTGATATTTAAAATTTAAGAAAAAAAACTTAGATAAGCTAGTTTTACTTTTAGAAAAGCATATAACTAAAATATTTTAAATAGAACTATTTTTAACATACATTTAAATAGAACTGTTGATTTAAATTTTTTTAAATACCAAATAAATTAACTCAAACATATTCCTTTTCTTATAAAATGTGAGAGACTCAATTTTATTTTGTTTATTTAAGACAATATTTTTAGTTTTGTAAATAAAGTATGAAAAGCATTTTAAGTTATTGTGACATGTTAAAAATAACTTTTTATGACATAAAAAATTTAAGTAATTCTTTTTTTTTTTTTTTTTTTACAGTTATTAATGTTAAATTCAAATCAAATGGCAACCACCCTGACCCTAAATTTCTACATAGCAAAAACAACTGATGTTATTTTATCTAGAAAATTGATAATTAATAATATATTTAATTACTGCTTTAAGTAATGATATATATAGATAATTAATTAATAGCGGCATTAATTGCATCCAGGAAATTTTATATATATAAAATATGTATAGGGTTTTTTTTTTATTAGTAGATATATAATTGGGTCAATGGAAACCCTATAGATTTCATTATTTCAATCAGGAAGAACTCAAACTCGAACACATACACACATCAACGCACACCAGCTACATCTGAGAAGGGTAAGATCATTTTGAGCTCTGCTCATTTGACATATACTTTTTAATCTCTATACTAAGGGCATAGATTAAAGGGCCTATAAGATAATTTGATTTTATTTTGATTGTTAATTAAACTATAAATTATAATTGTGTGTTAACATAAAGTTTTAAACTATAAAAAAACACGCGCACACACACACATATTATCTTATTTTGATTGTTAATTAAAGTATAAATTATAATTGTGTGTTAAAAAAAAGTTTTAAATTATAAAAAACATGCGCGCGCACATATATATATATATATATATATATATATATATATATATATATATATATATATATATATATATATATATATATATATATATATATATATATATATATTCTTTTTTTTTTTAACATACCTTACATTTTCTCTCTAATATGGGTTGAGATTGTTGTTTTTTAATATTTTATATCTTTAAAATCTCAATCAAATAAAATCAAATTAACTATGCAAATTTTACTTATAATATCATGAGATCGAATTCTGAAATCACATTTTGAGAAAAACTTTACTTAATCAATATTCTCGATTTAAAAAAGCATGAACAATTGGTCAAAAATAAAAATAAAATAAAATAAAGCAAAGCTAACTTCAGCACAAAATACGTTAAACATTCACCACTTGATTTGTATTATTAAAATTACAACAAAAAGAGTTGAAAAGAATCAAGTAGAAAAGTCAACCAAGTAAAATTGAAACATACTTAACGTTAAACGTGCAGCTATTTTTTTTTAAGAATATCTTCTCACCCGATAGATTAGAGATTAATCTTTTAAGGTACTGTCAGACGTTTAAACTGGGACTCTTCCTAACGATGTTATTTCTATATATATAAATCTTAGAATCAAATCCAAGACTACATGTATAAGGAACCTGAGTCTTTTTCACTCAGACTAACATAAGTTAGTTTATACATGCAACTATTATCTAAGCAATTGGAACATGTAATTTTATTTTTTTGGTCTAAAATTAACATTAATTGGAACGTGCAACTCAAAATTTTATACAAATTTAGGAGAAATGAGCCAAGGTGGGCTGGATTTGGTTGTAAATATATTGGTTCGATCAATACACTTAATAATCAAGGAAACACTGGTATTGTTGCACCTTGTATAATGTCACCATTTTAACTAATATGAGGGTAATTATATCCTAATTGCCTGCCATTGCAATCTAGATGTTTATTTACAATATATGAACATGTTCTGAACCATGATCCGAGATATTTTCAGAAAGGTGAACCTGACATACGCACCACCAAACTCTACCCTTAGTATCCCGGCTAGGCCATGCGACCCTAGACTTCAGCTGTGGGCCCTATTAGCCATCATTAAGTCTATAAAGATTCTAATAACTGTCAATCATAATCCTGCAAATGTGGAGCCCGTGACTGTCTGCTACAGTGTTGGTCACTACTGTGACATCTCGAAAATTTAGGGATTCACCTCAACGATCGTGGGAGGGAGGCACCCTCCGTCAGGCCATGCTCAAAAAGTACCTGTACCTCATACGGATTGCATGAAGAAGGCTCTGTTGATGCTCTATAAAGATCAGGTTAAGTTACCCGAAAGGGGGACCTCTCTCTTGATACCCATATTGTGAAAATTGTACTTGTGAATTTGTCTGACTTGAGTGTTGGAGTCCTTTTGCACGTACCCAACCCCTCGGTTCAACACGCTCGGTGGCGGCTGTGTAAGGAGGAATCCACCACATATGCTTATTTCAGGCACCCCTCTGATTCTACACCAGAACAGAACAAATTTTATATTAATTTATATTTGTCACATATCAGTTAGTCTTACTGTATTGATAATAACTCTATGATATATTTAATACATACATACTAAATGTCAACATAACTAATTCTTAATCATGCAATCAAATCACATAGTATGTTATTTTTTTTTTGTATTCTTTTTCTTTTTATTAGTGTAGTCACCTGTGCAACACACAGGGTAACCATTGCTATACATTACATTATTTCAAACAATATATATTTATAGCAAAATTTAAATACTTAAAAAAAAGATAAAACATGGAATATGATTGCCTAAATTATGATATATCCACAGGTTGTCAACTCCATGATGCACATATCATTAGGGTTAAAAAAAAATACTAGAACATGCCTTATCAGTCTTAAAGGCCCTTATTACCCGTGAGTGAGGTCAGTTACTAGATTAGCAGGCTGAATCCTAGGATGACTGTTGTGATAGAAATTTAAACCTACATGAATAAAATTAATGGATCCACCTTTAACCTTAATTTATGGCATGTATATAAACTAATCAATAATTAAGATTTAGGATATAGAATTACCTTATTCCAAAGAGAAATCACTTCTTTGAAGAGATACCATAAGAGAAAGATAGTCAAGAATCTTTGTCGTCATAAAGGAGAGAAACTATTATCATTCCCTATATGCGCAAAAAACTCTTGTAGCTTCAATGGGGCAACCACAATACATATAGGATGAGAATAGGGACATCTCTTTATGTTTACAATATGAGTTAACCTACCCATCATATAAAACTCATACACAACTCAAACCTAAAACAATATTATCCACATGAGTTTAAGTGCTTATAAGAGCCCAATAACAAAATTGATAACAAATGGACTAAACTAATAGATGCTCCACCACATTTGACATTCAATTAATATGGGTTTTAGAAAATTGGTGACTATGCTAATCCACATATTAAAAAATCTAACAATCTCCCACTTGGATAGCATAGACAGTTTTAAACAAAATAACTCTCCAAATTAACGTGGCTACAAGAATGTCAACTATGAGCAAGCACTTTCAACCATCGGTTCAAAATAGATTTACAAGCCCCTCAACAATGTCGAAAATCATACTCGATAGGAGTACTGATATCAAACATACAAGATACTTATAATCTGGTGACCTAACAAAAATGTGGAATGTGGGTCAAAGGGAAAACACAACAAAATTGCATGCGAAAAGTGTGATCAATGTGCAATTCCCTACAAAATGGCCCAAGCATCTACCAAGGATACCTACTGAGATTCAACAAAATCATTCAAATAAAACATCTCAGTATAATAAAATGAGACCAAGTACTAAAGTCTCCAACAATACGTCATATCATCACAAAAGCGTGCACAATAACAATATATGGCAATAACAGTTTCAATGAGTCTCGAGACAATATAGTAATTATAATTATAATGTACACTCTCTCACTAATCCAACATATCAAAACTAAACATCAATAACAACCACATTAGAGTTCAAAAGTTCCAAAATACTCTAATGGTAACATCATTATTAGTGAGACTATCAGTTCTGTGGTAGAGTACTTAATGTGAGTCTGAAACTCACCATCTCTCTTCAACTACACAAATACCAAAATAGAGAGAAACACAATATTCCAGAGTTATCCAAAATATGGTCATAACAATAGAAATAATATTAAATGAATATAAAATTTATCAACCACAGAGTCTCACAAAATTACTTCATTATCAACTACAAACTCTTTATTCATAATTGAGGAGATTACAAGTGTCCATATGACACTTTACAACAAGTCAACTCCTCTTTGTCATCGTAAACACAAAACCACAATTTCACAAATAAGGTCATCTATATTCCACAAAATCATAATGACCACTTGAAAGACTTGACAACATACAAGCGAGATCAAAATTCCTAATGTCTTATACATATATGGGATCACTTGCAAGTTTTCAACAACTCACTCAAAACCCAAGTGTCACAATAACAAAAAATAATAAACACATGCACACTTGAGCACAACATTAGATTACCAACAACGGAAGCACATGAGACCTATACTTAACCACTATTGAGGACATAACCAAAAGACAGTCTCTAATTCCCACTATAGTAAACATTAATGTTCAACAAGAATACAAACACATTTTAAAAAATTTATAACAATATGTGCCTTGTGAGACAATCCGTCAATATAGTATGTTTTAAAAGGTCTTTATGCCTTAGACACAAAATGACATCACCAAGATTTTCACATGATAGAAAAAAATTCAATATAGAATATTGTCTCTCATTTAACAATAATAGCAATACTAGTCATCAATATTAAAAAATAAATTTTATCTCACAAATGTCTTACACATATATGGGTTCACTTGCAAGTTTTCAACAACTCACTCAAAACCTAAGTGTCACAATAATAAAAAATAATAAACACATGCACACTTGAGCACAACATTAGATTACCAACAACGGAAGCACATAAGAGACAATATTCTTTGGTAGGTGAAATATACAAAATAAATTACTATTCAATCCTGCGGAAGACTACTGTGCAACACTGTTCACTGTAGCGGAAGCAAAAGATTACTATTTTACTATTCACTGTAGCAGTGTACTGTAGCATTACTGTTGTAATAGTATATTTTAAGTCTTTAAATAGGTTGCTTGCCCATGTTGTTAGGCATCCTTGGAATTATTCGAAAATTTTCTAATGTTTTAGAGAGAGAAGTTAAGGAGAGATACTCTCTCTTCTCCTTCTTCAATCTTTCCTCAATCTTGTAATCTCTATTTCAGTTTTAATAAAGTTTCAATCTTTTATATATTTCTTATGTAATTAACTTTTCTCTTCTCATCTATTCGCCAGATCCTGTCGTCTCTGACGCGCTTCTGATTTTCACTTTAATGTTTTAAATTTTATCTACTTTATTTACATTTCTGCATATTTAATTCTATGTAAACAGTTTGTCTGCCTCCTACTTCTATTTATCATGCTTCCTTTCCCCCTCCGTTGTTTTCCGTGATCTTTGCCCTATAACTCTGGTATCAAAGCCATCAATATGTAGTTAGCATAAAGCATAGTAATAACAAATTTTCTCTCACTTGCTTATGGCAACACCCATTGATGTAAACAACATCAAAATCAATATTAAAAAATAATACCTGACAACTCATATCAAGTCAATTTAACTTGCACCTAGGCATTTGATTGCCTTTAATATTAGGCTTCATATATAGCTAGCTTCAAAAAATTTACAACAAGTATTTTAAAAAGAACGACAGTTACAAAATTGCTTTCTTCTTATAAGAAACGAAGAGCTTCAGTTCATATTGATTGTCAAGTAATTTGCAAAATCAACATATAAATACATGAGAATAAAATATACATATTATTTTACTTCAGTCTAAAAGAAACGAAATTTCTCAAAGTGAATGCCATAGGTACAATTGGTTTAACTCAAAAAAAAATATTCATCATAGATTTTTTGTACCATCAACAAAAGAAGTTCTTTTATAAAGTTGAACTGATTAGCACAATAATTTGGGCTAAAAATAAATAAGTAAATAAATCATCACAAAATGATTAAACCACAATTGAAAAAAAAATCCTTCACAACAATACTTGAATAATTTTAATCTCAAGATTTTTCTAGAGAAAATTAGCAAAACTAAAAAATCCTGTGAGGATTTTGAGATTTGAATACTATAAAAGGAAATCTTCAAAGTTATCATTTCAAGATACTAAGCGAAAATAATTATCACTATAATTATCACTATCCTATTGACAAAATAATATTTTCCAAATTGCTACGACAATACTTATAACAAAATAAGTTCAACAGACTAGTTGTTTAATACAACACAAATAATGGTACAAAACAAAAAAAAATGTGTTTAGACCTTTACAAGCTAACTATGCTTTCAACATGTCTTATTAAGACTAAAGCATATCAACACAATATGACAACTATAGGGAGTTCACTATATTATAACATACTTTAGGAGACTCAACAATGTCCTCGATAGGTCCAAACAAGCAACAACAAAGCGATAACAAATACAAAAGTTAGAGAAAACCATACATTAAAACATTAATTATACTTAAGCAATCATAATTATATTAGTTTTTCCTTGTTCAATTAACTGGACAATTAATTGAACTAGAGCCCTTGTATCATTGCAATCCTGCCTAAGGGTGCTAGATTATGATATACAAGTCTCTCCACTTGATAGAGTAAAATAGTTGAACCAATATTTCTATAACTTATGCACAAGCAATATTCTTCAAGATTTTCAAAATAAATATTTAAACTATTTTCTCTATCACACAAATGATTATGTCAAATAATGTCACACTGAAGGATATGTCCATTACTTACACAACCCAACATTAATTGTAATCCATTCAACATTATTCAAAAATAATAATTTTTTGATTTGACAAAATTACATGTCCAAATAACAAAATTAGATTACTACAAAATGCCCAATTATTTCATTCGTCAAATTTCACAAAACAATACAAATATTCAAGGTTGCTTAATTCAATTCGATAAAACACTTGACAATGAGTAACATTATATATATGTCACAACAATTTGAGCTGCTATGTCATTATAATCTCGCCTAAGGGTCTTAGATTACAATGAACAAGCAAACTCTTACAAACCGTTAAATATTATTTCCTTAAAACTAGTATCGAGAGGATACTGAAAAACTCTAAGGGCATAATCATTTAATGCATTCAACAAAACATTAGAAATCATATTAATAAAGATAAACTGATAGGATAAGTGCATTATTAACATAATTTCCAATAAAAATACAACAACATTATTAACAATACAACATTTTGTTGTAATTGGTCCTGCGAAGGCGAGCTCACAACTATAGAAAATGCTCAAAACAATTATAATATTCTGGATAGAACTTTTAGAGATAAGATCTCACAAGATTTACAAAACACAATACTAGTCTTACAATAGGTGAGCATGTGACTATAAGAAACTACAATAATCAATGTGAAAATTGCTTATAGAGTTCCAAAATTTTCATGCTACATCAATCAAATAATTTCTATACTCTCATACATTATTGCATATGCTAAAATAGGCATAAAAAGGGAGAAGAAAACCTTAAGAACAAATTTCTCCACTTATGCAATTATACAATATGGCAAAAACCATATAAGCTTTATAACTAACCTCAGATAGTGTGTTGTCCATCCTTTTGTGTAGAGCCAACAAAATTGGATGCTAACTTAATGAGATTCAGATTACTAAAACTTTATACAACTCTCACAAGTGGCTCACAAAATAAACATTAAAGGGCAACAACAAAATCTTATTGAAATAAGATTTACTTCTCAATTTTATGAGATATATAAAACTTAACCACAATAATAACTTAATATAAATTTTCCATTACCTTTAATGTTTCTCAATAATCAAAATTATTTAAATAATATTCTCGCAATGACCATTTTGAAAGAAAGTTATATAAATTTATAATGGCACAATTACAATAAAATTAATCACATACAACTGTACTTTAATTCTTGATAATATATATCAAAGGACTTTAATATTGCCAATACACAAACGTCCAATATCAAAACAATTATATGCAACACATGATACAATACCATGCTCTTTATAACGACAACATTATTTCAAGAATAACTCTCAAAATCAGATTGTACAATTTACGGAGTTCAACAAGGTCAACTAATAAAATTGGTTTTGGCAAGTAAAGAGGAGCAAAATATGCCTAAATAAATAAATTTTAATATGCCCAAACTTATTTAAGTAAGTCTTACATAAAAAAAAATTTCTCAACAACAGTAAAGGGCATACAATCAACATGAATTTATTAACATCAAAATAATATATTTATCGATATCAATGCTCCTTATCATATAAAATTTATCTAAATAATAAAAAATCCAAAATTATCATTTTAATTATAATTCTCACTTGTCTATTATATGTAGTAGAAATAATCTCAATAGTTACCAAGCATAATAAAAAATAATATTCAACACCAAAGTATTCATAGCTATGTGAGAATTAATTACAAAATTTTATTCCATGATTTTGATAAGACATCTCACCTCATTACGCGCTTAAGACATGAGAAGCCACTCCTTTATTTATTTAGTTATTTATTCATGATTTAAATAGTAGGTATGAGCAAAATTATTCAAAACAACTCTAAATATACCAAATGAACTCTCAGATTTTAATTTGCACAATAATTTATAAAGCACAACAATTTCAACATACATACAACATTATACACCTAAAACAATAAAAAATTTATTTTGGTAATTATTTAAACAAACTTTCACCAATTTAAATTATACAACAATCTAAAGAGTACAATAATTTCAATATAGCATAAAGCAATCGAAAAGAATTATTTGAGCACTCAAAGAGCATTACATGTGAGAGTATGAAAATTATAACATGCCCAATTCTACACAAAAAAAAATTCAAAGGCAAGTTATGAGACTATCCAATTTTATATGTATAATTTGGGTCGAAGAAAAACAGTTGTGACCCGTTTTCCCAACACCATGCAGCAGCCGTTCTCATGAAACTTTGAAACCATTTAAACCAATTTTATTAAGAATAGTCCACATTCCAAACATAGTTTTCCATGAAGAATCATATATAAGGAATATTGACAAAAGTTGGGATTTAGCCACCAAACATCATCAGAAAATTATAAAAAAGAAAATTTCAACCCATAATTTTAAGATAACAAAATTATCACCATACAAGGATAAGACATAAACCAAAACAAAGCACTTGAGCAAGATGTGTACATTGCCCTTACATAAGAAATAACATCACTTTACAATCAAATAGAACTGTTTTAAAATGGTTAAAAAAACATTACTAAAGTTCGAAACTCATGATCCAAATAACCCACATGGTGATTTCATGTATTTGGCAACAATATTAGATATCAAAAGAGACAAAAAAAATAAAATAAAATTAAACCATGTATCTGACTTGAAAGGATTCAAAGCATGACGTATAATAACCAATTTGCCAAACACCTACTGAAATATACAAAATACAGCCATAGAAAAGATTAAAGTCTCTGATACCAATTGTTAGAAATTCAAACCCACAAGAATAAATTAATGGGTCTACCTTTAACCTTAATTTATGGCATACATATAAACTAATCAATAATTAAGATTTAAGATATAGAATTACCTTATTCGAAAGAGAAATTACATCTTTGAAGAGACACCATTAGAGAAAGATAATCAAGAATCTTTGTTGTCATAAATGAGAGAAACTACTCTCATTCCCTATATGCACAAAAAAAAAAAAAAACCTTTGTGGCCTCAATGGGGTAACCACCATACATATAAGATGAGAATAGAGGTCTCTCCTTATGTTTACAATATGGGTTAACCTACTTATTATAGAAAATCCATACACAAGGCTCAAACCCAAAACAACATTATTCACATGGGTTTAAGTGCTTATAAGAGTCCAATAACAAAATTGATCATAAATGGGCTAAACTAATAGATATTTCACAACATTTGACATTTAATTAATCTAAGTTTTAGAAATTGGTGACTATGCTAGTCCACATATATTAAAAAATCTAACATGTTGAACAGCTGAATGCATATAAGGAGGTTAGTGAATGACTTATTTATCTGTAACTTAATAAGTTTACTGTATATGGAATAAATGGCTTATTCTGCTGCTCCTGTTCTTATTTTAATGACTAAATGAATTAATTAGTTGCTCCCTTTTTTTTTTAAATGGCTAAATGACTTATTTTGCTGCTCCTCTGTTACTCAATGACATTAGTTTGCTGCTCCCATTCTTATTGTTTATTTTTTCCTTGGTTGTGATGTTTACTTTAGGCTGGTAACTGCATAGTTATGGCAACTGTTAAGGAGGTTATTAAAGAGGGCCATTGGTGGTACCCTGCCTGTAGATGCAATAGGGCAGTGACTCCTGGCTCTGGGATGTATTACTGAACTGGCTGTTTCTAACATGTGGTTAATGTTGTTCTCAGGTATAGATCCTTACCCTATTTGGAAACTTCAACTTACACTGGTACAAGTCATGTTGTTTGGGATTGATTTTTTAATTATGTTATCAGTTTTGTAACTCAGGATGGTGGCATTTTGTGGCTGGTACCGGATTAAGGTAACTGTAGCTGATGAAACTGATGCTGCCTTATTTGTTGTGTTCGATCGTGATGCTCATCAATTGCTGAAAAGGACGTGTTGATATGATAAGTCTGATGCATAAGGTTTCGATTTCTTCATTTCTGGTCTATACAGTTGCATTTTTTTGAAGACATAGTTATGAACCGTTTAGTGCTTTTGTTCAACTTGCTTGAGTACATTATTTATCCATAATGGTATGTTTCTTATCAAATTTTTATTTCCCTATTAAAGTCGTGTTTATTTCCTCCTGTTAACAGTGTTGGGGCTGCTAATTACCACCTGAATTGGAAAGTTGGGTGGGCAGTTTAAGGTTGAGACTAAGCAAGGCGGAGTTGCACAGTTCGAGGACTCATATACTGTTAGGCGCATGACTGATAACGAAACGCTGCTCACCCTTTTCCAGCTGGATGGAACTAATATCACGCCCAAGAAGGTTGGTAATCTTTGTCTTCCTTGGCTCAACAAATGTTGTTTGGTTCCATATTTTTTATTTCTGATATGTGGCATATGTACTTGTTTTATGTGTGTGTTTGCTGCAGGACATGTTCACTCCACCCTTTTCAGAAATTGTGGACTTAACCACTGATTCTACTGCTGATAAGACTGTTTTTGCTAAAGTAATATGGCTGAAATTGTTTTTTTTTTTTTTTGGTTGATTATGAATAGTCTTTTGCATTGTTTGTCCAATAAATGTATGTTTGTGCAATCTCTGCTGAATGATTTTGATGAAGCTGGTGGTTGCATTGGCTCCACTGGTGATTTCTCTGGTGGTAAGGCGACCCCGTTGAAGAGGTCCTGTGATAGTGGTTCAGAAGCAGGAAGTGTTGCTCCAGCTGATGATGTGGTGAAGAAGGTTAAGGTTGAGAAGGAGTGACGCTGCATGGAGCTTTTTAGTTGTCCTTTTATTTAGTGTGTGTTTGTTGGTTGCTTTTGGGATATTTTGGGTTGTTATCACTTTTTCTTTTTAGACTTATGTTCAGTCTGTGAACTGATTTATGCGATGGTATCATTTTGTGATGGACATGTAACCATCTTTGAAGTTGTAATGTTTTGTGATCTTGTTAAGTTTCTGAATTAGTTGTGGGCATTATTGGAGTGGAAATACCTTTTGTGATGTGCTTATATAATGACCATTGTGATAATATGAAGGCAGATTTTTTTGCTACACGACACTTGATCTTGGCTATGTTGTTTCTGGTGATATAATAAAATGAGGTAGTGCAGTATAAATTTAATCCAGGTGGTCCAAGTTTTGGGCGACCATGCCCAGCTTGGAAAAAATATGAACATGTTTTGTATATTTACCCCCAACATCTGTTTGGCCATAAAAAGTTGCATGAAAAATCTTTGTGCTTGACATGAACCTCGTGCTTCCTCTTGATAATTTATCCCCTAATGATCTTGAGATTTCTGTTTTATTAAAACTTGATTACTTAGCTAATCCAGAAAGTGAACCAGCAATACACTCTCAATATGGTTGCTAATTCACCAAATACCTTCATAACCCAGCATGAAGTTGTTATCAGATACTTCCCACCCGGATGTTCTCTATGGTGGCTGCCACAAAAAATAATAATAATAAAGATATCAATAATGCATACATAATTATGCGGAAAGAGATTCCATCATAATTAGCTACAATAAAAATAAAATCTTTGTGATCATTCTCCTAATTAGCTTTAATGCAAAAAAGAGTTATAGTGATTCCATCATAATTAGTTACAATAAAAATAAAGCGTGGTCATTCTTCTAAGACATATATAATTATGCAGAAAATAAGGAATTGTATGAAGTGTTTCTGATCAGTGATCGGGAAGTCAGGATGCATATGATTTTGTTTGCTTTGTGTCACCTCTATCTATAGTTTGGCATATTAGTATTCCATCTCATTGGCGTTGTTTTTTATATATATGTTTTAGGTGCATTATATATCCTGACTCTTTTTGTTTCTTATCAATTTCAGGATGCATATGATTTTTCCTCTATCCTTGCTGCAACCCCCCCTCCCCACCCCCCAATCTCTCGTTGTTGAATAGTAGGTGCACTAGAATTTCACCTGTACATGTTGGTAGTTATTAACAAGGATAAATCGTGACCAACTGCAATTCAAGCAGTTTCAAATGTCTCATCACATTATTATCTATTAACATCAATATATTAATAACAGAAGGATACGTTGGACCAATATAATGTACTTGCGCAATCATTCAGTAGGGTTAGAGATTGTTTCAATGAGGGTGAGTTATTAACATTGTCTCTCTGATTGTTGAGGAGGAGAGCACATGATGCTAGAATGTATAATTTGCCTACTGTGGATGAGGTGGCAACCCTTATTGTTGGTGATTTTAATAGCTCTGAGTGTGGTAGAGATATCATTGGCCAATGTCGTAATGGAGGGTTGAAAAGAATACACGAGACTCACACTACGTTCATTCCTCTCCAATATCCTTTGTTATTTCCTTATGGAGAAGATGGGTCTCAGGAAGATATCCCTCTGAGGCAAATTCCCAGTGGAAATACTAATAGAAAAAGGGGCAGAGTTACACTGTGAGAATTCATTGCATTTTGAATATAAGAAAGAGAGTGGGAACTTGGCATTGTGCTTAGAAGCAAAAGATTGTTTCAAGAATTTATTGTTGACTGTTATACAATGGTAGAGGCACAAAGGTTGTCATTTATTAGGGCAAATAAAAAAGCTATAAGGTCAAAAGTTTTCAACGGTCTAGAAAAGGTCATTGGTTGTGGTGATGTTGATCCAACTACTTCGGGAATGCGAGTCATTCTACCATCTTCTTTCACCGGGGGAATGCGGTACATGTTTAATAATTGTTAGAATGCCATGGTGATATGCAAACGATTTGGCTACCCCGATTTGTTTATAACGGTGACATGCAATCCTAATTGGCCAGAAATTGATCGCTTTGTGGGTGCAAGTGGGCTTACAGCGGACAATCGTCCAAATATATCATGTAGAGTTTTTCATATGAAGTTGGATGAAATGATGGCAGACTTCAAGAAAGGAACATTCTTTGGGAAAGTTGTGGCAGGTGTATATATTTGTTTGTTGTCGCATTTTATTTGAAGATTTCAAGTTAATTACAGATATATAATATCCACCATTTCCTCTAAAATTTAGTTATATTTATCAAAATAAGTTGTCCAATGTCTTTATCCTGTTTGCTACCTTTTTATGTTTGTATTTTCGGTTTTGCGACCTTGTTGATATTAATTTAAATATATTTTTTTATGTCAAGGAATGTACACCATAGAGTTCCAAAAGAGAGGATTGCCACATGCGCATATTTTGTCATGGTTGCACCACGAGGACAAGTTAGAAAATGTAGACATCATCGATCAAGCTATATCTGCTAAATTGCCAGATCAACAGAAGTATCCACAGTTATTCGATGTTGTAACAAGATTCATGATGCATGGCCCTTACAGTATTGCTCGGCTAAATTCACCTTGCATGAAGGATGGTAGATGCTCCAAGTATTTTCCCAAAAAATTTGTCAATCGAACCTTATTTGATGAAGAGGGTTATCCAATATATAAAAGAAGAAATTTAGGCGTGACAACAATGAAAAAGAACGTGGAGTTGGATAATAGATTCATTATTCCCTACAACCCAAAACTTTTGATGAGATATCAAGCACACATCAATTTGGAGTTTTGTAACAAATCAAACTCGATCAAGTATCTATTCAAGTATGTTAACAAATGACCTGATAGAGTAACATTTGCAGTTACAACAGAAAGTGGGAGTACTAATCATAGTAACGTTGTTGATGAGATTAAACAGTACTATGATTATAGATATTTGTCTACTTGTGAGCCTGTTTGGAGAATTTTCGCTTTTGATATTCACCGTAGGTGACCTCTAGTTCAAAGTTGACATTTCATCTTCCAAACCAACAAATAGTTATATTCAATGATGATGATAGGATTGATGAAGTGGTTGCGAAGTACAAGGAACATGATACTATGTTCTTAGCATGGATGAACGCTAATAGTGTGTATCTTGATGGTAAAGACTTGACATACGGTGAGTTTCCTTCACAATTTGTATACCTCAAGGATAGGCAACAGTGGGTTCCTAGGAAAAAGGGGTATTCCATAGGTAGGGTAAACTTTGTTCCTCCTAGCACTGGTGAGTTGTACTATATGTGCCTTTTGCTTACTGTGCAACGATGATGTACAAATTAACGTGCAATACGAACTATCAATAATGTCACCTATGATACTTTCAAAGAAACATGTCATGCTTTGGGGTTGTTAACAGATGATAGGGAATTCGTTGATGGTATCAAGGAAATAACAGAGTTGGCATCAGGTGATTATTTGCGGAAGCTATTTGTCACATTGTTGTTGTTGAATGTTATAAGCAGGTCGTCCACTGTCTAGGAAAAGAGATAGGAATTGTTGGAAAATGGAATATTACATGAAAGGCGAAAATTTTTAAATAATCCAGGTATATTTTTATATTCTCAAATTATTGATTTCTTTTATTGCACTTTAAACTAATTTTAACGATTTCACTTTTCTGTTGCCACTAGATTTATCAATTAATGCTAAAGAATTGAAGAATTTGTGCTTGATAAAGGTCGAAAAACTTTTGCACAATAATAGAAAGTCTCTGATGGATTTTGAGGTCATGCCATACCCTACATATTCACCTATCAATGAGTATGAGAATATATTTTTAGTGCATGAACTTAATTACAATAGGGATGAGATGATTGCAGAGCATTCGAAGTATTTTTCTTCTCTAAATGATGAGAAAAGGAGAACTTATGATGAAATTCTCGATGATGTGCTAAGTGGAAAAGGTGGCTTCTATTTTGTGTATGGTTATGGAGGAACTGGAAAAACATATTTGTGGAAAGCTTTGTCATGTAGGCTTCGTTCTAAGCACAAGGTAGTGTTAAATGTTGCATCAAGTGATATTGTTTCTCTTCTATTGCCTAAAAGAAGAATAACTCATTCTAGGTTTTCTATTCCACTTTCTCTGACTGAAGATTTAACTTGCAATATAAAACAAGGAAGTTGTAAGGTTGAATTGCTTTGCCATACTAGCTTGATTATACGGGATGAAGCCCCAATGATTAATAAATGGGCTTTTGAATCTTTGGATAAAACATTAAGGGATATCATGAGGTTTACTAATCCTAATAGCAAAAACGAATTGTTCAGTGGAAAAGTTGTTG
The DNA here is from genome assembly GCA_029884605.1 of Ormosia emarginata. Classification (NCBI taxonomy): domain Eukaryota; kingdom Viridiplantae; phylum Streptophyta; class Magnoliopsida; order Fabales; family Fabaceae; genus Ormosia; species Ormosia emarginata. The sequence goes on along the minus strand of JAQQTP010000066.1, from coordinate 10,075,643 downwards.
TCCTTGGCAGAGATTTTGGCCAGATTCTGCCAGTTATACCAAAAGCAAGTAGAGCAAATATTGTTATGGCTACGATTAATTCTTTCAAATTGTAGAGTTTTTATAAGGTTTGAAAGTTAACCAAGAATATGCGACTTCAATTTATGGCATCTGGTCCAAGTTTAAATAAGACACTGGCATTTGGTGATTGAATATTTAAAATTGGCGACGGTGTCGTGGGGATTGGTGATGATGGTGAATCAGAAGTGGATATACTTAAAGATTTGTATATTTTGAATTCAAATAATCATATAGCAGACATTGTGAATTTTACCTATTCTAATTTGATTGAAAATTTGAGTGATTATAGGTTTTTTGAAGATAGGGCAATTCTAGCACCTACACTTGAAATGTCAGCTAGTAGGGACTTATTTAAAATTTTTTAAAAGTATATCGACTTTATTAAAAAGTTTTAAACTATAAAGAGTTATTTAAAAATTTAATAAAAACTATAAGGACCAAAAAGAGTAATTTAACCTAATTTTTTTATTACTAATTATTTTACAGAGAATTTAAACACTCCCTTTGGATACTATTGATGAAGTTAACATGAACAATGATGTGTGTGTGTGCGTGTGGGGGGGGGGGGGGAAGCTTAAGATAAGGATTATTCAGTTTTGGAGGGACCCTAATTTTAACCAATACGACTCGCTTTATTTTCTTGAGTTGATTCTTAGGGATGAATATTTGTGTGTGTGTGTGTGTTTAGTTGATTTGCTTTATTTTCTTGAGTTGATTCTTAGGGATGAATATGTTGTCTCTGTGTGTGTGTGTTTTAAGTTGATTTGCTTTTTTTCTTGAGTTGATTCTTAGGGATGAATATGTGTGTGTGTGGGGGGGGGGGAGAGAGAGAAAGAGCCTAAGATAAGGATTATTCAGGATTATTCAATTTTGAAGGGACCCTAATTTTAACCAACACGACTCACTTTATTTTCTTGAGTTGATTCTTAGGGATGAAAATGTATCTTTACATTCTTTTTCTTTGCTTTCATTGCATAAAAAAAAAAATCTTCTCCAAGGTTATGAATCCCCCCATTTTTCTTCTTTTGGCTTTTTAACGTGCCCTTCCCTTTCTCTTTAATATGGGTCAGTTTTGTTGTGTATTAATTTTTTATATCATTTAAAAGTTAATCAAATAATACACCAGTAAAAGTCAATCATATAAAATCAAATTAATTTTCAACTCAAAAAATGTTAAACATCCACCCAGGGTTTTAAATCTCGATCGCGATCGCGTTGCAATCGCGGTCGAGTCTTGGCTGATGCGGCCAAATGTGGCCGCAATCGCAGCCTGTCGCGGTCGCCGCGACCATTTTGTCTTGGCTGCATCACGTGATGTGGTCCGAGATTTAAAACTTTGCATCCACCACTTGATTTGAATAATTAAAATCAATTACAATATAAAGAAGAGTTAAAAAGAATAGAGTAGGAAAGTTAGTCAAATATAATCGAGTAAGGTTTCAACACAGTTAACATTAAACGTGCGACTAGGGTTAGAGTAGGGGGAGTCTCACGTATGTGAGTGAATCTCCTCGCCGAGGCGTAGAAGGTTTGTGGAAGGGGAGGTAGACGGTGGCTGTGGTTCTGTTGTAACAAGGGGGATGGTGAAAGAACTTATCAAAAGGTGCAAAAATCTTAGGCTTTTTGAAGAGAAGACGATCACGATCGGGAATGATGCAGTAAGGGGTAGGGGTTCCATTTAGCGAGAAAGTTTTTCCTGGTGGCTAGCTTGATGAGGATACATCCTTATAATCAAGCTGCGTTGGGGCGAACTATGCAGCGTATTTGGAGACCAGTAAAAGGCGTGGAGTTCAGGACATTAGGAGTGAATATAACACTGTTTGAATTCCTGAGCAAGAAAGATCGGATGATGGCGAGTAGACCCTGGTCCTTTGATAAACACATGCTAATAGTATAGGAGTATGATGGGACAACACGCCCATCAAAACTCCAATTCTTTCATTCTCCCTTCTGGATTAGAGTAAGCAAAAGATATGAAGTATAGAGGTGTAAAGAATAGGTATACTCTCTTTGTATCCTAGCAAGATGGAATCCTAAGAAGTGGTCTAATGTCATGACCCTAATATGGGTGGCAACTAAATTCACTGTATCAGTGCACGGTTTTTCAAAGTGGTTCTCAGATTGTCTCTATCCAAAAGATAAGGGCCTAATTTTGTGATTCAAGCTGTAGGGATGGATAAGTCACAATATGGCAGTCCATGAGACCAGTAACAATTTGAGCAGAAGAATTATCGACTATCAAGGAAGCACAAGGCCGCACAACAACATCGCTAAAGCCCTTTTTAAGTCCTTTGGCATCACTCAGGCTCGAGTATAGAGCCCATTTTTTTTTTGCTGAATAAAAATTTAAGGTCAAGGGTGGCTGGCATATCCTAAGGTTAGGGCAGACCACTAGGCTCAATGAGCACTTACAAATGTACTTACAGATAACCCGCTAATAACGGACCCTTGCAGGAATCAAACACTGGTCAACTTAGTTGACAATGTTTGTCCTTACCAGTTGTGTCAATCGTTATTGGCATAGAACCCATATTGTGTGTGAGGTTAGTGATATAGTGAGGTGTGTACTAAGAGCGTACAAACATGTATAAAACCTTAGGAAAAAAAAGCTACCCCCAACCTAAAAAACAATAATCAAACTGAACTTATATATAGTAGCAATAGCATCACTCTTTTCTATATTAAATTAAATATGTGTGTGTGTGTGTGTATATACATATAAGGGAGGATCAACTTACATCAGTGTAAGTTTTTTTTTCTCTTACACCTATTTTTAGCTGTTAGATTCACTTTTATCTAATAGTTATTTTTAATAAAATAATTTCAACCATTAGATGAAAGTGGAACTAGCAGTTGAAAATGAGTGTAAGAGAAAAAAGACTTACATTGGTGTAATCTAATCTCTCCTATATATATTCATATGAGCATGAATTCATACGTATGTGTGTGTGCGCACGCGTGTGAAATAAGACCAAAAGTAAGATGAAAATCAACAATAAATATTAAACAAAACTTGGCTTCAACCTTTGGCTCAAACCCTTGCCTCCAACCCCATTTAATCTCCTTCCATGTGTCCATTAACTCAATTAAATGGAGTTGAAAGTAACAAATAAAGGAAGATTAAATGAGATTTGAGGTAAGGATTAGAGCCAAGTTTTGTTCATAAATATTTATGAACAAACAATACAAAAATCAAACAAATAACACAAGCAAATCATCAAGCAGAAAGGGGTGAAACAAACATCATAAAGGTTATAAAATATTTACACAATTAACTTCAATGGGTTTGACTCCCTAACCATCCCTAATGGAGTCGACATTTGTCACGATCGGGATCTTTAACGGAATGACGAAAAAGAAATTCAAAAAAATTATTTAAATTAGGAAAAAATTAGAAATCCTAAAAAAAGGTTTTTGAAACCAATTGAATTTGGAAGTCGGTTGTGCACAAAGAAGAGTGATAACTAACACCCTTGATACACCTGTCATAAGACACATTGAGTTAATTGTGCAAAAGAATCTTAAAAACATTTATTTTACTCATTTTAATTAAAATTGAAATGAAATATTTTATTTATTTTTTAAAATATTGTTTGTTGGTTTATTTTTTTATTTATTATCATCTTTTTTTTTACAAAAGATTCGAGAATAAAAATATCTTTAGATCATTAGAAAAACGTTACACGTTTGAGTTTACTTAGATTAAAAAATTCGCTCTTGTACATGATTCAAGATAGCGTTTTGTTATACAATAAATCTTTATAACTTAAACAATAATGAAGATGGCATAGAACTATACAATCATATTGCATGAATTATTTATCTAAAATTTTTATTTAAATTACTAAATGTTACTTAGGTTATTATAACAAGTCCTAAGCAAACGTGGCATTGAACCTCATAGCAACCAAAAAATGACCAATAAATACTTGACTTTTCGAGTCCATTAAGAAAAAAGATGTGATAAATTAACAAAAAAAAATCATTTTTTTTAATTTTAATACATATATTTATTTGTATTATTCTTATTCTTATTATTATACATTACTAGGAAATTAGCACTACAATGTTAATGAATCATACATAATTAAAACCCAACAAAACCAAAGCCTCATCAATGTGGTGCGTCATGGGCCTTTATCAGCAATCATGATAATTTTGGCAATTTATGACATTCCTCAATTATGATATTTAGAATTGGAGATTTGACTAAAAAACAAGGTTTTGATGAACCGAAAAACTTGTGAATAAAAACTCACCACACATTAGAACCTATTGCTGTAGATTCGCTCATGTACCAAGTGCACAAAGCATCACTCAAAGACAAAACCCACCACTTTAATCGTGTCATCTAGTTAACCCAACGATGAGACCAATGCATATCATTAACTAACAGGAAACTAGATCCATTCACAGAATTCTTCCCTAGGTACCTCTACTACCGTTCATCAAGGGTACTTTCTCTTATCATTTTTCCTCACGTTTTTTAGAAAGAGTTTTTTAAAAAGTATCCTAAAAATATTTGTTAAAGATCTAAAATAAGAAATTTTTCATAAAAAAAAAAATCAATGTATTATGAATTTAAAAAACTTTACTTTTTATACAAAATTTCTTATTTTAAATTGCTTAACAAATGTCTTTAAAGCACGTATACTCATTACATGTATACTCATTAGAAAAATCCTTTTAGAAAAAAGGTGCTTAAAAAATGAAATCCTAGATGTACGACATTGCAAGATTGTAAACTTAACCAAAAATGAATTTATTTCGTCATGCTACCGCTGATAATCTTATTCTCCCAACCTGAGGCCTTTTAACTTCAAGCAAATCATCATATTTGAGCACACATATTTGGGGCATAGGATTCATTAATCAAAACCTCACATAAGCTTTGTAGTTTAGGTCCCCTTTTTTTGGTTATCAAAACATAAAGGGAGCAATGGAACCAATATTACAACGGATTTGAAAACAATGAACTAGAAGCCAACAACCTTCAAGACCAACCCCATGAAGCATGACTTAATGAATCAAATCAATCGAGACATGCACCCTGTAAACTTAAAACCAGCTATGACATTTTAGAACACAAAGGCATAGAGAAATTTAAGATTGAAAAGATTAAATAGAGGACAATCAAAGCTTTATATTTCTTATTCAAAACAAGACTAGCCAGCATCACTTATTTGTCTAATTCATCAAGAAGACCAATGACACGCATTGATCCAGCAAACTTTGCATCAATCTCATCCCCAATTCCCAAATTGATTTATCACTATCACAACAACTTACATATCTAGATCGTTCGAGCTCAATTGGCCTCGCTTGGATTAGCTTGCATAGGCCCAATAAATTTGGTGAGCTCAATCGACACCCAAAACTCCTATTTAAGCACACCTAGCAGTAAAAGTTAAGCATATTCATTTTTCTCTACCTATACCTTCATCACTATCTTCACTCTAAGACTAATTAGTCAGAGTGCCTTTATGGGTATTTTATCCCGTCTCTAACCAACAAACTGTTGAACGACCGACCTGGGACTCTTCTGCAACCACCCCTCAAGTAGAGGATTGAACATCTGACACCGTCTGTGGAAATCTAATAAAATAGTTCCCACTTTCTCGTAAATAAAAAAAATAGCAAACTTCCAATCAAACTCACTCAACAAATTAGAAATACCACTCATAAAATATTGGGCTTATGCGCTAATGAGGTAGGCAACTACCCTGCTAATGTTCAGCTACATCACTAACCACAAAGCACCACGCCGGCCAGTCGTCACCATTTTTTCTAGTAGCCACGAGCTCACGTTCTAGATCATGGGTCTTCACTTGGCATGCTCCTCGAGCTCAGATCCGACATCGTCAAGCTCGGATCTCAAGCCCCACCAACACCAATTCTGTCGACCCCGAGCTTGGATCTCAATTCCTTCATTTTTTTCAGTGTCCTCAGGCTTAGATCACGAGTCCCCCCATCTTTCTCGACTTCCTCAAGTTCAGATTATGGATCCTCCATCTTTTTCGGTATCCTCAAGCTTAGATCTGACGTCCTCTAAAATCTGATGACTTCAAGCTTGGATCCACAGATCGCAGATCATTAACCTCCATTTTTCTCAGAAAGCACAGACTGTGGAGAGGCAAACTAATTCACATGCTAAGTGTTTGACAAAATAACTCTAAAAGGTGATGTCATTTTAATATTTATGTTTTGATCCATAATTGGCATTATTTGTCATCAACTTGCAAAAATCATTGTATTACACTAATAGTTTGGCATTGGTTATTAGCATTCACCACCCATTGCAGTAGCTTGAAATGGCACTTAAAGTCATTAATAATCAATTTCCATTGCAAGAAAACCCTTTTGTCGTAGCTGGATTATATTGATTGCTACTCTTGAATTTGATGGAGATGCACCTCAACATGACTAACTCACAAGGAAGGTCAACTGTCCTGGGTCCAAGCCCATGAAGGTTCGGACTGATGTCCTAATTGCAAGATCTGATCGGCATATAGCTCGACAAACATGTGCTTAATACGACCCATCAACGGTTATTAAGAGCTTCACGTCATGATGGCTAGACATAACGTCTTCGTGCCATAATGATCAGACATAATGTCTTCATGCCATAATGACCAGACATAATGTTTAGAATCCTAAATGGCCTGAACAGAAGGTATCTAGAGAGTTAGTCCTCCAAATCTCTACATAAATTGGCTTGGCAGCCTAGGTCAAACATGTTTATTCTTCTCTACTCTTATCTATACTACGGTCTCGGCTCGGAGACTGATGATCATAGTGTCTTGGCGGAACTCCACCTTGTCTCCAACCAACGAACTGTCGAACGACAAACCTGGGGTTCTCCGACAACCACATCTCAGGTAGAGGACGGAACATCTGCCACCGTCTGTACGAATTTAGTAAAATGATTCTCACCATCACGAAAGCTGTAAATCTCAACATATTTTCAATCAATTTCATTGGGTGTTCGTTTGGCATGCTTCTCGTACTCATATTTGGCATCCTCAAGCTTCGATCTCAAGTTCCACATCCTTCCTGATGACGTCAATCTTAGATCTGACATCCTGAAGCATTTCTATAGAGGCATGAAATTACTTAGCCACCATTTGAAGCACCCTTGAAACAGAACTTATGGTAGAGGAATTCTAGAAGTTACCAAATGCCATGCTTAGCAGGACAACATTAAAGGCAACTTCGATTCCAAATTGTAATTCTTCATGGTCACAAAGCATGCGTTGAGTCAGGCATTGATTCTTTCTTAGAACATGGCATTATTTCCACACTTTACTAAAGTAATTAAGATAGTGGATTGACAATCTATATTCCAAATGCAGACCAAGTGATTTTATTGGTTTTTCAAACTTTATGCTGTGAATTAATATTTTTATAAAATTGAGTGTGATTGTATTTGGCTAAGATAATTTTACTTTGTTTATGTTGCTAGTTTTCTACATATTTTTGGCTTTACTAATCATTGTCAATTTTCAATTTCACTTGTTATTATTCTCTTTGAATTCCTATTTGTCATGGATATTGCCTAATATGTTGAGTTATGACATTCAAGTAAGAAAGCAAATGATTGAAAATCTAATATCTTTTATAAATGATCAATGGCATTAGTTTCTCTCTCAAGTTATGACTAGCTTAGACAAGCTTGGGGTTGTAATATATTTTATCAACATTGGTGATTCACTACTAGGATGTGCATAATGTGATATGAAATTGCAAAGATACGAAATTGTTTAATTAACTTACTTTCATCATGTGCAAAATTTGGGGTTTTTCATGAAAAGGAGTCAAACAAAGAAATTATCATAACATTTAAATTTATTAATTCTTGTAATTTATGCCTATTTAATAACACAAAATTATTTATTCGCAATTCATTCAAATATTACTTACAAGAGTATGTTAGAGACAAGACATTCAAGGTAATTTATTCTCCATTAAATTTTATTATATTGATGGCTATTGTTTTGTATATTATTACTTTTTATTACTAATTAAGGAACATATATGACATGATAAAAAATGGCATTGATGTGCATTATTGTTATTTTGATGGAATTAATTAGCTATTAATTGGTCATTGTTTTATATCTTATTGTCTTTTATTACTAATTAGATATGGCATGATAGTAAATGACATTGATGTACATTATTGTCATTTCATGGAATTAATTGACTATTGATTGGTCATTATTTTATATAATTATTGTCATTTCATAATATCACAGAATTAATTGGCTATTAATCAATTGCTCAACATGTTGTTGGTGAGACATTGATTCAATATTACTTATATTTTAAGTAATATTCATTGTCATGTTAGCAAGTGGCCTCAAGACTAAAGAGGGGATGAATTGAGTTTATAAAACTTTTCACAAATCTTTCGAAAAACTCTTGATTACCAATTTTCGTTGAAGCTATTAATTGATAGAAATGAATGAATGGATAAGATAGAAAGATATTGCCCACCAATGAACCAACCAAGAGAGAAATAATCAAGTAAGCAAATAAACTAATGCACAAATGTAAAGAGAAGGGTTTAGAGAATCAAACACAATGGTTTATCCTGCTTTGGCCACCAATCCACTTGTGACCTACATCCAGTCCTCAAGCAATCATTCGAGATTTTTTACTATATCTTCAAGCTTCAATAGGTGCTTGATAACCTTTGCAAACTTGAGCACTCAACACCTTCGGATACCTCACCCTTTGTACTTAAGCCTCTTCAAACAAGGAATACCTCACCCTTTACAATTGGGAAGGATACCTCACCCTCTATTAAAAAGCAATCAAGATTGATAGAATAAAACTCTCACAAGAGTGATTGATACAAATTGAAGCTCTAGAATGCTCTTAAAGAATATCTCAAGTGATTATACAAAAAACAGAGCAATAAGGATTTTTGTGATTGATTCTCGGATTTGAATGATAAATTCAAGTTTCAAGTTGATGATTAGCCATTAACGAAGCCCTAACTCAAGTATTTATAAGAGATTTGATCAATGGAGTCGTTGGGGACATTAAAGCATAGCATTTAATGCACATAATATAGTCGTTGGGCACTGTCAGATCACTGGTAATCGATTACACAATCTTTGTAATCGATTACATGGTTGTTTGAACGTGTTCTTGGTTTTCTGGGCAGGATGTAATCGATTAACAACCTTGTATAATCGATTACATGGCCTCTGCCAGACTTGTAATCAATTACAACCTCAGTGTAATTTATTACAAGGCTTCTTCCATGCTTGTAATTGATTACATGCTCAATGTAATCGATTACAATGCCTCTGTTTAGCTTGTAATCGATTACAACATATGTGTAATCGATTACCTTGCCCTTAGAACACATTTTTCAACTCTAATTGAGTATCCAGGCCATTTTTTACTTTGAAAAACTTGGATTAATCAACATTGACATATGTTTAACACAATCCAAGGCTTAAATCAACATTTCTTTAAAAATATGAACTTTGAAATTCAAGTTAATTTAAAAGATCTTGAAAAACCATTTGAGATATCTTAAGAGCATTTAACATTGATGTTTTATAAGACCTATGTCTAATAAACCTCTTGATTTCTTTTTTTGATCTTGATCTTCTCTTTGAACTTGATCTTCATCTTGACTTTGTTATCATCAAAAATCATTTGACATGCTTCAAGACATAAGCATTCACATTCTCCCCCTTTTTGATGATGACAAAAATAAAAATTGAAAGGAAGGGAAATATTTGCATGTATTTATCAGAGATTTGAGCGCAACTCCCCCCCGTAATGTATGCACAAGATAGGGTTAGTAAAATGTTCACGCAAAAGTTTAAAGCAAGCTTCCCTATACTTATCAAGCTCCCCCATACTTATGCAATCACTAATCTCTCCCCCGTTGGCATTATCAAAAACTTAAGCATTCAATTAAAATTTCGGCAATATCTCAGCAGGGTTTTATGATTTCCCAAAATTAAAACAACAAGAAACAATCAGTATAGCCCATGCAAGTTTAACAATCAGAGTATAAGCAATCCAAAATATAACCAATCATATCAAACTATCAATGAACACATATGAGAAACACAATACTGATTTTATAATGATTAATATAAAATAAATCCAATGTCATATACAATCAAAACAAAGAAACATCATGACAAGGGTCTATGGTCACTGACAGTCGCCTCACTGTCACTATCCTCGTCCGCAACTGCATCTTCAAGGTCGACATCATCGTCATTGGGTTCAAGATCATCTTCTGACCCAAAGAGCTACTTATTATTAGTAGGATGAGCATTAGAAGGATCAGCGAAGGATAGAGGAGTAGGAGGGGCAATAGATATAGTAGGTGCAGTAGCTGTTGTCCATGGTGTGTATCTTGGTTCCTCTAAGAAAGAGTGAATGGATGCAAGCTCCTGATCGGAGTAATCCATCCTTAGCTCAAGATGATCCACCTTCTCCTCAATGCGATCCATCTTGGTTTCCACTATAGTTGCCAAATTTTGCATTTCTTGAAACAGGAGGTCCAAAGAAGCTGGAGCTGGACTAAGCTGCTGGCTTTCTTATTCATCATCACTCTCGGGGTCATAAAGAATATGACCGTAGCTCCTGTGAGTGAGATAGTATCATCTGCCATCCACCTTGTTCAGCTGAAGCTTTTTCAAGGTGTGTAGGCTAATGGATTGTGGCCCATTGGAGCTTGTGTCCCTTGATTCTTCAGATAAAGAGATGTGACAATGCTCCAAAATTACTACCATAAGCATGACATATGGGAGAGTAGAGTTCCTTCTTTTCTTGACCTCCAACATATGCTCCATAATGTAATAAGCCCAATTGATTGGCCTACCTGTGGTCATTGCCCATAAGACCACCACATCATCTCTTAGAACCTGGGAGTAATTTCCCTTATTTGGGATCAAACTCTGACCACAAGGTAATGAAATACCCTATTTTCCATAGTTAAGCCAATAGCCATCACTCTCTTCTTATCTTTTGGGATATCATAGCTAGACCTAGTCAAGGAGGTTAATGCAGCCTTATATTCAAAATCAGCTCCCCAAGCAGTCTTATTTCCATAAAAACTCATTCCATCATATGAAAGCTTAGTTAGCCTACACTAGGTTTCCTTAGTGATCCTAATCTGTTGCTTTCTAACCTCAGAGATTAGGTAATTGTCCTCATACTTAAGGTTGGCATAAAATACTCTAACCAGATTATGGTAGATAGCCTTCTGAATGCTAAAGAAACCAAGCAATCCTAACCTTTCAATTAGCTTGAAGGTCTCCAAAGGTTCACTTAAGCAGAATGACTGGGTGAGATACCTTGGAGAGAAGAGCTTCCTCAATTGGAAGCTTTTCCGGAGCTTTCTTGGTGGTGGAGAAGTGGCGTGTGAGGTCTAGCCCTAAGATATTGTGTGGAGGAGCACTGGAGGACTCTTCAACGTTGAGCCCTGTTCTTGCATATTTGGTTCGTTGGGAAGATTCAACCATTTGAAGAGAAGTGAGTTGAAAGGGATGAAGGGGAAAATGTTTGGAGATGTATGGGTGAAGGAGAGGATAAAAAGATGAGGATTTTTGGTGGTTTGGTTCGTGGGTGATGAGAGAGAGAAAGATGAAGAGGTGAGGTGATTTAGGGTTGAGATTTTGGTGGATTTTGAGGAGTTTTGATGGTTGGGTTTATGGAGAGGGGGATTTCGAGTATGTAGGATGTGAAATGAAGTGATTTGGTTGAGATTTAAGAGAGAAAGAGGGATTTGGGATGAGGGGTTTTCGTGGGTGAAGAGAGAAGAATGAAGAGTTTCAGAAGAAATGACCTTTCACGTATCTGAAAACCTTTTAAAACCTATGTGTAATCGATTGCAATGAGTGTGTAATCGATTACCAGCCTTTTATTACCCGTGTAATCAATTACAAGTTTGGTGTAATTAATTACCATTCTTTTGGGAACCTTGTAATCGATTACTTGAGATTACACTGAGTTCTGGTTCATTGTAATCGATTACATGTTATGTGTAATCGATTACACCGCTTGAAAGCCATTGTAATTGATTACAAAGGTCTTGTAATCGATTACCAGATTATTAAAACTCAATTTTTGCATTTTAAACAGTAAATGACCAATCTTAAACCTTTCAAATTAGTTCCAAAACATCTCAAATCAATTCCAAACATCATGTAAGCATAAAAACTAGCAAGTTCTAGATCAAAAGCACATGTTTTTGCGAAATCACTACTTTTACCAAGAATTACACAATTTTGATGGATTTGTGAAGTTTTGTGCTTCTTGGAGGACTTTAGCATGATAAAGTACCTGCAAAAACAACTAAGGGGAAACTTCGACGCTCAAGTCAGTATTGGATTCAAAAATTGATTAAGAACCAACAAATTTTGTAACAAAATATCATAATTATGCAGCAAAAATACATATTATGTAGTAAGATTCCATATTATACGGCAAATGAATTCATTATGCATTAGAAATGAGATTGTGCAGAAATTCAGTTTATGTATGATTGATCTAATATACCAAGTTCATTTCTTATATAGAAGAATGCTTCTTTTGCCAAAGGTTTAGTGAAAATGTCAACTAGTTGCTTAGTGGTTTTCACAAATTCAAGCATGCAATCACCCTTTTGAATATGATCTCTTATGAAATGATGTCTTATTTCTATGTGTTTTGTTCTTGAGTGCAAAATAGGATTTTTAGACGAGTTGATTGCACTAGTGTTATCACATCTTATAGGGATGTGATCAAGCTCAAGACCATAGTCTATAAGTTATTGCTTCATCCAAATGACTTGAGCACAACAACTTTCAATGACAATATATTCAGTTTCAACTGTAGACAATGTCACACTATTTTGTTTCTTGCTATGCCAAGAAACTAGTGAGCTTCCAAGCAAGTGATATGTCCCACTAGTACTCTTTCTATCTATTTTGCATCTAGCAAAATTAGAATTGGAATAACCAATTAGGTTACAAGAGCACCTTTAGGATACCATAATCCCATTTGTGAAGTGCCTATTAGATATTTCATGATTCTTTTAACAACACTTAGGTGTGATTCTTTAGGATTAGCTTGAAATCTAGCACACATGCATACACTAAACATGATATCTGGCCTACTTGCGGTAAGATAAAGGAGTGAGCCAATCATACCTCTATATTTTGTAATTTCTACAGATTTACCTCATTCATCCTTGTCCAAGTAACAAGAAGTGCCCATTGGTGTAGTCATTTGCTTGGCACCTTCCATTCCAAACTTCTTGAGCAATTCCTTGCAATATTTGGATTGACTTATGAAAGTCTCATCCCTTGTTTGCTTAATTTGAAGACCAAGGAAGAAGTTGAGCTCACCCATCATGGACATCTCAAACTCACTTTGCATAATATTAGCAAATTCTTTACAAAGAGAGTCATTAGTAGCACCAAATATAATATCATCAACATATATTTGAACAAGAAAGATGTTATGCTTTTTATGCTTGATGAAGAGAGTAGTGTCAACCTTTCCTCTAGAAAAGTCATTTTCCAAAAGGAACTTGCTCAACCTTTCATACCAAGCTCTAGGAGCTTGTTTCAAACCATACAAGGCCTTTTTCAATTTAAAAACATGGTTGGGCAGTTCAAAGTTTTCAAAACTAGGAGGTTGTTCCACATACACCTCTTCTTGTATAAAACCATTTAAAAAGGCACTTTTGACATCCATTTGAAAAAGCTTAAAATCCATGATGCATGCATATGCAAGTAGCATTCTAATGGCTTCCAATCTAGCTACAGGAGCATACATTTCTTCATAATCTATGCCTTCTTCTTGATTATAACCTTTAGCTACAAGCCTAGCTTTGTTTCTTATTATTAAGCTCGTTTCATCAAGTTTGTTCCTAAAGACCCATTTGGTGCCAATTATGGGATGATCATTGGGCCTTGGAACTAACTCCCAAACTTGATTCCTCTCAAATTAGTTTAGTTCATCTTGCATGACCAAGATCCAATGTTCATCATTAATGGCCTCATTTATGTCTTTAGGTTCAACTTGAGAGACAAAAGTCATATGGTTACATGCATCTCTAAGAGAGTTATGAGTGATTATCCCTTTTGATACATCACCTATTACTTTGTCGAGATGATGATATCTTGATGTTCTCTATTCCTTGGGAAAGTCTATGATTTGAGAATCCTCTTGTCTTGGGGGACCATATGGGCTCTCTTCTTGCTTCTTGACTTCTTTTTCTTACTTTCTAGATGAGTGCTTGCCAAAATCTCTACAACATCATCAACAAATTCCTTTCTTGGCTCATTTGAACTAGTTTCATCAAATGTAATATGTATAGACTCTTCTATGATCATAGTTCATTTATTATTAACTCTAAAGGCCTTACTATGTATAGAATAGCCAAGAAATATTCCCTCATCAGATTTTGCATTAAACTTCCCTAAGTTATCCTTTATATTATTCAAAACAAAACATTTACATCCAAAAATATGAAAATGTAAAATATTTGGCTTCCTTTCTTTGTATAATTCGTAGGGGATTTTCTTTAAAATTGATCTTATTAGATCCCTATTCATAACTTAATAAGCGGTGATAATCGCATCCGCCCAAAAATACTCAGGAAGGTTGGCCTCATTGAGCATAGTTCTTGTCATTTCTTCCAAAGATTATTTTTCTTTTCTATAACACCATTTTGTTGTGGTGTTCTAGGGGTAGAAAAATTATGCTCAATGCCATGTTCATCACAAAAGGTTTCAAATTCATGGTTTTCAAATTCACCACCATGGTCACTTCTTATGGATGCAATACAAAAACTTTTTTCATTTTGGATAACTTTAGCAAGCTTTTTGAATGATTGAAAAATATCATTTTTGTGAGACAAAAACAATGTCCATGTAAACTTAGAGAAATCATCCACAATCACTAAATCATAGTAATTCCCACCAAAGCTCATTGTTCTAGAGGGACCAAAAAGATCCATGTGCAAAAGTTGTAAAGGTCTAGATGTTGAAACCACATTTTTAGCTTTGAAAGAAACCTTTACTTGTTTTCCCTTTTGATTTGCATCATAAAGTTTATCTTTTTCAAATTTGAGTTTTGGAAGTCCAATTACTAGTTCTTTAGAAACCAACTTATTTAAGTGATCCATGTGAATGTGAGCGATTCTTCTATGCCATAACCATGAATCATTTTCTTTAGTCATAAAGCATTTAGCATCATTTGAGGAAATGTCATCAAGCATAATCATATATATATTATTGACTCTATGACTAACAAACTTAACATGCTTATCATATTTTCCTTCAATTATACAATAATTAAAATTAAATATTACTCTATTACCCTTATCACACAATTGACTAATGCTAAGCAAGTTATATTTGAGTCTTTCAACAAGTAAAATATTATCAATGGATGAGGAAGGGATCTTACCGACTTTACCAACTCCAAGGATCTTTCCTTTGTTGTTATCACTATATGTCACGTGACCACTCTTCTTGCGGACAAGGAAGGAAAACTTGGAGTCATCACTGGTCATGTGCTTGGAGCAACCACTATCAAGATACCAACTTGAGCTTTT
The DNA here is from genome assembly GCA_029884605.1 of Ormosia emarginata. Taxonomy (NCBI): domain Eukaryota; kingdom Viridiplantae; phylum Streptophyta; class Magnoliopsida; order Fabales; family Fabaceae; genus Ormosia; species Ormosia emarginata. The sequence goes on along the minus strand of JAQQTP010000066.1, from coordinate 10,059,994 downwards.
GGTCTTCAAGCACACCTACAACACACATTTAAGTTTTAACATTTAGTCCCCAAATTGTCTTGGGTTCTTGTGTGTTAGAGTTAGGCAAGGTGCCTTTAGGAACCCAAACCATTTTAGTTCTAATCTTAGTGTTTTTGTTCTTTCTAGCATTACATGTAGATGCACTATAGCCTTTCCTACCATAATAAAAGCATTTGATAAAGGGGCTAGTTGATGTACTTGAGGAAACAAAGAAATTCTTATAAGATTTTTATTGGTTATTGGAATTATACCCCAAACCGGCCTTTTTAAAAGCACACATTTGTTTCCCTAGTAATATATTCAAATTGTCCCTTTCCCAATGTAAATTTTATAAGTGTATTTTTCAAATCCTCAATTTCATTTTCAATGATTTACATGATGAACAAGATGAGGGTGTGGGTGCATTATCATGTGAAGAACAAATCATACATGATGAATTAACATCAATAATTCAAAGAGTCTCATTTTCAACTTTGAGTTCTTTAATCTCCTTGGTTAAAATAGAAACTTTGTTTGACAATAAAGAGATTGTTTGGTTGGAAGTTAAAACTATTTTAGTGAGTCTCATGGATTTATCATGTAATTCTTGGAATGCATCTTGCAATTCACTATATGAAGGAGAAGGTTCAAGATTAGATGAGGTTACATCGGTTTTACTTTCTTATTCTTCTTCTCCACTTGCCATGAGGCAAAGGTGAGCTTCCTCACTTTCCGAATCATTGATGAAATCCACATCGTTGTCGTCCTAAGTAATATATGCTCCCCTTCCTTTTCTTTCCTTGGAGGGTCTCTTTTCATACTTCTCCATTTTCTTTTGATAAGTCGGACACTCTATCTTTATGTGCCCCGATTTTTCACACTTATAACAAGTTGAAGTGGATGAAGTTCCTTCTCCTTTTTGATAGGTCTTCTTAGGAGGAAAATGTGGTCTTGAGAAATCTTCCAAACCTCTTCACAAGGAGGCTGAAATTTTCTTCATTCATCTCAAGATTGTCAATGTCATCTCCATCATCTTCATCTTCATTTTCAATTGAGGAGGAAGTGGCTTTAAAAGCAATTCTTTTTTTCTTCTTATCTTACTCCTCATTTTGACTTAATCTATTGAGCTCTAACTCATGCTCTTGAAGCTTTCCAAAGAAGATAGCCAAGGTCATTGCGGCTAGATTCCTTGACTTTGATATGGCAGTCACTTTGGGTTGCCAACTCCTGCTCAAGCATCTCAAAACTTTGTTAATAAAATCTTCATTGACAAAAGTTTTTCCCAATGAAGCAAGAAGATTAACTATACAAATAAATCATTTTTGCATTTCTTGAATGCTTTCCCATTAGTTCATTCTAAATAATTCATATTCATGAGTGAGTGTGTTAATTCTAGATCTTTTTACCTCACTTGTACCCTTATGGGTTACTTGCAATGTGTCCCACATTTCTTGGGCGGTCTTACAATTTGACACCCTAAAGAATTCATCATACCCCAAAGATATGGTGATGATGTTCTTGGCTCTCAAATTGTATTGAACTTTTTTCTTGTCTTCATCGATCCATTCATTTCTTGGTATATTAGTTCTTACACCATCAACCATACGTGTGTGAACAAAAGGACCATTTTCAACAGCATCCCACACATCAATATCAATAGCTTCAATAAAAATTTTCATTCTCTATTTCCAATAGGCATAATCATCCCCATTAAAAAAATGAGGTCTATTTATAGAAGAACCTTCATTTGAAAAACCATTTGAAGTCATCTTTTCTCTTAAAGCTGCTAAGCTCTTTATACAAGAGTCTAGATCTGATACCACTTGTTACCAAGTGGCCTTAAGACTTAAAAGGGGGGTAAATTGAGTTTATAAAATCTTTTCACAAATCTTTTGGAAAACTCTTGATTACCAATTTTCGTTGAAGCTATTAATTGATAGAAATGAATGAATGGATAAGATAGAAATATATTGCCCACCAATGAACCAACCAAGAGAGAAATAATCAAGTAAGTAAATAAACCAATGCACAAATGTAAAGAGAAGGGTTTAGAGAATCAAACACAATGGTTTATCCTGGTTCAGCCATCAATCCCCTTGTGACCTACTTCCAGTCCTCAAGCAATTACTCAAGATTTTCCACTACATCTTCAAGCTTCAATAGGTGCTTAATAACCTTTACAAATTTGAGCACTCAACACCTTGGGATACCTCACCCTTTGTACTTGTGCAGCTTCAAATAAGGGATACCTCACCTTTTACAATTGAGAGGGATATCTTACCCTCTATTACAAAGCAATCAAGATTGATAGAATGAAACTCTCACAAGAGTGATTAATACAAATTAAAGCTCTAGAATGCTCTTAAAGAATATCTCAAGTGATTATACAAAAAATAGAGCAATAAGGATTTTTGTGATTGATTCTCAGATTTGAATGATAGATTCAAGTTTCAAGTTGATGATTAGCCATTAATGAAGCCCCAACTTAAGTATTTATAAGAGATTTGATCAATAGAGCCGTTGGGGACATTAAACCATAGCATTTAATGAATCTAACATAGTCGTTGGGCACTGTCAGATCACTGGTAATCAATTACACAATCTCTATAATCGATTACATGGTTGTTTGAACGTGTTCTTGGTTTTCTGGACAGGATGTAATCGATTACCAGCCTTGTGTAATCGATTACATGGCATTTGCCAGACTTGTGATTGATTACAACCTCAATGTAATTGATTACAAGGCTTCTTTCATGCTTGTAATCAATTACATGCTCAATGTAATCAATTAAAAGGCCTTTGTTTAGCTTGTAATCGATTATAACACATGTGTAATCGATTACCTTGCCTTTAGAACACATTTTTCAACTCTAATTGAGTATCCAAGCCATTTTTTACTTTGAAAAACTTGGATTAATCAATATTGACATGTGTTTAACACAATCCAAGGCTTAAATGAACATTTCTTTAAAAATATGAAATTTGAAATTCAAGTGGATTTAACAAATCTTGAAAAATCATTTAAGATATCTTGAGAATATTTAACATTGACATTCTATAAGACCTATGTCTAATAAACCTCTTGATTTCTTTTTTTGATCTTGATCTTCTCTTTCAACTTGATCTTCATCTTGACTTTGTTATCATCAAAAATCATTTGACATGCTTCAAAACATAAACATTCACATTCTTCCCCCTTTTTGATGATGACAAAAATAGACATTGAAAGGAAGGGAAATATTTGTATATATTTATCAGAGATTTGAGCGCAACTCTCCCCCATAATGTATACATAAGATAGGGTTAGTAAAATGTTCATGCAAAAGTTTAAAGCAAGCTTCCCTGTACTTATCAAGCTCCCCTGTACTTATGCAATCACTAATCTCTCCCCCGTTGGCATTATCAAAAACTTAAGCATTCAATTAAAATTTTGGCAACATCTCAGCAAGGTTTTATGATTCCCCAAAATTAAAACAAGAAACAATCAGTATAGCCCATGCAAGTTTAGCAATCAGAGTATAAGCAGTCCAAAATATAACCAATCATATCAAACTATCAATGAACACATATGAGAACACAATACTGATTTTATAATGATTAATATAAAACAGATCCAATGTCATATACAATCAAAACAAAGAAACATCATGACAAGGGTCCATGGTCACTGGCAGTCACCTCGCTGTCACTATCCTCGTCTGCAACTGCATCTTCAAGGTCGACATCATCGTCACTGGGTTCAAGATCATCTTCTGATCTAAGGAACTCCTCATCATAAGTAGGATAAGCACTAGAAGGATCAACGAAGGATAGAGGAGCAGGAGAGGCAGTATAGGTAGGTGCAGTAGCTTGTTGTCCGTGGTGTGTATCTTGGTCCCTCCAAGAAAGAGCAAATGGATGTAAGCTCCTAATCGGAGTAGTCCATCCTCAGCTCGAGATGATCCACCTTCTGCTCAATGCGATCCATCCTGGTTTCCACTATAGTTGCCAAATTTCGCATTTCTTGAAACAGGAGGTCCAAAGAAGCTGGAGCTGTACTAGGCTATTGGCTTTCTTCTTCATCATCACTCTCGGGGTCAAGAGCAATATGACCGTAGCTCCTTTGGGTGAGATAGTACCATCTGCCATCCACCTTGTTCAGCTGTAGCTTTTTCAAGATGTGTAGGCCAATGGACTGTGGGAGGGATACCTCACCCTCTATTACAAAGCAATCAAGATTGATAGAATGAAACTCTCACAAGAGTGATTGATACAAATTGAAGCTCTAGAATGCTCTTAAAGAATATCTCAAGTGATGATACAAAAAATTGAGCAATAAGGATTTTTGTGATTGATTCTCAGATTTGAATGATAGATTCAAGTTTCAAGTTGATGATTAGCCATTAATGAAGCCCTAACGCTAGTATTTATAAGAGATTTGATCAATGGAGCCATTGGGGATATTAAAGCATAACATTTAATACACCTAATATAGCTATTAGATACTATCAGACCACTGGTAATCGATTACACAATCTATGTAATCGATTACATGGTTGTTTGAACGTGTTCTTGGCTTTTTGGGCAGGATGTAATCGATTACCAGCCTTATGTAATCGATTACATGGCCTCTGCCAGACTTGTAATCAATTATAGCCTCAGTGTAATCGATTATAAGGCTTCTGTCATGCTTGTAATTAATTACATGCTCAATGTAATCGATTATAAGGCCTCTATTTAGCTTATAATCGATTACAACACATGTGTAATCGATTACCTTGCTCTTAGAACACATTTTCAACTCTAATTGAGTATCCAGGCCATTTTTGACTTTGAGAAACTTGGATTAATCAATATTGACATGTGTTTAACACAATCCAAGGCTTAAATCAACATTTCTTTAAAAATATGAACTTTGAAATTCAAGTTGATTTAAAAGATCTTGAAAAACCATTTGAGATATCTTGAGAGCATTTAACATTGATGTTCTATAAGACCTATGTCTAATAAACCTCTTGATTTCTTTCTTTGATCTTGATCTTCTCTTTGAACTTGATCTTCATCTTGACTTTGTTATCATCAAAAATCATTTGACATGCTTCAAGACATAAGCATTCACATGTCATTGGATTCTTTAATCCTATTTATTGTCATTAATTCATTAATTAATAATTACATAACATTAAACTGATCATAATATCATTTTGACTTCGTGTGAGGATATTTCATAGTCATCACTAGGAACGACATTAGCATTTACATCTACATGTGACAATTTCTATAATGAATTCATCTTAATTTATTGTTGTTTATTTGCATAGCATTAAATTCTATAGTTTTATATATTCATTATTTTAATTTGAACTTTTTAAGCCATAAGTGTATGAATTTTATTTGCATGGGTTTAATATAAACAATCTTACCGAGGTATGAAAAATTAGTTATGTTTATTTCAATTGCTTGAAAATCTAGTTATGTTTATTTCACTTTCATATTATTATCAGAATCACTCACATGGCAGGATCAAGATAAGCTAGATTAAACCCCCAACAAATTCTTGAAAAATTTCCAGACAAAGATCTCAAAAACTCGAGATGATAAAAATCCTGGGAAAGTCCATGCGAAGGCCCCGAAAACTTGGGATAATAAAAGGCCCAGCTTAGGAAGGTCCGAGGTCATGGTCAATCCTTGATACCCTTGAAGACAACTTAACCCGGTAAAATCAGTCGAGGTCACAAAGAAGGCCTAGTCCAATATAACCGGCCGAGGTCATGAAGAAGGCCTAGCCCGGTAAAATCGGCCGAGGTCACAAAGAAGGTCCAGCTCGGTATAAACGGCCACCTGCGAAGGTCATGAAGAAGGCCCAGCCTAGTAAAACGGGTTGAGGTCATGAAGAAGGCCCAGCCCGGTTAAACCGACCGAGATCACGAAGAAGGCCCAACCCGATAAAATCGGTCGAGGTCACGAAGAATGAAGAAGGCCCAACCTTGTATAACTGGTTGAGGACAAGAAATACATATGAAGAAATCGAAGGCATGCAAAGCTATCCGAAGTACACAGGCATTTTAAACTGATAAGTTAAATTCAAACCGAATACAAAAGTATACAAACCAAGTAGATTGTCGTGACTTAATTAATATACGGTCATAAGTTGGTGCCATCTTCACAGATGACCGAGTTGGGGGGTTGTAAACCATCTTGACTCAATTAATATCCGGCCATAAGTTCGACCCATCCTTACAGATGGCTGAGCTGGGGGTTGTGGACCGTCCTAGGTCCAAGCCCATGAAAGTCCAGACTGGTGTCTTGTCTGCAAGATTTGACTGGCCTATGGCTCGATAAACACGTGCTTAATACGAACCACCAACGGTCGTTAACGGTTTCGTGCCATAATGACCAGACATAACGTCTTCACGTCATAATGATTAGATTCGGACCATAATGATCATACATAACGTTTAAAATCCTAAATGGCCTGAACAGAAGGTATCTGGAGAGTCAGTCTTCCAGATCTCTATATAAACCGACCTGACAGCCTAGGCCAGGCATGTTCATTCTTCTCTACTTTTCACAAACATGTTGCATAATATGCTCCGAGCACCCATGGCATTTTTTGATTCAACCCCAACTAGAAGAATCTTGAATAGGGTAAACATTCATATCAATGCAATTTATGTTTATAGTTATTACCACAATAATATTTCTTAACTCAATCAGCAGGCACACAAAATTGACCGTAAAATGGATTACAATGGAATGGGCTAATGGTTTCATTTTAGAGTGCCAAAAAATAGTATAGGAGTTTATCAGAGTTATGTAACAAGAATGTTATTATTTATTCAATCTGCAGCTATGTAGATTCCAAAATCAACTACTTTCCTCTTAAAGTTCAGTAATATTTGAGAACTATATGCATAAACAGAAGTACAAAATGTATGATAAATTAAAAAATCTGCTTAGATTATGAAGCTCGTTTCAAGGACTAACCAAGAAATATGGACAATGTAGAAGTGAAGAATGCTTGTTACTTGTCTTATACAAAGTTCGACCAGACTTCCACAGATTCCTGATGTCACTTAAATAATGTTTGATGTGATTCAAAATAGCAATTTCAAAAGAAAGAGGTTCAATTCATTTGTTATCATGGTCTTGAGACATTGAAAGAACAAAGGAAAAGACAAAAAAAGAAATAGCAAGTGTTTTCCCTTCTCTTCCAATTACAAATGGAAGTAAAAAATAATTCCCATGTTACCTGGATGCGCACTGTTTTATAATTTTACGCAGTTGAATGGAACCTTGCTTGAAGTGTTTTCTTTACAATGATTCCTAGTGTTGAAAGTTTTCTTTTCAGGCCTCCATAGATCAAAGTGTGCTAGACTTGGAAATGGCAAACAAATTAGGATGGTGTGCCTTCTCGGTAATACAGATTCTGGGCACTATTGCAGTGATGTCTCAGGTGGCATGGTAAGTATTTGTCATCTTTGTTCCAGTAACTGCAGTCTGCGTATGGTATCAAGTATGTGATCTTTTTTCATTCTTGACGACATAAAACAATTGAAGACTCATTACTAGTTTCAAATTCATACAAGATATGATTTCTCAAGTTTATCATATAAACAAGGATAGTCATGTTAATAATGTAACAAACTACAAACTAAGACATTGGATGTTGCAAGCTAAGTGAAGTCTATATTCAAATTTTAAATCTAACATTTAAAGCAGAAGATGCAAGAGACAGTACCCATCTTAAACCAATAGACAAAAAATATTAGATTTAAGTTATTTTTGTTATGACTGTGCAATTAGTCTCTCTTTCCCACTGTCTCTCTCTACTGACCATTGTTCTTCTATGATATCCTAACATAAGTTGAATGATGTTTGTTTCAGCAATATTATACGCCAACAGCAAGAGAACTGGCTCGCTTAGCACAAATACAAATTGCTCCAATTCTCCACCATTTTTCAGAATCTTTAGCAGGAGCAGCATCAATACGAGCTTTTGATCAAGAAGGCTGTTTCATACACACAAATCTTGGTCTTGTGGATGGCAACTCGAGGCCATGGTTTCATAATGTGTCTGCAATGGAATGGTTTTCTTTCAGATTGAATTTACTTTCAAATTTTGTTTTTGCCTTCTCACTAGTTTTGCTAGTGAGCCTCCCTGAAGGAATATTCAATCCAAGTAAGTACAAGTCTTTATTTGGAAACAATTAATTATAAACAAGAAAATTAGAATCCATTTGACATCGTCAATCATCCATGTTTTATGCAACATACAAAGTGGTTGTCAGATAATTCACCTCACAAGAATTAAGAATTACCTATTTCTGCATTGGATCTGTTACAGGCATTGCGGGGTTGGCAGTACCATATGGGATCAATCTGAATGTCTTGCAAGCTTCAGTTATATGGAATATATGCAATGCAGAAAACAAGATGATATCAGTTGAAAGAATTCTTCAGTACACAAATATACCAAGTGAAGCACCTCTTGTGATTGAAACTGGAACAATATGTTTCAAAAATTTGCAGGTTAAGATAGCAAGAATTTAGGCCACATAGGCATACATATAATGAATTGTTTCTTTCAATTACTGTTGAAACTTTAGGACCTAAAGTTTTTCCTTACATTTCTTCTACTGTGCAATAAAATATCTGACAGATACATTATGCTGAACATCTCCCATCTGTGTTGAAAAATATCACTTGCACATTACCTGGAAGGAAGAAAATTGGTGTTGTAGGACGTACCGGGAGTGGAAAATCAACCCTCATACAGGCCATTTTCAGGATTGTTGAACCCAGAGAGGGAAGCATTATAATTGACAACTTAGACATATGCAGGAAAGGTCTCCATGACTTGAGGTCAAAGCTTAGCATCACCCCACAAGACCCAGCCATGTTTGAAGGCACAGTTAGAGGAAATCTGGACCCACTGGAGCAATACTCTGATATTGAAGTGTGGGAGGTAAATATTTTAATCAAACAGTTAAATCTAGAAAATGAAAATGGAAGTTAATGTTTCGATATCATTATGAACACAGTTAAAAATATCTACTAATTAAAGAGGAAGCAAAGTAACCAGCAAAAATATTCACTGATTGGTGATTACATACAGTTTTTAAGACCAACTAGTTATATATATTTTGTTACTCATAAAGTAGAAAAGTTATATTTTTTCCCCATTTTCTCCCTCAAGATAAAAGATTATTAACATCAGCCAAATGAATTTTTTCATTTTCAGGCTCTAGATAAATGTCAGCTAGGTCAGCTAGTGAGGGCCAAGGAAGAGAAGTTGGACTGCCCAGGTTGAATTCATCAGCTTTGGACTTGCATAGTTTGATTATGCTTTTGTAACAATAATTATTACTAAAATGAAATTCTTTCTCAGTGGTTGAATACGATGATAATTGGAGTGTGGGCCAAAGGCAATTATTTTGCCTTGGAAGAGCCCTGCTGAAGAGAAGTAGTATATTAGTGCTAGATGAAGCAACAACATCTGTGGATTCTGCAACTGATGGGGTGATACAGAAGATCATCAATCAAGAGTTCAAAGATCGGACTGTTGTCACAATAGCTCATCGAATGCACACAGTTATTGATAGCGATTTGGTTTTGGTGCTCAGTGATGGCATGCATATATACATAAGACATTGATAAGTACTCCACAGCCAAGTGAAGGCACACACACATTGCACATACAGAGACACATAATGCACACATACACAAAAAAACACACAGATTAAGATAATGCAAACATGATTATGGAACTAGAATTTGATAATGATATGTAAGATTGACAAGAAAGTTGCTTAATATACTCTTATGTTACAGGAAGAATTGCAGAGTATGATGAACCATCAAAGTTACTTGAAAGAGAAGATTCCTTCTTCTTTAAGCTTATAAGGGAGTATTCTAGGAGATCACATAGCTTTAACAGCTTGGCAACTCAATATGTCCAAAGCAGGGAATAATTCTAACTTTCTAAGACTTTATGGATATTAATTTATTGGGGTTACAGGCACTTCTTGGGACAGAAAGGCTCCAAACTATTCCAACCAGCTTCAATAAACTACCAGTGATATATATATAGGGATTCCTGGCCCCATGTGATGTAGAATTATTGTAATACTTTTCCACATCAAAATTTTATATATGATGAGGCATAGACTCCAGTTTTGAGCATCAAAGAGTAAATTGGGAGACAAGAAGAGAAAGAACATCTACAAATCCAGAATAAATTCATCAGCATAAGATTGCAAATAGGGATATTTAACCAAGTCCAGTTCATATCCATTTAGTTTCGCCTAGTAAACTGTAGTAAGCAATTCCCTAGAATCAGCTAAGAAAGTGCAATCCTAATTAGCCATATTAAACGAGGAAATTAAAAATTCATCACTCTGGGTTTGGAATTTGGATTAGGCTTATTTTGTTTAAAAAACTCAATTCCCTAGCGTTGACCTGCTTGTTTGTGCACATTTTGTTTTATTTTGGAACAACTTGAACAAGCAATAGGAAGAAAACCAACCAACAGTAACAGGACTAAAGAACATAATTAGTGGATTATGTGGAATATTAATCTACTCACTGATAATGATAGGAAGGATCGTTGCAAATAACAATTCCTCATTTTGCAAACCGTGTTAGCTGGTGTAGTATGTCGTGGGAATTTAAAGCAGATGTGCCTTTAGGATGCCATCTTCGTAATTTCATAATTGGAATAAATCCATTTGGAGTAACTACTTTAATTATAAACAACATCATGTTTCTGCATCCGAGTCATTCTAATGGATGCTAAAAAACCTTTGGTACCACAAATTTGACTTCACTATTCCTATCTCGTGAGTCCCAAAATCCCCCGATCCTTGCAGTAGAAATGCTTGTTGGGCTCTCAAACGGGGTTGCCCAAAGCTGTCTGTGGCTTTGCAAAATGGATTAAGCATTTTGCTACCTTTGTGATGAAACTTTATAAGCGTTGGGATATATAGAGCCAAAACCGTGACTCAAGGCATTGACTTGGATGTTTGTTTTGGGGAAAATGACTCAATTGTTCGGCTCACACGTGTTCCATGTTTCCATTATTATTACAGTATTAAATTAAGGATAAAACTTGGCCCTAATCCAAGTTGGAGGAGACTTCAACTCCTTTTAATTTTATGACATGTGTCTATTTTACCAACTCAAGTTTGTAACTTACTTGTTTCAGCTCCATTACCTTAATAAAATAGATACATGACATAAAATTAAAAGGAGTTAAAGGACTTTCCTCTAACTTGGGTTAGAACAAAGTTTTGTCCTTAAATTAATGACAAAATAGGTACTTCGATCTCTTATCTTTATTTCTTTTTTTCATTTTGGGCCCTATTTTTCATTTTTATCAATTTGACCCATTGTCTTACAAATTATCATTCAATGTGATACTCTGTCAGAGTTTTATCAATCCAACTAACAAAAATCAGGACATGGAGTTAATGGTGCTTACCTAGCGCTGAGGTGTAGATGAGGTGACTTAGCTAGATAAGGAGACACCAAAACAATGTGGTTTATGTTTTTATTTGGTCCCTTACTTTTATTTTGTTTTCAATGTAGTCCCTTACTCATAATACAACAACAATAAACAATGGTCACCAATCTATAACATTTTCATAGCACAATTGAATTACAAAATTATTACTCATGCAAAGGACATTTAGAAAACAAAAGAATTGTTCTCATAACATTCTCATAATTTCTTACAGAATTTTACCTAGCATTGAGGTGGCCATTTAGCCTAACTCTCTCCCAAAACTGATGAAAATGACACTGTATGCGAGTAACTCTCTCCCTAAACAAATGAAAACAACATTGGTTTTGGAATTTCTCCAAAATTATGACTATTGACTTCCCTCCTCCCTTAAATCTCCTTTTTCCTCCCCATTACATTAGGGTTTCTGCTTGTAGAGGGAGTTGGGTTTGTGCTTGTACATTGAGTAGGGAGACAACATTAGATTTGCACAGTTCATCAATGGGGGGGAGGTCATTTCTGCTTCTGCAATATGAGAGTTGTAATTCGAACCATTGGAACAAAAGCTAACCTTGGGAGACTTTTTTGGAGTTGCAGGAACTATGAGGTAATGTATCTTTTTTTCATGAAATCTAAGGTTTTGGTTTATGGTTTTGACAAAAGAAAGAAACTGTGGGATTTTCTCAGTTTGCTTAATGCAAAATTTTTTTTAGATGGTTTTGTAATAGTATGGTGGAAGATGTGGATATTTGAGTTAGTATGATGACGAAGTTATTGATGAAAATGATGTGACAATCTGGAGGCAAAGGAGGACAAATGCTAGTCTTCAGAGGTCAGTTAGATCCCTGAAAAGATGGAATCGAATTTTGACATTGCTTGTGGTGATTTTGCTAATAATGAATACCCTATTTGCTTGAAGGCAGTTGAGTTATGGTAGTTGTACAAGGCTTGCAATGTCCTAAATCAAAGTTACAATTAGGGTAGAAATGTAGGATGTGGAGTTATGTTATTAGGTTAATGGTTATGTAAAGGAAAGCTGTGGGTATGATAGAAGGTTAATGGCTATGTAAAGTTGTAATTGTAAAACAAAGTTGTGGGTATGTTAGTAGGCTAATGACGATGTAAATGGCTTTGTGAAGGCTGATTTTTATTGTATAAATGTCCTTTGCAAGAGTAACAATTATGTAATTCAATTATGTTATGAGAATGTTATGGGTTGGCAACCATTGGTCATTATTGTTGTATTATGAGTAAGTGACCAAATTGAAAATAAATTAAAAAGTAAATGGCCAAATAGAAACATAAATGATGTCGTTTTGGCGTCTCCTTACCCAACTAAGCCACCTCATCTCCACCTTAGTGCCAGGTAAGTGCCGATAAACACCACGTCATGATTTATGTTGGCTGGACTTATGAAATTGCGATAGAGGACCACATCGAATGACAATTTGCAGTATAGAGGACCAAATTGACAAAAATAAAAGATAAAAAACTAAATTGAAAGAATAAATAAAGATAAAGGATCAAAGTATCTATTTTGCCTAAATTAATTTAACAAATAATCTACCTAGTAGTAAGCATCCTATGCATTATATGAATTTTTTTAAAATTCAAATAGAATCTAAATAAATATAGATTAAAGATAAAATTATTTAAAATTATAGAGAAAATATATATAATTAATTTATTCAGATATAATCTAAAAAATATAAATTAAATGATAAAAATATTTAAATTATTAAAATTATAAAGGAAATATGCATAATTAATTAAAAAGATAATTTGAATTTGAAATTTAAAAGAAAAACTTTAGAATGATATATGTCATTCTTAGAGAGAGAGTGGCTTAAGAGATAATGTCACTCTCAAGATAATATATTTTATTTGTTATATAGGGGTGGATAGTTAACGAAGTATGAGAATATAGGTAAACAATTGGTTAATTGTAAGAGTCAGTTGGAGATGGGTGGTGAAAATTTTAAAAATGTGTTTATAATACAATTTTACAAATAAAATTGACCCAAGAATTTTTTACCTTTATTTTTAACCTCATACCAAACAATTGATTATTAGTTAAATTAGTTTGCCACTTGGCTAATTAATATATTAACTGAAATAGAAAACCCCCTCTAGTGTGATTAATCATATTTAGTTTTGGGTTAATTGATTAAAAAAGTTATACAAATTGAAATGGAAAACTTTAGGGAGATTCAAATGTTTGGGTCATTTTTCTTTTGTTTTGTGCCATTGATCATTTCATTGAATTGGGAAGAGCTTCTCCTATTGATTTAGAATTTAAATTTTATTTTATCCTAGTGCAGGAGGAGGTTGCAAGCTCCTTGAACAGAATATTCTCACTGTAATAGCTTCCTCCAAGTGTTGGAGCAGAGAGCTTGAGTACTTGTAAGACACTCCAACGCCCAAGTAAGTTAGGGCTCAAGTTAGTAGAGAGTAAGAAAAAAGATCCTACCGTGAAGCTACAATGAACTATTTATAGGAAGGAGAGTGTCATGAGGACTAAGTAATGAGTGAGGGCAGATTGGTCATTTCAGGAGGTGTGGAGAATGATAACTATCGAGACTATCAAATTAAATCAATTTATAAACTAATTCACCAAATTACTTTTAGTATAAGGCACAATCGAGTCAAGCCCTTGGATCACTCTAATCAAGCAATCAAATTAAGAAATCTACAAATGGGGAAACTATTGCAGAATTAATTAACATAAAGTAATTAAAAACTGTAAACATAATTAAGTAAATAATCAATTAAAGAAAATCAACTATTCTTGAATTTAATCCATCCTTGATCACTAAGAATTCATTTAATTGCTAATCAAGTTCTTGGCCTTAGATCACATTAAGAAGTCTTAAGATGATCAATGAATTATTGATTCGAGTGTCGAACTCAACTAAATAACAAAATTCCAGTTTTATCGATAACTTGTAGCACAAGGCAGTGAACCGAGTTGTTTCTCGAGGATCAAGGTACCAATCAAACGAAATCAAGGTCAGAGGAGGGGATTGTGTATTCAGAATATAAACATAATAATTAAATGTAAGAAAAATCAAATTGCAAAGCAACCAATCCAAGAAACCGTCAGAAACCTAGTTGACTTATCATCGATTACTAAACATGCATCTGGATTGAATTAATTGGTTAATCTATGATTAACTGAAATCTCTGCATCAAACACATAGAATTCAACACTAGATAATCACCTAAAATTTAACTAACAAATAATTCATAAACCTAGGATTGCTAGATTCATGCAATTTATGCTAGTTTAACAACCAAAATTCAATTAACCTCGATTAACAAATTTGACAACCTAACCATCTTCAATTCATGTGACTAAAACATAATTAATTAATCACAATTTAATCATAAATCTCAATTAGGATTAAGGATCCAATCAGATCACATCATATAACAGAAATCTTTAATCTTACAATTTGAAATTCAAATCAAGAGAAGAAAAGGATAATTAATTCAATTCAAAATTGAAATTAGATACAGAATCTCAAAGCCAAACAAAAATTTTCTCAAGATTTTTGGATTGATCTCGAATGTTTAGTTCTCCATGGCTGCAACACACAGTTTGCAAAAGAAAGGAGAAAATTCTAGATAGAAGAATCAAGTAGTATAGATTTGAGGTACTATCTATCTCGGGTCCTCTATTTATACAAAAATAACTTACATAAAATTAAGACTTGATAACCACGCTAAAGACATGGTTTTATGTCTTTTATTTTTGAAATAATCTCCTTTGTTTTACTCTTTTTTACTGCTTGTTGCTCTAATATTTTGAAAAGTTTGATGTAAGGCTGTGATTGAGCTTAGTTGATCGAAAGAATGGGGAATCCTCACTATTTTACATTGTTTTTGCAAGAAAGCACTCAAGAAAATAGGACTAAAAGCCCCAAAGGAAGATCAAGAGCAATTTTGCCGAACACTAAGCGCCTAGGCGCTACGGAAGCAACGCCTAGGCGCCCTAAAAGACCTCATAAAATATTCCCTGGATGTTGAGCGCCCAAGCGCTCAGGACGAAGCGCCTAGGCACTCAGGTCTATACAATGAAAATACTCTCTGGACATTCAACGCCTATACCAGAGTATAAATTCATCATTTCTGACCTAATTTAGGGGACCTGGAGAGATGGACAGAAAAATATGAATGAGAGAGTTAATTTGGAAAGTTTTGGTGAGGATTTGAAGAGAAGAAGAGTGAGAACTCAGATTTTCTTCAATCTTCCATAGAGTTTTGCATCTTCTTCCCTATTGTTTTAGTTTTTATATTTATTTCCATGTCTAGCTAAACTTCCTTTTATTGGGATTAGGTGGATTTTGATGGAATTTGTTTGTATTTGATATTGGATTCACTTAATACATATTGCTATTATGTTTTGAGTTTTAATCTCTTCTCTTAATGCTTTCTACGGATTGATCATCTTTAGAATGATTTATAGATTATATGTTAAATAGAAATTTGATGTATAATTGTGCTATGAGATTATGAACCTTGCTTATCTCTAGGCTAGGAATAGTCATTGATTTGCTTGTTACCTTGTTGAATTCTAAATTCTAATGCTTATCTCTCTCTTAGAATCACTTAAGGAATTAAGGGTTTTAATTGAGAATAAATGGTCAATTGCCTAAGGAATTAGGATTTGGTTATTTTAGAGAATTCGGTAACAAAATAGAAAAAGTAACTTGTGTTAATCCCAATTAATATGCAGTAGGTGAAATTAAATGAAACTTGATCTCAACTCTTTCATTAATTGATTATCTTTCATATCACATACCAAGTGTTTGTTAAATTGCTAAGTACAAAAAAAATTCAAAAATATTGTCATTACATGAGTTCATGTATTTCTCTTGTTTTGTTATTAGAGCTCACTTTGATCCAAATCTTAGTTTGAATAGTAGTTAGTTTCGAGAATCGGTACTTAGTCATTGATTCCTGAGAACAATATTCGGTATCTCACTGTTTTTATTATTTGACGATCTAGTATACTTGTCATGGTCCCATAAAGACTCCTAATTTACCTTAGGTTAAAGTTAATCATCTACCTCTTAGCTTTCCTTGGCCACTGAAATCACTTGATTTAGGTTTAAGATGATCGAATTATGCCTAAATCACTCTCAATGGGTCTCTAGACTTGTCAGCCGACTTCACAAGGGTATAACACTATCAAAACGTTGTAGTTTCAATTAATGGTCTTCATAATAATTTGATACTTGTATGTAAGCTTTCCAATGACACTAGTTTCAGCTCCAAACAATGTTGACAGCCCAAGTTATGGACCAATTAGTGCACATTGCTCGGGTTCTAGCAACAACACCCACTACTAGAAATTTAGATTTTAGAGACCGATTTAGAGACCGATTTATTTCGGTCTCTATAGAAACCGAAATAGAGACCGATTAAGAAAAAAAATTTAATTTGCTACCAAAATAAAATCAGTCTCTAATTCGGTCTCTAAATTTGGGTTTTAGAGACCGATTTAGAGACAGATTTATTTCGGTCTCTATAGAGACCGAAATAGAGACCGATTAAGAAAAAATAATTTAATTTACTACCGAAATAAAATCAGTCTCTAATTCGGTCTCTAAATTTAGGTTTTAGAGACCGATTTAGAGACCTATTTATTTCGGTCTCTATAGAAACCGAAATAGAGACCGATTAAGAAAAAAAAATTAATTTGCTACCAAAATAAAATCAGTCTCTAATTCGGTCTCTAAATTTGGATTTTAGAGACCGATTTATTTCGGTCTCTATAGAGACCGAAATAGAGACCGATTAAGAAAAAACAATTTAATTTACTACCGAAATAAAATCAGTCTCTAATTCGGTCTCTAAATTTAGGTTTTAGAGACCGATTTATTTCGGTCTCTATAGAGACCAAAATAGAGACTGATTAAGAAAAAAAATTTAATTTGCTACCAAAATAAAATCAGTCTCTAATTCGGTCTCTAAATTTAGATTTTAGAGACTGATTTAAAGACCGATTTATTTCGGTCTCTATAGAGACCGAAATAGAGACTGATTAAGAAAAAACAATTTAATTTACTACCGAAAGAAAATCAGTCTCTAATTCGGTCTCTAAATTTGAGTTTTAGAGACCGATTTAGAGATCGATTTATTTCGGTCTCTATAGAGACCGAATTAGAGACCGAAATTATGCTATAAAAAAATTTAAAAAATAAAAAAATATCTTATTATTAGAGACCGATGTTTCGGTCTCTAAATTAAAAAAATTACAAAAAAAAATCGGTCTCTAATTCGGTCTCTAAATTTAGGTTTTAGAGAGGATTTAGAGACTGATTTATTTCGGTCTCTATAGAGACTGAATTAGAGACTGAAATTATGTTATAAAAAAGAAAAGAAATAAAAATATGTCTTATTATTAGAAACCGATATTTCGGTCTCTAAATAAAATAATTTACAAAAAAATTAAAAATAGTTAGAGACCGTAAATTCAAGTCACTAATTATGATGTAACAAAAATTTAAAAAAATTATATCTTATTGATAGAGATCAAAATATTAGTTTTTAAAAAAAATTAAAAAAAATAAATAACGACTAAAAATTCGGTCTTTAAAAAAATAAAATAAAAAAATTTAAAAATATTAAAAACCAAAATTTTAATTTTTAAATAAAAATTTAAAAAAAATAGCGACCGAACATGCATCGCTAAAAAAATAATCTGATACAATTTTCTCTTACTCTCTCGCGCTCTCCCTCTCAGCCTCTCTCACTCTCCTTCTCCTTTGCACCACCATTCCATCGTCGAACCAGATCCGCGACCTGCCTGACCAAATCGGTACCCAGCTCGCACCGTCGCGGCTCCCGTCGCTAGTCAGATCTGCTGTCCCAGCCGCACCACGCGACCCGCTCTCACCGTTCGATCCGCAACGGATTATTGGCGAGAAGATCGATTTGAAGGCTTTGGTGGATGCGTCTCGAGTCATGGGGTACGTGGAGCTACCTGAGGATGCAGACTCTTCGATACTGGAATCGGATGAATTTCTGGGTAGGTTCCACCATGCCCTCTTGGAACTCCACCTTGAAGAAGGTGCCCTTGTTTGCCCTGAGACCGGTCGACGCTTCCCCGTCAATAAGGGTATTCCCAATATGCTTCTTCACGAGGACGAGGTCTGAATTTTCTTAAAATTCTGCTAATGGAAAAAAATTGGTTTTAGAATTTTGATCCCCAACGTTCCGTGATTTTTATTTTGTTAACAAATGTTTTACTTGTATCCTCTGGTTGGTTGGGCTGTTATTCGATAATTTGCCTAGTTACAAGGTACCCACAAGGTACCATTAGCTTCATGATAAGTGAAGAAATCTGGTTTTCATTCAGTTTTGTTAACTTGTAATTCTTGTTTTGGTGGTATGTTGAACTGTAATATTCCCAGATGAAATTAACTGTTTGAATTAACTGTAATAATCCAAGCAATACCAGATGAAATTGTCTTGTCTTGTGCTATTCATTTTCATTCATACTGACTTTGGTGGGATTGTCTCTCACAGGCAAGTGATATGGCTGAGTGATGTAGACAAGTCTAAAGGATATGCTATTGATTTTTTATCTATATCACTCCATGCTGTCTCAAGAGACCCTGAGGCCTACCCTATTCCTTGTTTATATACCCAGGTAAGATATTTTCTTTCATAATTGCTTATGTTCCTAGGCTACCTGTGTCATACTCATCGAACTTGAATACAAATTGAGGCATACTTGTTTGTTAGCTGTCAGTCAAGTATTCTACGCTAAAAGAGCATGTACTACACATGGGGTTGATTCGGAAAAGTCCTTGCCCTTTTATCATTTTAACCCTTCTGATTAGTCTTCTTTGTGAAGATTGAAACTGACGCAGATGAGGATGATTCCAACACTCTGATTCAGAATGCAATGATAACCAAGATTTATCCAAGATCAGAGAGATGAGGCTTACTCCATCCGATCCTACTCAATGTATCTTTTTTCTTATCTTTACTACCGTTGTTATGGTTTTAGAGAAATACATGATTTCCATCTTCCCACTTTAAATTGTAGTTGCATCCTGCTTGTTTTCATTACTCCAAGATTTGCTTATAAATCAGCTCCTTGTTTTGCAGTGGATACTTTGTTTGAAATATTCTGTGAGTGTGCAGAGCTTAATCCAGAACCAAATGATGGTCAGTATTATTTTTCCGTAGGGTAATGAATACTCTCTGTTTTTCCCTTATTGACTGAGTTGCTTATGTTGATATTGTTCTTTTAGAGGAAGGAGAGGAGCATGATTGGGTTTTCAACACTGATCAGATGGAAGATGAAGAAGCAGGTATTTGTGGGGGCTTTAATCTTGTTTCCTAATACATTGATAGGTTTATTCTTATGATTTTTTCTAGTTAATATATTATTGTTAAACCTTTTATTTTTTCCAGCAGAGGAAGGTTATTTCTCTCAGAATCCAGCCAACTCTCTTGGTCAGTCAAATGGAGATCATGACCTAGCTCGTACAGTACTTAAGGTAGGGTCTTGTTCCTTGTAATTCTCTATCCACTTCTTTTTGCAGTCTGACACTCTGACTTGAAGCACTTCCCTTTTTGGAAGACTGCTAGTGTATAAGTTTCCATAAATTCCCCGACTGTTACACCTTTGAACTTCTAACTTGTCCATCATTGTGTTATGTCTAACACTCCCTATATTTTTGGTGGTTTATTTCTCTAAATTATTTCTTTGTGGTGCTCTCTCTTTCTTTTGATTGTTTTTTTTCTTTTATTTTGTTTTTCTTGATCTATTGATCCTCCTGAATCCATTTTAAGTTTTAACTTCTGCAGTTTAATCTTTTTCTGTTGATATGAAATAGTCATTTGCCTTTAATCTTAAAACTTCTGAACTAGAAATTTGTCCTTTTTCTTGCCTAACATCTTTTTAGCTGTGCTTGTGCATAAGGGAGAAGGTTGAGCACTATGGCCTATTGCAAGGTGTGGGGGCGTAGGGAGAGGCAAGGCTAGGGAATAGATGTATACGTTATTAAAATGCTAGTCACAATCGCAAATTTCATGAACCTGAAGTTTTTGTTTTGCTGTTTTTTTAATATCTAGAATGAATGAAGTTACTCTTACCTATTAGGATTAAGTAGCATTTTCTGTTAAAAGGAGAATGTGTAGAATATTAACTAGCATGTGTAGATTTATGTACAATGCATTTTATATACAATGAACTTCAAATGCTTTGTAATTTTTTGATGTTTTAATGTGTCTCTGGGATATGTCATAACTCTTTCCTATGTACCTTTGCTTGCTTATCTATTTCTCTTTAGATGAAAATCTATGTAATATTAACATTGATATTTGCACATTGCTCTACTTACACCATGCTTATATCACCTCTCACATGTAACATTTGATAATTAAATATTAACTCAATCTACCATTTTATGTTAAATCAATGGGCTGAAACACACGTTGCAAGTGTAATGTAAAAGTCTTGATCAAGATAGGTGTTGATATTGTTGTTGGCACACCAGGCTGCATAAAGGTAATCATAGTATTATTGATTGATTTTATGTAGCTTCTTTGTTATTTCTGGATTTGGATATCAGTTATTGCCAAGGTAGATTGGAAGAAGCTTTAGTTTGTGTGTTTAAGACAATATTTGGTAATAGGTGTGTTAAAACATGCTCACTCACACACACACAAACACAGATGCATGGCCCATTAAAAGAAGATATCAGTCTTAACTTTAAACCCAATGGCCAATGGAAATCTATACTTGGATGGTCAGAACCTGGACACTCTGCACAATGGAAATCCCAGTGTGGACTGCAACTCACATTGCTTGTCTAACAAACGCATTTTGAATTTTATGATACTCATTTCAGATAAAAATACTGCAACATGAAATTTTATGGAGGGCTGCTTTACTTAAAGGAAAGAACATGGACGTGCAGGTATGCTCTAAGCTTGAATTCTGAACTTCATCTCAATTACATTGATTGCACCAATCACTCAACCATATTTAACTTGGAGTGTAGAATGTTATATATTGGGTAGAAAGTTTATCTCTTGACATAAATATTCACTGCATGACAACATCAAGTACTGAGTTTTATGGAATAACTCTAATTGAAGAACTGTTACTGTTTGCAATTAACTGAGGATATACAGTTACAGTTTTTATTGAAGAATTAAGATTCAATAGCCATTGTGAATATGTATTTTGTCCCCAATTGAAGAATGCAGATTGTTGGTTTTTAATGCATCTTCAAATGGTTTGTTGCCTTTGTCCTAATAAAGTTTTCCACTGGTCGTCTTTTTTTTCTAAATGTTACATCCGTCTTCAATATTTCCTATCAATTTTGCAAGAATTCTCATTATGTGCAAAAAAAGGCCTAGTAAATTGTCATGCATTATACATTATACATATATAGAATGAAAACATTCCACCAGGATATGCAATATAGGCCCAAAACAATGGCCCCCCTTTCCTTATATCGTCATAAATGAACTGGACCTCACAATTATTTGTTAGTTTTATTAACAAACCATTTTTGCAGGAAAAGGTGGAGATGGACTATGAAAAGAATGCATCATTGTCACAGTCACAGGTGCCTGGGCTAAACCCTTCAGTTATTTTATGGGCTAAACCTTTAGAATAATATTTATCACACACTATTTTATTTATACTACTTTACATTTTACTTATTTTGATTAAAAGAATGAGAGAGAATGTATATTAAAAATTGTATTTCTCTTATATTATTATTCAAAAATGATATAAAAAAATATAACAAAAGTTATGTGTAAATACCATATTGTTCTCTCTAACTCTTTGTATTGCTTATTTTGTAGAGACTTATTTGAATAGATTGAGCTTGAAGTCTTGAACCACTGCAGTTCTAGCACTCATTGCTATTATGGATCAGGATTGGTCATCATGGTTTTTCATTGTTTGTTGTTTAGCCCTCACTGTATTGGTTGTTGGTTGCAAGATAATATTTAAGTTCTTTCTTCAAATTATTTCTACAGCAATTGTGAATGGCCTGGGGGCTTATTTTTCACTTCAACAGAAGTGCTAAAGATAATATTTACCTTGTATGAATTTTAGCTTGAATACAGAAGTGTTAAAGGAAAGGATCTTTACCATGGGAAGAGTAATTTACTGGATTTTAATTAGTTAGCCAGTTAATAAGGGAGCTATTTTGTATTCTTCATATCTAAAGTTATTTTAGTCTTCTTTATAGACATTTGTGTAGAAGATCATGGCCGTGTGACTTGTGGCATGCCAAAATTAAATTCACCAGAATATAGATGTTTTTAGAATTTAATCAACGATTTAATCTTTTGTTCATAGACATATCATGATAAAAATGTGATTTTTGATATTTTTCTGTGTAATTGATTGTATGGATTAAGATTTAAAATCGTGTTTGATATAAAAAAAATAGTTTGCTTTGATTTCTATAATTCCATAATAATTCTTTTTTAGTAATTTTTTTTATTTTTTTTATATATAGATACTGATTTAGTGACTACTTTTATAAAATATATAATATATTTAGCCTTTTAGAGACCGATTTAGAAACTGATAAATCGGTCTCTAATGCAATTGATTTTATATATATTCATGTTTTTAGATACCGATTTAGAGACCAATTTAGAGACTGCTTTAGAGACAGATAAATCGGTCTCTAAATCTGTCTCTAAAGTGTTTTTTTAAAGTATAATTTGACCAAAAATTAGCGACCGATTTAGAGACTAAAAAAATCGGTCTCTATAAAATCAGTCTCTAAATCGGTCTCTAATATTTAGCGACGAAGCTTTTAGAGACCGATTTAAATCGGTCTCTAAATCGGTCTCTAAGTATTTTAGAGACTGATTTTCTTGATTTAGAGACCGAAAAATCGGTCTCTAAAAGTCAATTTCTAGTAGCGACCCTTGTTCTGACTTCCAATCTCAATTTGGTCTGCAAGATATCTGATTCAGCTCAGGGGATCGTCATGAAAGTAGTAGAGTTCTCTCTTATCTTTCCTATAAAGAAAGATGCATATTTTTTATATATCTAGAACTCAAGATATGACCAAAATATAGAAACAGTGTAAAATTCTAATAATGCTGGAAAGATCAATTAAGTCTAATTTGAACCCAAACATATAAAACATAGCCAAATTCTATCGATTAAGTATATGGAGAGTGTAAAGGACTAAAAATGAGAGTTTATTAATGTATGAAATTTGTGATTATCAATTTTTCTCACACTTAGCTTTTGCACATCTCGGGTAAACTAAAGATTCAAACTAAGGGACAAGGAACATAAAAACTCAAAAACCAAAACTCAAAGAAATTTACTTTCCAATAACCTTCAAGAATATAAAAGTTTACAAGTATGGATAGCAACCAAGAAGTTTAAGGGATCAAAACATTCGTGAAGTGACATTTCTTTGCATCTCAAATTGTCACAAGATATACTCTCACTCCCTCAAGTGTTTAGTGTTAGAAATGTCTAGAAGGTAGGTGTTTCACTCAACTCAACTCATGAAAATTTACACTACCATAAGCTTGCTTATCTTCTACTTCTCCACTATTCTATACACATGCATACACAAATCAAGAGGGCTTTATTCAAGGTTGTAATGAGGTTAAGGTAAGGGATGAGAATGATAAGGATATGACATGCTAAAAACTAAAGAGAATAAAAGAGCATTGGAGATGAATTCTAAGAATAAGCATGAAAGTTTAATGTGATTCTATATGATGCAAATTATTCTCTTTATATATATTCTCTCTTCCTTTTAGTTTTTTAAAAGTATTACAACATTTTTTTTTGCATAATAATTTAGTACAACATTTTCACACCCCCCACACTTAAACCTTGCTTGTCCTCAAGCAAGACCAAACAACAATAACAATTTAATATTCCCCCACACTTGTTCATGAGCTCATTCAAGGATAATATCAATGCTCTCCTATTCCATAAGATAAAAGGACAACATAGTTTTTCACTAAGGGTAGATAATGAGCTAAGAATAACAAAGAATAGGAAAATAAACTCAAGAGGGTTAATCAAGGGAAAATATGTAAGGTTGGTTATTTAGCTAAAGTAGCTAATGCAAGGAAAGAATGCCTCAATCATGTTCATCCATGCATGTGAAAATGTAGTCATAAAAAAAATCAAAGCAAGTTCTAGAGTGATCAAAATCCATGAGTGAAAATCACACAAGAAGGAAGAGAATTGTACTATTACTTAATCTATTCATCAATAAGCTCAAACTCTCACAAGGTATAAGTCTATCAAACTTAATTTACTAAGTCAATTTTTATTACCAAACAAGTCAAATTCAAGACAAAAGACAATTCATTCACTTATGACATGAACCTCTAATCCTCAATTTGTCCAAACTCAACTTCCACATATCTCAAGAGTCATTGTAAAGCAATTGAAAACTAAAAACAAGAAGCACAATTTTTTTTTTCAAAATTAAATTTTTGTTTCAAAAACATCAAAACAGAATTTAAAAAAAAACATAAATAGAATTGAAAAATTGAAAAATAGAAAATAGAATTGACAGAAAAAGAAACAAATGACAAAAATTAAAACAGAAAATAAAAATTAAAAATAAAAATAGAAACAGAAACAACAAGCAAAAATAGAAAATAGTAAATAGAAAACAACAAACAGAAAAATAGAAAACTAAATTAAAAACAGAAAAACTGAAACAGAAAATAAACAAGGAAAGAAAACTCCCTCTTTCATGCTGGATAAGTAGCATCAAGCAAGGCCACCTCATCCATGGTATGCTCTTGGAAACCATCATAAAAGTGCTTGAATCTATGTCCATTAGCCTTGAAGCTCCTCTTTGTAGTCATATCTTGAAGCTCAATTACGCCTTAAGGAAAAATATTAGTAACAACAAAAGGACATTCCCACCTAGATCTTAATTTTTTGGGCATCAATTTAAGACAAGAATTATATAAAAACACTTTTTGACTAATCTCAAATATTTTTTTTATAAACATCTTATCATAGAAGACTTTGATATTCTCTTTATAAAGTTTGGAACTTTCATATGCCTCCAAGCGAATCTCCTCCAATTCCTGCAACTATAGCTTCGTCTTCATGCTCGTTTGGTCTAGGTCCATGTTGCACCTCTTTACCGCCCAAAATGTGTGATGCCCAATTTCCATTGGCAGGTGGCATGTTTTGCCAAAGACAATCTGATAAGGGTACGTCCCAATCAGTGTCTTATGGGCAATCCGGTAAGCCCATAAAGCACTATTAAGCCTCTTACTCCAGTCCTTTTTGTTAAGTTGGACTGTCTTCTGAAGTATATGCTTAATCTCTCTGTTAGAAACCTCAGTTTGCCCATTGATCTGGGGATGGTAAGATGTAGAAACTGTGTGCATGACTTCATACTTCTTCATCAAGGCCTCCATGCTCTGATTACAGAAATATGAACCCTAATCACTGATGATGGCCCTCAAGACTCCAAACCTGCAGAAAATCTATGATCTAACAAAATTCACAATAACTTTGGAATCATCAGTCTGAGTGGCTTTTTCCTCCACCCACTTAGATACATAATCAACAGCCAACAAAATGTAAAAAAACCAAAAAAAATAGGAAATGGTCCCATAAAATCAATACCCCATACATAAAAAATCTCATAAAACGGCAAAGGTTTCTAGGGTTTCTCATTCTTACGAGAAATATTCCTTGTTCTCTGGCACTGTTCACAACACTTACAGAACAAGTATGCATAATGGAATAAGGTAGGCCAATATAAACCAGAGTCCAAGACTTTCTTAACTATACGTTTAGGTCCAAAATATCCACCACATGCAAATGTATGACAAAAGCTAAGAATAGAATCAAACTCATGATTAGGTATGCATCTCTTAATCACTTTGTCACAACAAAATCTCCACAGATAATGATTATCTCACACATAATACTTAGACTCACTCTTTAACTTATCAATCTAAGTCCTAGTGAAATATACAGGTAGTGCACCAATAACCAAGTAATTAACTTAGTCAACAAACTAAGGAGAGGTAGTATTACCTTGTAGCTGTAAAAGTTGTTCAACTAGGAAGGAGTCATGGATGGCCAGAGGCTCTAAAGCTCTCTCAATTTTGCTCAAATGATCTGCCACCAGGTTTTCTACTCCACTCTTATCCCGAATTTCAAGATCAAACTCTTAGAGCAGCAACATCTATCTAATTAGTCATGGTTTCGCTTCAGGTTTCTTCAGAAGAAACTTCGGCGCTACATGAACAGAAAACACAACTACTTTAGAACTGATCTGTTGATTATTTCTATATCTTGAGTGTCTTATGTTTGATCTAATTAGACTTCATGTGTGGTTAATTGTTAACTTTTAGCTAAGTTTCTAGATATGAAGTTTAATCAGATCCTTATTATGAAACTTTGCTTAAGTGTGTTTTATAAGCACTCATAATCACATTGTGTTTTTCAGGAGATCAATATCACCCCTAGAAGCAAGGAGAAAAGAGAGCATACGAAGAATTTAGGTTGAAATTCAAGAAACAGGAAAACACAGCCCGTGTCATGAAACATGGGGGTATGGGCGTGTTATTCTCCGAAAATTTAATTGGATGCAATTTTTAGCCTGGAACGAAAACACGGCCCGTGTCATGAAACACGGGGGGAGGGGCGTGTTCTTCTCTGTCTGTGTAATTCCATGAAAACTTGTTGGCAGAATGAAACACAGAGGGGTCGTGTCATGAAACACGGCCCGTGTTTACGTCTCAGAAATCAGAATTTTAAATTTGGATGAGGGTTAAGGGCCCAAAAGCTATAAATAGGATTGCCTAAGGTTCCTAAGGGAGTTGTGGACTGAGAGCCGTCAGAGAACAGAAGGGGATTCGAAGAACAAGAAAGAGGGAGACTTGATCAAAGATTAGAGACTCAGAT
The DNA here is from genome assembly GCA_029884605.1 of Ormosia emarginata. Taxonomy (NCBI): domain Eukaryota; kingdom Viridiplantae; phylum Streptophyta; class Magnoliopsida; order Fabales; family Fabaceae; genus Ormosia; species Ormosia emarginata. The sequence goes on along the minus strand of JAQQTP010000066.1, from coordinate 10,032,584 downwards.
TCGAGCAATCGGAGACTGATCAACCTCATTCACTGGAAATTAGTTTGATCTTCAGTTTTCTTTCGTTCTTTCATTCTTAACTATGTTTCTATTTCATTTCTCTTGTGATTTTGAATTTGCCATGTGTGGCTAAACTCCTTATTTGGTTAGGGGAGGATGAAGCTCTAGTTTTGGTTATGTGAATTCTGCATATTCCTTTATTTCAATACAATTGTGTTTTTATTCATGTGTTTATGATCTCAATTCAATATAAAGGTTTTTATATTCTTGCCAATTTTGAAAGTGGTAAAACTAGGATTGTTATACGCGGTTACAGTAGTAGGACTAGTGGAACATATGATCTAAGCAATTTAATCCCGGTGTGTGATTGAATCTTAGCGTGATTGGTTTTCTATTTCTTAATGCGATCACTGGATAAATATAAGAGCGATTGCTTTATAGCTAACTAATGATTAGGGTTAGTTTCTGGGAGACTTCCCTTATAACCAGAAGTGAATCCGAGGGAAAATGTTAGTGTTGTCACATTGCGGAGTGGAAAGAGGTTAGATCAACAAGGTTAAATGAAGTGCTTATAAAAACCTACATATCCCAATAAAGAATGCACCATACATCGTTGGAAGGTGCCAGGGGCATTGCAGAGGCCAAAGGGCATCCGTCTGTAAGTGAAGGTACCAAAAGGACATATAAATATGGTATTATCTTAGTCTTTAAGTGCAATGTGGATCTGCAAGTATCCAATGTAACCTTCCAAGAAGCAATAGTGTGACTTGCTAGCCAACCACTCCAGTATTTGGTCAATCAATATAAGGGGTGATAAACACATATTTTATTCATTAAGAAACCCTTATATTTAGTCATTTACACTCTCCATATTCTTAATTGATTGAGTTTGACATGATTTTGTGAGTTTGAGCTCAAATTGGTCCTAATTGAATATTTTCAGCATTATTGAGATTTTACACTGTTTCTGTATTTTGGTCATAACTTGAGTTCCTGATATCTGACAATCATGAATTTTATCTTGTAGGAAAGCTAAGAGGAAGCTCTACAACTTTGATGAAGAGCTCAAAGTCCGATTCAGATGTCTAAGGGACCTAAGTTTACATGGAAGTCAGAATACGGGTTCTGTCAGTAGAATCCGAACAGTGTGCACTCATAAAATCATATCTCAAGATGTAGTAATGGAGATGGGCTGAAATTTGGACAGTGGATAGTCAAGATCCAAATAAACAACTTTCCTGAAGAACACATTTTGAGAAAAAGAAGTCTAGTAGGTCATTTTGAGCTTGCAAGTTGGAACAGAGGTGCTGAAGTTGGGTTTGAGCAACATACGGTATTTGGGACATATCTTGGGCTTAAGGAAGCCAAATTTGACGAACCAGCTATCCATTTTATAGCCAAGACAAGGATCTACAACTTTCATGAAGAACACTTTTCATGAATCTGAAGTATAGTGGGTCGTTTTTGGTTTCCAAGTCAGACACGAAATTTTCGTCCTCAACCACCCACTCATCCATCCACTAATCCACTCATCCACTCATCCACTAACTCACCCACTCATCCACTCATACACTAATCCAACCACTTAACCACTCCACCCACCCATCCATTAATCCATCCACTCATTCATCCACTCACCCACTCAACCACTCATCCACTCAACTAACCCACTCAACCAATATTTAATCCACTCCACTCAAACCAACCCACTTAACCACTCACCCACTCAACCAATCCACTCAACCACCCCACTCCACTAACCCACTCATCCATCCACTCACCTTTGTCATTTTGTTACCCTAGACTTCTATAAAAGGGCACCATTGGTTATCATAGGGAGGAGGGAACTCTCCTTCATTTTCTCTCACTTTTTCTTGTGATTTCTTTCTAGCTATGTGTAACTAAACCTCCTCTTGGTTAAGGGGTGATGAAACCGCTAGTATTAATGTTGTAAACTTTGCATATTTGATTATTTCAACACGCTTATGTTTTTATTCATATATTTCTGAATCTATTGTTGGTATGAAAGTTTTTGTACTTGTTCCTACTTTCAAAGTAGTAGATCTAGGTTTATTATGCGGCGGTTGCGGTAGTAGATCTAGTGGGATGTATGATGTTCATGTGGGTATAATTATCTTTGTGCTATTGGCCAGTTATAAAAGAGGTAGATCTGGGTTTATTATGCGCGGTTGCGATATTAGATCTAGAGAAATATATGTTCTAAGTAATTTAATCCCTTGTGTGATTAGACCTTAGTGTAATTGATTTTCTAAATCTTAATGCAATTGTTGGATAGTTGTAAGAAGCGGTTGCTTTATGACTAATCGGTGATTAGGAGTTGATTTGAGCGGTTGCTAAATTGGCCAACACGTAAGGAAAACAGAGATTTACTCTCACAATTGCATAAAAACATAATTGAGCATGTTGGAATAAAAGGATATGTGGATTTACATTATCATATAAATCTAGTGGTGGATTCAATCTCTTAACCAATTTTCTTATATTGTTAATTTCAGTTTGTTTATTGTTATCTTTGAAGTCACTTCATTGTTCATCAAAACTCCAAAACCCCCTTTTATCTTGTTTATTGTTAATCGAGTCTAAATTGGGAATTGTTTAATAGTGTTAATTGAATTGGTTCTCTGTGGATCGACTTACTTACTAACTACAACTAGTTGTAAGGTTTTTATTTTCTCGTGGGCCCGACAACTGTTTTTTATCTTAATTTTAATCACTACATCCGCACGCATCGAATTTTTGGCGCCGTTGTCGGGAACCAATTTTTTCAATTACACTATTAATTTATTTCCTATTTTTATTCTGTTTTTATTTTATTTTATTTTATTTTATTTTTAATCTTTCTTTCTCGAGTGTTTTGTAGGTGTTGATGTCCTTTGAAGGAGTAGACGAAGGATTGCTAAATTTGAGGAACTATATTGATCAACTCACTTCACATCCTCAATTTCCTTCCATCCGGCTAACTTCCAACTCACACCGCCGACATTGAAGTCGCCTGTTACATTGATCTATCAAGTTCGGAGACATTTGAGCCATCCGAAATATCCGAAGAAGTGACAATGGCGTAAAACACTTTAAGGGCATTGGGTGCTCCAGATCTAGATCAACAAATGACCTCTTTGCATAGACATTCTTGAAAATGAAGAGGCATTTGAATTGAAATCCGGTTTAATCCATCTCTTGCCATCTTTCAATGGATTACCCGGAGAGACCCCAACAAGCACTTGAAGGAAATCTATGTGGTATGTTCTAGCATGAAACCTACAGAATTCATGTAGAGCAAGTCAAGTTGAGAGCTTTTCCATTCTCATTGAAAGACTCACTAAGGAGTGGCTTTACTACTTGCCACCCGGATCCATCCAATCATGGCAGACATGGCCCGAACTTTCCTAGACAGATACTTCCCTCGCCTCAAAAGTCGCAACAATCGAAAAGAAATCAGGTATTCAACAAAGGCATGGGGAATCACTCCATGACTACCGGGAGAGATTTAAGAAGCTATGTTTCAGTACCTCATCATCAAATAAGTGAGCAACTTTTAATTCAAGATTTCTATGAAGGCTTACAAGTGATGGATCGCAACATGATTGATGTTTAGCTAAGCGGAGGAGCATTGATTGATAAAACTCCTCAAGAAGCTAGAAACTTGATCTCAAGAATGACCGCCAATACTCAACAATTCTACTCTAGAAATGACACTTTGGAGTAAGAGTAGTGAAAGAAGTAGAGACAACCAAGATACAAAGAAAGAAATGACTCAATTGACTCGCTATGGTTCACGGTTAATGGATTCGTGTAAAGCACCGCTTCATACTTGTGGGATCATTGTTCATCCGGACATCCCACCGATATATGTCCCACTCTCCAAGAAGACACAAATGAGGAGGTAAGAGCAAAGAGGGATATCTTTGGACTTTCAAAAAATTACAACCCCTACTCAAACACATATAATCCTGGTTGGAGGGATCATCCAAATTTCAGCTATGCAAAGCAACCTCAAAATCAACCTCCACTTATGGACCTCCGAATTCCAACAAAGGCAAGTACCTTTCCCTCGAGACAGCAACAAGTTCAAGCTCCTAAGCAATCTGAGCCTTCATTAGAGGAGCTAGTAAAACAAATGGCCACTAATAATTTGCAGTCCCAACAAGAAACAAATGCAACTATACAAAGTTTCAAACAAGAAACAAGGACTGCAATCAATAACTTGCAGAATCAGATAGGGCAGTTGTCCACAGAATTCAACAAGTTTCAAAGCCAAGCTTTAGGGAAACTACCCTCACAGCCAGAAGTGAATCCGAGGAAAAATGCTAGTGCTGTCACATTGAGAAGCGGAAAGACGATGGATGAGCCTACCTCTCTTCCACCAATCATTCAAGAGAAGGATGAACCACCCAAAGAAGCAAATGATAAGGGGCAAACTTCCAAAACCCCTAAGGTAAGTATTTCTGAACCCCTTCCTAAATATGTCACTAAAGCTCCTTTTCCTAGTAGGTTGGTTAAAACCAAGAAAGAAGAAGCAGAAAAAGAAATACTTGAGACTTTTAGGAAGGTAGAGGTTAATATCCCTTTGTTAGATGCCATTAAGCAGGTACCTAGATATGCAAAATTTTTGAAAGAATTATGCACTAACAAGAGGAAGTTAAAAGGAAATGAAAAGGTCCAAGTGGGAGAAAATGTTTCAGCTGTAATTAAAAAGAAACTCCCAACCAAATGTAAGGACCCTGGCTCATTCACCATTCCATGCACTATAGGTAACACAAGGTTTGAAAGGGCAATGCTTGATTTAGGTGCATCTATAAATGTCATGTCATATTCTATTTATGCATATTTATACTTGGGTCCTTTGGAACCTTCTGGTGTTGTTATTCAATTGGGCTGATAGATCTAATGCATACCCTAAGGGTGTGGTTGAAGATGTTTGGGTACAGTGAATGAATTAGTGTTTCCGGCAGACTTCTATGTTTTGGACATGGAAGAGGATGAGTCTCCCAAATCTGCTCCTATCTTGCTAGGAAGACCATTTTTGAAGACTGCACGGACAAAAATTGATGTGCACTCAAGAATTCTAACAATGGAATTTGATGGGGAATTAATTAGATTCAATATTTTTGAAGCTATGAGATACCCAAGTGATGTGCACTCTGCTTGTTTAATTGATTCTTTTGATCCTTTTGATTCTTTAATTTCTCAGCTTTTGATATCGACCATTTTGATGCTCTTGATACAATTCTAACTCATAGCTTAGATGTACAGGGAGGAAAAGAAGAAGAGTGAAGAAGAGCCATGGAGTGAAGACATTGATGAAATTGTTGTTTGCCTTTACAAGAGCTCTCTTCCACCTGTAAGAGCATGAGATAACTTTTGTTGATTTACCCGTTACTACTCATATACCTCAACTTTCACAGTTGTGCACACGAATTGGGCCGAAAGCACTACCCGATCATCTTAAATACATCTTCTTGGGGAGAAGGACACCCTTCCAAGAATAATTGCAAAGTCACTCACCCAAGAGCAAGAAGAGAAATCGTAGTCGCTTTGCAGAACATAAGACACCATTGGTTGGTCAATAGGCGATATCAAGGGTATTAGTCCCTCCGTTTGTATGCACAGGGATATTAATGGAGGAGGATACTAAACCCGTGAGAGACCCTCACGGAGATTGAATCCTCCCATGATGGAGGTTGTGAAAAAGGAGATACCGAAGCTCCTAAGTGTGGGGTGATCTACCCCATTTCGACAAAGAAGTGGGTAAGCCCGGTCCGGTAGTACCAAAGAAATCGGAATTACTGTGGTAAGAAATGCTGAAAATGAGCTTATTCCCACTAGGTTACAGACATGGTGGTGTGTTTGTATTGATTACAGGAAGTTGAATGCCGCCACGAGAAAAGACCACTTTCCTTTACCTTTCATTGATCAAATGTTAGAAAGATTAGTGGTCATTCTTATTATAGTTTTCTGGATGGTTTTTCGTGTTACAATCGAATTCCATAGCTCCAAGACCAAGACAAGACTACATTCACTTGTCCATTTGGTACCTTTGCATATAGGCGAATGCCTTTTGGACTCGCAATGCACCAGAACTTTCTAAAGATGCATGATGAGTATATTTTCTGATTACATTGAAAACATCATTGAGGTTTTTATGGATGACTTTAGTGTCTTTGGAAATGATTTTGAAAATTGTTTGGAACATTTAACTTTGGTGCTTAAAAGATGCATTGACACTAACCTGGTACCGAATTGGGAAAAATGTCATTTCATGGTGAATGAAGATATTGTGTTAGGTCATGTAATTTCTCGCTAGGGAATTGAAGTAGATAAAGCTAAGGTAGAACTCATGCATTCTTTGCCACCACCCACCAAGCGGGAGATTCGTTCTTTTATTGGTCATGCAGGTTTCTACCGGAGATTCATTAAAGACTTTTCTAAAGTCTCATTGCCCCTTGCGACTTCTTCAAAAAGATGTTAATTTTAACTTTGATGAGAAATGTATGGAAGCTTTCAATAAACTCAAGAAGTTGTTAATCGTTGCACCTATCATCGTGCCACCCAACCTGGGAGTTACCTTTTGAACTAATGTGTGATGCCGGTGACTTTGCATAAAGAAGAACTGTCTTGGGACAACGAGTTGATAGAGTTCCTTATGCCATTTACTATGCATCAAGGACTCTAAATGATGCTCAACTTAATTACTCAACCACAGTAAAAGGAACTTCTAGTTGTTGTATTTGCTTTAGAAAAATTTAGATCATATCTAATTGGTTCTAAAGTGATTGTGTTTTCAGATCATGCACCTTTGAAGTATCTTCTAACAAAGAAAGAAGCAAAGCCTAGATTGCTTCGATGGATTTTATTGCTCCAGGAATTTAACTTGGAGATTAAAGACAAGAAAGGGAGCGAAAACTTGGTGGCCGATCACTTGAGTAGATTGGTAATCGAAGAGAAGAAATGCCTATCATGGAGACTTTTCCTGATGAATATTTGATGGTTGTCAACACCATAATCCCTTGGTATGCCGACATTGTTAACTACCTGGTTACTAAGGACTTTCCTGAGGGTTTGAACAAGGCCCAAAGAGATAAATTAAGGAGTGGTCAGAATACTATATCCGGGATGACCCGTACTTATGGAAGCATTGTGCAGATCAAGTCATTAGGAGGTGCATTCCTGATTCTGAGACACACTCCATCCTCTCCTTTTGCTACACCTATGCATGTGGAGGATACTTTGGCAGTAAAAGGACAGCCAATAAAGTGCTTGACGGTGGTTTCTATTGGCCTTCAATTTTCAAAGACGCTTACAACTTCTGTAAGTCTTGTGACCGCTGTCAGAGAACAGGTAATATTGGTCCTCGTAATCAAATGCCTCAGACTCCGATCATTTTTGTGGAACTCTTTGATGTGTGGGGTATTGATTTCATGGGACCATTCCCTCCTTCATTTGGTTTCACATACATTCTTTTATCTGTTGATTATGTGTCTAAATGGGTGGAAGCAAAAGCCACTCGATCTGATGATTCTAAAACTGTTACAGATTTTGTTAAGTCACATATTTTCTCCAGGTTCGGGACCCCAAGGGCTATCATCAGTGACCAAGGGACCCATTTCTGCAACAAAACCTTTGATACTCTATTGATGAGATATAGAGTAATGCACAGAATTTCCACTCCTTACCATCCACAGACAAATGGGCAAACTGAAGTGTCCAACCGGAGATTAAGTCAATCCTTGAAAAGACAAGTGAATCCCTCAAGAAAGGATTGGAGCACTCGACTTGAAGATGCTTTATGAGCTTATAGGACTGCCTATAAGACTCCCATCGGCATGTCACCATTTCGGTTGGTGTATGGAAAGCCCTGTCATTTGCCCGTTGAGTTACAACATCGATCTTACTGGGCCATTAAACAAGTTAATATGGAATTGGAAGGTGCTTGGAAAGCAAAGGAAGTTCCAGGCATACAGGAATTGGAAGAACTAAGAAATGAGGCCTTTGAGAATGCCCTGATTTATAAGACTAAAGTTAAGGCATTCCACGACCAATTGATTTCCAGAAACAAATTTCACAGAGGACAAAAAGTCCTGCTATTCCAATCAAGACTCAAATTATTTCTAGGTAAACTGCGTTCTAAGTGGATTGGGCCGTTTGTGGTAACTAATGTTTTTCCTTTTGGTGCAGTTGAGATCGAGTGAAATTTCGGCAAAGCATTTAAGGTCAATGGTCATCGTCTCAAACCATATCATGAACTTCCCGACAAAGGCAGAGATGGAAGTGATGACCCTCATCCTTCCACAATATGAGGAGCATTGAAAGTATCATCATGTCGGCCGAGGACAATAAACTAAGCGCTCATTGGGAGACAACCCAACCAGATTTGCTCTCTTTATCCCTTTTTATTTTGTGTTTTCATTAGTTTCTTAGATTATGTTTTTATCTGTTTGTTGGTTGTAAGCATTTGAATCTCTAAAAAAAAAAAAAAAAAAGAAAAAAAAAAAATTGTGTGTGCCCGACAATAAGGTAGGTAGTGCTATTAAATTTTGTCACTCGGAAGCATGTGAAGGTCACTTTTCTTCAGCGACAACAACTGTGAAAATCTTGCAGTATGGATTTTATTGGCCTACTTTATTCAAGGTCTGTTACACCTTTTGCAAAAGTTGCGGAAATTGGTCAAAAAGGTTCTGCTTTGAGATTATCATCTGCACCTACTCCTTGAAAAATTGAGATCTAGGTGGCGCGGTTCTTTTGCTGTCAAACACGTGTATCCTCTGGGGCCGTAGATATTGAGGATCCTAGGAATGGTAATGCGCTTAAAGTTAATGGACAAAGACTCAACCATTCCTGGAAAACCAAGTTCTTAAGTTTTTTTTTTTTTTGTGTTGCTGGTTAAGTGGCGATACGGTACTCTGCGTGACTCTCAAGTCGGTTTATTTTTCACTTTCCCAAAATAACTCAATCCTTCTTCTCCTTCAAAATGGATGTCATTCTTTCAAACCTGAGAAAACATTTTCCTTCTCTTCCTCAAAATGCTCTGAGAAAAATCTACAAAGTTCGATGTGAAAGATTGAGACTGTTAATGCACAAAGGTATGCCAGAAGATGTACGCTGGATAATTGAAGCAAAGGTTCGATTAGCAGGTGAGTCCTCAATTTCATTTGACTCATATATGCCCGGTCTTGGAAGAAGTTCATATTCTAAAAGGAGAAGAGCAAAAAGGTTACAAGTCTGTCACAAATGTGGACGATGGAACTGTAACAAGCGATGTCATACTTTGGGGATGGTTTCCGCAAATAGAGAAGATAAAATTTTCTTCATTAAGAATGGACTGAGTAAGGAGTCATTAGATGATATCTTATCGACTCTTGAGACGCATTCTTGTGGATTGGTGCATCGTGAAATTCTTAAATTGTGGAATCTCTTCAAGGATGAAGAAAAACGCTACGAGCCTTGGGAATCGACTCTAAAAGACTCTCGTTTGCCAATTTTTAAGAAAATTGGATGGGAAGCTTATCCTCGACTCATAGAAGACGTTTAAGCCAAGCATCGGACGTTAAACCGAGAGGCGGATGTGAGCCACATCCACAAACAATCTATACATATCATCTTCTTCTTCTTCTTCATGTCATCTCTAAAAAAAAATCAAAAAAAACAAAAAAAAAAAAAAAAAAAAAAAAAAAAAAAAAAAAAATTTATGTATACGTCTTAGGGTTGGCTTTGGTAACACATATCGTGAATGGGGAAATGCATGCATCCCGATCCACCTTCTTAATTGAAAAACAAAGAAGGTAGATTGTATCCCACATGTGAGGCACCAATCGTATTATGGCCACTTGTCCCTTTTGGGAGCCCTATGTTGCGCCGGTCTTGAATGGGTCGAATATCGGTCAACAATGCTTTGGCACAAAGCCGAAAGAGCGTACTACCTCAATCCCAATCTTAAGTAAGTATACATTCATCTTTCATCAAGTTTTTCTAACAATTTCAAAAAAAAAAAAAAGAGAGGACGTGATGTCTCATCGCACTCATGACGCGGTAAAGATAAAGATACGCCATGGACACTGTACATACAGTATGTCATCATTTTCTATTTCTTTTATCTTTGTATCATTTTGTTGTATTTTGATTTTTGTACGACGATCCTTTGAGCAGGGGTCCTTCAGGGGGTTTCTAGACTTCTTTACCTTGATGGTTTTCTTGAAGTCAAACAAAAAAAAAAAATAAAAATAAAAAAAATAAAAAAGTAAAAAAAAAAAAAGGAGAAAAGATTCTGTGTTTCTTAATTTCAACCTTTTCGACAACAAACCAACCTACCCTCATAGGTGCAATTATTCCCTTTCCATTCTTTTTCCTACTTAAACACTCCATTTTCTCCATTTTCCTTCAACTCAGAAACACTCAAAGGGAGGAAGAGTATAGAATGGGGCCTTCTATTCGTAACCTCAAAAATGTCTATGTTTTTTGTGGGTCGAGTTATGGGAAAGGATTAGAGTTTGTAAACGCAGCTAGCACTCTTGGTCAATCACTTGCTGCGAGGAATATTCATCTTGTATATGGGGAGGTTGTCGTGGGTTAATGGGGGCTGTATCACTTGTTTGCTTTTATAGGAGGCAGTCAGGTTTTAGGTGTTATTCCTAAACCTTTGGCTGAAAATTACATCACTGGAAAGACAGTTGGAGAAGAAATTCAAGTAACATCTATGCATGGACGAATGAAAACAATGGTTGACAATTCTGATGCATTTATTGTCTTACCAGTGGTTTTGGTACTTTAGAAGAAATTTTTCAAATTGTCTCTTGGGCCGAACTAAACATCCACCATAGACCCATTGGTTTGTTGAATGTTAATAATTTCTTTGATCTTTTGTTATCTTTTCTTGACAAAGTTATGGAACGTAAATTTATCACTCCTTCAAGAAGACAACTTCTTATCTCTCGCCTCCACTATTGATGAGCTCATTGATAAATTAGAAGCTTTTGAGTATGTACCGATCCTAGATTAGCTCGGATAGATTAGTCAACAGAAGCGTTAAAAGGAAGTAACAAGAAACAAAAGCCAGATCTGCGACTTCATCTTTAATGGGTTTGATTTTATTGTACCTTGTTTCTATTTAAATGTGTCAGCTTTCTCCAACAGGTAATATCTTCTGTCATTTACTCATCTATATTTTAACATTGAGGACAATGTTGTGATTTAGTTGAGGGGGAAGGATAGTTGACCCAAAAAAAATATATATATATATATAAAAATAAAAAATAAAAAAAAAATTTGTTGTGTTGTTTGGAAAGTATGATATGATTGTCATGTACTTATTACATCAATTAGTGATGGCAGAGTAAGAAGTAATTTTACTCTTGAGACGCATCTTAATTGGTGGCGAGTAAGGAGTTTTTTAGGTAGTAACTAATTAGTACTAAAGTTTTATTGTTTGATTTCTTTTCGAGTCGATGCGATCGACAAGTGTGTTTCTTTTTCGCTTGGCGTTGATTCACTTCTTATCGTGTTGTGTTGCTCTTTTCTATATCTCTTTTCACATTGAAGGCAATGTTATATTAAGCGTGGGGGAGAGATTTCAGCATGTTCTTTTTGTAAAAAAAAAACAAAAAAAAACAAAAAAAAAGAAAAGAAAAAAAAAAGGGAGTTCATTGCATGATTGAATAACTTTTCTCCCTTCTTGAACTGATATGCTTGGTGATGGATGATTAAATTGATGAATTGAGTTTGATGGATGCATACCTTGTGAGATTTTGAGCCTAATGGATGGATTCAACATTTATGCCATTCTCTTCTTTCTTGTGTGATTTTCACTCATGTTAATGACCACTCTAGAACTTGCTTTGATTCTTTTTGAGGCTACATTTCACTTGCATGCATGAACATGATTGAGGCCCTCTTTCTTAATTAGCTAGTTTAACCAAATAGCCAACCTTGTTTTCAATATGATATCAAGCACTCTTTTGACTTCTTGAAAATTCTCTGATTCCTGCCAACCTTGTATATTTTCCTTTGCTTAACCCCTTTGAGCTTATTTGACCATTCCTTATTTCTAGCTCATTATGTACCTTAAATGAAAAATCGTGTTCTTATTTTACCTTAGGGAATAAAAGAACATTAGCTTTGTTAATGGATGAGTTTTTGAACAAGTGTGGGGGTGTGTATACAAAATGGTTGTTGAAAAAGGAAAGAGTGCCTAAAAAAAAAGAGAAAAAAAAGAAAAAAAAAAAGAAAAGGATTGGGAAATGAATATGTAAAGGGATATACATTAGAGTTGGGATGAACTTTTATGCTTGTTATTTGAACTCAGCTCTCATTTGCTTTTATTCTCTTTGGTATTTATCCTCTCATATCCATTTTATCCTCTTCTGTTACCTTAACCTCACTACAACCTTGAATAAAGTCCTCATGATTTGTGTATGCATGTGTTTTGAGTAGTGGAGAAGTAGAAGATAAGCAAGCTTATGGTAGTGTAATTTTCATGGGTTGAATTGAGTGAAATACCTACTTTTTAAACACTTGAGAGATTGAGAGGAATCTTGTGAAGATCTATCATTCTCGATTCATGTTGAAGATACCTTGCTTGTTGGTTTGAGATGTGGAGAATTGTTAACTCATGAATGTTTTGATCCCTTGAACCTTTGGTTGTTCTTCTTGATTGTAAAATTTTGGGTTCTTGAATGTCGTTGGAATTTAAATTTTTGTTAATCTCTTATGTCCTTGTTTTGGTCTTGAGTTTTGCCCAGAGTGCAAAAAGCTAAGTGTGGGGGGAATTTGATAAACACATATTTTATTCATTAAGAAACCCTTATATTTAGTCATTTACACTCTCCATATTCTTAATTGATTGAGTTTGACATGATTTTGTGAGTTTGAGCTCAAATTGGTCCTAATTGAATATTTTCAGCATTATTGAGATTTTACATTGTTTCTGTATTTTGGTCATAACTTGAGTTCCTGATATCTGACAATCATGAATTTTATCTTGTAGGAAAGCTAAGAGGAAGCTCTACAACTTTGATGAAGAGCTCAAAGTCCGATTCAGATGTCTAAGGGACCTAAGTTTACATGGAAGTCAGAATACGGGTTCTGTCAGTAGAATCCGAACAGTGTGCACTCATAAAATCATATCTCAAGATGTAGTAATGGAGATGGGCTGAAATTTGGACAGTGGATAGTCAAGATCCAAATAAACAACTTTCCTGAAGAACACATTTTGAGAAAAAGAAGTCTAGTAGGTCATTTTGAGCTTGCAAGTTGGAACAGAGGTGCTGAAGTTGGGTTTGAGCAACCTACGGTATTTGGGACATATCTTGGGCTTAAGGAAGCCAAATTTGACGAACCAGCTATCCATTTTATAGCCAAGACAAGGATCTACAACTTTCATGAAGAACACTTTTCATGAATCTGAAGTATAGTGGGTCGTTTTTGGTTTCCAAGTCAGACACGAAATTTTCGTCCTCAACCACCCACTCATCCATCCACTAATCCACTCATCCACTCATCCACTAACTCACCCACTCATCCACTCATACACTAATCCAACCACTTAACCACTCCACCCACCCATCCACTAATCCATCCACTCATCCATCCACTCACCCACTCAACCACTCATCCACTCAACTAACCCACTCAACCAATATTTAATCCACTCCACTCAAACCAACCCACTTAACCACTCACCCACTCAACCAATCCACTCAACCACCCCACTCCACTAACCCACTCATCCATCCACTCACCTTTGTCATTTTGTTACCCTAGACTTCTATAAAAGGGCACCATTGGTTATCATAGGGAGGAGGGAACTCTCCTTCATTTTCTCTCACTTTTTCTTGTGATTTCTTTCTAGCTATGTGTAACTAAACCTCCCTTGGTTAAGGGGGTGATGAAACCGCTAGTATTAATATTGTAAACTTTGCATATTTGATTATTTCAACACAGTTATGTTTTTATTCATATATTTCTGAATCTATTGTTGGTATGAAAGTTTTTGTACTTGTTCCTACTTTCAAAGTAGTAGATCTAGGTTTATTATGCGCGATTGCGGTAGTAGATCTAGTGGGATGTATGATGTTCATGTGGGTATAATTATCTTTGTGCTATTGGCCAGTTATAAAAGAGGTAGATCTGGGTTTATTATGCGCGGTTGCGGTATTAGATCTAGAGAAATATATGTTCTAAGTAATTTAATCCCGGTGTGTGATTAGACCTTAGTGTAATTGGTTTTCTAAATCTTAATGCAATTGTTGGATAGTTGTAAGAGCGGTTGCTTTATGACTAATCAGTGATTAGGAGTTGATTTGAGCGGTTGCTAAATTGGCCAACACGTAAGGAAAACAGAGATTTACTCTCACAATTGCATAAAAACATAATTGAGCATGTTGGAATAAAAAGAATATGTGGATTTACATTATTATATAAATCTAGTGGTGGATTCAATCTTTGAACCAATTTTCTTATATTGTTAATTTCAGTTTGTTTATTGTTATCTTTGAAGCTGTTCATTGTTCATCAAAACTCCAAAACCCCCCTTTTACTGTTTATTGTTAATCAGAGTCTAAATTGGGAATTGTTTAATAGTGTTAATTGAATTGGTTCTCTGTGGATCGACCCTTACTAACTACAACTAGTTGTAAGGTTTTTATTTTCTCAAATATGGGCCGACAACCTGTTTTTATCTTAATTTTAATCACTACATCCGCACGCATCAAGGGGGTAATGGTATTTATGTGTAACCTGATTGAGCCTTGTGTAATCAATGCAGACTCTCTAACTATTTTGTACCCTTGTAGGAATCAAGTCATTCTTTTGATTGGCCACAACAGTCACTCTAGATTTCTTGGGGATAACCTACACCAGGCTTACCTATTGACTGTCAGATATGGGATAGATAATGTCAGCCAGCAGTAGCTTGGTCATCTCTTTCTTCACCATATCCAAAATTAGTGGATTCAGTCTCCTCCAGGGCTGTCTCACTGGTTTAGCTTCATCCTCAAGTAAAATTTTGTGCATACATATAGAAGGGCTAATGCCAGAAATATCCGCCAGTGTCCATCTGATGGCCCTCTTATGCTCTCTCAAAACCTGTAACAATCTTGTCTTTTGTTAAGTAGGGAGGTTTCTAACTACAATCACCGGAAGCTACTTATTACCTATCAAGTATGCATACTTTATGTGCTCGGGTAATGGCTTCAATTCCAATTTTGGTGGCTGCACAATAGAAGGTAATAATCTAACGAGTTGCTGCTACTGCCTGAACCTCTGCATATATATCACCTGTTGTACAATTTGCTAACACAGGAACATATTCATCATATACCAAAAATATAGAAATTTTAGAACATACAGAATACAACTTATCACCATCATAACTAGCACACAAATCACAGCACATAGAGTCACCAAAATCAACAATCTCAAGAAATTCCTCACACAAGTCAGCATACGAATTATTAACCAAATCATCAATTAAATCAATATGAAAAATAGAACATTCCTCCATGGGATGTTTCATAGCATCAAGAATATTAATCCTCACAATGGAATTTCCAAACTCCATGGATAGAACTCATGTGTGCACATTAATCTTTGTCTATGTTGTTTTAAGGAAAAGTCTCCCTAGAATAAGGGGAGTCTTGTTGGATGATCTCTCCATCTCCAAAATGTAGAAGTCAGCTGGGAATATCAGTTCATTCACCTGGACCAGCACATCCTCCACCAAACCAGCTGGGTAAGCATTACTCCTATTAGCTAGCTGGATCACCACACCTATAACATGCAAAGGACCAAGTTCAAGAGAATTAAAATAGACATATGCATTACATTAATGGAAGTACCTATTGTAACACCCCAATTTTTGATAAATTACAGTAACGACTAAACTGTACTATTTTGTAAATTCTGTGTGTTGTAAATTTATTTTAACTGCTATGTGAATGTTTTGGATCTTTGTGTATGAATTACTCCGAGTCAGGAAAATAATAATTTTCCCAGGCCAGATGAATTTTTGAACTGTTCAGTGGGGCCTGGGGATCTTACTAAACCCGAAACCGAAATAAGTATTCGAAAATCTTCGTTGTTTGACAATTTATCTAGATACGCGTTATTATTGAACCACAAAAAATTTAATTTTTATCGCAGTAAATTTAGACAGTAAAAATTAGTTTTTATCGCAGTAATTTTTGTCAATTTGAAATTAACTACAAGTTAAAATCTACGTAGAGAAATAGACGTAGGTAAAATTATAAATCTATTTACCTTAGACAAAATCATAAATCTATCCACCTTAGGTTAAAGTTATAAACCTATTTACATTAGGTTAAAGTTGTAAATTTATTTACCGTCGGTTAAAGTTATAAAAATTTATTTACCCTAGGTTAAAGTCATAAATCTATTTACCTTAGGTTAAGGTTATAAATCTACTTACTGTAAGTGAAATCATAAACCTAATTACCTAGTCCTAGTAATTAAGTTTTCTATTTACCTAGATTCTATAATCATGTTGGTGGACCTAGTATGTTTAAAGTAGAAACCAAAGAGGTAAAACACTTTGACCCACGTACAACTCATGCATTTCATTATAACATGGAATGGGATTCTTTTGTTGGTGAATTCCACCAAGGCCACATGGCCATGTCCATCAAGAAGGTGAATGATTCTTCAAATAATGCATAATAATGCATTCTATCATTTATGATCACTTGGAGTTTAGTCATCCTTCAACTACCTTGTCTCCCACTCAAATATTCAATGAATTTCCATCCATTCACTCCATGTAACTCCAAGACAATGCACATGATTTTTAGGCTATCATTTTGATTCCATCACACTTAATCATACACTTTAAATGAGCTAAGATGCACCACCTTGTCTCCTTGAGTGCTCCACCAAGCAATTATCACAAATCATCCACCCACTCCTCCAATGCACCACATGGCTATATATAGTGTAGGAGACCTCTCCACTTAATTTTCCATCACTCCTATCTATTCTCTCCATTCTCTTTCTTCAAGAACACAAGAACTCAAAGAAGAACTTCATCTTTTCTCTCATTTCTTGAGCCATTCGCCACCACTCCCAAATCACACTTCCACTCTTCAATAATTTTATCCAACCTCATTTCCTAAAGCTAAACACCATTCCAAACATCTTTCATGTTGTGAGTTTCTTCGAAATCAACCATCTTGAGCTTGAAATCAAGGTTAAAATTTCTACCCTATTAGGTAAAATTCTTGTTTCCTATTTCTAAATTTGTTTTTAAATTTCTAAGCCATGTTTGATCCATGGTTATTCTTTCTCAAGCTTAGTTTTGTATTTTGTAAATGTTTAAGCTTGATAGGTATTTTCTAGAAGCCACACAAAATTCTCCAAGGAAGCTTTCAAGAAGGATAGTCTTCAAAAGGTAAGAGAGAGATTTAATCTCATCAACTATTTTGGTAGTATGAAAATGGATTGTGTGTGGTGAAGAATCCATGAGGATTCATTTACTTGAATATTTATGGTTTTACTTTATTGTATGATTAGTTTTGATGTATGTATTTTCAAATGCTTGATTTGTTGAAGACATAGTAAATTTCGGTCACATGCCATTCAATATACTTTTAATCTAAAATTATTTTTCAAGCATAGATTTTAGAGGATTAAGTAACAAATTATTGGATTAAATATTTTACAAAGGAAAAGGAGATAGGAAATGATTATATATTTGGTTATGGAAAATAAATTAATTTTGGGCTAACAAGTCAAAAAAAATTGGTGTTTAGATTTATATATATATATATATATATATATATATATATATATATATTCTTAAAGGTAGTCTTAAAAGATTTATTTTATGAGAACTTAATTTAGTAATTTTTATTATGATAATTGAGAATACATTTTAAAATTTATTTAGCGCTCTAAGTACTTTATTAAAAAGGATTTTAATTTCGGAAAGTTTTCAAAAATTAATTTAGAACATCAAGAAATATCTTATACGGTGAAAAATGATTTAAAAATGTTACGTGCTTGAGAAAATGATTTAAAAATATTACACGAATGAGAAAATGATTTTAAAAACGTAGAAAAATAACTATGAGATTTGAAAACGTTGAAAAATATTTACGTGATAAAAAAAATGTGGGAAAATACCTACGCAATTTGAAAACGTTGAAAAATAATCATGAGATTATGAAAATGCGGTAAAATATTTACGCGATTGAAAATAACAGTGGTATGCTGTCGGGTTGGACCCGGTTATATTGAAGGATGGTACTGCCGAGTTATGGCACTTGACCATGTGATTTGATGATATTATGATATATGTGAATTTTTGAGTCTTGCACCATGTACTGAGGAGTATGTTGTTTTTGGTGTCATTGACGAGTTATACCTAAGAGGATGAATTACACCCCTGTTTGGGTGCGATAGGCGTAGTGTTGTTCATTTATTGAACTTGGAGGCATTGGTATGCGGAAATTTCACATGTGGACAGTTAGTAGCTCCTCTGGGCCGTGGTACCGAGCATGACACACTAGTGATCTTCACAAAGCACTATTCTTAATCACGATCTTGTTGGGGACGGTCTTGTAGAATACCTATAGTACACGATGAATTTGACTGTGTACTGTGCGAGCCACGACGAATTTGACTGTGTAGCACGTATTCACGTGGGCCGAGTTGATGACGTGTTTTTCCGAGATCATTCCCTCTGCTTGGTTGTGTTTAGCTCCATGGAGTAGGTTTGTGTTATGTACATGTGCATTATGAGTCTGCATATTATATTATTCTGATATATTCTATGAAATGTTATATATGTTGTAATAACATGTTTTGATGACATATTT
Organism: Ormosia emarginata; assembly: GCA_029884605.1. Classification (NCBI taxonomy): domain Eukaryota; kingdom Viridiplantae; phylum Streptophyta; class Magnoliopsida; order Fabales; family Fabaceae; genus Ormosia; species Ormosia emarginata. The sequence continues at coordinate 10,013,742 of JAQQTP010000066.1, read as the reverse complement.
GGTTGTATTTATCGTTTTCTATACTACCTGATGGTAATGATGACAGATTGTATCACCTCTTTGTATGTATTTTTGTGTTATTATTATGTATGGTAAAGACGGTGAAGAGGATCAACCTCTTAATTTTCTGTGAGAGAAGCAGCGAAGAACCCGAGGACCAAGTAAGAAGGAGGCGAGCCGTTAGATTTTCCTTACTGGTTGGCTTAATTGTTCTGTGGTGGTTATGTATGTACTGTATTCTTGGGTTTTCTTAGTCTGTTAGACTTGGGCAAGTCTATTATCTACTCTTTTGTGTCAAACGGTTTATGAGTTAATTTTTAATATTTTTTTTAAACAAAACCATATGGATATTATGGTATGTATGTAATAATGTATTTTATTTCATGTTCTTTTTTTTTAATTTTATTTAGTAATATTTTCCGCAAGAAGAAATAGCCATAAGACGAAGGTTGAAACAATAATGGAAGACGATTGGATTTGTATAGGATGATTATTGATCTTCTTAGAATACATAACTCAAATTTTACAACTCGTGTTGTACTTATTATCAAACGATTTATAACTTGGAAAGGTTTTTATTTTAATTTGTCGTAAATGTGATGCCCTACATCGGGGTGTTACACCTATGTCTAGCATGACATTCTCAAATCTACAATTTCATATTATGCAAGGAATTGTAAAAGTATCTGGATCCTTGCACTTCTGTGACACAGGCTGGATGAGGGTTGAAACATTTTGCCATATGTTGACTCTTTTATTGCCCTTCAGCCTTCTTTTGTTGTACACAGTTACTTCAAGAATTTGGCATATGGTATCTGCTTGATTGCATCCAATAGTGGGATGTTTACTTCCATTTTTTGAAAAGTTTCAAGTAGCTCTTTGTCTTTCTCAGTCTCTTCTATTTTTCTAGATTATGTATCTCTTTGTGAAAAAGGAAGAGCTATGGTAGGTTAAGACTTCTGTTTGACTCTAGCAACTGCTTTATCATCATCATTACCAGATTTCTAGGCTAGTGCACCAAAATCAGGTGCGACAACTACTGATGGCTTATGCAGTTGTTTGTTCACTGCTGGTTGGCACTCCACCTCCACTGTTTTTCTAAACCTCAGTATAATGGAACTCACATTCCCCTTTGGATTGGGAATTGTTTAGGAAGGGAGTTGGCCAGATCCTTGATTCTGTAATTGACTCAGAGTATAAGCTAACTGTCCAATTTGAGTTTCTAAGTTTTGAATTGAAACTGTATGTTGTTAGCGGTTATCTGCTTCATTAGATCGTCCAAAGTAGGCTTAGATTTTGTGGTTGCAGGACCTTATGGTTGTTGCTGGAAGGGCAATCTACTTAGTTCAGCCTGTTGTTGAAATTGTCATTGTCTCATTAGTTGTTGGAAAGGCTACTTATACTACTGTTATGGTGCTACATTCCCATATCTCAGGTTAGAATGATCTCTCCAGCTAGGATTGTATGTGTTGGAGAATAAATCACATCTTTGTTACTACTACTGGAAATCTGGTTTACTAGGAAAGACATCTGCTGCAGTAATAGATTAGTCTTAGAATGCAGAACTATCATCTTAAAGTGTAGGGCATGCATTTGTGGGGTGTGAAGGACAAGAATAGATACTATACACTCGAACAGGTCCTTGCACAGATGGTTGGTGCTTTTTTACTGCCAATTGTCTTATCAAAGAGGTCGGCTCATCAAGTCTATGTTCTAGTCTTTGTTGATTAGCATTAAAAAGTTGGACTTCATTGACTCCTCTGGTTACAGTTATCATTCTGGTACCAAATTGTTGTAAGTTGGCAGCCAAGTTTGTAATCAAGTCTCTGGCAGTAATTGGGGTTTTGTCAACTAAGGTACCTCTACTCGCAGCATCCACCATACTTTTATCCATTAGTAGCAAGCCTTCATAAAAATACTGGATCAACAGTTGATCACTAATCTACTGGTATGGGCAGCTTGCCCATAATTTCTTGAATCTCTCTCAATATTCATACAAGGTCTCACCACTCATCTGTCTGATCCCACATATATCATTTCTGATTGCAACAACTCTTGATGCAGGGAAAAACTTCTCCAAAAATAGTCTCTTCATGTCATTCCAATAAGTGATAGCTCTCGGTTTCAAGTAGTATAACTGGTCTTTGGCTACACCATCTAATGGAAATGGAAAGGCTCTCAGCTTGATATGTTCTTTTGCAATTCCTTGTGGTTTCATGGTAGAACAAGCCACGTGGAACTCCTTTAAGTACTTGTACGGGTCCTCTCCTACAAGGCCAAAAAACTTAGGCAATAAGTGAATTAAATCATATATAAGTTCAAAATCAGCATCCAGATCAAGATATTGAATGCACAATGGTTAATAGTTCACATCAGGTGTAGCTAATTCTTTTAAGGTCCTATTTTGCATGTTATCAGCCATAGGTGTAGTGCTTTCTATATGCTTACCTTTAGTTTCAAATTCAATGTTAGTCTCAACCTCAGATGTTATTCTTTCATTAGCCCTACGAGTCTTATTCAATACATGTAAGGTTCTTTCAATTTTAGAATCAATGTCAAGTATATGACTATCAAAAGACCTAGTCATGCATCAGATAGCACTATAGGGACTCAAAACTGAATCAAAACACAAAGACACAAAGCAATAGTAAAAATCACACAAAAACTCAATAGAAACTATATCTACAGATTTTTAAAAAATATGAGACAACCACAACATGAAAACTACACAAAAATGAAACTAAAAAATGCAATAAAAAAACTTAAAAATTGATAAAGTGGTCTAAACAATGGAATTTGGGTAAACCAGGGATGACCTCACAATATATTGTGAGCCTTGTTTATTAGGTCATTTTCCTTCACTTGATAAAGTTTTAGCTCATTTTGAGCATGTTTGTCTGTACAAAATTTAGAAAAATGACTTGAAATCACCTGTTTCTACATGAAAACCACCAAAATACAACAACAAAAAAGTTAATGAAGGTCTTGATATGATTAATTAGCACCTAATGATCCCCGGCAACGGCACCAAATTTTATTTGAGTGTCGAGTTCAACCAAATAATAAAATTCTAGTTCTACTGATAACTTGTAGCACAACGCAGCGAACCGAGTCGTTTCTTGAGGATCAAGATGCCAATCAAACTAAATCAAGGTCAAACAAGGGAGGAGATTGTGTATTCAGAATGTAAACGTAATAATTAAATGTAAGAAAAATCAAATTACAAAGCAACCAATCCAAGAAACTGTCAGAAACGTAGTTGGCTTGTTATCAATCATTAAACATGTATTTGGATTGAATTAATTGGTTAATTTGTGATTGAACGAAATCTATGCATCAAACACATAGAACTCAACACTAGATAATCACCTAGAATTTAACTAACAAATGATTTATAAACATGCGATCGCTAGATCCATGCAACCTATGCTAGTTTAACAATCAGAATTCAATTAACCTAGATTAACAAATCTGTCAACCTAATCATCTTCAATTCATGTGACAAAACTATAATTAATCAATCAAAATTTAATCATAAATCTCAATTAGGATTAAGAATCCAATCAGATCACATCACACAACAAAAATTTCTAATCATGCAATTCGAAATTCAAATCAAGAGAAGAAGAAGATAATTAATTCAATTCAAAATCGAAATACAGAATCTTATAGCCAAACCAGAATTTCCTTAAGATCTTTGGATTGATCTCGAATGTTTAGCTCTCCAAGGCTGTAAGACACGATTTGCAAAAGAAAGGAAAAAATTCTAGGTAGAAGAATCAAGTAGTATAGATTCGAGGTACTATCTATCTCGTGTCTCCTATTTATACAAAATATATGACTTAAAAAATAAGAATCATAATTTGTTCCTAGGTTAAATTTAATCCTCTGTCTCTTAGCTTTCTTTGGCCACTAAAATCACTTAATTTAGGCTTAAGATGAGATAATTATGCTTAAATCACTCTCAATGAGTTTCTCGACTAGTCAGCCAAATTCATAGGGGTAAAACACCATCAAAACGTTGTAGTTTCAATTAGTGATCTTCATAATAGTTTGATTCTTGTGTGTAAGCTTTCCAATGACACCAGTTTTAGCTCCAAAAGACTAATACAACCCAAGTTATAATGAGTTTCAGTAACAATACCCTTATTCAGACTTCCAAGCTCATTTCAATCCACTAGATATTTGATTTAGCTCTGGGGATCTCATGAAAGTTGTAGAGTTCTATCTTATCTTTTCTACAAAGCAAGATTTATAATTTTTAGATATCTAGAACTCAAGATATGACCAAAATATAGAAATAATATAAAATCCTAATAATGCTAGAAAGATCGATTAAGTCAAATTTGAGCTCAAACTTACAAAACATGACCAAACTCAATCAATTAAGTACATGGAGAGTATAAATTATTAAAAATTGGGGCTTATTAATGTATGAAATTTGTGATTATCAAATATATACTAGATAAGCATCTAGAATTTAATTAATCAAGGTTAAACGAATTAAGCACCCATTTAATCCTAAATTAACTTAAAATTCATAATCTAACCAAGCTAAACAATTCATTAAACACCTTTGATATATTATTTAATTTCTTCCATTCAATTGCTAATTAGATTCTTAGTCTTAGATCACATCAAGAAGCCTTAAGATGATCCATGAATTCTCTACTAGATAAGAATCCAGGTTTTAATTAATCAAGATTAAATGAATTAAGCACCCATCTAATCCTAAATTAGTCTAAAATCCAAAATTTAACCAAGCTTAAAAAACAACATCCAAGAAGCCATTGATGCATTATTTAGTCTCTTTAATCCTCATTAACACGTGGTAATTATGCAATTATCACATTAACATCCAAATCAAATTAAGCAATTCAATTCAAATTTAACAAAATCAAAAGAGGTAAAGAGAAACTTGCTTAATAAGTAAAAGCAAAACTTGATTAATAAGTAAAGAGAAACTTGATCAACAATAAAATATAAAATAATCAAAACAAGATCTTAAAATTAAACATCAAGATTGTCAATCTCTAGGATTGATTAGAAACATAAAAGAAAGAAACCTAGAGAGAAAGGAGAAGAAGAAGGATGAAGAGAGAAAGTGCAAGCAAGAGCAGCTAGAAAAAAATTATGATTGAGTTTTGTGGTTGCAGCTGCTATTTAAATAAATATCTCTAAAATATATCCAAGTTTTTCCTTAGCTTAGGGTTAATCCTCTTCCTCTTAAGTTTAATTGGACACCTAATTCACATAATGTGGACTTAGGGTGAGAGAGTTATGCCTAAAACATTCTTAACAACTCTTTAAACCCATCATCTGACTTCAAAGGGTGAAAACACCATCAAAAAGTTAACTTTTTATTAGTGGTCTTCATAAGAAGTGAAGATATATGTCTTAGATTTCAAATGACACCAGTTTCAAATCCATATCACACTTACAACCTAAATTATGGCCCAATCTTTGCACATCATCCAGGTTCCAATGATAATATCTCTGTTCTGAATTCATGGCCCAATCTGACCCACTAAGCATCTGAATCAGTTTTCAAGCTCTCATCAAAGTTGTATAGTTTTCTCTCAACTTTTCTACGAGATAAAATTCATCATTTTTAGATGTCTAGAACTCAAGTTATGTCAAAAATACAGAAATTATGTAAAATTCCTAATAATACTAAAAAATACAATTTAGTCCAATTTGAACTCAAACTTATAAAATATGGCCAAAACTAATCAATTAAGCATATAAGAGGTCTAAGAGACTAAATATGAAGGTTAGGTAATATATGAAAATTGTGTTTATAAGAGAAGCTTCCTATCACCTCCCTTAGCCTATGTGCTAACCTATCATTGGTTTCCCTTAGGGGTGACATTCCCTTTATTTGGTTAATGAGGTCTTTGTCTTATTGGATAGTGGGCTTGACTTTATTGGGCCCAAACCCTCGTTATGAACATTAACCCCAAGTCGGTGCTTTGATGCCTATCAAAGTGTCGACCTCCGTTATCATAGGGTTTGGACCAAGATCGAAGAATTTGTTCCGAAATGTGTTGCGAGTCCTCTAAGTCCAAGCTTTTTCAACTATCGACCACATACTTCGAGACATGCAAATGTCTAATAATATGGGTTGTGGGCATGCCTCCATGGTATTGACACAAGATACTGCGGAAAGACCTATTGGGTCATTGGGCCATCGTCCATGGCGGAAGTGGTTCATAGCAGAAATGGTCCCTGGTGAACAAAAGTGTGACCTTTAACTTGCCTGAGACGTTTATCCCAGTACACTGATGCCTCTTTGCCTACATAACTTCAACTTATTTGCCATGTGTCGCAAGGGAGTTCACTCATAGGCAGTCACTACTAGGTTTTAACACCTGGCAATTATTTCAAATTTGCTTCCTATTTTGTCCCTAAGCATGGGTGGCAATTGGCTCTGATGCTTGCCTATAAATAGGGGGTGATTGGAGCAGTTACTCACTTTTTGCTCCCTTTGCCTCTCAAACTTCTTTTAGATCTTTGTTTTCTCTTTTTTGTCCTAGTGAATCCCCGCAGTCTTCAACCACCATACACAACGGCTCACTACAACTTTTAGTGGGTTTCTCCATGAACAGTGTTGTGAATTTTCTACAAGCGTATGGATCGTTCAAGTAGTAAAATAAAGATCATTCCCTCAAGGATCGATTAATTACTAACTTTTACAATGACTTTGATTATTTAAGCGGTTAAAAATAATAGTGTAAGCTCAATTAAAATTAAGACGAAAATCAAAGTAATAAAGTAAACAAATAAATCTAGAAAAGTTAAGATTCAACCAAGATTTAAAGGCCTAAGACTAGGAATTTACTACACTACCCCTTATGATAAATTGTAATCATATCTTTGCTAATGTTCAATTATGTTCTTAAAGGCAGTTTGTCCTAAATTGCTTAAAGTCCAATTTCTTGGCACTAAAAACATGCTAAAACTCAATCAATCTCATTCTCATGGCAATTAATCCAAGTTCCAACCCATTAGGTTTTATGACAATCGTTTGCTCCTTAAAGGATTTAAGTTTATGTCTAGGTCTCAATTCCTAAGTTCAATTCTTAGATTATCTAGCAATTAGGTTTCTTTTTTCGATCATTCACCTAAAACATAAGATCATGTAAATATGGCCTGCAATGTACCACAAGCATGAAGCATACTAAGAATGAATCAAGAACAATAATTTTCCATTAACAAAGAATCAAATTAACAATTCAACATAGAAAAGTAGAGAGTTGCATCATAATCCTAGAAAAAGGAATTTAGCCATTCATGGGTAATGTAGCATAAACAAGAACAAAAGTTGAAGAGACAACTATAATTCTATCTTAAGAGAAGATAGAAAAGATGAAGAAGGAGAAGATGTCTTTAATGGTTGAACTTCAATTACTCTTGCACTTATCTTCAAAACCCTAGTCTTTAATCTTTAGTTGAGGAAAACTAAAACTCCCATTTGCCTCTCAAAGTCTGCCGTCGCAAAAATGTCTAAAAGGTTGTATGTTTCAGTTTAGGGATTTGCTCTATTTATAATAGTTTGGGGGCAAAACTGCCTATTTTTTACGCCAGGAAGCCTCACATGGCCGTGTGAGTACACGACATAGCTGTGTGCCATAAAAATAACGTAACTGCACCGTAAGTGAGACATGGTCTTGTGACCAAGAGACACGGTCGTGTCTCATAGTCAGAAGCCTTTCCCAAGTTAGACAGCGTCGTGTGAGATTGAGAGAGACGTTTCCCAAGTTAGACAAGGTCGTGTTTAACTCCTCAATCGCTTTTGAATTGACACAGAGCCCTGTCTAAGCTAAAATGGTCATCTTTTGTTCTAAAAATGCAATCTCTTCGTCTGCTTTTACTCTAAATGTGATAAACCTCTTTAATCTACAAAAACGAAGACAATGATAAGGATCCATCTAAAATTCTCCAATAAACATAATAATTTATCTGGTTTGAGACTTTAAAATATAGGCTTATCAAACAGCTTCCACACCACTCAAAGGTATTTCCCTTCCTTCCCTTTTCTTTTCCATTTTTCTGCATTATAGTTAGAATTAAGGACATGGGGAGTAGCAGAGAATAGAGGTCTTCTCTGGAAATTTTTGAGTAGCCATTACTTCCGCTGCTTCGTTTGGGGCGAGGAATGGTTTTCAAGGGTTTTATAACCCTAAGGGCGTAAAGAAGGCCTGAGACTAGCAAGTTTCAGACTCAAGGTAGCAAGTGTTCCACTGCTAATAAGCTCAAAGATATCCTTCTAGGGTACTGCCCATACTCCAAGATCAAAAAGGACTTAGAAAGGTATCTTGGGCCCATTAATAGCGATTCTAACTAATATTCTGCCTCTGTAGGTTTAGTTGTCTGTGCTCCAAATTCTTATATCATAAGTAGAAAGAAACTCACACACGAGCAATAGCAGAAGGAGTATCATCTTCCTCTGGACATGATGATTTATTCCTAGGTTCATTGTGAACCTCTAGGTATTGCCTCCATGGTCAGCACTACTGACACGACCAAGGACCTCCGAAGATACATCAATATGATAGAGGTCAAAGACGATGAGGTCAAGTACTTATGTATCTCCTGTAGTGAGCATGAGAGGATATGTAACCAACTAAAGATGGGGACATATGTTATGAGACATTTTTCATGTGTCTCGGTCTCTAGCTCACATTCTCTAAGCTCCAGATGGGATTACTTAATCGGATCCAAGCTGCCCTATCTCAACTCCACCCTAACAACTGGGCCTAGTTCAATCCTTCGAGATCGTTTGCAAGCACTTTGGGGTACCGGCCTCCATCGACACATTTTCTACATGTTTGATATGCTCACATTAATAAATGGCAGCAAGCCAGCGTAGATCACCATTAGGAACCACTATAGTTGGAAATGTTTCAACGTCTTTGACAAGTCCTACGAGGACTTCAAAGAGATATTCTTCATAGTGCGGAATGTTCCTAATGACCTTCCATTATATCTGACCTCAGAGAAGGTGTCAAAGATCCATCTATACAGGAACTAGCACTTCAAGAGCAAGCAATAGTCAAAAGTAAGGTGGAATCAGATATCAGACCTTGACAAAGAAACCTTCAACTTCCTAGTGCAAGTGACCAAGGTCGATAATTTTAAGTGTTCCCAATTGTTTGGTTAGGATGTGACCAAGGTCAAGGCTCTTCTAGTAAAAATCGTGGTCAGTGGTGGACTTCACACTTTTTGTTGTTGTTTTCTTGCATTCATACCTTAGTACTTATTTTTTATCATTTTTATACTGGTATTGATCACAGTTTCTTTTCGTTTATTTTCTTTATAGACAACATGGTCACCGCTGATAGCCTCAGGGATCGAGAAAGAGTCCTCAAGAGGCAAGCCACTACCAAGGGCATTACTTCATCCTCATCATTCGAGGCTACCTAAACGGACTCTGTGATCTACGAGGCCGCTAGCACCTTTATAGAGGCAGTGTCCAAGGTGAAAATATTTGCATTTTTTTCTTCTGAATATACTTCTCTCACCTGAAAAAGAAAGACCATGAAGCAGGCCGATAGGAGCCATCTGAAGAGGTGCAGCTTCTGACAAAGAAACACCCTTGGTCAACATCGAGGATACGATGGACACCTCGGCTACAGGTGGGGAGAACGCTAATCTCGACCTCATTGATCTCACTGATCCCTCTCTGTCTTCCTCTGCGTCCATCTAGAGTCGTGAATTTGATATTCATGGTCATGTGGATGCGTTCCTTTAGACAAAGGATGATGTGGAGGTGCTGGAGCAATTCTCACCCTCCGAGCTCCTCCTGAACCTCCAGAAGGTCAACCTCTAATCCACCTCCATTGTTAGGTATGTGGAGAAAGTTTTGGTCACAAAGAAGATGTCGGTGCTAGAGGCTGATCTCAAGGTACTTCAATAAAAAAGTACCGCTTGGAATGAGGAGAAGAGAGAGCTCAAGGTAGGGTTGCACATATGTCTAGGTCAACCCAATGACCCAACCAACCCGACCTAACCCAATATAAAATATTCGGGTTAATTTGGGTCATCGGGTCGAACCCGATAAACCTATCCACTTATCAGTTCAGGTGACGTGTTCAGTAAGCCGACCCGATGACCCGACCACCAAATTGAAAACGACGTCGTTTTGTGCAGTCCTAAATATATTACCTTCGCTTCTTTTTTCTTTTTGACTCGAAGCTTGTGATTGGCTATGTGACATTGAAGACTGGTTTTGATGATAACAAACATGAAGATTATGGGAAGACAAAGTCCACGTTCTTCAAGAATAGCTTTAGGACTAAGAGTCTTTTTGTACGATGCCTTGTGGATATCTCATTGTTTTTGGAAAAAAAAGATCTAAACATATCTTTTAATAAAACCAAGATTTCAAAATGGTTCTTGGAAATAATTAAAAGGTGTTGAGGATTTTCTGGAAGCAAACTGGCAAATTTTCAAAACTATTTAAAAATGTTTTCAAACAGTTTTATTCGAATAAAGCTCTCTTTATTCAAATAAATAGTTTTTTTTATTAGTTTCTATCAAAGGTTATTCGAATAACCCTTGAGTTATTTGAATAGCAGTTCAAATATATGTTCCATGCTTTTGTTTTTCAAACAATGTTATTCGAATAGTACTTATGTTATTCGAATAGAAGTTTTCCAGAAAAGTTTTTTATATGAACTATTCGAATAACCCATGTGTTATTCAAATAGAAGTGTTTCTCAGAAAACTCTTTTAAAAGGAGTTATCTGAATAACTCATATGTTATTTGAATAACATTTATTAGAATTTATGCTTTTCAAAATGAGTTATTCAAATAACTCAGAAGTTATTTGAATAAACACAAGACCCTGTTTTGGAAACAAATGACCATATTTGCATTCATTACGTGTTTAATTGCCCCCGATGTCTAGTTTCTCAAATTTCTCTATAAATATATACCTTTGGGCCATCTTTGAAACAACCCTAACTATTTGAAACAATTCTTTCTTGTTACCAAGTGGTCTCAAAACTCAAGAGGAGGGTGAATTGAGTTTATAAATTTTTTTCACAAATCTTTCGTAAAACCTTTGATTACCTATTTTCGTTGAAACTATTAATCGATAGAATTGAATGAATGAACGAGATAGAAAAATATTGCACTCAAATGAACTAGACAAGGGAGATAGTATTCAAGTAAATCAATAAAACAGTACACAATATAAAGAAGTTGAGTTAGGAAAACAAACACCAAGCTTTATCCTAGTTCAGCCACTAATCAAGTTGTGGCTTACGTCCAGTCCTCAAGCAACCACTCGAGATTTCCACTATATCTTCAAGCTTGAAATCAGGTGCTTGACAACCTTTACAAATTGGAGCACTCAACACACCTTGGGATACCTCACCCTTGTGCTTGAGTCTCTATATTCAAATGATACCTCACCCTAACTGTTTTAAGGGATACCTCACCTCTCTTAACAGATTATACAAGATTTAGATGAAAGAAACTCTCTATAGAGCAGATAATACAAATTGAAGAACTATGGTATTGAGGATTCACACAACTTGAAGCTTAAAACAGGGTATTCAATGAAATGATGAGAAAACTCATATTCAATGCTCAAGAATATTTTTCAGAATGTTTTCTAACTTATAATCAATACACAAACTCTTTCATTTATAGTCCATAGCATTTAAGAGACGTTGAAAGTGGTTGGGGGCATTAAATGCTCTTAATATATCCGTTGGGGGAAGTGTTTTGCGTTTGAGCATAACCGGTTATGAGATATACATAATCAATTATGACATGAAGAAATGGAATCCTGGGTTTTTAAAACACTCCATAACCGATTACATCAAAAGCCATAATCGGTTATTGGATTTTAAAATACAAAAAGAGCAACGTACTGAGACATCATATAACCAATTATGGATTAGTCATAATCAGTTATGACCCTTTTAGAAAACATATAAGCACGTCCTGCCTTGTCATATAACTGATTATGAATATATCATAATCGGTTATGAGGCTTAAGAAAAAGTAAGAATAGCCTCTGACTTAGTGAATAACTTGTTATGAAAAATTCATAACATGTTATTCCCTTTTCAAAACATTTTGGCGCGCTTCATATTTGGCCACATAATCTGTTATGGGAAATCCATAACCTGTTATAAGAAATCCATAATTTGTTATAGGAAATCCATAACCTATTATGATTTGCTTAGAAACATAGGATTTTCAAAGAATTTCTCAACCAAGGATATCCAAAATCTTTCCAAACTTTCTAAGAACATTTTACTCAATCTTAAACACAATTTTCACAAGATGAAAACATGATTATGCAAAGCCATTTAAAGATGAGTTTAGAGCCAAGAAATGAGCTTTTGTGTGAGTCCAATATATCTCTATATATGATCTAAGTCCTATTAGCTAATCTTTAAAAATCTTGGGACTTGATCTTTGCATTTCATTACTTTCTTGTTTGTTGATCATCAAAACCAAGACCATTGTCATTCACATTTCTTGCTTTAATTCGTAATTTGCATTTTTATATATTTCCATTGCTCTTGTTTGCCAAAACTTTGAGATACCCTTAAAGAGCTTCATAGAGCTTCGAGTTGTATTATTCACTCTTCTGAGAGTTTCTCTTCTTCTATATTTTGATTCTTTGTGAAGAAGGTGAGGTATCCCTCAAAAATTTTGTAAGGGTGAGGTATCCCTATCTATTGAGACTCAAAACACAAAGGGTGAGGTGTCCTAAGTATGAAGAGTGCTCTGTTTTGTAAAGGTAGCAGACACCTGTTTTAAGCCTGAGGTTATAATAAAAAATCTCAGATAGTTTTTTTGAGGACTAGACGTAGGCCACAAGTGGTTGGTGGTTGAACCAGGATAAACACTGTGCTTATTCTTCTTATCTTTTTCTCTTTAATTTCCTACAATTTATTTTATTTGTTACACGTTTATTTTACGTTTAAAGCTCTCCATTATCTCTATTTATTCATTGCAGTTAAGAAATAGTTTCAATAAAAATTATATTGTAAGTGTTTGTAAAAAGTTTTTATATACTCAATTCATCCCCTTCTTAAGTACATAAACCACTTGGTAACAAAGCTAGCTCTCTCTCTCATTTTCTCAATTCCCAAATCCCTCCGCAAACCCTAAGTGCCACCTCTGCCGACTGCTGCTCCTCAATGAGGTTCAATCTCAGAATCACAGCCCCATGTCTCTCTCACTCGTTGCTTTGTTCCTCTTCTCTTCTCAGCATAACCACCACCGGCATGTCGGTCGTGACTAGACCACCGTTGCTGCTCATTTCATGCTCACACAGCCACCACTGAAACCAGAATTCCTCCTCCCTTCTCGGGCTAGTCACCATCGAAGGCGACGCTCCACCTCCTGCCTCCGGCGTGCTGTGAGCTCTCCACTGTCTCCTACTCCATCATTTGCATCTTCTCTGCTGCTTTCGGTCCCTCCCTTGATGATCTCTTCCCCTCCGTCCGAGGCTCAACCGGGAATGGCGTCGTCTCAAATGGCTTTACCAGATCTGTCGCCGCCATGGAAGCGTCACCTTAACCTCTCTCATCCACCATCTGAATCGGTTCCGGTGAGGCCTCAGCCACCATTCTCGTGCTCCATCACTCTCGTACATTCTCTTTTAAATCGATTTCTAAGATTGTGATTGTGAGATCTTTCTCTCAACTTGTTTGTGCTCCATTGCGATTTTTATTTTCTTTGTTTGTGGATCTGATGTTGAATTCTCATCTGAAGTAGAAGATTGTGCTTAAATTATTCGATAAAATGAGCTAACAAGAATATTTGATTTTATTTTAAAATGTTCAAATCTGCATTTTCATTTTTGTTTGTTGTTGATGTTTCTTGGTTGAACAACCCGACCCGAACCAACCCGATTATAATCGGGTTAGTTCAGTTCGGGTTACCCAGAAATTTTTTTCCAAAATTGATCCAACCTAACTCGATCTTAACTAATTGGTTTGGACTTTTATTTCCCCTAAAGTTGACCCAACCCGACCCGAGTGCAACCCTACCTCAAGGGGAGCTTGACTGTAGCCAAGAACGATATGAAAATGGTCAAGGTAAAGGTAAAAGTAAAGGATGAGGGTATCAAGTTGGAAAGCTAGAAAATCTGGGCCAAGGACCTCGAGGCCAAGTCGAAGAAGTCTAGGCCAAGGTGAAAGACTTGGAGGCCAAGGTTCTTGGACTAGGAGAGCTGGCATCTTAGATCTTGAAGCTCGAGAAACAATTAGCGGAGGAGTGCAAGGCTTGTGCTAAGAAGCGTGGAGTATTATAGGCCGAGAAGGACAGTTACTTAGTGGGCTAGAATGTAGCAACTGAGCAGTCCATTAGGAATGCCCTGGCTTAAGTTTTTGTCTTGTACCCTGAAGTCACCGACTTCACAAGCGCCGACTATTTGAAAGTTGTGGTCAATGGCTAAATCATTGATATTAGTGAAGATGACGGTGCTCGGGCTGAGGTTAAGTATGTTAACACCACTGATGGTCACACGAACTCTAATGTCAACACGGAAGACCGGGCTTAATTTCTCTTGCCTTCTATTTCTTTATTTTGGTCCCTATGTGGGCTTTTTATTTTGTAAGGATATATGTTGCCCGTTGTTTTCAGGGCCTTATTTTAAATTTTATTCACTATTGGTACTCCTTTGCAATTGCATATAATAGGTATTTTATATTTTGTGCCCAGGGGTCCAACGCCATTCATCTTACATTGTGACCCAAGTTGGGATCAGTGGTCCCATACTTGACTTTTTCATGCCTTACAGATCCAACGTCCTTTAAGCATCTTGCCTAAGTTGGGATCCATGGTCTCGAACTTGGATACTTATGCTTTAGGGATCCAATGTCCCTTTAGTATGCTACCCCAGTTAGGATCCATGGTCTCGAACTTGGCTACTTATACTTTAGGATTCCAATGTCCCTTTAGCATTTTGCTTAAGTTAAGATCTGTGGTCCTGAACTTAGCTACTTATGCTTTATGCTTTAGGGATCCAACGTTCCTTTAGCACCAATAAGGGTGTTTAACAAAATAATTTTTTTAGCAAAAAGTTGTACTAAAAATTCCTCCATAATTCTATTTATTGTAATTGTATTTTTTGTTTATAAAAATGAGGACATCATTTACATTCAACTATAGTATCTCTTCAACTTAGATGTGTGCTAGAATATGGGTAGTTCTTTTCCATAATGGTCAACAATCTTGCAGGCTCTAATTGTAGCCTTCCGCAAAATAAGGTTCCCCACTTTGAACTTTTGTGGAGAGGCTTACTAGTTGTATCGTTAGGTGGTAAGTCTAGTTCCTCTTGTAGTGATCCATCATTATGCTCTTTCGAGAAATATTTGTGCCTCCAGCTCAATTCTCTTATCTCTGCAAGAATCATAACTTCACAGTCATAAGTAAGCTTGAAAAAGGTCTCTCCTATGGATATGTGAGGCATGATCTGATATGCCCACAACACATGCCCTAACTGTTCAGCCTATTCTTCTTTGGTGTCTTCAAGCCTCTACTTCAAAACATGGAGGATCACCCTATTTGCTGTTTTGACTTGTCTGTTAGCTTAGGGGTGTTATACTGATATGAAGTGCTGCTTGATGTGGAGCTCGAAGCATGCTTCCCTGAACTTCCTACACATGAATTGGGCTCTATTGTCCCTGACTATGAACTCCGAAATCCTAAATCTGCAAATGATGTTCTTCTTTTGGAACTTCTTCAGCTTTTCTACAATGATGGTTGCTAGTGGTTTTGCCTCAATCCACTTTGTGAAATAATCAATAGTCATTATCAAATATTTCAGTTGGACAAGTGCTTGGGGAAAAAGCCCTAATAGGTCTAAACCTTATATGCAAAAAGGTTATGGAACTACTATGGTGGAGAGTTCTTCAAGTGAAGCAGTTTGGATGTCTGAGAACCTTTGGTACTTGTCACAATTTTGAATATAGGTCATTAAATCCACTATCATAGTAGGCCAATAGTATCCTACTCTCAACTTTTCTAGCCAAGGCCTTTCCTCCCAAATGTTAGCCACGGTATCTATCATGGATTTCAACCAAGACTTATTGGACTCATCCGAGGTGAGGCACTTAAGCAAAAGGAGTGGAACTTATATCTCAGGAACTACTCGACTGTTACTCTATTTGTGTTCTCTAGGATGATTCCTGTTTCACTTCCTTTTGGGTTCGAGACTCCATTGACATAGATTGTCTATCCTTCTACTTCGCCAGAGGTCGGGCAATGGGTGAATTCTACCATGAAATCAGATAGAGATTACGCCTTCAAGGCATGAAGAGGCTCATTTCCTATTTTTAACTCAGAAATCTCCACGTACCATACTACCATTCTCCCGGTGAGCTCAAACTTGTGTAATACTTTTTCTGATAGGCTTGTCTATCCTCACCAAAATGAGATGTAATTGAAAATATTGTCTCAACCTCCTAGCTAATATCAGTAACGCAAAGACCTGTTTCTCAATTTCTAATAACTTAGTTTGGGTCTTTGCAATACTTTGCTCACAAAATAAACAGGTTTCTACTCGTCTTTCATTTCTCGAATAAGGACCAAACTGGTCACTTCTTCGCTAACAGATAGATAAAGGTATAAGACTTCTCTGTCAATAGAAGCTTGAAGAAGGATAAAACTTTTTGTGTTGACTTGGAGACAAATCTTGTGAGTGTCGCTATTTATCCAATAAGCTGCTGGATTTCTTTTATTGTGTTAGGGCTCTTGATGTCAATAATTGCTTGATATTTATTTAGGTTGGCCTCTATCCCTTTATGAGTAAGCATGAACCCCAAGAACTTTCCATCGTAGACCCCAAAAGCATATTTTTTCTACATTCAACCTCATGTTATGCTTCCGTAGCTGTGTAAAGACCTTTGTGAGGTTTGAAGCATTATCACCCGTGGTTGGGGTCTTAATAATCATATCGTCTATGTACACCTCCATCACCTTCCCAATTTGCTCCTCAAAAACCTTGTTCATCATCCTTTGGTAAGTGGCTTCTACAAAGTATACTAATTAGCCAAGTGTCAAACTAATTTAACTAATAATCTAATGTTAAGCCCTTCAAATCCTCAGGGAGATGCTAATCAGATACAACCAACACCAAGCCACCATAAAATGAGGTGGGTTGATCTTTCCAGCACACTAAACAAAAACGGGTCAACCAACCTTGCTCAATTTTCAGTTGACTCGTGGCGAGTCTAGACAAGTTAGCCCTGTTTTGCCATATCTAGCAGTGATTAGTTCTAGTTTTATATTTCAAAAGGAAATTCTAAAACTGTGGCTTTGCCTAGCTTGATTACTTCTTGGCTTTAATAGGTGGTAGTACTTGTGGATTGGCATTCAACTTTTAGGGTGATATGAAAGTATACATTTTTTTATGTATTTTATTGCTATGGTTGTCTAATATGAAGATTTTGCACTAGGAAATTGATGTAGTTTTTATGTAGGTGCTTAGCGGTAAAGCTTATATTGTGACATCCACCTATTATCCTGTCTTTTCCACTTAGGATCAGTTTGATACATTCATTTTTGCATTATTAAAGTGGTGGAGAACAATTTCGAAATATTAATGTTTTTGGTGCAGCTCTAGTGTTAGAGAACTCATATATGTTTGGGATTCTAATAAAATTCTTCTATGAAATTATGCTCTCTATTTCTTATTCAACATTAGGGGAAATGCCATCACCACGAGGAAAATTCATGGATTGATTGACATGTTGCAGGGATCAATTTTTAGCATGAATACTTGAAATGCTTTTTGATGGCTTTAGTGTCTAATTATTGTCTTTGTAGATTTGATTGCTTTTTGTTGTCTGATGCATTTGTCATGGCCAAATATATTCAGCGCTTTCAGAAAGCTCCAAAGAAAATGAAGGACAAGAACTCAAGAATAGAACACCAAAACATAATAACAGAACCCCAGTCTCTAATGTCTGTTGTTTGCAGTAATGTGTAGAATTAAGATTAACTCAATAACCCATTAGTCGACTAACCCATTTCCCAACCCGCAGCACATTAAATAAAATTATATATATATATATATATATATATATATATATATATATATATATATATATATATAAAAAATTGACCTCGTAGGCTAACCACCCCACTTACTGTGGGTCATGACTGAATGAACTCCAATCATTAGATCTCAACTGCACTGCATGCAATTCTTTTCTAAACTCTAACCTTTGTTTGTTTCAAGAGAAAATGAGTGGAAAGAAAATAGGAGGAGAGAAAATGAGAAGAATATACTATTTTCTCTTGTTTGGATGTGGAGAGAAAATAGAGAAGAAAGAAAAAATTCATGTGGGACTTACACAAAAAGTTTTCTCCCCGCTAGTGTGAAGAAAATGGGGAAGAATGAGAGATAGTGACTTAAAATGACCATTATATCCCTATATCCCTAATCCCTAAATATTATATAATTATAAATAAGGGTATAAAAGTCATTTAACGTAAATTCATTTTCTTTCTTTTCACTTTTCTTCTCAATCAAACAAGAGAAAGAAAAATTTTTCATTTTCTTTCTCTCATTTTTCTCTTCATCCAAACAATAGTAGAGAAAATATATTTTTCTCTTCATTTTCTATCTTTCCTATTTTCTCTCTTTCTATTTTCTCTCCACATCCAAACAAAGCATAAGTGATTCGGGTCCAAAAATGGGTTACAACATGAAACATAATTCTTTTCTTTCTTTCTTTTTTTACAAGTTAAATGGATTGACCCATTTTGATATCTTTAATTACACGTTTATAACCCATTCTATTGGGGCATAAAACTCAAAGAGCTAATGACTCAAAAAAATCTACTGAAGTACTTGTTAGAATAAGCACCACAAAATTAAACATATCAATCCAAACTAAAATTACACAATATTTAAAATTTCATAATAATGTCTATGAGAACTTCTAATTTTTTCATTCTTACAATTAACTAATCACTGTGTTCTTTATCAAACTCCTACATGCTCTTAGGCTTAGGCTATGTTTGGATAATTTATGGTGAGTGGAATGGAATGAAAAGGAATGAGATGGAATATGATGGAATGGAGTGAAATGGTACAAACTTTTCATATCATTGTTTGGATATTTAAGGATGAAATGGAGAAAATTTTCTATCCCATTGTTTGGAATGGTGGAATGGATGGAATGATAAGAATTAATGTTTTTGTTTCTATGTCATTCCATTTCATCCAATTCCACCTAATTTGGGAAGAATGAAAAGTGAAATTTAGGATAAAATGAGATGGAATTGATATCATCCTATATCATTTCATTCATCATAATTTTAAAAATTCAAACAATAAAACTATATCACATTTCATCTCATTCCACTATATTCTAACCCTTACCATTAATCCAAACAAAACCTTAAAAAACTATCTCACTCTCATACCATAAATACATTTCACATAATACAATTCACAATAAGAAACTAACACTAGTTATAAACGCTCATGCGATATTTAGCCAGAGCCCACAATGGGAAAATATTTCTATACATTGGATAATGTATAAAACAATTCTTCAAGAATACTCCTGTGAGTTCCTGCCATAAATAAGTCGCAAACAAGAATTAGGGGAAAAAATAAAAAAGAAAACCCAATTCCAAAACTTCATTTTCAGATTAGTTACCAAAACAATTAATAAGAGGCCAATTGTATTGTTTCCATAAATTAAAATTTTGAATTTGAATACATAATATTGGCCTCTATCCTTTTATTTTAAACATCAGGTTTTAATTTAGGTTAAAATATGTTTTTAGTCCGTATATGTGACATTAATTTTCAATTTGATCCTCATATAAAAAAAGTTTTTAATTTAATGTCAATACATACAATTATTTTTAATTTGGTTTGTATTGTCTGTTATCGTTTATAACACAATGAAGTGTATGGATCAAATTTAAAATGTGTCACGTATAGAGACAAAAAATATAAGTCAAAATATATTTTTAGTCCTTATACGTGACACTTATTTTCAATTTAACCCCTATATTTTATAGTAATTTGGTTCTTATACTCATGATATCAAACGACAAGGATCAAATTTAAAATTATTGTACGTATAGAGACTAAATTAAAAGTTTTTTTGTATAGAGACTAAATTAAAAATGAATGTCACATACAAAGACCAAAATCATATTTTAACTTTTAATTTATCATGAAATATGTAAAAATGTTTTATTAAAAGTAAGTATAAATAAATGTTTGCTAACTTGTGCTTTAACACATACGCTCGTAAGAGCCTTACTTAACATCAAAGGATTGAGAGGTACCTGTTGGGGCCAATCGCCATCTTCTAGCTGAGAATTGATGAGCAATTTTGCTGCATGGTGAAGAGGAGTTGGGTCTCTCTTTGTCTGTACATAGAAAGAAAAATAACCACTTCACACTATTTTTTTACATTGGTTAACAATATATAAATTTGTAGTTAATAACGTGAATAATTAAATCTTGTTTTATTGACCAACCAATATATGTTCTTAACTATGAAACTTTGTTGACAATTATGGCTAGAGAAGTTTTTCCGCCCTTCTCATGCTACGGGTGCCTACCTATTCACGATAATCCTTAACAAGAAAGTAGATAGCTATGAATATTTATGAATATTTAATTAAATTAAAATAAAAGTTCACTCATAATCTATTTATAAATTTTTGAGAACACAAATCTTAATTAGTGGTTCATAAATAATTTAATTAGTTTTTAACGAACATATTTGCAATACATGTAATTTGTCTAAAAGGGAAATTACTAATGATTCTGCTGCAACATATATAAAGAGATAATAGATTAGACGCTTCGAATTTTATTTATATATCTATGGTATTTTGTTTACTTTAGTAAATGGGTACTGGCTGGGCAGGTATCACTCTATTTGTTAAGTAAGAACAAGAACTCTCTTATACTTGCCCCATCACGAAAAAAAATTTAGTGGATATCCGCTATTGTGAAAATATATATCAACTGAGAATAAAAATAAAAAAATAAAACTGTTAGAAACAGTTAGTAACAACTGAGTTGGTCAGAAGTTAGTTAGTATAACAGAATTAGTTAAGTGTTAAGTTAGTTTTAGAGTAAGCTTCCTAATATAGTATATAAGCTGAGTCCTTCACAGTTTATCAGTTAACATGAATTCTGATCAATACAGTGAATATTCTTCATTTTCTCTCGCTTGTTCTTCTATCTTTCTCTATCATTTTCTCTCTTCAAGTTCTCTTCACTTCTCTGTTTTCATTTCTACGTTTTCCTCTCGACATCCAACATGGTATCAAGAACTAATGATTGTAAGGATTTTCACAATGAATATACCATTTCAATAGTCAGATCTCAAGTTTCATTTAATCATTCAATCACAATCAAGCTAGATGATAAAAATCATTTACCGTGGAAGCAGCAAATTCTTGCTACAATCAAAGGTCACAATCTGACTCAGTATATTGAAGGTCCTGAAGTTGTTCCACCAAAATTCTGGTCTTCTGAAGATGAAGCCTTGCATAACATCTCTTCTGAATACCTACTTTGGGAGCAACAAGACCAGCTATTGCTTTCATGGCTCTTATCTTCTCTCTCTGAAGGAATGTTAACACATGTTGCAGGCTGTGACTTCTCATGGCAAATCTGGCACTAGATCGAATCACATTTTACTTCACAAACTAGAGCAAGAATTTGGCAATTCAAGGTTGAGCTTCGCATGACCAAGAAAGGATCTAGATCAATCAGTTAGTACCTTCTTCGTATTAAAGCTCTAATTGATTCTCTGGTTTCTATTGGTCATCCAATTACTACACAATAACATGTTGAGATTATTTTGGACAAGCTTCCTGATGAGTATGATATGTTTGTGACTTTGATAAGTTCAAGATTGGATCCTTATACTATCAGTGATGTTGAATCTTTGTTACTACTTCAAGAAACACGAATTGAAAAGAATACTGTACCTAGCTCCTCATATCTGCTTTCTATTAATCTCTCCAATGTTGCTTCAACTGATAAATCTTCTTCAAAGTTGAATCTGACATATTCTAACAATCAGTCACAAGTGCAATTTGATTCCTCTCAATTTCCTGAGTCCAAAACTGACTATTCAGTGAATTTTACCAACTTTAGAGGAAGTTCTTCAAGTCCTGATGCTAGATCTGGTGCAAGATTTCGAGGCAAAGGTGGTCGTGGTAGAAGTAGATCACATCTTGCATGTCAATTGTATCACAAATCTGGCCATACATCATTAACTTGTTGGCATAGATTTGATCCACATTTTCAACCACCATTACCACCTCCTCTTTTTTCTGATTTTCAGTATCCAAGTCCTTTTCACTCTTCTTCACATTTTCAGTATCACAATCCTTATCAATCTTCTTCTCATATATCACCTTCATCCACATTCCTTCCACCTCAACCATCATCTTTTCAACATTCAAATCTTCAGACTTTGAATTTTCCTCCAGCACATTCTCAACATTTGCCTATTGTATTCCAACCAAACACACATCACATTTCTCATCAATCACATCCAAACACTACATCTTCTTATTCACACAGGCCTCCTTCCTTAGTGAATGTCATACTAGCATCTCCTTCTATTGTTAATGATGATGCTTGGTATCCAGATTCAAGCGCTTCAACACATGTCATAGTAGATGCATCAAATTTGGTTCATCAAGCTCCATAGACTAGTTCTGATCAAGTTTGTCTAGGTAATGGCTTAGGTTTGCAAATTGCTAATATTGGTGATTCCTTTGTTAAGTCTCCTTTAAATCCTTTTGTCGCTTTTTGTCTAATTAATCTTCTTCATGTCCCTGCCATTACTAAGAACTTAATCAGTGTCAGTAAATTTACTCATGACAACAATGTCTATTTTAAATTTCATGCTAACTGTTGTTATGTCAAATCCCAGGCCAATCATGAAGTTCTACTTCAAGGTTCAGTTGGTCTTGATGGATTATACAAATTTTCTCAGTTCTCTCCACAACTTTCCAGCAATAGCAATCAGCCGCTACCACATTCCTTTTCTCAGCAAAGTTCAATTCTTCTTACTTCTTGTTCAACAGCACATGCATTTTGTTGTGATTTCAATTCTTCTGTTAACTCTTTGTGTACTAATTCTGATATAGCACATTATAATTCTTCTGTTTGTTTTTGTTCTGTTAATAAAACACATTGTAACCCTCTCTCGTGTAATTCAATTTCCAATAATAAAATTGCAAGTTCTCCTGCAACTGGTCTTTCTTTTGCTAAACCTTCTCAAGCTTATTCTCATTTTACTATGTAGTATAATAGATTGGGACATCCCAATGCTACAGTAGTTAAACAGGTGTTGCAGTCTTGTGATATTTTTGTTTCACATAAGACACCTTTTGATGTATGTACAGCCTGCCGTCTTGGCAAAAATCATCCATTACCATATCACAAGTCAACCTCTGTTTACACTAAACCATTTGAGTTGTTATACATGGATTTGTGGGGTCCTACACCTACTGCTACTTCTATTGGTCATAGGTATTATCTTAGCATTGTTGATGCTCATACCAGATTTACCTGGCTCTATCTTCTTAAGTCCAAATCTGATACCCTTTCCACTCTCAAATTATATCAACAAACTATTGAGCTTCAATTTGGTTACAATTTCAAAGCTGTCCAAAGTGATTGGGGCGGAGAATTTAGGCCAGTGTTCTCATATTTTACTTCCCAGGGTATCTCTCATAGATTAATTTGTCCACACACTCACCATCAAAATGGTGTAATTGAGAGGAAGCATAGATAAATCACTGAGCTTGGGCTCACTCTCTTAGCTCATGCTTCACTACCTCTCTCCTTTTGGAATCATGCATTCTAAATAGTTGTATATCTAATCAATTTGTTACCTTCTTCCTCCTTATCTGGTCAAATTCCATACACAAAACTCTATCACAAAACTCCAGATTACTCTTTCCTTAGAACTTTTGGGTGTGCTTGCTACTCAAATCTCAGACCATATGCTTCCAATAAGCTGCAGTATAGGAGTCTTGAATGCATTTTTCTTAGATATAGTTCTTCTCACAGAGGGTACAAGTGTTTTCATTTTCAAACAAACAGAATTTACATTTCAAAAGATGTTATCTTCAATGAGTTTCTATTTCCTTTTACTAAAATCACAACTTCCACTTCAACTCAATCTTTTTCTTCTGCTATTATTTCAATAACTGCCACTTCCCCAGTTCTCGTTTCTCTTCCTTCCACTTCTCATTTCTCTATTAATCATAATCCTTCTCTTATGTCTAATTCACCTTCTTCTTCTGCTACAACCTCTGTCCCTTTAGCTTCTGTCACCTTACCTTCTCCCATTGCTGCTACCACTTCTGTTCCTGTACCTACTGCTACTTCTGTTTCTCTGGATTCTGCAAACTCATTGAGCATTCATGCTCACACTGATGCTAGCACATCAATATTTCCTGACATTTCTCCCATATCATTACCTATAAGTTCCTTGTCTAATTCCAATATCATCCCATGACTACCCAAGCCAAGTCTAGAATTTTTAAACCAAAAGTGTTTCTCACTCATACCATTCCTACCTCTGCTGAGGAAGCTCTTGCCTCATCTCATTGGACAAAAGCAATGAATGCTAAGTACAATGCCTTGATTGCTAACAAAACTTGGCATCTTGTATCTCTTCCTCTTGACAGAACACCAATAGGTTACAAATGGGTTTTCCGGATTAAGGAAAATCCTTATAGTTCCATTCAAAAGTACAAGGCAAGGCTTGTAGCTATGGGTTTTCATCAAGAATATGGATTTGACTATACTGAAACCTTCTCACCAGTTGTAAAACCAACTACAATCTAGATTGTTTTAACCTTGGCATTACTAAATAATTGGCCTCTTAAACAACTAGATGTCAACAATATCTTTCTTAATGGTCAACTTCATGAGGAAGTATTCATGACTCAGCCACCTGGTTTTATCTCATCAGATAGCTCCTTAGTCTGCAAATTAGATAAAGCTCTTTATGGTCTCAAACAAGCCCTAAGGGCTTGGTTTGAAAATTTTGCACAAACCTTGTACCAGTTTGGCTTCATTTCCAGCAAATATGATCCATCTTTGTTAATAAGGAAGACCATTGATAGCTGCACTTATATTTTAGTCTATGTAGATGACATGATACTAACTGGTACTTCGCTTAGCTTTATTTCTCAATTAAATCTCAATCTCAATGACAAATTTGCTCTAAAGGATCTTGGTCCCCTTCACTATTTTTTGGGAATTGAAGTTCACACCATGAGAGATGGCAGTCTTCATCTTAGTCAAACAAAATATATCAAAGATCTTCTTTCTCGAGCAAACATGGTTAAAGCTAAAGAAATTGTCACTCCAATGACTGCTGGTACCAAGTTGTCCAAATATGGTACAGATTTCTTCTCAGATCCAGTCTTGTATCAATCAGTGGTTGGTGCTCTTCAGTACACTACTATAACCAGACCAGAGCTGTCTTATTCAGTGAACAAAGCATGTCAGTTTATGCATCAACCCTTGGATAGTCATTGGAAATCAATTAAAAGGATTCTCAAATATCTTGTTGGTACTTCAAACTTTGGTCTTCACTTACAGAAACCAACACATTTAGCTCTACAAGCATTCTGTGATGCAGATTGGGGCAATGATCCAGATGATAGGAGGTCCGCATCTGGTGCATGTGTATTCTTCGGTGGCAATTTGGTGTCTTGGTGGTCAAAGAAACAGCATGTGATAGCTCGGCCAAGCACTGAGGCTGAATACAGAAGTGTTGCTAGTACTATAACAGAATTAGTTTGGATACAATCTCTCCTTACAGAGCTGTAAGTCAGAATAAGCAAACCTATCATCTATTGTGATAATACGAATATGGTTCTTCTCTCTCATAATCCAATACTTCATAATAGAACAAAGCATATGGAGTTAGATTTATTCTTTGTGAGAGACAAAGTTCAGCAACAGGAATTGTTTATCCAGCACAACTCATCTGAGGATTAGCTAGCAGATGTTCTTACTAAGCCTCTTGCTTCAGCAAAATTTCTTTTCTTTAGAGACAAGCTAACTGTTGTTAATCTACCTTAAGAAAGGGCTTGTATTGAGGGAGCATGTTAGAAACAGTTAGTAACAACTGAGTTGGTTAGAAGTTAGTATAACAGGATTGATTAAGTGTTAAGTTAGTTGTTAGAGTAAGCTTCCTAATATAGTATATAAGCCGAGTCCTTCACAGTTTATCAGTTAACATAAATTTTGATCAATACAATGAATATTCTTCATTTTCTCTCGATTGTTCTTCCATCTTTCTCTGTCATTTTCTCTCTTCTAGTTCTCTTCACTTCTCTGTTTTCCTTTCTATGTTTTCCTCTCAATATTCAACAAAATAAATACCCTATAAGTTGTTTTTATAAAAAGAAAACTATTGCTGAATTTTTTTTATCCAAAGTCAAAAAGGTACAGCTAGCCAACCTTCCCCAATAACAAAAATTGAATGCTAAGAATCATGTGTGTGTGTGTGTGTTTTGCAATTGCAATTTGCAAGCAACCAAAGGTAGACCTGGCCAGAATGAATTAGACCCATGAGAGCCCATGCTGTCTGTACAATATTTGATCGGTTTCCTTCAAGGGGTACGTATATCTGCATCGTCCAATTCATTATTCCCATTTGTTAAGACACCTCTATTGAAGTTAAACAAGGGTAACTAATTAGTAATCATTCAGTAGCAAACCTTTCTTGGGCATGATAGATAGCTTTCCCCCCACCCACCATCCTCTCTCTGTGTTGTGAGTAGAAACTTTACTGCTTTGCGAATGGCAGCACAATTCGAATAAGTCTTGCCAGCTGCTGCAAGCCCACCAAGAGCAAAAAGGGTGCCATAAATGAAGCAAACTCCCCAGTTCCCATACCATGAACCATCAACTGTTTGTGTATCCTCAATGAATCGAACAGCATTGGCAATGGAATTCTCGATCTCATTCCTCCTATGCTCCGGATATAGCTTTTTGAACAAAACAAATGCCTCAATTGCCGATCCAGTACATTCAACATATTCATGCTCAACTACAATGTCCTCAAAAAATTCTGTGGGATTGAGCAGCTGAAATGATTGACACCACAAATTAATTAATGCTGACTTGCCTTTCATGAATTATATAAATAATGGCCATATTATAGCCATTAAATTTTATAAACTCTCACCATTTTATAATAATTGTCGTTTTAGAGAGAATTTTTTTTTATGTTATCTAGCATTTTATAAAACTAAAAAGGTATTGATTTTTTTAAAAAAAATATCTATCTCTTAGTATCTTCGCTAAATAGAATGAGAGCGTATGAATAGAGTGAGATGATAATTTAGTTAAATGTAATTATATTTTCTTAAAATTGAAGATATTTAATAAATTTTTTAATGTTTCCGCAAAAATTTTAAACGACAAATATCATGAAACAAATAAATTATATTGTATTTGAGAAATATTAATGATATATTTTTTAATATTTTTTAACATTTATTTTATTATTAGTCTAAAAATAAGTATTATTAATATTTATTTATTAATAATTTTTTTAAATATATAAAGTAGACTAATAACAAAATAAATATTAAAAAAATCGTGTTTTATGTATTCCTCTATTGTATTTATATGGCACATACTTCCAACCATTCTTGAGCTCCCGCTGGCTCCCACCCTGCGAAACCACCTTTTTTACTCTGCAATAATAAAATTAGAGTTGTGAGACTCAAAAGTGCATCACGTTTAAGCAAATTAAAAATAAATGTGCTTTGTGCAACCCCCTTAATTGCTTCTTTTGTTATATGTATAATGGAAATGAAAATTAAGCAAATAGAAAGGCCATTTGTTGTAAAAAAGAAAAAAGAAGGGCCATTGAATAATTTATTAAAAGAATATGGGTGTAAATTTAATAGTACTTACCTGAAGTGACAATAGGAGATTGACTGAATCAAATAACCTTTCAGGCTCCATCTTTTCACCAACAATCTCCGGTGGCAACTTTGATAAAACCAGACAACACTGAAATACAACATGATTTGTCTAGTCTTAACTTATATGACTAAAACGAAGTTCATGAATAAATTAAGTTAGTTACCTTCAAATTTTCTGCAGTGCAATCAGAAACTTGCCATCCATTATCCTGATCAGAGAAGGTCCATGACCCTTTAGAAATGTGACGAAACATGCTTTTAAAGTCTCCTAAAGGGTTGTCCTTAACCTGTGAAATGAGAATGTCAATTCATTACCGCTAGCAAGAGCTAGCACACAAATATAATTAAGTGTTTAATAATTTAATGAAAAATAACTGATGAGTCAATTATTAATATGTGATGGAAAATGAATTACGGCTTATTTAAGTTGGTTTTAAGGTCAATTAGAGTTTGATTAATTAGGATTTGACTTGGGTTTTAATCAACCTTGGATATAATTCTTTAGGTATCTTAAATTACTATTACTAGCATTTTGATGGGGAGCTATATGCGGATCAATTCACATTTTTTTTATTTTTAGTTAAGATTAAAATATATAAATAATAATAAAAAAGATAAATACAAAGTTTTATAAAACAAATCTAAATACAGAGTAAGAAATTGAGGAGTGTTTGAAAACAGTTACATCACTTCGATTTTTTTTAATTAAGATTTTAAAAAAAAATAGAAGCAGTAATGAAAAGATAAATACAAATTTCTTTTATCAAAAAAAAGAACTGTAATATAGAGTGAGAAATTGAGGATTGTTTGAAAGTAGTTACAGTTGTAAAATAAGGAGTATTTACATATTTATCATTTTTATATTTTTATATTTCTGTTTAATAAAATAATAATTGTATTTTAGGAAAAATAAAAGTGTGCCCCAAATGAAGGAACTCCTTTATAATAATATAGATTATTATTATTATTATTATTATTATTATTATTATTATTATTATTATTATTATTATTATTATTATTATTATTATTATTATTATTCTGAATCGTGGTCCGAGATCCCATCCGGAAGGATTGACCCAACACACGTACAACCTTACTTCGTCATAAGACACCCTAACCTAAGCCCTACGACCTCAGACTACAGCATTGGATTATAACTATCGATGGATCTGAGCAGATACTCCTAACTGTCAATCAGGATCTCACGATATCATAGGATCCATAAGCGTCCCTAACAGTGGATAATCATATCTACGTTCCTACATTATAGGAATGTTCTCCAATGATAAATGGAAGACAATCCTAAACAGAATACTAATCATATATACTTGCATTCAATATTGATCTTATTACGATTCCAGTCATGCTCTATATATATTAGGCTAAGTTAACCTAATGAGATATCTGATATCTAATTGCATAAAGCCTACTTGTGCATTGCCTGACTTGAGCGTTGGAGCCCCTTTGCAGATACCCAATCCCCTGGTTCAATACGCTTGGCAGCAGCTGCGCAAGAAGGAAATCACCACACACGTGCCTATCTCAGATATCCTCTGAATCCACTTCAGAACATTGGCCCCGTCTATGGGAATCTGATAAACTTTCATTCCCACGTCAACCATAGTGAGCACAAGGCAAAGGGACAGAAGCGCTGCACACGCTGCCCCTGGCCAAGCTCAGGGTCTAGCGGCACAGCGTGACCCTCCTTCCGTTGCACCACCAGAAACCTCTGTCGCTAGGAGCAGGCTTGTTGTTGTGGAAACTCTTAATGAGGACACGAGCCTTCTGCTTCTGCTGAAAGCCCTGCTCCATCTCGAAGGGTCTCTATTCGGGACAGGCTCGTTTTTCCTCAAGGCAAAGCTAACAATACAAATCATTGAGTGAGGATCCCCGTGCACGCCCGCTTGGGGATCCCTAACGATGATGCAGACGACGCATCTCACTATGAAGATAATGTCTAATCTGAGATGACGAGGAATGGCCTCCGGGAGTTGTTGCATCAACAAACAACGTTGATCGAAGGTCAGCAACATCAGTTGGAAGAACAACGTTGTCGTTTAGAAGATCTCGAAAGGTCTGTGAGGCCGGACAATGATAACAGAGAACGGGAGGTAATCCACAACGACCAGGGGCCACGGCATGTAGACACCGAGGTTGTTGCAAACAATACCTCGGCCCCCGGCCGCCAGTAGCAATTCTCTGACGCTTTGCAAATAGGGTTCCAAGAAACTTCAAGCCTCCCAACAATTTGGAGCCCTACGATGGGACGACAGATCCTCATGAGCACTTGGACGCCTACACTCAGTCGATGTAACTCTACGGGCATACCCCGGAACTATTATGTCGGGCCTTCCCTCTCTTTTTGAAAAAGGACGCCCTCCGATGGTTCGTCACCCTACAGACAAAAATTACAGGATAGGACGACCTCACACAGCGTTTCCTACTGCACTATACCACAGCCAAGGAACACCCGAAGTCGATTAACTCTCTTTCTAGAATTCACTAAGGGAATAATGAATCCCTGCGCGAGTACATTAAGAGGTTTAGTCACGCTTGCATCGGCATAAAAAACCTGGACGACAGAATAGCCCTCCATTATGCCAGAAACAGTGTCCAAACTGAATCAGGTTTTTTTCGGTCGTTAGCGAAAAAGAAACTGGCCAGTCTGGATGAATTTTACCTCCGAGCAGACAAATACGTCGAATTAGAAGAGATCACCAAGGCTAAGGAGAGCTTGGAGAAAAGCGAGTCCGCTCAATAGAAAAAGACCCAAAACTCTAACCAGCCCCGTGATTCCTCTAAGAGTGGAAGGTACCGGCCCAAATATTCTAAGTACACTCCTTTGAACACCCCTCGAGAAACGATCTTAAAAGAGGTCCTTCAAACCGAGTTCTGGGATATCAAGAGGCCACCACTCCTGAAAAGGCAGTCCCAGAAGGACCATTTGAAACATTGCAGATGGCACAAGAGCTATAGCCACGAGACAAAACACTGTTACTAACTCCATGATGTTATTGAGTCCCTGATCAAAGAGGGACGGCTGCAAAAGTACATCAGCGATTTTCAAGAAAATGAGGATCGCGGAAGACACAGGGACCGGAGATGAAGCTGAAGCCCATGGTGAAGCCCGGACCAACGTCAAAGACGAAGAACCCAGAGTCTTGCCAAAAGATCCTGTACCCTGCCACGCTATGATATTGAAAACAGGTAAGATCAAGATCGAGATACTCAAGGTGGGGGTAACAGGAAAGATAGAGTCATCAACACCATTTTAGGAGGATTTGCAGGTAGTGGTTTATCTAGTAACTCTCGGAAAAAAATACTCCAGACAGCGGTCTTAAGCGTATTCGGTTCTTCACGAAGACCCTATGTTGAAGACAAGGACGCACCACCCATTTCCTTCACCGACCAAAACTACGACGATATTATCCGAGATCATGACAACTCACTGGTCATATCCAGAATAATATCTAACACCGAAGTCTGTCGCATCTTTGTGGATCAGGGAAGCTTGGCAGATATCATGTTCATGGACGCCTTCGAAAAGCTGGAATTCCCTATGTCCGCACTTACACCATATGAAGGTGAACTGACCGGCTTCTCCGGAGAAAAGGTTACCTCGGTGGGATATTTTGAAACATTTTTAACCCCGGGTAACGACATCACGTACAGAACTGTCAAAGTGAGATTTTTGGTTATGGATTGTCCATCGGCTTACAACATCATTCTGGGTCGTCCTACACTGAATGGCATTGCCGTTGTAGTCTCAACCGTCCACCAGACCATGAAGTTCCTTAATAGAAATAACGAAGTGGTCACACTCAAAGGCTACCATATTGCAGCCCGCAAGTGTTATAACGAGAGTTTGAAAATTAGTAGGACTTCCAGGAAGATAAAGGCATGAACATCTAGCCCGGCCCGGGATCAAGTCAACATCTTGATGACTGAGCTGGACGTACATGAAGAAATCTGAGGTACTACACCACAGCCTGAAGGAGAATTGATCCCGCTTCAGCTTGGTGATAAGCCCGAACAAATCACCAAGATAGGTGCAAACCTCGAAGAACAGGAGAAGACCCAGTTAATAAAACTCCTGCAGAGAAATAATGATCTTTTTGCTTGGACATCCGCTGACATGCCTGGGCTTGACCCTACTTTCATCTGCCATTGTTTATCTATTAAACAGGATGCGAAGCCGGACTCCCAGAAGAAAAAGAAGGTTGGCCCAGAGAGGCAATAGGTTATTGAGGAGCAAGTCAAGGAATTACTAAGTGCCGGCTTCATCCGGGAGATCTCGTATACCACATGGCTCTCGAATGTCATCCTGGTAAAAATGTCAAACGGGAAATGGAGGATGTGTGTGGACTACACCGACCTGAACAAGGCATGTCCCAAAGATCCATAGCCCCTCCCAAACTTTGACAAGCTAGTTGACAGCTCCTCCGATTTCCAGCTACTATCTTTCATGGATGCTTACTCCGAGTACAATCAAATTCCAATGTATCCTGGAGACCAAGATAAAACCACCTTCATCACAAAAAAGGGCGAGTTATTGTTACAAGGTAATGCCTTTCGGGTTAAAAAACGCCGGAGCCACCTACCAGAGAATGATGAACAGGGTCTTTGAAGAACATATGGGGAGAATGTTAGAAGTCTACATTGACAATATGATAATCAAAACTCTGTCATCAGGGTCACACACCTCAGACCGCGAAGAAGTATTTGCGTAGTTAAGAAAACACGACATGAGACTTAACTAGGAAAAATACGCATTCAGGGTCCAAGCTGGCAAGTTTTTGGGGTCCATGCTGACTCACCGCGGCATTGAGGTAAAACCCGACGAATGCAAGACGGTACTCGACATGCATAATCCCCAAAGCGTGAAAGAAGTATAACAGCTAACTAGACGGATCATGACTCTCACACGATTCCTAGTCAAAACCAACCACAAATCCCTTCCACTCTTCAAGTTATTGAAAAAAGGGACAAGATTCCAATAGACGTAGAAATGCGAAGACGTTTTCACATCTTTGAAGAGCATTCTAACTTCCCCTCCCATTGTTATAAGACTGGAGCCAGGGGCAACACTTTACGTGTACCTCTCCATCCACGAGGAGACTGTGAGTTCAGTACTTATCAAAGAAACACTGGAAGTCAAAAGCCTATTTATTTCGTGAGTAAGGTGTTGCAAGGCCCCAAACTCCGATATCAAAAAATTGAGAAGGTTGCATTCGCACTCATCATCATGGCTAGAAGGCTAAGGCAGTACTTTCAGTGCCATCCTGTGGTAGTAAGGACAGATCAACCTATCCGATAGATATTGCACAAGCTGGACTTAGCAAGAAGGATGATTACCTGGTCCATCGAGCTTTCTGAGTTTGGGATCGCCTACGAACCCAGAGTAGCCATCAAGGCACAAGCGCTCTCAGAATTCATAGCCGAACTCACTTTAGACCCTGGTGATTCCGATGAGGTCTCGTGGATCGTATTCGTGGATGGATCCTCAAACCCGAAAGGAAGCAGAGCCGGGGTAATTTTAGAGAATCTCGAGGGGGTGACTATCGAAAACTCCCTCAGGTTCGATTTCCCCACCTCAAACAAGCAGGCAGAATATGAAGCATGCATTGCTAGATTGGTAATGGCCAGAGACTTGGGAGCCACAAAGATCAGACTTTGCAGTGACTCCCAGCTCGTGACCTCCCATATCCAAGGTGACTATCAGGCCAAAGAGCCCCTCCTGCAGAAATACCTAGCATGGGTACAAGAACTCCTCACCAGTTTCTGAGTGGTAAAGGTGGAGCATATACCCCGGGAGCAAAATTCTAGGGCCAACCTCTTGTCCAAGTTGGCCATCACCAAGAGTCCGGGCAATAACCGTTCGATGATCCAAGAGACCCTCCCGCAACCATCTGTTGTTGACATGTCCATCTTCCAAGTTGAAGGGCAAGAACCTACTTGGATCACGCCATTGATGGAGTACTTACAATCTGGTGGCCTTCCCGAGGATCCGAAGGAAGCTTCCAAATTAAGGAAAGTCGCGGTCAGGGATACCATCTACGAAGGACAATTATACCGACGTGGATTTTCTTTACCCATCTTCAAATGCTTTGCACCAAAAGAAGCCGAATATGTCCTGACCGAGATCCACGAAGGAAGTTGTGGACACCATCTAGGAGGTAAGGCTCTGGCATTGAAAGCACTCAGGGCAAGCTACTATTGGCCTACGATGGAAGCAGACTCCCACGCGTACGTCCAGACATGCAACAAATGCCAATGGCACTCCGACCATTATCATGCCCCACCAGAGGAACTATCCACAACATCCATACCCTGACCATTCTATCAATGGGTTATGGACATCCTGGATCCGTTCCCTCAAGCTCCCGGGCAGCTAAAGTTCTTGGTAGTTACCGTGGACTACTTCACTAAGTGGATCGAGGCGGAACCCCTATTCACCATCACTTCAGCCCGAATTCAGAAGTTTACTTGGCATCATATTATCACCAGGTTTGGAGTCCCAGAGTCCATTGTTACAGACAATGGGACACAGTTCAAAGACAAGGGATTCGAGGAGTTACTTGCCAGACTGAAAATAAAACATCATTGCAGTACCATGGAAAACCCCTGCACAAACGGGCAAGCCGAAGCAGCAAACCGCATTATTGTTAAAGGATTGAAGAGAAGACTGGACGAAGCTAAAGGAAATTGGGTCGAGCAGTTAGACCACGTTCTGTGGGCCTATCGAATCACTCCTCACTCCACTACAGGTGAAACTCCATTCAAACTAACCTACGGATGCAAGGCAATGATCCTGGTAGAGATAGGAGAACTAAGTTTGCGTCTTCAGAATTTCTCACCTGATAACAATCTCAATTTGATTAGCGAAAACTTGGATCTAGTTGAAGAAAGAAGACGTGTCACCCACATACACGATACCGCAGTCAAACTGAGAATGGCAGCCTGGTATAACCTGAAGGTCGTTCCCAGGAGATTTCATCCAAGCAACCTAGTACTCCGCAAAGCTGACATTGGTAGAAGGAATGCCTCCTAGGGAAAACTAGCCCCTAACTGGGAAGGCCCCTATCGTATCGTGATCAACACCGAAAAATGAGCTTACACTCTAGAGACATTGACAAGCAAGCCAATGAAGAACTACTGGAATGCAGATAAACTTAGAAAGTACTACAACTAAGCACCTTCTAAAGCCTAGTCTCCTAGTTTACTTCATGTTTGTTCTGTCCCAATTGTTACGGGAGCACGTTGTATGGACCTTAGTCCTCTCATCTACTCAATAAAATAAGTATTGGTACATGAATCTTGAGTTTTGATATATACGATTACACTGAAGGTTTCAAAAGATTTTCAAAGGCTATTATGACATCCCATGTCACCACGGTACCCGTCGCTAGTTGTCTCATGCTAGATAGGTCGTGCAATAGAAAAATTTTGTCTTGGAAAAATTCTTGCACTAAACCATAAGCACGAAAGACCCCAGCAAGGACCAGTCCTTCAAACCAAAGTCACGGGGTATCCTAAATACCAGTGCAAACGGTAATGGACCCCAGATAAGGTTTCTTACCTTAAACACAGTTCCCAAATGCTAATCCACTTTGGACATCAGATCCAAAGCTAAGGCTTATAATTTCTTATCAAGCATAGTCCTAAAGGAAATCCTAAGCGCTCAACGATAGTGGGCATTGGACCCTGAAATAGACAAAGGGACACAGATAAACAAAGCAGAATTGATTAAAACCCCAAAAAATAGGGTAACACCATTGTCTATACAAAAACAAAACCCTACATAGGGGGCAAGATTAAAAATCTAGAATTACTCTGCAGTAGGATCTGGATTGCAGACAACGGCGAAAAAGCCTTCAACACTTGAACTCTCAGCAGCGAGACGAGGAAGCATGAGATGACCATCCCGGACTACCTTCCCGGAGTCCAGGGAGTTCAGAACTAGAGCAACCCCGGGATTGAAGAGCTGGACTTGGTTGATGGCATTTTGGAACTGCTCTTCCTAGATATCGATGCAAATAGTAATAAACTGACCAACATCGTCTCGCAAGGAAGTAACTCGGGAATCAAGTTGTTTGTTTTCGACCTAAATACCTTCATTCTCAACTTTCAGCTCAGCCATACACCTTTTGACCTCGGTCAAGTTAGCCTCATGTTTCTTTGTCGCATCCTTTAGGGCGGCCACTTCACTTTCCAGTTCACAGGCCCGGGCTTCAGCATCGTTTTTAGCCTTTACAGCCATTTCCTTTGCTCTAAGAGCTTGGTTTTCACCCCGCTCTGCGATAGCAGCCTTTTCCGCTAACTTCCGCTCATGATCTTCAACCATATGCTCCAAGTACCGAGTCTCCACAGCAAGATGAAGCCCAAAAGTCTCGAACCAGGAGGTGTCCTTCTTGCCACGCAGAGCTAGATGAGCTTCAACCTCTTCATCCAGGAGCTAAAAGTCGATGAACTCACAGGGATCCGATTCCTCACAGTACAGATTGATTGGCTCGGTGTTGATCGGCACAGTGTCTTATTCAACTGCGGCCCTCTTACCCCGGTTGTTTGACCAACCCTCGCTGGTCGTTTTTCTCTTATGCCCTGCAATCACCGGGGGGGAATCCTCCATGTGGACCGATTCCTTCTCCATGGTCAGGACCTCGGTTAGATTAGGAGATGAGACCAGCACAACATCAGCGATGGGGTCTGATGGCCCCGGTTCACTTCTGGCCTTCAAGGCTTCAAGGATTGCCAATGCGTTCCCAATTTGAGATATCTCGGCCAAGCTCTCTGAAAAACTAACATAAGCAATTAGATTCATATAATGGCAAAGGAAAAGAAAATAAGTATGAACAACGGCTTATACTACCTAGCACGGCCCAAAGCTCCTCGTCGTCCGAGGCATCTAATATATCCTTAGGCCAAATTTTATCGACCTCATCAACCTACATTTCGAAGAAATTGACACACTTAATCTCCTCGTCATTCAAGTGACTTATTTCCCTCTCGAATGATTAGGGGGGATGCTCCACGCCGTCGGGTTCTAGTATAGGCTAAACATTGGCTCCCCATCGCTCCCCAACCAGAAAGGACGAGTGTCGCCAACCGCCATCAACTTAAAGAACTTTTCTTTAAAGTCCTTATAACTTTCCAAATATGAAAAGAAAATCGTTCTTCCTTGCCGTGATCGCACCGATAGCCAAGATTGTTGACGAGCGCAGGCACCATGAACAGAATACCTCGTGTAGAAGTAGAAAAACGCCCCATCAGAGTATCGCAACCCCACCAACTAGAATATTCTTTCGAAGGCTGGGATATTCGCCCAGCCATTATGGTGGATTTGACTAGGGGCGGCATGAAGAGTCCGGATGATGGCAATGTGGAAGTCATTGAAAGGGAGGCGAAGTCCAAACCTCGTGAAGAAGTCTTCGTAGAGAAACATGAAGTGTTCCCCTGCTTGTCAGGTCGAATACACCCGTTCTCTCCCCGGGGACATGATCAGGAATTTGTGATCCTTTCCACCCTCCTCAGTATGCTCCAAGTAATCTATCAGCTTATCCAATTCCGCCTCGAACTCATAACGGGAGATCCTATCTAAGGCATTATCCGCAACCCATGTGTAAGGCAATCCAGGACCTCAGCGAATACGAATCGCCTCCTCCTCGGCCTCTTAATTCCCCGGTTCCCGAGCTTTCGGAACTAGGGAAGGCGCTTCAAGAACGAGTGCTCTCCTTCTGGCCATTCAAATTTTTGGAAGACACACAAAGGCGTAGGGTCAGAACCAGTTAAGTTCAAAGATCCAAACATGGCAATGGGCGAACAGAGAAGACTGAATGCACCCATGCACTGGCCTCCGTACCCACCAAGGTTAAAGCACCGGCAGGACACCTCCGCCACACGCAGCGCGATAGAGGGGGTGCTCCGTAGGGCAATGCCATTAGAAGATGGGGAAAACAGCTTTCCCTCATCTTTGCTCACAGTAAAGAAAGGGAAACGCACACCATCAAAAAGGGTGCCCAACCACTCACGAAACAAAGATAAACAAAATCAAAGCCAAGGGAAAGGGAATACCTTGAAGAAAATGAAAAAAAAAGGGAAGAAATCAATCTTTTGGAAGTTCAAAAATACCAAAACCACTTTGCGCCGCTGTAAAGTTCATCGAAAATCTCCTTAGGCTACCACTCTTTAACGAAAAATAGCGAAATGAATAAAAACCCTATTTATAGAGGTTACAGTTATGGGGTAATTTCGTCCGAGTATTTCAGATTTGAAAAGATATTCATCATGGCGCGTGGAGCACTATGCATGTCCACTCAACCTGAGCACGCCACGTGGCCCACGTAGTCGTCGTGACAGTTAAGAGGACAGTTACCCAGCAGACTAAGAGACACGCAACGTCAGAGTCTGAGAGTTTAGAAAACTTATTCAAGCCTAGAGAATTGACTACCCCAAAGAGTTCCCCTGAGGTACATTGACCCTGGGTTCTAATATTTAAACTTGGCACTTCGCCGGTCTCGACTAAGTACCAAGCTGGGGGCAACTTAATATATCACGTCGTCAAGGTGAGTGTTGGACTCACTCCAGTATAATATAAATATCATGGTTTGCAGAAGAAAGGAAAATAGAAGACAAAAGATTCAAAGTAAATGAAAAAATTTGTTATTTATTTCACATTCCATACATCATCGTACATCAAAAAGAAAGGAAGTGGAAACATTTGAGACATGGAGTGTATAAGGAAAAAGTCAGGTCATGTCACATCCACATTTCCTCCGCGGCACGCAGAGTCACTGTCACCACCACGACTCCCTCAGAACCCGCACTGGCATCTTGAAAAAGTAGATTGACTTTAAAGAACCTCGACAAATCGGAATCAGGAATCCGGGACGCCAAATCTTCTGCATTGCCTCCACTAATAAAGAGCCGGGTACGCTCTCCTTCATTGGACGGGGCATAGTTTTCATGAAGAGATCGTCCCACTGAAACCCTAGCCAGTTTCGTGATCTCCCCAAGCTGCTTCAAATCATAGAGCAGTTTCAATAGTCCCTCCTGCATATCCAAATGCTTTTATAGGATTTGCCGGGAAGGAGAACGACTTTGTGCTTTGTTTCTCCAAGTGCCTCCGTCCAACACGATAGGTATCACAAACCTCCCCAGAGACAGAGAGCAGGTATAATACACCCTCGTACGTTGGGAAAGTGAGATATCTACTGACAATACGCTGGGAAAGAAAGATATCTAGTTAAAGATAAGTCATTTGAAAAGAAAATGAGGATTTTCAGAAACTTGGGGAAGAACAAGAAGAAGGTCTCTGCAAGATGCAAGGTTCTCTAGGAATGCACAAGGAAAGAAGGAGAAACCATTTTTCTAAGGAAAGATCACTTCTAGATAGAAACACTGAAGGGAACGCCAATGTTAAACGCAAACATTCCCTATTTATAAAGGGAATGGAGCGTTCTGATTGGCTCCTAGGAAGAAGAACCTATCACTCCATAAAATCCGCATTCAATGCTCTCCCTTTCTTATTGGTTACGAGAGCAACGGATGGTTGGGAAGCTATGCGAAGCTGACGTTCCCTATTAAAGGCTCCATAACTCTCGAGGAAATCAAAGCAACGGTTTCCAAAGAATCCAAGACCAATAAAGGACGCTACTACAAGTCAAAAGACCCCGTGAGCCAAACTTGGGGGCAACGTGAATTAAACCTCGAAATAAAGAACGGTGATGTAGGCAAGGACCCATCACGGTCTCCAACCACATCCCGACCTCGGAGGTACCCCGCACTCGACGATGGATCTCGGTCTCAATACGAGACACCATGAAACTTGGCTACAAAGCTAGGGCGTAATCCGTTGCAAACCTGATAATCTTATACCTTGACACTTAGATCCTGTCTAAACGCCAAACTGGGGGCAACTGTTCTGGACCGTGGTCTGGAATCCCATCCAGAATGATCGACCCGACACACGTACCACCTTACTCCGCCATAAGACACCCTGACCCAAGCCCTACGACCTCGAATTACAGCATTGGATTATAACTATTGATGGATCTGTGCAGATATTCCTAACTGTCAATCAGGATCTCACGATATCATAGGATCCATAACTGCCCCTAACAGTGGATAATCATATCTACGTTCCTACATTATAGGGATGCTCTCCAATGATAAACGGAAAACAATCCTAAACAGAATACTAATCATATATACATGCATTCAATACTAATCTTATTACGATTCCAGTCACGCTCCATATATAGCAAGCTAAGTTAACCTAAAGAGATATCTGCTATCTAATTGCATAAACCCTACTTGTGCATTGCTTGACTTGAGCGTTGGAGTCCCTTTACAGGTACCTAACCCCTTGGTTCAATATGCTTAGCGCGATTCTTGCGAGGAGAAACCACCACGCTGCACACGCACGCTTATCTCGCAAGAGTACTATAACTAATTATTATTATTATTATTATTATTATATTATTATTATTATTATTATTATTATTATTATTATTATTATTATTATTATTATTATTATTATTACTATTATTATTATTATATTATTATTATTATTATCATTATTATGATTATTATCATTATTATTATTATTATTATTATCATTACTATTATTATTATCATTATTATTATTATCATTATCATTATCATTATTATTATTATCATTATTATTATCATTATTATCATTATTATTATCATTATTATTATCATTATCATCATATCATTATCATCATCATCATTATCATTATTATCATTATCATTATTATCATCATCATTATCATCATCATCATCATTATCATCATCATCATCATCATATCATCATCATCATCATTATTATTATCATTATTATTATTATTATTATTATTATTATTATTATTATTATTATTATTATTATTATTATTATTATTATTATTATTATTATTATTATTATTATTATCATCATTATCATCATTATCATTATCATTATCATTTATTTATTATTATTATTATTATTATTATTATTATTATTATTATTATTATTATTATTATTATTATTATTATTATCATCATTATTGTTATCATCATTATTGTTATCATTATCATTATTATTATTATTATTATTATTATCATTATTATCATTATTATTATTATTATTATTATCATCATTATTATTATTATTATTATTATTATTATCATCATCATCATTATCATCATCATCATCATCATCATTATCATCATCATCATCATCATTATCATCATCATCATCATCATCATTAGTATTATTATTATTATTATTATTATTATTATTATTATTATTATTATTATTATTATTATTATTATTATTATTATTATTATTATTATTGTTGATGTTGATGTTGTTGTTATTATTGTGGAAATGGTACAAAAACAAATTGTACATTTTGCACAAATGATTGTGTTACAACGATTTTCTTTCATTTCTATCACTTCCATTTCTTGTTGGAAAATGTTCTTTTTATCACTAAATTTAACATTTCGAATATTGACATTACATATTGATGTGAGTATGAGTGAATATTAAAATATAATGTATTTTAAGATAAAATAAATATATCATATGTCGATGTAAGAGATGTGTACATTGAGTATCAAATTCTAATTGTACAAATAATAAAATTATTTCTTTCTCATCTCTTGATTTTCGTTTTCTTTTTATTTAATAAGCGTAATTCATCTCGTATTGAATAGTAAAACTCTTATTTTAATACTCTCTCCGTCCTTTAATAATTTTTTTCTTTAAATTTTGATTTGTCTTAAATTATTTATCACTTGATAATATTAAAAATAACATTAATTAATTTTTTCTAACTTTATCATTTTTATTGGGGAGCGAATTTATTATAACACGTGATATTAGTAGAGAAAATTAATAAAGTGAGAGAAATGATAGTTTAGTCATATTACATCATATTTTTTTGTATTTTGGGTTATTTAATTTTGTCCTTAATCATTGCGCAAAAATCTTAAAAGACAGTTATAAATGAGAAATATTTGTGTGGACCTTGTTTACACAAATTATATAAATTAAAT
Organism: Ormosia emarginata; assembly: GCA_029884605.1. Classification (NCBI taxonomy): domain Eukaryota; kingdom Viridiplantae; phylum Streptophyta; class Magnoliopsida; order Fabales; family Fabaceae; genus Ormosia; species Ormosia emarginata. The sequence continues at coordinate 9,971,729 of JAQQTP010000066.1, read as the reverse complement.
CAATCAACAAGTGATAAATTGTCACTTTTAATGTAAAATAATTATGAAATACAAAAATTTATAAAATTATTAAGTATTTATTAGTTTAATCCACATAATTAGATAGACAAAATCTTCCTAAATATTTCTCGTTATAAAGGCACAGAGAGAGTATTAATTAATTAAAGTTATTATAGGCAATATTAACTTTTGTCCTTAGTTCTACATCACGTTTCATAATTAGGAGAGATTCTTGCATAAACCTGAAACACCCGATTGAACGTAATAGACCAATCAATTTTTAACATTTTTATAAATCTTTGTGTCATACAATTAAAAATATAAAAATTTATAAAAATGTTAAATGTTGATTGATACACCTAAATTAAATGTTGAGGATTTAAGCAAGAATTTCTCTCATAATTAGAGTTGAAATGAATATTAAGCAGACCTGAGATTTCTTGATGAAGTCATGTCCTTTCGAGAGTGTGGGAGCAATTTCGTCAATAAGGTTAGTAGCAACCAAAGCTTGAACTACCAAGCCAGCATCCCATGACTGGCTACCAACACTCTGCATTATACATGGAGAAGTGCATGTTTAATATCCCATTGAGTAAATGCACATCTTTAAAAAGATATTTCTTCATATATATACAGGTCAAACCTGCATGGTCATTCCATCCTCTGAAACCCATAAGTAATCAGGTATCCTTGCAAGATGCTTCTTGAACGCAACTCCATTTGGGTCTTCCACCCAACAAGCAAGCATAAATAAAGACTGGAAATAAGGACATTTATAGAATGTTAATGTCTGTTTTAAAGTTTAGAAATTTTACCACAGTTGATGCACATAGCTGGTTATATAGGGAAAGGTGATATGTTATGATGCCTACCTTTTCCACACACCCATTGTCTATGTATCGACCATTCTCATCTTCGTAGTGGATATGCTTCATTGTTATTTGAAGGGCCTTCTCTCTTACCAGCTTGTTCAAGGGCCAACGCGTAAGAAATGGCTCAGTGGACATGTATAGACTATCCCATATTAGATCTTGTATGAAGTGATGGGGATAGTAAAGATCTTCCTGTGATACATAGAATGGACAACCCCTCCATGGTCATGGATTGGTTCACTGATGATGATTGAGGATATATAATTATTTATATATATTTATATACAAGACGATGTCTCTCACCTTTGCACAGAGGTGACGCGCTTTATTCCAATTAATTTTATGATAAGGTTGAGTAAATAGTTCTTCTCTCAACTGAAGAATGAGAGGTGTGATTGGACCCACAAACCTCTTCCCATATAAGTAAGACATTGGCATGTAAACCAGCCGGCAGTAACACCACATTTTAGCTACATCAATTAAGATGAAAGTGAGATAAAATAAATACTTCAGTTGGCTGTAGACAAATTAAAGTATTATTATTTTATTAAATAGAGAGTAACAGTGCAACATTAATTATATCATGATCAACCTGGATGCATAGGAAGAAATGAAGGAAGGATCCAAAACTCGGGAGGCATTGGGTTGGCTCCGGACCAGTCAAATAAACCAAGTATCTGCAGTTGTACGATTCATTCATATTAATAACACATATATACGAAGAAAAAAAATTACTTGTACAAATAATATGTGATATATACATAATTTGGACCATTCTCTAAAGTTACAGTAATACTAGGATCTTATCAAATGACTTACATAGGAATACGTCAAGAGTGTATGAGTGTAAGTTTATTGAAGTATCATTACTAATTATATTACACAGTACATTTTTATTTTCTTTCCTCCCATAATACAAGGAGGCCCAAGGACCTAATAGGATGCAGGGATCAGGCATGGTGCTAAGATCAATGAAAATGTTGCTTCACTAGGTCATTGGCATACACTCACGTCTTTAAGCCAGTGTTATTTGGATTGAACCAGATCTAATAGTTCAATAGGTCTAACCATAAATCTATCACCTAACTTGTCATGATTCAGTCATATAATAGGATTCATGATTAGACTATTTTAAATCAGTCAAAATCAATCCAAACCATTTGAATAGTTAGTCATTAATTTTTTCATATATATATATATATATAGGAAGTGTATGAGGTGAGAGGATTGTTTATTGTGAGAAGGTGAGAGGAGTGAATCTTGATCATTGAATCTTACATGAATAGTCAAGATTAGAATATAAATGCATGTGACTTTTTTAAGTAGTCACATAACCTTTAAGAACTTTTAATTTTGACCATCCATGTATAGTTTATGGTCAAGATTCATTCTCTCACCCTCTCACAATAACCACTCATCTCACTAGATATATCCCACATATATATATATATATATATGTTTTATATATTTCATATTCTTACAGGTGGATGGATTATTTTTATGACGTCAAATAATTTTACTATTACTAGCAAATTTAATTAGTGGAAACCAAACTGAAAGTCTTGCTTGTTTATTATCGTATCATATTTTAACAATATTTCTTTAACCATCAACATTATTTTTATGTTATTATAAATTGATAACTTATCTAGAAGTAGAAGTACTATGTTGAGGCTTTTATAACTTATCCTAACCTTAGAATGACAACTTCTCCCACTCAAACTTTTATTCGTCGAGAGAAAAAAAAAAGTTGCTACATTATTGCTACCCTTTATAAAAAACTTTTATGCCGGGTGTTAAGCTGAACATGCTATATACTCAAATACCCTGGAAGTATTATTATATTGAATATCTTTGAAAGAATCATACCGAAAGCCAAGTTTTTCCCCAGGATGGTATATGTGTTACGCCATCATGATCAAGAATCCACTTGCGCGCTCTAGCACATGCATCATCTTGACCTCCATCAGGCCCTTCTCCAAGAATGCGCATACATATGTAGTTTAGTGCAGTACAAAACATGGTACTATGTCCCTCTATGTGTAGTCCCCACCCTCCATCTTCGTTCTTCAAGATCACAATTTAATATAGAAGCTTAGCATGGTCAACGCAGATTGTACTGCTTTATGATCAATTTGGTATACAAGCATGGTATCTTATCTAGCCTGAAATTGAACAAGTGTACCTGGTGATAGTATATGTAACGAAGCATCTCTCTACGATACCCTTCTGGGAATATTAAATCAAGATGTCCTGTAACATACATACAAAATACCTGTAGTATTTTTGAGCAAGTACAAAATTCATGTTCAGTAGCAAATTCGCGCGGACTTGAATTTTTCCAAAATATTTGTACAGATCATATTATTAATAACATCATGTACGTAATATTCATTGGAAAGAATTTAATTAAATAAATGGAATTAATCTTAATTTAATGATTACTTATAAAATAAAATAAAATAAGATTAAATTAAAGTAAACATCTATTTTAGTCCTCCAAAGATATAAAAAGTTTGATCCTCTAATAATAAATACTTTAAAATAATCATTTAATGTTAATTTTTGACATTAAATTATTTTTTCATTAGCATTTTTTACATCAATTTAGTCTTCAAAAAGATTAATTTAATATTCAATTTTAACAAAAGACTATTTTAATGTATTTACTATTATATAAATAAAATTACGACATGTATATCTTTGGAGCACTATAATAATTAATGTTTATAAGAACTTATAATTAATTTTTATAATAACTTATGATACTGACCAATGGGGGAAGGAAAAAGAGAGGACCAGCAATTTGAGCTGGCCAATGACCATCACTAGTCTGCAATGCTGATAGGTAATGGCTGGCCCTTCTCAATGTGGCTGTGGCTTTCCCGTACGTAATCTCCTCACCATCCTCTATCTTCACAGTATCTATTGTTTGTTTAAAGTTCTTTTCTCTCAACAACTGCATCCACCAAACCAAATTATCAACACAAGTACACAACCACAAATTAAGCATATTACATTAAATAGTTACTTATATAAGGTCAATACTACATCAGGTCTTGTTAGGAGACATAAATATGATAATACGCTAATGGAGACATAAACAATAATCTAAAATAACCACATAAATAGAAAGAATACCTGAAAGCGCCAGAGGAGGTCACCACAGGACTTGACATGGAAGCGATTGTTATAGAAATGTTGACGTGCAGCTTCAACCTGGGCTCGCTCCTCGGGGCTACCTGCCCCAGGATCAAACTCCCATGTTTGCCTCCCTACGAAGTTGTTTGTGCTGAAGATGTATGGGTCATTCCCACCCTCTCCTATCTTCAGCCTCCACATTTTTTCTCTGTTTTTTTTTTTTTTGCTGTAGTTGATGCGATATATAGTTGCACTGTGCACACAGCTTAAGCAGGTTTCGTCTCTTACGTGTTATATAGATTTGAAAAATGTTAGTTGCACCTCTTCATGCCTCACATCTTTGTGATCATTAATATAATTTTTAGCTACTCCAACAACACCAACCGCTAAATAACTTATTATTAATATAAATGAAACTCGGAAAAGTAATATGAGCCAAACATACAAATTTATGACTATTAATATAATATAAATGAAGCTATGGAAAGTAATACGAGTCAAACATACAAATTTGTGATTATTAATAAAATCCACTGATCATTTTTTTTCTGGTCAAGAAAGGGTTGGTACAAGATATTTTATAATCTTTCAACAATTTGTCAATTTATATATTGATATTGCTATATATAAGAAAGGAGCTGCCCTACCCTATCTTATAGTCTGTTTTCTGTTTACCGCCGCCTGCCTGCTGGCATTGCAGGTGCCATCCACGTGGTTCCCTTTTCTCCATAACATTTTTATGGCCCTTGATCTTTCTTTTTTTTTTTTCAGATTACATTCTTTTTTTTCACTAAATCTGAAATTAATCAATAATTAATGATGATTCGGTGTTTTACTAATATTTTTTATTATTTATTCAAATTTATTTTTACCATTTAAATATTTTATTTATTTAAATAATTTTAACTAAAAACTTTTATTTTCAAGTTAAAATTGTTCAAAATTTTTATTTTAATATTTACTAATAATTATTTAATTTTAAAGTAAAATGTTAATAATTAATAGATACTTTCTTTTATTTTTTTTCTTATAGATCATTTATACAGAGTAAATATTGTTTTAACATTCTTTATTTAATCTATTTATTTATTTATAATTATAATTTTAATAAAGAAATGACTTCTAACTTTCGTGCAAGTCTCTCAGTTCAATCCATTATTAATATTTTATGCTCAAATTTTACAATTTTGAAGTCTTTTTTTTTTTTTTAATCGTTCTATTGTCAGGCCTCTCTTTTCAGATCCGATCATTTCCCTGTTGCTTCAGATAAAAGAAGACTTTGGTATGATAAAAGATTTCAATTTCATTCGTACACACTGATACACATTCTTACTGTACACTATTCTAGATCCTAAAAAAAAAATGTTAGACTATTTATAAGGATCCTAATAATTCTGTATACTATTTATACAGATGGCAGTAGAGACAAAGTAACAGCTTGAGTTACAAATAGTCAACTTGGAAATAATTGTTCTTAATGTTGAGCACTTCCCCTTCAATTTGTGCGTAAATATTATTTATACTAAATTTATCTTACATTATTTTTTATTTTATATTTATTTTTATATTTATTTTAAATAAATGTAATTAAGTAAAAAATAATAAAATAAATAAATATAATAAATAATATTAAAAAATGAAATATAAAATATATATATATATATATTTATGATAAAAAAATCAGAATCATTTATCAAAATAGCCATTAAATACTTAGTTTCACACTGCTTTAGTCAGTCATTAATTTCTTAAGTTACTCTATATCTTTGAATGATAAGTATAACACAAGTTATTCTTAACCTTTTATTAGTATATTTATCACTATCATAAGCAATAGATGACAAAAGATAATCTATCATAGTAAATATCCCACATTGCTTCTAACCACTCAATCTTCATCCCTGATCTTACTATCTTCATCCAAATCGATTGTATCAGGATTTTTAGGTCCACAATCACAATCAATAAATAAATATTGACAAAATGTCAACAATGTCACCTCTACTAAGACATCAATAAAATAGGTGTTTTCACTTTTTATTTATATGTTGATATATGTTGATTTGTTTGTCCTCTCTTTTTTACTTTGCAGGTGTTGGTGTCCTTTTTTTTTCTAATGTGTTGGTGTAATTTTTTATAATTGAGGAGAGTGCATACTCCTTGTTTATTTGTTATCATTTTGTTAAAATAGAGAATTTAAAATTCTCCTTTTTTATATGCTTTTTCAGTTAATTTTAATTGTTTCCTTTTAATTATAATTTCATCAAACTCTATAATATTCTCATGGTTAGCCTTCAAGGGTCTTTGGGACTTAGCAAAATTGTGTATTACATCATTAGTTATGTTTTTACAAAGGAGTTAATATTTTATGAGAATCTAGTTATTATCGTTAGTTCACTACTAACTTGGTAAGGTTATACTTACACAATTACACTTGACTAAGGTGGGAGGTTGTGAACGTCATCTTCACATATGACCAATTGACATTTTTGCAAGGTCCGACCGACCTACACTTGAATGAAAGTAACACTCGACCAAAGATACTTATGTTTCAAGACATCTTCACATACTCCTGACCAGTTGGGAAGTTGTAGACCGTCTCCGACCCAACCGACATTCGGCCATAAGCTTCAACTTTTTCTCTACCTATGACCTTTTTTCCTATTTTTGCAAGGTCCGACCGACCTACACTTGAATGAGTAACGACTCGACAAACACGTGCTTAATACAACCTACCAACAGACATAACGTCTCTCACCATAATAACCAAACATAAAAGCTTCACGCTATAATGACTATACGTAACGTCTTTGAGTCATAATGATCAAACATAACGTTTAAAATCCTAAATGGTGACCTTTTAATTTACTAACTTTTTGAAGTATTTTTTCGATATTTTTATACTCCCAAAAGTATCCAAACATAACCAAAAACTTTAAAAGAGAAGAAGTCCAAAGGGAAATACATTATCCAAAATAGAGGATCTCTACATAAACCACCCCACCAAGAAGAGGGTATGAGCATAGCTCGACAAAGTCAAGGATATGATGGCCATACATTTTGTTCACTTTTCTCTACCTATGACTTCATCATGGTCTTGACTCTAAGATTGGTCGGTTGGAGTGTCTATTACAAAATATCGATTAGCTCTCATAGTTTCACCCCAAACATCATAATGCACAAGGTTAAAAGGAAATTTAGAAATATTCCACCCCATCTTCCTCGTAACTACCCAGACGACCGACTCGAAGTTCTCCGAGAATCCATATGAGCAAGAGGCGACGTGGATGACTACATTTGAGGCAGAGAACAAGAACTAAACAACCTTCTAACTTTACATTCAAATTCCCTACGATTTGTCTTGATCCTACACACGACAAACCGTAGAAAGAAAATGTGACTTCATCATTGAAATCCGCAAGTGTAAGGTTCGCTGCCACACAAGTAATAAAATATCGAATCCACATGGACTATGTTTATGAATACCATTAACTCGCCGAGTAGAGGACAAAACACAACCATTGATTACAAACTTGCTCTGTTAGCTCCTCTTTGGTTTGTTCCCTCGAGGATGAGGACGACCCAGCGTGCCATTGGCGATGACCCCTATCCCTATCCATCTCAATTCTCGCCAAATGCAGTGAAGACATGACAGAGCTAGACCTAGCAACTAGCGTGATTTTTAAAGTAAAAAAATTATAAAAAAAAATAAAAAAGAGGATAGCCCGTTTATGCTCGCAGGTTGCCCTTAAATGGGAGGGGCTAATAAAATGTTAGCTCGTTTACCTTAGTAATCCCCTTGGCTTGGCCTGTTTAGGCTCGGGGACTAAACGGGTTAGAGTAGTTCGTTTAACACCCTTAGAGAGTCACATACTAGCTGTTTGCCGCTAGAATCTCATCATAATTAGATAGAGAGAAAGGGGGGAAAGAGCGCAGAGACATGAATGAGGGGGGAAGGCGCAGAGGTGATATGAAGAGGATTTACCAACATCCTCATTGCTCCATTCAATATTGGCTAAATTCAATGCATAATTTTCCGAAATGCATGTTTAATGATATGCATAATTCAATAAACGTGAGTTGCCGATGGATGTACAATACTATCAGCAAAGGAATGACCTTTTAATTTACTAACTTTTTGTTTATGTTGTTAGTATTTTTTCGATATTTTTAATACTCCCACCAAAGGTCTTGAAGGAAAACAAAACAAACATAACCAAAAACTTTAAAAGAGTTGTAATCTGAAGAAGTATGGTGAAGACGTTCAAAGGGAAATACATTATCCAAAATAGAGGAAGGAAGATGGTTGATGACATAGACAACAGTGAGAGCGGTTTCACCCCAAGCATGTTTAGGACAAGAAGAGGGTATGAGCATAGCTCGGACAAAGTCAAGGATATGATGGTGTTTTCTTTTAGCATAATCATTTTGTTGAGATGTACCACTATAAGAAAACTCATAGAGTGTAACCTGTTCATCAAGAAAGGTGAGAAATTTTTAATCACAATATTCAAAAGCATTATCGTAGGTGCTAAAGAACTTTATCCCCTGGTTTTAAATTCACGCTTCGTCATTCTTTGGTCCTTTCTCTTGCCTTCTCGACAACGAAAAACATTAATTAATTTTGAGAATTGAGTTTTGATCATAGTAGCAAAATTAATGTAAACTTAAAGAAGTTCTGAACGATTTTTCATTAAATATATCCAAGTGAAACGAGAAAAAATCATCAATAACTATTATAAAATATCGATTAGCTCTCATAGTTGGTGTGGGGACAGACCCCCAAACATCATAATGCACAAGGTTAAAAGGAAATTTAGAAATAGAGATACTTTTACTGAAGGAAAGTGTAGGTTGTTTAGCAGTTTGATAAGAAATGCAATGAAAAGACTCATTATTAACTGAACCTAAAGCTCCTTGAGATAAGAGGGGACACAACTTCCCTAGAGAACTATGAGCAAGACGTTAGTATCACAGTTGAATGGAGGACGACGTGGATGCTATACAAAGATTTGAGGCAGGAGGAACAAGAACGTTAGTGAGCTTAAACAACCTTCTAACTTTACATTCAGTCCCTATGATTTGTCTTGTCCGTGGATCCTACACACGACAACCAGAAGAAGAAAATGTGACTTCATGATTGGGGTGAAATCCGCAAGTGTACGGTTTCGTCGTCAAGTAATAAAATATCGAATCCACAGGGACTATGTTTATGAATACCAATTAATTAATTAATTCAATTAAATTAAACAAAAGAGAATATAATTATTGAACAAGAACGTAGAAACCAAACAATTAAATAAAGAAAAGTTAAGACGCAAAATTGAGAATAAAAATAGCAAATTGTTGAAAAAAGATTTCAGAATTAAGAAAGCTTCCGGGATTGGGGTTAACCACAATGATACAAGACTCCTAATTGACAATCCTCTTATTAACACTTGAAATTCAATTGAAGGTGAATTACCCTAAATTAGTTAATGTTCCCTTTCAAGATACAAGAAATGTTCCCTTTCAAGATACAAGAACCGTGCCCATTAAACCAATTCCTACTCTCGTGGTAATTGAATTTCAATTGAACCCATTACGTTTTTTGGTAATTCATTAATCCTCGAAAGGCTAAACAAGTTGTGATTTGGGTCCTATCGGATCAGAACCTACTCTCGTGATTTAAACCTTAAGTTCAATTCTTATAGTTCCAACACCTAGGTTCACCTTTCAAGACGTCCCTAGATATCTATGAGATGCAAATAAGTGGCCAGCAAATTCACATGAATAATCGCAATAAGGATTGAATCAACAACATTCAAGATTAATAAAAGGGGTAAACAATATCAATTAATCATTATCAATGTATCAAAGGGCATTGCCCAATCCTAGAAACAAAAGGGAACTACTCAGACATGGAGAAGAAGAAACCAGAAATCATGTTCCAAGAACCTCCAAACCCGTAATCCAAGAGAGAAGAGAGGAAGATGAAGATCAAGAGCCTCCAATGTGCCTCCTTCCAAACCAAAAACGAACCCTCATGTTCTCTTCAGAACATCTATATATACCCCATGGGTTAAAACTGGTTCAAGCCCATCAGAAAAGAGAAAAACGGACTTAAAAATCTGACACGCACACCTAACCACGGCCGTGGTGGGGACCACGGCCAGACCGTGGTTGTCTCTGTTTGACAACTATAGTCGTGTTTCAGACCACGGCCAGGGTGTGGTTCAGACCACGGCCAGGCCGTGGTCCAGACCATGGCCAGGGTGTGGTTGACTCTGAACTCTCCTTTTTACTTTTTCACGCAGCTGTTCGATCCATGGCCATGGTTCAGGCCACGGGCAGGCCGTGGAACTCTCTGGAATGAGCTTTTTGTCCCAAATTGCTACCCTTTAAGCTCTAACTTCAATTGTGCAAGCTTTCCATCCATTTCAAGGCCAATTAAGCACCAATCCTGCACAACAACACCAAAAACACCGCAGTTATCCGAACTAAAGGGAAAAACAAACAAAAAGGGAAACTAAAATGTCTAGAATGTATAAAAATGCATGCAAACACATGAACAAAATATGATGTTGTTTCACACACATCACTTCATAACCAATGTCACATAGTTGACTAACAAAAATGAGATTGAAGTTTAATTTGGGAATGAGATATGAATCGGATAAGCTAAGAATGGGCAGAGAGACAAAACTCTTATGACTAATATTCATAAGAGATTCATCGACTATATATATAGAATGTGCAATGTCATTAACACATAGGAATAAAAAAGACTGAGATGTGAACATCATATGATTACAACAAATAGAGTCAAAGTATCATCTATTAATACAACATTAATATAATTGTCATGTGATTTTACACTAACATTTATGCAAATTGGACTTGTGATGGAATGCCTATTCCCACAATTATAAAAATGCTCATTCTCATTCCAATTACCTAACCAAATATGGGAATTCACATTCCATACAATCAAACATGCCCTTATTTCATTGTAATTTCATTGTAATACCACTTTCCTACTGTTGGGAGTAAAATTACAAATTCTAATTCGACAAAGGAAAGAGATAAAGAACTTTCGACAACTGGATGTTGATATTGAAGAAATTTTCCTAGTGTTAGACCACTGCGAGTATTAATAATCATGCGTTAGTTTTTGTCAAAAGGATTAATAATTGTTCTTAGTTGAGCAAAATATTAGTGTTAAGTATGTGGCATAACTGTTGTATACGTGTCTAATTTTTAGGAGTTAGTTATTTTCATGGTTTGTCTATAAATACTAGTATTCACAATGTATAAAGGGTTAGTTACTGCATATATAATCATAATATCTCACTCGAGCATATTAACGGATTTGATCCAAGTATGCCTTCTAATTTCATTTCAAGTCATTTATTCTAATGCAATGTTCTTTTAAAATTCTTTTATTTCAAGTCTTGTTCTTTAAACTTCTTTACATTTTGTTGTATTCTTTACATGCTTTATTTTATTACTTTCCTTCAATTTTCTACACTTTACATTTTCTGTATTTTTAGTTTTCTGCAAGGTATGCATCAATTTCTTTATTTTTCTACAACATTTTAAAGCTTTTATGAACTTTCACTTCTTTCCTTTTACTTCTTGCATTAAGTTTTACAAATTTTTGTTATTCCCCTTCAGTTTGTTATTCATCAATTTTCTACACTTTGTTACTTCTTGCAAGGTATTTATTTGTTGGAATTTGTCTTAACTTAATTTCACCATAAACAAATTAGCATGCCCAGTGGAACGAGTTCAGAGTAACTCATAGTGTCATAAAGCTCTTTTCATAAGATATGGTTTTATGCAGTTAAGAAGTGGGAAAGTTGTTTATTCTTTCCCTTCTCAAAATACGTAAATCATGAGTAACACAAATAACCAGGCATCGAATGCACTTTCGATTAATGTTAGTACACCATCTTCAACAGCCATTACTGCGCCACCCTAAACCATTATTAGCACGGGTCATGTGCTTGATGCAATAGTAACTGGTACTCTCCGGGGTAATCCAATGTTAGAACAAGTGGTGCTTAGAACAACTCAGCCATCACCAAGTCAACCAAATAACCAAAGTGTAATAAATTCAAACTCAAGGTTTATACCACAATAAGGTTTGCCACCCAACTATGTTCCTCATGTGTTGGCACAAATAGGACTTTATTGTACTTTGGCCAATACCGTAGGCCAAACAGCGGTTTCGCAAGGCCAACCGCAAATAAGTTCAGCCTTAGTAAGTTTTAATGGTCAAGGAACAGGGGTTGCAAGTTCAAGTAATTCAACTCATTTTCGACATGAGAGATTGAATTTTGGGACTAGTATTCCCAAATATGTCGAGGGACACTCCTCAAAATGCAATAGGGCCAACCATGAATTCTTTGACCAGCTTTCGACAACAAATGGATGAAAGCAATCATGAGATGGTGCATATGTTCACTTAGAAAATGGGTACTGTAATTACGCTAATCATGAAAAATACAAATAATGCTTGTAATACATTGGCTCAACAAATGGTAAGGTTAAACCAAGCCTTGGGAATAGAAGGGTTGGCCAATGATAATGCTCAAAGAGCTCAGCCTGGGGCAAATGCAGGAGTGATTGCACCACAAACAAACATAAGACAAGACCATCAAAATCTTAGTCAACCTGGGCAAAATGATTAACTGCGCTTGGAATATGGTAATGTCCATGTGCTTCATCGAGGTGATAAGGATCAAATGGCTAGGAATGATGTAGCCATAAGATTGCTTCAATGAAATCTTGGGGGGCACCAAGTGGTTGAGCAAAATATAAATCAAATGGTGGAACAAATGCTGAATAGGTTTGGGTTCAATGTTAGATATGTCAACTAACCCTACTTCGTTTTGGCTTTTCCCAAGTGGGTGTAACAAGCAAAATTGCCCAGAGGAATTAAAATTCCTAAACTTTCTAAGTTTACTGGTGAAAGTAGAGAATCGACTGTCGAACATATTGCACGGTATACTATAGAAATGGGGGAGTTGGTCACTATTGAAGGCCTTAAAATGAGATTCTTCCCAAGTTCCCTTACTAAAAATGCATTCTCTTGGTTTTCGACATTGATACCAAATTCAGTCCATTCTTGGACTCAATTAAAAAGAAGTTTTCATGATCAGTTCTTCAGGAGAGATTTGAAAGTGGGACTTACAGATCTTTTTAATATCAAGAGAATGTACAATGAAACAGTGGATGATTATTTTGCTAGGTTTCAACAAATGAGGAGTAAATGTTTTACTCTCATACCTGAGGTAGAAATAGTAAAAATTGCTGTAGGAGGTTTAGACTATTATATAAGGAAAAAGTTAGTGAACCAACATTTAGTTAATCTTGCCCAACTAGATGAGAAGGTTAGGCAAATAGAATAACTGAAAGCTGAAAAAGTTCAAAAACAAAAGAAATTCCTTAAAAGAGATAAAGTAGCATTCATCGGATTAGGTGAATCTGACATTGAGACTGAAGATAACAATGATGAATTTGAGGTTAACATTGCTGAACTTCAGAATAGGCCTCCTTATGTGTGTCAGACTCTATAGCCTACAAGAAATAAGGAGAAAATGAATTATGTCAATAGAAAAATATATACATTTGACGTAACAAAAATTGACAAAATCTTTGATTTATTGTTAAAAGATAAATAAATTAAATTGTCGGAAGGTCATAGGTTACTAAAACTTGATGAAATAAAAGATCAGAAATATTGTAAGTTTCACAACAATTTCGGTCATGTTACTAATGAATGTATTCGTTTCAGAGATTTAATTCAAAAAGCACTAATGGTTGGGTGTTTGAAGTTTGCTGACAAGCCTAAAGCAGAGATAAAAGTTGATACAGATCCGTTTTAGGCTAGAGTTTCTTATGTCAATCAGCAGGTTCCTCTAAATGTTGGAATAATCAACATAAGGAATTTGTAAGAATTCGACATTGACATGGAAGATGCAATGGACATTTATCCAAAGTCGGGAGAATTTCTTGAAATATTCCTTGAGAGGAAGAAAGAGAAAGGCAATGTAAGGTTATGTCCAAGATGCAATGCAGTGTATGATGAATTTGCTGCAAAGAAGGTTGCTGAGGAACAACAGAGTAACTCATAGGTAAGAAGAAGTTTTTCGATAAGAAAGCTTGGAAACCACAATAGTCTTTTTATACTCTAAGACCAAGGCCGGATTATACGCCCAGGCCTAACATGAATGGCTAGCTGGTTAAGTTATCTGGTGAGTCTGTGGGAAGCAATTCATTTCCCAGGGACTATGTCAAACTAGTTAGGACCAGAATGCCACCTGCCAATGTTACTATGGATAGGTGAGTTAAAAATTCTGCATTTGCGTGCCACCCATAACTTCGGCGGGAAGTGGCTGCCAGGAAGAATAGATTTCAGACAGATCGACCATTATGGAATGAAGATTACAGACATGGTAGGATCAACTAAGATGAAGCTATGATTGGTTAGAATGTAGTTGTGCCATCAAAGTCTTTACCATTATCAAAGAATCAAAAGATGAGGCTGCAGAGGTTGAGACAAGCGCAGAAAAGAAGGAACATGACTGAGGGTTTAGTTATTAAAGAACAACCTACAAAAATGGGATGTTTAGTATTCGAAGCTAAGCCAACACCAGACAAAAATAAAGATGATAAGAAATTAAATAGTATTGTTAGAAAAGAATCTGCAAATACGACGAGATCAACCCTAGTTGAACTAATAACAACTATAGTTAGATGACTAGATAGGAATGATAGTTTCTGACAAGAAAAACTTGCAGAAATAAAGAAAGGAAAAGAGGTTCAAGAACCTATTCCAAGTAAAACTGGAAGAAAATGGCCAATTGGACTAGTAGCAGCAGAGAAAGAAGCAAAAATAATAATAATTTAGCAGTTGAGGAAAATAAAGAAATGGCTAGATTGAAAGCTAAGAAGATGATAATGAGAATAGCCGAAATCAAGGGTCTTAAATTTAACCTAGAAGTGGTGAAGATAATAAAGATTGGTCGAAGGAAGAAATCATAGAAGTCTTGAAAGATCCTGACCAAGATATCGAGTGGAGGAAGAAAATGTTGGCATGATTAAGGGGAGAAATTTGGCAAAGCCTAACTGCCAAGCTGCAGACATGGATTTGACAGCTGATGAAGTTATTGAGGCCTTGAATAATCCAGATGATCTTTTAGGCTTTGATGATAATGATCAATTCGATATGGATTTCAATTTGGACAAGGATCTGGATGACATTATAATGGTCATAGATAGTAATTTGTCGTTGAAAGGTTCAATTGACAAAGGTTACTTTAAGATTGGAGGATACAAAAGTGATGAAGAGTCAACTGAGGAAGAGTTTTTGAAGTCAATGAGCGTGAATTTGATTTCAGTTTTGCCTACTGATTTCGAAGGGTATCGTGAAATTGAGTATATTGGAGAAAATGAAGAAGACCTGGATGACCTCAATGATCATTGGTTTTTCCTTCTGGATAACATGTTAACTGTGTTCGATAATACGACACAATTTGAGAAGCCAACAGAAGAATAGAAGGCTCATCTCCGCCCATTACACATCAAGGTTTTGTTAGAAGGCAAACCAACAAATAGAGTCCTGATAGACGGGGGGGACAGCTATCAATTTGATCCCAAGGGCAATATTTAATAAGCTTGAAAAGAATGAGCCTGATCTAATGACAACTAATATGATTGTCACTGACTTCAGTGGCATGACTTCCCCATCAGACAAAGTAGTAATGCTGAATGTGCAAGTCGGATCCGTTGTGAGGTCGACATTGTTTGTTGTATTTTCAACGAAATCTAGTTACAATCTTTTGCTGAAAAGAGATTGGATACATGCTGTCGGAGCAATACCATCGATGGTCCATCAGAAACTCATCCTCTAGAATGCAGATGATCAAGTAAAAATAGTAAAGGCAGACAATAGCCCTTGCTATTTGCAACAACTTCATGTTGATTTTAAAATTTATGCTCCAAATGTCAAGCCAGTCATGGCAAATGATGGAGTCATTGACAAAAATGCACTTGAAGCATGCTTAATAGACCAATTTGGCATTCAACTAATGAATAAGGCTGAGGAGGATCGGCCAAGCACTAGTCATGAGTGTTAATGATCATTAGATAGACCGTTAGCTTATTTGGCCGATAAAGCAGTATACACCACTGAAGGTGTATTGTCAGATTACATAATAGATGATAGTCCTTTGGGATTTGAGAAAAGACTTGATGAAAAGTAAAGCGTAGAGGTCAAAGATCCTTTGGAGGAGATAAACTTGGGCACTGAAACAGATAAAAGACTCATATTTGTGAGCTCATTTCTGTCCAAGGAGTTCAAGGAATAACTTGTCAATTTAATTAAGGAATACAAAGATAGTTTTGCATGGGATTATGACAAGATGCCTGGGTTGAGCAGAGACCTTGTCGAACATAGACTGTCGTTGAAAGAAGGATGCAGACCTATCAAGCAAGCCAACAGAAGATTTGCATTAAGGTGGTGTTAAAGATAAAGGAAGAGGTTGAAAGGTTGCTCAGAGCCAAGTTCATTAGAACGACCAAGTATGTTGAGTGGCTATCTAATATAGTTCCTGTAATTAAGAAAAATGGCAAGTTAAGAGTATGCGTAGACTTTAAGAATTTAAATGCTACAACTCTTAAAGATGAATATCCTATGTCTATTGCGGACATGTTAGTTGATGTCGTATCTGGACATGAATTGTTAAGTTTTATGGATAGTCATGTAGGTCATAATCAAATCTTTATAGTCGAGAAGGATGTGTCGAAAACTGTCTTCAGATGTCCAAGAGCCATTGGGACATATGAATAAGTAGTCATGTCTTTCGATTTAAAGAATGCAGGGGCCACCTATCAAAGAACAATGAATACTATTTTCCATGATGTCATAGGAAAGTTCATAGAGGTGTACATTAACGATGTAATTGTCAAGTCAGAGACAAAAGAAAGTCACTTGACAAACTTAAGGAAGGCATTTGACAAGATGAGAAAGCACAACCTCAAGATGAATCCGGAGAAATATGGTTTTGGAGTGTCAGCTGTCAAATTATTGGGTTTCTTAGTTCATAAGAAAGGTATTGAAGTGGACAAGAATAAAGCTAAGGCAGTTCTGGAAGCCGCACCACCGATGAACAAGAAGGAACTACAATCTTTCTTAGGAAAAGTGAACTTTCTGAGGAGATTCATATCTAATTTGTCGAGAAGAACCAGAGTCTTTGCCCCATTGGTCAAGTTGAAGGCTGAACAAGACTTTGTATGGGAGCTTTCCACCAAGAAGCCTTCGACCAGATAAAACAGTACTTGACAAACCCACTGGTCATGATGCCTCTAGTGCCTCGTAGACTGTTAAAGTTGTATATATCAATGTTGGATGAAACCATAGGAAGTTTGCTGGCTCAAGAAGATGAAAACGACATCGAGATAGCCATATATTATCTTAGTCGAGTTTTGAATGATGCTGAAAAGAGATATAGTGCAATAGAGAAACTTTGTGTAGCATTATATTTCTCACGTACTAAACTCAAGTGTTATATAATGTCTCGTGATGTATTAGTTATGTCAAAGACTGATGTAATAAAATATATGTTGTCAAAGCTAGTGCTAAATGGATGTATTAGTAAGTGGACCATTGCTTTATCAGAATTCTCTTTACAGTATGTTCCAATGAAAGCTGTTAAAGGCCAAGCAATTGCTGATTTCTTGGCTGACCATCCATGTTTGGATATTGATAGTACAAATTTCATCGGGTTAAAACCTTGGCATTTATATTTTGATGGCTCAAGACATCAAAATGGAGTTAGAGTGGGAATCCTCATTGTTTCTCCTCAAGGTGTTCCAACTAAGTTCATGTTTGAACTTAAGTATACATGCTCCAACAACGAGGCTAAGTATGAAGCCTTAATTGTTGGGCTAGAAATACTAATAGAAATAAAAGCATGTAACGTGCATATTTTAGGGGATTCACAACTAGTCATTAACAACTCACCCAAGAATACAAATGTGTCAATTATAATCTGACCAAATATTGCATTGTGGAGAGTAAGTTGATAAAGAAGTTTGACAAAGTGACTATCAAACACATCCCCAGAAATTTGAATGAAGAGGCTAATGAATTGACACAGATAGTCTCTGGGTACAAAATTTCATCCAAGGTTCTAACAAATTTAATGGAGATTAGGGAACTTCTATATCCATTAGAAGAAAGAGATGTACTACAAAATGATATTTTGACAAATAATGACTGGAGACAGCCAATATTAAGCTCTTTGGAAAATCCAAGTCAAAACGTGGATAGAAAGTTTAAGTACAGAGCATCGAAATTTGTGGCACTGGGAGGGGCTTTGTATAGAAAATCCATTGATGGAAATTTAGAAGTTTGTCTGAGTGAAGCAGAGGCTTATATTGCCTTAGCAGAAGTCCATGAAGGAATCTGTGGAGTTCATCAAGTAGGTGACAAGATGAAATGGGTCCTTTGACAACAACAAATGTATTATTGGCCTACACTAGTCAGTGATTGTATAATATTTGTTAAGTCTTGTGAAGAGTGCCAAAGACATGGCCATATACAAAATGTTCCAGCTAGTGAATTACATTCCATAGTCAAACCTTGGCCTTTTAGAGGATGGCTTTGGATTTAATAAGTCAAATTCATCCTACGTCGTCGAAAGGACATAAGTGCATTTTAGTAGGAAGTGATTACTTTACTAAGTGGGTTGAGGTTATAGCCTTAAAAGATGTAACCCAACAGGATGTAATTGACTTTATAGAAAATAATATAGTTTGTCGGTTTGGAATACCACAAACTTTGACAACCGACCAAGGGACGATGTTCATTAGAAAGAGAGTTGTCGAATATGCCAATTCGAGGAAGATTAAAATGCTTACGTTGACTCCATATTATGCTCAGGCAAATGGCCAAGTAGAGGCTATGAACAAAATAAGCATAAGTTTGATTAAGAAGCATATTGGTCGACAGCCTAGAAATTAGCATAATACCCTTAACCAAATTCTATGGGCATATAGAAATTCACCAAGAGAATCGACGGGTACTTCACCATACAAGTTAGTTTATGGTCATGATGCAGTGTTACCAGTTAAGATTAATCTTCAATCAGTTCATATTCAAAAACAAGATGAGTTACTAGTTAAACATTACTGGGACTTGATGTTTGATGAATTAAACGAATTACTTTATGTAACACCATTGTGGGGATGTCACATATATAAAAAGAAATAAATAAAATCTACCCAAGTTGTAAAACATTTATTACATATTAATATGGGTTGTAAAATAATTCCTGTTAAACAGAATATTATTAAATAAAATAATGCAAAAATATAAAATAAACAGAACAACATCACTCATAATATACATATGGTCCAAGTTATAAGTTATACAAATAATTTACAACTACAACTACAAATACTTAAATAGAAACAATAAAGAAAAATAGTAAAGAGTCAATATATACATACGCAGACGCTACGCCCAAAATACATCATAAATATTTAATCCTCTCGATGGATCACTCTCGGAAACTCATCGAAGATAAATATCCAGGATGCCTCGACACTTGGCGGACATGAGACCGCGCAGTCGATACGAGTGTTATCTCACTAGGCTCAGTGGATACACCACCCCAATGACGCCTAATGGATAAAGGTAACTCTAAGTGTAGAAACACAGATCGTCGTCATCATTGGCTCGTCATCAAACCTATGACGTAGGGACACAGTCAGCCGTCCCGCATACGTCACGGAGTCTCTGTCTCCTCGCATATGCCAAGCTAACGATCCACCGTGAAACTCTAGCTGCACAAACCCCAAAAATCCTGGCACCGCCATACCCAAACTAATCAGTCCAATGGATATGGATGATCAGATGGTTCTTGATCGTCGAACTGGTCTTCGGCTTGATCTTCCTCCTCCTCGGGATACTGAGAATCTCAAGAGGTTGTTCCTCTTCCTCAAACTCTTTACCGCGTAAAATAAATATACTGAAAAACACATACAATAAAGAAAAAGGTAAGACAATCTAAAATCATCACAAACATGGCAAATAAGAAAACGACAAACAACAGATATACGATTCATGCAATATAAAAAGCTATAACAAGTAATTTAATAACAAGTATAGTGTAAAAATCTAATTATCATAACAACACATGATTTCATAGATAAAACAATAACACATACAATATAACATCACAAATAAAATAATTTCGAAAAGACAATTTCTCGGAATCAATAACCAAATAAATAAATAAATAAACGATAAAATAAATAATGTTCAAGATATAATTAAATGCAATATGACACGATCCTATTCCATGGAGCTAAACACAAACAGATATCGTCGAGAGAGAGAATGACTCGCAAAATCTATTAGTACCACTGGTGCCCAACCAAACTATTAACATACTTGTTGTCACTTTTGCGTCTATATCCCCAAGTCATATGGAATCCATCATCCAAAGCATGGTGTAGTTCACGGTCTCACATTGTGGCACTACAAGCAATATACTATTAGACTTTACGAAATCTCGATTAAAAATAGTGTGTGTCGAGTCCATTAGTGTGCTATCTGTTACCACGGCCCAGCGGAGCGACCGACTGTCCATATATGGAATCCCGTACACTAACGTCTCCAAGTTCATAAGAACAATGAACCACACTACGTTTATCGCATCGACAACACGATGTGATTCCCCTCGTCAACCAATCCACCAAAAACTGGCGTAACCAAGATAAAAAGATACTGTTCCAAAGCCTGTACGGGTTCACCTCATAGCCCGACAGCAGAAAAAATACAGAAAATCCAGAAAGAATATGGAAAATACCGTTTCGGTCAATCGCGTAGAAATTTTATCGCGTTTTCACAATCTCGTCGTTTTTACAAACGTTTTTAAATCGCGTAAATTTATTTTTCTGTTTTCAAAATCGCGTAGAGTTTTTTTAATACATTTTCTCAATCGCATAAGATTTTTAAATCATTTTCTTGTCCAAACTCCTTAAAAATTACTGTTTAAATAAACAAAAATAATAAATAATACGTTTAAACTACGTAAAATATTTTTAATATCGTATACTGTCTTTTGGACATCTTTTCTATCTTAATTGCCCGTTTTTACTAAAAATTGACAATACTTTGTTTAGAAAATTATAATAATGATTTCCTAATTTTTCTGTAAAAATTCTGTTTATTTAATTTTTAAACCATATAATTAATCCTTTTGAAAACTACTAACATGCTTCAAAATACAGCATGAGCCATATGTTAGAAATTCTCAAAAGTTACTGTATTTCATTTCTAACAAATAAATCAATAGTTTTAATTCAAGACACTTAATTCTAATCGATTAATTTCTTTAAAACTCCTCTTAAAAAAATTCCTTTTTAATAAATATTGCATTATTTTGATTGAAAAAGATTTGGAATTGATCTTAGAAATTATATATAAGTGGTTTGGCATGTTGGCCTAAACATAAGATTATGTCTTTAGATTTCTAAATTCATTTTCCTTAATCTAAATAATGTGATACATTGTTAATGTTCCTAGGTTAATTAAATCTCATTTTAGGAAAATTAAGAGAACATTTTGGTTCTCCATTTTGGTCATGGCCGTAAGCCTCAAGGTTTGTGTTCTTTGGAACACTCATGCAATCCTTGACATATTATTCACATCCTATAAATTATCATATATTTCTAACACATATAATATATTTCTAACACATATAACCTAAATCAAAGCTTGTAGACATGCAATCAAAGCTTGTAGACATGCAAATTATTACAAACATCAAATAGGAAAGCTACTAACAAATACACAAACACATAAACAAGCTACTAATAATCACACAAATCAATCCTTATGGATTCTACAATCACAAAAATCACACTCCATCTTCTTACCACCATCCATAGATGATAAGATTAGTCTTCCTCTTACCTTAAATGAAGACTAAAACTCTTTCACACCTTTCCTTATGTTTCGGTTTTCTCCTTCAAAATCACCTAACAAGCTTAAACAAAACTACAAGTTACTAACCATAGAAAGAGAGCTTAAACCATGGAGAAATCATGGCTTAGAACTTTGAAAAATAGTTTAGAAAAGAAAAACTAGGAATTTCACCTTCTTGGTTAAATCTTCCAAGTAGGTTTTCAAGCTTCAAATGAAGGATTTTGCAAGAACTCCCAACTAGAGATGTTCTTAGAATTGTGTTTAGGTTTAGAAAACTTGGTTGGATGAAATTTAGGGTGATTGGATAGTATGGATATGTGTTTGGCCGAATGGAGCTTCAAGAAAACATCAATGGTGTTTAGGGATTTTGGAAGAGAGAGAAGAGAGAAAATGCTTGAAGACAAAGTGATTTTTGGTCTTCCAAAATGGCTTGGCCGTAGCCTTCAATGCCATGCAAGGTGTCCATGGATTTGGCTTCATCCAAGCCTTAGAATGCATCAAAGGCCAAGATCAAAACTTGGTTAGCAAGCTTGGCTCCCATTGGTTCATCATTGCCTTGTCATTAGCCTTAGTCACCATGTTTAGTTACTAATTAACCTAGTCATCTAGCTTAGTCACTTGTTCTAGAGAATTCCTTCACTAATAATGCTTAATTAAGCTACTAAGTTAACTGTATTAGCTAAACGTGGGTCCCGCAAAACATTTCCGGGTCCACTGTCATCTAATTATACTGACTAATAAAATAATATACAAAATTATTTTATTGACGATTAAATCCTAAAAATTAAAAGATTAATTATCGTCTCATTCGAATTGGGTTTAGTAAGATCCCCAAGTCTGAATAATTAAAACAAGATTTCCCACCAAAAATATTATTTTCCGTCCCGAACAAATCGCACAAAAAGTTCAAATAAAATCACAGACAAGTAATATTAAGCAATCGTAACATATAGAAAAATTAAAAACAAGACAATCGGGACATAACGGTCATTTTTCTATTTTTCCCCACGACGAAGCAAATCATCCAAAACGTTCAAATAAAATTACAGACAAGTATTAATTGTCTCGTATATCACCCAAAAAATTAAAACAAGAGTGGCTTTCGAAAAAAAATTTTATTTTATCGTCTCGAAGCAAAATACGTAAAACGATCAAATAAAATTTTAGCCTGTAAAATATATTTGTATTTCATACAGAAAAATAAGAAACAGTAAAATAGGGACATAATAGTCATTTACACAAAAGCTTGAAAAACAGCAAACAGAACATTCGGGACATTTTCTAAAAATTAGGGTGTTACACTTTAGAAAACTTGATTCGACAAAAAGAAAGAATCGCTAAATTTTATGACAGTCGAGTTAAGTACAAGTCTTTTAAGCTTGACGACTTGGTTTGGAAGGTGATTTTGGCCGTGGATAGGAGTTGTCGAGAGTATGGGAAATGGTCTCCAAAATGGGAAGGACCATTTAAAGTTACTTAAGTATTTTCTGGAAATGCTTATGTATTTGTTGGAGTTAATTCAAATTTAAGAATTAAGTCTATTAATGGCAAATATTTGAAGCCATATAGGCCAACAATGTGTGAAGTAAAGATTGACAAAGAATGATCAAAAATAAAATTCATTCATATATTTGACAATTATGAGTTACATTGTCAAACAAAAATCAATGAAAGTAACATTACAACTTGAATAAGTTGTTAGAACCTAACAGAAAATAAACTGACAATTAACTAAGGGGGAAGAGAAGATATATCTAAGCTTTTTGTAAAAACTTCCCAAGAATCTTCTAAGAACTATTTGTCGGTTCAAGCTGCGTGATATTCTGCTTCAACAGAGTTTATCTTCGCTAATACTGCTTTGGTTTCGACAGCCCATTATTTGTGTTATTGACAATGCTCTGTTGCTTAGCAGTCCCTTGTTGTAATGTAACGTTAAGTTTTTTGCTTCCGACCTTGAGTTTCTTCAAGTTTTTTCTCCAAATCTTCAATCTCTTTACCTAGTTCTGCCTCCTTATTTTTTCCTTCGACGAGATAATCTTTTAATTTAGCAATCCCCTTTTTAGTGTCGATTAACTGTTTCAAGATCTTGGCCTTTTCTTGAACTTTTTTGTCATAAACAGGAATGACTCGACGAATAGTAAACATTTTTTATGATAAATTTTGGAGGAAATCTTTGACAGACATAGGAAGAGCTCGGCTGGCTATTGGCAGTTGTTGAGAGAGGGGTTCCAACTTTGTCACAATGGTCATCATCCTTTCTCGAAGGGGTTGATCAGAATTCAAGTGTTTGAAAGAATAAGTGAAGCTGTTTTTTAGCTCAGTCAATAGTCCAATGACGTAAGAGTCACTAGAATCTTGTCCATACTGAGTAGTAGAGCGAGCTGACTGTGGAGAGCTTCTGTGACTATCCAACAGCATGGTTATTAGTTCATCTAAATCCACTTCCATATCTTCAATACTTTCTGGTCCTGCAACAATTAAATTTGTTGAAGAATGTGGAGGTGGATTGGTAGGTGCAGTTTCAGCTATAAGGGTATCCATGTCGAAATCGTATGTGAAGATTTGGACAGGGTTATCTTTATTTGCCTGAGAAGGACTCCCAACGCCCAAAGGGGTTTGAGTTTAAATTTCTGTCGGAAGAGACATAGAGATAGCAGGCATTACAGGAATTGGAGAAGTTTAAACCTCCGAAAAAGGATTCTCATTATCTTGCCTAGCAGGACTGTCAGGTACAGCAAGATTTATTAATTTCTGTAGATAAACAAGGGAAATGTTAGAACAAATAAAATCATGAAAATTATAGTTGAAAGTTAAAATATTTTACCTCGAGAGATTATCAAATTTGTTCTTCAGTATTTAATTTGACATTGGGCCCTGAAGGACTTTCATTAGTTTGTTTAGCTTCTGGGTCCTGAAGTAGGAGAGAAATCAAACTTTGAATGGAATCCAAGTCTCAAGTATTTGAAGAAAAGAATTATGTCGACTAAGATTTACCTTGGATGAGATTGAGGTTGCTTTTGTTCCAAGTTCAGCAGTGGGTTTCAAGATGGAACTTGAATATTGAGTTTTTTTTTTCTTTTTTCTTCTGCAAAGGTAAAATGAGGTGAGATTTTACCAAAAGACATAAAAAAGGAAGTAACAGAAAACATACCTTTAAAGGGTTCTCAGTAGATGGACTTGAAGACTCAATAAATTCAACAGAAGAGATGGAAGTGGAATCACCAATCTATATTTAACATAAGATTTAGTTTCAACAAAGTTTAGAGACTAAGTTCTAAATTTTGGTCACAAAAGATACCTTGGGAGTTTCTAATTTTGAAGGTTTAGCAGCAGCTTTGTGTTTAGTAGGATTTTTTGTCGAAGTTGTTTTTGTTGTCTTGGCCTTTAGAGCTTTAAGGATAGGAGGATTCTGGATTTTCTTGCCTTTTTTCTTTTTTAAGGAGGAAGCTTCTTCTTCTTCTTCTTCCTCTTCCCTTTCTTGTGGTTGTTTATACTCCAAAGGTCTCTTTAATGGGGTTGTTGCGAGAAAAGAATAACAATTAGTAAATGAGATAAGAATTAAACGACAAAATATGAAAAGAAGTACATTTGGCTATCTTAGTGATGATTCAGGTATCCTTGGCGAATTGTTCATGCGATAAGGTAAACCGATGGGTAAAATTAACTTCTGGAGTTCTTGTAAGAAAGATGTTACTCACATAATAAATTCAATAAAAAATAAGGAAGTTACCAACCCTGGTAGGTTTACCCAAGAATTTGTAAGCCAAACCGAAACGAGCACAAGGAAGAGGCACTAGTTTTGGAAAAGGAACTTAAAAAGGTTCAAGTCGTGCCAAAGAGTTTTTTATGGAAACTGCAAGAAAATTAGCGGAGCATTTTTCCTTGTGTGCTTGTTTTAGTTTAGCCACGACTTCTTCGCAGTGTCGAACAATTAAGCCAGGATACCTGAAGTCTCATTTGATCTTGTAGTACTTTTCAAAAGCCCTAATATCTTGAATATGCTAACCTTTGGTTTTTGTTGAAGGCTCTTGATCCTGCATAGGAATAACGGTTTCAGTAATACGGCTTCGACAATCCTCAATATCGACATGGTAAGGACTATAATATTTAGTCCACCATTCGACAAAATCTTTGGTAACCCCCCTATAAGGAATGAATGCAGAAATCAAGAAATATTGTTTGTGCCTCTCATTCTTCATAGTCACACGTACAAGGTCTGTCATATTTAGTAAGTGGCCATTAATAAGGTGCTCTTTGGCTTTTGGAGAGAATGAAGCTGGAATGACCTGACCGAATCCTAATTGTCGAGCTACCATGTTGGTAGATGCAGCTATAAGGATTTATCTGTTGAACCGAGGAGGCCAGCAATTAGAATTTACTGACAAAGAAAATTAGACCAGATAGAAATATTGTCGGCTTGAATGGAAAGATCATTAGAAATTAGTGATCGAGTAAACCACTCGGGACCAAGAGAACGGTCAGCAAACGGCACAAAATAGATGTCTTCAGTGTTAAAAGAGATGGAATGGAAAATGCCAAAGAAATGCATAAAATTCTCTAAGTTTTGTTTATGGATTTTTTCATATTTGACATGGCAAAGCTTTATGCCATAGGTAGCAGGAGAAATTGTCAGAGGTAAAGTGTCGATTAGATAATCTCCTAAGATGGCATTTAACCAAAGCTGAAGTAGCCATATTGGGCCACCAGTATTGGTTTTCTTTATTTGAACAACATCTCCAATGCTAAGGTAAAGATTGGCAAGAAGGAATTGGCCGAGAGCCAATTTTCGACCTTCATAGAAAAGATTGGCAAGTTGAAGATAAGACTTGGACACTTGAACAGACTTAGTACACAGAGCTTAGGCTGACAACCATAGAAGAAGAAAAGCCACATGTTCTTCGTCGGATACAGGGCTTGTTTCTGTAAAGTAGAAACTAATGAAGTTTGAAAATGAAGTTAGGGCATTCGTATAAACATCAATGGGTATTTGAAGGTTGGAGGACAAGAGTTATGATTTCTCCGTCTAGTCGAAGACCAGTTATGGCAGCTACGTCAAAGAGCGTAGGTCCCATCATGTCATAAGGGAACTGAAAAGAATTGGTAGTTTTATTCCAAAAGAAAAATGACGCATCCACATATAAGAATCCATTTTTATGGGGTAACGGGAGAGTTGAATGAAGTCAAAGATACCTATGTTCCTCCATGAAGCTTCTTTAGAGGCTTGAACTCTATTAAGCCAATCAAGATACCCATTTATTTGGACAAGAGGAGTTCTGAAAAGCCTCTCAGATTTGTTGAAATAACTGATAGGAATGGAAGGAAGAGAAGCCAAGATAGCTTCTTGGGGGTTTTTACAATGGAAAAAGCTACGTATTTCATCTGTGATGAATTTTTTGGGCAGAACTGGACCCAAGAAAGCAGCTGGAGGATCTAAAGAGAGCAGAGAGTCTTGATAGGAAAAATCACCTTAGAAAGGTTCCATAGTTCAGATTTCTCTATAATTGGGTCTTGTACAACAGCGTGGTTGCCCAAATCCACTGAAGGTTCGTTAGGAGATTGAGAGTAAGAAGTCATTGTAGAAAGCGAAGGTTGCAGAAGAGACGCGAAAGTGAGGTTAAGGACGATAAATAGTAGAGAAGGGAGTGAAAAGACGAGTGATTTTTGCAAATTTAAAAAGGCATTTTTTGTATATTGGCAATTATGACCTGTAATCCTTATTTATTGGGAAATGGTTATTTAATGTTTGAAGTGATGTTTCAGTTGTGACCTTCGAGAATTTTACGGAAGATTTTACTGGATTTTTGAAAATCAAATTAAAAAAAATAAACCTTTGGGAGGAATTTGATAAGGTACTAGCGTTGAAATTGAAACTAGAAGTTAAGAGATTAAAATTTATCTTTCTTCCAGCAATGTCGAAAGAAAAATTTTGGGAGGCATCTGTTGGGAGTAAAATTACAAGTTCTAATTTGACGAAGGAAAGAGATAAAGAACTTTCGATAGCTGGATGTTGATATTGAAGAAATTTTCCTAGTATTGGACAGCCGCGAGTGTTAATAATCAGGCGTTAGTTTTTGTCGAAAGGATTTATAATTGTTCTTAGTTGAGCAAAATATTAGTGTCAAGTATGTGGTATAACTGTCGTATATGTGTCTAATTTTTAGGAGTCAGTTATTTTTATGATTTGCCTATAAATACTAGTGCTCACAATGTACAAAGGGTTAGTTGCTGTATATACAATCTTAATATCTCATTCGAGCATATTAACAGATTTAATCCAAGTATGCCTTCCAATTTCATTTTAAGTCATTTATTTTAATGCAATATTCTTTCAAAATTCTTTTATTTCAAGTCTTATTTTTTAAATTTCTTTACATTTCGTTGCATTCTTTGCATGCTTTATTTTATCACTTTTCTTTAATTTTCTGCACTTTACATTTTTTGCATTTTTAATTTTCTACAATATATTCATCAATTTCTTTATTTTTCTGTAATATTTTAAAGCTTTTATGAACTTTCACTTCTTTCTTTTTATTTCTTACATTAAGTTTTACAAATTTCTATTATTCACTTTCAGTTTGTTTTCAAAAACTTATTTAAAACAAAATTATCATATAATTCTAAACTCTCATTCGACTAAAAATATATATTTATGTGTTAAAATTTGTCTTAACTAAATTTTACCATAAACACCTGCATTTTCTCACTCTTTCTTAGCTAAGTCGCATCAATATAATTGTCATGCGATTATATTTTTTCAAAATAATTTTTAAGGGTTAGGGACTACTCTACAAAAAATTAAGGTATAAAGTTTTGGTGCATGTATTAATTTAAATATTTAATAGAAAAATTCAAATGGGAGTGCCAGCCTAAGAGGTTTGCATGATGTTAAGGTTGTTCCACGAGAAATTCATGGATCGCATGTTACTACCACATCCACCAAAACCTCTAACGTTCAAATTTTTGTTCCCTCCTCTCTTTCCTTCTTCTCCTACGTGTTGTTCCCTTCTTTCTGAAACCTGTCTTCAATTTCATGCCATTTCTTCATACCATTGTGACCCTCTTCTATCTACTCTACTCGTTGCTCTTAAATCTTCATATTCTGTCTCCTGCTGCAGGGTCATTCATGCCCAAGTGATCAAATCCCTGGATTACAAATATGGGTTTATCGGTGATCAGTTGGTATCATGTTATCTCAACACGGGTTCCACCCAAGATGCAGAGAAGCTGTTTGATGAAATGCCCAACAAAGATTTTGTCTCCTGGAATTCTTTGGTATCCGGGTTTTCGAAAAGGGGACACCTTGGCAAGTGCATGAGTGTGTTTTCTACCATGAAGTTTGAATTGGCATTGGAATTGAATGAGCTTACACTCATATCTGTTATCTCGGCTTGTACTACTGCAAAAGCCCTGGATGAAGGCCAGTATCTTCATTGTTGTGCAGTGAAATTGGGTATGGTGTTGGAGATGAAGGTTGTTAATGCTCTTATTAATATGTATGGAAAGTTTGGATATGTTGACTCTGCTTTCAGGCTGTTTTGGGCAATGCCGGAGAGGAGTATGGTATCGTGGAATTCAATGGTGGCTGTTTGCACCCAAAATGGAATCCCTAATGAAGCCATTAATTATTTTAATATGATGAGGGTGAATGGACTTTTTCCTGATGAAGCCACAATGGTGAGCTTGCTTCAAGCATGTGAAAATTTGCCTTTAGGAAGATTAGTAGAGGCCATACATGGTGTAATCTTCACCTGCGGTCTTAATGAAAATGTAACAACTGTGACCACCCTTTTGAACTTGTATTCAAAGTTAGGGAAATTGAATGCTTCTCATAAGGTCTTTGCAGAGATAAGTAAGCCTGATAAAGTGGCATGGACTGCAATGATTGCAAGCTATGCCATTCATGGGCATGGGAAAGAAGCAATAGAGTTCTTTGAAAGGACTGTAAGGGAAGGTATGGAGCCTGATCATGTTACTTTTACTCATTTATTAAGTGCTTGTAGCCATTCAGGGCTTGTCAAGGAAGGAAAGTACTACTTCCGAATCATGTCTGATGTTTACAGAGTTCAACCCCGATTGGATCATTATTCATGTATGGTTGATCTTCTTGGTCGCTGCGGTCTACTCAATGATGCTCATGAGCTGATTAAGCACATGCCATTAGAGCCAAATTCTGGAGTCTGGGGTGCCCTTCTTGGTGCTTGTAGGGTTTATGGTAACATTAATCTGGGGAAGGAAGCTGCAGAGAATTTGATTGCATTAGATCCATCAGACCCTAGAAACTATATCATGCTTTCCAACATATATTCTGCTGCAGGCCAGTGGAGTGAAGCATCAAAAGTCAGGGCTTTAATGAAGACTAAAGTTCTTACTAGAAACCCCGGATGAAGTTTTATTGAGCATGGGAATAAAATCCACCGTTTTGTGGTGGATGATTATTCTCACCCTGATTCAGACAAAATACACAAAAAGCTGGGAGAGCTTATAAGAAAAATTCAAGAGGCTGGCTTTGTGTCTGAAACCGAATCCATTCTCCATGATGTTAATGAGGAAGTGAAAACAAATATGATCAACAAGCATAGTGAGAAGATAGCTCTTGCATATGGACTTTTGGTTACTAGCGCTGATATGCCATTAGTTATAATAAAGAATCTCAGAATATGCCGTGATTGCCACAACACTGCAAAATTTGTCTCACTAATAGAGAAGCGTACTATCATTATCCGAGATTCAAAGAGATTTCACCACTTTTCAGATGGTTTATGTTCTTGTGGTGATTATTGGTAGTGGTCTCTGCTGGGGTTTAGCATCGCTCAAATCCTAATGACATTGTCATTGATCATAAGAGCCCATGCGGTAATACACTTGATAACTCCATATCATCAGCATAATTCCATCTCCATATTCAGTCCTTTGTTCAAGCCTAAATGAGCCTCCTTTTTGTAGGTTATTCACCCAATACTACATAGGAAACAAACTTGAGAGGTTTTAAATCAAATGCAGTTTCTATTTGGTAAAATATAAATTAAAAACAAGTGGATTAATCAGCTTGCTCCTCTTAGGTATTTTATTTCTCTATGACTGTTTCCTGGCCTGCTCTTAATACAATGTTACAATTTCTGGTTCCTATTTACTTTTGACCTCTTTCAGAGAAATTCATAGGAGAAAATGTAGTGAAATATGAACTTTCTCCATAATCATCATTTGTAGACTATTTATTAGCAGACTTTACCAGAGATTTGAAGTTTCTTTTGTTTGATAAATGACATACACAACTCAATTTCCTTTTCTACTTTTGAACATCTATAATGTGTTGCAGAAGCTGAGTTATGTAGTTTCAGACTTTAAAGACTTGAGATAATGATTCTGGCAGCATGGTGAAGCATTAATTATGCACGGACGTGTGTTCATTTTTTCATTTTAAATTCTGTTGTGTTTTTCTCTCCTCTCTTTTTTTTCTTTTTTCTTTTTTCTTTTTTTCTGGTACACTCTCTCTCCTCTTGTTATTAGACTAGATAGCATTTGTAAGAAATAAAAAAACTTGTAGTTGCAAAATGCGAGGCAGATGGTATAGTTCTGAATAGTATAAATGGCAAAAGAAAATTCCTTTGAAATATTACAAGTTTTAGCTTATGTAACCAACAAACTCTGTTGGGTATGTAGTAAATTTAGCTTGAAATTAATGAATAAGTAGCGAGAAAGTGTAGAAAAGTGGAGAAACCAGTTTTTAAAACACCATAATGACGAGTGATTTGTTGAAGTGTACATAGGATATACTAGTTAAAATGGTAAACCATAAACGTCATAAAGACAGGATTATTTAACAGATTTAATAAGAAGCTTACTCATAATTTTCTTACCTGCCACCCTCCCCAACTGTGAAATTAATGGTGGTTGGCATGCAGGATGTATGAGATATTACTTGTTAGAAGCTGACTCATTATTCATTAATTATGTCAACATAAATAGTTGTTAGCTGTTGCATAGTGCATAACTCTATCTTTTATAATTGCGTATATTTATTAGCAGACATTACCAGAGATTCAAGTTTCAGATCTTTGAAAATTTATACAACTCAATTTCCTTTTCTACTTTTGAACATCTATAATGTGTTGCAGAAGCTGAGTTATGTAGTTTCAGACTTTAAAGACTTGAGATAATGATTCTGGCAGCATGGTGAAGCATTAACTTTATGAATACGGACGTGTGTTCATTTTAAAATTCTGATTGTGTTTTTCTCTCCTCTTTTTTTTTTTATCCACATTCTTACTATACACTTATCTCTGCCCTTCTTATTAGACTAGATAGCATTTGTAAGAAATAAAAAAACTTGTAGTTGCAAAATGCGAGGCAGATGGTATAGGTCTGAGTAGTATAAATGGCAAAAGAAAATTCCTTTGAAATATTACAAGAAGTTTTAGCTTATGTAACCAACAAACAGCTGTTGGGTATGTAGTAAATTTAGCTTGAAATTAATGAATAAGTAGAGAGAAAGTGTAGAAAAGTGGAGAAACCAGTTTTTAAAACACCATAATGACGAGTGATTTGATAAGTGTACATAGGATATAGTAGTTAAAATGGTAAACCATAAACGTCATAAAGACAGGATTACTTAACAGATTTAATAAGAAGCTTACTCATAATTTTCTTACCTGCCACCCTCCCCAACTGTGAAATTAATGGTGGTTGGCATGCAGGATGTATGAGATATTACTTGTTAGAAGCGGACTCATTATTCATTAATTATGTCAACATAAACAGTTGTTAGCTGTTGCATAGTGCATAACTCTATCTTTTATAATTGCGTATGTTTATGCTACTAGTAGATTGCAGACATACATTCATCAATTATCAGATCCTCCTAAATATTTATACATATAAGCCATCTTTATTTGCAGTTCCAAATAGAATGGGAACCCCTTCTGCTGTCTAGCCTACTGGACCCGACCTTTTGCAACTTGGAGAACAAGAACTTTATGAATTGCAAGGACCACGGAGTTCAATAAACTCTAGAAGAGGGTTTTTTGCTGGGGCTTGCTAAGTATCCACATATCTTACTATACCAAAAGTTATCTATGCCCTTCTTATGATCAGGATATGTAAACTAGTTTGTGAAGTTTGTAATTTGTTATGCTGATGCAATGTAATTGTACTCTCTTGCAAAATAGTAAATTTTCCAACTGTCAGTGCAGATTGATCCACAAGCAGAAAGGTTATAATCAGTCATCTTCTGATCAGAACTCTGGAGGGCCAACAAGGGGAATATCCATATTACAATTATTACACTGCGCAAGAAAGTTGGCGATAGTTGATGGTGTGCATCCAGGATGGAATGAACTCTTGGCTCTGACGCGACCTATGGCTACAAATATGGATTTGGACTCAAAATACTGCTCCTTTAGGCTCTTTACTCCCAGCCATCCTCCTCCTTTCTTCCAATTTTCCCATTTGTATGGACATGTAAAACATGGAAATGGTACAAGAATTTACGTGTTGTTTTATGCAAATCCACATGTTATTTGTATTTTATATAAGTATAAAACGTTGCCTTTTTTATCATAGTCATTCATTTTACACTTTCCTCTGTAAAATTTAGAAGATCATAATCTTAAGATAATATATTATATGTTTCACTCATAATTTAGAAGTATTTTTATTTTAAACTAAACACTATCTCAATTTAAGATAATGATGTGTAGGGATAGCCGAATTGATTTGCTTGTGAGGGGAAAATTATTACTGTGTTCCATCTCAGACAAACATCAATATTATTTGTTTAGAGCTCAACTTTCAATTCGCATTCTGTTCTCTGAACAATTTTCCACAAAAGCGTTTGTTATTGAAATGGTTATAGACAATGGCTTACATAACTCTTCCATCAAAAAGAAAAAAGAAAAGAAAAAGGAAAAGAAAAAACGAATTTAACATAATTTTGATGTTGTGTTTCAAAACAGAAACTTACCCGCCAAACTTTTTCAAACAAAAAACAGAAGCAGCACCGGGAGTGACCGGTTAATCCAATCAAAACCCTGGTGGAACGGGAGCTTAGGAAGAAGTGAAGGGATGGAGTTGCCGAAGAACTTGGTGGAGTTGATTCAGTCAAAAGGGTGATGGAAAGGGAAAGGCAGCTTAAAGAGAGGGAAGAGAAGGTAAAATGGTTGCTTTCCTTCCAGAGTGAGAAAAGGACAATGTGAGTAAAAGTATTTGGGTGTAACTGAAGTTTGGCCTTGTGAGAGTGTGACATAGAGAGACTATAGTTTAACGATTGATGAGTAAAATTGGATTGGGTGAACATAGGGCAATTGCCGAACTACATTAATTTTTCTTGTGTCCTCCATAATTTTATATGTTACCAAATAGCAAGGGTACCCAACCCCTATTATTGCGGGCCTTGAAAATAAAATCCATGACACTGCTATAGCTGCATGTTACAAAAACAAAAACAGAAAAACAAAAACAAAAGGGTGAAGATTTTTTTTTTTTTTTGATATGAAAACAAGCTAACACCTAAGATTATCAACCATCAAAATACTACACAACAAAACAACCACCAGAACAACAATGAATTTACATCACACAACATATAAACAGTAGCACACTAGTGAGTTTGCTAGATCTCTGATCTTAGTTATGATGATAACAAAGCAATTAGCTGTGTAGCGACATAGAAGAGGGGCAGGCCACTAACTAAAGCAGAACTACAACGAAGCGCCACAAAACCAATGAGCCGAAGTAGGGGGAACGAAGCCTGCACTGTGGTACGCATTAGCCTACCGCGCCTCCACCAGCACCTCCACAAACGACGCGTGTACGACACACAACGCCCCCAGTAGACGCTGACCCGACCACCAACAGCAAAGGCCATCGATCTACCACCTGACAAGAGTGCCTTCCACCGACACTGCCTGACGAGCTGGCAACTGCGGTAAATAGATATACGCGTGCTAGCCACGCGCTTTCTTCCACGAAACCACATCACCATTGCTGCCAAGAGAAGTCACCGGAGGGGATAGAAGAAGAGCCACCGTGCAAGAAGGCCCCCATCAGAGGGTTTCTTCTGACTGACGACCTCTATATGACTGACACCCACACTCAAAAGGCGTAGGGATAACAATTTTACCCGCGGCGGGTACCTGCAGGTAATATCAGTAAGCCTAACACCAAGAACGTAGCAATACCTATCTAATTTTCAGCCAATATAAATACTTTTATTTATGTTATCTTCATTTAATAAACGATATGGGGGGTGGTTAAAAATGACAAGGGAGCTGAAATAAAATTATCAAAATTTTTTATATAAAAATTATTAAAAAACTTTATTATAACTCAAATATTATCAAAATATTATTTTTTTTGATTTTTTTATTTTTTTAAATTTATTGGGTCTTGCAAATATTTATGCTGATCTTATGGATGCCATCAGAATGAAAACGTAGTCTTCATGCGAATATGAAGTTGTACGGGGGCGGGAGGTTGCTAGTCGTCCCTTTCCCTCGTTGCCATCCCTAAAAAGGCGCAGCTTTCTCTCTGGTTTTTCTCTGTAAGGGTTTCTCTCGTCGCAGCATTTTAATTTATCTTTTTTTCCAAAATGTGTTTGAAATATTAAAAAATAGAAAATAATTTATAATTTATAAATTTAATTTAATTAAATTTTGTGTTTAAAATGTAAAAAATAAAAAATTATGATTTTTAAAATTTTAGATTTTATTTTTTTGTTTTCAAATATTAAATTTCAGCTCAGAAAGTTAGGATTCAACCCGAAATAAATGAATATTATATTCTTACAATTATATCTAACTATTTCTTATAAGAGTTAAAATGTAAAATTATAAAATCAAATCTAATCAATTCTCATTTTAATGAATTCCAAACATAAAATTTAATTTCTAAATCAATTTAAATTTTATTTTTTAAAATTTTAAACACAATTTAATTTCTAAAATCAAATCAAATTATTTTCTATTTTTATTCATTTCAAATACAAGTAAATGATAAAGCATAATGGCCCAAAATGGAGAATGACAAAGGGGCCAACTTAAGTTCTCCTCATTCAAGTTTGCTTAGTGGCCCAAAATAGCCCTCCAGCACAGAACCAGTCTCAGTATCTGGTACAAAGAGGCCTGCATCTTCCTGGAGACAAACCCAGTCCTGACCCTTATGATGATTTTCTTGATACTCCTCTTGAGAATATCAGAGCAATTTTAAATAATGATTCAAATAAGGACGACCTTCCAGACCCAATTCAGAAAGACAACAGCATGAATAGCTCAGATGATGAAACAAAGGATTTGAGGGCCAAAAGTAGTCCCCTAAAGAAGCAAACCTTCAATTCCAGTGGCCAGCAAAAGGAGTTTCAAGTACATTGATTGAACCTGCGACTAAGAAAGCTGAACGTGATACAATTTGAAAGGAGTTGAATGCAATCGACGCAGGAAAATGTATGATGATGTTCTTTTCAATGCTGATGATAAAGGACCCTGATAGTGGTAACCATAATTTATGCTGTGAACATCATGAATTCATGCTGGTGTTTCTAGGCATCGATCTAGCTATGTGCCGCTTACGGGCATTTTCCTTTGGCATATTGGATTTGAATATGAAATATATAGTGTGTTTGGAATGAAAAAAATATATTTATAAATTAAATCTTATATTTAGAATGATTAAGTAATAAAAATAATTAAATTTTTGAAATTTTATGAATTTTATTTTTTTAATTTAAAAATTTAATTAAATTTAATAATATTTATTATGATTTAATTTTAAATAAATAAATTATTTTATTTTTATGAATTATCCCTAACTACTTTACATAAAGATAAAAATATATAATAATAAAATTAAATTAAATTAATTTTTATTTTAATAAATTTCAAACATAAAAAAAAATTAAATCAATTCAAATTTTATTTTTAATCAAGTCATTTTCAATTTTATTTGATTCTAACCACAACATTTTAAGCCTAAGTTACTATTGTTAGACTAGTAAAATGATTTGAAATCCAATTAAATCTTGCCAACTTTGAGGTTATTAGTAGATCTAAAGGTGTACTCTCTATGTCCATTTATATTTATCTTTTAAAGTTTTTACACAAAAATTAAAAATATTATTAAATAATCTCAAATATAGAAAAATATGGTTTAATATGATTAACTTACTATTTCTTTTACTCCATTAATATTTTCTCTCACCCCATTCATCACTAATACATGTAGTTAGTGAGTTTAGTTGAAATAATAAATAATGAAAATAAAATTAGAAAAAATAATTAATATTTTTTCAATATTCACAAATGATAAATAATTTAGGATAAAATAATTTTTTTAAAAAGACAAATATAAAGGGACGGAGGGAGTATTTAAAACCTTGATCTTAGATATATCCTTGACTGATATATGGATCATCTCCTACTGCCAAGAGTTTTACACATTAATTCACATGGCAAGCATAATAAACCTTGGGAAAAATATACAAAGATACCCTAAATTTTAAGCTAGTTGTCAATAGCTACCCTCAACTTTAAATTTGTCGTTATTAACCCCTAAACTTTTACTGGTGTTTTAATAAGTCTTTCAAGACATTAACTCTCTAATGATAAATTAATTTTAATCGTCTATCTTCATTAAATCTCATCATTTCATTAATTTATTTTATAAAAATTTATTTTATCTAATTATATGAATTTTTAAGTGAATCATTATCACATTTCAGCATAGCGAAAGAAGTTCATGAAAGACACCATACAATCTCTTAGCAAAAACAATAACCCAAATGTCAACATTAATAAAATGAGTTTTTATAAAATAAATTAACGAAGTAATGAAGATTCAATGAAGATGAATGTTCAATATTAGTTTATCGTTAAGGAGTTAATATCCCTTTAACATAATGACTTATTGAAATATAAATGAAAGTTTAAAAGTCAATTAAGATAAATTTAAAATTAAAAATAACTATTTACAACTAACTTAAAATTTAAGGTGACTTTGTGTAATTTTCCTTTGCGTATATATGCATATATTAATCATAAGTGTCTATGAGCATAAACTTTGAGCCCCATTTGCTGTTAAACATTTATCCAATTTTTTTTTGTACAAACATTTATCCATTTTATTTTACTTTGCTAACCAGTATTCTTATGTTTTGGATTATTTCAATAACTCTTTATGTTCTTTTGTATATTTATTTTGTCTACAGAATAAGGAAGACAAGCCTTTTGCGTGTCTTTGTTGTAAACATGAAATGGCTTTTTGTTGCAGCTATGTATAAAGATAAAGAGAATGAGTGTCAAAATGTTTCTTTTTTATTATTATTATCTAAAAATAATAATAAAAGAATAACAGTTTTTATGTATAAATATCATTACTCTGCATAATATACTGTAGGTGTTGTGAATCAGCGGCAAGTTCTTGCTTATTGTTGTACTTCATTTACGTCATTTTAAAGATGGTTCATTCTGGCCCTTTGTTATTTTTACTAGTAGTTACACATGAACATATTTTTCATTTCATCACCTGAACTTCATTGTGGAACTTTGCTTTAATATCCTTTAAGGCACCAGTTCACCTTTGCTTTTACCTATATATTATATGAAAAGCAATGATGAATTTAATTTACCGATTAATACTTGGTTATCCAAAAATTAAATTGGTGTTCAGTAGGAATCAGAAAATAACTTCAATAAAATGCCTGAAAAAGAATAAATGAGTTATCCATGGGGCTGCTACAATTTCAAGTGTCAAAATTGCAAATTTATGTTTTAGGTTCTATTCATCTAAAATAAGATGCGCAATTTTATTTTATTTTATAGGAGTATTTATTTCCATCCCATTTTAACTCTGCATGTTATTGTTGTTAGTCCTCTTTATAGCATATATAAAGTGTAAATGATTGAGATAATTTTTGAAAACAATTTAATTTTTTAAAATTTTTTAATTATTAAATCTTTATATCATTTTTTATTACTTTCTTTTATTTAAATATTGATAAAATAATTGAATAATAGTGTAAAAAAAAATAATGTGAATTATTTTTCTTTTGAAATCTATGAAATTTATAAAATATAATATTATATATATATATATATATATATATATATAAAAGATCTTACTCGATAAGATGAATTTATTGTAATTAAATTTAATTTATAAATTAAATCATTTTTTATTTTTTACATTTCAAATATACTCTTAAACACCAGTTCACATTTGCTTTTACCTATATATTATATGAGCCTAAGCAATGATGAGGCACTTTTGTTTTGCCGAAACCGTACTCTGGTTATCCAAAAAAGGAAATAATTAAATTGGTGTTCAGTAGGGAATCAGAAAATAACTTCAATAAAATGCCTGAAAAAAAATAAATAAGTTATCCATGGGGCTGCTACAATTCTCAAGTATCATAAATTGCAAAGGCATGTTTGGAGGTTCTATTCATCTTCACATAATAAGATGCGCACATTTTATGTTATTATATATAGGAGTAGCATTTATTTCCATCCCATTTTAAACGCTGCAGTGTTATTGCCTCGCTTCCACCCTTGTCCTCTTTATAGCATATATAAAGTGTAACATGATTGAGAATTTTTTGAAAACAATCTTAATTTTATCATATCACTTTATATATATATATTTATATATATATATATATATATATATTTTATATATAATTTTCTCTCACTTAATTATAATTATTAAAAAATAATGTAAATAATAGTATAATGAAAAAAATAATGTGATAATATTATTTTATAAAAAAATCAAATATATATATCTTAGATGGACATCCCACTGCATGACTGGTTTCAGAGCTATATTAAAGAAGCTTTGACCACTGCTCACCATACATGGATTCCTTCCGTCAAAGCTTATACTTTTATTCACATGCATGCAGATGCATCTGCTCCCCTCATCTTTGGTCCATTTCATCTTTAGCACTATATATACTACCACTAAATTATATTCTCATCAACCTTAGAAGAGGACTAGAGTGAAGTTGGTTAAGACTATACCCAGCCGATCATGGTGATATATATGATGACATGGCGTGTGATTTAACTCATATTTGTAAAAGAGACACTGCAAATAGAGGACCTTAGTCTTTAAATACAGTAACTAGAAAAAATGTTGCTGGAAGCTCAATAAAGGGGAAGAAAAATAATAAACATGAGGTAGTGAGTAGTGAGGATGGTTGTAGTATATATTGTAATTGCTTACACAGGATCATCATCCGTAGTGGCTACTGGATAGGCCTGGCCTCAATCAGTGATCGAATTAAAACTACAGGATCCCCCACATGCAGAGAGGGCCACTTAATGCGGGTGCCAGAGAAGTAGGGGGTCCATGCCCTCATTTTTGCTAAGAAATGAGTGGACCAAAGTTATGGTATGTCTTTGGTAGAGTAAAGAAGGTCATGCATGGTGGTGATGGTGCATCCATCTTTGTACTACTGAGACAGTGATTTCTGCTTTTATTTTACATGTTACGCGGATTTGAATTGTATAATAAAGACTTGGCTCATAGTTAATGCATATGGGAAGGGATGAGGCACAGCAGCATGTGCCCCCCAAGTGGTAGTTGAGCGGTATTATTGTATTTTTTTTTCACTTTTCCATTCCTTCATTTTCAGGACCGAAAATGGCAAAAGAGTGAGAACTTAGAAAAATAGATAATAAAGAAAGAAACTCTTTCTACGTACCCTTTGAGAGACATTGCCTCAAAAGGAGTAAAACGACCAAAGACAGCAATAAATAATTCCCTTCTGTAGATATGCTAACACAATACTCTTCTCAGTAAAATCTAATGTATGTTTAATTTTTGTATCCCTTTGACTCTACCAAAATATTTATTGTCTTTCATCATGTTGGAGGTTATAAGCATCAAATCACTGAATTCAAGTCACTGAAGCTACAAATTACACACTTCAAAGTTAATTAAGCAGCAAACTACACATTTCAAGTTACTTAAGCATCAAATTACACACCTCAAATTACTTAACAAACCATTTTGTTACCCGGATTCATCAAACCATGTGCAGATACTTATACCAAAACTACATATCCAAACCTCAAGTGGCCCTTATCTTATCTCTGCCGGGAACTCCATCTTAAGACTAAGAATGTCAACATTAATTTCAATTCAACCACAAATCTAGTTACATTAAAAATGTTCAATTTAAAACATTCAATCCAAAAGTGATGCTACATTATATATCTGAGCATATATGGTAATTCTTGTGCTGGCTATAATTTATCGTTTTGCCTCCACTTTCTCCACCTTTGGAATGAAGTATAACATAAACCCTCCTAAAACATTAAATGATTTTGTTGTAGAATGAAAAGTGAAAACGACCACCAAGCTCTATATAGTACTTAATTGTAAGGATAAATAAATCACACACTTAAATTAATGTGAAAAAAAAACAATAATAGAATCATTTTCCAAATCTTCTACATTATCTAACTGTGAACCTCACATGCTTCACAGGAATATTCCGAGCTAGCTTGACCCCTGCTCACTTAAACATGGATCCCTTCCTTCAAAGCCTTATGCTGTTATGCACGTGCATGCATATGCACGTGCTCCCCTCACATCATCTTTTTGTCAATATCAACTTTAGCACTAAAATATTATATTACATCACTTAACAAAACCTATTACATCAAAATCACACTTTGGCCTTCATTATATAGCTTGTTGTAAGAATCATTAATAAATTGGGTACTTATTTCGGGTCTCGGGTCGCCCACTACTAACAAGTCTTCAACGGGTTTCCACACAATCGTTGTTACTAAACGACGACGCTTCAAGGTGATCAAAGGGTGACCCGATTGGGATGGATCCACATAGGTGGTTATGGCTAAGATCCAAATGCCCAATGTAGTTGGCCGATGATAACGAACCGGGTACCCGACCCTTCAAATTGTTATACGACAAATCTAGAGCCATGAAATACGACTTTGAACAAAAAACATCGGGTATGGTACCCTGAAACCCGTTTCGACTCAGGTTCAGGATACCCATACCCGGGTTGCTTAACAAGCTTGCAGGTATTTGACCCGTGAGCGAGTTACTATCCAAATTCAACGTAGAAAGAACCGACATTTTCCCGAGCTCGACCGGAATCGAACCGGTGAGCCGGTTCATGGACAAATCCAAGTCCGCGAGTCGGTAAATCTTCCCGATCGAAGCCGGAATCGGACCGGCGAGTTGGTTCCTGCTCAGTAACGCCCGGCTCAGCATGCCGAGTTTGCCGAAATTGGCGGGAACGTCGCCAGCAAGCCGGTTGTTGCTGAGGTCAAGGTGTTTGAGGGAAGCAAGGTTGACGATCGACGCCGGAATCTCGCCGGAGATGGCATTGTCAGCAAGGTTCAGGACGGTTAGCCTCTGCAACTTTCCGATGTCGGCCGGAAACTGGCCGGAGATGTTGTTTCCGATGAGGTCGAGGATGTGGAGGGAGGAGAGGGAGGTGATGCAGGCTGGGATCGCGCCGGAGATGGCCTTCCAGTCTGCGACGACAAGGATAGTGAGGCGGTCGAGCTTGCAAATCTCCGGCGAGATTTTTCCGGTCATGTAGCCGGAGCGGCCGCACTTCTCGAAGATCGGGTCCTCCGACTCGCCGCGGAGGTTGATGTCGGTGACACGGCCGGTGGTGGAGTCGCAGCTGACCCCGTACCAGTTGTGGCAGCAGTTTTCGCTGGACCACGAGTTAAAGACGCCGAGGTAGGGCTCGCTCAGTGCCGCCTTGAAGGCGAGAAGCGCTGACCGGTCCGACGGCTGGCAGCCGTTGACGGTGGCGGAGGCGACGGTGAGAATGACGGTTACTAAGAAAAGGAACGAAGCCATTGCTGAGTTTGGTTTTCTCTCTCTAGAATGTCGAGAGAGTGAGAGTGAGGGTTGTGTTTTTCAGTGTTAATGTGTGAGTTATTATGGATTATATACATGTTGAGTGACAAAAATGCCCCTTGCATGGTGCTGTTATTACAGTCGGTTTAGTAGCTACTCGCTGGAATATAAGAATAGCTGACCGTTTCACTGTTTTGCACATGCCAATTCATGCGTCTGCCGGTGCTTGATATGGTGTGGTTGGGTTGAGCTTACTTGTTTTAAATTATATATTATATATATATATTCTTTTTAAATTAATTCTATCACATAAAAAAAAAATTCTACAGTAATTTAAGTTGTTAAGCTATTTAGTCGGTATCCTGTGTATTGTATTAAAAAAAATAAGTTAATTATTAAAATATAAAATTAAATTAGAAAAAATAAATTATTATAATTATGAAATAGATATACATAATTAATTAAAAATATAATTTAAAATTAAAATTTTAAAAAAATAAGTTAAGAATGACATGTTCATTCTTACATAGAGAATTACTTAAGAGATTAAGTCACTCTTAAGTGAATATATTCTAATTTATTATATAAGAATAAATATTTTGAGAATTGATTTCAAATATAAAAATTAGTTCTAATTAGGATGTCAAACAAGTCAATTTGATTCGTTTAAGCTTAGTTCGTTTAACTCTCATGTAAAGTTAGTCGGATAAAAATACTCAATTTTTGTATCAAAAAAGAATACCAACTTTAAATAAGTTGATAAAATAATAGTCCGACTCATTTAACATAAACTAATTGGCTTAAAAGGATTAACAGTTCATTTAAATGTTAATCTTTTAAAAAGTATATATAATCACCTATTATTTAGTAAACTCAAATACCAAAGTCAATTTACATAGACTAAACATAAACTTATATACTTTTAATGTCAATCATTCATATTCAAAACTTATATCAAATATAAAAATACATAATGTTTCCACTGTCAATTAAATGGCCCGACGCAAATGAGTTATTAAAATAGAAGCTCAATTTGCATAATTTATGTGGTTAAATAGGTTAACATGGCATGCTCAACCTATTTTGACAGTCTTAATTTTAATTAGAATGACTTATTAATCAAATTGACTTTGACATGAGATTCATTCAATGTATTTAAAAAGACTCTAATAAACAGCACGACAAAAAAAAAATAACAAGAAAAACTCAATTAATTTATTTTAACAGTAGTTTTGTTTTTAATATAAAAAAGGGCGATTTTATTTTAAATTAACCAAAAAGTTTGCCATTTAAAATCACTCTTACTTCTAATTTAGATAAAATTTTGAAAACTAATATAATTAAGTAAAATTTAAATTTAATTAAAAATGATGATTTCAATTAGGGATAGTTAGTTGTTTGTTCTTGTAATTTATGATCCCAAGATGAAATATTTGCGGATCCACAAGATATTATTTGATATTTTAAAATAAAATCTTAAAAATTATAAAACAAACATAAATAAAATAAATTTTAACATCATACTTAATTTTGTTTAATAATATAAGATTCTTACAAAATTAAAAGATTATTATAAATAACAAATTAAATTCAATTATATTATATAATAATTAGTTTACATAAATAAATATTACATAAATAGTATATATTTTTTTAACAAGTTTTATCATTATGAATTCATTTAATAAAAATATTATTTTAACATAATAAAATATACGTATTTTCATCTCATCTTAAAGTTTAAAAAAAATTATAATATATGATATATATTAAATAAAATATATATACTAAACGGGTTTGCGAATATCCACGGAACGCGTACTATAATCCCCGCCCTCGCTCCTATTTATTAAATGTAGATGCTATCTCTCATCAAGCGAAAAATTCTCATGATGAATTTCAATGCTGCTATTTCTCAAAGTATATTATGGATTATGTT
Organism: Ormosia emarginata; assembly: GCA_029884605.1. NCBI lineage: Eukaryota > Viridiplantae > Streptophyta > Magnoliopsida > Fabales > Fabaceae > Ormosia > Ormosia emarginata. The sequence goes on along the minus strand of JAQQTP010000066.1, from coordinate 9,926,950 downwards.
CTTTGCGAGCTATAAAGGAAAACTGACGGAACACATGGATAAGAACGGTTTTTTTTTTGTTCTCTTCAAAATATATAAATATAAACCAACAAATGAAAATTTGCTGTTTAGCCACCCCGTTAATTTGAATTTTGTACCTTACATTGTCAATATCAAACTTTTTACCGTGACACAGAAATGTTCTCTATGATTTGTTTTTTGAACTTTATTATCTCAACGATTACCACCCTTGATATCCAAAATACCATGATTAAACGGCTTTTCCTTTTGGCAAAAACCCTTGTAATATGTGGTTTGGGGTGATGAACGTACAATTACATGCTAGTATAAAGTCGTCGTGGCCTAATAATGGCCGACAAAATATCTCACCGCCATACCATCCAACCAACCTATTATGGACAATATATTTTCAAGATTATGATTATACTTAGGTTTGATATGGGAAAATAGTAAAAGAACCATTCACAAATAAATGATATAATTCTTGGTAAATGATGTCAATACGAATGTCTTGACATGTTACATGTGACATTGATTGGTACTGTCATTCCTTTTTAGTAGCGGTATCCTTGATAAGATATTCAACGTTTATTAGCTGTTGTTAACAATGTATTACGCACAGGACACAAATTTAGTATCAGAGTAATTTCCATTAGTTTGTATTTGCTGGTCATTGGATAATTATTACTACTTAGTGTACATCTTGAAAATTTAACAGGAAAAGTTTAAGGGGAAATTATTAATGGGATAAAATTTTCATTTCAGCTTGTTTGGTGTGCAAATGGACGCAAAGAAGATTAACTTTTAACCCCTGGACCAGTTCTAGTGTTCCTCGATCACTCAAGCAATATGACGCCGCTGCAGTGATGCTTCGATGTTGTTGCAGAGAGTTGAGACTTCGTTGACGAAGCAGAGATGTGAGGCTATTCATCGTCACCGCAGCCCTAATCTCTGCCGTCGCAGCAGCCATCTTTGGCGGCAATCCCTTGTGGTTCCACCTTCAGTAGCTCGAACCAGATGACTTACAGAGAAAGCCATCTTTATCCTAGTCAGAAGTGGGGTAACATTTACCCTAAAATTGGTGGAAATATTACTCCCCTTGAATTTTCATCTTTTCTTTACAAGAAAGTCAAAGAAAAATGATCTTCATATATCATTTTTTCTCGCACACCATTTTATACACTATTTTTAAATAGTTATGATTAAATAAAAAAATGATATAATTAATGATATGAGCAATAATGTAAAAAATTATATAAAAGAAATATAATGTAAGAAAATCAGAATTAAAAATCAAGCATACTCACTTTTCTAAAAATTTACTCTCCAAACCAAACATAGTCTTAACAGTACCACATGACCATAACTACTGTTACATTAATATTGCAAAGTTAATTTAAAATAGTGTCTGAGAAGCATTTGAAAATAGAGAAAGATAAAATGTCTAAGAATGAATGTGGAAGCCATGATTGAAGATTTTGAACAAAATGTGCTAGAGAGTTGTCTCATTTAAAACATCAAAGTTACGCTTAATGGGACTTTAGGAATGTGGAACCAGTCACGTTATCCTACGAATAGGATAATGTTTGGTGTCTATAAAAAATACGTTCATGATATGTTCATTATAAGTTTGTGTGAGAGAAATGTTAAATTATATTGTATGGAACTATAACATTCTTCTAAGACATAGAATGAATTTGTGAGTGAATTTAAAAAAATTAAAAGTATAAAAATTAGATGAATAATGAGAATATGAGTTAGCTCCAACTTCCAACCAAGTTTTCTCAAATTGGAGTAATGGTCCTCATGACCCAAAAGCCGAAAGGATAACAGTTAATGGTCCTCACGAAGGAACATGAACGAGGAGTCATATGACTCATGAGGCTGTATAGTCAAGTTTTGGACATCTTTTAAAGTTTTCACGTGAAAGGGTCCAAATAGGCCTTCATTGTTACGTGAAAGAAAATGGAATATAGGGTTGGGCGGAAAGGAACTAATACATGGGAATGATTGAAGCTCATGGGCATTTGGATTAATTTAAATTATTGGATGAAGATGTTAAATTATTGGATAAAGTTTAATTTACTTGCACAAACTTTCTTCACTTTTTTTTTTTTGGAAACTTTCCTTACAAATTTGGTTCAAACCGTTGATGTGACTAGACTGTACTTTGGTTAAGAAAAAAGAAAGAAAGGAAATACCAAACTTAGAACTATTGAGAAGTCAAAAAGAGATAATTAATGTGCATAACCACCAATTATATGTGAATATTTCTTTCCTAGAAGACAAGTTCCAAGTAAATATTTGAGTAAAACTCTTTTTTTTATGACTTAAGACTTATCCTGTGAGTTTGGTGAAAATGTCCCAACTAATGGGGCCTGGAAAAGAGGTGGGAGACTGAAAATGGAAAAGTACGATGTTGAGCATTTGCAAGAATTAAATTCTATTACTCTCCTTCCATGTCCCCAACTCTTACTAACTAAGCTATTAACACAAGGCAGTAAAACTCCATTTTAGTCCTTAAAAGATACATTCATTATTAATTTGATCCCTTCCAGATTAATTTTATCGATTTGATCCCTCAGTCAACTTCTCAATATTTTACTCCCTCCATCCAAATAACAAAGGTGAAAGATGTGTGGAATATACTTGATGGAGGGACTAGATATTGGGGATTTGTAGTTTGAGATCAAATTGATTATGAGGGACTACACTGATAACAGGTGTATCTTTCAAAGACTAAAATAGAGTTTGACACTTTTACTCCAAATATTTAGACCTTCTCCTATTAATGAAACAGTTCAGATATAGACCCGAGAGAGATCTAAGAAACATCAAGCTCAAGCATCTATAAGTTGAGCCAAAAAAAGCTCAAGCATTTTAAAAGGACAAGAAAAGAATTAAAACTGCAGGCTTTAATCCTTTGAGCTTTTCATTCCCAATATTCTAGCACACCCATTTGAAGTTGGAAAAGTCTAAACCTCCACAATAAATGGCACAGCTATTAAGATTACATGCGGATCAGTACAGAACAGTGTTGTAATAATCTCTACAAAATCTAGTGATACATAAAGAAGTGAGTTTTATGTGTGTGCAATTAGGTGTATGTGTGGGATTACTCTTGGAAGTCCAATTTGCCACTTCACTAAAATTGAATCTGAAACAGACATTTTCCATCTCAATTAACTAGGAATATGACCCTGGTCAGGACGTGACAAGCACAATTGTCTAAGTAAATTCCAAGGAGTGTTTTGTCTGTGATAAAATAAAATAAATATGAACTTCAGTAAATGATCAAGCAAAAATGTCTTCAGTAATAAATGATTCCTCAGTATCAATACAACTTTCTGAAGGTATCTGAAGTTGCTCGTAGTTTAGTTGTCTAGAAGCTTCATACAATGCTATGCCAACACTTACAGATAGATTCAAACATCTGACATAAGTTTCAACCATTGGGATCCGGATAGTGCCACCACCAAATGGTTCAGTTTTGCAGTCTAGCAAGGCTTCAGGTGGCAGGCCACTAGTTTCAGAACCAAATAAAAGATAATCACCTTTTCTGTAGGAAAACTCCTGCAAGGTAGGAAGGAAGTCAAACCATAATTATTGGCCTATGCTCAGTTTCCATCCATTGCTTTGTTTTGGAAGCAAAGGCACATAATCCTTTTAATGCATAATAAGTAACCTTCTCTTGCCAACCCACCAAACCATAGGGAATTGAGTCATCTCCAAGACTTTGTCCCGCCAATCAACCCAGACAAGCAGGCAAATGTTGAATGTGGTCAACTATTAATAACAAAATTTTGGAAACCTTCTCTAACATAAGTTTATAGACTATTCCATGTAAAAAGTCTTGGATTCGTTTTCACCTATATATTTTGTTCCAAACCACAGAATGCCAACTTTTTTTGTGGCAAAGAAATGCTTAATTATAATATGCTCGTATGATAATAAATACGATCCTCAACATACAACATAGAAACTTTTTCTATTATAAATTTATTAGGTCAGCATCGGTCTACTCACATTCATTCATTCATTATCTCTCGTTAAATTGGAAGTTATAGTGATCCTTTCCCCATGTTTCTTGTTAGTTGTAGAATAGAGAGGGGGCAACTACAGAGTCAAATTTGTAGCAGTATTTTTATGAGTATGTCACTTGTTTCTTCAGCCAACTTGTTGATTCTCTGAAGTTTTGATGCAATAGAAGAGAAACAGAAAATTTTTATTTTGAATAAACTTTGGTTCAAAAGAAAATAATGATTTAGAATACTAAGGATTGATTAAAAACCCAGGGAGAAGTAATGACATAAAAGACAGGTTAATCATCAGGCATCAATATGAGAATTGCTACCATTAGAGGGCCTATGCTATTAAAATTAATGATGGAAAACTCACAGAATGAATTTTTGTTCCCCTCTTCGTAAACGCTAGCATCCGCTTTTCACCCTCCTGTACCAAACAATGGTTACATGAGGAGTCAAAGAAATGTATGATGAAGGTTTCAGGAATTTATCTTTGGGAATGATAATTACCTGTTGCCTAAAATAATTATGAAAATCTGCCCAAGAATCATGAACTTTAACAACCACATATCTGCAATTTTGATCAGTAATGGAAAAACATAAAAAGCAATAATGCAATTATGTCAATATTAGATCAGTTGAAACTACTAGATGTGCTAAATTTGAAAAGCAACACATTTTATCTTGTCAAAACAAGATTTAGAGGAGGCAAGAGCCACAGAGAGTAAGGCAGAGCTTGATTTAAAATAAACAGTGATAGACAATTGCATACTACCCTACACGGTAGAAGAGTTTTTCACTTTTTCTAGAATATCAGGAGTGATGCAAGTGAGAATAAAAGTTGCAACTATAAAGAAGCATATGTCCATGGATACGGCCAGTAATCCAATCCAGCACGCTTTAGTTTAGTATCATCCACCTGAAATCCTAACGGCTGAAAAGAAAGAGATATACAAAGGTTATCATTAATATTTTGCAACAAAACACGAAAATAGAAGACAATCTTATCATCAAATGTAAAAAATGATTAGACTTAGGAAAGCAAACTCACCCCAACCAAGTGTAGTCCAACAGCTGATGCTGCACACGTTCTAGCAATGCACCCAGTGTTTCCTGGAATCTGCCAAGGACAACATAAATCCCAGATCCACCTTCAGAAATTGAGAGATTCTAATCAAAGCTAAAAAAAAATGTTTACTGAGCCCATTTTACTATGCTAAATCTTCAATATTTTTTTAGGTGATATAAACTTTAATATTCACTTAAATAAAAATGCACAAGCACTTCAAATTAGGTGAGGATTCAAGAAACAACTCCATTTGTTTCAGTAACCAATCCTCAATTAATGAAACAACTAATTCGTTTTAGTGTAGACTGTAGACAAAATGACAAGTACTGAAAGGAAACAGTGATTCCCAATACTAACATTATCTTAGCTTGTTTTACATTTCTCTTGACAGTAACCATCATTAATGTTAACAGATAAAGAAAACATTTCTGCAGCAATTAACATTTAGACAAAATGGGTGAGAATATCCTACTTTTCAAAACATGCTTCACCAACACCACTGCAATTGAACATTTTACAAAATCAATTTTGCAACCTGTAGAATTATATTATATTCTAATTAAGGGGGCAAAACATAAACCAAATGACCATCTCAGCTTATTGTCATATTGATTACAACACAATACACGAGACAGCTATGCTTCATTTCACAGAGAATGATAATATAATATCCAATAACGAATTATCTTAATTTACAAGATTTGTTCTAGTCCAAGATTAAGCATTTCATTCCTTTCTTTTTTATTAATATTGTTATCAATTTCAAGTTCATGAATTTTGCTTTTATTTCAATATATTTAAACAAATATATTAAATTGAAAAATATGTGATTGATCACTCGAAGTTGTCATCATAGTTATATCACTATTTTCATATATGTCAGTCATTCTTTTGAATAGAAGCCATTCTTTTATCATAGGATTAAGGAATTTATCAGAGGAATTACATAAACTAGTCTTTCTTGTAATATGAGAGTAATGGACTGACGGGTTTGACAAGTAACCTTTTTTTATTTAAAAAGAAGAAGAAAACACTCAAATACTATTTAATACTACAAGAGAGATCCAACCAAGGGGGTTAGAACTTGGTTTTTTACCAATTCAATTGCAGTAATTCCAGGAAATGTGACTGACTAAAGCCTCACTATCACATGTAAAACTCAATATTGCCTCACTATCACATATAAAACTCAATACTGTTTATAACAAAAACTCACATCACTTAAACATAACCACATAAGTATCCTGGGTAAAGCCTTTCCAAAAATGGGATACTTCCCATTATTCAACATAACTTGGAAAGAACTTCGGAAATTAATTCACATAAGTGAACGATTCAAAACCATGCTACAAGCCTATCTTTATAAGGTTTGTTACTTCATTATGCAAATGCATTATAAATGCATTGCATAACTTATATAATGCATTGCATAACTTTCATCGGCCTATCAGTATAGGCATGAAGAAATCACTCAAATGAAACAAAGTTTACTGCATGTGGAATTCAATACCTTACAACAATGTTGGACTTTTTGTCCATGCTAGTGTAGCACAGCAAAGCATGCAACCACCTACTCTTGACCAAGTATGCCTTATCAAAATTTTGTAGAAGTGTGGCAACATTCTTGGCAATAAATTGTCAAGCTTGACTTTGTGAGGTGCTTCCTATTCATTTATCATGCAAAATCTTCACCATGACACCACCTGTCTTCAAGTTTTTGTGATGTGTAAATTTCACAATTCACACAATACATATAATATCTCCAAATTTTTAAGGCAAAGATTACTGCAGCCATCTCCAAATCATGGGTGGGATAGTTTTGCTCATGCCTCTTTAGTTGTCAGGATGCATAAGCAATAACTTTACCATTTTGCATTAAGACGCATCCTAAACCAAATCTCGACGCATCACAAAACAATACAAATCCTTCAAATCTTGAAGGTAAGGTTAGAATTGGTGCTGTAACAAAACACTCCTTGAGCTTTTGGAAACTTTTCTCACAAGCTTCAAATCCCTATATCAGGTTAAGAAGGGCACTAATGGAGTAAGGAAAAGGTGGATATTTTCGTGTTGACGAAGAAGGGTTCATAAGATACAAAGATCGAGTTGTGGTGCCTAAAATGAAAGAACTAAGGAGAAAATTACTTGAGATAGCACATGAATCTTCCCATACAATGCACCCTAGGTCTACTAAGATGTATCACGATATACAGTAGGAAGAATGATATTGCTGAATTTGTGGCAAAATGTTTAGTATGCCAACAAGTGAAAGAAAAACATCAAAAGCTTATCAGAACTCTGCAAAGCCTTGAAATCTCTGAATAGAAATGGGAACGAATTACTATGGATTTTGTTACTAGATTACCCGAAACCTCAAAAGGTTATGATTCTGTATGGGTAATTGTTGATAAACTAACAAAGTCTGCTCATTTTCTCCCCGTTAAGACTACCAATATAGCTCAACGATATGCTAGGCTATACTTGGAGGAGCTAGTATCATTACACAGAGTCCCAATCTCAATTGTTTCAGATCATGGATCCCAATTCACCGCCAAATTTTGGCAATCCTTTCATATGATTTTGGGAAGTCATCTACACTTTAGTACTGCTTTCCATTCACAAACTAATGGGCAATAAAAAAGGATTATCCAAAATTTGGAAGACATGCTCAGGGCATGTGTACTTGACTTTGAAGCAAATTAGGACCAATATGTACCTTGGATGGAGTTTGCATACAATAACAATTACCAGTCTAGCATACAAATGTCACCATTTGAAACTTTTTATGGGAGACAATGCAAGTCACCAATAGGATGATTTGAAGTTGGCAAGTCTAAACTCTTGGGACCTGATTTGATACAACATTCATTAGAAAAATTCTGGGTCATACGAGATAGACTAAAGACAGCACAAAGTCGACAAAAATCATATGCTGATAATAGGAGAAGGCAATTAGAGTTTGAAGAAGGTGATTATGTATTTCTATGAGTCACTCCTTTTAAGGGTTATATGAGATTCGATAAGAAAGGTGAGCTCAGTCCAAGATACATTGGACCCTTCCAAAATTTTAAAGCGCATGGCAGCTGTAGCCTAAGTTAGCCCTTCCTCCTAGCTTGGATAAAGTGCATCCGGTATTCCATGTGTCTATGGTACGAAAGTATTTGCTAGATAAGACTCGTGTTCTTCAACCACAAATGATTGAACTGGATTCGCATTTAAATTATGAAGAACAACTTGTAGTTATCGTGGACCAACAAATACAAAAGTTACGCTCCAAGGAAATACTTTCAGTCAAAGTATTATGGAAACATCATAAAGGACAAGAAGCTACTTGGGAGCTAGATGAAGCAATGAAGCAGCAATATCCTCAATTGTTTTGTACCTAGTATGTTAGTATGTATGTATATATATGCATTGTATGCTGAAATTCAAGGACGAAATTCTTTAAAGGGGGGAAAAATAGTGATATCATTATTTTTTTAAGCAAGAGCTATAGTGAAAATGTACAAGGTCGCTTATGGTTGCAAGAGTCTTAATTTTTGGCAAGCTTGGATTTCATGTAAGAAAATAAATATTTGTTTGGCAGGTTTTTACCATATTCTTGCTTTGGAAGCATCCTTGTGAACAGAACTCTTACATTAATTTGGTCTCATTTACTACAAGCATGCATATGTCTCCTATATTTTGTGAGAAACACATGCTTGAAATGCTTCTTCACATGAGGGTCTAAGATGTCTTGACAGATGGTGAAGATTTTGCATGATATATGAATATGAAGTACCTTGCAAAGTCAAGACTCAAGTTTGACAATTTATAGCCAAAAACGTTGCCACACTTCTACAAAATTTTGATAAGGCATACTTGGTCAAGAATAGGTGGTTGCATGATTTGTCATGCTACACTAGCATGGAGAAAAAGTCTAATATTATTGCAAGGCATTAAATTACCATATGCAGTAAACTTTATTTCATTTGAGTGATTTCTTCATGCCTATACTGATAGGCCGATGAAAGTTTTGCAATGCCTTTTATAATGCATTTGCATGATGAAGTAACAAACCTTATAAAGAGAGGCTTGCAGCACAATTCTAAATCATTCACTTATATTGTCAAATCAAGCACTTACCACTAGGCCAAAAGCTATAGCTTTTATTCAGGGTACAACTCTTTCTACTTAAGCTCATCAGCGTGCCACAATTCGATTTGACTCTGACTCTATCTGGGCCTTTCCAAGACAGGATGCTAGTGCACAACCAACAATCCCCCTCCTAGCACCTATCTCCAGCAATCTGTGCCTTTCCGAGAATCTAACTCATGACCTTGGCTCTGATACCACTTGTCGGATCAAACGCTTATCACTAGGCCAAAAGCTATAGCTTTTAGTCAAGGCGCAACTCTTTCTACTTAAGCCTATTAGGAAGCCCCAAGTTATATTGAATAATGGAAAGTCTCCCATGTTTGAGAAGGCTTTACCCATGATATTTATGTGGTTATGTTTAAGTGATGTGGGTTTTTGTTATAAACAGTATTGAGTTTTGCAGTGAAAATGAAGCTTTGGGGGTTAGAAGTGCCTAATCCTTGGCTGGTCACATTCCCTGGAATTGAGTTGTGACAACTTCCTACTTGTTATACTAACTTGAAAATTAACTTTACTATGAAAGCAAGAAGGATTTTGAACACTAATAAGTCATGGACAACATTATCCAATATGTTTAGCATGTAAGCAATGAAGACATATTAGTGTACACTATCAATAAAAGTTCCTCATTCATCCTGTATGCACTTAATAATAGCCCCCAATTATTAGATATGGCACCATCCTTAAGAATGTATATATTCTGCCACCGACTAAAATCTAATTATTAACACATTCATTACCTTATGCCAACAATAGTCAAGTTCCAACTCTTCACCAACCCAACTAGGTCCTCCACCTAGAATCAAAATCCTCTTTTGTTGCCACACACATTCACTTGTTAGTACTATCAACTGAATAAACCTTCCTCCTTCGAGGATTTTGTTGTGATTTCTATATGTTTATTGTTGAAGCTTCTTCTATTCGGTTCAATAAAGTCTTCTTTGATCAAAAGAGATTAACTGATTGAGTGCCAAGTACTAGCGAAGGTTGCTCCAAACTAACCAGCTTGCAGTTCCATGATAAAACAACTACTAATAAGTGTCACTTTTTTTATTATTATTATTAAGTTTTGGGGGTGCTTTAATGCATCATTGACTACTGTATTACCAAAATTAACAAGATAGGAAAAGTTTCAAACAGTAGGAGCAATACCAAATGGTTAAGAAACAACAAAAAAATCTCAACTTTAACTGAATCTTACCTGAGGAGACACCAGCACAACCTGAAGAAACTTAGAACGTGATGCTTCATTCACTTCCTCTCCAACAGCCCGAGGCAAAGTACCTTCCTTGCTTATCCCAGCTGCCCCATCTGTAACATGTAAACAATAATATCATTGCACTCATTGAAATAACAAAAAGCAAATTACCCATGAAAAAATATATATACCAAGAAAACTGAAATTAAAGAATATGCAGAGAGAGAAGCGAGATAGGGGATTACTGAGAGAGCAAAGGGAAGAGAGGCGAGGTGAAGAAAGAGAGAGAAAAGGTGTGGTGGGTTTGAAGTGAAGTAAACTGAATGGACGAAAAAGAGAAACTTTTGGTCGAAAATGAAAAGGGGTTGCTATGTGGAGGGATTTGAGGCCTGTGATGTCCATTACTGACACCACGCTGACCCTGTGCTTCTCTCTTCTGGTTTGCTCTCTACCGCGTTAAGTCTCCATTGCAGAGTGTGTAATTTCAGCCCAGTCGGCTTTGTGTGGATTGGTGACTTGACCCGAGAATGAGATGGAATGGTGAATTGATTTATTGTGTGGATTTTAAAAATAAAGAAAAAATAGAATAGTATTAGATGAAATTTATTTTATTTTATTTCATTTCATATCTTATTTTTTTTATTTTTAAATTGAAAATATAGAATGTAATTCATTTTATCTTATTTCACTTTATATCTTATTTTTATTTTCTTCTAAATTAGGGATATGAGATGTAATAAGATTTTTATTTTATTAATCTTTATCATTTCATTTTATTTTATTTTATCATCATTTTCAAATAATAGAATGAAAATTTACCTTCATTCTAACATAAATTATCCAAATAATAGTATGGAACTTTTGTTCTATTTCATCTCATTCTATTTTATCTCATTACATTTCATTTCACTCAATACTAAATATTCAAAAAAAGCCCTAGTTTTGTACTTTTGGAGTGTGCTTTTTGTTTGTCTCATTATTACATTTTTGCGTCTGGGTAGTTAATATTTAGAAAGTTTTTTTCAAAAATGTTAGTAAACATTAAATGTAATTAATATTTTAAAAAAAATTATAATTTACCTCCCTCAACTTTCATCACTTATCATTTGATCCTCTTGAAAAAAAAAATTGTGCTACTAAAGCCCCCATAAACTTTTGCTTAAAGTGAAAACGACGTTAAATTCTGTTAACTTTAACATTCTTAAGTACCAAAATTTTTTTTGAAAATCGTGGCTAAGTTGTAAATTACATTTCACCACCGTCTATACACTTAAAACCTTCTTTTAGTTTGGTCAATGTTGAAAAGGTGGTATTACAAAATGATAACAAATCATATTTCTTTATCATTCACATGCATGTCAAATACGAGCAACCCAAGGTTTTGTATAACAATTGTGAAATGATGAAGAGACAGAATCAATTATCACCCACCTACAAATACTCATGTAATCACTAATTCACAGACAATGCATAATATAGTGAACGCAGATGTATGGACACAGAACACATGTGTGATAATTATGATGCATGTATTTCTAATTTAGCAATGATTTTAGGCTAATTAGCCAAGTTAAAACCGTGGTTGTTCAAATTTTTTTCCTTTTTAGGGTTTAAGGACGTTGGAGTTAACGTTTTCACTTTAAACCAAAGTTTAGGGAGGGTTTAGTGACAAAAAAAAATTCAAGGGGGTCAAGTGATAAGTGATGAAACTTAAAGGAGTAAACTGTAATTTACCCTTTAAAAAATACTAGACCATCATGTAGATTTGATTCTAATATAAATATTGGACCATCATGTAGATTTGATTCTAATATGGCAATAATAGAATCATTAAGTTTTTTAAATATTTTATCTCTTAACAAAACTAAGACTGGATTATTGATTCCTAATCTATAATGACTTTTAGTTGCTACTTGGATTAAGCCTATGTGCATATAGCTAAATCCATTTTTTTAGATTGTGATCAATTAAATCATTTGCCAAAAGATTAATCGGCTCACAAGTTTCTTTAAGATCATAAGTAGCTTTAAATGTTTGAATTGATTCTTTAGTTTTAAGAAAAAAATAATAATTGAACCTATAGATTTCTTTTGATTTGACAAAGGATATTGACCAATTTTGGAGAGAATTTTCTATATCAGCTATGATTATCTCATTAGTTTGGATCAAATCTTGATCTATGTCAAAGGTAGAGGAAGAAGCAAAATAAAATGATGTTGATGCTAAGTTAGGAGCCTTGCTCCGATGGAGCTTGCTCAAAGTTCTGAGTATCCTAGATATAGTGGGGGTATTACTTTCTGGGATCACCAACCCTATGTACGAGATCACCTATAGCACCTTCTTTGGCAATAACATAGCTGACCAACGCACGGACTGTCGGCTAATCGATGCTAAGTTTCTACATTTTCCTAAGTTTTTGGATCTTAGAGCCTCTTACGAGGCTCTGATATCAGAATGCAATGATTGCATCATAGCTTAACAATCATAATAAAAGAAAACATAAAAGAATCATTAAAATAGATAGATCAAGAGTATACTTATATTGAAAGTAGAAAATACTTACTAATGATGAAATAGATTACAAAGTTCTTGATCAAGTGCCTTTACAAATCTTGAATAGAAATTTCAAAATCTGAAACAGAAGTACTGAATGGAAATTATAATATTTTGAAATTACAAATGATGGTTGTAAAAGGAAATAGGTGATAATATTTGATGCCTTCTAATATGAAAGAGTTTTATTTATAGAAAAGTCTTCAAGTCTTGGTCAGAATTGAAACAAAGTAAAATTCACAAATTATTGAACTTTAACTATAGATGAGCAGTAAAGATTTGTCCTTAAAGCTTATGAATAGTTAAGATTCGTCTAGTTGAGATTCGTCCTTAAAGTTGATGAATAGTTGAAAGAGGCCTATTCTTTTTGGAAAGTGAGAGAGTAGAGGAATCTTCTTGTCTTTATGCTTATCACTTTCGATTATTAGGAGACAGAAAGTACCTCCATGCTTAATACATGTGTTCTTTTAAGACTTAAATTTCTCAAAGGTTGAAACCATATCAATCATCTTCGTTGTGAAGGTAGTTGCTCTCACTTTCTCACTTGGAGGGGATTGTGTTGAACCAGATGTAGACATAGTTGTTTTGAGCTTTTGGCGAAGATCTTATTCTAGTGAAGAGCTTAAGGATTCTTGAATTAACCTGTGCTTAATCTCTTCAAATTCTGAAGCCTTCTTATGGTTCTTTTTTAGCAAGGTGGGGTTAAACTCACACCATTTATTAATAGCACTGATATTGACTAGAGTGGGATTAACGTTGGACCACCATTTTACACTAAATTCTCTAGAAATCCATGTTGGATGTGAAACTGGAAACTTATCTCAAGTGTTAATTCATGAAATTCCAAATTGAGCAATGAACTGTAATAATCTAGACCCTTCAGGAAAATATGTCATTTCTTTGAACAGATTATAAGAGTCCTTTAATGGCTTATGAAACATTTCAATGTAGGGACCTGTAATGAATAACCAATCTGTCAACCATGCTGGAAAGACTTTGAGTCCTTTTAGGAACTAGAAAAACATGAATGGGAATAAGGCCTGATATATAAAAATGTATATCAAGCTTGCTGGTAATCTTAATAAGTGTAAGTTGGAGGTTCATATGGAATTGATAGGGTTTTTGGAGTGTGGAGCTCTTGATTCCAATCTCTAGAACTGAGAACTTTAAGGATCTTGATCTTTGAAAATTCTATATACTCAAGGTTTTTTGAGCTATAATGATGCTCAAGGTCGATGAATTTGGTGTCTAAGAGAATTAGATAAAAAAAAAGGTTTTGTCTTTTTTAAGTGATTTCAAAGGAACAAAATACTAGTTTTTAGGCAAAACATCTTAAGCATTTTCTCAAGGAGTTGCCCTAGAGTGAAGGATTCTAATTCTATTGCAAATAGAGGATCCATAATATTTTTCTGATATACTTACATTCTTCTAAGGTGGAAGTATTGACCAGAAAGGGTAATGACTGAGAGGTCATAGGAACTTGTTTTAGAGGAGTTTTAATCAATGTCTATTGATAAGTTAAAGCTTTAAATATGTTTTGATCGGGGTTTTGGAAGGGAAATCTAATTTGTTGAACATGAGTAAGAGAAGGGAAGGGCCATAGTAGATGACCTGGCTTGGGTAGAAGACCCAGTATTGATCTTTGTGTTGAACTTTGTATAATGATCAAGGGTAATATTGGTACCCTTTGATTTTGACCTAGATGATAATGAACTAAGATTCTTTTTTTTTTTTTGCAAAAATTCTCTTGTTACAAAATCAGGGAGATGATTATATTCTCCTTTCATGTGTTGAATACCAAAAGTCAAAATAAGATAATAAAGATTGTCATCTAGCAAAAATTTACTTTGAAACTACTTTCCTAACTTGCTTAATTTTCTTTGTCATATTAAAATCTCATGCTGGGGGATTCTTTCTTAATCTCTTGAATAGAGGTGCACAAATTATCCTAATGTTTGGAATGAAGTCTGCTACATAATTAACACATCCTAAAAATCATTAGAGCAGTTTCTTTTCTTTAATTTCATTTAGAAATTTATCAGTAAACTCAATCGACCTTTCTATAGGAATAATAGTTCCTTGGTGGATTTCGAATCCTAAGAAACTTATTCTTGTTTGGAATAATTTAATTTTCTTTGTTGAAATTACTAGGCCATTTGTTTTAATAATTTTAAAGAATTGCTTTAAGTGATTAAAATGTTGATCAATTGAATTAAAGAACACTAGCACATCGTCTACATATACTATTGTAAACTTTATACAAGGATTTAGAATGCTATTCATTATATTTTGAAATTCACTTGATGCATTTTTAAGTCCTTGTGGCATTACATTATATTCATAAATGACCAAAAAGAACTACAAACATAGTTTTGTACCTATCTTCTTCAGCTATTTCAATCTGATGGTAGCCAAATTTCATATCAAATTTTGAAAATATGATAACATTATGAACTTTGTTAACCAAATCCTTTTTGTTATGAATTGAGTATCTTATCCACTTTAGTACCTTGTTTAGAGGTTTATAATTAACAACCAACCTTGGGGCTCCTCTTTCTATTTCTGAGGCATTCATAATGTAGAAACTTATACAACTCCAAGGAGGTTTACTTGGCCTAATTAATTTCTAATTAAGATACTCTTGAATTACTTTCTTACAAAATTCCAAGTATTGTTGATTCATTTGTATTAGTCGCTCTTTGGTTGGTATATTTATTTCTTGAAATCCTTCTTCATATGATAGTGATACTGTGTGCCATTTTCTGTCTCGAAAGACATTTGGATACTCACTACAAACTTCATTTATAAACCTTTCTTGCAAAAAATTTATCTTTTCTTGAATTTGAGGTCTTTGTATTTGTTCTTCTTTTCTTTTGTATTGAGTTTATTTACTTAGCATGTTAATCTATTTTTGTTTTCTTTGTACTAAGTTTATTTTTGGAATAATTTGATTCTTGAACCAGATTTAATTCTTTAATCTGAAGAACTTTTAAAAATTTAAAATAAATTTCTTTTCCTAAAGCTTTAATAATTAGTCCTTTTTCTCTTACAGAAAGAGGATAAAGTAGTGATAGAAAATGAATTTCTAAAATTACTTGTTTAGAAATGTTCTTAACTATTAAAAATGATGTTTTTTTCACATACCTTAGCATTGGGTAATTAATGATTGATGAGCAATCTTGATCTGTTACTACTACTTAACGACTCTTTGATTTTCTCATAATATTTTGTGAGATTAATCATTCTTAAATGCAATTCATATCAACTCCTACATCTCTCAGAGCTGAGTTTAAGGAGCTATTTGGTTTTGGGTTTGGAAGGATGTGGTGGAATGCCGGCTCGAACCTGTACCAAACTAATAGGATGAGAGTAAACAAACCATTAATGCTACATCACTGGCAAGGAGTTGTTTGGTTTAAGAAAACATTTTCAGTTTTCATTTTCTATTTTTTATTTTTAAAAACATGTTTTCATTTTCAATGTTTTTTTGTATTCAAAATTTTGTTTGATTTGGAATATAGGGTTATTTTCATTTTCTATTTCCTTGTTTCATTGTGAACCTAAATTAAACTAACCATGTGTTTAGATGTTTTTTCATTAATAGAACGAAACAGAATAGGTGGGGATAGATCGAAAAGGAAAGGGAAAGAATAGCACATAGTTATTATTCTCTTTGTTTGGAAGTTTAATTAACGGAACGGAACGGAACGAAACTTTATTACCCATGTGTTCCCCCTCATTCCACCTCAATTTTGGGAAGAATAAAAATTAGACGTTTGAGGGGGGAATAGAGGAAAAATGATTCCTCATATGTTCCACTCATTTCCCATGTATTTTAACATTAAGTTTGGATTATAGGTAATGAGGGGAAGAGAAATGGAATGATAGGAAGGGAAATAACTTCCCTTGTTTGGGAGTTTTAAAATATATAGGCAGGGAACGGAAAACATGGGAAATCATTTCCCTTTTCTTCCCTTCAAATGCCCAACTTTTGTTCCTCCCAAAATTGAGGTGGAATGGGGGGAACACATGGGTAATAAAGTTTCATTCCGTTCCATTAATGAAACTTTCAAACAAAGAGAATGGTAACTATGTTCCGTTCCTTCCCTTTTCCTTTTCGGTTTATCCCCACCTATTCTATTCCGTTCTATTAATGAAAAACATTCAAACACAGGATAAAACTCCCAAACAAGCGAAGTTATTTTCCTTCCTTTTATTCCTTTTCTCTTCCCCTCATTACATATCATCCAAACATAGTGTAAATCTAGAGGCAAAGAAGGAGGAACAGAGGTCAGGTTTCATAGATGAAGAGCAATATAGAGGGATTCGTGGGGCAAGGCTTGGACGACGGTGCAAGGCGGCGTCCGACGAGGAAGGGCGACACTATTTGGGTCCTGTTGGTGGCACGTCTGGGGTGGGTGGTGCGGCCAAGTTGTGCGATAGGTGGCTTGCGGTAGTGGGTGTCCAGTTGGTGATGTTGCAGAGCTTGATGGAGCAGTCAGCCTCAGCAACGCCGAGGAGGGAGCCACAAGACTCGGACCAGGCGAGGTCATAGATGTTGAGCTTGGTGTCATTCGGTTATGGTGGCTTGACGATGGTTAGGCGATAGGGTTGCGGTGGTGAGCAGTGGTGGTATGGGAGTAAGCGAATGTGAGGATTTAATGGCTATGGAAAGATGGTTCAATGGCATTTGATGGTGGTGGTGGTATGCGTGGTGGAGGTCCGATGAAACTGTAACTCTTGTAGGGACTTAGTGGTGTTGGGATAAGGGGATGGGTAGGGGAAAATGAGGCTAGAACTTGGAGGAAGAAGATAATGAAGGATGAAGAAGAATCATAAATGCAGGGAATAAGTGGGGAATGGGTGCGAGGAAGACACAAATAAAATAAGAAAGAAGAAGAAAAGTTTGCTTCAAATTACAAAATTGCCACCACCCTTAAATTGGAAAGGTTTATCTCATATCATTTTTCACCACATTTTTTTAATAGTTGTGATAAAAAAAAGTCATGTGATATATATGAAGTAGTGTAAAAAGTAATATTAAAAAAAGTGTGATAAAAAAATCAAGGTTGAATTGGAAATGGTGAAAATTAGGATTTGGCGTTTTCAAAATTTTCAAAAATGTAGGCTCTGTTTTTGGAACTAAAAATGAAAATAACTCGCCAAACACATTTTCTTCTTTATTTTCTATTTTTTTAAATGGAAACAAAAAACAAAAAAAAACTTAACGCACCCTAAATCTTCTATTTTGTACTATTAATTCTATGAAACAATGTCATTTATAAATAAGTACTTGGCATAATAAATTAATGTATGAATCTTCTTTTTGTAATTCTTCTTTTGGTGAATTTGTTAGTTGTTCTTGAACAATTCTTTGCCATTGTACAATTAATAATTTGAACTCATTCAATATATTTTTGTTTTAATTGATTAATTTCTTTTTTTAGATTTTTTTACTTCTTGTTGTAGATATGTTAGAGTAATTATCTCATTTTGAGGTTTTTTTTAATCTATATAATACCTCTTTCATATCTATCTTTTGAACTTGCCTTCTTTGTTGTTCTTCGTTTTCTAGAAATTCCTTTATTTGTTGAATAAACTCTTGCTTAACTGGTGATTCTTCCATTTTTTCTATTATCTCTATCAAAGCTTAAGCTTAATCTCTAGTAATGATATTAATGGCTTTAACACATTTTGAGCAATCATATAGTTCTAACCCTAAACATTTTTCTCCCAATTCACTTCTTGCTTTTGAGGATGTTTCTCTTATCTGATTTATTAACTCTTCATCTTAAGAATTGTAACCTTCCTATGAGGAGGATTCAGATTCAGATTCATTTATGAGAATATTAATTAGACTATTTTTCATATCTTTGTCAATATTTGAACTATTGATTTTCTGGTCAACCTTACAATCTTTTTTATAATGTCCTATTCTTCCACATCTATAACAAACTATTTTTCTTTTTGACTTGGACGATTTCTTTTTTGATCTTTTTGATGAATTAGGTTGATTGCTTTGTTCTTGTTTTTGATATTTCTTATAATGTTTTTTAGATTTTCAGGGTCTTTTAGCAACAAACCAATCTTTTTTAGATTTACTTCTACTCATAGCTTTTATTCCTTCTATCTCTCATTTTTTACAAAATGATCCTAATTCTTTTCTTGTATTTTTTTATTCTATTTTGATCTTATGTTAAAGTTTTAAATCCAAACAAATTTGAAGACTAGTTTCTATTATATAACTAGATATTTGATCGAAGGTTAACTGACTGTATGGGATATTACCATCATGTTGTCTTTCAATGTTAATTTTGACCTTTTCTGCAAATAATTTTGAAAGTTCAACAATAAATCTTTATTTCCAGTACTTTGCAGATGCATCACTTCTTAAACAAAGTTTTGACAAAAACATATCCATGTACCATCTGTAATTAGACATAGAAGGACAGTATAAATTATCAATTTGATCTGTCATTCTTTATTGAAACTTCAAGGGTTTTCTTATGAAGTATTTTGTTATGGTATATAGTAAGTGTTGTAACGACATCTTCTCCCACCAATCCATTTTGTTCTTGTTTAGTTGCATTTAGTATCTCACTTTGTTCTGCTTAAGATAATATATAATCCCACCACCCTTTCAATTGCACAGTGAATCCCATTATTATTATCAATGCAACTTTTTTGTATGAATTTCCTTTTTCTTTTTTAAAAGTTGTTGTAGCCATTATCATTTGTTGAACTATGTCTAGTATATGTTGTTCACTAGCCCCATCTTATTCCACTTTATTATGGACTCTCCAGAGTAGGAATTTTCTACATGGTACATTCTTTCTTCATATTGAACATCTGGGTATATAGGTCTTGGGTAATAATTTCTTGTTTCTAGGAGAGGTAGGGGTCCTCTTATTAACACTAAGATTTTGCATTCCGAACAATTCTTTCTCTAATTCTTCTATTTTTTATAAAGTTTGGATTTTTGGTTCGGATGTTGAGCCTAATGATAATTTTTCTAATATTTTTTCTTGATTTCTTCAATGGAGTTTTCATATTTGAATCCAAGGTTAATTTCTTTAAGGTTTGATTCAAGAATATTTATGATTTTATAGATAGGTCTTTTTGGATTTGAATTTTTGTTAATATTTTGAGGAGTTGTCTTTTCTTTACCTTCACACTGGCATTCTATTCTTTCTAAATGTTGAGACATGATATATAACATTCGGTTAGAATAATTAAGTTATTGTTAAACTTTATGAGTATCACTTGTTTCTATCACTACAAAAAAAAAAACGCTAAATTGCGAGGGTTTTATTACGAGGGTTATCAAACGTTGCAAACCAATACAAATTGCGGGAGTTTTTTTTCTATCAGTAAAGGTTATTAACCCCAGCAAATTAAAAAACACTGAATTTTTTTTACTTTACCCTTCTTCTAATTTCATTTCCCCTTTGATTTCACTTTCACACCCTCTATCTCTCGCCCTCTCCATTTGAACCCTTCACCATTTCTGCCTCTTCTAACACACTCTCTCTCGCTTTCACCCTCTCACTCTCGCCCTCTCCATATTAACCTTCTCACTCTCTCGCCCTCGCCCTCGCCCTCTCCCTCTCGCTATCGCAGGTCCAGATCTGGCCTCAACGCAGCGCCGTGAAACCCGCGTCACCGTCACAGACTCGTCGTGCCTGCCTCTGCTCCACTTTTTCTCCAAATCGCAGTAGCTCTTGGTCTTTGTTAAGGCTCGGTCGCACGCATTGTTCTATCTAGGTTTGGCCCTAAAAATAGTAGGCCTTTGTTAGGGCTATGTCAGAACACATATCCCTTGTTCTTGGCCCCATTCTCTTTGTTTTTCTGTTCTGTTCCCACTCTCCTAGGGTTTCTCATGAACTTTATCAAGTAAAAAAAAAACTATTCCATGCATTACTTTTTTGAAGGAAAAAAATAGTAATAATAATGTGGCAATTATTGTTTTGTTGGTTTGTTAATTAATCTGATTTGTGATCTATGTTTTGGATCAACAGATTGATACCTGGCATGAAGAGTTACACGGATGCCGAAAAATGGAAGGTCAGCTGTAGTGTAATTTTATTATTAGATTGAAATTGAATTTGAATTTGATTCTCAAAGATATTCTATGCTATGCACATTACATGTTTGTTTATCAGATTAGACAGATTAGTGGTTAGTTCAAATTTCTGTGTTTTTGAAATTGTAAAGCTTTTGAGATGAGAGAACTTGAACTAGGCAGTTTCTCCTTGCGGGTTAGTTTATGCCATTTTGGTTATAAGGCCCAGTTGGGTTGTTTGTTAAATTTAAACACAGGGTTCAATATGTTGCATAAGTGTTATGAATACTTAGTTTAGTTTGTGGACCTGAGTGTCAATAACATAGCGAATGTGCTTTTTGCGAACAGGGTTACACTTTTTTGTTTCTTTGTAAATAACTGGGTGTACACTTTGTTTTAATAATTTGTTGCTTTCTTTAAGCCATAGATCATGGATGGTGACTAATTTTGTTGTAAATATGGTTATTGGGCACACATGTTGTGGATAAGTTGCAGTATGATAGTAAATCTAAAAGAGAAGGTTAGAAAAGAAAGTTACCAAGCACACTTTTCAAGCATTGAAAAAGATGTAAGCTCTGGTTCTATACCTTCTTTCATTTGCTTTTCAAGTTATTTGTTATCTGGTATAGACAACTGTTTCTCATTTGGATTTTATTTATTTTCTTAACCTTTTGATAACAATGTACTTTATTCATTTTATAATCCTCTCACTAGGCTTCTTAAGATTCAATTTGGCTTAATTAAGTTGATTTTGTCACATTTTATGAAATTAAGCTTAATTGGATCATTGAAGAAATTATTACTTGAATCATCATTAATTTGAGTGATTGCATTCTTAAGTAAAGTAGCCACAATTTGAGTTGCAATTATCTGATTAATGTGATTCTGGTCTTGTTGGAAAGTTAAGATAATTCTCTAATAACTATTCACTTGATAGCAAGAGCCACATTGATAGCAATATATTTCATTCATTGTATAATCTTCTCACTTGACTTTTCTAGTAATCTGACTATAATTTGAGTTACAAATATCCAATAAATGTGATTTTAGTCTTGTTTTAAAGCTAAGACAAATTTTTACAACTTTCATGAAGGCCTCAAGACCGGGAACATACGTTTGGATAACTCAAATTAGAGTTGAAGCAAAATCTAGAGTTTTGAACCTGACAACTTGACCTCTATGCACTCATTAGGCTATATCTCGGGTTATAGGAATTCAACAATTCTAAAATTTTGACAGTGGAAGGTTAAGACCTATATCTACAGCTTTCATGAGGAACACAAAATTCAGTTCAAATTCCTTGAAGGTGATATTGGGCTTGGAAGTCAGAATAGAGGAGCTGAAGTTAGGCTTGACCCATGAACAACAATTGGGTCATATCTCGGGCTGTAGGTGGTGGATTTGGCTAAACTCGGTGTCTATAAAAAGTTAAGACAATTTCCTAGAACTTTCATGAAGACCACCTGGCCATCAAATGACGCATGCCATGAGTTCAGAAGTGAAATATTTCGGAGACAACAATCCACCCATTCACCATCATCAAACAACTATTTTGGTATTTTGTTCTCATCATCCATCAACTCCTTTGGCATTTTATGTTCCTCTAACTCTATAAAAGGAGGTAAGGGCTGATCATTTCAGGGTGTTAGCTTAGAGTTTACTTTCATATTTGTATGTTAATTATTTCCTTTGTGTAATTTTCTATTGTTCTTAATTGAAGTTATGTTCATCATCTTCTTCTTCTCTCTTTTTTTTTCTTGATTCATGAGTAACTAATTTTCATTTTGTTTGGGTGAAATGGTGATGCTCTTGGTAATATGTTGATATTAGATTAATTTCCTTCTTGTGCTTGAATGATATATTTTTTCGTGATTTTTATATGTGTTGTATGTTGTTTCTGATCAATTTAGAAACTCTTCTTGTATAATGAATATCTTGATTTATTGTAGACAAGACGTTGACACAGTGGATGCTTGAGATCATTTACAAGTATTGGTAGATAATTAATGGAACCATAATATGATTACATATATAATCTTAATTGAACTTTGAATGCTAAATCTTCCGATTAGAACCTTCATTATGTATGATTTCAATTGAGTTATTAAAAGAAATAATCTTATCTTTAATTTATTACTAAGAGTGGATCTCCTAACCCAAGTGAATCCTTTTCATCTTTGAACAACTTTTATCACTTTTAGTATTATGACAAATCTGCTTCTTACCTCAAAAAAATTTTCTTCATCAATTCCCTGTGGATCGACCTCGGACTCCTGAGAATATATTACTTGAAACAACCTGCACTTGGGTTTGAAACTTTTAATTATCCCATCACCTTTGTTGTTGTTTGTTTTACAACTATTATATAATTTTTTAAATATTTCTTTTCGTATATCATCCTAATTTATTATGTAACTCTTGAATATTAGGTCCTATTTTAGAAGTGTCCTGGAAATTGATATTTGGAACTTCTAAAATTTTTTGTTGAAAGATCTTAACAAAAGTTATAATCTTTAAATTTTAATGATATAAGAGGCCAGATTTATGTGAGCTGTTAGCTTTTAAACTGAGAGAACTAATTTACCAGCTTCATGGCAAGGTAGTTAATGCAAAAGGTGCCTTTAAGGTGCTGGAGGGGCCTCATGCCTGGAGGCAAAACACACGAGCACCAAAAAAGTGCTCGTTTGAGGGAAGCCAAGAAGATATTTAATTTGAAAAAAAGAACATATAGACAAAGAATAAGTACCTTTTGGCTACTATAAGCTGTAACATAAGTTTATTATCATACATTATAGTATTAGCATATGCCAAATGGCTGTGCATTATTATATTTGTTATGTCATTCACCGGTCAATGGTATACCATACAGAGGAACATATCAAATTGAGAATTTGTTTGATAGGCAATTATTGCATGCCATATGGTTGTGTTAATGGACCTACATAATGAAGTATTTGATAGTAAGCTCTAGGTTGAAGTGGTGCTTGAGTGTTGTGTCATTTGTCCCGGTGAATTTTGACTAGAGTTGAAATTGCTTCTGTGCAGATTGAATGGAATGTTAGGGGTGGCTCTTTAAGAAATATTGATTCTGCTCGTGTATCAATTCCCGCCACATTAAAGTATGATGATTCAAAGAAATGGTTGGTACCTCTCTCTTAGCCTTTCATAATATTGGGTAGAATAATCCAAAATATAGTTTGGTTCCTTTATACAATTTAAACAACCTGGTTCCATAGACTTTGATTCTTAGTTTTATGCTTGATTGGCATGGTCTTGATTTGATACTGCAGTTATGTTTATCGAACAGAGCTGGAAAAGACTGAGTAATATTAGAAAGATTGGTATGTTTAATCTTTTTTTTTTCATGCTTATTACTCACGGTAGTTAACATTGGAAATGAAACCGATGGCTTTCTATTTGTTCTAAGTAAGAGATAGGAAACTTGAATATAAATCCTAGATGAGTTGTTTGAATCCTGCATCTGTACTGCTGGTGGGGGTTCTCTTGGATTGTTGTTGGCTAATTGCCTCATATTGCATATGTATGGATTTTGACAATGGGTCTTTATAGAGTGTGTGTGTGTGTGTGTCTATATATATGTATATATATATATATATATATATATATATATATATATATATATATATATATATATATAGAGAGAGAGAGAGAGAGAGAGAGAGAGAGAGAGAGAGAGTTAAACATATATTATATTTCTTTTACCCAAGATGCTTTAGTTACCTTTTTCTTTTTTCTATTTATTGCTAAACATCCTTATGTAAAAAATCTGATCACTGATTAAATTCATCTTGGAATCAACTACACGTATGTGTAGAACACAAACTATATTTTTGTGATACAAAATCTAGCTAACTC
Organism: Ormosia emarginata; assembly: GCA_029884605.1. Lineage (NCBI taxonomy): Eukaryota > Viridiplantae > Streptophyta > Magnoliopsida > Fabales > Fabaceae > Ormosia > Ormosia emarginata. Next base: position 9,902,030 of record JAQQTP010000066.1, on the reverse strand, counting down.
TTTGTGATGGAAATTTCTATGATACAAAATTTGACTCACTTGCTTTATTAGGTGGCTCTTTTTTTCATGTTTAGCTCTACTATGTGATTGAGTTTTCATTGATTGTTCTAACAATACATGGACTTATTCATAAAACAATTAAATCAAAATGGGCAGGCTATGGCTTCTCATTACCAATTTCTAAAGTGGCCTAAATAATGCTTATAGGGTCATTGCCTTTTGTTCTAATTAGTTGGGAAACTTTGACTTGCATTGGCTTTTACATTTTTTATATTTTCTCTCACTATCTCTTTCTTTATCTCTTTATAGTTTCTTACCAAATGTCTTTTACTATTTCAGTCAAGTGATGCTTTAAGTAAACCTATTGTCTCATTGGATGCAAGAAGATCATCTGGTGGTAGCAACACAAACCAGCAACAACATATTTAGTGTTGATTTTTTATATTCATTTATTGTGGCACTACTTTAGGTTATTAAAGATTTTAAGTTATAAGTTTATGTTACAATGGATGAATTTATTTAACTTATTATGGATTCGAACTTGAGTGGTTTATATTGTCATGAATATTTTTAATGCAATTTGATTCACATTTATATCATCAGTTTTATACAATTAATTATTCTGAATGTGCATTCTAAACATTATTAGAATTAAAAATTAAATATGCAGTAAATCTTTTTTAAAAAAAATCATCAGATGAATAAGAAAGTCAAAAACTTGTTTACAATAATCAAATAGCGACGGTTTACAACCTCTACAGTTTTTTGGTAAACAAAATCAGGCAAATAGATAGTGGAGGTTAAAAACCGCTGCAATTTAAAAAAAAGTCATAAATTGTTTGGTAAATAGATTCAGGCTAAAAGATAGTGGAGGTTAAAAATCACCGCAATTTAGAAAAATCGCCACAAAATTATGGGGTTTTCAAACCGCCACTAAAAAACTGCCGCAATATATTGCGGCGAAGATAAAAATAGCGTTTTGTAAAACCACCACAATTTAATTTGCGGGGGTTAAAAACCGCCGCAAATTATAAAAAAAATTGCTGCAATTTAACGCGTTTTTTTGTAGTGTATAAGCTGTAGTAATGATTTTGTTGGAATGGTTTTGAAAGGAGAAACATCAACTTCTACTTCTTCTTTAGTCATGACCTTAATTGTTTCAAGAGGAGGATATTTTGAAGTAATTATCTTTTCTTTATCTATTTTCCAACTTGTAGCAATTTTGGTGCTTACTAGAACTTCTACATGTTTTACATAAGGATTTTCTATATTATTTTGTTGACAATACATTTCAAAATCAGGTGAAAAAGTATATGTTGATCCCTTTGTCCTCTAAAAAAGAGTAAAACTCTTCTCAATAATTAACAGTTTGTTCTTTACTAAACATTGAAAAATATCAATCTCTCTTCTCTTTGTTATAAAGAGCTTCAAAATCTTCTCTTATCCAATTGTTATCTATTTCAAATGGTTCTTCTCTTGTTAAGGTATTGATTACTTGTGACTAGTTGGAGAATATTCAGGAGAATTAGATTTATGAGTTTTTTGATAAATGGGTTATAGAACATTAGGTTCAAAATTTACTCAAGCTAAGTCTATGTTGATTGACGAACCATTTATTAAATGTCTAGGAGTAGTAGATACAAGAGGTATTGATCTGGGTGCTGTAGATTTAGATCTAAGCATATCTATCCTAATACTTTCACCATCTTAAATTATTGACCTAATTCTAGTATTTTGAACAGGTTGAGAGGTTATGACCTCGAGAAAAACTCAATCTTCTAGCATTCTGGCCAATACTTCTTCATGAGTTAATCTCTTAGGTGTAAGAATTGATGATCTTTTGAGATTTGCCTCCATAATTATGGTTTTATGCCTAAGAGATTGCCTTAAAGCCTTAAAGCCTTGAATTATTGTTGAAACCTTATAATGAACTCTATATCTTATTTACATGTGAGTAACACATTCGTGAAAAATATCATCCAATATCTTAACATTTAATTCTAAGGCTCTCTTGGTTGTAGAATTATTAAGATCTAAGGTATAATTTGGTTAACAATTGAAAAATACCAGACCATCATATAGATTTGATTCTAATATGGTAATAACAGAATCATTAAGTTTTTTAAGTTTTATCTCTTAACAAAACTAAGATCGGATTATTGATTCATAATCTGTGATAACCTTTAGCTGCTACCTAGATTAAGCCTATATACATATAGCCAAATCCATTTTTTAGATGGTGATCAATTAAATCATCTGCGAAAAGATTAATTGACTCATAAGTTTCTTTAAGGTCATTAGTAACTTCAAATGTTGAACTAATTCTTCAGGTCTAAAGGAAAAAAAAACTAGACTTATAGATTTCTTTTGATCTAACAAGGGGTATTGACTATTTTTGGAGAGAGTTTTCTATATTTACTATGATTATCTCATTAGTTTGGACCAGATCTTGATCTATGTCAAAGGCAGAGGAAGAAGCATAGTGAAATGATGTTGATGCTAAGCTAGGAGCCTTGCTTCGGTGGAGCTTGCTCAAAGTTCTGAGTATCCTAGACATAGTGTAGGTATTACTTATTGAGACCACCAACAACCCTACGGGAGGGACCACCTATAATGCCTTCTATGGAAACAACCTGGCTGACCAACAAATGGACTGTCGGCTAACCAATGCTAAGTTTCTACCCTTTACTAAGTTTTTAGATCTCATAACCTCTTATGAGGATTTGAGTTTATATATATATATATCTCTACCTTATTTTCTTATATTATATATATATATATATATATATATATATATATATATATATATATATATATATATAAATTGGTACATGACAAAAGTATCTCTACCTTATGTTCTTTTATATTATTAAAAAATGTTTAAAAGTTTAAAATAGACCTAACCTCTAGTAGTTATTAGTAGTATTTCACTATATCATAGCTTTGGAGCCTTCTTTTTTTCTAAATTAGATGTGTGATGGACATATGTTGCCATGTGTTGTACAAGCATTGGTGTTGGACATGTGTCCAACACATGACACGACACCAAATTAGTGTGTCCTTGCTTTATCGAAAAGGTGTTCAAGACTTGACATATCCTACTAACCTGTATTGACCCAAAGCTAATTAGGACGAGTTCGAGTTTTAGAAATTAGACCATGTGTGTTTTCGGGTTAGGTCCCAACCTGACCCAATATTATGCATTTTTTTAAAAACTTATATTTTTTTAGCAATTAGTTATAAATAATAAGTTTTATTGACTTAAATTAATAATTTTTACATAATATAATGATATGTTTATATTGATATTATTTATTTTGAAATATATATTATAAAATGGCTTAAATATTTTTTTAGTCCCTTTAGATATAGTGGATTTTGGTTTAGGTCCCTCTAAAATTTTTGTTGCGGTTTATGTCTTTCTAAATTTTGGGGTGAGTGAAGTTAGTTCATGCTATTATCTCAACTCTGTTAAGTGTTGATGTGACAAATGACACTCCACCTCAACGTTGTCACTTGTCCTTCATCAACCAATTTCTTTTTTCACATTGCCTTCATTCAACCATTGGATGAGATTCCATATGGATCGGACATAAACCTACAATACCCAATTCTTAGAGGGAAAATTATCACTCTCATACCTTAAACAATAACCCCACTTCTCTCACCCATTCTCATCCCTACTTGCAATTAAGATTGTAGTACACCAAAAGCTAGGTTTTAGATCACTCACGCGAGAACCAAGTGCATGGTGGAGGATCGTGTGCTTTTATGAGGGGAGAAGATCAAGCGCGTCTGTGAAGGGAGAGGATCAAGTCCGTCTACGTTTGCCCACCACAAGTATGTCTTTGAATCTTCACTGGTAGTCCTTGTTAGATAGTGTAGGTTATTGGGTTTAAGGTTTTTAATTTCTGTAGTTTACAAATTTCGATTGTTGTAGGGACCAAACAGTTAGGGTTGGTTGGTGGATTCCTGAATGATAATGTCAAGCTATGTTACATTGTTTAATTGACGTGATAACCAAAAGGTTAGGGTTTAGGGTTTTTTGAATTATTATTTTTAATATGACCAATTACACTTGCCATTTTTGTTACATTGTTTAATTACTTATCTTAATTGTTTGCACATGTAATTCCTATTTTTTAACTGATTTCCTTGGCTGTCTACACTTGTAAAAATGAGCTTTATTATAGTAATTCATCATAAGGGGTCATTTGTAAATGAACCCCCACTGAGTTATAAAGGGGGGATGTAACTCCTCTTTATAACTAAGACATTTACAAATGGTCCTATTTTGAGGCCATTGGATTACTTAAAGAGTTATGGTATGGTGATATTTCTGGGTTATAGTGGAAATTACCTAGTAGAACCTTTGAAGATGGGTTAAGACAAATTATAATGGACAAGGATACCTTAAAGATGGATAATTATGCTATTCAAAATAAATGTGATGTTGATCTATATGTAGAGCACATTGTGTCACAACCTATAATTACAAAAAGAATTAGGGTTTGAGGCAGGGTCTATTAATGCGGAGAATGCTGAGGGTGAAGGACATGCTAAGGGAATCAGGCTTGCAAACATAGGCCAAGGTGTAGGTGAGGGCCAAGGTGAGGGGTTTGGGCTGGGAAACATGGGCAAGGGTTTAAGTGGTGAGGGTCAAGGTAGAAGATTTAGGAAGAAGACAATAGCTAAATCTAAGGTTTGGGTGTCCAAAAGAAATAGAATGAGGCCAGTGGATCAGGGAGTGGGGCAGCAAGGCCAAATGAGGGTGTTGAAAATGATGATGCTAAGGGGCTTGGAAATAATGATGTTGAGAGTGTGGGAAATGATACGGGTAAGTCTATTAAGAGTGATCTAGACTTTTTTATACCTATAAATATTGATGTAATCCATGACATAGATGATCAATATTCTAGTGAGGAGTTAGACAGTGATTTGGACTCAAGGTCTGACTTGGATAACAAACCAAAGTATTCTAAGTAAAAGAAGGAGTATATGTGTAAGAATTTTGAATTCAAGCTTGGCATGGAGTTTACTTCATTAGAATAGTTCAAAGAAGCTATTCTGGAGCACTTAGTGTTGAATAGGAGGTCTGTGAAGTTTCAGAAGAATGATATTGTCAAGTGCAAGGTGGTATGCAGGGGCAAGTGTGGGTTTTTTATGTTGGTTGCTAAAGTGGCAAGGAGTCATACAGTTAGAATTAAGACTTTGGTGAGCAAACATACATGCGGGAGAGTTTTGACAATAAAAATGCTAATGTCAAGTGGGTTTCCAAGGCAGTGATGGACAATTTTAGGAATAACAGTAAGGTTATATTAAAAGAAATAATTGGTGAAATTAGAGGAACTTATGCAACTGGAATCAAATTTTGGAGGGCATAAAGAGAATGTCAAATAACTAAAGAGATAGTTGACATAGATACTAGAAACCAATCACACTGTTATGGAGTTACGGTACTGAATTAATAAGGGCAAGTTTTAGAAATACTTACAAGATTTCGTTGGATAGGCCTGCAAGGAACTTGTACCCAAGGTTTGGTAGCTTTTATATGTGCTTAGAGGGGTGCAAGAAATGGTTTATTTCTGCCTGTAGGCCATTCATAGGGGTGGTTGTTATCTGAAGACCAATTATGAGGGACAACTTCTGATAACTGTAGGGAAAGACCCAAATAACCACTACTTTCCACTAGTATTTGTTGTAGTTGAGAGTGAAACTAAAAAAAAGTTGGAGGTGGTTTCTGACTCTCTTATTGGAGGACATTAATGATGTCAACACAAACAAATGAGTTTTCATATTAGATCAGCAAAAGGTACTATTGTGTAATGTTTATTTATTTATGTTAGTGTGCTTATAATCTGGTATTGTTAATTCTAACCGTGTCATGTTGCATAGGGGTTGATGTCAACCTTTGAAGAGATGCTGATAGGGGTTGAACACAAGTTTTGTATTAGACACTTATATAATAACTTCAAAAAGAAGTTTAGGGGAGGGACCTTGATGAAGGACTTGATGATGGGTGCTTCTAAGACCACATACTTAGAAGCATGGCAGGAGAAAATGTTTCAAATATAGCAGATAAATACCAGAGCACATGATTGGCTAGCTATAGTCCCTGGAAATGCATGGTGTAAGCATGCATTTAGTCTTTACCCTAAGTGTGATGTTGTAATGAATAATTTAGCTGAGGCATTCAATATCACTATTTTAATAGCTAAGAACAAGCCTATAATAACTATGTTTGAACGGTTTAAGACTTATATGATGAGTAGGTTTGCTACACTTAGGGAGAAACTCAACAAATATCCTAGTGATGTTATGCCTAAACCTAGGAAGAGATTAGATAGGGAAGTGTAGCATAGGGGAAATTGATTTCCAACTTGGGCAAGGGAATTAAGATTTGAGATTACTTATATGATGTTTACTGAGAGTTTCATAGTGGACTTGCAAGCCAAAAGTTGTTCTTGTAACTTTTGGGAATTAGTGGGCATTCCATGTAGGCATGCAGTACCTGTCATCTGTTATAAGGGAGATAATCCTGAGGCATATGTCAATGACTGCTACAAGATACAAGCATATGTCAATGACTGCTACAAGAGTCAGGCATATGAGAGGTGTTATGGGCAAGTCATTAGTCTAATTAATTGGCAGAATAGATGACCCACAACTAATTATGTGCCCATTTTGCCACCCAACTATAAAAAGGGTCAAACATGCTCAAAACGTTAAGGAGGAGATAGTGCCTAATGAAGAACAAAACCTAACCAAGTTAAGAGGGACCAATACCACTTACAGATGTGGATACTGTTATGTGGATGACTAGAACTCTAGGGGTTTCCCTCGTAAGCTAGTGGAGGTTCAACAAGCTGATGAAGCTGAGGAGGTTGAGGTAAGGAATGCTAAAATTTGGTTGGTCATTTCTTTTAGCCAATACACAACAAAATAACATTACATGTCATCTTATATACTTTGTTGTAGGGAGTACAAGATAATGGAGGCACTGAAGCTGACTATAGAGGCACTGCACAATATGATGCAACTCAAGCCCAAGTCAATGCAATTGATGCAGTCCAACAAAATTCTGCAACTGATAATAGGGTAAGAAATATGGACCAAATATGTTATGCAAATATAGTAGTCACTTGTAAATTAAATAACTTATCTAATAAGTTGTTATTATTTTATAGAGAGGAAGGGATAGAGGAAGAGCCAGAGGAAGGAGGGGTCCACTATCTGTTACAAATGAACAACCTACCAGTAGAGTCTTGGGATTGGACGCAATAATGCAAATGAAAACACAAGTGGCTCAACTAGGGTATGCAAGTATCTTACAATGTTAGAAATTAAGTGACTTATCTACAAGCTGTGATTTTTTTTGTAGAGAGGAAAGGGTAGAAGAAAGGGCAAAGGAAGGGGGAATGCACCAAGTACTAAAAATCAACAAGTTTCTTCACCTCAAGTTACTGTAACTCAAGATGCTACTAGTTCTACTCCTACTGCAAGCTAAAATACTAGACCTACTACAACTACAACCAATACTAGAATAGGCATAGATGGACTAAGCCAAATTAGTTTTGGTACAAGTTTTCTAGAACCATGTGCTGCACCAACACCATCAGTCCCATCAGTGTTAACAAGTCCAATTGTGCAACCTGATCCATCACCTGCCAATGAAGCTACCATGTAGACTAATCTACCAACAACCAATGAACAAGGAAGGGGGACAAGTGGAGCTGTAGTTCGAGGAGGGACATTGGGACATAGGGGCCTAAGAAGATTGGGAAATAGATTTATGATCATTGGTGGAATGCCCTAGGCATATTAACCATTGATTTTGATCGTAGCTTTGGTGGAATGCCTCAACTATTTCTTTGGATATATTCATATTAACCAATATTGATTTTGAAATGCATTAGATAAGTTGTGATAGGAAATGTGTAGCTTTGTTTTTGTTACTAAGACAAGTTGTACTTTTTTGAAGTGCTCAACTATTTCTTTGGATATATTCAGTATAGGGTCTGCAACTAATATTGGTACTTTGTTTTGGTATAGAAATGCATTAGGGTGAATAATATATTTTTTGGGTGTGAAATGATGTATATGAAGTAGATCAACCATGTAAAGGCATTTGATCATTTTTTGGTTTATAAGTACAATAGGTATAATGCAATGTACTGAATAATATGTTACAAATAATATTGCAGTGTAATGAACTCTTTCACGAGGATGCAGTAAATTCATGATTTGGTTCTGGGACATCTCAACTTATATAATTGATTAAATCTGTCCATTTACTTTAGGTAGGGTTAGTTCATTTACTTCATTAAATTCAGTCCATTTAGTTGACAATTTCACTCTATTGGCTTCATCAATTTCTGTCCAAAACAAATACATATTTGCAAGTAGTATGTGTGCATATTGGGCAATGCATTTTTTTCACAATACTCATTTCAACATCAAAAGCTCCTCATTTCATCCATAATCGATTACATTGAAGTCAACATTACTCCTAATTTCATTCACCCTAAACCCAAATACATCAACCATTCAACAAACACCATATTGTATCAACCTTTCAAATCCCAAAACAAACACACTAAAAATGTGACTGTCCATGACACAAAAACTACACCCAACAACATGGCCACTTTGGTCCTCTCAGAAGCAAGCTTTATCTCTAGCTTAGCCATCATTCTTCTCATCTCTTCAACCACAACCTCATTATTATGAGAAACTCACAAAGAGGTTCTTGGTTGTTCATTTCCTCATCAGCCTATTCAAACCAACCATAAGAGCCTTCATTCTGTAAAAAAAAAATGAAACAAGAAAGTTTTGGGGAGTTGAAATCTCAAACCCACATTTACCAGTAATAGAAAATGGGTGTGTTCTTACTCTCCAGTTTGGGCATGTCCAATAAGCTCTCCCAAGATTATTTGCACTCTTTGAGGTAAGGTATAACATTACATATCCACATCTACATAGTCTCTTTCGCGAGGACATGGTGGGGCTAGCTAAGGTTGATGCTGAAGATCATGAAACTCTAGCAATGATAATGTCTTTGCAAATGTGAGGGATGAGGGATGAGGGATGAAAAAAGCTAACAAAGTGATCAAGGAAGAGGGAGCAATTGTGGAGAATGAAGAAATCAAGGTGAAGAAATGAGAAGGAAATGATAAATTTTAAATTTTGCCTCTCCACAGAATGGGGGAGTAAAGGGAAGAGGGAGGGGGAGGAAAAAGAAAGTGTCACGTGACATGCACGTGACTTGTTTAATCATTTCATGAGACCCACAAGATGACATGACTCAATATGGCAAAAGAGATTAGTTGATGAAGAATTTGTTGATGAAGAACATTTGATAACATTGAGGTGGAGTATCGTTTACCACATCAACACTTAAAAGAGTTAAGATAATAACATCAACTAACTTCACTCATCTCAAAATTTACAGAAATCAAAATCGTAACAAAAATTTTTGAGAGACTAAAACCAAAATCTATTATATTTAGAAGAACTAAAAACATATTTAAACATTGTAAAATATACCTTATTTTTAATTTTTTACTTTTATAATTTTATGACTTACTTATATATAATTTACAAATTTATACATTTTATCGAGATATCATGTTGGCAAGTTTAGACTAGTCTATTATCTCTTATATAAATAAGAAATGTAAGTTAGAGTATAATTAACTTGGTTTTTTTTATAAGAAAGCTTTATTATATATATTATACTATATATTATTAAAAAAATAAATTTATATTAATATAAATCTTTTTTTATATTTATTTTTAATCATTAATTTTAATTTTATTTAATAGTTATCTTTAATAAAATAATTTTATTTATTAAATAAAAATAAAATTAATAATTAAAAATAAATATATAAAAAAAAGATATATACTAGTGTAACTAATACTCGTATTATTATATAGGCGAAGCTACCCCCAGTTTCTTCTAGGTCGTTCTGCATTTGCGCTTTTCACAGCAGAAAGCTCTATTCCGCTTATGCGTTTGGGTGAAGTTCAGCTTTTGTCCAATTGCATCAAATTCAACGAAGAGCAACATTAGGTAATTTAGGCTATTCTCTTATACTTATGCTATCAATCTAGTTTTTTTTTTTTTTCATCGATTGATTTAATTAGATTTAAGGGGATCGTGAGGGTGTTGGAATTGGACTCAATTTAGGGTTTGTATTTTGGGATCATCTTGTTTGAATTGCTTCTATCAGTAGGAGCTGTTGGGGTTTTGATTCGGTGAGTTTCCTTGCTTGCAAATGTTTTTACTCGATTATTTATGATCGATCCCTCTGTGACATATCGATGCGCCGTTGTTTGTAGCTTTTACATACAATAGACCCAAAAGGGTATGGGAATATTGTTGCAAGATTTTTTTTTTTTCTGAAGCTTTTATGGGAAACTTAGGTTGTGCTATGGTGGCAAAGTCATAGAAAAAATGGTATTTTCTATCATGGAGTAATTAGAAATCTAGAATATAGGCTTATTGATGCTGGATAGTTGTATTGGTGCGGCGGTTTTGTGTGCTGTGGCACAGGTTTTGCTTTTGTCAGTTCATGCTTCTGGTCCGTTGTAGGGATTCAAATCTTTTGTCCCCTTTCCTTGTCAGCTCAATTAAATGTTGATAACTCTACAGCAAATAATAATAATAAGGATGATGCTATGAAGAGCTCGAGCGCTTGTGCCTGTATTATTATTATTTTTTTAAATTATTTAATTAACTCATTGCACATATCTCAATGAAAAAAATTTAATCCAATGGGTAATAGTATGGAGCGTATAAATGCTTGGGCGTTTACAAGACCCAGCATAATAATAATAAGAGAGTTGTTGTCAATTAGGAGTTGTTTTAATGCTGAGTTGTCAGCATTTAATTGGAGAGATAGGAAAGAGGACAAGAAACAAGACAAAAGATTTGATTCCTTCATTGTAGATGCTTCATGCCAGCGTATGGACATGACAGAAACATAGAATGTCCGTCATTGGACTCCAACTCATGGTTAATGTTGCCACAAGCTGGTTCTTCAGATAACTAAATAAGTGGAAATGTATAGCATTAAGAATGTTGAAGGGGAATTTTAACTTCTTGTGGGTCTTTAATGTTTCTTTCTTATGAAATTTTGCCTCTTGTCAATAAAGGTTTTGCATTGGAATGGTGCTCTTTTTTTGTTATTTGTTGATTCGATGGAAGATAGTTTTGATATTATGATTTCTCATTCAGTAGAATTTGTTAAATTGTTTTTTTCTCAGCCTGCATGATAAAATGGCTGTTTTGTCTGAGTCTCTATGCCATTTTTTGAATGATTTATGGTTGTGTTTATTGTTGCTGATATCAGGTTTGGCACTGAATTTATAATTTGTCACTTTGCAATATACATCACTATTTTTCTTTAAAATTTTAGATTATACCATGTATTAAAAAATAACAAAGTCAGACTTAAATTCAACTGCATCATCTAAAAAGCTTTTAAGCTTGCTTTTCAGACAGTGAGTTGCTGTAAACTGCATTATTTAGCTGTTAGCTAATGGACAAGGGGGTGCCACCTAGCCTCTTCGTTAATGATGGTTCATTCATGGAGAGGTTCAGGCAACTTCAACAAGAGCAGGAGAAGGGGAAGAATGCCAAATTAGAGGATACTAAACCAATTAAAGTTGTTTCAGGGTCTTTGTCTCCTAATCCCTCCATTAGTAAAACTTCTGTGGACTTGAAGGCCAATGATACAAGGAAAACATCCCAGGCTAGTTCCAGTGGCAAACTAGCTTTCAGTTTAAAACAAAAGTCAAAGCTGGTGCCACCTCCTGTTAAGTTAAGTGCTGATGAGGATGAAGAAGAAACAGATGCTGGGGATGTTTCAAATGAAGCACTGCGAAAACGGAAAAAGTTAGATCAGGAGGATGGCACTGAGCAATCATCAAGACAACTTGATATTGGTAATTACTTCTTAAACTTTCTAGTTTCTACTGATAATTGGCTCTTCGTTAATATTCCTGCTAAATGCAGGTTTTTGGTTTATCAAGTAGTAATATAATTAAATAATTATTTTATATTTTGCATATAATTTGTTATTTTGTTATGCCATGCCTTTCTCTGTCATGCTAATTTTTATTTTTCATTAAGATCTTGATTGTATCCTTGTTATTTCCTGATTAAATTTTTTAATTCATTAATTATGCTCTTTACCTTCCAACTGTTATGTCATTATGATTGTGATTTTCATATGTTAATATGTCTTAGTTGTCTTCTGATTCTCTTTCCACCTCCATGTTTTTGGTTGATTTGTTCTCAGTCCGAATCTCTCTGTCATTATTTTATGTCACTGTTTTCCATCTCAATTTATATGATTTATATATTTTTTGCTTGAATGAGAATGTGGTGTTGTCTGCATCTTTAAAAATTTCTGAAAAATTTGTCTTTCAAAAATTCTTTTTTCATTGTGATTTTTTTTCCACTTGGGATTGGAAGGAAGGAGGAGATAAGTGTAAGACAATCTAAATAGAAACTTGCCATTTCATTTGTACTTATCATTTGGATCACACAAAGGAAGTGGAGGAAGAGGAAGAAGGGTGCCAACTTGGGTTTGTTTGTGTTAGAGATATAAAACCATTCATGTGCCTTCTCCTAATAGCTTAAGTTTTTGGGAGAGTTGGTCCTTTGACATGGTATCAGAGCCTCTATGACCAAGTGCTCAAGAGTTTGATCCCTGCCATTACCATTTTTCTAAATAAAAGTTGAATTTCAGCACAAGGTAGAGTTTGTCCACACCTAATGTCCAAAGGGCTCTTGCTTGATGGGGCATGTTAGAGATATAAACCATTCATGTGTCTTCACCTAATAGCTTAAGCTTTTGGGATAGTTGGTCATTGACAGTTTGTGAAGCATGTGCAGAACTTCCCTACAAGATATTTAGGTGAAGGAATATGCCGGTTTTGGCATTCAGTTGGAATCACACTATTTTCCCCTTTCTTTTTTCTTCACATGAAAATAGAGTCATCATCTACATTAAGTGATTGAAAAGGTCATCTCGGTATATACCTTTGCTCATTAAAGTGGCATGCAGCAAAGAGGAGAAAATGTCTTGAATATTTTTGTTTCATGAATGCAGCTTATTCCTCAAGTGCCTATCAAGAATGGTGTATTGGAACGCCTGCTACAAGACTAATTTGCATTCCCTTGTTCATGCTCTCGGTATTAATCAGTTTTATAAGTGATATGCTGCACCTCCTTCCCCAAATGATCCTACAGTGAAGAAAGTTGCTGACAAACTAGCAAGTTTGTGGCTAAAAATGGAAGGCAATTTGAGGATGTTACACGTCAAAAAAATCCTGGGGATACACCTTTCAAGTAAGTATGGGGTTGAACTTTTAACCCTATTGCAATGATCTTTTGCTTATGCTTCCTAATTTATGATTACATGTGGTGCTTGTTTTAACGTGCAGATTTTTATTTTATGAGAGATGCTCTGACTACAAGTATTATGAATATCGGCTTGCTCAAGAGGAAAAGGTTCTTGTGCAGTCCAGGGAATCACAGATGCCTTGTAATGGTTAGTATTTGAATATAATTTTTTGTTTTTTTTTTTAAGTTGTTAAGGTGTTATCGCTGCTTTTTTGGTCTAGAAGTTGGAAACTGGTTTTTTCATTTGAAGTTTTTGGTCTTTTGAATAGAAGTGGTTGGTTATGTTCGTTGTTGCTGGTGTTGAAATATATTGCATATGTTAGTTTTTAAATTCAATGTTCCTGTATTGATTTTGCTATTGATAAGCTTTAAGAGAAGAGGTAATTGATTGACTTAGTTGCCAAAATAAGTGGGTGGGCTTTTAATGTTTTGGGTTTAATGCAAGTAAAAAGTTGTCCCCAAAACTTTATATTATAGCAAATAATATCCATATTTTAAAGTTTCTTAGACCCCATCTTAGACAAATGGGTTTACGTGTTGATGTTTAAAAATTATATTTGTCATGAATTTTAGTCTCATTGTGGGCAAGAAATCTCACTGTTGCTGCAAAATACCTTATTTAACCAATAAGACAGATAATTATGTTCTCAGAAGTATTTTGCACTGCAGTGATATGTTAAACAGCTAATATGTGAGACACTTGTTGGGTTTCCTCGTCCATTACGAAACTCATAACAAAGTCTGTCATATTGTCAATTTAATAGTGAAACCAAGTATATTATGGGTCATTTGATTGAGCTTATTGAAGTAGTGGGTTGTATCTCAAAGCAAGACAGGAAAAGAGATTATAATTTAAAATTCTTTGGAGGTCGTGTGATATATGTGATGTTTCTCTTAGTAATGTTGCTTCATTCACCAGCCAGCCTGTATATTTGAGAAGTCTTACTTTCTCTGATTTGTGGAACATGCCTTCTCTTTTACCTCCCATGGTTTATTTTAAATTTGACATGTAATGGTGAACATTTTGATACACAGGGTGTGCAAGCACTTCATCTTTCAAACAGACAAATGGTCCTCAAAGATCATCTCAGCAGCATTCAACCTACCAAATCCCTGCATCTGCTTTATATGAAAGTACTGGTGATCCAAGAGCTTCTGGATCTTCAGTTCAAACATTATCAGTAGGAAGCACTGGTAATTGTTATATCAATGCGTCAGTAGTTTTGGTTGTGTTCACAATTTGTATCTGTTTGATCTTCATTTGTCTGTCAATTTGAAAAAGTTTGAGGTGTAGTGGACAGAAGAAATCATAAATTTGTTCAGTTGCATTGCCTTTACTCCCAGAAGGGGAAAAAGAATGATCTGAACCACATTCTGGACTATTTCAGTTTTCTAAACTCTTCTCATGGACTTGGTGTGCAACTTTTTTGTTGCTGTATGTTGTGTGTATTTCCACTGCAGATGAGCCCAGTGGTTCATCAAATGCTGATTCTTTAGCACTAATGGAGTTCTACATGAAGAAAGCTGCACGGGAAGAGAGGTTGAGACAACCTAAGCAGTCAAAAGATGAGATGCCCCCTCCTGCTTCTCTTCTAGGTTAAAATTTCAGTTGTTACTGGCTGTTTCTTGGTCTTAATTTAAATTTAGTCAAACCAGTTCCTATTGTGCACTTTTCCTTTGTATGGTATAATCTTTTGATTCCTTGCTTTTGGGGGACAAATCTCCAGGGAAAAAAGGCCATCACATGGGTGATTTCATTCCTCCAGAAGAATTTGATAAGTTCTTGGCTAGCTGTAATGATACAGCAGCACAGAAAGCTGCAAGTGAGGCTGCAGAGAGGGCTAAAATTCAGGCTGATAAAGTGGGTCACAAGCTCTTGTCAAAAATGGGTTGGAAAGAAGGTGCTTTATACTTTTCCATGTCTTATTTTTAAGCCCTTGAGTGCATTGCATTGAAACATACTTAAAAGATTTGGCTCAAGCCTCAAGCTCTAGCTGTTATCTGTTGATGTACAATGTAAAACAGAGGAGTACTGGGAATCTGCTGCAAGTTTGTCTTCTTGTCTGAGTATCACAATTTTTATTTTTAAATTTTATTTTGAAACACTTGTGTTTGAAATTACAATATTACATTTATATATGATATTTATATTGTTGTGATTCCCTTGTGCTAACAATCATCTGATTTCCAGGTGAGGGTTTGGGCGGCTCCAGGAAGGGTATTTCAGATCCTATCATGGCAGGTAATGTTAAGAAGAATAACTTGGGGGTAGGTGCTCACGAACCTGGGGAGGTGACTTGTGATGATGACATATACGAGCATTACAAAAAGCGGATGATACTTGGGTACCGGTACAGACCCAATCCTCTGGTAAATAACATGATGGTTTCCTTTTTGTTTTTCATCATTTTGGAGTGGCAATGTCTAGGGTCATCGGTCACTATAACCTGGTTTTCATGTTTTAATTGTTTGTTTTTACAGAACAATCCTCGCAAGGCTTATTACTGAACTTCAGAGAGGAAGCCTCATGTAAGTCTGTTAGGGGGGAATTTGACTTTCACGATGTTGGATGAATTGGTGTGTTGGTTCTAGGATTTTATGATAGTGTGCTTCACTGGTTTGAGCCTTTTGAACTTCAGATTTGGGGGAAGAGGGGGATGTGGTGTTTATTACTTCACAATTCCCCGCTTTTTGTTTGAGCTTTTGGAGCATGCTATTTATTGGCATATGATGAAAGGTACTGGCTATTGTAGGGGCAAGAGGTTTCCGGGGAAGCCTGGCCCCACTAGCAATTGATAATTTCATAATGATATTTTAAATGAGGAACCTGACTTTATTGTCGATAATTAAAGTGGTTTATCAAGAAAATTAAGGGAAGAGGAAAGAATAAACAAGTAGAATAAGTTATGGGCAATTGATAGTATAGAAAAATGAATTATACAACAGTAACAATTAAGTCTTTTCTCACTAGGTGAGGTTGATTACATGTATCAAACGACGCCATTGTGTCTTATCATAAACTAAGTCTTCGGAAATGTCATTCAAATTTAAATCTTTTTTAATAGTTTTACTTATAGTTTTTCTTGGTCTCCCTTTACCTCTAACTATTTGACTATCTTTCACTTGATCTACTCTTCGTATCGGAGCTTCTAAAGGTCTTTTCTTTACATGTCCAAACCACCTAAGGCGAGATTTTACTATCTTTTTTACAATAGGTGCTACCCTTATTCTCTCTCTAATGCATTTATTTCTAATCTTATCTTGTCTTGTATGGCCACACATCTAGCGTAATATCATCATCTCCGCAACACTGATCTTATGTTCTTACTGATTTTTTACCGTCCAACATTTAGTACCATACAACATCGCGGGCTTGAAAGTTGTGCAGTAAAATTTATCCTTAAGCTTGAGGTACTTTTTTATCACAAATCACTCCTGAAGCACTCTTCCATTTCATTCATCCAGCTTGAATTCTATGATTTACAACTTCCTCTATCTTTTCATTATTTTGTATGATAGATTCAAGATACCTAAACCATGTGACTTGTGGTATGGTGTGGTCCTCAATTTTCACTGCTAAGCTAGTATTAACACGCTTCTTACTGAACCTACATTCCGTATACTCTGTTTTACTCCTACTTATACAAAAGTTATGTTCTTCCAAAGCTCGTCTCCATAGCTCTAGCTTCCCATTTGTTTACTCTCTCGACTCTCCAACTAAGACTATATCATCTGTAAAAAGCATGCATTGTGGCACCGGCTCTTGAATATGCACAGTAAGTACATTCAAGATCAAGCTAAAAAGATATGGACTCAAAGTTTACCTTTGGTGCAATTTTATAGTTATAGGGAAATCTTATGTAACCCCTCCTTGTGTTCTCACACAAGTTTTAGTCTCATCATACATATCTTAGATTGTTCGAATATAAGCGATACAGACTCTTTTCTTCTCTAGAGTCTTTCACAAGACCTCTCTCGGTACCCTATCGTAGGCTTTTTTCAGATCATTGAAAATCATGTGTAGGTCTTTTTGCTTCCTCCGATACCTCTCCATCAATCTTCGTAGAAGATAGATTGCTTCCATGGTTGATCTCTCAGGCATAAAATTGAATTGATTCTCTGAAATATGAATCTCTTGTTTTAATCTTCGTTTAATTATTCTTTCTCATAATTTCATGGTATGACTTATGAGCTTAATCCCTCTGTAATTTGCAGAGTTTTGTATATCTCCCTTATTCTTATAAATAGGAATTAAAGTGTTTATCTTTCATTCATTTGACATTTTCTTAGATCTCATTATCTCATTAAATAACTTTGTGAGTTAGCTTATACCTTTCTCTCCTAGATACTTCCACACCTCGATAGGTATATTATCTGGTCTGATCGCTTTTTCATTTTCCATCCCCTTCAAAGCTTTTTTTACCTTGAACTCCTAAATTCTACGATAAAATATTTTAAATATTTTATTTTAGTCTTTCTCTTAGAATGTTCAAGTCTCCTAACGTCTCATGTCCTTCATTAAATAGCTTGTGAAAATAACCTTTCTATCGATTCTTGATGTCTTGTTCCGTAACCAAGACTTTACCTCTTCATTCTTAATGTATTTCATTTGATTCAAGTCTCTTGTCTTCCTTTCCTTACTTTTAGCAAGCTTGTAAATATTCCTTTCTCCGTCTTTGGTGCCCAAAGATTGATATAATCCGTTGAATGCTTTAGCTTTTGCCTCACTCATCTCCTTCTTAGTATCTTTTTTAGTTGTTTTATATTTTTTTAATTTTCAATGTTTTTACACACGTGCCAAGCTTTATAACATTCCTTTTTAACCTTAACCTTATCTTGTACATTTGCATCCCACTACCAAGATTCTTTATCCTTGGGTTTAAAGTCTCTTGATTCACCGAGTGTCTCTTTTGTTACCGTCCTAATCTCTTTAGTTACTTCGTCCCACATATCATTTGCACTCCCTTGTACCTCCCAAATCTCTTCTTCCATAATCTTTCTCTGAAAGAGCATTTGTTTTCCTCTTTTTAGTTGCCACTATTTGATCTTTGGGACTCTGTCTCGACAATTTCTCCTTACTTTCATATTAACCTGTACATCCATAACCAAAACCCTGTGTTGGGTAGTCAAGCTCTCTCCAAGGATGACTTTGCAATCCATGCAAAGCTTTTTTATCTGATTACCTTATAAGAAAATAATCAATTTGAGAGCAAGAACTCGCACTTCTGTACGTGATAAGATGCTCTCTCCGCTTCCTAAAACAAGTGTTAACTATTGTAAAATCAAAAGCTATTGAAAAATCTAGAATCACTTTGCCCTCTGCATTAGCTACTCCTAGACCATATCTTCCATGCAAACCTTCAAACCCCCTAGATTCACTCCCCACATGACCATTTAGGTCCCTTCCTAGAACAATCTTCTCTCCTGAAGGTATTCCCTGAGTTAAACGTTCTAAATCCTCTCAAAATTTTATCTTGTAGTGCTCGTCTAAACCTACTTGAGGTGCATATGCACTGATAACATTAAAAGTATCTTGTTTCACAATAAACTTCAAAACTATGATCCTATTTCCGAGCCTTTTCACATCTACAATATTTTTCTTCCAATTCTTATCTATTATTATGCCTACACTATTTTTAGATTTTACCTTGTCGATGTACCAAAGCTTAAAACCTAAAGTGTCGAGTTCCTTTGTCTTTTCTCCCACTCAGTTTTTTGTAGGCACATAAAATTAATCCTCCTCTTAATCATGATATCAACTATTTTTATAGATTTACCTGTAAGTGTATCTATATTTCAATTACCAAAACGCATTTTATTCTTGTGAACTAGCTTCTTTACCCCCACCCGTTCACGAAAATGTGTGAACCCTTATTTTTCACTGTACTTAGGCGGCGATGCAGCAACTCTAATTCATTTGACATTGTACTCGAGACGTTTAAACCCCAGATATACCCACTAAAATACCTGTAATAGTAAGTTCCTTCTAGTTTTATATAATATTTTTTATTTTAAATAGGTTTTTGTGATATTTTTTCAAACCTTAAGTTTTTTTTTTGCTAATTAGTCCCTTTTTGTTTGAGTTTATTGTCTTTTAATCTTTCTTCTCAAAATTCGTGTTCACTGCCTCCATCTTCACTACCGTCAGACTTCGGCCATTGCACCACCATGTTGGGTGGTGGAGCTTTGCCAGGAAAACAGAATCCCTTGCTTGGTACCACGTCCACCAACACCACAAAATCACAGACCAAGTATATCAACCACCGTCCTCACCAAATTGATACATCCTTCGGACTTTTCTTGTAAGCCAAAATAAAAATATATGTATATATAAACCCTTACTTTAAAAGAAAGGAAGAACGAAAAAAAAAAAACTCTTTGTAGATTAAAGATTCGAGAACGTGAAATGCTAAAAGAGCTTGAAATCAAATACAAGTTTCTCAATGGAGCATGAAGATCACTTGTTTTCTTTTATATATTTTTTTGTCGTTCTGCTTAAATTTTGTTAAGTAAAAAATAAATTAAAATAAAAAGCAAAGAAAAGAATATATAATTAAGTTTAAGACATTTAATAAAAAAAAATTTAAATGGAGAGAGAGAAAGTAACAGTTCTTCAATAGAAATGCATTCACATCATATTAATGTTGAGAAAAAAGATACCAGGTACAGTGTGAACACTAAATTGGTTGAAAAATTAAGTATCCATGGAGAGCAAGGTTAAGATGCCTTTTTTGGCTAACAATCAACCATGGAGGATGAATCTAAGTCACTTTAGACTGTGTCACTAAACGTTAAGATTTACAGCTGCAACGGAAGAAATGAGAATCGAATCATATCAATAGTGACGTCTCTTCAAGGTGGAGGAATCGACGAAGCTGCTCTGGTTGGGGCTCTAGTTGTGGTTGTCAGTGTTGGTGAGTACGATTTCGTTGGGCAAAAAGAAGGAAAGTTGGTCTTAGACTTGGGGTTGCAGAGCTGCCTGGTGGCGGCCTCATAGGCCTTGGCGGCTTCCTCCACCATGTTGAAGGTGCCCAACCACAACCAAATGGCAGTGCTTCCTTCATGGTCTTTCCAGTACGGTGGAGATGGGAGGTGGAGAGAAGAAAGGAAAGACTTGCAATAATGCCAAGTGGGCATGTTGGATCAATAGTTTCCATGGCAGCCTGTAGTCTAAGTTACTGGTAATTGATCTCAACTGTTAACATATTTTTTAACAAAATCAATGGTAAAATCTACTTGGTCATACAACCCACCTTATGTTAAACGTCTCCCATTTTCGGTACAGAAAGTAAGGTTATTGAGACCAAGTACTACTTGTAGTTATTCTCTTTGTGTATATGACGATGATGATGAAGTTGGTTTAATTGGAAGTATAAATAAAAATACTACTAGATATACAAAGTCTAAACCTTTAAGTTTGAAGCTTCAAATTTCAATTTACAATTGTTATATACTATACGAATATGAGAGAAGTATAAAATATGACGTACATAAAGTTACTAGGGAGAAAAAAAGAAAGAAAAGAGAAACAATAGTGATTCAAGAAATAATGAAGAGCAATGACTATTGCTCTCTTCATTCAGCAAACCCCCCTCCTAAAAAAGGAAGTGTAAAATGTGAAATGTGCACATAGCTCAAACACTGGTGGAATACATAGGTAGAAAAATGTAAGTTAAATTAAAATTTTGGTCTCAATAATTTCTATTCGTTTTAAATTTAGTTTTTATAAATTTTTTTTCAAATTAATTATCACATTTACAAATATTTTTAAAATAGTCTTTGTCCTTAATTTTTGTTATAATATTATTATCACACTCTTAATTGGTTAACCAATAATTTTTTCTGTCCAGTAGGTATTTTTTTGGATGTCCATTTTCTATTTTTAGAACGCTCGGTAAGTGTTCTTTAATTTTAATACATGCTCTTTACTTTTGAATAAATATTCTTTCGTTTAATATATATTTTTTACATGTTCTTTTTTATATATAAAATATTTAAATTAAGTATTATAATAGAAGTTAACAGCAGTGATTATTTAAAAAAAATTATAAGTATAAAAATTGATTTTTTAAAAAAATTATAGTAACTAAATTAAAAATGAGTAAAAATTATAAAAATAAAAATTATAATTTAACCAAAAATATATATTCCCACTCAACTGATTTTAAAAGGAACATCGGCACCGTTAGATTTCAGGTTTGGTACACGATATTGGTTTCACACTTGTTTTAGGAAAACTGGCGGATAGTGGTTTGACACTTGTTTTAGGAAAACTGGCGGCTGTGTATTCCAAGGGAACAAGTTCCAACAAAATCAACGAAATTATTGCCTAATCACAAAGCATATCCTTCTCAGTAGGCAGTACAGATTAGATAATCCGCAGGTGTTCTGCCAAACACCAACAAAAGCAAAAAGAACAAGAATGCTTGCAAGAAGATGAAAATGACTTGTAACAAAGGAGAAATTTTTGTCTAAATTTAAGATATTTAATTAAATATATTAGATTAATTAAAATTTAATATTTTATAAATTTTTATGTCACATAATTAATTTTATAAAAATTTATAAAAATATTAAATTATAATTAACATAATACATTCAATTATGATACTTTAAATTTAAATAAAAATTTCTCCTTGACAAGAGGCACTGTATGCGTCATATCTGACTGTTGAGTTCTTTTGTAGATTCAGTACTGGATGACAGTAATAGATCAATAAGGATCAGTGAGTGCATGCTTGGGCAGCAAATTGAATAGTCAGTCATACATAGGCTGTGTAATATTAAGATTATGTTTGATATATTTGATAGTATAAAATATAATAATATAAAATAATATAATAACATTTGATAATATAAATAAGTTAATAAATTTTTATATTATTAAGTATTTAATGTATTTAATATAAATAATTTGATAATATATATAATTATTTATTATGATTATATTATTTTTAATATTTTTTATCATCACCTTTTTTATTTATCAAATCACCAATAAAAAATAATAATAATAATAATTACGAATTTAATAATAATAATAATTACAAATTTAATAATAATAATAATTACGAATTTAATAATAATAATAAATAGTTATAATTTAATAATATTAAAAGTAAAGGATAATGAGTGGAAGAAAAATTTTATCAAATTATATCATATGGAATCATAATAAAGATAGTGTTAAACTATTAGAGTAAGATAAAAAATTTTAATCAAATTTAATTATTCTATCAAATAAATATATTAAATATCTGATAAAATTTAATAATATTAATTTATATTATTAAATTCTTCTTATACTACAAACCAAACATAACCTAAATTTCTTATTATTATCAGAAGTTAATGAAAAGTCCTTACCGCTAACAAAATTTGTTGCCTTACTAGAGTAGTAAAAATCTAATCTTTTCTGCATGCGTTTGTCAAGATTCTTATCACTTCCCAATTCTTATTCCAGACTCCACTAAATGGCACAGACTGAATCCAGATGTAATGCCCAGTAATGTCATATCAGTGACATAACAGTCTTAATAGTATAATATTTCAAATCAAATCAAATCCATGTCCCAAAATGTGAATAGGATCTCCATCAATAATGGAGGGGATGACGCACAAACATTTGAGCATCCAATGTTGCTCAGCCTGAGATCCACTGCAACCTGTTAGCCGAAATGCCAAGGAAATTCTTTGTCCAAATATGTGGCTCTAATTCGAATGTTCTGTGCCCACTACTACCACAATATTAACTTATTAAGAAAAATATTATTGTACTTATTTGTTTATGATACTTAACCCTCAAATATTGATTATGATAAAAGATAATAAGATCACAGACTTTGCATGCTTATCATTACTCCATAGTTAAGGTTCCCGTGTCTCTGCGTACTTGCTACCCAATATCCAACTCTTTCATTTTTAGTATTTCTTTTCCACATGGAGGACAGCTCACGTGCAAGAGGGGAATTAAGGTTAAGAAATTTTGTCTCTTTTTAAGGATAACATCTTCAAATTAAGGGAAACAAATTAAAAGAAGTGGGGGCAAGGTGCTTATGCTGCTTACCTCAGACTATGGAATCAACAATAATTAGTAGTTCATTTCTATTTTCTTTGGTCTCATACGGTGGCTGATTCTCGAATGCAGCCAGAATTTCAGAACAGGAGTTATCTTGATAATATGACTATGAGAGTAAGACTGAGATAGAGATTCCAATGATCCAATAAGCTAAAATGCTGCTTTCCGCCTGCAAACCTAATCTTATCTTCTAGTCTTTCATTCTATTGAAGACTATAATGAAAAGTGCATGCTGAAAAATGCTTAGTGGTTGGTGCAAGATGCTAATCTTGGGTGGGTGTGTCTTATTTTCTTATCATTATTAATAGTGTTTTGAACTGGATTTTATGTTAGCAGTTTAAAAATATCATGGCTCGCTCAAATTATGTCTTAAATAATTATGAGTGCTATTCAATAACTAAGTTTACCTATTTATGAGGAGTAAATCTCTCACAAGATTCTTCATAGATAAAGAAATCAATTATATTCTTTATAAATATATGAGACAGTTATAAGAGATAATAATCTCATTGGATTCTTATCCTATTTAACAATATTTAATGTAGATTTAACTATAATTCTTATCAACCAAGGCGCTCCTATAAATAGCACACAAGATAGCAAAGTTAGGCAATCGAATTCTAAACACTATCTACCTTAAGCACGGTCTAACTTAAGCGTCGGAGTGCCTTTTACTAGTATCCACCCCCTCGTACCGCCGTCGTAACCACCGTGCATAGGAAGAAACCATATTTGTCAACTTTATTTAGGTATTCATCTGAACCTCGTTCAGAACATTAGCGTCGTCTATGGGAAACGATAAACTTCGATTCTCATTATTCACTATCATGGTCACTATAAAACGAAATCACGTCTCTGCCACCCAGAACCAACCATCCTCTGACCGCCATCGTCTTGCATCCGCATAAGTTCAGGAGCCAGTCGCAGCCCAATCGAAACTCTGGCAAAAAGGGGGTAGAGACTTCCCATGTGGGTGAAAATCCCTCTCCCCTACCACGACGAGTTCCAGTGAGACAACGATTCGGTCTGCAAGGAATACCTTTTAGAGATATCAGACAACAAGTATCAGCGCTGCAACGCTTAGGAGAACAGTTGGATAATGATGAAGTTTGGTTTCGTCAGGGCGAATCCGACCTCCCGGAGCTATCCAAAGAAGAACTCATCTCTCTTGTTAGACTCCAGGACAAAGGTATTCATAACTTGAAGAGAGCTGTCAATCAAGAGAAAAAAAGGCGAGAACCGAATTCCAAACAAGAATCAAGAAAACCGAAGGGACCCAGCCCGTGTCAGGGTATGTCATTCGGAGTATTCTAGGATCATGGAACCCAGTTAGAGAGTTGAAATCCTGGTTCAGGGAAACAAAGAGCAAGATCAAGGAGTGAGGAACTCAGTCATTTAAAACTAACCTTTCTTCGACAAACTGATGACCTATGAGATCCCTAGGCATTTCAAATATCTAATAAATATTGAAGTCTATGATGGGACCACAGACCCTCAAGAGCACTTAGATGCTTATGTTTCTGCTCTCTTATTCGCTGGAGGAGATGACCCACTCATGTGTCGCGCTTTCCCTCTGTCTTTGAAGAAAGTCGCCCTGAGATGGTTCACTGCCTTAACTCTTAAATCAGTTATCAATTGAGAAAACCTGTCCTCGAGATTTTTGCTGCACTTCATTACTAGTAAGGCACAACTGAGATCCATTTCATGTCTCTCTTATATTAAACAAGGAAAGGAGGAATCTCTCAGAGACTTCATATATATCCCGATTCAATAATGAAATAGTAAATATTCGTGACTGTGATGAAATACTCATACTACATTATATGAGGGAAGGACTCCACCTTAGGCTGTTATCTTTTTCTCTTGCCAAAAAGGAACTTAAGACTATGGACGAGTTTCATGCTAAAGCTGATAAATACATCAATGCGAAAGATGTTTTCTAGGCTATGAAGCATCTAGAGAAAGAAGAAGATGTCAAACCTAAGTCCAGACAACCCACCCAACAAGGTCGGAACTCGAGGCCACCTTTGAAGGGAAAGTATGAGAGTTACACCCCTCTTAACACACCTTGAACTCAAATTTTTCAAGAGGTGATGAATACGGAGTTCAAGGACGTGCAAAGACCTCCTCCCTTGAAAAATATAAACAAAAGGATAATTCTAAACACTGCTAATTTCACGAAGGACACGAGCATAACATTGAAGGCTGTATCAACCTTCAAGACATCACTAAATTTTTTATCTGGGATGGTCGTCTAGGCCGGTATGTGCGTCAATCTCAAAATAATAATCAAATGAAAGGACATAATTACATAATACGGAACTACAACCCTCAGAGAAGCTAATCTCCACCACACCAAAGAAGACACTCACCTACGAGAAATGAAAATTCTGGCGCAAGTCCATCCTAGAGTAAATTATTATCAATCCGACATGAATAAACCAATTATTATTCTAGTGCAGGTCCATCTTAGATGCCTTTAATTGTTATTATATAAGTGACGAGTTTCAACATAAATAAATCAATCATTATTTTTCTAACACTTGGTTATGTTATTCATTTATAACTATTGTAACTCACAAGGTGATCGTACCTGGAGTGATTCAAGGAATACAAGGTCTAATTTAGATCAGATATTTCGATACCTGTATGAAGGTCAAAAAAGAGAATCCACTTGACTGGTATCTGAGTTCAAGGAGCAAATTCAAAGGCTTTAACCCGTACTCTAATGAGCCTGACCTTAACTAATAAACATAAAAGTTTAAAGAGCTTAAGAGCATTTGACCATAACCCGGGATATATGGACACCACTCCAAGAGGCTTTCGTGTCAAAATCATACTTTTAAAGGTTTTAGCCTGTATCCTAATAAGTCTAACCTTAACTCATAAACATAAAAGTTTAAATAGGTTAAGAGTATTCAGCCGTAGCCCGAGATATATGGACGCTAGTCCTAGAGGGCTTCCATGTCAAAATTATACTTTTAAGTGTTTTAACTCGTACCCTAATGAGCCTGACCTTAACCCATAAGCATAAAATTTTAAAGTGATTAAGAGTATTCGACCATAGCCTGAGACATATGGACGTCACTCCAAGAGGTTTATGTGTCAAAATCATACTTTTAAAGGTTTTAACTCGTACCTTAATGAGCCTGACCTTAACCCATAAACATAAAAATTTAAAGAGGTTAAAAGTGTTCGACCGTAGCCTAGGATATGTGGATGCCACTCCAAGAGACTTCTATGTCAAAATCATACTTTATAGTTTCAGTATTGAGCCTGAGTTCAATACATAAGCCTAAAAAAGGTTTAAAAGAGGTTAAGAATAACACACTGTTGCCCGGGATATATGGGCACTACTCCAAGAGGTTTTTGTATCAAAATCATATTTTGTAGTTTCACACTTAAAAATTTGACTAAGTGTGAACAAAAGTTGAGAAATATGGTTGATAAATAAATCAAGCATTCACTAAGTGTAAAAGAACCAACGAGATCGAGCGTTGGACTCATCTCGGTTAGAAAAAAACACGAGTGTTTGCTAAGTATAAAATAGAAACACCGAGATTGAGCGTTGGATCTATTTCAGTTGAAAAAAACACAAGCATTCATTAAGTGTAAAAGAGAAATACTATTATCGAGCATTGGACTTATCTCGGTCGAATAAAAACAAGAATATGCACTTTGTAAATGAAATCACTAAGATCGAGCGTTGGACCTATAACATCCCGGGACTGCTTGCAAGATTGATAAGTGTCTCCACAAACTAACACAGGTCTTTTCAGCATGCTTTATCCTCACTCACACGCATCCTAGGAAACTACCCAGGAGGTCACTCATCCCACAATTGCTCTAGATCAAGCACGCTTAACCATGGAGTTCTTTTCCCAAGATGCGTGTGAGTGAGGACAAAGCACGCTGAAAAGACCCGTGTTGGTTTGTGGTGACACTTGTCAATCCTGCAGGCAGTCCCAGGACGTTACAAATGGTATCAGAGCCGGGACCTCTCCCAGTACGGTATGGTTCGGGAACGAACCAAGCGGAAGTTAGTGGGCATGTGGTGTCCCGAGGCCGACAAAGGCGGGGAGTGGTCACCGATGCTAAGAGAAAGCATTAATGAGCAGCTCCTGGCAGGCTTCTAGGCGAAGGGTCACATGAATTGTGGTGTCCCGGGGCCGACGAGGGTGGGGAGTAGTCGTCGGTGCTAAGAGAAAGCATCAATGAGCGGCTCCTGGCAGGCTTCTAGGCGAAGGGTCGCATGAATGAACTGAATACACACCGGAATAAGAGGGATTCAGAGACTGTATAGGTATGAAACTGCATAGTTGATGATGACTTAAAGGAATTGATTAGGCGTAGTCATATCAACAAGTTGCAACTTCTTTTCGAGAGCCTAAAACATAAAAACTCTATGGTTAAGCGTGCTTGACTTGGAGCAATTGTGGGATGGGTAATCTCTTGGGAAGTTTCCTAGGATGCGTGTGAGTGAGGACAAAGCACGCTGAAAAGACCCGTGTTGGTTTGTGGAGACACTCATCAATCGTGCAAGTAGTCCCGGGATGTTACAAGACCCATCTCGATGAGGAAAAATAGAAGGTAACAAGAATATACAGAAAAATATTCTATGTATAAAGAATGCCCGAAACCCAGGATTTGTCCAAATAAAAATAAAATTAACCTCACGCAGGAGGCAAAATAAAAAGAAACAAAAAGAATGTAACATCATCTTTTTAGCATGTTAGACTATTTTAAGGTTACAAAGGTAACATAACACTTGCTTGACATGTCTGCTTATTTTTAAGACAAACTGAGTTAATTTAGACACTTTATTACAACCCAGAATATGAAAAGTAGCTTAAAATGACTCGGATAGTAGCATAAATTGCTAAGTAGAGGAAAATAAATTTAGAGAATTTGTTTATAGGTCACAAATAGGTGAAAGATGATGTAGTTAAAATTTAAGAATAATCAGAGTTAGTTTAGTATTTTTAAGCATACTGGTTATGTGTTTTAATGTCAGATTGACTAGTCATAGATATGAAAAAATAGGATAATGATGAAATAATAAAAGAGATGAATCATATGATTTATTCTAAAGTTGTTGAAAGTTAAGAAACTTGATTTAGAAAAATCTAAGTATTCTTAACAGATCAAAAAGTCTCAGTGAAATATCTTAGTGTTACAAGTCTCATACGATTCTAGCAGCCCCTTATGTTGACTTATCACTTGATATTTGATATACTTTCCTCATATTTTCATCTATTCTCTCTTATCTCTCACGACAACAGCAACAACCAAGGAGAACAAAGAAAGAAAGAAAGAGAAAACTAAGGGGGAAGGAGAGAGAAAAAAGAAGGAATCAGAGGGGAAAACGAAAGATTGATCATCACCATTACCAACCACTTGAGATAGGGGTTTTTAACGTTAAATCTTATCATTTTCCTTCACTAACTTTATAGTTGGTGTTAGCTTACATAGATGGAAAAAATGGATTTGAGAGACAAAAATATATATTTTTTGCTTGATTCTTTTTTCATGGATTGAAATTAGTTATTTCAGCTTAATGAATGCAAGATGGTAGTTTGTGTCTTTAGACAAAACTATTTGGTTCCTTGAGTTGGAACTTAGAAAATGGGCATTTTTGTGGGTGCGGTTGAGTTTAAATTCATGCCTAAGTGAGTCAATAGGTTGTATGAATGTTACATTATGTTTAGAGACCTTGAATGATCTTAGAAATCACCTAGAATTTGATCTTAAGGGGTAGAACTTGGGTAGAAACCAAGATTATGCAGAACACGTTTCTGCAGAACATGACAAGCATCTGGACAGCTTGTAGTGTTTGTAGCATAACTTGAGCTGTAGCTATCAAAATGACCTGTTTCTTATTGCATTTGAAAGCTAAGATACAAGGCTTCATGTAGTAAAAATTTCATATTTTTAGGCCAACCCAAGTAGCACCACTTTCAGTTTGAATCCAAGACATATTCTGCAGAAACAAGCAATCTGGCACTTAGTAAACTAGATTCCATAACTTCTTGCTATGAGGCGTAAAATACATGAGACTAGTGAAATTTTGAAGTTAACATGTAAGTCTATAAGGGGTAAAAATTTCAAGAATTTTGCACTCTTCATGAGTTCCCAGTTTTAATTTAAAGTAAGGTCAGATTCTGGTAAAATGGGTAGTTGCCTATTTCAGCTTCTGCATTTTATTGCATAACTTTAGTTACACTAAGTCAAATGAAATGAGGTTTGTTTCATTTGAAAAATATAAGATAAGGTTATTTTTCTATAAAATTTTAGAATTTTTGTAGTTAGAATATACATTTGGCGCGTTCATGAAAATCAGTTTTTCTAGGCGCCACTTCTAAGACTTTTTAGGAATTATATTCTTGATGTTTTGGGGTTTCCTACCAGTTGAGATCATTCATATATACTTTCTTAAGTGTATTGAGACACTTTTAGGGATATTTTACAAAGGAAATAACCACCTAACATATAAGAACAACTTTGAGTTTTTAAGTTTTTCAAGAGTCATGAATTGCTTGAAATATGTGTAAAAAACCTTAAGCACATTAGTGTGGCTTAGAATGCCACTTGAATTGTGATTGTAAGGTAAGCTAGATACAAGTTTGATAAGAAAGTTAGACTTATCATAGCGGCATAATTTACTTTCTTATAGTCAAAGTTGAACTAATTATGCTAGTTTTTAGAGAAATACTCTATTATCTCATTAAGATAGGTTAAAATGAAGTGTTAGCAAAGAATGGTTTCTTTACTTATTAAAGTTGAACTATAGTACAATTATCCTAATTAAGTGAGTGAGTTAAACTCTTTAACCTTGCAAAGTAGTGAGTAAATCTCTTTGTTAAGGAGGAAGTTGTGAGAATAAAGTGTCTGTACAATGCTTTACCTAAGACAAAGTAGTGAGTTAAGCTATTTGTCAAGTAACATGAGGAGTGAGATCAACCTTTATGTAAGTGTAGTAAAATGAGTCAAACTTACTACCAAGAGCATTAGGATGAGTCAAGTCCTAAGTTAGGCAAAGAAGCGAGTTAAGTAATTTGTCAAGTATAATTGATGTTATATAGTTGTACGAGCAATTGTGTAATATTAAGACATTTTAGTTTTCTATATGTTATACAATTGTATGAGCAATTGTGTAATGTAGAAATAGTTTAGATTTGTATGCGGTTTACATTGTTTAATGCCATGAATTATATGTATATTACTGAGAATTTTTATGTTCTCACCCATTTTCGTGTTTCCATAGTAAAAGTAGGTCAAAACTCTTTTAAAGAGAAATAGAAAATGAAGAAAGAGCAACAAGACTAGATAGTTTTTAGTTTATGCTGTATGAACAACTCTTTTATATTTTACTTTGAGTTGTAAAATGTTGTATATATAACACCTTGCCTCTTGAGGCTTTTGATGTATATATATGTATATCCTTCTCTATCGTGGCTCTCCATTTCTTTAATTGTTTAATGATATGAGATTAGAATGATAGTAAGAATAGTAGTAATATGGTTAATGCTTTATATCTTTATATATATAAGTTATATTGAGATATTTGTATTAGAGTGTTACAAGGAAGAATCATGCATCTGGGGTATGCTCATCTTCCGCCTCGGCCTCCTCAGCTGGGCAACCCTCCGAGCTCTTTTCCCCTTCCTCCACGCTACTGACTGTTGCAGGAACCTGATTGATTGGAGTGGCTTCAGGAATGACGTTCACAATGTAACCATCACAGACCACCATCCTAGAACTAATTCCCTCCACGACAAGTTCCAGGTTCAATAGGCGTAGTTGTGTAAAAGCATTAGAGAAAGCTTCATCCATTGAGTTGCCCCATTCATCTTCAAGATATAGAATATCATTTTTTAGCTTGACCTTGAATTATCAGAGAATATCATTCTTAGCTCGGAGTGTGGTTAAGGTGGACTTGACAGAAGACATATGATCTTTTAATTTATTCTCCCGAGCAACCCCTTTAGTAACTTGGGCCCGGAGCTTGGTTACCTCAGCAACCCCTTCAGCAATTCTGGCTTGGAGCTTGGTGATCTTAGCTCTGAGCAAACTGAGCTCTTTATTGACTTGAGCTAGCTACTCGTCTTTCTGAGTAACTACTGGCTCGAGCTCCCTCTTTTCACCCTAGAGGGTGTCCAACTCTTTCTCCAACTCTCAAGTTTGACGAACAAACTCAAAATCAGACTCTAGAAACTGGAGAACAGAAGCGTTGCGCAGAGCCCGCACCTAGGCATCTTGGAGGAGCTTGATTAAGTCCTGCTCGATTAGGAAGTCCTGGTTAGTCGGGGACAGAAGGGCAGTGTTAATGATCAACCTAAGATCGACCCCCTGCCCCAAACTGACCCTCCAGAAAATTGTAGAGGTGCACTTTCTAGGATTTCAGTCTCTCAGCCAGTAGTAAGATCGAGGGGAGTATCCTCAGTCATTGGTCTTTTCTCTCTTTGCTTCTGTCAGCTGTTCCCCTTCCTCTTCCGAGGCAGAAGAGGTTGAGCAGGTGATCCGAAATCCGCCTTCTAAATAGCAGGTTGAGGTAGAGGAACTGTGACCGTTGGCTGGGATCCAGACCCCTGGGCCCTAGCTTTTCTTTGAGCCAATTGTAAGATGAGTGCTTCAAGCCCACCAGAAGGCGCCATGTTTTCTGCAAATAAGAAATAGATATGTTATAACACTTGGAAAAAATTATAAAATATCAGTCAATCAAATATATTTTAGATGAGATACCTAAGAACGGCCTTATTCAGTCGCATGACTCATCTAGGACATTTTTACAGTAGATGACCCTACCTTTATCAGCCTACTTAACTAGAAAGTTGAGGAAGTTGACTTCATTTTTTGACAGGCCGGACATCAGAGTCTCTATTTCTTCTAAATCCCACATTGCTTAGGTCTAGTATAAATACATTATCGGTTCACTATCTGAGGTAACCAAAATAGGTGTTAACCCTAGAGCTCTTTCAATTCAAAAGAAATCCTTCTTAAAGTTCTTGAAGGACTCTTGCTATGGTTTGAATACTTTCTGCCCTGCTTGCACTCGTAAAGTAACCTACCCTTTTTGAAAATTGTTCCCGGATGGTGAAAATCGGGTGAAGAGAAAGAAGAACAACTTCACGAAGTACGACCATCCGAAGATCTTGCAGATGAATTCAAAGGTTCAGATAAAACCCTAAGCATTTAGATGTAGCTAGGTTGGAGCCACACGCAAGTGGTTGATGACTCTGATCTCAAACTCAGAGAATGAAATTTAGACCCTGATACGGGTGAACAATACATTGTACATGTATATAAAGTGGTCATCCTCTGTTCTCATTAAGCAGACTCTCTCCTGATCAAACAGAGCTTAGATAACATACTCTTTGTCCCTTAATCTATCCTCTATTAAGTGAAGGTATTCTTATTTGGCATGGACATCTTCTAAGCTCTCTATATGCTTGAGGGAGTACCCCAAGACTTCTCGGCCAACCCATTGGTATAGACCGACATTGTCTAGGAAAATGTACTCCCTTGGTTCTAAAACAGTCGCTCTCCGACGTGCTATATCCGAATTGGTAGCGTTACCTATAGAGGTCACACTCATGTTAGAATCAGAAGAAGATTCACTAAGATTTTCTAACTCTATCATAAGCGCGGAGAGCTGAAGTGTTGGCCTTTTTTCGTAAGTTCTATTGCACAATTTGTCCTCTGTAATGCCTCTAGGATATCCATCGCAGTTATCAGCCTTAGACCTCTATCAGAGTCTCCACTATAAGAAGAATGTCTACGTCGCGCCTGAGACGACAGAGCATTTAGAATTTCTACATAACTATTCTTTTCATCACTGTTTTATGACATTTTCACCCTCTCCATGGTGTTTTCAGAGGGAAAAAAGAATTGAAAAAGAGAATACATTGAAAATGATATTTGAAGAAGGCTTGAAAATAGTCAAAAACCACCACGAACCACCGCTTTTGCTCGTCGAAAATCACCTAAGGTCCCCAGAGAAGGAGGCAGAAATGCGAAGAAGAGAGAAGAGTGAAGGGAAAAACCCTCACTCCCTATTTATAGGCGACAAAAAACCTCCCTCAACAACTGCTAAAAGGAAGGGTAAAATTGGAAGTTCACATTAAATTTAAAATCGTGATAGTATGAAACCCAAACAGTAGCTTCCAATATCCTTTGACCATGTGGCGTACTATACCTGGCAAAGCAATTGAAAGAACAATGCTTAGAGTTGAAGCGCCGCATGATGTTGTACTGGAATTTATAAACCAAATCATGAACTTGTATTATGACATTATGATAAATCATAATATGGATCTCAGTTCGAGATCAAATTATTTTCAAATTGGATGGGTCCCACAAACTAAATCAGTATAAGGGTAACTTACTATGAATCTCGAATGACAGTGTATTGACTTTAGGCAGAGTGATCCATTCTGGATCTTGGCCTTATTCTTTAACACTGAGGGCATTCTGTTATATATCATGGACCTCAATTCTTTTGTAAAAACATCGCGAGATCTAGCATTTATATTATGACTTGGGATCCCTTTGTCCCACATGTGTCGTTTGCTCTTGTTGAATTCAAATATCTTGACACTCAGTTGTCACATCTAAGTGTCAAGCTGTGGGTAGCTATTCTTGACCGGATCTTGGGTTAGCGATTTAGGAGAAAACTGGTCCGCTAAAATTTGGTCATAGATGTTTATGAGCGTTATTAAATAAGTAAATCTACTATTTATGAGGAGTAAATCTCTCACAAGATTTCTCATAGATAAAGAAATTAATTATATCCCTCATAAATAGAGGAGACAATTATAAGAGATAACAATCTCATTAGATTTTAATCTTAATTAACAGCATTTAATGTAGATTTAATTATGATTCTTATCCACTAAGACGTTCCTATAAATACCACACAAGATAGTAAAGATAAATAATCTAATTCTAAAAAATACACACTTTGTACACGGTTTAACTTGAGTATCCAAGTATTTTTTTTAAGTATTCATCCTCTCACACCACCGTCACAAATACTATGCATTGAAGAAAATTATCTTTATCAATCTTATTCAAGTATTCATCTGAATCTCATTCAAAACAATTAGAAAAAAAACAAAAGAGCAAAAAATGTGTCTTTTTGGTGTATACTAAAAATATGATTTTGTACCTAACATTGGATCAACCGAAGTCATTAAAATAACACGGGATAATCCATGACATCACTTATGGAGTGTATATTTATTTATTTGGTTATGAAAAGGTTGTAATTCTAAGTACAAAATAATTGGAAAGATATGAAAAAGAAACAAACCCTGTTGGTTAGACGGTATGCGTTTCTTGTTGAAGTTGTGCTCTTTTTTTATTATTATTTTTTAAAAGTTAATACCGTGGGTCTCTATAAACTGCTCATTAAACCAGCGGTCTTAAAACCTGCATGGTTTTTGTTTTTCTTCTGTTTTCTCCATTTCATAGTCTTTTTGTGTAATTTTTCCTTCTCCTACATTGACAAATTGAACAATGTGAAATGCTAGTTAAATTTGTGTGTGTGTATATATATATATTATCTGCAGCTTATGCCAATTAAGCTTCAAATATGACCCTTCCTATTGAATCAAGCTTCGATATCCAAAATTGGTTGCAGCTCACACACATTGACTAATTGAGGGTGGTCAACAGTATCTCAATTGTTTGTACCAAATGTCATTTATTTTCTGGACACATCTTTGTCTTCCTTCGTACAGAAAAAAAGTTTAATTCTTCAGATGACCATTAATGATAGGCTTGAGACAAGGCACGAAGGTCAACTGTCACATATAATGATTCTTAAATAGTGTGTATTTTGGCATTGACTTGTACGATAACTGAGGATGAGTTTATTTTAAAATGAGTTTATTTTATATATATATATATATATATATATATATATATATATATATAATTTTATATCTCGTAACTTATTAAATTATCTAAGTATAAATATATTTTTATTTATATATTTTAGAGACATTTATTTTAAAGAAATTATCTCTGAAGACTCAATCCAATTTTTGTTCTATCTTAGCTATAAAAAAAAATCAAATTAAGTTTCAAGGTTAAATTAATGAGTTTTTTTTTTTAAAAGTAATTACACTTTAAAAATTTGACGATGTTCAAACGAAAGTAAACGTCTTTGAAGGGAACCCAAGGTGGTAGAAAGTATGACTGACACCAAACAAATATTCATAAATTTGTGTCTGAAGTTTTACAAATCCTTCAGAGAAATTGGTAGATATGTCGGCCATGGAAACTACAAGAACGTTTGCTAGTTAGGTGTGACTAATATGAATTGGCTGAAAATACAGTTACAGTTATTGATTGCTTCAACAATTCGTAAAAATCTAACCGACACACATTTTGAGCCAAATTCGGAAGGAATACACTTATAAAAGTGAACCTTCGGATTTCTCAGTAGGGGATAAATTTTAAATTTGAATTCGACAGAGAAAATTTTTATGTATAAAACAGGTTATCTTTTATTAGAATAATATGATAGAAAATGATAAAAGATGTTAATTATGATGTAACTTAGTAAGAAAATAACTAAGTTATGAATTGACATAATAAAAACTGATAAGAGAACATTATTTGACAAGAATGACTAAAAGTTATGTAGAATGATGTATAAAGTTGTCAAAAGAAATAAAAGAATGAAAGTGTCAAGTTATGATTTGATAGAGTATTGACAAGATGATGTGATTCGACAAGCAAATTATTAGAAAGTAAATTCTGACAAAAACAAGTTATATAAAGTTGTCAAAGATGCTTGAAGATCAGCAGAAATGGCTAAGTGATTGAATTGCTCTTTAACTTGCCAAGAAAGAGGCAGAAGATGTTGTCAAGTATTCAGAAGAGTTAAAGTCTTTATTTTGAAGTCAAATTAGGCAATTATATCTAAATATTTTAGTTTAGACATAATATAATTGTTACAGACGTAGTTTAGGAATAAAAATAACTGTCACTTACGTGTCAAGTTTTAGAGTGGTCAGTTATTTTTATAATTTACTTATAAATATTAGGATTTACGATGTACAAAGAGTTAGATATTTGATTAAAATCTTAAACATCTCACTCAGGCAGATATAAAGATTCACATCAAGTATGCCTTCCATTCTTTACTTTCAATGCAATTTACATTCAATCCTTTTACATTTTTGCACTTGTTCTTCAATTTCTTTTACTTTTCTTGCACTTTAAATTCACGTTCTTTACTATTCTGCACATTTAAACTTTCTGCACTTTATCTTCCTTACACTTTACTATTCTGCGCATTTAAACTTTTTACACTTTATCTTCCTTGCACTTTACATATTCTGCACTTTACATACTTTTCTTTATTTTTACGTACTCACATTCTTGTTTCATAACTTTTGTTTGACAAATCTCTGTCATACTCCGTAAAATTGAATTTGTCATATTTGCACTGTCAAATAAATAAATTTTTTGAAACTTTGATACGAGATTACCGCGTAACTTGAAACCTACATTCACCTGATATTTTATTATTTGTTTGTTGGATTTGATCTTGACAAAAAAAAAACCATAAACACCAAGTTAATGTACTTGTTCTACACATTTTATATATCCTCTATATTTGCTAGATACATGCTGTTTTATAATGTTAATTTTTGTAAATTGTCAACATAAAATTAGCATAATTGTTACAGGATGTGGAGGTTGAGCAATTTGAATCACTCAGAAAAATTTGAGTGTGATCTAGTTATTATTCAGGATTTACTGAAAAAAAGAGCGACAAGTATGTACATATCATTATTCTTACCTTTTCATATTGCCATGTAATCTTTAAATTTGATGATTGACTTTTTTTTCTTTGATACATTGAAAGTCCTTACTAGAATTTAAACTTACAAAGTTGCAATCTTTTATTCATTCTCCTTTAATATAATAGACGGAATCAATTCAAAGTTATACTAGACACGGCATATGCTAGA
The DNA here is from genome assembly GCA_029884605.1 of Ormosia emarginata. Classification (NCBI taxonomy): domain Eukaryota; kingdom Viridiplantae; phylum Streptophyta; class Magnoliopsida; order Fabales; family Fabaceae; genus Ormosia; species Ormosia emarginata. The sequence goes on along the minus strand of JAQQTP010000066.1, from coordinate 9,864,547 downwards.
AGAATTAAAATTATGATTTTATTAACAAGTATCTTGTTAAGAATATTAAAATAAAAAATTTTAAATAAAAATAATTTTTTTAAAAAATTTAATATATTAAATATTTTATTTTTATTTAACTTTTTTATTTTAGTATTTTTAATAAATAACCTTGTAAAATCCTTAAAATTATTATTTAAAATTAATGATAAAGATTTTTTAAAATTTGTATTTATTATATTTTAAAAATATGCTAGAATAATTAGGCCAAACGTACTTCAGTCGCAAACAAATACTTATGAAGCACGTACATACAAATTATGAGGCATTTTTACGTGTCGAATACGTATTTGTATTAGACATATAGAGATACTTGTATGACATGCGTGTTCTGCGTGTCTGAATGTGTCTGATTAAAAAGATTATTTTTTTTATATTGGACACGTTTCAGACACACTCGACTATTTCTTAGACCCACTCAGACACTTGTCAGACACGACTAGGACATAACTTGAACACGACTCATTAATATTTTTTTAAAAAAATAGCTTTCATGACTAACGTTCAATTAGTAAACCCGTAACCCATTCAAGCTCAATCACATGACTGAAATCCCAAGTCACAATTTTCATATACTAATATTTTTAAGTTTTATCTTTTCACACGTCAATATTAGATTTTTAAGTTTTATCTTTTCACACACCACTATTTTCATTTGCTTCTTCTACCTCTGCTATTACAAAGTCGTCCACTTCGTCATTATCGTGAAGAACTACCTCACACAAATATTCTCTCTAGTTATTTTTTTATGCACATGATTAATTCTGTTAAGAGAAGTTAGTTTAAGAGATTTTTTAGAATATGTTAATAAAAATTATGTTTCATATTTTTTAGAAGGGATTTACTATATAACAAATATCGACAGCATATATATATATTAAAATATTATAAATATTTAAACTTATAAAAATAATATTTATAAATTATAAATTTTTTTCTTAAATTTTAAAATTATATATATATATATGTCATATCTATATCTTATAATTTTTAAATTTAATATATTTTTATATTCATATTTGTGTCTTATTCCATATTTGTGTATGTATTTCATTGACAAAATTAATACAAAAATAAATACTCAGCATAGATATTTCCTGTTTTCGAGAACCCAACTTGCAACTTTGCTCCTTGAACTTTGTGCTTATCCATGCCACTGCATTGCTTTCTGCGGCAGCCACGACTTTGTTGAAGACATTTTGTCTTTGCACCTGTTAACAGGGAAAATGCGTTCTTATCCAGTTCCAATTATTGTGTGTTCTTATCAAGGTGTTGACATTCAATATTGGATATTTTTAAGGAAACTTATTATTAAAATTAAAATAAAAAAATTTAGATAAAAAATATATTTAAATTTTAATATATTAAAATTTTAAAAAGATTTTTTTATTTTAATTTTTTTATTTTAATATCTTTATTAAACGTCTTTAACAAAATCTTTGAATATTTTATTAAACGTAAAACTTTTTACAGTGACAAGCAACACGACAAAAACGTGATGTAACAATTAAATAGAGGACAAAATTTAAGTTTATTTTTTTATATTTATTATATTTATTTTATTAATTAAATTATGATATATATATATAATTTATATTTATAAATATTTTTTTCTTACTTTTTTTAAAAAAATTATACATATATTATAATTTAATTAATAAAATAAATATAATAAATATAAAAAACAAACCTAAATTTTGTCGAACTCGTCAGTCAAGCTAAGACTACTAATTAAATTAGTATTACCTATTAACTATTTACTATCAATGTCTAGGTGCAGAACATTTGACCTTTCATTACGGTATGAATCAATATAAAATCTGGTTAAGTACAATGGTCAATCATTTTTTGCGGATTAGTTTATCAAAAGGATAATTATATTTTCGTAAATATTTTTTTAATAAAATTTTAATATGTAATAAAAAATATTAAATAAAAAAATAAATATATTTAATGTTTTGAGAATATAAAAAATATTTAATATTTTTATATTTAATAAATAAGAAGATTATTAATAATAGTGTAAGAAAATTTAAATTTATTTTTTACAAAGTATTCAAACTTCAAAATTGTTATTATATTAATATTTAATATGTATCATATCTTATATTTCTTTGATATTATTAGATATTTTTAATTTATATTTTTTAAATTTTTATGTTAATATAAATAAAATATTATAATAATTAAATAAATAATAATATTTTATTATTTTTAAAATAATTAATTTGATTTATAAAATATTAATATTTTTATTCTAATTTAAAATTTATATTTTTTTATTAAAATTATATTTTGACCATATTATATCATATCATTTTTAGAATTTATGGTATCCGCATATTAACGTCCTGTCATATCTCTATATTCATGCTTTATAGGGTAATACAGCTGGAAGCTTAAGAACTCCTTGACTGAGACTCGGTTATTTGTCTTCTTATCCCTATTTCATTGAACCAGTGCTGTGACACTTATGGCCCTAACTCAATTTTGGGATTTCTGACATCATTGACTTGCTTTATTTTAATCGGAAACGTATGCAGAAAAATAAAAACCGCCTACCCTTACTACGGTATGAAAGCTGAATATTATTTATTTTGTTGATTGAAGCTGATGTTATTTTTATATCATTATTATTATAGCTAATTCTATAAAGTTAACTGTAGGAATCAATTCTATCGCATTTAGATAATACGAGTAATGAAATAGGAAAAAATTTAATTGATAAAAAAATATTTATTTATAACAATATAAAAAAATTCTATTTAATTTATTTTTTCATATAATATTGGTTACTTTTACTGATATAAAATTTATTTGTTCAAATTTGTTCATACGAATAATTTAGAATTTCTATAATTAATTATGTTCGTAGCATTTGCTTAGGTATTTATCCAATTCTCTTTGTAAGATATTAATGTAATATATCAATTATATGTTAATATATTTTATTGTAATAATCCATTTTTTAGGTTGGTTATGTTTTAAAGTTGAAAATAAAATATGCTCCATTTGTTTTATATTATCTATCGTTTAAGGTTTTTACACAAGAAATAAAAAATTAAAAATGTATTAAATATTCTTAATTTTAAGAAAATATAACTATATTTGATTAAATTATCATCTCACTTCATTAATGCTTTCTCATTCCATTCAGTGGAGATACTTAAAGATAAAAATAAAAAAAAAAAAAAAGTACACAATTTCCTTAAACTTTGATCCTTTTACAAATTACAATCACAAATTTTAAATTTTTTTTAATTAATCTTTAAATTTTAATTAATGTCACAACAAATCTTTATGTTTAATTTAGATTTATTAATTCACTAACATTAAAATTATATGAAATTATTTTATTTATATTTATATTAATTAAGAATTATTTATTAATTAATTTATTAAAATTTAATTTCAAATATATTTTATTCTTTGTTTTATTTATTTTGTAAGAAAAAAAATATATTTAAAATTAAATTTTAATAAATTAATTAATAAATAATTCTTAATTAATATAAATATAAATAAAATGATACCATATAATATTATTGTTAGTGAATTAATGGATCTAAATTAAACATAAAAATATATTGAGACATTAATTAAAGTTTAGAGACTAATTAGAAATGTTTTAAAATTTGTGGTAATGATTTATAAAAGAGTCAAAGTTCAAGAGAATTGCATACTCTTTTCTTAAGATAAAATTGAAAAAAAGTAATTAATACCTTCTATATTTTTTAAAGCGATTGATAAAATAAAACAATTATTTTTTCTTTAAAACAACAAATATTATGATTCAAATGGAGTAATGAGGCCTCTAAAATTAATGTAATGATTAATAGTATTTTTTTATTTTAGAGGATTTTGAATGATATTATTTCGCTACAATTGTTGATCACTTTATTAACTAACTGTTATTTTACTGCTTTGTGAAATTTACATTTTTAACATGCTAACTACATTTTTTATTATAAAATTCTAATATATTTTTATTATTATATTGATAATGACTCTATAACACATTTAATATATATGTACTAAATATCACCACAACTAATATATAATTTTTTAATAAACAAATGGTAAATATTTAATTAAATTATTTTTTCATTATGCATAAAAAATATATATATATATGCTGTGCAACGTACGGATAAAAATATTAGTAATTATATAAAGTTGAATAATATGATCTATCATCTGAATCAAAGCAATTACAGCACACATAGATTCGTAGAAAACTAAAATCTATATTTTATAGGTTGATATTTTCCCTTCAAAATACCTATAGATGGATCAAATTTGTAACTTCCGATTTGTTTCCTTCCATTCAGGGGAAGTGTTCTATTCATACTTCATAATCATATATTGTGAATCAATATCAATCATCAATTAATATCAATATAATGGGTGCGTTTTGATAAACTTATAAAAAAGTGATTTTAAGATAGTAAAAAAGAAGTGATTTTTTTTTTAAATATTTTTATGAAAAGTAAAAATTATTTTGTATTTGGATACAATTTAAAAAGTACTTTTTACTTTAAAAATAAATTTAAATTGTTTGGATGGTAACAATATAAAAATACTTTTTTCTTATAAAATTACAATAAAGGACATAAAAATCACTTTTTAAGAAATATATTTAGATAAAAAAGTACATTTTATACATATTAAAAATTCTAAAATAAATTCACGATTATTATATATTTTATTTTTTTTATTTAGAACAACTCAATTAAATAATATATTATTCAATAAAAAATAACTTTAAATTCAACAATATATATAAAAATGAATAAGATAGATGGACATGTTTGCTCAAATTACAATACTCCTAACTAAAATAACAAAGTATAAAGTATATTCTTCACTAACTTTTTTGGTTGGGACTTGGTGAAAATAACCAGCATGTGTTGTTTACAAATAGAAGGAATAACATATTTAGCATGTATAACGTATTATCATTTCGTGTATGTATAAATTATTAACAAAGTTAATTTATTTTATTATATTTTAAATTAATATAAGAATGAATGATGAAAAAGAAAAAGATTAGTCATTTTTAAATTATCCTATACTATTTATGTTAAATAAAATAAAGAAAGAAAGCATATCAATGCTAAATTCAAAATCATTTATTATAAAATTATGTTAACATCAAACTATGTAAGAAATAAATATCAAAAGTATCTAAAAAATGAATACACAAATCAAACTAATTATGCCTTCATCATGATAATTGATCTCTAATAGCATTTCTTCTTTCTTTCATGAATCTGATATATGCTTGTGTTGGCTCTTGTCAATCACCATGCATGATCATCTTCATCATCATTCTCATCTTCGTCAGATACATGAAAGAAAGAAAAAATGCTATTAGAGAAGAGCCAATCATCATGATCATCTTCATCATCATTCTCATCATTGAAATTTCACTGTTTTACAAATCACTAATATTCTCAAAGTCTTAAAGAATAACTAAATCACCACAATTCACTCTTCTAATGTAATTGTGAAGAGCAAAGCATGCCCATATAATGGGAATATGAGTTTCAAGCTTGAAGTTGGTTATGCTTTATAATATTTTCCACCTTTCTTTACAAACACCAAAAGTTCTTTCGATAACACTTCTCAAACTAGAGTGATAAAAATTAAATACTTCATCTTTTGATCTAAAAATGCACAACAACAACAACAACTAGAGTCAAGGCACAACTAGAGGCCCAATTTATATGCCTGCATATACATAATCTGATTTATGAAAGTTAAAAGCCATTCTCATGTCATTTAAAAACATGTTTAGCTTTAGGTCATATTTGCTATTTTTAATTTACTTCCATTTTAAAAGCATGTAATTTGATGACAGATCACACTTGTGAAAGATTTGTTCTGGTTTGATGCATAATGTTAGAGATTTTTTAAAAAAATTATGGGCCTGCAGCTAATAAATTTCAGGCTGAATGAGATTTTAGAGATGAAAATAATTCCTAGGTGAGCACCTAATAGCTTAAGCTCTTAGGCAGAATGAGCTCTCAACAGAAAGTAAGTTGTTTTATATATAAAAATTTCATGAAAAGAGAAAAGAATTAATTACAAACATGAATGATGCGATATCCTCCTCAAAAAAGAAAAGGAAACATGGAAATATACAATAATAATTGAATCAAAAGAGCAAGAACAACTCAAAAAAAGAGGAAAGTCCAATATTTTGAAGGGTAACTTTAGTCATTTTTGAGATTTACTAAGGATAATCTTTTAAACAAAAAATTATAAATCTATCTCTGCTTTGTTTTGTTTTGTTTTTTTGCATTTTCCCTCTCTTTTATCACACGACCTTTTGTCTGCATTTTCTCATAACCAGCTCATCCTACCTGATGAGAAAAAGTAGAAAATTTGATTATTTTTGGATTTATACTTATATCAATAATCTTAAACAAATAGTTTAAAATATTTAAAAGTGCTTGTTTTGTTAAAAAAAAAGTATTTTTTTGTTGTAAAATAAGCACAAACAAACGACCCCAATATATAAAAAGAGAGTCATCATTTATAAAATTCTATTAAGTGATAACTCTATTTTTTGACATCTATATTTGAATAAAATCATGACAAATGGCGTGTTAATTGGGTGACATGAGTCCTGTTCAATGTTTAAGGAAATAATTTCAAATTTTAAAATTATATTAAACTCATATTTATGACTCATTGAATTATCACCATTAAAATAATAATTTTTATGATTAATGTTGAATTATATCCTGAGATGCTTTAGACAAATGGAATTAAATTTTTAAATAAAAAATGCAATAGAACAATTGGAATTAGTGATGCTTATGAAAGTTGTTGGGGCTTAGAATCTGTAGGTCGGCGCCTTTGGTGTCTCATCTTTTCTTTACAAACGATAGTATCATATTCTCGAAGGCATCTATGGAGGACTCTAGAGTGGTGAAGGAGATACTAGAACTTTATGGGTGTGCCTCAGGTCAATACATTAATTTTGATAAATCTGTAGTTTTATTTAATTTAAGTGTCTATTTAGTTTTTGAAATTGAGTATGAAATTAAAGTTTAGAATTAGAATTAGATCTTTTAATACAAATTTTTATGTTTGAAATACCATTTAGAATTGGAATTATAATTTTATAAATCAATTCTATAGAATTAAAAAGCAACTAAATTAATCTGTTTTCAATTCTTAGTTTATACTTTAAGAATTATCAATTTCATAACTTAAAAGTTAAACTCTCTCTCTCTCTCCCTTTCTCTCTACATTTATTTATGAACAATCATATTTATTGTGATTCTATATTTATATAAAAAAATATCTTTATATTTATATAAAAATTATTATAATAGCTAATTTTTTTCTTAAAAAAATTCATAAAAAAAATCTTTATGAAAAAAAATATGAATATTATATTATAAAATTATTATTGTATGAATATTTTTATTAATTTTAATTTTATAAATAATTTTTTATTATTTTAAATTATATCTTTAAATAATAAAATTATAAAATAAATTTATAATTACAATTTCTTATTCTAATTCTTTAACAACTTTAAATATAAAATTTAAGATTTTGAATCAATTCTAATTAAAAGAATTGAAATTAAAATTAAAATTTTATATTTCAATTCTAATTTCGTTATCCAAACGGACCTAAATGTTTAAAGAGAGAAGAAATATGACATTATGAATTTGCTGAATATTTGAAGTGTTGCTTTTAATGAAAAGTATTTGAGACTCCCTTCAATGGTTGGAAGGTCCACGAATCATACCTTTTAATTGCTAAAGGACAGAGTTTGGAAAATAATTCAGGGATGGAAGGAAGAACTTCTCTCATTTCAACTTATTTTTTGTATTTGGAATGAATGAAAAAATAATTTTATTTGATTTGAATTAATTTGATTTAAAAATTAAATTTTGAGTTTAAAACTTTTTAAAAAAAAATAGGATTTGAATTGATTTAAAAATAAAATTTTGTATTTAGAATTCATTAAAATGAGAATTGATTTGATTTGATTTTATTATTTTATATTTTAACATTTATGATAAGTTGTTAAAAGTAATTAGTAAAGGTAAAATAAGTTATTTATTTCAAATCAAATTAAATTTTAATAAATTCTATCAAAATTGATGAAATTTTTAAAATAAAGATAATGAAATTTATGAGATTTTAGAAATTAAATCATTTATTATTTTTAAACATTTCAAACACAAAATTTAATTAAATTTGATTTATAAATTAAATTATTTTTATTTTTTTATATTCTATATACACTCTATGAGTGCTTTAAGATTTCTTTATCTCTATGTTATGATCTTGATCAACTTATGAGTAAGTTTTGGTGGGCTGACCAAACGGATGTGAGGAAAATACATTGGCTTAGTTGGGAGATGATGTGTTGGCCGAGAGGGTGTGGAGGATTAGGGTATAAGGATATCATGAAGAACAATTCAACTGAGGAAATGCAATTCCTTTCCATGCTATATAGTATGAAATCTGGTATGAGAAGAATCTTAGATGGCAAGGAAAATCTCCTAGGGGCGCTGGTTTGGTGGCTCGTACGGCAAGTGCAAATGTGGTTTCCTTTAATCGAGCTCATGAGGAGGATATGGTCGGATTAAGGGTTCGTTTGGATTAGTGGTATTGAGTGGAATATAATAGAGATATGTTGCATTATTTGGTTATGTTAAAAAAGAATGGAATGAAATGGGAGTTGATGGGATAGATTTCATCTCATCCCATTAGAAACCATCAATTTTCTTCTCCCTTAATTTGAGGGGTATGAGATAGAATCATCTTTTTTAATATGAATATTATTTTATCTCACCAAAAATCATTTACTTCTCAAATAATAGAATGGTAACTCTATTCCATTTCATCATAAAATATCCAAACAATGAAATGATACTTTTTTTTCATTCTATCTCATCTCATTCTATTTTATTTCATCACTTACTAAATATCCAAACATAGTCTAAGGGAACTACAAAACATACCAGATAAATGGAAAAGGCCTCCACCCAACATGTTTAAGGTTAATGTGGATGTTGCGGTGTTTGAGGAATCGGTTTCGTATGGACTAGGTGTAATTTTCCGAGATTGGAATGGGTCTTTTGTGGCACCTAAATCATGTCTCAGAACTGGTGTTGTTTCAACCAACATTGTTGAAGCCATTGCAGCTAGAGAAGGCTTGGTTTTCGCTTGGGAGTTGGGTTGCAAACGTGTAGTCTTGGAAGGTGATGCACAAGCAATCATAAGGAGTATTAAGGAAGATGCGGATGTGTTGTCGTACACAGGAAGTATTTTACACAGGACATATGGTGTTATGCTAGCTAGTTCAATGCTTTTGTTTGTATGTATGTGCCACGTTCCTGCAATGAGGTTGTAGATTCCCTAGCCAATTTTGCTAAAAATCATGGATCATGTCCATGGCTAAGGGATCCTCCTCCTTGTATTGACTCTTTATTACTCTCTGAGCTTGATGCATAATGAAATTCACATTTTAGATTAAAAAAAAAAGATTATGAAAGTTGTTTAATATTTAAGGAAATAATTTTAAATTTCAAAATTTTATTAAACTCATATTTATGATTAATTGAATTATCATCATTAAAATAATTTTATAATTAATGTTGAATTATAGTCTAAAATGCTCTTGACTAATGGACATTAAATTTTCAGTTCAAAAACGCAATAGCGCAATTGGAATTAGTGATGATTATGAATACATATCAAATTTATGCGAATTCAACCAATATGAAATTTAAAATTAGTGTGGTCGTTAGATATATTTTTTTATTAATTGGTTGTCATATTTTATTATTTTAAATTCCAATCACGTCAAGTGAATCAATGGTCATTGCTTTTCACATTTCATTAATTTATTATAATTATGTTATATTTGCATATTCTATATGTTAGCTTCAAAGCCCTTTTGTATTAATTTTTCTATAATGGTTTTGATGCTGACAAATTATATTAAAAATCTTGAATTATTGTTTTAATATTCTTGAGCGGATTAATGTACTTCTGTAAAATTTTCTTGGAATTGTTGATATACAAGACTTGAAAATCATTTATAAACAAGATCTCTAGATGGCTGGAACTTTTAGATAAAAAGTTCAAGGAAGACTTGAGAAAGTTTTTTAATAATGTGAGAAAGTTCTCTGCTAACATGAGAAAGTTCTTGGACAATGTGAGAAAGTTTCAGAAGAACTTGAAAAAGTTGATCCATGAGAATGTCCTGAGAACATTCACATCAAGATGTGTGAAAAACAAAGAAATATCCCAAAATATGTTTGAAGAATGAAAGATGTTAGAAGATCATAATTTCTCACTTACAATGTCAAGCTCATATCAACAAAGTGGGAACAAATCTATTTGAACTTGAGAAAGTTAGTTGAGAACAGTCATGAAGAACCTTTCTCAAAGTCTCTAAAGAACAAATATGGAAACCAAAGCTAATAAGATGATCGGAATGGATTTTTAATCAAGCTACCAAATGAGAAAATTAAAGCTCAAAATGATTAGCATCAAATGAGTAGCATCATAGTAGAATTTTTGATCAAGTACTTACAAGCTGAGAAAGTTCGAATACAAGATGAGTTTGTTTGAAGCTTTTTTCAACAAGATTATAAACCTAAAAGAGACAAGATGTGCAAAGTCACACTTTAAAGAAATCAAGTTAAAAAAGGATAAGCATGAAAGATTCCAACAAAGCAAAGTCAAAGTTGAGCGTAGCAGAAGTTGAGAAAGTTTGAGCTAATAAAGTTCGGGATGAGAAAGTTCAAGTTAAGAAAGTTCAGTGTCAGCAACCTTCTCACCTATACTAGAAAAGGACAAACACATGCAAGAAAGTGCTGCAACGACTAGTTTCTACATGGATTCACATGAGACTTGTTTCTAATGGCTAGAAACACATTCTTAAGTATAAATACGACCTACCTATGAAAATTAACAAGAGTTTTGCATGGATTAACATCAAATTAAGGTAGAAAGTCATATTTGAGTTCATACTCGATTTTATGCTCTCTTTGAAAGAAGACATTTGTTCTACATCTTAGAAGCTAATGGTTACTGAGCTTAAAAGTGAAACACACTCATTGAGTGATTAGAGAGCCTACTCATGAAGACTTAAAGGTTAGAAGCTCGGGCCTCAATAGCATAATGAACACATAGTTGAACATTCTCATCTCTACCTACTTGTTCCTCACTCTGTTAAATCCTTAGTAGATGTACTGTGAGCTCTACTAAACTGTGTTGATCCACTCCTTGAGTGATTTTGAGAACTACCCAGTGATTTTAAACACCTAAATCATTGTATTAATCCTTGAGTGTTGGAAGTGAGCTTGTGAATTGTACAAGTCACCTGAAGCCTTTGTGTTGTTGAGCTTGAAGAGGCTGTGTTAAAAAATACTTATATTAAAGCATGGAGAGACTTGATTGACAAAGAATACTCTTATTGAGCTTGAAGAGGCTTGGTTGACAAATAATACCCGTGATAGTGAAAAATCCTAGTGGTTACTAGGTACTGAACGTAGTCCCGTGTGACTTTTGGGGTAAACCAGTATAAGTATTAATGTTAATAAGCTTTTCTTCTCTTCATCTTTTTTAATTTAATCTTTATATAGTATTTCAAAAGTTTTTCAATAAGTGTAAAATCATAAAGTTAAGATAAAATGAGTTACAACATATGATAAGTCAGTTGGTTGAAAGTTCAAGAGTTTTAAGAAGGTTTAACTTGTTATTTTGAAAGTTACTCTTGACAAATAATCTGAAACGTTACAAGTTGAATATTTTGAAAAAATTAGTTTGATATTTATAAGTTTATCTGTTAAGTTGCACTGATTTTAAAAAAGAAATTTAATAACTGCAAATTGTTTTTTACTAAACACTATTGTTGAAGAGAAGTGTTACTCATTTATATTAGTGTAAGAAAGTTCTTTTAAATTCAAACATTTGAACATTCTCATAACTTTTTTCGCCCAAACTATTCATATATTCTGAACCTTCTCATTAACCTACTGTTTTAAAATGGAACCTTCTCACTTACAAGTCTGAACCATATAAAAAAGTTGTGAGAATGTTGATATTTTTTTTTAAAAAAAAGAATACAATTCAACTCTCTTCTTACATTACTGCTAACTTTACTATAATATTTGCAATGCATACTATAATATTTCCAGGGATTAGAAAAGGAATTTCATCACAGTTGCTACTGCTACTAATTGCTGCAATAGTTTGTTGACTCTTTTAAATTTTTAAGACATTGTATATTCAATCTTAAACTAATATTGAAATACATCTGGTACACAAAATATTAATGTCCATAATATTTGCAATGCATATTCTATGGGCTAGCATATTCATTTTGCATACACAAATTCATATATGAACAAAAGAATTGTGTAAGGATCATCAATTATAATAGGGTAGAAAAATATATTCTGAATGGTCTACTAGTATTATTGATGACTGACAGAGAGACTACAGAGCATAGTACCCTTGTCCCTACTGTCACAGTATAAAGGAAACGAGATAAAAGAGGTACTAAGAAGGGGAGAATTACATCAGAGGAAAAGAGGAGTCAGAGGGGAGAGTACAAGAGAGTCATACGTTTTCCATACCTCTCACCACACTTAGTTTCCTAATTATACCTCATAATCATCATACATTTTGTTAGGCCTCCTTTCCCTGCTGTCTCTCCTGAGCTCCTTAATTTCTGGATCATGTGCCAAGTGTCCTTGGTTGCTAACCAATTTGGATTCCACCTCATGGTCAGTGTTTGTCGTATCTGTTAGCCTAACATTACTCCCCCCGTGGAAATCAACCTTGTCCTCAAGGTTGAGAGAAGGGTAGTCCTGTACTAAGGTGGACCAATCCTCCCAAGTTACTGCAGCTGTCGGAAAACCTTCCCATTGGACTAAAACTTGTAACATAGTTTGGTCATTGCGAATTAGTTGTCTAGTCTGGAGAATCTAAGATGGTTGTGGCAAGGGGCCTTGAGGTGCAGTCATCAAAGGCAAGGGAACATAAGGAACCGAGATGTCACCTTTATAAGGCTTCAAAACTGAAATATGAAACACTGGATGGATCCTAGCAGCTGGAGGTAATAGGAGTTTGTAAGCCACTTCCCCAAGTCTTTCCATAACTGGAAACGACCCAAAATACTGTAAGCCTAATTTTGTGTTTTTACGCAATGCAGTAGAGTGTTGGCGGTAAGGTTGCAGTTTGACCAAAACTATATCACCCACTTGAAGAACCAAAGGCCTTCTACCTTTATCCGCATATTTCTTCATGAATTGTTGAGCTTTGAGGAGGTTGGCCTTTAACTGTTGTAAAATGGAATCACGTTGTTGCAGCATATCCAGTAAATCGGGTGGGTTCGAAGCAGTAGGCGGATAATGAACCAAGCTAGGTGGGTCACGACCATAGACAGCCTTGAAAGGGGTCATTCCAATGCTACTGTGGTGGGCAGTATTGTACCAAAATTCTACCCAAGAGAGAAATTTTCCCCAAGATTTTGGATTATCGAATATGAAGCAACGTAGATATAATTCAAGACATTTGTTGAGGGCCTCTGATTACCCATCAATTTGGGGGTGATAGGCCGAGCTCATGGCCAATGTGGTGCCACTCAAATGAAATAAATGCTGCCAAAATTTGCTAGTAAACACCTTATCCCTATCTGACACAATACTCCTTGGAAAACCATGTAACTTGACCACCATTTTCATGAAAGTGTCAGCCACAGATAGACTAGAATAATTTGATTTTAAAGGAACAAAATGAGCATACTTGGACAGGCGATCAATGACCACAAGGATAACTGTGCAACCATTGTAAGGAGGTAGATCGGTAATAAAATCCATAGCTACATCTTCCCAAATCTGTTGAGGAGCTGGAAGGGGCTGTAACAAGCCTGTAGGGAGCAAGGTAGCTGATTTAGCTTGTTGACATGTCAGGTAGCTTGACACAAAGGAAGTGATGTCCTTAGACATCGTAGGCCAGAAAAATTAGGCTGCAATACGGGCCTTGGTACGAGCTAGACCAGAATGACCTCCAATCGGAGAGGAGTGGAACTCGGTGAAAATCAAGTTTATCAATTCCTGTTGCCAAGGAACTACCAACCTTCCTTTCCAATACAACATGTTATTAGAAATTGTGTAATGCGGATCTTAGGAATTACCCTGCAAGCATTGTTGTCCAATGTCCTCCAACAATGGGTCAGCTACTATAGTCAAATGAATGAGAGGCAATAATTGATTTTGGGGTTGTGAAAGTGCCATAAAAAAGGACCTGGAAAGTGCATCAGCCGCAAAATTTTTCGTGCTTGGTTTATATTCAATGGAGAAATCATAGCCCTACAATTTATGGAGCCAAGCCTGCTGTTTTGGGGTTTGAATGGTTTGCTCAGTCAATGATTTAAGGCTTTGTTGATCAGTTTTAATAATAAATTTGCTGCCCAATAAATAATGGCGAAACTTTGCGACTGCCTCCGTAATAGCATAAAATTCACGCACGTATGCCGATCGCTTCTGCATTCTGGGATTTAGTTTCTTTGAGAAGTAGGCGATTGGATGCCTTGCTTGGCTAAGGACTGCCCCAATGCTGATGCCCTATGCATCGGTTTCTAGCACAAAAGGTTTGGAAAAGTTTGGGAGAGCCAAAACCGGAGCATTAGTAATGGCTTTCTTGAGATTGTTAAAAGCCATAGTAGCTTGTTCATTCCAAAGAAAAGCATCCTTCTTGAGTAACTTAGTTAAAGGCAAGGCAATGGAAGCATAACCTTTAATGAAACGCCTATAATAACCTGTCAAACCTAGAAAACTACGGAGTTGCTTGAGGGATTGAGGCTCTGGCCATTCTAAAACTGCTTGCACCTTAGAGCAATCCATCTCAACACCCTTACCCGACACAGTGTGCCCAAATAATCAACTTTTGTCAATCCAAAACAACATTTAGCTAAATTGGAAAATAAGCTATGATGTTGTAGAATCTGTAACACCTCCTCCAAGTGTAATAAGTGTGTGGACCAAGAAGGGCTATATACCAAAATATAATCAAAAAACACCAAAATTGACTTGCATAGTAGCTGCTGAAAAATGTTGTTCATGAGACTCTGAAAGGTGGCAAGGGCGTTAGTGAGACCGAATGGCATAACCAACCACTCATAAAGTCCTTGATGAGTGTGGAAAGCAGTTTTGTGGTGGTCCTCAGGTTGGAGTAAGATTTGGTGGTACCCCGAACGCAGATCCAATTTAGAAAAATAATTGGCTCCATGAAGCTCATCTAACAGTTCATCTACTGTAGGAATGGGAAAACTATCTCGTACAGTGATTGCATTGAGAGCCTGATAATCTGTACAAAAACGCCATGTGCCATCCTTTTTCTTTACCAACAAAATCGGAGAAGAGAAAGGGCTAGTGCTGGGAACAATAATACCCTCGGTTAACATCTGTTGAACCATTTTTTCAATTTGGTCCTTTTGACTATGGGGGTACCGATAGGGTTTGACCTTAACTGGGTTGCTGCCCTCCAATAAAGGAATAGAATGATCTTGGGCTCTGATTGGGGGTAGTTCGAAAGGCTTGGCAAAAATGTGATGATACCTAAGTAATAGAGCTTGTAAATCAAGTGGCAAATGTGTTGGAATTTCCACTTTTGTGGGATGTGCGTCTGAAACTTGTTGAAGTTGGAGAGTGAAACAAGCAACAATGGAATGGGTGGAATTGAGGCAGCGAATGTGATGGAATTGGGCCTGGTTGGGCAGAGTAGGTGAAGCAGCATGAAGTGTTACAAAATTATTACCCAGATAAAATTTAATCGTGAGAGCACTGTAATTCGCAATATGAGGGCCCAAAGTGGCCAACCAGGCAGCCCCTAAAACCAAATCAACACCGGCTATCGGAAGCAAATACACCGGTAATTGCAACAGGTGACCTTGAACCACAACCTGTAAATTTCGAACATATCCTTTAGCCTTCAAAGTACTGTCATTTCCAACCAGAACCTGGAAAGTGGTAGCTGGTTCCATAGGAAGTTTAAGGAAATGAGCTAAACGTGGTTGTAAGAAATTGTCTGAGCTTCCACTGTCTAAAAAGATTTGCAATTCATGGCCATTTACCGACCCAGTGAATCGCAAGGTCCCCAAACCGCTGGAACCTTTAAGGGCGTTAAAAGATAGGTGGTGTTCAGGGTCAGGGTTCGTGTCGGTGGGTTTAGGGTCATCAAGGGGGTCAGGCTCAGGGTTCGGAGAGTCGTCCTCTTCACCAAGAAGGAGCAAGTATTGTCTGTTAGGACAGCGGTGGCTAGGTGAGAATTTGTCATCACAATAGTAACACAGACCCTTCTCTCGTCGGAGCTGCATCTCCGCCTGAGAGAGATTATCTTGATCTGGGCGGCTTTGGGTTAGGAAAACATGGTTTTGGGTGGAGGAGTTGGCAGTAATGGGGGTAAGGTTGATGGGTTGGTATAATTGGGCCTATAGGGTGGGTTGGGGCGTGAAGTAGAGGCTGTAAAGGAGGGTTTGGGTCGAGGTATGTACTTTTCTTCAAAAATTTTTGCAACGGAGACTGCCTTAGGAATGGAGAATGGGCTCTGGACGAGAACATCCCGTTTAATATCAGGTTTGAGCCCACTAATAAAGCAGTCCAGCATCGCGTCGAAGCTTATACCCTGAACCCGATTTGCTAGAGCCGTGAACTCTGTGTAATACTTACCGACGAAGGCAGATTGGGTGAGCTTGAACAATGTCGTGTGAGGGCAATCAAATGGCGAAGGACCAAATTCAGCTTCCACAGCACGGGTGAATCCAAGCCAAGATTGGAAGGGGTGGGTGCAGTTAAGCATTTGAAACCAGGGCACCACCTCTTTTTCCAAATGGATTGCAGCAATGGTGAGGCGTTGTTCATCCGGGCTGTTATAGTATTCGAAGAAGTGTTCTGCTTTAAAGATCCATTGCAAGACATCGGTTCCATCAAAACGAGGGAAATCAAGCTTGATGTTGCGAACTTGGAATGGTTGGGAGGCGGGGGGGGTTAAAGTTTGACCCACCGGATGGCGACGACTGTCTGAGAGAGCCAATGGTTTCCTCCAGCCTATCAAGTCAGTGAAGGTCCTCAGTTCTCTGTTGGGTATATTCGTTATGTCTGAGCTCCATTAAATCAAGGACCTTTTTCAAGTCTACTTGCACATCCTTAAGACGCGTGGCGTCAACCATGGTGGGGACTCAACGAGAGCACTAATGTAAGGATCAGTAATTATAATAGGGTAGAAAAATATATTCTGAATGGTCCACTAGTATTATTGATGACTGACAGAGAGACTACAGAGCATAGTACCCTTGTCCCTACTGTCACAGTATAAAGGAAACAAGATAAAAAAGGTACTAAGAAGGGGAGAATTACATCAGAGGAAAAGGGGAGTCGGAAGGGAGAGTACAAGAGAGTCATACATTTTCTATACCTCTCACCACACTTATTTTCCTAATTATACCTCATAATCATCATACATTCTGTTAGGCCTCCTTTTCCTGCTATCTCTTCTGAGCTCCTTAATTTCTGGATCATGTGCCAAGTGTCCTTGGTTGCTAACCAATTTGGATTCTACCTCATGGTTAGTGTTTGTCGTATCTGTTAACCTAACAAATTGCATACACAAATATTATGAATAGTTTGGCCAACTATCAATCAATATCAATATTCAATATAATATATAAAAATAAAAGAGTATCTATTGTTGCTCTTTTCTATTTATTGTCATTCATATTATATTAACTTTTTATTAAATAATTTAATTTGAGCCATTAAATCATATCAAAATTAAATATTAATTAATAAAAAGCTAATATGATGAGAATGACAATAGACGAAAGTGACAATAAATATTTATTAAAATTAGAATCAAATTTAAATTTGAATTTCGTTATTATTATCTTATTAATAAAAAATGTAAATGATTTAACGACTCCTTTCCTATTATTATCAAATGTTATCTCTAGATTATGTGGTTGTTATTGAATACCTTTTGTTAAAACTATTTTTTTTTTGTATTATTGAACATGCTGCATACATGGTTGTTACTAAACAATTTTTTTTTTTGAAAAAAATATGGCTTGAACATCTTCTAATTTTGATATTTACTTTAATGTTATCAATCATACTTCTGATCCATTTGGTGATCATTTTCAAATATCAGTAATTTTTAAATATATACTCAATCTAAAAAATTATAATATATTTGAGAGAGGTTTCTGTTTAGACATTTGATTATATCTTGAAAGATTAATTTCTCAACTATTGAATGAGAGATATTCTAAAAAATCAAAAAATCTAAAAAAATTATGATTAAATACTTATTCATTTATATTCTCAAAATTAATTTAAATTAGTAACAATTTTTTCACCAATACGTGGAGTTTGAAAATATGATGACAGAAAAATATTTTATTTATATTCACTCAATAAATTCCAAAGATTAGCAAATATTAACTAGCAGCTAAAGTCAAGGGAGTTACTGGTGGCCTAATGTTCAAAGCACTATTTCAATAATATGTGAAATTTTAAAAATAATATTTTTTTATATAAACTAAATATTTGACCCTTAAAAAAGATAAAATAAATATTTAAACTCAACGTAAAATTTTACTTTGTTCGTAATCACCTATAAAAATAGTATAAATGTATTTTCTTATGATAATAAAAAAATATTATATATTATTTCAAATAATTTTTTTTTTATAATTCAGTGCATCGAGCATGAGTGTTATTCTAATAATATATAAAAATTCAGTCGTTTTCAAAAAACTCAAAAAAAAGAAAAGGAAGTGTTAGAGATTTTTTTTCATCCTAAGAATAATATCTTTTTTTTTATTTCCCTTAAACTAAGACGTTCAATGAAGTTTTTTTTTAAAAAAAAAAATCAACACACTTCCAAATATTGCCTGTATGATTCTTCCTAAATCCATTGAATGATATCATTTCAGCTAACCACTATAAAGAAAGCAAAATCACTAACGTTTAGGGATGACCAACCTTTCCAAAAAGTACCTTTTTGTGGTAAACATTAATTAATTCTTGACGAATGGATGATTTAAAAAAAAAAACAAAAATTAGGAGATAATGATGAACCTATGAAATTAAGAAGGGTAAAAGCTGGTGCCCCTTCCTGCAACCAAAGAACAATTTCTATTCTCGGCACCACAATCACCCCTGATGCATCACTTGGTCCATAAGCCAAGCACACTTATCCAATTCAAGTTATTGTACCTTCTACTAAATTAATACTTCGATGACATTATTTTTTCGACAACGCTGTTCATAAAAAATATTTTAATTTTTTTAATTTATTTATAAATTTATTTTGTATTTTATAAAATTCTATAGTTATATATAATTTAATTTGATATTTTTGTATAAAATTTATTATATAAATACGATATGTACAATTTAAGTATATGAATAATATTATTTTTATTTTCTACTTTAATTTATGAATTACAAAGCCTAATAATATTATAACCACATAAAAAAATAGTATATAATTAATCCAGTTTTACTATTCAATGTCGACAACCAAAGTTAGATCCCTAGGCAGAGATTTTAAAGTTTGACAATTTCTAGTTTAGTGGTCAACGGCAAGAGAATGAAATATATATATATATATATACACAACGGATCACCTTCTGTCATTAAGGTATAATCGTTATATTGTGGAAAAATAAGGTTGCTTACTGAACAAGCAAAAATATGTCACAAGGGCAACCCAAGACAAACAATCTTAGCTTTCCTTCTCACCACAACTCTTCTCTTTTCTTCCTCTTGTCTCTCATCTGTTTGTGTGTATATTTTGAGTTCAGAGCCAGACTGGAGCTGAAGCACCTGATCCTAGGACTTGAATGCGCCAAATTCTTAGTTGCACGTATGCCCTTTATTGCCTTTCAAGATTTTCTGAGCTTTATAGTCCCAAAAGCTACTCTGATTACAGTAGGAACAGAATTCAAGAAAGATTCTGAGCTAAAATAATGTTTGTCATTAAACTGTAATAACATTTTTTTTTTTTGCCTTAACTCTTGGCAGATATTGGCCCTTGAAATTTGTTGAAGATATATTTTGAATTTCCCTTTGGAAGTTTGAGTATAACTTTTTTTTGAGGTTATCATAGTCACCAAGGTAATATTAATATTAATATACTACCATGTTTAAATTTTCTTGAGAAGTTGCTTAGCTAGCTGAAGAAAGGAAATATAAATATGATTTTTTTTTTTTTTGGGTGATTTTCAGGTAAACTGCAAAGATGTGTAGTCCTGTTCTCAAGTACTCAGATGGGGAGCTAAGGAGAAACCAAGAAATGGATTCAAGTATTGGCCATCCACAACAACACTGTCACCAGCACAATTCTGAACTGTTGAGGTACCGTTCTGCTCCAAGCTCATTGCTGGCAAGCCTTGTTGACAACCACACTCACGGCTGTGTCAATGAGGAAGCTTTTAGAAGTGAGGATCATCAATGTTATCTTCCATCCACAAGTTCAGAAATGGAGACCATGTTGTCAAAGTTGATTTCATCCAACAATGGATGGAGCAATTCGGAACCTTTGCAAGAGTTTGGAGGCAAGACTGCGAAGCAGGAAGCAGGGGAATCTGTTCCACCACAACAGAATGGTTACTCTTATGGGTCTCCTCAGTTAATTTACCAATCTCAGCAAATTCAAGGTTTGCCAAATTGTTCTTCAAGTGCTACTGGCAATGCTTTTGATGGCTCTTTCGGTTTAGTGAACTCCATGACTTCAGAGAATTCCACTCAATCTAAAATGGGTGTCAGGAATTGCACCAGTCTCATTAGGCAAAAGAGCTCCCCTGCTGGATTTTTCTCCAATGAAAATGGTATGTATTTTCTCTTACTTGCTAGATATTATATAGATTTTTCCTTTTATGTGAGTTTTCTTTCTAATTCCTATGGTTATTAATGTTTTCTCATATAAGTGAAAGAGATATATATGGTATGGGCGTATGGCTTAAAATTGAAACATTTTTCTTGTATAAAATCACTCTCAAAACCAACACCAGATAAATGTTAAACTAATATTCAGAATTAACTACACCTTGCAAGTTATTTAACGTTAAATCAAATCAGATACCTCTTTTCTGGAGTATTGTTAATAGAATAAAGTAATTGGGAGTTACTTGTCCGGATTATGAGATGGTTGGTTCACATTTTTCTTGCAGAGAGTTGACTTCTTGAACAACTTCTATCAATAAATAAAATATCTTTGAATCAACAAATAAATAAATTAAATATCTTGCGAATTTTGGTGGAAAAAGAAGAGGGAAGAGGAGAATATCAGAAAGAATCAGAGAAAATAAAGCAGAAGAATTTGCTATAGAAGTACTAAAATTTGGGTCACAATGAGAATCCTTGAATTATATGTGTCATATAAATGTGTGCGCGCGCAACTGCCCATAATGATAAAGAAAAGTGCTATTAGCACATCAATATCACACACATCTCTCTGGTATCTGCCTATATAGCATAATCAGGTCTAGGTGTGCAAAAAACGAGGTGGACTTAGTTTTAATCAGATAGAGAAAACTATACAACTATGAGGCGATGTATGTGTAAATGTGAGTATGTAATATTGTTGAATGATAAAATGCCATTTGTTTTAGTGTTACAATATGAATACTTGTATTAATTGCAGGTCTTGCAGCATTGAGAGAGGTAGGAAGCTTTAGAGCCAGTGATGTCTCAAATGGACAGGCTACTGCATCAACTAGTAGGTTGCATGCTACTCTTACCTTCTCATCTAGGCCATCCTCTTGCTTGAAACGGATGCCACAGATCGCTGAAAATCGAAACGAAAGCCTAGAAGAAAATTGTGAACAAAGTAGTAACCTGGTAAATGACAATGGCAGCTCTAAATGTTGTGTGCCTAGCTTCCCCAGTGAATTCTGGGACAGTTCTGCATTTAATGCCCAAAAAACAGCAAGTGAAGATGAAATCATCTTTTCCACTTCAAATGCTTTGGAATCTCAGGTATAGCAAAAAGTTTGTGAATTTACTTTTTACCAATTGAACTTTTTTTCCATTGTTGATCACTGAAAATTGTTGTCATCAGGATACAGATTTTTGCTATCAAAATCTTGGTTTGGCTCACCATTTGAGTCTGCCTAGTTCTTCTACTAAGATGGCATCCATAGAGAAGTTTCTTCAAATTCAAGGACCTGTTCCTTGTAAAATTCGAGCCAAAAGAGGCTTTGCCACTCACCCAAGAAGCATTGCAGAGAGGGTAAAATTCTATCACTACTAACAATTATAAATCTATAGTCACTCCACCATACTAGTCACACTATGTGACTAAACTGTTTCATATATGTTATGTGATCTGCAAATTTCAGGTAAGAAGAACAAGGATTAGTGAAAGAATCAAGAAATTGCAAGGCCTTTTCCCAAAATCAGACAAGGTAATCTAAGTCTCTCAGAAGCACATCACATGTTGATTGAAACTTCATATGCACTTTGATAACTTGATGCTTCCCTCTTGGCAGCAAACAAGCACAGCAGATATGTTGGATTTGGCAGTTGAGTACATTAAAGACCTGCAGGAACAAGTTAAGGTACTAGAGAAGTATAAGTCTTCCCATAAATCCTGAAGAGAATAAACACATTAAACTCCACCTAAGTCTATATTGTCTAACTAAATTTCTCACTTTATGCAGATACTCACGGATAGTAGGGCAAAGTGCAAATGCACAAATAATTAGAACCAATACTCTTGACCTTCTGCCTGATTTATTTCCTTGTAGATAGCAAAAGGAAGGAGGATTTTTTTTTTCCTTTAATGAGTGTGCCAAAGTTGGCAATTGTAATATATAAAATATATTTGCCTAGTATGAGTTTAGGTCCAGGTGAATCTCTTTCCACTTTTGTTTTTCATTTTTCCTTGATTTTCTTTCCTTTTTAGCTTGATTTAAGGATCATAAAGTACTAGCATGTTTAGCAGGAGTCTTTGTTTGTAGCTCTTCATTTTACTTATAAGTTTGATTGCGACATAGCGTTACAGAGTAACTGATAAAAACTGTGACACAATGTTAAAAGACTGAATTCAATATGGAAATACCATTGAAACTAGTAACTAAGATCTGTGTCTGCGTTTCATAAATATGCAGCTTATTATTTTCTTGCAAATCTAAGGATGTGCTAAGGGGTGCAAGAAAGGGAATGGAGATGCCTTGACTCATAGGGTACCAAGTAAAGAATACTCACAGTTACAAATGTCTAAGATGCCTTTTCAATGAATGTTTTGACATACAGTTCAAATATTATACACAATTTATTGGACCTTTCTAACCGTACTTGCTATGATTCTTTTGCTCCAAACCCTGACTATTTTTCTGTCATGTCGAAAAACCCTTTTATCATATTTCAAAAACATTAATCCCATTCCAACCATCCATGATAAACAACCCTAATTATAAAACAACAGAGTATACGTACACCAATTCGTTTTATAGAAAGTTTGGAAGAATAACCATCTCAAGATAATTTCCTACTGGTTGAAACTAGTCCATTCAATTTTTTATTTTTTTTAAAGAAAAAGCTTTCTATTGCAGAATAAATTAAAATTTTGAACGATTATATGACGATTGTTAAAAGCGTTTTACTATTTCTATCATTCTATAATGATATTAAAAAAACAAAAGACAAAATTCTATTTAGGTCCCTATTTTAATTTAATTCCTCCGTAAGATAAACTTAAGACAAATTTTGGTATGAATTTTGACTGGTGAGAAACTGATTACAAAAATTGATTTGTAAACTAAATTTAAAGCTGTAAAATATTTTGAAAAGATCAAAATAGAGTTGACAAAGAAACACCGTTTTACAAATAATAATTAAAAAATAATATTTTTTATTGATAACTCTACTTATAGCAACATTTTGTGGCATACATGAAATTTATAGCATTTGTAAACTTGTCCCTTCTATTATCTCATGATCATCTTATTTTATGGGAAACAAAATGAAACTTAAAAGTACATGTGAACAATTTTCTTGTCTATTTTCGCAAGCATCAAATAATACGAATATAGAACATTGTTTACACAACTCTTATATTCTTATATCAAACAGTACATACACTATTTTTTACACTTCATCTAATACTATTCATTATACATACTTTTTCCTATTACTTTCTTTCACTTAATCACATTCCTTAAAAAGAATATAAATAATATATACACTATTAAAAGTAATGTATGACTATCTTTTTCCTTTACACAATGATCATCATCAAGAAGCAATACAATTTTTTTTTAACTTTTAATTGAGAAAATTTTATCTTCAATTAGTCATTATACAAGTAGTTGATTAACACATGCATCAAATTAAGATTTTCATATTAAATTTCAGTCCATTACCATAAATAAAAATTCAAACCAAAATTTCAAATATACCAAGTCTGTAATAATTAACATAAATACAGCCATAAAAAACAATTAAAGTGGAAATCAACATTTCCCCCAAAATCAAACACCTACATACACATGCCTTATCACCAATCTGGAATTCACCAGTATTTATAGAAAGAATTTTGAGATCGAGGATCACATTTGATTCATAGTTTAAGCATACACACAAATTAAGTACTTCAAAACATAATTACATATTCACATATTTCATACAAGGATATTGAGATAATTACATATTCACATATTGAATCTGGTACATACAATGATATTTAGAACTATATCTAAAAACAAGTAGGCCAGAAAATATTTGCAATAATCAAAATATTGCTATTTTTGCCCATAAAATTCAAATACAATGAAAGCTACTCTCATCAATTGAAACATGAAATGAAAAACATTTAATGGCCATAAGGGTATAGAGGATGCCACTTTAGGCAGCCCTCTCATTATTCCCTTCCTTTGAAGAAGTAACATAAATGCAATAAAAGAGGTAGAAAATCTTATAAATTCAACATTAAGTAATTCCCAGAAAGAATTACCCACCATTTTATTAATCATAATAGTGTCATACAAAAGCTGCAGCAAAAATTCCACAAGTTGTATTATGCAGTATGCATTGAATTTGCCTCAATTCAACTGGCACTTAAATTTGTTACAGATACAAGGATTCATGTTAAAATGCAAGTTATTACCCTATGATCCTCAAATATATAGTTTACTGGAAGATTATCAGTAATTGGCCAGATGAAAAAAATATTGCACTTATATCACAATCACCTGCATTCACTCTGGATTTTTAGTATCTATGAAACCTACTGGGAAGGGGCAGAAAAAACTAAAATTACTGCTAACCGCTATTCAACACTCTTCAAAAGCTGAGCAGTGTACCTGCTACCTGGTCGATCCAACAATCTCAAAAAAGAATTTCTGATCTAAAATAAATTTTCCATTGCCAACTAGCCAGAGCTTAGATGTTCAAAATTTTAAGCCCCAGCCTTTGGTTTTGATTTTTGTTTCTTAGCATCCAATGATGACAACCCCTTGCCCAATCCAACTGGAGCCTGTTCTTGCACAGGCATTGATTGGCCTTTTATGGCATCAGTTGGATCACTTGAAGAAAGGCCATTTGCTTCCTTCTATGCTCCATCTGCATCCCCATTGTCCACAGCATCTGGAGTCATACCTGAATTTATAATATTCAGAAGCTGGGTAAAGGGTGGCAAAGCTTGTACTGGTACACCATGTGGACGTACTAACAGGCCCCTTGCCGCAGCCTTCTTCCTGACTTCTGCAGCTGCACGTGCTGCCCTTTCATCAATTCCCCTTCCTCTCGAGAGAGACTCACCAATTATTGCAGCATTGAGGGATTTGTTTGCAGATGCACCTGTACTTCCAGATCCACCAGCAACTGCAGCAGCTTGGAATGCCTGTATCAAATCAGGATGGGCCTGCCATTATATAAAATCCCAATTTTCAGTAGAAATTACACCATCAGGGAATGACAAAAAGAGTATAATCAGATATCCTTCAGGAAACTAATCTGAGAACAAAGTGCAATCATCTCTAGCATGTTAGGAAGCTTCTATGGTCCTTTTTTCTTGAGGGAAATAAAAATTCTAAGATGGTACAAGCCAAGAGATTGTTACCAACCTCTTAAGTGTTAAGAGTAAAATGGACAAACATTGAACATTTTACAGGAAATCACCAAGTCAAACTAAATGACTAACCAAACAATAAAATACAATGAAATAGAAGAGAAAGTTTGACCACAAAGTCAACTTAACCTATTGAGTATCTCCACTTTTCACAGCTACTGTCATTATTCTCTCAGTACATAAGTATGAAGTATACTCAATATTAGCTACAGATACCGTCTGATAATATTGCAAGCTAAATTAAAGGAACATAAGGTACCTTCAAGATATCAATAGCCTTCTGAGCCGAAGCCGCATTCAAAGCTTGACCCTTTTGCTTTTGAGCATTCATCTGCCAAAACAAGTTGAGAAATGTAAATCATACACATAACTAAATTGAAAGAAGTTATTACTTAGCTTAAAAATGTTTTTGGCCCATGTAAATATACCACGTTTTGGTCCAGTCCCTCTTTAATTTCAGGATTGGTTTAGGTCCAAGTTTTTCTAAAATTGTGCCCTTTTAGTCCCTACCATTAACAGACCTCTGTTAAGTGATGACGTAGCGGACTACCAAATCACACTTGCCACGTGTCTTATATATCCCACGTGGCATGCCACATCCCCACCCTCCCCTCTTCTTCCTCTTCTTTCTCTCCCCTCTGCAATATCTCTACCCTCTTTTGCAATCACCCAAAACCCATGCCCATATACGTATCTACATCCTCCTCTGCAATAGAAAATTTCAACTTAACAGTGACCATTTAACATGAAAATCCTACAAGATCTCTCAGACTCATGCCACCCCACCCAAGCCTTTTATAGAAAAATGAAATCTTTGTATGCTTAAGATGGCAGAAACCAGAAAGTTTTGAAATTTAAGCTCAAAGTAAGTTGAAGAATCAGAATAAAGAAAACCCAGAACACAAACACCTTTTTTTTTTTCACTATTCTTTCTCCTTCCTCCTTCCTCTCCAAACAGAAAACCATAACACAACCCAAATTATCACTAAGCTTCAATCACAAATCCACATGCGGCAGTTCTGAGTTTGATGGCATGCGGCCAGAGCTCCATCGTCCTCCACGAGTTGTAGATCTGAGACTTTGATGGTGGGGTTCGATGGTGACGAGTTGCAGAGCTCTATCGTGCTTTGGTTGATGGTGGGGTTTGATGGTGACGAGCCACCACTCTGCAAGCAGTAGAGCTCCATCGTCCTCCACCCACGAGTTGCAGATATGGGAGTTAACAAGGTGGGGTTTGATGGTGTTGGCGGCACGTGGAGGTCGTGGGTCGTGGTGGAGGCAGATCATAGCAGTGACTGGCCGGTTGACGTGCTGGGTTGTGGTCGCGGCTATTTTGGTCCCTGCTCGTAGGTCACCAGCGGTGGGGTTGACAGTGGAAGCTGGGTTGTGGCAGCAGGGTTGATGGTGGAAGCTGGATTGTTTTTTTTTATTCTTTGTGCATTTGTGGCCTCTGCAACTAGAGAGAGAGAGGGAGGAGAGGAGAAGAAGATGAAGAGTGCTGGAAAATTTTGGAGGGGGTGAAGACATGGCTACCAGGCGGCTCCATGTGGATTATTAAGTACAGGTGGCAAGATTGATTTGGTGATCTATTAGCCACATCATCACTTAACAGAACCATCTTAACGGCAGAGACTAAAGGCACAAGTTTAGAAAAATTTGGACCTAAACAAATCCCGAAATTGAAGAGGGACTAAAACCAAAAAGTGGTATATTTATAGGGACCAAAAACATATTTAAGCCTTATTACTTTCATAGTCATTTACAATTCACAGGAAAAAAATGTCTGAAATCTAAAACACCTGCATTTGCTAATATGGAAATTGAAACTAGGTAATTCAACCTGCCAGCAAATGCCAAACTCTCACAAGATACGGGAATGCTGATCAATGAACATAATGACAAGTTTGCATTCATGAAAATAAATGCCTCAAGCTCTCTCTCACTCACACCCCAAAACACCCCATCTTCATCTCTTCCTCCTCCCTCCAGTGTTTCTACCTAGATTTTCTGTGAGATTATGCCTTAAAATTACTGCAATAATCTCTTAATTTCTCCCCATGTCTTTCTCAAGAAACACATTTGTAGGTAAGTACTGCCAGAAAAGTGATGCCATATGGGAATATATAATTCCATGAGCCAGGGGGGAACTATACAGATACCTGTAGCTCACGCATCTTAAATGTGTTCATCCAGTTCTGCGAGTCTCGTGTCCTTGAATCATCTTCACCAAGTTGTTTGACAAGAATATCGTACGTTTTCTTCTCATGCTGTCAACCACATGCCAAAATTAGTCAACCACCTACTGTTACTACTAGAAACCAACTTTGCCACTATACATACCTGGTGAGAGAGCTTGAAAGCACCCATACAATTAAATGCAATAGCAAGAGCATGATAACAAACAGCAGTTTGAATATGTTCCTCGCCAAGAAGCCTTTCATTCTTCTTTAAAGCTTCTTGCAGATAACGAAGAGCTGTATTCATCTTTCCTATATCCTGATACATCATTGCAACATTGATAAAAGTTGCTGCAACATCAGGATGATCTGGCCCTGATGACAAACTTAATAAGAGCAAAGCACGGGACATATGGTGAAGGGCAAGTTCTGTCTGGTTAAGTCCATGGTAGAACAGAGCCATATTGCCATAACTGCAACAACAATAATACAGATTACAGAATGTTCTAGAGCATACTATTTTATAACATATACCCAATGTTTTGAAAACTCAACCAGTCCATGAACTGATAAGGGGAGAGGTTCAAGGTTTGAGGTCCAACCAGGGTAGAAACTGGTTTTTGTACATACACGAAACATGTATATTCTATAAATATAAGACAATATGTAAAAAAATATAACATAAATATGCTAAGTATACAAGTAAAATCATAGACAAAAAAAAAATGAAATATATTGAAAATGATACAGTAAGCCAACACCTTATAGAAGTATACAACAGTGTCATAAAATGATAAAACAACTAACAATATTGAAAATCCGAGATCAAGAATGAAGTTAACAAAATGGTCTAGTCCGGTTTTCAAAACTATACATACATCTCTAATTTTCTATAACTTGGTATCCCAATTTTTACTTTTTCGGCCATTGTAACATTCCAATTTGACTTGGCATAAATACAATGATATGCAAATAGGAAAAAAAAAAAAGTAGATTACAGAACCCCAAGATATTATGGAGAAGAACCAAGAAGATCAATAGAACAGGGAATGCCTGTGAGCAGTGTCAGGATGATCTAGACCAAGACAACGTTCGTTTATAATTAGCTCCTTATGTTGCTGAATAATAGCCCCAGCCATGTCTCCAGCATGATACAAAACCATGGCAAGATACCTGAAATTCAATAATTTAAATTGAGATTAAATGCACAACATGCAAATACTTCAATAAAAATTTGATAAGCTAGTTTTTATAACAAAGGTCACAAAAGTTGGCTATAAATCTTCAGCTTTATAAGGTATAGCAACTGAAAATGATATATGAGAATTATTTCACATCCATTATCCCAGGTGGGCCAGGTCTAAAGCAGCAAGGCATGTGGAATTGGGGATCATGATTAAACTATGATTAAAGTAGAAGAGCTTTTAGGATCATGACAACATGATGGAAATAAATATTGACATACCGACAACAATTAGCAACCTCCCTATGCATGGGACCAGTAACCTGCAAACCCATTTAACAACAATTATTTTATGCACAAGAAACTCTTCCAAGAGAGATAAAACAATACCGAATTTCATACCTGTTGTAGAATTGAGAATGCCTCTGAAAATAAAGTGTAGGCTTCACTGAGCATGCCCTGCATCAAACAAAAAATTGAACATATTAACACATTTTGTCAGGAACACCCCCCCCCCAAAAAAAATGGCAACAACAACAACAATAAAGACTTTTCCCACTAAGTGAGGTCAACTATATGGATCAAATGACACTATTGTATTCTACCGTAAACCATGTATTCAGAAATGCCATTTAAAACTAAGTTATTTTTAATGGTTTTACCTATAATTTTTTTTTGTCTCCCTCTACCTCTAACTATTGGGCTATCCTCCAACTGATCTACTCTTCTTACTAAAACTTCTAATGGTCTTCTCCTCACATGGCCAAACCAACTAAGACAAGATTCTACCATCTTTTCTACAATAAGTGCAACCCCTACTTTCTCTCTAATGCATTCTATCGACGTTTGTTACCAAATCTGATTCTGTTAGAATAAATCTAAATCATTCAGATTTAGATAGATTGTTAGAATAAAATTTGATTTAATCAGATTTTAGATAGGAAATCTTTCTGTTTTTTATTTTATTCCTTGTATAATAGATTTGGTTATCTTTTCTCAACCAAATCTGTCTATAAGTATTCAGTTTATGATTCAATAAAATTATTGGAGAATAAAAGTACTCTCTTATCAAAAACCTATATGGTGTCAAAGCCTCCTGCTGCTTTGGACCATCTTCCGCAATGGTGAAAACAGCGATGACCGGTACAACACCTTCAACGACCTCCTCGGATTCATCAAGGAGTAACACGTTTGTTCAACCAGGGTCTTCATCATCCGTTGATGCCCTTTATCAGAACTCCAACCTGTCCGTTGATGCCCTTTATCAGAACTCCAACCTGCAACTTACAATCCATAAACTTAACGGAAAAAACTACCTTGAATGGGCTCAATCCGTGAAATTGATAATGAATGGTAAGGGGAAGTTAGGGCACCTGACTGGAGAAAAGGCGCAACCTGGACCAAGTGATCCTTCTCTGAAAAAATGGAGGTTCGAGAACTCTCTTATAATTGCTTGGCTGATTAATTCTATGGAGCCAACAATTGGGAAACCTCATCTATTCCTACTGATGGCAAAGGATGTATGGAAGGTTGTCCGTGATTGCTATTCTGACCTAGAAAACTCCCCTCAAATTTTTGACTTAAAGACTCGTCTCTGGCAATCCAAACAAGGTGATCAAGATGTTACCAGTTACTACAATGTGATGGTGACTCTTTGGCAAGAATTGGATCAGTGCTATGATGATGACTGGGAAAACCCCAATGACTCTGCTCGGTTCAAAAAAAGGGAGGAGAATGATCGGGTTTATATGTTCCTTGCTAGTCTGAATCAGAGTTTGAATGAAGTACGAGGTCGAATTCTAGGTCAAAAACCTCTTCCCTCCATTCGTGCAGTTTTCTCATAAATCAGACGAGAAGAATCTAGGAGAAGGATTATGATGCACAATCTTGAAATCCCCAAAATTCAGGAAATTGAAGGTTCAGCTTTTGTGATTAAAGGAGAGGATTCATAGGGCAAAATGAAACCATGGTGTGAACATTGCAGAAAACTGTGGCATACAAAGGAGACTTGTTGGAAACTCCATGGCAAACCACCAAACTGGAAGAAAAAATCCAGCAGAGAGACTCGTGCTTTTCAGACCATCTCTAAGGACATTCAGGAGCCCCAAATTAATTCTGAGGCATCTCCATTTACAAAGGAACAATTAGAACACCAGTAAAAATTGTTTTCTCCTAATATGTAAGTTAATCCATCTTGTTCTTTGGCACAAAAAGGTATCTATCTCACTGCTGCTCTTTTTAGTGCAAAACTGAATTCAAAAACTCCATGGATCATTGATTCTGGAGCAACTGATCATATGACAGACTGTTCCAAATTGTTTTCATCTCATAGTCCTTGTGCAAGAAATAGAAAAATCAAAATTGCAGATGGTTCTTTCTCTGCAATAGCCGGAATTGGCTCTGTTCCTCTTTCTCCTTCCTTAATTCTTCATGATGTTCTTCATGTTCCTAACTTGTCATGCAATCTATTGTCTATTAGTAAAATAACAGTTGATCTTAAATGTCGTGCTGTTTTTGATTCCTCATGTTGTAAATTTCAGGAATTGAATTTGGGGAGGACGATTGGCAGTGCTAGGGAAATTGATGGACTCTATATCTTTGAAGATGAACCTGACTTGAGTAGACAATCTCAATAACGTACCTGTTTCAATTCTGTTTCTATTTCTAGGGGTAGTGAAATAATGTTGTGGCATTATAGGTTAGGCCACCTAAGTTTTCTTTATTTAAAACACTTGTTTCCTGAATTTTTCAAGAATAAAATCCATCTTATTTTTCCTGCGACATTTGTCAATTGTCTAAACATCATCGCACTTCTTATCTCTCTCAACCTTATAAAGCATCCAGTCAGTTTACCATAATCCATAGTGATGTTTGGGGACCTAGTCGTGATCCTACACCTTCAGGTAAACGTTGGTTTGCCACGTTTATTGATATGATCATACTAGGCTGACTTGGGTGTACTTGATGAAGGAAAAATCTGAAGTGGAAATAATTTTCAAAAATTTTGTTAAGATGGTGGAAACACAATTTCAGGAAAAAATTAAAATTTTCAGGAGTGATAATGATAAAGAATACTTTAACCAACATTTGAGCCATTTTTTTCATGGAAACAAGAATTGTTCATCAGAGTTCTTGCACTAATACTCCTCAACAAAATGGAATGGCAGAGAGGAAAAATAAACACTTGTTAGAGGTAGCTCGAGCATTACTTTTTCAAAACAATGTACCTAAATATCTTTGGGGAGAGGTTGTCTTGACTGCAACATATTTGATTAATAGAATGCCTAGTAAGGTTTTAAATTTTAAAACCCCTTTTGATGTGTTTCTGCATGTTTTTCCAACAAATAGGCTTTCAACTTTTTTACCCCTAAAAATATTTGGGTGTACGGTTTTTGTCCATATCCATGACAACAATCACAGTAAACTTGACCCTCGAGCAAAGAAATGTGTTTTTATTGGGTATGCTCCCAATAAAAAAGGATACAAGTGTTTTGATCCCATCTCCAAAAAAACTTTTGTCACTATGGATGTCACCTTTTTTGAGTCAACACCTTATTTTACTACTCATCCTCAGGGGGGGAGGAAAAATGAAGATTCAACACTATTTTCAACTTAAAGAATCCACACCTCTTAATACAAATGAGTTAAGTTTTTTAAATAATGAAGACACAAGTGGTTTAGTGATGAGGCCCGTGAGCCCAATAATGGGGTGCAACCAGTTCAGCAGGTGGCCCATGAGATTAAGGGATTGACAGTATATTCCAAGAGGGGAAAAGGGGGAACATGTGGAGAAGGAATCAAGGGATAGTTAGTTATAATGATTGGGTAAGGTGTGGGGCCCAGGAGAGTAGTGGGGAAAAAGAAGAATCTGTTATAAGAAAGAGAGGAGGGGTAGGAAGAGGTAGAAAGCTTTATCGTCGAGTTATGGCTTAGGCTTGGGCAAAGATACAAAGGGATCCTTGATTTTCCTTTATGTCATTTTCCTTTTTCATTTCTGATTTCCATATACTTCATTCCATCTTATAGAGAGATAATTACAGAGTTCATTCAGTTTATTTGGAATACTGTTTGTCATTGTTATTATTCTTGGTTTGTTGTCTTTATCAATTGGTCCGACCTGCCGGATTCCTGAACGGAGAGAAAATGGAAACGAGGACACAAGCCCGCATGGACAGAATGGATCAGCGGTTAACGGCGGTGGAGGCGAAGCTATCTGAGCGTGCAACATCAATGGGTCTCATTACCCAGGGGCAGCATAAGATGAATCAAGAGCAGACAGAGCAAGCTGAGTTTCGGAAATACATCACGTGCTTAGTTCAGCGTTTGGAGAAAATACCGACCGACAACGACGAACATGCATCTACAGCGAAGACGACATCCCCGAACTGTGTAGGATTGACGGGACGACATGAGGGATCGAGGAAAGATGCCCTCACCATGTCAAATCTCGTCAGAACTCTCGATGATGTATTTTCAGCAGCAAAACAGGTCAAGTTGCCGGTGTTTGATGGCACAGATCCTCGAGGATGGTTGACGAGGGCGGAACTATATTTCCGAATCAATGAGACCCCGAAAGGTGCCAAGATACCGTTAGCACAGGTGAGTATGGAGGGAGTTGCTGTTCACTGGTGTTCGATCCTCCTGAAAGTGCATCTCGAGCTGAATTGGGTTAAGTTTAAGGAAGAATTGTTGGCACGATTTAGTGGTTTGGAGATCCAGAACCCGTATGAGGAGATGGCATCATTGTAGCAAAGGGGAACGGTGCAGGAATATATAGAGGAATTCGAGTATCTGACCGTGCTAGTTTCGCGGCAGCCAGAGCAACAGTATATGGGGTATTTTCTTAATGGGCTGAAGGAGGAGATTCGGAATTGGGTCAGGATCCATAACCCAGAAACATGCCTTCAAGCAATGAGGTTGGCTAGAAATGTGGAGATAGCCATGAAGAAAACCACAAGTCCTCAGTTCAGATTGGGTGGACAGAGAGGTTTCACTGGAAGGGAGGGAAATGTGTCATCCTATCATTCAAGGTCAAATTCACAACAGCAGGTATGGAATCGAGGTAACAGAGACGCCAGTTATTCGCCCAAAATGGATAGGAGGAAGGGAGGTAATTCAAATGGAGGTTCTGTGATTGAAACCCCTAAATATGTAAGATCGGGTGCACGAGGAGTGAAACACTAAACAACACAGGAATGGGAAGAAAGGAGAAGAAAAGGTTTATGCTTTCGATATGGGATGCCGTACAACCCTCTTCATAAATGTGTAGACCCGAAACTTAGAGTGATTCTGTTAGGGGAGGATGAGGAGGTTAATGAAGAAGGGAAAACATTGGTGGAGGAGGAAATCATACAAGAAATGGGTGAATTGCGGGAAGAAGCAGAGTGTAAAATGCCAGAATATTTTGGCATGAGTGAAGTTTTCCACTCCCAAGTGCAGCAAACAGGAGAGTTATCTTCTATGAAGATTGAGGGCAAGGTCATTGAAATTCCCATATTGATTCTAATAGATAGTGTGGCCACTCATAATTTCATCTCTCCAAAGTTAGCGAAATCCTTGGGCATAACTATTCACAGAACTTGTAGGATGAGGGTGAAGTTTGGTGATGGTTACCGCGTTCTGTCCCAGGGGGTTTGCAAACAGCTTAAGGTAGAGGTGGGAAATTATGACTGCTTGGTTGATGCTCATGTGCTGGACATTGGAGGATTAGATCTCATATTGGGAGTGGCGTGGCTGCGGATGTTGGGGGAGGTAACCACCAATTGGGACACTATGACCATGAAGTTCCAGAGAAAGGGGCGAGATGTGTTGTTGCAAGGAGCAGCCAAGGCAAATCAGGTTGTATCTTCTCTATACATTTGGGTAATCAGTTTTACCATGATACTAAGTGGACATGCCATGCAACTATGGACTGGAAGCCTCCCGTGCAAGGGGATCCAGAACTGAATCCGTTACAACAAGAGCAACTGTAGAAATTGTTGGAGAATTTTGCAGCAGTGTTTCAAGAATTCACAGGTCTCCCTCCGAAGCGACAATTTGATCATGCCATAAATTTGATTCCAAGACAGGGACCAGTTACAGTAAGGCCCTACCGATACCCCCATTTTCAAAAAAATGAGATTGAGAGACAAATCCAGGAGTTGCTCCAGATGGGCTTGATTAGGCCGAGTACCAGTGCTTATTCCAACCCAGTTTTATTAGTGAAAAAGAAGGATAATACTTGGCGCATGTGTGTTGATTTTCGGGCTCTCAATAAGGTGGCAGTTCCAGATAAGTTTCCAATTCCTGTTGTACAAGAATTGCTTGATGAATTACACGGGACGACCTATTTCACCAAGCTGGACTTGAAATCCGGGTACCATCAAATTCGTATGCGAGACGAGGATATCAAGAAAACAACATTCCGAACTCATAGTGGCCACTACGAGTACTTAGTGATGCCTTTCGGTCTCACCAATGCTCCCTCAACTTTCCAGGCCACCATGAATGAGGTACTTCGACCCCTACTGCGCATGTATGTGTTAGTTTTCTTTTATGATATTCTGGCATATAGTCAAGATTGGGACTCTCATTTGGCTCATTTAAAGACTGTCCTTGACGTGCTCAAGAGGAATCAGTTTTATGTTAATCAAAAGAAGTGCCATTTTACTAAGAGGGAGGTGGAATATTTTGGCCACATTATTTCTTATGCTGGAGTGTCTATGGACCCAACTAAGATAAAGGATGTACTTGAGTGGCCTACACCAACCAATGTCAAGGGGGTACGAGGTTTCTTAGGCCTCACAGGATATTACCGTAAGTTCATCAAAAGCTATGGTAAGGTGGCACAAACTCTAACAGCGTTGACAAAGAAGGAAGGGTTTAAATGGGGAAAAGAGGAGCAAGAGGCTTTTGACCATGTGAAACAGCTCATTACATCAGCTCCTGTCCTTACGCTACCAAATTTTTCTAAACTGTTTGAAGTGGAGTGTGATGCCTCTGGTATGCAGGAGAAGAGACCTATAGCTTATTTTAGCAAAGCTTTGACTGCAGTAAATCTGTCTAAATCGACTTATGAGAAGGAGATCATGGCTTTAGTGCTGGCCATCCAGCATTGGCGGCCTTATTTGTTGGGAAGACCTTTCGTGGTGTATTCGGATCACAGGAGCCTAAAATTTTTGCTGCAACAATGAATTACTACTGCAGATCAGCAGTGTTGGATTGCTAAACTCTTAGGGTATCAATTTGATGTAAAGTACAAACCAGGAAAAGAAAATACTGCGACTGACGCGTTGTCTAGAAGGGAAGAGGGTGTTGAGTTATCCATGATCAATTTTTTTCCTTTGTGGGTTGAGGGAAAGAATTTAACGGAGGTTATTGATGCTATTCAATCAGGTTCATCAGTTAAGGAGGGGTTCACGTATGTCCAAGGGGTCCTATTGTATAAGGGATGCTTGGTGATACCCGTGTCTTCTCCTTGGATTCCGAAACTGTTGAAGGAATTCCATAGTACCGCACAAGGAGGACACTCAGGTCACTATAGAACTTATAGGCGTTTGGCTGAAAATTTGTATTGGGTAAGGATGAAGAAGCATGTGCAGCAGTATGTCCAGAAGTGTGATGTTTGCCAACGTTACAAGTCCTCTACTTTATCCCCAATAGGTCTACTACAACCATTAGAGATCCCAGAAGTAGTATGGGCTGATGTGTCCATGGACTTCATCTCGGGGTTGCCCAAATCCAAGGGGTTCAAAGTAGTTCTGGTGGTAGTTGACCGCCTCTCCAAGTATGCCCATTTTGTTGCGTTAAAGCACCCATATACAGCTAAAGGGGTAGCAGAGTTGTTTGTGAAAGAGGTGGTGCGGCTACATGGCATTCCTAAATCAATTGTCAGTGACAGGGATCCTATTTTTATGAGTAATTTCTGGACTGAACTGTTTAGATTTTCAGGCACCAAACTCAAAATGAGTTCATCATACCACCCCTAAACGGATGGGCAAACAGAAGTTATTAATCATTGTTTGGAAACATATCTTCGGTGTTTTGCAGGGGAGCAACCGAAGGAGTGGTCTTTCTGGTTGCCTTGGACAGAATTATGTTACAATTCCACTTGGCATGTTTCTACAAATGCTACTCCCTTTGAAATTGTCTATGGGAGGAAACCACCCACCATCCTGAGTTTCATACCGGGGGAAATCAGGGTGGAGGCAGTTGCTCATGCTCTGATTGAGAAGGATGAAGCTTTGAGGCAACTAAGGTATTATCTGTCCAAAGCTCAACAAAACTTGAAAACAAGGGCTGACCAGCATAGGTGTGATATTAGTTTTCAAGTGGGGGACCAAGTTTATCTCAAACTGAGACCTCACAAACAGAAATCTCTGGCTCGGAGGATCAACCAGAAGCTTTCAGCTCGGTTTTATGGACCTTTTACAATGGTGAAGCAGGTATGTCTGGTGGCATATCAGCTAGCTTTGCCATCTTCTTCAAGAATTCATCTAGTATTTCATATTTCTCAATTGAAGAAGGCAGTAGGCGATCGGATTGTCGAGCCCTCTTTACCGGTGGAATTGGAGGGGGATTAGAGACTCTAGTGGAACTTGAAGCAATGTTAGCAACTCGATCTCAACTGCAGAATGATAACACCACAGTTCAACGGCTGATCAAATGGAAAGGGAGGGCAGTTGAGGAAGCTACGTGGGAGGACGAATTTGTGATTCGCAGTCAGTTTCCTTTGTTCAGTCTTGAGGACAAGACTATTTCTCAAGGAGTGGCGAGTGATGAGGCCTGTGAGCCCAATAATGGGGCGCAACCAGTTCAGCAGGTGGCCCATGAGATTAAGGGATTGAGAGTATATTCCAAGAGGGGAAAAGGGGGAACACGTGGAGAAGGAATCAGGGGATAGTTGGTTATAATGATTGGGTAAGGAGTGGGGCCCAGGAGAGTGGTGGGGAAAAAGAAGAATATGTTATAAGAAAGAGAGGAGGGGTAGGAAGAGGTAAAAAGTTTTATCGTTGAGTTACGGCTTAGGCTTGGGCAAGGATACAGAGGGATCCTTGATTTTCCTTTATGTCATTTTCCTTTTTCATTTCAGATTCCCATATACTTCACTCCATCTTATAGAGAGATAATTACAGAGTTCATTCAGTTTATTTGGAATACTGTTTGTCATTGTTATTATTCTTGGTTTGTTGTCTTTATCAATTAACTCTAATGCCGAGACATGAAAATTTGAATTTTGACCCCTATGAAACAGATGTAATTAAGACATGTACCACTGGCAGAGACTCCAGATTTTTTGACATTGTCTACTCAAGGAGGAAAACTACTCAAAGAAATGAGCCCCATGATCCTATGCACTGCCATGAGTTTTTGAACCCACCAGGTAATTTTTTTCCTGAGCCTGCACAAATTACTCAATCTATTTATGATCTTTTGAGTCATGAGTCT
The DNA here is from genome assembly GCA_029884605.1 of Ormosia emarginata. Lineage (NCBI taxonomy): Eukaryota > Viridiplantae > Streptophyta > Magnoliopsida > Fabales > Fabaceae > Ormosia > Ormosia emarginata. The sequence continues at coordinate 9,825,592 of JAQQTP010000066.1, read as the reverse complement.
AACACTACTGAGTCAAATGAATCTAATCTTCCCATTGCCATTCGAAAAGGTGTAAGGTCATGCACCTAACATCCACTGTCTAACTTTGTATCATATGAAAATTTGTCATGTATGGAGCTTTTACCTCACAATTGTCATGTATGGAGCTTTTACCTCACAATTGTCATGTATGGAGATTCCAAAAAATGTACAGGATGCTCTAGAGGTTCCCGAGTGGAAGGAGGCTGCCTTGGAAGAGATGAAAGCCCTTGAAAAAAATCAAACATGGGAATTGGTGGATCTACCAAGAGGAAAGACAACAGTAGGATGCAAATGGGTGTTTACCATTAAATATAAGTCAGATGGATCAGTTGATTAGTTAGAGACATTTGCACCTGTTGCTAGGGATGGCAACAGGGCGGGGCGGGGCGGGGTAGGGGCGGGTAGTAGCCCCGTCCCCCCCCCCCCGCCCCGCCGTCGCAGTACCGTTTATTATTCCCCTCATGGTAAATCAGGTACCGCGAATATCCGCGAGTACTAAATAAATTATAAATAAAATTAATAAATTAAAAATTAAAAAATTAAATTAAAAAAGTATAATATAATAATATTTTAATTTATATACTAAGATTTTTAATAATTTTATATAAAATATTTTCATTTTTTTTTTTGGTACCATGGTGCGGGGAAACTACCCCCCGCCCCGCCCCGCCCGCCCCCCCGTTTATTAAACGGGGATAACGTAAACGGATATTTATACCCGCGGGAGAAATTAAACGGATATTACCCGTCCCCGTTACGGATATTACCTGCGGGTACCCACCCCCGCGGGTAAAATTGCCATCCCTACCTGTTGCAAAGTTGAACACTATTAGAGTACTTCTATCTCTTGCCACAAACCTGGACTAGCCTCTACAACAACTGGATGTGAAGAATGCATTTTTAAATGATGATTTGGAGGAGGAAATGTATATGGATGTTCCCCCTAGCTTTGAAGGGAAGTTCAATCAGAAAGTATGTAAGCTGCAGAAAGCCCTTTATGGACTAAAACAATCACCAAGAGCTTGGTTCGAGAAATTCACTCAGTTTGTCAAGAATCAAGGTTATACACAGGGACAAGCAGATCATACTATGTTTGTCACTTGGCTGAGGGAAAAATTGTTGTACTAATTGTATATGTGGATGACATAATCCTCATTGGAGATGACTTGTCAGAAATGAATCGATCAAAAAATTCCCTCTCTGCAGCGTTTGATATAAAGGATTTAGGATCCTTAAGATACTTTCTTGGGATGGAGATTGCAAGACCAAGAAAGGGAATTGTTGTCTCTCAAAGGAAGTACGTCCTTGACCTTCTTACAGAAACTGGAATGAGTGGTTGTAGACCAGCAGATACTCCAATTGATCCTAACTGAAAGCTTGGAGATGACAAGAAGGGTGAACCTGTAGATACTTCTCGTTATCAAAGGCTTGTTGGCAAATTAATCTACTTATCACACACTCGACCAATACTGCTTTTGTTGTAAGCTTAGGAGGTCAGTTTATGCATTCACCTTATAAGGAACATCTTGAGGCGGTTTATCGGATCTTAAGATATTTGAAAAGTGCACTAGGTAAAGGCCTGTTTTCCAGAAGAACTACATTGCAGACTATTGAAACCTACACAGATGCTGATTGGGCCGGATCAATCACAGATAGGAGATCTACATCAGGGTATTGCACTTTTGTATGGGGAAACTTAGTCACATGGCAGAGTAAAAAACAAAATGTGGTTGCAAGGAGTAGTGCTTAAGCAAAATATAGAGCTATGGCTCAGGGGGTATGTGAAATGCTATGGTTGAAAAGGATTCTTGAAGAGTTGACAATGCCTATCAACCTACCAATGAAGCTATTCTGTGACAACAAGGCTGTCATAAGTATTGCTCAAAATCCAGTGCAGCATGATCGTACTAAACGTGGAAATTGATAGACACTTCGTCAAAGAAAAGATCGATGATGGAGCTCTCTGTATGCCATTTGTTCCAACTACACAGCAACTAGCAGATATCCTCACCAAAGGGCTATTCCGAACTAACTTTGAAAATCTTGTAAACAAGTTGGGCTTGATAGATATCTATGCACCAACTTGAGGGGGGGTGTCGAAGTTTGTTACCAAATCTGTTGAGATCTTAATGATCTGATTCAGATTTGATTATTAGGATTTGTTATCAAATCTGTTGAGATCTTAATGATCTGATTCAGATTTGATTATTAGGAGATTCTGTAAATCATTCAGATTTAGATAGGTAGTTAGAATAAAATCAGATTTACTCAGATTTTAGATAGGAAATCTTTCTGTTTTTTATTTTATTCCTTGTATAACAGATTTGGTTATCTTTTCTCAACCAAATCTGTCTATAAGTATTCAGTTTATGATTCAACAAAATTATTGGAGAATAAAAGTATTCTCTTATAAAAAACCTATACATTCATTCTTAATCTTATCTTGTTTTGTATGTCCCCTCATTCAATGCAACATCCTCATTTCTACAATACTGAGCTTATGCTCTTGTTGACTTTTTATTGTCTAACATTCAGTACCATACAGCATTGCAGATCTTATAATAATGAAAAAACAAAACAAAACAAAACAAAACAAGATAGCCATTCACCAAACCTCCACAATTTACAAATTTGTATTACAGTAATGAAGACATTTAAGAGAATGCCATCTTAGAAAGCACAGTTACTTTAATTCAGTAGGGGTGCAACCACAAGAAGATAGCCCAGTAGTATCAAAATATTTGGATTTTTGGTTAACCTTAACACAACTTCACCCAAAAATAAAATCACAGCTTTAACATCCAAAAAATGAATGCTACAGATACCAATAACTACGTAGTTTACAAACAGTATATAAATGTATTCATTTGTTGTTTTCTCATTACAAGGACAGTGCAGAGGTTTTAACCTATAGCCTTCCTACAAACTACCCAAACCCCTCACCACTAGCCCACTCCTTGTGGCTTAAAATGTATTCATTCTATACCTAAAAGCAATATAAAGCATGGCAAATACCTCAGCCAATTGAAGTTTTCCGGTTTCCACAAGCTCCTTGGCTTCTGAACAGGAAGGAACTGAATGCTTGACCACTGGACGGAGATCCAAGACATCTGATGTTTGAAAGGGTGTTGTAGAATTAAGATCATATTTACGAGCTGCAATGGTTATACCAACCTGAAAACCGAGCATTGTTTAAGTATGCTGAAACCCACTCAAATTTAACAGCATTAAAATTGAAGAGGGTAACGGCGAAATGGTAAAAAGACTAAACATCAAGATCCTTTCAAAATTATTCACTAGTATTACCATAACCTTACAATACATAATACAAATATTTACTGACAGCAAGTGCAAGCATGCATTATACAACACGTGCAAAGTGAGAAAGATAAAAAATAACTAAGGTATTATAAATTTAGAAAAATCAAAACTATTTTCATAAGATAAAAAGCAAAAGATAGTTGTAACATATCCCATCCTTCTTTTCTGACATGCATTAAGAAATACAAGGTTAAGATGAGAAATATTTTTCATTATATAAAGATCACCAAGTAAGCATAAATTGAGAGCAAATATTTAAAAAGAAAAGTACTTTTCAAAAGCTTCATGCTATCAGAAGTATTGAAAGATCAGAAAAGTCAGACCATGAAAAATCAGTAAAAGCTAAAACCACTAACAAATTCAAATATGAATCGAATAAACTGTAAATGATCTTATAATTACCTTCTGACAGAGATTACGTATAACAGAAATTTTCTTCACACGTGACCTTGCATCCTCTGGCAACTTAAACTGCAACAAATTGATTTGAAGTTCAAACGTACAGCAACAGAGTTACATAAACAAAGAAAGAAACACAGAATGAGCACAGATTGATGTTTAGATTCCATATATTAGAATGTAACAACATTTAATATAGAGACACTACGCAAACCCCACAAATGACAACTGCATAGCCACACCTCTCATTCAACTAAAAACAGTTAAAACAACAAAACGTACATACTTTCAGATGTACTTTAAGCAGATTGGTTGTGGAAACACCTAACCTCAGTAATATTACATTGTACCAGTTAAAAATATATATTCAGGTTATGCAATAGCTGGTACCTCATATTTGATCATTGCAAATTCTTGAATGTCTGACCAAAGAGCTTCAGAGCTCATATTTATATACAAAGGTTGACTCTTTCTTAAAGATGCCCTGCCTTTCCATCGTGCTTGCCCTTTGGAATGCTTTCCTGGAGACTGATGCCCTGCATGTTCCTGAAAATTAAAGAGCAAGGATTACAAACTAACTAACCGGAACTTTATAGCTTATAAAATTTGATAGGAAAATAAAAAGTGGTTTGTACAGTCCAAGGAGAGAAGGCAAAGTTCACAGATTAATTCAATGGATCATGGCACACAAGAACCAGCAAATTAGGAAATACTAATTGCAGTTATCTCGAAAGTCAACCATATTGGACATGCCTTTTTAGGAGTTCTGGACTGTGTACTATTAGAAATTACTTTTCCACCAGGAGCTTGACAATTTCCAAATAGGCAGTTCAAGAAATGAGATACTGCTGGTGCAAGATCATGATCCTCTGTCTCTCTCAACAAGTCCTGCAAATGGTACATGATTGGGCAAAAAAAGCCACTGAATATCAGAAGCACAATTTTAAATATCATTCATGTTATTGGTGTTAGTGGATTAAATGGAAAATGATTTTCAAAATATAGCTTAGCCTCTGTATGATCCAACATGTCAACATCAAACCAAGTTTACCACATTTCTCATGCTCAGATAATATCTTATATCAATGAAGTACGAGAACCCATTTATTAGTTAAAACATGATCAAGGGATATGCCCAGACACTCACGAGAAAAATGATGCAATTTAGAACAGGCAATCAAACTCTCAAGCACTCACAAAGTTAAACAAATACATGAACATATATCTGGATAAATTGGAAACCTCCCCCCTTCACTGATTCAAATGGATCAGACTGCTCATGTTCCAGCATGAATTACAAGATGAAAGAGCATTTTGTCAGACTTTTAAAAGATAAATACTAGTGGAAAAAAACAGAGATAAATGAAATGCTGAAGCTGAGATAGATTTTGTCACCTTGATAACATGCTTGGCAGATCTGACAACAATCTCATTATTACAGAGATCCCACAGATGTGGTAGATGTTTAGTCCCTCCAGCCACCTTTCACAGAAATAAGGGCATATCAGAAGCAATATAAGAATTATGAAAGGACAACTAAAGAAATGTCGAGCAAACCACCAAATAAAATAGCACCTAATTCACTTGACCATCTCCCAAAAGAAATTGTTACAGTAATATTGACCAAAATACACAGTGCTTACTTTGCCTATATATCGAACATTAATTCCATGAGCATGGAGTGCTTCTGTTAATGTATGGCCATCCATAGGCGAAACTTCAAGCGTGCAAAGGTCTTGTATAAACTTCGGAAGCACAACATCAGTAAGATATAGACCAACTTTTCTCACATTATCTTCATCAGCTGCTATTTCCTGGGAAATATTATCAAATACAGCAATATAAGAATATCATGAATGCTAAGGGCACACCATGATGTTTTCACGCAGATCATACACACAGACACCACAGGGAGATAAATGGGCAAACAAAACGTTAGATGACAGACACAGAGAGAGGAAAGATATATAGTTAGGGGTTCTACGGAAAAAAAAGGATATATAGTTAGGGGTAGATAAAGGCAAAATAATATTAAAAAAACCTCTGGACTCCCAGCCAGTTTGAATTCAGTGAAGACATTAGGATTAAAAACAATTTCCTCATAACCATCAGAGGCTTCAGCAGATGCAGAAGCAAGTTCTTTGACATCCTCAGTTTTCTCTTCCTTTGTTAAATCCTGCAGAAAGCAATTAAATCACATAACGACAGTTTATACGTGCTATAATGGAACTTAACCACCAAGAAAATATCCTTAATTCCCACGAGTCTTAAACTAATAACCAGTCAAATCATTTGACTTGATACTGAGTTCAAATACAGAAGACACAATATTCTTACCACCAATGTTTTTGGTTGTTCAACCAGAGAACTAATCAAGCATACAAAGCACAACCATTTTTTTTCAAATGCAAGGGGAGAGGGATCATATTGTTAAGATAGCCATTTAAAGAAAAATAAAAAAATAAAAAAGGAGAGCAAACAAGAATCCTCGAATTACTTCTGCTTTTCCATTCCAGCAGAAATCCTTAGAGCAAGAAATACAGTCCATCAGTCAATTGAATACTCATGTTATCAAGTATCTTTACTATCCTTTTAGTCCCACAGAATGCAGAAAGAGGAAGTGTATGACCACCATGCAGTAATGTTCAAACAAATGCACAAGCAACGAAGTAACTCTGGTAGTAGACGAAGTTGAAACAAGTAGTTTCTTTTCAGAATAGAGTTGGAGATGATATAAGTACAAGTCATAATACATGGATACCCTTAAAAACAAATTACATTTCATATCAAACTTATATAGAAAAGCAAAGTCAAGATTGTCCTTAAATGCAGGAAGGGGTGAAGAAAAGAATTTGTTTCAGAGAAACACAACTTAGTCAAGTACAAGCATATGTTACGCTGGTATAACACTTACCAGCTTGTCAGCATCAGTGGCATTTTGAGAGTCAGTGGCCAAGTTGTCTGCCCCTTGAGAATTCGACTCCTTAGATTTTGATGTATCTGCTACTTGGGCCTATTCACACAGTGCCAGCAGGGTGGGACTGAATATACAAAGGAAAGCCCAAATATTGTTAACATCAGAGTACTGTAGTTACCTGGCAAAAGGCAGTAATTAATTCTGGCCTTAAGATACAAAATCGAGAACCAGGTCCAGTATAGTTTGCATCCCGAGGAGTTACCCTCAACAAATCAAGAAGATAATGCCTGATTTGGTTGCAAAATGAGAAAAGCATCAGTGCACAGCAGTAGCACAATAGACAAAATATTACACAAATGCAATTTGTGATAAACTAAACTTGAACATTGTAACGGATAAAATATGCATGCCTAACTTCCAATCTATTAGTGTTCAATAACATTCTTCAACAATAAATGACATACAAAAAATAGCTAGAATGGAGTTAAAATGAATCAAATATATCAGCAATGTTAAAATCAAAATCTTTGGTGTAGTTCGAATCATGCCTATCCTATGATGCACTAGCAAATCTGCAGAGAGGAGGTCACCAACAAAGCACGCAGAATTTATAAAAATAACAAACTAACTCAAGAGTAACTACCGGTCATCACCACCAACAATGCCCTTGCATTCCACTGGTGCAGCTAATTTGAAAACATTTCCAGATCCATCAAGGACTGAGTGTTCCTTCAAATGAAGGCGTTTGGCAGCCTCTGACACCTAACATAAGAAAAGATTAGAAGAGATACGAAAAAAAGAAATCCATCTGATAGAGAACACAGGCAAAAAAGAAAGTATAGATATAAAACATACTTATTTTCCACTAACACAAAATTTTCTTATAAAATATAATGTCACCCAAAGAAAGCTGATGGTCACCCACAGAGTTTCAGTAATACTTAAAACTAAAATCTGACAGCCTCACTAAATTAAATTGAACTTCTGTCTCCTTCCTTACCCCGTTGAAGAATTATAGATTTAGGGTTAGAGAAGAACAAAAAGAGGGAAAGACAACTAACAAGCATAAACTGAGAATATTATTGATCGGTGCAATGTGATACAAAACACTAACCTAATACCCTATTAATTTATACTAATAATTAGATCAAGTATAAGTGCTGCTAGTACAAGCCTAAGCCCACAAATAATAAGACTAAACCTAGTTAAACAAGGAAACAAATCATGAAAGATATTCTAAGATAATATAAAGATATTCTAAATATTCTCTAACACTTACCTTCGAATGAAAATCTTCATTCCAGCAAATTTTCTTTCCATTGTCAACAGAGCCATACAAGAGAGAGTCCGACTTGTCCCCTTGAAGAATGCCTGGTAAGACACTCTGTAGCACGATATATAATTTGAAATCAAAACAGCAATTTAAATTGTGAACAAGGATTCATGGGGTTTCAAATTACCAACGGTGAAGCAAATTTGAAGTATAAAATCTATCACATATCTCCAGTGAAACAATTTTAATATGGGATTTGCTAACAAGTGCTCTTAGGCCATTGGTTAAGGAAACAAAAGTAGAAAGTATTAAATGAAAAGTAAAGCATTTATTATATCAGCAACTCAAAAAACATTTAATACTTTATCCTTTAAGTAATTTTAAGCATTTAGTAGAGAATATTAAATACTCCTTAACCAATGCCCTTAAGGCACCCACTAGCAAAACCCATTTAATATAGAAGTTTTCTAGGGTTCATAATTAATCTATAATTATTAATAGCAACTATATTGGGACATCACAAACATCTATGCTGCACAGGTACCATATAGGGAGGGCACTATAAATAAAATATTGAAAATATATTCATATTTTATATGAATATAAATTAATGAGTTCATGTATATATTAAAAAAAAAGTGAATAAAAATACTACACAACATATGATCATCCTATAAGCTAATGAAAATAAGAAATTCAAATGTCTTGTCATGTTTTACAGCCATTTTGACACATTTCAGCATGTCCTAATTATGTTTCTCTCTGTTTTGAAGCTGTTTTGACAAGCTCAAATCCATTACGTTGCATTTCAAAACATCTTGAGAACACAAGTGCCAAAAAGAAAACGAAAAAATCTCAATATTCACACAAGTCTGTAACTGATACATACCCAGTATGGGTAAAACACAAAACAGCCATATCTGTGCTTCTTAGACAGACATACACCAATATTACTATTAAATTGAATTTATAAACTTGAATCCTATAATTAATCACACTTTCATGAGAAAAAAGAAAGTTATCAATGGGTGAATTTGAGCTTCACTACACACCTGAGCTACCACTCTATGACCCCTGTAGTCAATTATAGCCATAGCAAGATTATAAAGTCCAGGGACATCAGCTTCCTGGTAAGCCTTGGTGCCCTTCAAATCATTGTTTGCAGAAGCACATGTGGCCTGCTCATTCTCAGCCAGCTCAGCTTCAGAAGAAACATCTTGAGTGACTTCTATGCCATTAATAAGATCTTCTGAACTTGAACCATCATGTTTTCCCCCATTGGGAACCTGACTGTCTCCATGAAGTGTAGTAGAAGAAGCTTTATCAGAACTTTGCAGAATGCCTGTGCACCCTGTTTTTGAATTAGCATCCACACATTTCTTTGACAGCTTCTCAAGGTCAGCATCAACAGCGAAACTAAAGAATATACTGTTGTGCACGTACCTATTACCAAAATTACACTGATAAGCCAAAAACTTCCCATGTATGAAGGAAAACTCGTGTAGGGAAAGGGACAATATCACAGATAATAACAAAGCATATGAACTATGACAACGACAATTTGAACAAGATTTATAAACAAAAGAAAATTAATATTACATTATATACCGTACTGTTTTTTGCCAAAACCATATACCATACTTGAGAAAGCCATGTCATGAACATGTTCTTCACAAGCCAAATTTACGGGCCAAGGAAGGAGCATCTTCAATTCACCCCTCCCTACCCAAAAGAAGAAAAATATAACATGCAATTTCAACCAGCGCATACTTTTCAACATTTTTAAATAATAAAACATCAGAATGCAGAAATAAACTATTTAGAATTTCTAAAAAAGAAAAGAATATCTTTAACAAATTGCTTAAGCTTTGAAACAGTTAAAGACCCACTAACATGTGAAAGCATTCTGGGTCCGTTGGGTTTATTGGAGGAATGCAGCCACTGATCACTCCAATAGCACCATTAACGGCTGCATCAACAAAGTCTGATGTCACTTTATAAAGTGCCCTATCCCGTAAAATCCTGCAGTAATGGACAAATCACCCAAGAAGCAGAGATAATAAATGACATTAAGTCATTATCAACATACAAACTAAAGAATATGTGTACTTCCAAAGACATCAAGTTATGAATGAGAGCAAATAAAGGTACCTCTCCTGTGGAGTTGTATGAGGAAATTCTCGACAAGATTGCAGCTCCTCATTCCAGTCTCTTTGCATACCAATTGGCTCACTACCATATAGAAGAGTCAAAACATTCTCAGCTCTGGCTGCATCACCTCTGTGGTCTGCCGACAAAGAAAACCACATTACAAAATACATCAAGCCAGCCTGAGGTTCTGATTTACAACTCACTCATAGTACTACAAAAGGAGGCACATATATCCAAAAAACATATATATATATATATATATATATATATATATAAAAAGTAAACTATAAAATCTTTCTGCTATTGCTTGACAAGGAGAAAAGAAAGATCATTCAAAAACGCATATTAGCTAAAACATTTCATGCCATTGTAAAGTTGACTTCCAAATCATATAAGGAGATACAATTCGCATTAGTTAATATCATACTAACTCAAAGGAACCTGAGTTTCTCAATCATCCTTCATTAACACTGAATAAAGTTTCAAATCCATAATGAGTTACAGTTTAGGAGGAACCTTTACAATAGCTACCGGGATAGCATAAAAGCTTCAAAAATTTATTCCATCTGTTACTCTGTTTTAACAACTGAAATGTTGCCAACATTTATGTTATTAGCAACCATTTATCATGTTACCAAACCATAAAATAGAGGTTGTGTCAGACCGCCTCTCAATAAAAACAACTACTTTTTGTCACAAAATGTAATTGGGCTACATTTAAAAAAAAAAAAAAAGCTAACCAATAGCAATCATCTTTGCAAAATTATCAGGAGCATTTATCCCTTGTCTTCATATTATTATTATAACAAAAAAGTTCTTAAAATTTATTCATCATGCAAATATCTGGTAATAGCATCACATGCCACAACTGGCTGAAGAACTTGCTTGCTTGTGATAAAGTAAATGATGACAAGAATGTGTGAAAACTAACTAGCCAACTAGACCAAATTTTAGATGTGCCAAAAGAAAGATTTTCAATTAACAATTTTCTCTCACAGATAACAAATGGGGAAAATATATCACCTACCAGTAAAGGAAAAGCAGCACTATCATTCAAATCCAGCAGCCGAAATTATTACAACATAAAGAATTGAAAAGATAATACAGATGAAATAAAAAGCCATAGGCTGAGCTCACCAGGAACGGGGTATAACCCAAGCCACAAATTAGGCGGCAACAAAGACTGCATATTTTCAAAAGGATGGGCAGAAGCTTTCCCCTCCAATATTTCACGGAAAGCTTCAAGGTTGGACAAAAGGAAATAAGTTTTGGTTACCAAAGCAAAATTTTGAGAAATTTAAGTCTTAAACAATGAGTACTTTAATTACACTTCACTACCTTTTTTGAACTTGGGGCTAATCTTCTGTAAGAGAACAACAAGAGTTGTTGCTTCAAAAGTAGCTTTACTTGGCCTTGGGTCAAGAGTGTTCACCGAGCTTGAGTTGACATAAAACATTTTTGTACTTCCCGTAATACAAAATTTATTGCCCTCAAGAGTTATCACATCCAAATAAATCAAATCTCCAACAAGCCTGCACACCACGGAACAGCCTTGTTAAATGCATATAAACTAAACAAGGCTATGAAATGATATTAACTGGAGGATGTTTCTCGAGTTACCTTCTATAGCTCGGAGGAGGATTGAAGGATGAAAACACTACGCGCTCTACACATTTAATATCCTTCAATGGGGACGATAGCAAATTACCCAATGAACCAGAGACATCCTCCATATAACCAAGTCCATCAAGCTCAGGAACCTCAGGTTTCAGGGTATCTGATATTTGAGGAAATGCAGAAGCAGACTAGTAACTAAATAGTACAAAACAACAAATTAATATAGCAAAATCCAATAAAGGGAAAGAGAACTATCCCATATATTTCAGGAAATTCAGAAGCACACTAGTAACTAAAAAAGTACAAAACAACAAATTAATATAGCAAAATCCAAATCCAATAAAGGGAAAGAGAACTATCCCATACCTCCTGAATTTGCAGCTTTATTTTGTGCTATCTCATTTTGTAGGGCAAGTGATGTTGATAGTGAAGTATGGAGGTTAGAAAGGGAAAGCAACTCTCTTGTACGGTGAACATGAGCCCTTATAGATCTATCATCATATAATGCTGCAAAGATCATTTTTCATATTATAATCCACTAATGTCTAAATATCTTATTGCTGCAAGAGCAAAAGTTCATTAATATACCAGGAACCATTTCCAAGGAGCAACCACCAGCAGTGATATCAGCTACCTCCGAAATTTCATTATAATCTTCCAGGTGATGAGTGGATCCATCCTTTGTATGCAGCAGTAAGTCATAGCATGTAATAAAACATGTCTCTGGAGCATCAAGAAGGAACTGCCTTATATCCATAACAGAGTCTCCTGGATTCAACTGTGAATCAATTAAACAATTTAGAAGACGCTTTATATTATATATAATCAAAATAATATGGCACAGATGAAAACTTGATATAATAAATAGTTTAAATGTTCTAAATGCAGAATCAAACAAATTTTACAGCAATAAGAATGCATTGAAATAATTATATCGCTGACAACATTATCTAAGAACCTCTTGATTCCCCAGTTGCTCTCAATGTGAAATAGTAACAACCACTAGCTTCATGATGAAGTTAACTCACCTGAAGCTCAAGCTTCTCCCCAGTTTGTGTTTTGACAGAAACAGGGTAAAGGTGAAGATCACCTGCACTATCCAGTTGGGGAAGGATATTAGTTATGAAGTGAAGTTGAAGTTCTATCAAATCCATTACCAACAAGAATGAAATAAATTTGACTAAATTATCACTTCTTTTTATAGAAGACTACATAACCACAATTAGACTACATAAATTATCTAAAACTGTGCATAGTACAAACATGAGAAAGCTTGCATACATTCACCCAATAACTGGGAAAACTAATTCTTGGATCACATAGATATGGAAAAGCTTACCTTGTGTTGTTAAAACATAGGAAGAAAATTTGTAAAAACCACATAATTGATAACCCTAGTAGTTTTAAATTTCAAACTAAAGAAAGAAAATAATTTAGTATTAGGGGAGTGATAGAATAGAATAAAAAAGTACAGGAAATACTAGAAAAAAATATCAGGATTAACTAAATTATGAGAATATCAGTAAAAAATAAAAAATTATTTATTAGTAGTTATTACAAACACAAACGACTCACAGTGACCCATAAACAAGAATAGAGATAGAAGTAAACAAAAAGAAGGAAGACTAGTACATAGACAGCTGCTGTGAACGATGCTCTGTCAAAGTGATTTCTGATCCCTAAATTAGTTTGTGGGTCTCAGTGGACCTAAAAGTCCCTAGTTTGTGCAGCCGGTTGGATGAAGGTAGGTTTTAGTGAGGTTAAAATAGGAAATTTGACTCCCTATAGAACAGCGGCCACTATGACCACTATTTCATCTGCTGTTGCAGCGCTCCAAGCCACAACAGTGAAGCGCTCCACTACAAACAATCAGGAGTAGCTCTTGGCTGGTCCACTCTGCTATGTCGCTATTGAAAACCATGATTTGAAGTTGGTAAGATTGAACATACAATCTAAAATTATATAGTTGCTAATTTTATTTCTTTTGCAACTAAATACCAACCAAATTTACAAAAACGACTCAGTATGTGTTTGGAATTGCTATGAGATTTTAAATTTCAAAAAGACTCAATTTCGCAAGAATTGGATTTCACTTTTGAATTTGGAATATGCTTGGGAATATTATCCGCCGGTGAAATTGTTGTTGTTCAGGTATTAATAGCAAAAATTACTTTGCGCAGTCAAATTTTAAAAAAAAAAATGATATGGAAATAATTCTATTGAAACTAAACTTAAATTACAAATGATAATAGGACAAGTTAGTTAACTTTCACAAATTTTATGAGAATCATTTACGTCATTAATTCTTAGATTCAGTTTTGTCCAATGCCAAAGCCGCTTCGAGCAGCTTTTACAGTGAAGCATGAAACAGCATTGTGCATCTAAAGCAACAGACACCCAAACAAGCACAAAGGGCAGTCAATCTACTTTGGGCATCAGGAAGCAATTTTGGGGCTTTCCAACAAACACTCAAAGATACACTTAAAAGTAGGACTGTAATTTCTTCAAGTAGACAAATTTTAAAACATAATTTAAAAAGATAAAAAGCATTGTGTGCAGGGAAAAAAAAAAAAAGATAAAAAGCAGTAAGCTGAATATCTGTTACTAGTTACTATCAAGTGTAATCAAAGGAACCAAAAGGCACACCTAAGGCGCTAAGGCATAGCGCAAGAAGGAATCAGCATCTCTTGGCACCTTAGAAGCGCCTTTCTGCTTCAGGCCAGGCAAGGCAAGCCTTTAGCTCCTTATCAAAAACAGTAAAATAATATCTCTAAAGTCCAGCCATCGAACTTGCTAACTGTGATGCTTAAGGGGGTAAAATAGTCAAAGTGTTAAAAAGAATAACTAGTTGTTGGTCTCTGGGTCTCTTATCAGCAAGCAGCTTAGGGTTTTGTAAATTGAACATCATAATTTTTAATTTTTACTATGAATGTTACACTTGAGTAGTTAATTTATATGGATCAATGCTAAATAGTCAAATATTTTACTGTTTTCTTTTTCAAATGTTAACGCCTTTCTTTAGTAAGCCATATGCTTTTTGGCGCCTCTCGTCACAAGGCGTTAAAACCCCATAGCGCCTTAGGGCGCCTTTCACCTTTGACTACCTTAATACAAATCCGGTCAAAACCCCATAGCACCTTAAGGGCACCTTTCACCTTTGACTACCTTACTACAAATTCGTCACTGCTAATGAGTTGGCAGTCTTTCATGTGAAACAAATCAAAAGCACTTGTTTAACCAGGTTCACCTTGCTTTAGTTGGCTCCCTTCATTTGCTGCTTGATGCTCCTTCACCTCAGGATTGGCACTAGTTGAATCACCAGCTGTTGGAACTTCAGCTGCGTCACCTTTTGCAGATTCTAAAGTGCCTTCCAAATTTTCCTTTGCAGGAACATCAGATTGGACCGATGGTTCAGAAGAGTTGGAAGAAGAGGAAGCATTATGCGACCCTTTTCTGCCCCTCCCCTTGTTAGATTTTCCAGCCATTTTCACCTTCCAAAATCCAAATAACCATGTCAGTGTACCAAGAACCAGTAATATAAAGCACATACAGCAAAGGGTATGCTTCACATGTCAAAACATGCAAACAATCACAACCCATCTCTCAAAATCAGCATTTTTCCAACTCAAAAGTATGTAAAACCACCATTTCTAAAACTCATGAAAAGTCCTCTATACACACACACACACACACACACACATCCAATCAATGCCAGCATCTATCAAACTATTCAGGAAAGAGCCAACAGAAATTCCAAGTTAAGCTTAAGCCATAAACAGAGGAGAAGAAAATTTGAAAGGTCTAAGCTTTAGGCATAAACAGAACCAGCAATCCTGTTTCTTGCACACCTGACTGCTAATTCCCACCAAAACCCACATGGCAAAACCATCAAATATATACACAAGTTTCAAAATTTCGACATTTCAAAATTCCATTTTCTCCAAAACACTGAAAAAAAAAAGTGTAATAGAAGCTTTATTACCAGGACTTGAACCAATTGCAGGTGAAGTATGGATTAGATAAGAAGAAGCATAGAGAAAGGTGAAAGGGTTTTAGAAGTTTTCAGTAAGAGAAGGCTTCTGAGACAGAGGAGAGAAGCGCAGCAAGAAGTAGCCGAGAGAAGGCGGCGAATTAGAGAAAAACAGAAGAAACAGAGAGTAATGTGCTTTCCAATAATTTGTTATGGGCTTGGGCCTTTTATTCTTTTCCTTATTTTCTTTTTTTTTCAGGTCATCAAAAAAAGGTTTTAGAATTTACAATTTTTCAAGATTTAATAATAGGAAGGAAAAAAGAAAGCATTTGTGGGTTTCTTGTGTATATATATACATAGAATATGTCTTAGAATTGTATTTTATTTATATATATATATGTTGATGTTGATGTTGATGTTGATGTTGATGTTGATGCATAATAATAATTGTCTGAGATTTGTGTTACAATTCTTGACTCAAATGATATGAATATATGGTAGTTAGTAAAATATTAAATAATTACAAGAATAGACATGTATCCAAAAAAATTTACAATTATAGAGACAAAATTAAAGTGTACTTATTCACAATAAAATATAACTTTTTATAGATAAATTTTCTTTTCTTGACCTTAAACTGTGTCTTTTAAATTTAATTAATGATGACTTTTTATTTTTAGTTGATAGCTTTTTTTAATCTTATTCGTATAGTTTAGTTTCTTTTTTTTTAAAAGAAAAATTATATATTTTAAATGATGATTTGGATTTGAGTAATTATATTATTTTTATGATAAATTACCATATTATTTTGGCATAAGAATTTTAATATAGGCCTTAGGACATGTAATATATTACTCTAATTATGATTTGTATTGTACTTATTTTATCATTTCTCAGCAAATGTATGTGAGATTTTTCATATAATTGACTTAGCAGGTGGAAGTCCCAATTTATGAATGCTTCTTTGGTAACAGGCTGAATTAAACATGAGATTAAGTATAACAGGTCTAGTTTAGTATGCTTGTCCTCTAACTTGATATTCAAAGATTTGGTTATTCAGTATCTCGTGTCAAAGAAGGGTGGATTATGGTCTCACCCAGTGTGACGAATGCTAAAGCGCTTGGTAACATTTGCCTCAGATTTGATATACAATGTGTCCATAATGACGAATTGAAATTTGGTGACCTTTTGCTAGCTGTCTTTTGATTTTTTGGGCTTGTTTCTTTGGCTTATAAAACTTCTCTTGATCACTTTACTTTGCGTGTCTTGCTTAGCTCTTGCCCTCCACTCGCTCGCTGACATTTGTGCTATGATTGCTAATTGTAATTTAACCCATACGATGAACGGAGGTCATTAAATACAAATTCATGAAAATACTGTTTTAAAAAATTACAAATTTGTCTATTGTTTCCTAAACGTTCTAAATAAAAAATATCATTACAACATACAACGTTTTTAATAATAGATAGTAAGTAATAATAATAATAATAATAATAATAATAATAATAATAGATATTAGGTTATGTGAATTATACCCATTGAAATTCAGCATAATCAATAGATTACATGCAATCATTCTTTGAGTTGAATGCAATTCACTGCAACTTACAATTAAATTGTAATGTGATTCATAATTATATAGACCAAACAAGTTGGTTAAATTGAAAAATCGATTACTTAGTCTCTTGACTGATCTAGTCAAAAGATAAGACTAAATTTTTTAATGATCCAGTCAAATTCAATATGAATAATCAACTCAGACTAGTCTTCCTATAAACTGGTTGATAAAAAAAAAAAAAAAACGCATGTCACATAATCGATCTTTTTCAATTCTTCGATTCTTCCTAGCGGTCTCGGTTGTTGGTAAATCTCTCAACCTCTTATTCTTTAGTTCTTCACAGCCATTAGTCAATCTCTCAACATTCTTTAATGACAACAATGCATCCCTAGCAAGGGCTTTAGCAGATATGTTGCAACAAGCAAATCAAGAAGTACTTGCTTGGCTCTCACGTATGTTGCTGGATCTTCTTTTGGTGGAGGAAGGAACCATCGATCAGGAGGAGTCCATTTTGGTGGTCGTGACTCTCAAAGACATGGCTTTTCTCAAGCTTTAGATTTTAGTAAAACTTTAGTATCTTGAGTATTAGGTTGTTTGAAATTTTACAAACGAATAAAATTTAGTTTCAACTCTTTTCTTTTAATTTTTTTTAATCATCTTCTATATACTATTTTCCTTCGATCTTTTTTTCAAATTTCTTTAATCATTATCCATGTGTCTTATTATTCTCGTTTATAAAAAATGCAAGCCTACAACAGCTTTTGATTTACTTTTTTTTACTTTCTTAGGGTGCATTTGGTTCAAGAAAACATTTATTGTTTTCATTTTTTATTTTCATACCATTTCTACTTTCGATTTTTCATGTTTTTGAAGACATGTGTAGTGCAACCCCCACAACCTTAATTCAGTGTCCCTTCTCTCCTAGCTATGTCCCATTGTAGTGCAACCCCCACAACCTTAATTCAGTGTCCCTTCTCTCCTAGCTAAGTCTCTATCTTTCTTTCCATAATGCTTTTATCTTATTTTCAAAGCCTGCAACTAAGCTCCAACCAACATAAACCCATCATCAAAATCTCAAACAGAGCGTCAATAAACTACATACATAGTCTTTAGGTTCCACTAGGCCCCCAATAGCATCTACGTTCCCCAAGCAATGCAATAATGGAGGCTCCATTCTTACAAGTGAGTGCATTTGACTTGGAAGCTTATTTCCCTCCGTACATTCGCACCAATGGGACCAATTTTGCTTTCAAGAATAGAAATGCAATAAAATAACTACTAACCATTTATTGCTATTTTAAATAGCAACTAAAATATCAACTAATGCATTTATAGCAGAATTAAAATAGCAACTAATATCAACATAAATTAAGTTATATGATCAATTCTCCTCTAACTTAATTCGTTGAAATTAAATTGCTTAATCAACATAAAAGAAATTGCATAATCAATTAAATTAACTTTTGTTTCTCCGAAATCCATCCTTCTTCCTCCTTATTGTATCTCTTTTTCTTCACTCATGTTTAATGATTTTATTTCTCTGCCAGAATCCTGTGTTCATCATCTTCTCCAAAAAAAATTTCCTCCTTGAACTGTGATGCTCATTGATGACCCGACAGAATCCTTGCAATTATGGAGCTGGGATGAGTTCCATGTTTGAAAATTCTATCTCCTCTCTCTTATATTCATTGGTTATGCATGGATTTGCATTTTGTTTTCTATTTGTTTTATATCTTTTGTTATCATTTCTTTTTATCTTTGTGAGATTCTAACTTAAAATTAATTAGTATTAAATGGAGTGATCCAACAAGTATATAAACATCACCTAGAAGATTGAGACAGACGATATGAGATTCTAACACTCCCCTCTACAGATGTCTAGATAAAACAAGCGAGCTTAACGAATAGACAACAAAGAAGTCTAGTGGAATAAGCAATAGAGATAGAATCTTAATTCTGATATCATGTTAGATTTCAACATAAAATTGATTAGTATTAAGTGAAGTGACTCAACACAATGTGAGACTCTAACAATCTTCTCATTTTCCCATTTGTTTTCTTTTGATTTCTTACTAATGGCTTCGCATTTTAATATTGTCAACAAGATCTCTCCAGTGATTGGGATTTCGAGCTCTTAAAGCCGGCTGAGAACGACGTGCATGACACTATTCAAAGGGATGCCGAGAAGACGTACATAGCACCACATGTTTAGAACTCTAGCTAGGATAGTTCTCAGGTAAGATGTTCACTTTTTTTTTTTTCTATGGGATACACGGTTCTTTTTTTTTTTTTTTGAGTTTAGGATATATAATCTAATTTTGAAAAAATGTGTAAAGTAGAAAATCGAGGGCTTTTTGGAAAATGATTACTGCACTAAGGATATAATCAAATCTGAAAATGACCAAAAACCAACGATGATTACTCTCGGCAAAGGCAAGGTATATATGATTAGAATTGTGTACTTTTGTTTTTCACTCAATGATTTTTTTCCTCATAATCGGTTCAGTGCATTTCTACCTTTAACCTGTTCATGTTAGATTTTATTGTCAGCCATCCTCAATCACGAGGCTTCATAAGAGGTGACAATTGTTCATTAGTTGAATTTGATCTACCACTACCACATAAATCGGAACAGTTGGTACGTGATGCATTGTATTGCTAGATTCCTATATTCTCGAGCGATTAAAATTAATGATGTATTTGATGCTCTTTCAAGGAACCTTTTCTTTTGGTTAATTGTCTTCTTCATGTGATGGTTCGCTACTTACCATCTATATATCACTTTTTATTTTTATAATTTTTAGCTTCTATATTCTACTATTTTTTGGATCGAGCAATTTGGTTACCTTAAAATTGATGACTTCATTCGAGTTCTTTCATTCACTTGCATGGAACTTTAAAGACATATCTACTTTTATATTTTTCCAGGTTTCACTTTAGAGAATTATTCTTAAAATTGGAACATAACTGTGTTTGTGTTACGTGAATTTTGGAATTTGGGCTAGATTCTAAATCACTTATTACCAACTAAAGACAATTTTCGGCCTAATCATGTGCAAATTGATAGATAACAATATCTAATGTAGTCTGTATTGTTTATTTTCTTAGATAAATCTTTTTCCATGATTTATTATGATATGACATTTTATTATCTATTGACTATTGGTGTATAATATCTATTGCATTTTCTCTCTACCATATTTTGGTTTTAATATTGTTTGACTACAAATATAAAACTAACGCACTTCTAACACTTTTTCTTTCATTCTTTTCTTCTCTACTACTTATTGCATTTTATTCCGGCATTTGGTTCCTGTAAAATGATTTTTCAAAAGGCGGCATCTTTACGGAAATGAGACCAAGAAAATTTGTATTTAGTCCATGGCATAACTAAAGATACTGCTCAGAAGAAAAGTGGGCTATATGAACACTTAAACGGCACATCGAAGGAAAATGGAGGAGGTTCCAAAAAGTCTTCCAACAAAGAAACTTATTATGCGTCTTTTTTAATAATAAAATTGACTATTGATTTTTAAAGTTGTATGTGCGCACGTGCATGCGTGTGTGCGCGCAAAGATTCTTGTAATTATATCTCATTCTTAAGTTATATCAAATAATAGGAAGAATAATGTACAAAAAAAAAATAGGAAGAACACATCTAAATGGAAAATTAGCAACATGCATCATTTGATTCTTCTTAAAATAAATAGAAGGCTTAAAAAGGAAAGAAATAAAATCAAGGAATTATGGTCGGTTAATCAATCAATCACATAGGCATGATTGGTAGAAAAGTGGGGATGATTGATATCTGGTTCATACCTATAAACCAAACCTTAGGGTATGTTTGGGAGTGAAAATTAGAAAGGAAAGGAAAAGGAGGAAATGATTTAAAGTTCAAAAACCTTTGTTTGGAAGTGTTAAAAATAAGAGGAAAAGGAGAGTGGGATTTCGGATGTCCTCCAATGCCTTCTCATTCTAGTTCTCTCAAATTGGGGGGTTTTAACACAAAATTACTCTTTCATCCTTCGTCCCAAATCCCAACCTACCCTATCTCACCGACACAGCCTTGTCTCCCTACGCTCACCTTCATCTCCCTATGTGCACCGTCGTCTCCCTACAGTCGTTCGTCTGGGCTCGTTCGTCTCTGCTCGTCTCCTTGCGCTCACCATTGTCTCCCTGTGCTCATCGGTGTCTCCCTGTACTGACCCTCGTCTCGCTGCAGTCGTTCGTCTCTACTTGTCTATCTCTGCTCGTCTCACTGCGCTCACTGTCGTCTCGTGTCGTCTCTGCCTCTTATCAACAGTAAGCTCCCTACCTCTCTTCTCTGATCCGTTTCATCAATCCCTACACTTTTCTTCTTCCTGCAATTTTCATGAAAATTTCACTAATCCTCTCTTCTCTGATTCGTTTCGCACGATCTATTTCTCGTTCTTGTTTCCTGGAGTCATCAATTCTGACCTCACTGTCATCAGCAAGAGCTCGATTATCAGAGAAGAAGGTTCGGTTCTGGCTCAAAGAAAAATGTTGGGTTCTCTAATTTTATTTATTTTTTCACTCATTTTTAGATACATGTAAGTGACTGATTCCACCTAGTCCTTTGTGTTTGATGAAATGACTGAGTCAAAGTTTCCTCTATGTGTTTCCACTCATTTTTTTTGCCTGAAAATGTGATGAGTTTTTCATTTTACTCTGTACTTTGGTTTTACACTGGATGAAACCATGCGATTCTTTCCTGTTTCTACAAAGTCTTTGTCTGTCCCAATAATCTATAATAAATCCACAATCAATGCTCATGAAACCTAAAAATTATATTATTCAGATAATTGAATGTATAAAAAGATAAGCTACGAAGTTCTTCTTTCTTTTTATCTCATGAATTTATTTGATTTGATGAGAGTAGCAACAATTTAGTGATATGAGATTTATATATACAATTTTGGGATGCAAAAATATATTTGTGTATCTCTTTTTGCATGTTAGTGTTAAGTCTGTGTTTTTTCTTCCACTGCTCTTCTCTCAGCTCTCTCTTTGTCAATAACTGTTGTGCTTAGTATGAACTTCTATGTTTTAGTGTTACTGGATGGTTATGCTTAGAATCTTTGATTTTGAACTTCTTGGTATCATGTTAAGAATTGACACTTTTGAAATAGACATCAAGTATGATTCTTGTCACTAATTTTTCTTCCAAATTTAAATTGTCAACTTGGTAACTTGGTGAATATTTAACATAGTTCTGCTTGTTTAAAATGATTTTCAAATGTTATGTTCTCTCTTTCTCTAGTTGTATTGAAATTGGGAGATTGTTATGCATTGATTTCTCTTTAGTAGGTTAAAACCCATTACGAGGAATAAGTGACGATTTTTATTTTATACGTGATATTGTTGGATTGATACATTGCTTGTGAATTTTTTTAATAAATTTTAGCAGATCTTTATTTTTTTCCATCTAATATAATCCAACAATGAACAATCCAAGATGCATATAATCCATCCATTTGTCATCCCTAATGGAAAGGGGATTCTTATTCTTGAGGCTATCATTAATAGATGCTTCTTAAACAATTTGAATGCATGCGAATGGATTGACTTATACAGTCTCTTTTATTGGACTATATTTTCTTTTGAATTGTTTGTTGTATCTCCTTTTATTCTTCTCATTGTTTGTAATAAATTGCCATGAATCTTGGTTTGTATTAAACAAGGCTAACTGATTGTTGATATAAATATTATTATCTTTATAGATGGATGATCAAGGACAACAGAGAAATCTTGGATTGTTAATATGGAGAGAAAGACGTCGATTGGCTATTGTTCATGTCATATGTCTTGTAGTTTATTATTACATAATTAGAATTCGTTCTCGGAGTAGGATAATTGATCGTAACTTGACCTTAGAGAAGGAGAGGGCACGAGAAAAGATAATGATGCGAATTGCTAGTAGTGAAGGTCATAAGATAATAAGAATGGGGCCTAAAGCCTTTTTGGACTTGTGTGCTATGCTAAAACGAGAGGGTGGTCTACAACCAACACAACGGGTAACTGTAGAGGAACAAGTTGCTAAAACACTCTACATTCTAACACATAATGTTAGAAACCGAGAGGTTCAATTTTGGTTTAGACGATCTGGGGAGACTACTAGTCGTCATTTTCATCGTGTGCTTCGATCAATAGTGGAGTTAGAAGAGAAATATCTCAAATAACCTAATGACTCATAAATTCCTATAGAAATCCTTGGAAGCAACCGCTTTAACCCATTTTTTAAGGTAAAATTTGTTTTTACATTGAAATTTAGAAACATGTATAATTAAAAATATATATGATGACAAAATGTCAATGATAGGATTGTATCGGTGCAATTGATTGTACACATGTTTGTGTGAAAGTCCCATCGGTTGAAGCTTCAAAATATCGTGGTAGGAAAGATTTTCCAACACAAAATGTGTTGGTTGTGTGCTCATTTGACTTAAGATTTACTTACATTTTACCTAGATGGGAGGGCACTGCATCCGATTCAAGGATATTAAAAAATGCATTACGCAGAACAGATTATCTTAGAATCCCTAGAGGTAATTAATAGAAAATTTTCTCATTTTCCTCTTGTTCCATTAGTTACATCTTAGCATTGATTTTTTTTTAATAGGTAAATATTATGTCCTTGATGCTAGATTCATGTTGAGAAAGGGACTAATCACACCTTATAGAACAACATGCTATCATTTGAAAGAATTTTTATCAAGAAATCCGCCTCGAACACCTCAAGAATTATTTAATCATCATCATTCATCATTGCGTAATGTTGTTGAAAGGGCTTTTGGGATTTTGAAAAAAAGGTTTCTTATCATTGCAAGTGGCACTGAACCAACATATGGAATCAAGACTCAAAATATGATTATCATAGCATGTTGCATTTTGCATAATTATTTGATGATAGTAGATCCTGATGAAGAGCTGGTTGCTGACGTGGATGAAGAAATTGCCAATCAAAACGTACCTTAACATCATGGCCATGCTCCAATAGATGATGATGAGGATGAAGAACATACCCGTTTAGGAGACAATTTAAGAAATTCTATAGCTGATGCTATGTAGAGAGATTATACATCTTGATTTGTTTCATTCTTATGTTTAGATTGAACATGTATATTATGACTTGATTAATATTGTGA
This sequence comes from Ormosia emarginata, assembly GCA_029884605.1. Taxonomy (NCBI): domain Eukaryota; kingdom Viridiplantae; phylum Streptophyta; class Magnoliopsida; order Fabales; family Fabaceae; genus Ormosia; species Ormosia emarginata. The sequence continues at coordinate 9,801,199 of JAQQTP010000066.1, read as the reverse complement.
TGTTAATTCATAACATTTTTTCATATATTAAAATCTTTTTCTTTATATTGAAATTGAATTAAGATACTCTGCTTAGGAATCATGTTTGAGACTAAAAGAGAGACATAGACAAAATAGATGGATAATGTTCTTGTTGATGCTTTCTTGCATCAACAATACAAGGGAAATAAAGTGAATAGGACCTTTACTTCAAAAGCTTATGAAGCCATAACTAAAGAGTTGTAAGATAAATTTAAAAGAGCTTTTGACAAGGAAAAAGTCAAGAGTCGTTGGAAGTTATTAAAGAGACGATTTTCTAAATGTTATGATTTGTTCAAAAATGGCTTGAGTGGATTTGCTTGGGACCCAATCACAAAGCGTTGGTGTGCTGAACCTAAAGTTTGGCAAAAGCTAATCAAAGTATGTTTTCTCTTAATAATTTTACTTGATTTTATCTGTCTCATGTCTTCCCTTAATAATATTTTTTATCATGTTCAACAATGTTTATATGACAGGCTAAGTCTGAAGCTAAAGAGTGGATGACAAAGCCTTTTCCAAATTATGACAAGATGATGATTGTATGTGGAGATGATAGAGCTACTGGACAACATGTTGAGACTGCAAAAGACATTAGAAACAAAAGGCCACTTATTGGAGAATCTGAGTCTATTGAAACAAATGAGGTGACCTTCGAGAGTGTTCAAGAGGTTGGCAATGATAATGAAGTCACATCTCCTAAGGGAAAAGGAACTCGCAGTCAAGAGGGCAAATCTAAAAGGTCTAGAAGGACAAAGGATGAAGATGAAATTGAAGGGATAAATGTGGCACTTAAAGATATTGCCGAAGCTCTTAGAGAGGGTAATGCAGCTCTTAGAGAGAGTAATGTTGTTTATGAGAGAGTGCAGCGGAAACTTCCAATTCCTGAATCTGAAATTTGGAAGCTTCTGAAGGATTTGAAGATTGAGAGACACTTGTTCACCCGTGCATACCTTTATCTTCTTGATAATCCTGAGAGGATTAGAGGAGTGATTGGTTGTCCTCTGGACAAACGCAAAGAGTTGCTACTAGAGATGGTGCTTAGTCTTGTTGGTCCCTCTGGTTCGTCGAGATACTTGTTCTAATTTTCTTGTGTTGTGTCATTGATTCATCTTCATGTGAACTTGTCTTTTACAATATTAATTGTACTTTAATCTTAAACTTGACAGTGAAAATGATATTGTAATACTGAATATTCATTTTGCTTTTTTTTTAATTATCTTTTTTTGGGTTTTTTTTTACTATTCTCTTGTTAGATTATGTTTGTGTTTTCCTGTTACTTCCTTATTTCCTATTTTTAGGAGCCATTGCAACATGGCTGTGGATAATTGTATGGAAAATGTCATAGCATAACCATGGTGGTTTTTTCAAATGAATTGCAAATAATTATAATATATGATGGTCTCGAATTTACTTTGGCAACATTTTCATTTTGTAGGTATTGAATAAAATCTAGCGTGGTCCTTCACCAAAAAAAAAGGAAAAAAAAATCTGGTGGCAGTTATGCAGTACTCATCAAATTTGAACTCAGGATAATTTTGATGCTTTTGGATAATGTATATGTATGTTATTATAGACAACTTATTTCTTTATGTATGATTTTATGTTTTGGTGTATATTTCCTGTTATTATTAAAAACTCAATTATCCAATGTTCAAGTTATTGAGAATTGAGGAGCAAAATGTTATTACAGGATTCTTACTATTTTTACACTTGTATACAATTAAAAAATATGTATTAAAAGTTCACAAAATAAATCATAATTTTTGAATAATTTAAAAAAAATGATTAGTTAAACTTAAGAAATGGAATTGAGACTCACATATGTCAATAAAATGAATTTTAAAATAAATAAGAGACAATTTTAAAGAGAGACAATAATTTGAGAGAGAAAGTCAATATTTTTAGAGAAAAAAATATTTTTTGAAAGAGAGAGAGACAAGATTTTTACAGAGAGAAAATATTTTTTCGAATGAATATTTTTAAAGAGATAAAATATTTTTTTAAAAAAATTTCTCTCTAAAAAATACTTTTCAACTTTTAGAGAGAAATAATTTTAGATAATTTTTTGATAGAGGAAAAATATTCAGAAATAAGTATTTTAGAGAGAAAAATTATAGTGAAAGAAATTTTAGATTGATTTTTTTTTTTAGTTTTTGTCATTAATTTTTTTATAAAACATTAATTATGTTAATTTTTTGGAATAAAGAGTAAAATAGTATAAACATATCATAAACTTTCCATTTCCTTTCCCTCTTATATTTCACACTCCTAAACAAGGAGAAGGATAAACCTCTCAATTTCTTTCCCTTCTTTTCCCTTTAAACCCTTCCCCTCCCTTTTCCTCTAAACTCCCAAACATATCTTAAGGGTACAACATTCGGAATGATATCAGACGAGAAAGATGAAAAGAGAAAAGTAAAGCTCCAATGAAAAGGATCATTGTTTGACTGAGCATTGTATTCGTTATCATTTCTTTTAAACTACTGCATCATTTTATGGATATGATATATTTATTATGGGAATTTATGAACTTGTATAGCCATGATTGTTGAAAATGTTATCGGTAGCTTATACCGTTTGGAAGTACCATGTTGTTTTTAGTGTTTTTACTAATATTTATCTACTGATAATTTTTCAATTCTCACCCCATTGCCATGATGTTTTCAGAGCCTGGTAGTTAGATGCCTGATAAGAAGCCTTCAGTGATTATGATGAACGAGGTGGAGGTAGGCTGAGTGTATCCAATTGATACAGGTGGATACTTCTAGTCAAAGTGTTCATGCCAGCACTTCAGTGGTCTAGTAGACTATGAGACTTGTGCTTTTGATTTTGTGGATCTCATGGTAGTGCCGCCCTGTAGGGCATGTTTTGAAGCCCTGATTGTGTGTAAACATATTTTCATATATCACGTATGTGTAAGTGGGACTTCTGCTATATGTAAAACCAACATTAATAGTGTGAAGGAACACGTATGTATGTGTATATCTGATTGTGTGTGATTGAATGAGATAGGAAGGGTAACAAATCATCTAATCCACATAAAATTGGACTAGTGCCCTAACTCGTGTAACTACTCTATAGCTAAGATTAAGAAAGGAGTCCATTTGAAGTAATTAATGTAAATGAGCATGAAATTAGTTTGTACAAAGAGGTAGGACAATTGACTAGATAGGGAAAGTAATCAAGGAATGTTAAGAATTAACCAAGTTAGAATCAGTAACAAGGACTCTAAAAATTCATTACCTTTTATAAGTAGTCAGCTTGGTAAAGAAATAAGTAGACTTAGCTATCTTACCTCGGAAATTCTCTATATAAGTTCCACAAACCAGCTTGATTAAAATAAGAAATGAGTAAAAGAAAATTATGGGCCTTAGTTTAACCACCTATTCACGGTGATGAAAAGTATAAAATGTATAATAACTAACATACAAGTGACAACTTACTCCTGGGTAGGGTGTCACATTTTACATCTAAAATTAAGTAAACAACTTTAATTTAAATTTATCCCTTTTTTTATGTTACCATTGTTTATATATTTTTTATTATCATAAAACTGCAATAATGTGACCATTAGATGGTAATGACAAATTAACAAGTGAACGTTGAGCTCCAAAATTGACAAAAAGCACCTCTTTCCCGCCATCACTACTCGTGGGCAGGCTCATCGGCATGTTGGAAAGCAGGAATGGCTGAAATGGGTCTGTTTGGTTTCCCACTTGTACCGTAAAATTCCCCTTCATTCTTAAATGATCTATTTGAAACATATTTTGTTAAGCGACTCAAGTTCTCCTGCTCAACCTAAAAGACTGGCCTTAGGTAGGAGAATCCTTGATCTTAAGTAGCTTAGGGAGTTTCCTTAAATTCTTAATGTGGGATTTGTAATATTATCACATCTTTTAAAGTTGATGTTTACAACAATTACATTCTTTCGATACTGATCCATTGGTATTTCCTTTTACTTTTAGAAGTTTTATTATTGTACTTTAATCCAATTTATATGTAGACATTTCAGTAACTCAACTCTCAATGAAAATATTAATTGTTAAGTTATGTAAGTTTAAAAGAGAATATAACTCCAAAAAGTGGGAGAACCATTGAATTTCAGTACCTTAGGAGGATTCCTAAGTTCCCAAGTTGGGACTCGTAACATATTACCAGATTCCTTTTCCCCCTACATATCTTCAGTCTTTGTGATAATATAATAGACTTTTCAAATTTTTATTTTTCAGGTAACAGGTATTTCAATGTTTCATCAACATAAGAGTTTGTGTATCTCAATTTTTATTATCTGCAATAGACTCTGATTTCATTCTCATTCACTGCCTTTGAGACTTCAAGTCCCTAAATATTTTGACATGACAGTCCTTGATGATGTGATGAATGTGATTGACGCTTGACATTCTCCATGTCCTTTTTTGTGTTTTGTTTATGCCACATGTAGTTGTGTTGTTTGCACATATAGCAACAGTTCAGTTCTGAAGCCCTTGGGAAGGAGAGTACGTTCAACAAGAGCTTCCAGTAATCAATCTTACGATTAAGAATTGAGAACCTTCATGGTTCACCATTATAATAAAAAGCTCATACTTTCTTCTTTCCGGACACAACTTTTCAAGCTGTTGGGAATTTGGGATATAAACCACCGGGGCATGAATTTTGTTTCCTTGCCAAGTGCTATTAATAGATTTTGTTAAAGATTAGGCCAGTATATCAAACATTTAATTGTTGGTTATTCTATTTTTTTCTCCTTTTTAACGTACATATTATATTAAGTTATTGAAAAATACTTAAACTACGATATCTTCTTCACATGTAAAAATAATAATAAATAAGAAATTATGCATACAATATATAAGAATAATAAGTCATATTTACATATAATATAGTATCTTATACAGGTATCGTAGTCAGAGCATTAAACAAACATTTTTAATTGGGAAATAGGGAGAAAACAGTAAGAAGAGAGTATTTGTACCTCATACCTTACTATGTATTACGATAATGTTATGTAAAAAGATATATGTAAAGCAACTTCACGAATGGGAGATATCATGTCATTCGAATCTTCTAACTGTACTCATTCAGCACCAATCGCATTGATGGTGATCTCTCTTATGTAAGATAAGAACTGATATCATAGTAAGTATGATTAGCATGACCCTCGGTTAGAACAGGCATGCTGCATGACATGAGTATGCATGTATAAATAAAAAACCTTAGTGACGTCAATTCCAGTAGTAGCAAGTGTTCACTGAGGAAGTGGAATACACAGCAATACAAAGATGAAGCTTTTTAGCTCCAGGGCTGTGTCATTATTGTGGTTTTTGTTGATCATGACAGCTTTGGTGGCACAAGTTCAAAGCACTCCCTGCACAAGCACCTTCTTCTCTGCACTTGTGCAGCTCATTCCTTGCAGGGCAGCAGTTGCTCCTTTTAGCCCCATTCCACCAAGTGACTCCTGCTGCAATGCCCTTAAGGCTCTTGGCCAGCCATGTTTGTGTGTTCTTGTCAATGGCCCTCCAATATCTGGCGTAGACCGTAACATGGCCTCACAGCTCCCAGAGAAGTGCACCGCAGACTTTGAACCATGTGCTCTCTCTCTCTCTCTCTCTCTCTCATATTTGTTTCTTGTTTGACTTTGAAATATGCTTCTTTTAAATCTTAACGCTGAATGTAAAATATAACAAGTTTTTGCAGTGAATCACATTCAGGAACACCGGTATAGATATAAAATTAATTCCAAAATATCGTTGCCTTTGTCATTATCATATAGTGTTGTTGAAGGAAAAGGATGAGAGCTGTCTTAATAAAAAATTTCTTCACTTACATATGTGCGCAAGTGACTTCCTCTTCTCATTTGGCCTTGTTGTGTTTAAAAAGTGAAGGAAGGTTTAATCTTCTTTATCTCTTTATGCAGGTGACATCATATGAAGTGAAGTTGGAGCATGAAGCTGGAATGCTATTAGAAATAAGTGTTTTTGCTTTTAGGAGTAATTTAAGTAGTGCTTCTCTCACAATAAGGTTACATGAGACTATGTAATCGGTGGGATTAAGTTTCAACCAATGTTGTACTTTCTGATTGTTCTCAGTTTCAATAGTAAATTGCTGAAGTAATAACATGCAAATAATGATGGGAAATGATGAATCCCACAAAAACTTTTTCATGAAATGTGTAGTAATGCTGACATGTTTTTCCTTTTTTTTTTTAATTTTTTGAATAATCAAATTAAAAAAATGCAGTGGCCGTAATCGTCCCACGTCTCATTTGTGAGAAATTTCACAATAATCTTGTGATACATAGCAACGCTCAATAATTATTTTGCAGGAACATTTAATCCTTCCACCATCATTGACCATGGAAATTAAAATTTTTCGAAGAAAGGATTTAAATAAGGGTGGACATTTTCTTTTAATGTTGTCAAAGTCAGATTCAATAATAAATTGAAAAAGTTTCGGTTTATGTTTAACCATTTAAATCATATATATATATTGAAATAAATGATTTTTATTGATTGAATTGAAGAATACAAATATGCTGATATTTATAGTAATACATGGGTACAAAAATAAATAACAGATAGCTAACATATCCTATCAACTATGATCCTATCAGATAAATTAACAAACTATGCAGATCAACTCAAACAAACTTTTCTATCGATTCCTATCATAAACATTCTGTTACATTATCATTCTGTTACATCTTTATTTTTTAATACTCCCCCTCAAGTTGGAGTATGAGGATTATGAGTACCCAACTTGACCGTTAATTCCTGGAATGACTTTGCACCCAAGGCCTTCGTGAATATGTCAGCTTGCTGCTTCTTAGTTGGAACATAGCTAGTCGAAATTGTGCATTCCTATAAGTGTGTACGAATAAAATGGTAATCTACTTCAATATGCTTCGTTCTTTCATGCTAAATTGGATTGGCTGCAAGGTGAATCGCTGCTTGATTATCACAGTGAAGTACATTGGGTGAAGTATAATGAACTTGCAGGCTTAACAATAACCTGCGCAGCCAAAGAACCTCACTGACAGCATGTCCCATGGCTCTGTATTCAGCCTCACTGGAAGACTTAGACACAGTGGTTTGTTTCTTGGTTTTCCATGAAATGGGAGCTGAACCAAGCTTCATCAAATACCCAGATATTGACCTCCGAGTGAGAGGACATGATGCCCAGTCTGAATCACAATAGGCAACCAAGTTAAGATCATTATCTTTTGGCAAAATAATTCCCTGATCTGGTGAAGACTTCAGATACCTTAGGACACGCATAGCTGCATCCCAATGAGCTTGTTTTGGAGACTGCATGAACTGGCTCAAAATATGCACCGAATATGTAATTTCTAGACGAGATATGGTGAGATATATAAGACGACCAACAAGCCTGCGATAACGAGGAGAATCAGAATAAGAGGGCCCCGAGTCAAGTGCAAGCTTGTGGTTTTCTTCCATAGGAAAAGAAGCTGGCTTGCAGTCAAGCATCTTGCATTCTTTCAGAATATCCAGTGTATATTTACGTTGACATATGAACATGCCAGATGGTCCTCGAGCAAGTTCCAGCCCTAGAAAATATTTAAGGACTCCAAGGTCCTTCATATGAAAGCAATTGCATAGATATTGCTTAAACCTGCTGCAAATAAAGGTGTCATTACCTGCAATCACAAGGTCATCAACATAGATTAACACTGTTAGAAACGCGTTGCCCTTGGAATAAGTGAAGAGATTGTGATCTTCGTGAGATTCTTGGAATCCATATTCTATGAGTGCTTGAGAAAGTTTCGAATACCAGTTTCGGGAAGCTTGTCGGAACCCATATAATGACTTTTTCAGTCGACATACCATCCTTGCTTGAGGAACTTTGTAGCCTTCTGGTACTCGCATATAGACTTCCTCTTCTAGGTCTCCGTGTAAGAAGGCATTGCTCACATCTATTTGATGGAGCTCCCAACCTTTTGCTACTACAACTGATAGTAAACAACGAACCGTAGTCATCTTGGCCACAGGTGCAAAAGTCTCATTGAAATCCTCTCCTTCCACCTGTGTGAACCCCTTCGCTACGAGGCGGGCTTTGTATTTTTCAACCTCACCTGAAGCTTTATATTTCACCTTATAGACCCATTTGCACCCCACAATTTTCTTATCTTCGGGTGGCAAAGTTAGATCCCAAGTACCATTATCTTCCAAAGCTTTAAGCTCTTGTGCTATGGCTTTTTGCCATTCTTGTTTCTGCATAGCCTGTATGTAAGTCTTTGGCTCTTCATGGCTAGTCACTGTTGCAAGGTAAGCTTGATATTTGTGGGAAAAACAATCATAACTTATAAAATTGGTGATAGGATAGACATTACCTGAAGAGTTTGAGTGGTTCGAGCCTATGCATATGGGGTTTACGCGAGCTGTGTGACAATAGTAATCTTGTAGATAGCTTGGAGGTTTTCGTGTGCGTTGTACAAGTTCTGTAATCTCAGTTGCCCTGTGAGTCTCCCCCTCACTCTAGACCTCCATTTCTGTCACGGCTAGAATTTCTTGTTCATGATTTCCTGAGTTGTCCATGGGTCTTTCTTCAGCTACATGATCCTCCTCCCCTTGTGGTTCAGAAGTATTAGAAAACATGTTTGTTGGAGACCTTGTTGCTATATTTTGTTCTTGCAAAACATAAGGCAGTGTGTGCTCATAAAATATGATGTCTCGAGAAACATGAAACTCTTGTGTCTTTGGGTTGTACACTTTCCAACTTTTCTGTCCTTGTGGGTATCCTAAGAAAATGCATCTTTCAGCTCTTGAATCAAATTTGTCTCGCTGTTTGGAACCTGTCCCTACATAACAGAGACAACCAAACACCTTTAGATGATCATAGGTTGGTGGCTTTCCGAAAAACATCCCATATGGAGTGACTCCTTGATTAGCTATTGTGGGGGTTCTGTTAATAATATGAGTAGCAGCTAATACACATTCTCCCTAGAAATAAATAGGGAGATTTACTTGGAATCTCAAAGCTCTAGCAACATTTAAGATGTGCCTGTGTTTTCGTTCTACTTGTCCATTTTGCTGTGGTGTGGCTACACAAGAGGACTCATGTAATATTCCTTTTTATTGAAGGAATTCCTGTAGGTTTGAATTGGTAAATTCGGTCCCATTATCACTTCGAATCTTCTTAATGTTTGCATTGAACTAAGTTTTAACCATGTTCCAAAAATTTATCAAGATCCCAGTTGTTTGAGTCTTGTGCTTCATTAGATAAACCCATGTCCCACGAGTGTAATCATCAACAATAATAAGAAAATAGTGAGAACCATCATGTGAAGTTGTATTATACTTCTCCCATAAATCACAATGGATCAAATCAAAAGGCTCCTTAGCTTTATTAATACTTTGAGAAAAAGAAGGTCTACATTGCTTTGATCTGTGACATATGTCACAACAATCAATTTTATTGAAATCAAAATTGCACTTGACTAACTGAGTAAGATGCTTAAGAGCATGGACTGAGGGATGCCCCATTTGGGCGTGCCAAAGGATGGTGTTGTCTCCATGAGTAGTGGCAAAAGAAGCTCCTTGCATCATTCCTTTGTACACATAAACCCCATCATGCATGCTACCCGATCTAATCATCCTCTTCATGGCTAGGTCCTGTATCACGCAACAATTAGATTTATAAGTTACGATACAATTCAAATCTCGTGTCAACTTATGTATGGAAATTAAATTACAACTAAAATCAGGCACATGCAACACATTATCAAGCTTGATATTTCTATCTAGATTAATGTTTCCCATTTTTTTCTACCAACACAGTATTTCCAGTAGGAACTGTAATGTAGAAAGGTTTTTCTAGCTTATGAACTCCCTTTAAAATAGAATATAAGGGGGTCATGTGGTATGATGCACCACTGTCCAAAATCCACTGAATTTCTTCATTACCAGTCATGTTATCATAAGATGATTGAGCATTCCTCATATGCATTCCATGCAGTGCGTGAGCCTTGTTTGCCACCTCTGTATCTTCCTTCTGTTGATCCTCATCAGTATGGGTTACATGTGCAGCAGTGTGTGGTCCTTGCTTATTCCCACGATGTGTTCGTCGAGTATCCTAGTTGGAAGGATACCCAACGATCTCAAAGCACTTTGCCTTGATATGCCCAATCTTGCCACAATGCTCATACTTAGGTTTAGGCCCATCTCGACCCTTTTGCTTGTTCCCCCATGATGAGTGAAAAGCTGCTCCCAATTCTGACTTTAAATTGCCTTTCTCCTTTTCTGCAACCAAACGTCCTTCCTCCCTTAAGATGTGATTGAACGTTCGTCTGAGCGGAGGCAATGGATCAGCATTGAGGATGGTTGCCTTGACATGGCCATATTGCTTATTATCAAGGCTTCCAAGAAACAAATGGACTCGTTGGTCTTCCTCCCTTTGCACCAACTGCTTTGCCGCTCCACATGTGCACTCTGGCAATGGTTGGAGTTCATTCAGTTCATCAAGAAGACCTTTGAATTTAGTGTAAAATTCGGTTACACTTAAGTCTTCTTCCTTCTGCATTAAGGAAAGCATGTGTCATAACTGATGGATCCTAGATGTATTTGTCTGGGCAAAGCGTTCTTCGAGATCGAGCCAAACATCCTTCGAGGTTGCTGCGTGTGAGATGCTGCTATGCAACCTTGGATCGGTAGCATTTATGATCCAAGCCATCACCATCGAATCCGCCTTTTCCCAGTTGAAATGATCTGCTGCTTTGCATCCTGGTTCCTTGATTGTTCCATCAATGAAACCAAGTTTCGGTTTTGCACGAAGTGCTGTCTTCATTGAGCGTGCCCACATTTGGTAATTTTCTCCATTGAGAACAACTGCAACTAAAGGGGTTCTTGGATTGTATGAGGAACTAAGATAATAGGGAGAACTGGGTGTGAGAACAAGTGAATTCTTGCCATCATCAGAGGTATGGTTTTTCTTCTCCGAATCTGACTTTTCAGAATCAACCTTCTCTGATGCCATATTGAAATAAATGATTTCTATTGATTGAATTGAAGAATACAAATCTGTTGCTATTTATAGTAGTACATGGGCACAAAAATAGATAACAGATGGCTAATAGATCCTAGCAACTATGATCTTATCAGATAAACTAACAAACTATGCAGATCAACTTAAACAAACTTTTCTATCGATTCCTATCATAAACATTATGTTACATTATCATTCTGTTACATCCTTATTTCTTAATAATCATAATATATATATATATATATATATATATATATATATATATATATATATATATATATTACACAATAAACATTATATAGTTTAACCTAACTTAACTCGATCTAATCTTATTCAACCCGACTTTTTATTGATTTAGACCGATTCAAACTAGTCCAACCACCAAAACAATTATAGCTTTGAACCAAAATCCATAGAATTAGAGACCGATTCCCAATTTTAGCGATTGGACCAGCCGATCCACACATCAATGATTTCTTTTGCAAAGATGGGAGAAATAAAAATGAACAATGTGTCAAAATATAATGCAAGTATTTATCCGTTATATTCGTCCTCATCCTAACAACATTATCATCCTCTCACATATTCCAACAATATTCCTTTCCTATCCATCATTTCTTATTAAAGCGTTAGTCTAAATTATCCTATCCATCTGTATAACTATTTATTTTATTTTATTTTTTAAAGAAATGAAAGTATGTATCAATCGATTTTTTTTTTGTAAATATATATCCATCGCTTTACTTTTGTTTACACCATGAAAAATCTTAGCAGGATTTGGATATCTTAAGTTTTCAAATATTAAATATAAGATATATATAAAAAAGAAGGTTCAAGTTTCATATATTTTAGGAGAAAATTTAGGTAAAGTATCATAAGTACTTGTGGTGTTGTTTCTTAGTTATAATATGACATGTAGATTAATTTTTTTTCATACCATTACTACCTAATTATTTATTCAACACCTTGATTTTTTTGCTGTTAACATCTTTTTACCTAAGTTTTCTCTTTCTATTTATTTTCATAAACAGATCACATCCCAACAAAATGGAACTCAAACAAAGGGGGTATTCATGTTCGAAGTCATGGAACAGAGCAAGGGTTGTAGAGATTTGCAACCATGCTTTGGGGTGAACCCACGACTGCTGGGTGGTTTGAGTTCATGCCTCTGTTGGTGGGCACAAATAGAATAGGTTCGAGGTGATTTGGGTTTGGACGCCAATGCGGTTCGATGGCATAGACGGTGGTGATTTGGACCATGGTGAAATGACGACGATTCTGGTTTGGCTTGGGTGTTTTCTAGTGGTTGACGCTGGTGGCTTCGATGAGGATGCGACTGAACGTGGCTACAGGTAGTAGCGTAGGACAATAGCTCAAGGTGGTTGGGGTTTGGCTTCGTGGTGGCGCAACGACTAGTTCAGCAGTGGTCATTGATTCTGTTTGGGTGTGTCTGGGTTCAATGGTGCTTATGGGTGTTGATGGATGACGTGTAGAAGCCATGGTTATGGCAGTTCGGTCCAATTTGGACTCATAGTGTCGAATTTGGGTTGTGGATCTTTGGTCTTGGCCTCTAATGGTTGGGATGGAGAGGAAGAATATAGGGGAAAATTTTAAGGAAGCTAGTGTGTAGTGAATGAAAAGAGTGTGGGGGAAAGAGGTATGAGAGAAAGTAAGCAAGTTAGGAAAAAAAAGAAACGTTAATGTTAACAACAGAAAATTAAGTTGTTGAACAGATAATTAGGTAGTAATAATGTAAAAAAATTAATCTACATGTCATATTATAATGGGAAATAGCACCACAAGTATCTGCGGTACTTTACCTAAATTTTCTCTTATTTATTATTACATAACTAACATAAGAATTGTAAGCTTTTTTTGCATATTTGACAAGTTATAAATAATTTTTCACATATTTGAAAAAGTAAAATGCCCACTTGTCAAATACTTCCTCAAATATTTAATTAGAGCATATCTGCATATATAATATTAGAAAATATTCTTAAAATTTCTGAATTTAAATTTTGGTAAGATGTATTAGAAAAATTTAAATTTTGATAAGATATATTAGAAAAATATGAATTTGAAATACATTGAGATTTGAAACTGAATCAAACCAAGAATTACATTTTAGTTTGATTTTTAAAACTTATGAACCATTAATTATAAAATAGTTAAGACCTCTCACTTTTCTTTCTAAAATGAACCTTCCTCACTTTAGAAGAGTTAAACTCTTATATTTTAAGGGAAAAGAGTATAAGCACTCTTTAAATTTTAATCATTTTGTAAATTACTATCACAAACTTTAAAATATTTTTAATTAGTCTTTGAAGTTTAATTAATGTCTTAATAAATACTTCTATTTAATTTGAATTGATTAATTAGTTAATGATAATACTTGCATAATAATATTTTATTTGTATTAATATTAATTATAGATTGTTTATTAATTTATTTATTAAAGTTAAATTTTAAATATATTATATTCTTTATAAAATATATAAAAACATTTTTTAAAACAAAATTTGTTTTTTAATTTTGTAATAATAAAATGTATTTATAATCAAATTTTAATAAATTAATTAATAAACAATCAAGAATTAATATTAATATAGATAAGATATTATTACACATTATTATCGTTAGTAAATTAACATAGTCATATTAAACATAAGAGTTTATAGAGACATTAATTAAAATTTAAAAACTAATTAAAAATATTTTAAAGTTCATGATAACAATTTACAAAGAATTCAAAATTTAGAAAGATTACATACTCTTTTTCCTATACTTTAATTTGAAGTTGAATACAATTTTTTTTATTTCCCAAAGTATCATCTCCCTTAATAGACAAGAAACTAATCTTCTCAAATACAATTAGACACTTAGGCAAAAATTACTTCCAACAGTATTTTTTTTATACGCATAAATCAAAATCAAACTCAAGACAATATGCTTAAAAGGCCCAAACACCTTCCACTCGAATCAACACACATAAATAATTTGAAGTTTGAATGTTTAAACCAAAGCAGACTCAACCATGAACATTATTATTATCTTAAATAGGAAACTCAGTAGGCTTCATATTTAAAGAAATTTTTTTGTTAAATTCAGTGCTATACCGTAAACAAATTGCTGCTATCGACCCTTCAAAGAGAAATCACAACTTTCATTATCACACGCGTAACAAGAGAACAATAGCACTGATATAGGGTACAAAGCATGTATATTTTTCAGGTTTAAGGTGATCCTTAAGTATTGATGCACAAACTATCTAATTCAACTTTACCTATGGCCCAAAGTAAAGTTCCTTTGTATAAAAATAAAAATAGTAAAAAGAATGACAATTTAATTTATGACATGCACCCCTTCTTATGTTCCAAGGAGAATATATATACTGCAAAGACTAGAATACTACGGTCTACAGGTGCTTGAGGGGATTGCCTTATAACCTTTAAAATTTGAATTGAGTGACGAAAAATATTACATACACTCAATCGTGGAGGGGACAAAAAATACCAATCCTTAATACTCCTACAAAACTTCAACAGCAGGTGGGTTTCCGCCTAGTTGAGCATGATTTGGTAATAAATGACTACTGGAAACTCTGCAAACGTTTTCAACCAGAAGCTGAAACAGCTCTCTGTTTATCAAATTCCCCTTGCTCTTCCTTGGCAAACTCTTCGATCAATTCACGCTGTCTCTCTGTCAGGTTTCTGCAAAATATTACAAAAGCAGGCATTTATATTCTAAACATCCATGGAAAAAGATGATCCTACACCTCTTTTAGACGTGTAGATACTGTACACACCCTTTTTAAGGGTTTTTAAGGGTGTGATTGAGAGAGAAAGAGATAAAAAAAAATAAGTATAATGAATAGTATTAAATGAGGTATGAAAAAGAATATATGCACTGTTTGTGGTAAAAATATCAGAGTTGAAACATCCATCCAAAGAAGAATCTTTCCCTAAAAAACCTGAGCCTAGGCTTATTCCATGGGGAGGAGTTAGAAGTTCATAAACCACACTGAACAATATCAAATGTAGCACTCACGCTGGGATGCTGACATTAAAATGAACATATTGATCCCCGAACGAATAAGAATTTTTTGTCTTGATCCCTGTTAAGAGAACAAACAAGTTAATAATGGTGAAGAGATCAGCTTAAATTAACAACTTTTGAAAATCCATGCAACAGGTTCTTGGAATTTCAAATTTATTTTCACACAATGCCTTCTTAAAAATATCTCTCAAATTTTCCATGAATGATATCAACTTGCTTACCTTTCTTTTTCAGAACCACCTTCTGACCAGGTTGGGTGCCAGGACGAACCTGCCAAACAGGACACGTCATTCAAACTTCACCAGTTACTAAAACCAAAATGCCATAAAAAATTATATTGCAATAGCAATACAAACCTTAAGAACAACATCTCCAGTAAGAGTTGGGACTTGAATGGTTCCACCCAAAATTGCCTGAAAAATATAAAAACACAATTTTTCCGGTGTTTAGATTATTTTTAAGTAATAGTTTAATATCCCAGAAAGACTCACACAACTAACGAGATGTTTGAGATCCAAAACATATACAACAATAAAACTTCCAGCACGAACCACAACCACCACCACTACAACAACAAAAACTTTTTTCCCATAGGTGGGGTCAGCTACATGGATCAAACCACAACCACAACTGCCAAACCCAAAAAAAAGCATAAATCTACCAGAATCAGTCATATTGATCAGTGCCAGACCCTGCCCCCCAAATCCTATTAAATGCCATAGCTCTAAGTCAACCAGAGAATTTCAAACTAACAAGCTCTCAAACCCAGTAATTTCATTTGTCATCGATGAACATTTATAACTGGGGGAGCAACTTGATTTTGCAAGTTCTTTTGCCTCTAAATTAAATCGCTGAAGTCTTATGCATGTTTAGTCCACAGGATGATATTTTGTGAAATTGGTAAGGGAAAGGGGTGAATGAATGAGTTAGAATGGAATGGTCATTCCTATTCCAGTGTTTGGTATCATCATGACTCTATTTAATTCTTATATTTGGTACCTCAAATCAACATGGGATAAAATAAGAATTGTAACCAAATGAAGTAAATAACCCCCAACAAAATCAACAATTATAATTATTAAAGAAATACTATTTTTACATTTTTTTATACTTTAATTAAAATATTAAACAAATGTGATTATTTTATGTTTGTTTAAATATTTTCATCAAAATTATGTTATGCCTTCCAAATTAAGATCATAACATGTTGGAAAAAGATAAAAGTGATACTAATTTTGAAATACAAGACTTAGTTTGTTAATTTAGTAGCATAGCAATTTTTAATATTGACTGGTAAAATCAATGTAACATTGGTTTTTAAGCATAAATTATTTGTATCCAAGACCAACATGAATTTTCAAGACATTTGAATAGAGGGATAAATTTGATCATTTTAAAAAAATAAATGAGGGTAAACTTGTCAAGAAATAAAATTATCTCATTCTTGGCAGCGAGGGATCACCATTCCTCCCAATTCCTCCCACAAGACTGAGGAATGGTGAATCTTAGCTATGTGGAATCTGGGCCTGGAGTGGAATGTCCATTCCATCCCTTTTTTCTGTACCAAACATAGGAAGAGTCATTCCTATGGAAAAGAGGCAGGAACGGAATCCACATTCCAGTAAAAAGTAACCAAAATGTAGTCTTTTTGGACCAAGGGTAACGAGGAGAATGGGAGGAGAAAGGATGGGAAGGGAAACTATTCCCTTATTTGGGCAATTGGGAGTTCAAAAATTTATGGAGAAAAAGGGAATGTGAGGCAAACCATTCCCCTTTGTTCCTCATAAACTCACTCTCTTGTTCCCCTCCAAATTGGGGATTAATGAGGGGAATAACTTAAAAAACTTGTCATTTATTATTTCACCCCAAAAAATTGAGTTAGTTAAACTTTATAAGGGCTATGTTGAAATATTACACATAACTATAACTAACCCTTTCTTCCCTCATTAATCATTCGATTCAAACACAAGGAAGGTGACTCTTTCCCACTACATCCCTTACATTTTATCCCATCCCATCCCTTTCTATTCCATTCCATTATCTCTAAAACCTCCAAGCATAGCCCAAGGCATACCCTAAGGGTCAGTTTGGTATGGGTGTAAAAATGCAGGTGAAAAATTCATGGATGAGTTTTCAATACAATTTTACTAACAAAACTCACCCATGAATTTTTCACCTCCATTTTTAACCCCATGCCAAACATAACATAATGGTTGAGCATTACAAAATCCAGTGGTGTAGCTTCCAATGGAAAAAATAAAAAGGAAACTTGAAACATGAAATTTTACTAAAGCCAAGCATCTTTATTGTATTTTTTTCTTCTTGATATATCTTTCATGAACTAACAGAAAATTATATTTGATTTTAAGTTGCTGTAGGGCTAGGGAGAAGTGATTTATACAGAAAGATATGACAACATTGGTAGAAAGGAAAGGAATAAGCCTCCTGAACCCGAAATATTCACATACTAAATATCATTAAATATTTCAGTAAATCAATCCTCCTTGATTATGGAAAACTGAATAAATACTATCCAAACTTGCTCAGTATGATAGTTAAGGGTTCTTAATTAGATGAAGAAAGAGAACTGCTACCAAAAGATTAGACACCCCCCCCCCCAAACAAAAAAACAAAAAAAAAAACAAATGACAGATATCTCAACTCCATATAGGCTAGATTAGGTGGAGCATTGAATGTGAATCCAAAGTACAACAAATATATGGAAAAAAAAATGGCCAACTTAGTCACAACATTTTTTTCTAACTAAGCAAGCAGGCAACCAATTTGCTTCCCCAGAATTATAAACTAATGCTACTAATTAGATACAGACAAAAGTTAATCGAAGCTGAAAAAACTCAACAAGACATAGAGTGCGTTTGTTTGTGCTTTTTTTTACAAGAAAAGTACTTTTTTCATTAAAAAAAAACAATTATGAAACATGGATATATGTTTGGATAAGATTTTGAAAAAAAGCAGAATCTAAAGAAAAAACAGTTTTCTGCTTTTTTTGAAAAGCAGGAATGAGTCACTTTTCAAAATAATCAATTATGGAGAGATGCAATAAAAGAGAGAACGTAAAAATTACTTTTTATAATATTATCCAAACGCAAAACAACTTTTACTTTTCATAAAAATCTCTAAAAAATAATCAACTATTTCTTCTATCTTATAATCACTTTTTTTAAAAGCTTACCCTAACACACTCATATGCTCAAGATTTTCTTCATTCAGTAACATTACCTGACTGATACTTAAAACAGCATCTACATGAATATCAGATCCATCTCTACGGAAGACAGGATCTTCCCTGACCTGCAAAAAGGAAAAGGAGAAAAATACGATTATGCATATGAGAAGATATAAAAGGAAAAAGGAAATGATCTCCAAGCTATTGAAAAGATTCTAGCTTTTACCTTGATAGTAACATAAAGATCACCAGGGTGATCTCCATCAGGATCTGCACCACCACTTCTATAAACCTTTATGGTCTCATTGTTGTCCATCCCTGCAAATATATAAGCATGTAAAACAGTCAGCCTTTTTTCATATCCGAAGCAAATGCAAGTGAAAAATGATTTAACAGGAGGGGAGTGCATTATGAAAAGCAAATATTACTAATTATCCTTTTGCCATCATAATTAATAGAATCAAAATTATTTACAGAAATCCCACCATAGAGTCAACATTGCTCCAAATTATTCAAAAATTAGTGTTCCAAATTATTCAACTTTAATATGGTAAAAAATGGTAGCTTATTTTTGTTCGTTTTGTTATTAATATTATAATCAATAATCAATACTACTATATAATGGCAAAACTCAGCTTTAGTGTTCGGTCTCTTCCTACCAAACAAATTTTATTCTGAAAAGCATTAAGTTAAAGTTAGTGGAGTATTTATTCTAAGCTTCCTTTCTTCTTTACATAAATAAATTGACAACCAGGTATTTATAAAATTCTAAAAAAATAAATAAAAGGCGGATTGACACACATGTTAGTGGGTGTGAAGAAGCTATTAGATAATAAATTATTATCAAGTTCAGTAGATAGCGAGACTGTGAGAGGAGTGGTTAGCACAATTAAAAGGATAGTCCACAGGAAAATTGCTGGTTCATTTGATATTTTCTTAGTATGCCCATATGAACATGATCCATATAACAACAATGCATCCCAAAAATTCAAAAATAATGGTTACCAGGCACAATATCCAACTTGACCGACTTTGTTCCTTTGATAACCTTCGCACCCCTGCATGACTTGCAGAAATTCTGATGGCAAAAAGAAAAGAGCAAAATTATTAATATTTTTCCACAAATTAGTAATTGGTATTAAAGACCAGCATAGCTATATACTGCATGATGAACCAAGCGTCATTCATCATATGATTTTATTTATAAAAATGAAGGGGAAGTGGGAGAAGAAACCTCCAAAGATGAGTTACTTCCAAGTTCCAAGTAAGAAGAAAATAAACTCAACAATAAGCATTAAGCAAGTGCCGTGAATCATAGCTAAGTCCATCATATCTGAACCCTTATACAATATACTAAAAATGATAGAATTAATCTGAAAAAAGAAAAATTGAATTTTTGCGCCATACCGATACAATTTTGCCAGTTCCCTTACATGTACCACAAGCACTCTCCATCCTAAATATGCCAGCTTGTACAAATGTCTGGACATATATCAAAGCCATCAATTCAACAACAATTTTTTTTAAACTTGTAACATGATTAAAGAAGGTTAAATTTTAATTTCAAGACAAATACTAACCACTCCTGAGCCTTTACAGCGCTTACAGGTTTCAGGTCTTGTACCAGGAGGAACACCACTCCCACCTGCAACAGTTGAGAAAGAGAAAGAATTTGTGACCTTCCAGGTGCACTGGCTTTGCAAACTAAACTGAATATAGTAGTAACAGCTGACAACTATAGCGTATAAATATCAGTTAACTGATGAGAATACCACAAGTATTACAAAGCACATCCGTTTGAAATGTAACAGTTTTGGTGCATCCTTGGACAGCTTCCATAAAGGATAGTTCAATGAAAGTCTGTGAAAAATAGATTAAGATGCATTTCCTCAGACAAGTCCTTAGCATACTTAAAGATGTCCAAAAATCAAGAAAGAAAGAACCTTGACATCCACTCCACCAATATTCTGATGAAAAAAGCTCTTGACAAAATCCTGATCGCCATTGAGGGAATTGACAGAGAATTAAAGAAAATCATATTAGACTTTAAATGTGGGATGTAGAACTCAAGTAAGGTTCAGACTTCAGAGACATTTACATTTAATTAACAAGCAATTAATTTATAAAATTTCTACTACAATTAAAAGTAGAAACAGATGCATAACCAAGCATACCATATAACAAATTAAGGTGGTTGTATGACTGCTTAAGCATGCATATTTGTACAGCTGTTTTAGAAAATCAATAGATCATTTTGCCTTTAGATTGAACAAGTAATTGAGGTGGTTGTATGATTGCTTATGGCCACTGAGGTGGTGTTTGTAAAGCATACATTTAACAAAAAATTATATAAAAATGACTATTTATTATTGTTATGAAGCACAATTCCTAATAGAATTTCTATTACAATGCAAACTGACCTATTAATTAAGAACTAAGGATCTACTGATAGACATGATTAATAAAAGAGGGAAGAAACTCGTAAGTCATTACATGATCACGGAATATCTGCTCAAACGGATTAAAGCCACCGTTGTCTCCAAAACCAGTGCTTTGTTGGTTTACATAAGCATCATGGCCAACCTACATATCCATGTTAAAATAAATCAAATGAAAGAGGCAGTAGATAAATAAGAGAGAATAATTGCAACACACTCAAAAGAAATGTGCCATTGTTCCCCAACCCCTTACCTCCATCTTTTTTCTCAAATATCTATATATAAATTTCTTGTTCTCCAAGAAACAGAGGTCATCAGCTTAATTCCTACTATTTCCTTGTCATGTTCTTATTCCTGATCTACAATTACGGTTTCTCATGCATAAAATCAATTATCTATCCTACAATTTATCCCAATATAGTAACTACAATAAAATGTTCAACAAAGGAGCCAAAAAAAAACTGGAAAGATGTGAGACCTGATCATATTGTTGACGCTTTTCCTCGTCTTTCAAAACCTACAATGCAATTACCCAAAGAAAGAACAAAAGAAAAATGTCAAGAAACCAGCAGTCAGTTCATTCATCATATGATGATTTAAAGTAGAACTCTGGGTAAGTAACAAGAACAAGAACAACAAGAGTACACCTCATATGCCATTGAAACTTCTTGAAACTTCTTTTCAGCCTCAGGATCATCCTTGTTTGTGTCTGGATGGAGCTTCTTTGCAAGCTTCAGAACATGGAGAAAAATTGAGAGACAGTAGAAAAAGAAAAAAGAGAGAATTATTTCAGACAAATAACTCATATGCTTGTCAAACATGGTTGAAGAATTCATGTCAAGAGAGAAAGAAGGAAAAATGAGGGTTTCACAATTGTTAGGCATAGAACATGTGCAGACATTAAAATAATACAAGAGGGCATATTCTGACAAAGAAAATCATACCAATGGTAGCATGTGCAGAATTGAAACACCAAACAGTGAAACATATTTCCATATTATAAAATGCAGATAAGTGATTGCATATTAAACATAATGTAAGAGCAACTTGATATAAAACAAACTCTTTCACATTCAGTTCAAACTATTATTTTTAAGTGGCCACTTGGGAAATGGCCCAAGTACCCACTTACTAAAAAGAAAATGAACAGTTTCCTTATCATATGGATAAGTCTTGAAATTAAAAAAGAAATTGGCAATGTGAACCCCTTTGACCATGACATGTATAAGAAATTGCAAAGTTTAACCAGGAAATGGGCCAGATGTTTAAAAAGAATGCATATTTGGTATCAAAATACATGTATATTGACAATGGTTAAGCAAAACCTACCCCATAGTATGCTTTCTTTATTTCAGAAGCACTTGCATTCTTACTCACACCAAGAATGTCATAATAGTCTCTTGCCAATGATGCTGAAAAGGAGTTAAGGGGAAAATACAAGTCATTGACGTGCAAGGGACAATGAACAAATATGCATATAAGGGAAACACCGGAAGAGGAAAATGCATAGGCAAATGAATGAAGGTAGCATAAACTTCAAGCTCCTTCTGCTTTGTCACCAAAGGAAAACAGTAGACAAAATGCAAGTCATAAATAACAAAAGCAACTTTCCAAATGTTTTGCCATGTGATTCCAGGAAGAATGAAAAGGAAGGCATTTGTGTGACACATAATTTAATAATTTATACCCGAGCCATGAATGGACCTAGAAGCCCCCCAATATATATTTGCTGCTCCCAATAGAAACCCGTTCTTCAAATTAGCACTATCTCCAACTGCAATTGGATAAGGTGGGAAAATGTCAGCAAAAACAATAATAGAAAAGTATAACCTTACCCGAAAAAAAAACTCAATTCAGCATCCCAAGGAAAACAAGAATTGGACCGATAATAGTCAATATCAATATATTCAGAATATAACTGCACAACCAAATCACAAAATCCCAAATTAAAAAAAAAAAAACTTTAAACTTGCCTTACTAACTTCAACAAAAATAAAAGTTGAATTTCACACATACCATTTGGAAAATGACTTCCAATAACTCTAGATGGATTGCAAAGTCCTGAATTCAATGTCCTATAACCCTTTCGGAACACTGTTTCATATATCTGATATTCAACACCAAAAAATTATAAAAAAAAAACCCAAACAAGAAATCACAAAAATTGTTGTATCACAGTTCACGTAGAAAATGTCTAAGAAATTTAAATAGATGAGAAATGAAGGGGCGCAAGAGAGAAACGCGTACGGATTTGTTTCCGGGGAGAGATCGACAAGCAACCCAGTGAAGGAGCCTGACGCCATTGGAGCGAACCATTTGGGAGCTCAACGCGTTGTGGAGGCGCGTGTCAATGAGAAATGTTGAAGCTTTGGAACAAGGATTGGGGGTTTCTGGTTGTGATCAATAGCGCTAAACCCCTTCGATAAACCCTAATTTTTTGAAGAATCGGAAGGTTCTGGTAGGAGTGACGAGTGAGGGAAAAGAAAGGAGAGAGAGGGGTTGAATTATTTTTACTTATTTTTATTTATTTATTAATGAAAGGAAGAGAGAGAAATATGTGTCTGATACGAATTCTAAAAACTATCTAAGTATGAAAATTGAAATAATTTGTCTGTGGTTTAATTGTAAAAATTTTAAATATTTTAATAATTAATTATTATATAATTTTTTATTATAATTAATTTATTTTTATGTTTAAATATGTTAATTAAAAAATAATTTTAAATTATTTTATTTTATTTAATTAATATAAAAAAAAATTTTTATGTATTAAATTATTAAAATAGATATAGAATAATTAAAAAATTATTTGATTAAGAATAAAATAATATTGACATATTAAAATGTAAAAAATAATTTATAAATTAAAATTATAAATTTTAATCTTCAATATTATAAAAAAAGTTTAAAAATATTTTTATTTTATATTAAATTTTGTATAAAAATTAAAACTAATTTTATTAGATATGATTAAATACTATTACAATGAGTTTTTTATCAAAAAAGTTAATTTTTTTTTAAAGTTGAACCAAACATAGACAATTTTATTTTCAATATTATATTACGAAAGAATTTATTTTTAAAGGGTAGGATGTATGTTACACCCAGTTCTTGTTATGGGCCAATCTTCTGGGAGACACCATGTTTCTATGGCTGTGTAGGGTGCTTATCATTAGATTGGGCTGAGTTTAATCTAATGTGGATCTGGTTAAATATTTTTATTAGGTCAAATTTAAAGATTTAAATTTAATTTTATCATAATTTAAATAGTGGTTGAATTGAGATCGAACTAATTTAATATTTAAATAAAATTTATAAATTTAAATATTATATATAATTAAATCATAAAATTTAAAAATATGAAATAAAAATTATGAAATGTTTTATAATATATATTTTGAAACACTTTATAACAATTAAAAAAAATTAATTTAAATCAAGAAATCTTATAATTTATTATTAATTTTCATAAAATTATAAATTTTAATATATTAAGTAACATCAAGTTGGGTTGGTCTGATCCAAAGTGTTGGCATGAACCCAATTTAAAAGCCTAATTTCAAGAACTCAACTTAATTAAATTAACTTCGAACCGTGCTAGTTATCAGACAGGATCATAAGCAACCCTTATCGGGCCGGACCATAAACATTCCTATAATTGTGGAAGTGTGAAGTGTGTAGTTCATATTGATATTTTAAGGTAGTGTTTAGTACTAAATGTATTCGTTTATATCTATATTCTTCACATACTTTATATGTAAAATGAGGGTGTGGGGACAACATTTTTTAAAAACTTTTGGGGACAAAATTTTATTTATGAATATAAATAGGATATGGATTCCCTCTTTTTTCTTACATATTACTTTTAAAATAGATATTTGTATTATATATATAATATATAATATGAAAAAAAAAAATTATATATTTTTATTTGGAGTATTTATGTCATTTAAATTAATTTGAATTTTATTTTGTATTGTATCTCACACACCAAACTATATAATCATTTTCTATGATATTTTATTTCTAAATATACCAAACTATAAAATTGGAATAAGATTCTTATTCCAATTCCCTAATTCATATTCTTATTCTGATTCTTATTCTATGGAATTGCATTCTTTGCACTAAACGTAACACTAGGGCATAAGCTAATAATTGAGAAAAGTTTAACTTAGTTGTTTTTCAATTCTATAAAATTAGTTTATGAAATTACAATTCTAATTTTAAATAGCATTCCAAACATAAAAATTAAAATTAAGAAGCTCAATTCTAATTCCAAACTCTAATTCAATGCTCTAAATAGATACAAATGTCATTTGACGCATGGAATTAGCCTTGAAATTGAGCATTGGAATTGAAATTGAATCTCCTAATTTCAATTATCTTGTTTGGTGTATAAATTATAATTGGAATTCTAATTCTAAGTCTAATTCCATGGAATTGGAAAATAATTGCTTTGTACTATTTTCAATTCTTAGTTACATACTTTGGCAACCATTATTACCGATGTCGGCCAAGTCACCGGTGCCATCTCTGAGCACCGTCACCGGTGGTGTCTATTGACCATTATCGCCAGCATCATCATCTGACTACTAGTATTTCTACTCGTGCAATGCACGGTCCTATATATATACACCAAAAGAAGAGATGAATATATCAAATTACACTAGTGTAAGACTTGACTTATGTGACACCCGGGGCCGACGAGGGCGAGGAGTGGTTGCCGGTGCAAAAAGATGAAGCATAGACAAGGAGCAGCTCCTAGCAGACTTCTAGGCAAAGGGACACATGAATGAACTGAATACATACCAGAATGAGAGTGATTCAGAGACTGAGCAGGTATGGGACTGCATAGTTGAGGATGACTTAAAAGAATTGATTAGCACTACTCATATCAATAAGATGCATCTTCTTTTCGGGAGTCAAGAACATAAGTACTCCATAATTAAGCGTGCTTGACTTGGAGCACTTGTGGGATGGGTGACCTCTTGGAAAGTTTCTTAAGATGCGTGTGAGTGAGGACAAAGCACGCTGAAAAGACCTGTGTTGATTTGTGGGGACACTCATCAATCTTGCAGGCAGTCCCGGGACGTTACAAAATATTATCAGAGCGGGACCTATCCTAGTACGGTGTGATTCAGGAACGAACCATACGGAAGCTGGTGGGCATGTGACACCTGGGGCCGACGAGAGTGGGGAGTTGTGATAGCAAAGTATTTTATTTAATTTATAATCCTCTCACTAGGCTTCTTAAGGTTCAATTTGGCTTAATTAAGTTGATTTTATTACATTTTATGAAATTAAGTTTAATTGGATCATTGAAGAAATTATTGCTTGAATTATCATTAATTTGGTTGATTGCATTCTTAAGTAAACTGACTACAATTTGAATTGTAATTATCTGATTAATGTGATTCTGGTCTTGTTGGAAAGTTAAGATAATTCTCTAATAACTATTCACTTGATAGCAAGAGCTACGTTGATAGCAATATATTTTATTCATTGTATAATCTTCTCACTTGGTTTTTTCAGTAAACTGACTATAATTTGAGTTACAAATATCCTATGGATGTGATTTTAGTCTGATTTTAAAGTTAAGACAAATTTCTACAACTTTCACGAAGACCTCAAAACCTGGAACACACGTTTGGAAAACTCAAATTGGAGCTGAAGTAAAATCTAGAGTTCTGAACCTGACAGCTTGACATATGTGTACTCATCAGATCATATTTTGAGTTATAGGAGAGCTTTGGGAATAAAACCAGTGCCATTTGAAAGTTAAGACTTATATCTACAACTTTCATGAAGAATACAAAAACTGGATCAAAAGTCTTAAAGGTGATATTGGGCTTGGAAGTCATAACAGAGGAGCTCAAGTTGGGCCTGACCTATGTGCAGTAATTGGGTCATATCTCGGGCTGTAGGTAGTCCAAATGAGCTGAAACCAGCACCTATGCAAAGCTAAGACAATTTCCTAGAACTTTCATGAAGGTCACTTAATCTGGAAATGATGCATGCCATGAGCTCAGAGCAGAAACATTTCAGAGACAATAATCTCTATAATTTCATCTCATTCATCATCATCAAACAATTATTTTGGCATTTACTTCTCATCATTTACAACTTCATTGTCTTCTTGTACTCCTTGAGCTCTATAAAAGGGAGCTTGGGTACTCATTCAGATCATCTTTGATCTTAGCTTAGATTATGCTATTGTATTATTTGTTATCTTATTGTAGTTTTCTTTGTTCTAAATTGAAGTTATGTTCATCTCTTTCTTCTTATCTCTTTCTTTCTTCTTGTCCATGAGTAACTAATTTTCATTTTGCTTAGGTGAAAGGGTGAAGCTTTTCGTAATAAGTTAATGTTAGATTAATTTCCTTCTTATGTTAAATGATATATTTTTAAGTGATCATTATATATATTGTATGTTGTTTCCAATCAATTTAGAAACCCTTCTTGTATAATGAAAAATTTGATTCATTGTAGATAAGACGTTGGCATAGTGGATGTTTGAGACCATTTACAAGTGTTGGTGGATAATTAAAGGAACCATAATATGATTACATATATAATCTAAATTGAACTTTGAATGTTGTATTTTCCGATTGGAACCTCCATTATGTGTGATTTCAATTGAGTTATAAAAAAAAATAAGCTTGTCTTTAATTTATTTCCAAGAGTAGATCTCATAACCCAAGCAAATCTTTTTCATCTGTGAATAACTTTTATCACCTTTAGTATTGTGATAAATCTTCTCCTTACCTCAAATAATTTTTTCTTCATCAATTCCCTGTGGATCGACCTTGGACTCCCGAGAATTTACTACTTGAAACAACCTGTACTTGGGTTTGCAACTTTTAATTACCATCAAATTTTTGGCGTCGTTGCAGGGGACTTGATTTGAAGTTTTAATTTATTGAGGTTCTCTTTCTGTAAGTAAACTTTACTATCAAGTATATTCTTCCTCTACTCTTTTAATTTTTTTTAATTTACTAACTAACTTACTAATTAACTTACTAACTTATTAATTAATTTTTATATTTATGTCATTTATTTATGCTTTCTAACTTCCTAACTTTTATATTTATATTATTTATTTATACTTTCTAACTTTCTAACTTTTATATTTATGTCATTTATTTATGTCTTTAAATTTTATTTATTTATTTACGTAATTTATTTACACTTTTTATTTTTTTTTAAATTTTTTTATTTACGCTTTCTAATTTACTAACTTACTAACTTTATATTTATGTCATTTATTTATGCTATCTAACTTTTTAATTTACATCATTTATTTACGCTATTTAACTTTTTAATTTATGTAATTTATTTTTATTTTCGACTTATTTACTTATGTCATTTATTTTTGTTTTCTAACTTACTAACTTGTATATTATTTTTTATTTTTTAGTCATTTATTTATGCACAATATTTAATAGCTAGTTTATACCGCCTACTTGTACATTATTTTTATTTTACGTCACTTATTTATGTTTAATTGGTATCGTGATTTAAATTCTGATCGTTTGGTTAAAATTAATCCTGGTACTTTATATATTGATTTGTTTGAATCACAATTATACATAATTGACACAATGACTAAAAATGAACCACGAGCTGAAAATGAAAGTGTACATGATGAATATGAAAATTAACTATTGCGAACTATGCGTACATATTTGTAACCGTCTCGAAATTATAGTCTATCATATTTTATCTTTCCACTTACTGCTAATAATTTTAGATTTAAATCGGGTATGATTTCTTTACTTCCTAATTTCCATGGTTTAGAATCTGAAAGCTCATATTTACATCTAAAAGAATTTGACGAAGTTTGTATTGCTTTCAATGATCAAAATTGCACTGAAGAGATTGTTAAACTTAAATTATTTTCTTTTTCTTTGAAAGATAAAGTAAAAACTTGGTTTAACGCTTTGAAATCAAGATCAATTGGCACATGGCAAGAAATACAAGGTGAGTTTTTAAAGAAATTTTTTCCAACACATAAAACCAATGCTTTAAAAAGACAAATCCAATTTTTTTTTTCAAAATTCAAATGAAGCGTATTTTTAATGTTGGGAACGTTTTAAAGATTTGTTAAATTCTTGCCCACATCATGGTTTTGAAAAATGACGAATTATAAGCTTCTTTTATGAATGTTTAACATCTGAAACTAAATAATTTGTGGACACAATGTGCAATGGTGAGTTTCTTGATAAAGAACCGGAAGAAACTTTGGATTATTTAAACCATTTAGCTAAAAATTCTCAATCTTGGCATGGTACTAATCCTTCTAAAAACTCGATTAGATATAACCTTGCAAATATTGGTAATGGAAAATATTATCTTAGTCAAGAAGAAAATCTAAATGCTAGGTACGCCAGTTTGGATAGAAAGGTTGAATCCATAGAATTAGGGAAAGTGAAAGAAGTCAAATATGTGCAAAATAAAGAAATTCGTGGCATTTGTGAAGAATTAGGACACTCGACAAATGAATGTCAAAATATTCCTGTTTTTAAAGAAATTATGCATGAGTAAGTAAATGCAATGAATAATTTTAAAAAGTCATTCACCTCTTCTTTTTCAAATTCTTACAATATGGGATGGAGAAATCACCCAAACTTCAGTTAGAGGAATAATAATCAAGTACAATTTATGCAACCACTTCCTCCTCAAGAACAATAGGATTCTCAAAATTCTCAAGGATATTCACCTTATGTCCCACCATATAGGAAAAACCTTAAAGGAACTTTGCATGCATTCATAGAAAAGCAATAGGCCATTAATAAACAAAACACTTAAACCATGATTGACATAAAAGACACTCTTTCCAAACTTACTTCTGCACTCACTATTCACGAGAAAGAAAAATTTTCTTCTCAACCTCAACCGAATCCCAAATGTCAATATAGTTTAAATGAGGGTAGTTCAGAAAACCAACAGAAAAATTAAGTCAATTATGTGATAACTCTTAGTAGTAAAAAAGTTGTTGACAAACAAATTCATAAACCTTATGAGAAAAATGATGAATCAATCCCCCAAGATAAGGAAGAGGTTGATAAGTTATCTGGCCAAAATGAGACCAAACTCTCATCTCCTCTACCCTAATTTCCTCAAGCATTAAGCAATTCAAGGAAATTGAACCACCACACTGAAATTTTTGAAATTTTTAAACAAGTGAAGGTCAATATTCCGTTGTTAGATACTATCAAACAGGTTCCGTCCTATGCCAAATTTTTGAAGGACTTATGGACTGTTAAAAGAAAATTAAATGTGAAAAATAATGCATTTTTTACTGAACAGGTAAGTTCCATTATTCAAAGCAATAATGTTTTGAAATATAAAGACTCTAGCTGTCCTACAGTTTCATGCATTATCGGAGAACATATAATTGAACAGGCTTTACTTGATCTTGGTGCTAGTGTTAATTTGCTTCTATATTCAGTTTATCAACAACTCAACCTTAGTGAGTTAAAACTAACTTCTGTAACTCTTCTATTTGTTGATAGATTAATTAAAATTCTAAAAAGAATAGTGGAAGATGTGTTAGTACAAGTTAATAAATTTATATATTCTGTGAATTTTATTGTCTTGAAAACTGAACCTATTGTTAATAGTTGTAAGTCAATTCCTGTTATTTTAGGTCGCCAATTTTTAATAACATCTAATGCTTTGATAAATTGCAGAAATGAACTGATGAAGCTAACATTTGGAAACATGACACTAGAGCTTAATGTTTTCAACATATACAAGCAACCACATGAAGTCCATGAAGAAAATAAAGAAGCTGATGAGATTGAGGCCATTGTAGATAAACATCTTCTAAAAGGGAGTTCTTCTGACCCATTATAAGTTTGTTTAATTAATTCATTAGATTCAGGTACGCAAATAGATTGTGATATTTCTGAAATATGTTTTTTGTTTGATTATACACAGGCAATGAAATACAAGGGATAAAAGTCGAGATTTGAAGAGTTACAACCCATGAATGATAATATCCATGAAGAAGTACCCATATCGGAATTAAAGTCATTACCTGCTGGGTTGAAGTACACATTTTTTAGGAGAGAAACAAAGCTTTCCAGTGGTAATTTCATCAATCCTTACTAGAGAACAAGAAGGTATGTTGATAGAAGTACTTAAAAGGCATAAAAGTGTAATTGGATGGACATAAAAGACATTAATCCCATTAATTTGTACACATATAATACATTTAGATAATAATGCTAAAATATCACAACAATTTCAAAGAAGATTAAATCTACACATGAAAGAGGTAGTTAGGGCTGAAGTTCTTAAATTACTTGATGTTGTAATTATTTACCCTATTTCTGATAGCCAGTGGGTAAGCTCTACACAAGTTGTGGCTAAGAAATCTGGAATAATAGTGGTTGAAAATGAAAAAGGTGAATTAATACCTACGCGAGTCTCATCCAGTTAGCGTATGTGTATTGATTTTAGAAAATTGAATGCAGTCACTAGGAAAGATCATTTCTCATTGCTATTTCTTGATCAAATTTTGGAAAGAGTAGCAGGACATCTCTGCTATTGTTTTCTTGATGGTTATTTAAGGTATAGTCAAATACCAATTACATTAGAGGATCAAGAAAAGACCACTTTTACGTACCCCTTTGGCACTTTTGCATATAAAAAAATGTCTTTCAATCTTTGTAATGCTCCAACAACTTTTTAAAGATGCATGTTAAGTATTTTTAGTGACATGATTGGGCATTATTTAGAGGTTTTCATGGATGACCTGACAGTTTTTGAAAATTCTTTTGAAAATTGTCTTGATAATTTGGATAAAGTTCTTAAAAGATGCGAAAAAAAAGATTTGTTTTAAATTGAAAAAAATGTCATTACATGGTTATCTCAGGAATTGCGTTAGGTCATCTGATATCTTATGAAGGAATTGAAGTTGATAAGGCCAAAGTTGAATTAATTGCTTATTTTTCTTCCCCAAAAATAGTCAGAGAAGTTTGTTTCTTTTTAAGACATGCAGGATTCTATCGAAGATTTTTAAGGAATTTAGTATCATATCTAGACCATTATGCAATCTTCTGATAAAAGATGCACCATTTAATTGGACTCAAGAATGTCAAAAAAAAATTGAAAAATTAATCGGTCTTCTGATATATGATCCTATCATGTATTCCCCTAACTGGTCTTTGCCTTTTGAATTAATGTGTGATACAAGTGATTTTGCTGCTGGCGTTGTTTTAGGTCAAAAAAAGGAAGGTAAGCCTCATATGATTTGTTATGCAAGTAGAACTTTAAATAGTGCACAAATGAATTATACCACTATTGAAAAAGAACTACTTGTTGTAATTTTTGCATTGGACAAATTTTGAACTCATTTAATTAGTTCTTCTACTGTTGTTTTCACTAATCATGCTACTGTTAGATATTTAATGTCTAAGCAGGATGCCAAACCTAGGTTGATACAGTGGGTCCTGTTACTTCAAGAATTCAATATCATAATAATAGATAAGAAATGAGCCGAAAATGTTGTTGCAAATCATTTGTCCAAACTTATAATAGCTTACCTTTTGATTGCACACCTATCAATGATTCTTTTACTGATGAATTTTTATTTTTTGTCAATTCCATGCGTTGGTTTGCTAACATAGTTAATTTTCTTATAACAGGAAAGATGTCGGCTCAGTAGTCACACTAAGACAGAAAAAAGTTTTTGACTGAGGTGAAAATTTTTTGTTGGGACAACCCATATTTATTCAAATATTGTCCTGATTAAATCTTTCGAAGATGTATACCTAACAGTGAGGTAGGTAGTGTTATTAAATTTTGTCACTCAGAAGCATGTGGAGGTCATTTTTCTTCAAACAAAACAGCTGCGAAAATCTTACAATGTGAATTTTATTAGCCCACTTTATTTAAGGACAACTATACCTTTTGCAAAAGTTGCGAAAATTGTCAGAAATTAGGTTTCCTTTTTAAAAGAAATATGATGCCTCTGAACCTTATCATTGTCATTGAAATTTTTTATTATTGGGAAATTAATTTCATGGGTCCATTTTCATCCTCATTTGGATTTGTGTATATTTTGGTTGCAGTTGATTATGTCTCAAAATAGATTGAGGCGATTCCATATCGACACAATGATCATAAAATTGTTCTCAAATTTTTAAAAGAAAATGTCTTGAGTCGATTTGGAATCCCTCGAGCTATCATCAGTGATGGAGGAACACATTTTTGCAATAAATCATTTGAATCTTTAATGAATAAATATGGTATTACCCATAAAGTTGACACCCCTTATCACCCTCAGACAAGTGGACAAGTATAATTAGCAAATAGAGAAATTAAACAAATTTTAGAAAAAACGGTAAATCCAAATCGTAAAGATTAGTCTTTAAGATTAAACGATGCACTTTGGGCTTACCATACTACTTTCAAAACATCTTTAGACATGTCACCCAATCAGTTAGTCTATGGAAAATCTTGTCATTTACCAGTAGAACTGGAGCATAAATCATTTTAGGTCATTAAAACTTTCAATTTAAATTTTGATAATGCTTGTAGGTTATGCAAATTACAAATAAATGAACTTGAGGAATTTAGAAATGATACATATGAAAACTTAAAAATTTATAAAGATAGGACAAAAGCTTTTTATGACAAATCAATTTTGAGAAAATCTTTTGAAATTAGTTAAAAAGTTATGCTTTATAATTCTCGTCTTCACTTATTCCATGGAAAATTAAGATATAGGTGGACAGACCCTTTTATTGTCAAACATGTATATCCTTATGGGGCCATAGACATTGAGAATCATAGGAATGGTAATGTGTTTAAGGTCAATGGACAAAGACTTAAACCATTTCTGGAAAATAAAGTTGTTGAGGTAGAACTCATTTCCCTTTTTGATCCTTGTTATGAGAAAAATTTACTCTAATTTTATGGCTTTATTTTGTTTTGCAGTTCTTTGTGTTCCTGGTTAAATGGCGAATGATGGTACTCCGTGACTCTTAAGTCAGTTTGTTTTTTTTCAATTTCCTAAAATAACTGATTCATTCTCCTTTAAAATGGATGTCATTCTTTCAAACTTGAAAAAATATTTTTCTTCTCTTCCTCAAAATGCTCTAACAAAAATTTACGAAGCTAGATGTGAAAGATTAAGACTGTTAATGCACAAGGGTATGCCGTAAGATGTATGCTGGATAATCGAAGCAAAAGTCCGACTAGCAGGTGAGTCTTCAATTTCATTTGACTCATACATGTTAGATCTTAGTAGAAGTTCATATTCTAAAAAGAGATGAACAAAAAGATTACAAGTCTATCACAAATGTGCACGATAGAATTGTAACAAGCGATGTCATTCTTTGAGGAGGATTTCCGCAAACAGAGAAGATAAAATTTTCTTCATTAAGAATGGACTGAGTAAGGAGTCATTAGATGATATCATATTGACTCTTGATATGCATTCTTATGGATATGTGCATCGTGAACTTCTTAACTTGTGGAATCTCTTCAAGGAGAAACAAAAGCATTATAGTCTTGGGAATCTGACTCTAAAAGACTTTGTTTGCCAATTTATAAGAAATTGGATAGGAAGCTTATCCTCGACTTATAGAAAGCGTTTAAGCCATTTCTGGACGTGAAACCAGAGGCAAATGTGAGCCACATCCACAACAACATGTACATATTTTCTTCTTCTCAACTCATAAAAGGCGTTTAAGCCATTTCTGGACGTAAAACCAGAGGCAGATGTGAGCCACATCTACAACAACATATACATATTTTCTTCTTCTTCTTCTTTGTGTTCAAAAAAAAGAGAAAAAAAGAGGGGAAAATTACAGTTGTACGTAGTCTTTAATTAGATTAGGAGCCCCGGACAGATGTCTGTCTTGTCATAGACTCAAGAGGAGACCTTCACACGCCAGTATGTAAATAAGGGTCGTGTGTCATGCTCTATAGAGAGCCGCGTGCTACATTCCCAGTTCTTGGAACCAAGGCTCTGTAGCGCTGATGACATAAAGAAGCATCCCGTCTTTATAGTGAACGAAAAATGTAAACTAAGTTGTATACTTACTTTAATTAGTAGGTCTCTATGACGAGTTCTAACTGGCTGCGGTTAGGTACCATCTTTTTATAATACAGACCTTTAATTAGGTTTGCAGGAAGATAGAGGGCTGTTATTCTGTAAGCAAGACAGAAAGGACTCAAAGGTTCTTGTTGTCGGTTTGGCAATCCTTGTGGAGTTCTTATGTTGCATTAGTGATACGCAACTCAAAGATATGACATTATTGCACTCATGACGCACAGTATAAAGATATGCCATGAAAACTGTACATACATGTATGTCATCATTTGTTATTATATTTCTTTTATCTTTGTATGATTTTATTGTATTTTGGTTTAAGACAGACGATCCTTTGAGTAGGGTTCTTCGTGAGTTTCTAAACTTCTTTACCCTGATGGTTTTCTTGAAGTTAAAAAAAACAAAAAAATAAAAAAAACACAAAAAAAAGATTCTATGTTTCTTAATTTCAAACTTTTCTGACAACAGTCAACTTACCCTTATAGGTGTTATCATTACCTTTTCCATTCTTTTCCTTATTTAAACACTTCATTTTCTCCACTTTCCTCAGCTCATAACCATTTAAAGGGAGGAAGAGTATAGAAATGAGACCTCCTGTTCGTAACCTTAAAAATATCTGTGTCTTTTGTGGGTCAAGTTATAGAAAGTGTTTAGAGTTTGTAAACGCAGCAAGCACTCTTGGTCGAGCATTTGCTGCGAGGAATATTCATGTTGTATATGGGGGAGGTTGTCGTAGGTTAATGGGGGCTATATCACTTGTTGCTTATATAGGAGACAGTCAGGTTTTAGGTATCATTCCTAGACATTTAACTCAAAAGAACATAATTAGAAATACAATTGGGGAGGAACTTAAGGTATCACCTATACATGCACGAATGAAGACAATGCTTGACAACTCTGATGCATTCATTATCTTACCAGGTGGATTTGGTACTTGGAAGAAATTTTTCAAATTGTCTTTTGGGCCCAACTGAACATCTGTCATAAACTCATTGATTTGTTGAATGTTAATATTTTTTTTTTGATCTTTTGTTATTTTTTCTTGACAAAGCTGTGGAACAGAAATTTATCATACTTTAGCAAGATAACTTCTTATCTCTACTTCCACTATTGATGAGTTGATTAATAAATTAGAAGCTTTTGTTTATGAACCTGATCCAACAATAGCTCAGATAGATTAGTCAGCAGGAAGCAGTGAGGGAAGCAGCATGCAAAGAAAGAGAGGTTTGACACTTCATCTATAACTTTCCTTTACCTTTGATTTTATTTATCGTACTTTGTTTCTATTTAAATTTGTGTCAGATTTCTCCAACAGGTATTATCTTCTATCATTTACTCATCTATATTTTAACATTATGGACAATGTTGTGATCTGGTTAGGGGGAAGGATTATTGAAAAGTTGATCAAAAAAAATTGGGAAGTATGATATGATTATCAGCAACTTACTAAACTAATTAAAGATGACAAAGTAAAGAGTAATTTTACTCTTGAGACATATCTTAATTGGGAAAATAATTGTTTATTAATATGATTGTCAGAAACTTACTCATAGTAAAACCAATTCAGGATGACAGAGTAAGGAGTAAATTTTACTCTGAAGGTAATTTTACTCTTGAGACGCATCTTAGTTGAGGAAATAATTGTTTTAGAAGTAGCAAAAAGCATATCTTGGGTCATAGCATAAATTGTCTTCTTTCTTAAAAATCACATGCTTGGATAGGAATGTTGAAATGGTGGATTGAGAATGATAGAAATATTTCTTGTGAGATTTTGAACCTATTGATGAATGGATTAAACATTTGTACCATTATCTTCTTTCTTGTGTGATTTTCACTTATGAAATTGTTACTCTAGAACTTGCTTTGATTCTTTTTTAGGCTACATTTTCATATGAATACATAAACATGATTGAGAGATTTTTCTTGAAATAGCTACTTTAACCAAATAGTCAAGAATAATTGGTGCACAAATAAGCAGTCTTGCTTAGCAGCATATTGTCTTAATATGATATCAAACACTCTTATGACTTCTTGGAAATTCTCTGATTCTTGCTAACGTAAGGCATTGGAAATGACTTATTTCCCCTTACTTAAACCCTTTGAGCTTATTTGACCATTCATTGTTTCTAGCTCATTATGTGTCTTAAATGACAAACCATATTCTTACTCGACCTTAGGGAATAAGAGAAGATTGGTTTTGTTAATGAATGAGTTCTTGAACAAGTGTGGGGGGAGGTGTGTGCAAAATGGTTGATGAAAAAGGAAAGAGTGGCTAATTAAAAAAAAATGTGTGTGTATATTTATCTAAAAAAAAGTGTAAAGAAGGGCTAACAAGGCAAAAAGGGAAGGGAAAAGAATATGTAAAGGGTATTTGTATTAGATGAAGTCGGGATGAACTTTCATGCTTGTTAATTGAACTCAGCTCTCACGCTCTTTTATTCTCTTTGGTTTTAAAGTTGTCAAATCCATATTACCACATTCTTTTACCTTGACTCTATTACAACCTTGAATAAAGTCCTTATGATTTGTGTGTG
Source organism: Ormosia emarginata (assembly GCA_029884605.1). Lineage (NCBI taxonomy): Eukaryota > Viridiplantae > Streptophyta > Magnoliopsida > Fabales > Fabaceae > Ormosia > Ormosia emarginata. Next base: position 9,763,894 of record JAQQTP010000066.1, on the reverse strand, counting down.
CATGTGGTCTGAGTAATGGAGAAGTAAAAGATAAGTAAGTTTATGGTAGTGTAATTTTTCATAGGTTGAATTGAGTGAAATACTTACCTTTTGAATGCTTGAAGGATTGAGAGTGAATCTTGTGAGGATCTATCATTTTTGATTCGTTCTTTTTAACTGAAGTTTCCTTACTTGTTAGTTTGAGATGTGAAGAAATGTTACCTCATTAATGCTTTGATCCCTTGAATGACTGGTTGCTCTTCTTGATTCATTGAATCCTTTAGAGTTTTTAACTTTTTAGTCTGTGTCGTTTTTCTTTGTTCCCTAGTTTTTGTCTTATGTGTTTGCCCGAGAGTGCAAAAGTTTAGTGTGGGAGAATTTGATAGCAATCTATTTTATTCAATTTATAATCCTCTCACTAAGCTTCTTAAGGTTTAATTTGACTTAATTAAGTTAATTTTGTCACATTTTATGAAATTGAGCTTAATTGAATTATTGAAGAAATTATTGCTTGAATTATCATTAATTTGGGTGATTGCATTCTTAAGTAAACTGACTACAATTTGAGTTGCAAGTATCTGATTAATGTGATTTTGGTCTTGTTGGAAAGTTAAGATAATTCTCTAATAACTATTCACTTGATAGTAAGAGCCACATTGATAGCAATATATTTCATTTATTGTATAATCTTCTCACTTGACTTTTTTAGTAAACTGACTATAATTTGAGTTATAAATATCTGATGGATGTGATTTTAGTTTTGTTTTAAAGCTAAGACAAATTTCTACAACTTTCATGAAGACCTCAAGACCTGGAACACACGTTTGGATAACTCAAATTGGAGTTGAAGTAAAATATAGAGTTCTGAACCTGACAACTTGACCTATGTGTACTCATCATATCATATTTTGAGTTATAGGAGAGCTTTCGGAATGAAACTGGTGTCATTTGAAAGTAAGTCCTAAATCTACAATTTTCATGAAGAACACAAAAACTGGATCGGAAGTCTTGAAGGTGATATTGGGATTGGAAGTCAGAATAGATGAGCTGAAGTTAGGCTTGACCTATGTGCAGTAATTGAGTCATATCTCGGACTGTAGGTAGTCAAATGAGCTAAAACTAGCGTTTATAGAAAGCTAATACAATTTCCTAAAATTTTCATGAAAACCACTTGATCTGAAAATGATGCATGCCATGAGCTTAAAGCAGAAACATTTCGAAGACAAGAATCTCTATAATTTCAGCTCATTCATCATCATCAAGCAACTATTTTGGCATTTACTTCTCATCATTAAATAACTTCATTGTCTTCTTGTACTCTTTGAGCTCTATAAAAAGGAGCTTGGGTACTCATTCAGATTATCTTTGATCTTAGCCTAGATTATTCTATTGTGTTATTTGTTTATCTTGTTGTAGTTTTCTTTGTTCTAAATTGAAGTTATGTTCACTTCTTTCTTCTTATTTCTTTCTTTCTTCTTGTTCATGAGTAATTAATTTTCATTTTGCTTAGGTAAAAGGGTGAAGCTTTTGGTAATAAGTTAATGTTAGATTAATTTCCTTCTTGTACTTAAATGATATATTTTTAAGTGATCATTATATGTGTTGTATGTTATTTCCAATCAATTTAGAAACCCTTATTGTATAATAAAGAACTTGATTCATTGTAGATAAGATGTTGGCACAGTAGATGCTTGAGACCATTTACAAGTGTTGGTAGATAATTAGAAGAACCCTAATATGATTACATATAAAATCTAAATTGAACTTTGAATGTTGTATTTTTCGATTGGAACCTCCATTATGTGTGATTTCAATTGAGTTATAAAAAGAAATAATCTTGTCTTTAATTTATTACCAAGAGTGAATCTCCTAACCCAAGCAAATCCTTTTCATCTGTGAACAACTTTTATCACCTTTAGTATTGTGACAAATCTTCTTCTTACCTCAAATAATTTTTTCTTCATCAATTCCCTGTGGATCGGCCTCGGACTCCCGAGAATTTACTACTTGAAACAACCTGCACTTAAGTTTGTAACTTTTAATTATCATCAAGTGGTCGTCGATGCAAAAAGATGAAGCACAGACAATGAGCGGCTCCTGACAGGCTTCTAAGCAAAAGGACACATGAATGAACTGAATACACACCAGAATGAGAGGGATTCAGAGATTGTGCAGGTATGAGACTGCATAATTGAGGAGGGCTTAAATGAATTGATTAGTACTACTTATATCAACAAGATGCATCTTCTTTTTGGGAGCCAAGAACATAAGTACTCCATAGTTAATCGTGCTTGACTTGGAGTACTTGTGGGATGGATGACCTCTTGGGAAGTTTCCTAGGATGCGTGTGAGTGAGGACAAAGCACGCTGAAAAGACCCGTGTTGATTTGTGGGGACACTCCTCAATCCTGCAGGCAATCTCGGGACATTACAACTTATACCACCTAATAACTTTTTATAGAATATGATTTTTATCAATCAAACAATTAAATTATAATTATCCAACACCTTTATCATTTTGTCAATTCTTTAAAAAAATCAAATATAAATAAAAATGTAATTAAGTGGTTCATATTTTCATATATTTCAAAAGTATATATTACATTAATCTTAATATAAATTAAAAAAGTACTAAATAATTTTGGATCAATGAAATACTATATATATATATATATATATATATATATATATATATATATATATATATATATATATATATATATATATATATATATATATAAAGTAGTATTAACCTAAAATAATGAACAACTAGATATAAAAGTTTGGGGATTGATAAATTTACAATTTATTTGGTTAGAGAAAGTATTCTAAGTTGTATACATTTACATTACATATTAATAACAAAAAAATAATTTACATTTACTAAAAAAATTATGAGTACACCCAATATAAGAATGGTATGATAAAGTTTGTGGCAATGAGATCTATAATTTTTGTCCATCCTATATGTGAAATATTTTTTTTTTATCAATTGCTCATGTAATTTTGAGTTAGGGTAGTGGTTAGATAAAGTTTTTTTTAAAGAGACGATTACAGGGTTCGAACCCCTGACATTACAGTAATTTAATTTTTATATTTAAAATACATTAAAATTATTTGTTTTTTGGTACATATATTTATTTTATTTTATAAATTTAAATTTATTTTTCTTACTAAAATGAGTATAATAATTAAATTATTATTAAGATAAAATTTTTAATTTAAATAATCTAAATCAAAATTAAATCCACTTAAATCTAGTCATATTTGAATATATTTTTATATATACATAATTAAAAATTAAAATAATAGATTTTAAAATCAAATCAATTCATATTTTATAATTTTTCAAATAAAAGATTTCATTTATGGATAAAATCAACTCTCAAATTTTGTAATTACAAACCATAGTTATACGAATTGGAACGAGCCAGGTGATCCAATCAGAAAACTCGCAACCCGACCTTTGGATTGGAGTAGTTCTTGGCTACAATAGGTTTTCTCAACAACATGGTTAAACTCGGGTGACTCGATTACCTGCTCAGATAGTTTGACCCGAATTTTTATTTTCTTAAAAATATTACAACTTTTAAGATTTGAACATGACAACTTAAAGACCCTTTTAATGAAATTCATTTTATCATTAGATTACATGCTCTTATTGACTAATGTTCTCAATTTGTTTATTTATATTATTATTGAACAAATTCAATAAAAAAAAATTAAAGCTAGATAATTATTATTATTAATTTAATTACATTATTAGTACTTTTTATATAATGTATTTTTCATATAATTTTTTTTAAAGTACTTCTTCATGTAGTATTTCTTTTAAAAAATATATTTATTATTTATCTGAATTTTCAAATTTAACCACTTAACAATGGTCGGACTACTAACCCATTGACCCAACTTTTTGATCGAATCAACCTTTAGTCTATATTATATAACTATGTTACAAAAACATTTTTGAAAAGATTTTAAATTTATAAAGACCATTCACCTTTTTAATTATGTTTTTTCACCTTTTCAAACTAATTAGAATTTTATTCATCAAATGAACGGAGCTACAACCAAGGAGCCTAGCATAAACAAAACTGTCTATCTCCTAGACTCTTACATAAACCTATTTTAAAAGAGCTATGCTAAAATAAAATTATTTTTTGTACATCTATTTTCGACAGACATAAGATGCAGTGAATATCTCTAAGATAAATGATGATTTTTATATTAGATATAATGAATTTTAATTAGCCCAAATTATGGAGAATATAAAAAGGTCTTCATATAAGTAATAAAGATCACTACTTATAACTTCATTGATTATCACATCATTGATTTGTGTTAAAAAATATGTATCAAGAAGCGGTGAATATCTCTAAGATAAATAATGATCTCTGTGTAAGATCTGATTAATTCTAATTTTAACTTATTAAGTGTAATAAAAAAAGTTACCACATAACTAATTGGAATATTACTTATTGCTTCTTACTTCATTGATCATCAAGGTGAATATGGATGTTAAAAGTGAGATACAAATAAGAGAGTAGATGTCAAAAACCATTTGCAAAAATTGAGTCCAATCTAATTACATTTTTTTACGTGATAAAATCTTTAACTAGGATTGTACCCCCAAAAAAAATCTTTAACTAGGAAAATTTTCTAATCTTGTGGCAAATATTCATCCACCAGAAGTAATGAACAGCTTCATAAAGGATCAATATGCGTATTAGCCAGAACTAACTATAGTTAAAACCTTAAAATATATGTCGCTGCATTACCCTTTGTTCTTTGCTTATCCTACATGTTGCCCTGTTTTGTGGGTTGCATGAATGACTTGACCCAGCTAAAAAATTGACAGCAAAGCACCAAATGAACAACTTTTGGCAGGAATTGAGCTGGCTAGTAAAGAAAAATTTCTCAGCAATCTCAAGATAGATGCCAATTATAATATACAATCTTAGAAGAAAGAGGAAAATAAAGCACAAGGAAAGCATCTTTGGGCAACAAAGGTTACAAGCCCTTGAGCTAAGCTACCTTTGCTTTCTTGCAGCTTCAACTCTGCCTTTCACGCCCTATTTACTCACTTTTTCTTCACTTTGGCATTGCTGAACATAGAAGAAAGAACTGATCCTTTTCAACCAAACCCTTTTAGGCAAATATCCCCATTCATTAAGTAACTATATTACATTAACACAAACCTGAGAGTCATTATGCCGCATGAACTGAGTTAAGAATCCAACAATGTTTGTTCGTTCAGAGTAACTATTAACTGGGATTGGTCAGCTTTGGACAAAAAAGAAAAAGCAAATCAAATTTCTGCATTATTATTTACCATTTAGCATGCCATGTTTCATACCTAGCATTTCGTATTTGATAATCATTGAAGATAAAACTCCAATAATTACACCAACCTTCATACCAAAAAGAATGGCCCAGCTTTACGTTAATTCAATCTGAAGCTTTCCCTCCATCCTTTTCTGCTTTCCCATCTTAAAATTACTAAAGCTCATGCAGCTTCTTCATCAAATTATTCCTTGCTTAAACCAAAGTAGTAGTAAGGGCTTCTAGTGTGTAAGAAAGTGAGACAACCATTACTGTGTCTTCTTCTATCTTTTGCCTTCTTAAGTAGAACTTCCTTGCTTCAGAATCGAATATTGGGTTACTTGTGGATAGCCACTTAAGCTGTAGCTTCCTGTGGCAGAGACACTAGGAACAAAAGGATATGAAGCTGGTAGTTGAGGTCATTGATGCTCATGATCTTATGCCCAAAGACGGTGAGGGATCAGCAAGTCCATTTGTGGAAGTAGACTTTGAAAACCAACTAAGCCGAACCAGAACTGTCCCAAAGAACCTCAACCCCACTTGGAATCACAAACTATTCTTTCATTTAGATGCAACCCAACCTTGCCATCGCCAAACTATTGAAGTCTCGGTTTACCACGAGAGGAGACCTTTTCCTGGCCGAAACTTCCTTGGAAGGGTGAGAATTCCTTGCTCTAATCTTGTTAAGGAAGGTGAGGAAGTTTATCAAACTTACCCTCTAGAGAAGAGGTGGTTTTTCTCTTCTGTGAAGGGTGAGATTGGCCTGAAAATCTATATTACATCACAGTACAAACCCAAAGCTCCTTCTTCCTTTTTTCCTTCAGAACTAGAAAAACTCTCACCTTCAACTCAACCACAAGTACCAGAATCCACCACTACTAATCTTCCTCATTGTACTCCCTCAACCACAGATAATACAAGCCTTACTGACAAAACATTAGAAGCTGACCCCAAAGCAGAAGGTCCTGCACTTGACACCTCAAAAGAAATCACAGAAGAAGCAGAGAAAGTAAACTCAGTTGCAGTGACAAATTTCCCTGCTGCAGCAGCTCAGTCTAGTGTCATTGATACTGATCCAGAGCCAAAGGAGGAAAGCGTAGAACCTGTCCTAGAGATAGCTCAACAACTGCATAAACACCAAGTTCTCCAGCAGCCAATGATTTCAATAAAGAGACGACAACGAGGTACTCCAATGAGTACAGTCACAATGCACTCAGTTAATCCTCAAGTCCATCCTAGTAGCCATGATGAAGACTACAATCTGAAGGACACCAACCCACAGCTTGGTGAGCGGTGGCCTAATGGTGGAGCTTTTGGTGGAAGAGGGTGGATGAATGGTGGTGAAAAGTTCACAAGTACATATGACCTTGTTGAGCAGATGTTCTATCTGTATGTTCGGGTAGTGAAAGCTAAGGATCTTCCCACCAGCACTCTCACCTCAAGCTGTGATCCTTACGTGGAAGTGAAGCTGGGGAACTATAAAGGAAGAACAAAGCATTTTGAGAAGAAAATGAATCCGGAGTGGAACCAAGTCTTTGCTTTCTCCAAAGACCGCATTCAATCTTCTTTTCTCGAAGTCTTTGTGAAAGATAAAGAAATGGTGGGAAGAGATGATTACCTTGGAAGGGTGGTGTTTGACCTCAATGAGGTTCCAACCAGAGTTCCACCAGACAGCCCACTGGCTCCTCAGTGGTACAGACTTGAGGACCGGCGAGGAGAAGGGAAGGTCAGGGGTGATGTTATGCTTGCAGTCTGGATGGGAACTCAAGCTGATGAAGCTTTCTCAGATGCCTGGCATTCTGATGCTGCCTCTGTGTATGGGGAGGGAGTTTTCAACATCAGATCAAAGGTTTATGTGTCACCAAAACTGTGGTATCTCAGGGTTAATGTCATTGAAGCACAAGATGTGATACCAAGTGACAGAAATCGCCTGCCAGAGGTTTTTGTCAAAGCTCAGGTGGGCAGCCAAGTACTGAGGACCAAGATATGTCCAACTAGAACAACTACCCCACTTTGGAATGAAGATTTAGTTTTTGTGGCAGCTGAACCATTTGAGGACCAATTGACAATTACCGTGGAGGATCGCGTGCACCCTTCAAAAGATGAGGTACTTGGGAAGATAATCTTACCATTGACCCTTTTCGAGAAACGGCTAGACCACAGGCCAGTTCATTCTCGCTGGTTCAATCTTGAGAAATTTGGTTTTGGAATACTAGAAGCTGATAGGAGGAAGGAGCTTAAATTTTCAAGCAGGATTCACCTGAGAATTTGCCTTGAAGGTGGCTACCATGTCCTAGACGAATCCACTTTGTACGCAAGTGACCAAAGACCAACAGCTAGACAGCTATGGAAGCAGCCTATTGGGATACTTGAAGTAGGCATCTTAGGAGCACAGGGGCTTCTCCCAATGAAGATGAAGGATGGCCGTGGCAGCACAGATGCATACTGTGTTGCCAAGTATGGGCAGAAATGGGTCAGAACCAGAACAATTCTTGACACTTTTAGTCCCAAATGGAATGAGCAATACACATGGGAGGTTTATGATCCTTGCACTGTAATAACACTGGGGGTTTTCGACAATTGCCATTTAGGTGGAGGGGAAAAAGCTCCTGGTGGAAGTGCAGCCCGGGATTCACGAATTGGAAAGGTAAGGATTAGGCTCTCAACACTGGAAGCTCATAGGATTTACACCCATTCTTACCCCCTTCTTGTTTTGCACTCACATGGTGTCAAGAAGATGGGTGAGCTTCAGCTAGCAGTGAGGTTCACTACCCTTTCACTAGCTAATATGGTTTATATTTATGGGCAACCCTTGCTGCCCAAGATGCATTACTTACATCCTTTCACAGTTAATCAAGTAGACAATTTAAGGTACCAAGCCATGAATATTGTAGCTGTGAGGCTTGGCAGAGCTGAACCTCCTCTCAGGAAGGAGGTGGTGGAGTATATGTTGGATGTTGATTCCCATATGTGGAGCATGAGAAGAAGCAAAGCTAACTTCTTCCGCATCATGTCACTTTTCTCTGGCATGATCACATTGGGACAATGGTTCAGCCAAGTTTGCCATTGGAAGAACCCCATCACCTCAGTTCTAGTTCACATTCTATTTCTGATACTGATTTGGTACCCAGAATTGATACTTCCAACTCTGTTTCTCTACATGTTCTTGATTGGCCTGTGGAACTACAGGTTCCGTCCTAGACACCCACCTCACATGGATACTAAACTCTCATGGGCAGAAGCAGTTCACCCAGATGAACTCGATGAAGAGTTTGACACATTCCCAACTTCTAGATCGCATGATGTGGTGAGAATGAGGTATGACAGGCTTAGAAGTGTTGCAGGTAGGATTCAAACAGTTGTTGGGGACATAGCTACACAGGGAGAGAGATTTCAGTCTCTACTGAGCTGGAGAGACACCAGAGCAACCAGCCTCTTTTTAGCATTCAGCTTTTGTTCAGCGGTGGTTCTCTATGCAACACCACCAAGAGTGGTGGCTCTGGTAACTGGTTTGTATTATTTGCGGCATCCAAGGTTTCGTAGCAAGCTGCCTTCTGTACCCAGCAATTTCTTCAAGAGGCTACCAGCTCGAACAGATAGCATGCTGTGATACATAGTTTCAGTTTGAATTTTATTCATTTCCTGCTTTTTCTCTTCTTGTGACTTCATAGCATTTATTCTGTTCAATATCAATCTTCTCAGAATGTTACCAGGCATAAACTTTAGACACCAGATTAAGATTGTGCACACTGAATTTATCCTTTGAAAAAATATTGAAATGGTGTCAGACAAAAAAAAATTGTAATGGTGGTCATCTGTATCATAGTTTGCCAGTTCTGTAAACTTATCCAGACAATATCAATGGTACCCCATCGGTCTCATTTCTATGACCCTAACAATGCAATATGCCAGTTGTAACATTGACATGATAGCATGGTACAGGGATTAAAACGTAAACCATACCAGAAGAAATTCCGTACATTTTGTTTGTGTATACAATGATAGAATCATTAGCTACGAAAATAACATAGAAGAAAACAACATGCATATTTCACATAGTATACCGAGATACATAGTTTCAGTTTGAATTGTACTCAATTCCTTCTTTTATTTCTTTTCTTGTGACTTCACAGCATTTATTCTGTTCAAGTTCCATCTTTTCAGAATGAGACTTTACATAAACTTCAGACGCCAGATTAAGAAAGTGCATCACTGAATTTATCCTTTGTAAAAAAGCATGCCAAATAACATAACAATCATTTATCACAAGTATATCGCATTAGAAGCCCAACATATATCAATGGTTTGTTTTTTCTTTTTTGTTAATAAAGGTAGAAGAATACAACTATTGGGACCAAAATTGAAAGGAAAAAACAATGTTTTACCAACAAAAACAGAAGAGTACAACTATTAATACCCAGTTCAACAAAAACAGAATAAGGAAAATAATTTTGGTGCTCTAGAAGACTAGCTCATGAGGCTTTATTCCTGCTTTCAAAGAAAACCTAGCACCCAAATAAGACTTCAGGTCCGGAACACTCTCAATGGCTTTTAACAAAGCAGTGTCCACAGCTTTTTGGTCATCTTTTTTCTCTTGGGGAAGCACATTTTTCTCCTACATTAGGAAAAAGATAACAGAGATTAGCACCACAGAAGCAACAGAGAATAACAATGAAAACATCAACAAAACAAGAAACATTGACAAACTAACCTCCTTCTCTTCCTCAAAGAACTCGCCTTCTCCCTTCTTTTTCTTTTTCTGGGCTTCCTTGGCAAAATACTTGTCATCAAATTTATCAAAATTAACACCAGAGATATCCACCTTGGTGGATGTACCAATGACATATGATTGGTTCACCCTTCTCAGAGGAACGCCATTGATCTTAAAAGGACCTGAAATGGCAAGGACAAAAACATAAAAAGACAGACCAGAGATGTCTAGAGAATAGATTACAGATCAGATAGCAAAAGCCATCCTATCTGAATAATTGAGGGGAGGTACGGAAGGGTAACAATTTGAAAGAAGTAACTAACAACATCATCAATAGGTATCTGCAGCTTAAATACACCATAAAACACACCCAATGACATAGTGCATGTTTGGATATCCGTTGGAGGCTCCAAACTTAAGTTTGGAATTCTTGAATGGCGCAAAAGTATGTTTGGATATTTGTTAGTTAGCACTATTTCAACATGTTTTTGGGTTCAAACGTAAGTTAAGACAAAAGCAACAATTTTATCCGTTGAAGTTCATTTTCCTCTAACATTCATTTTGTCAAACTCATTTTTGAGATAAAAATATCCAAACATAAATTACGTTACTGGAAACTTACTTTTAACTAAACTTAAGTTTGTAAACACATTTTCAACCAAACTTAAGTTTATCAATTTTAATCCAAACATATACATAACCATTAGCATTTGCGCAAGTGCGCACACACACACACAGAGGAAAACAATCTAATAATTATGAGTTGAGACAGCAAGCAAACATAGAGGCACCATCTGTAAACCAATTATTTATCACAAGTAAAACGAGAACACATAATAGAGCAACCAAAATAACATATCGCAACAAATGAAGCATCGGCCATCAACAATGCTCATCATAAAAACTAAGAAAGAAACTCATCACATACCCGTGACAAGAAGCAACCCAGATGGAAGCTGCTTCAAGAAAACGACCCTCTTTCCCTTAAACCTCCCAGCAAGCAGAATCAGCACTGTCCCCGGAGTAATGCTAGCTCTGAAGACAAAAAAGCAAACACAATATAAGACCATTCGCCAAATGTGCCATGTCAAATAAGACCCATATAAATCTAAGAATTCATTAAAAAAAACATAGGAAATTTTTATTGAAAAACAAGGCCCAATTAGATAAATAATAGTTCATTTTATCATTTAACATCAAACATGGCTCTTCGCAATCAGCACCTCAATCAACGTCCCAAACTAAGATAAAACACACAAATTCACAAAAAAAAAAATCTATTATTTTTTCCCACATTTTCTAACCATAAAACCACTAAAATAAAACACCCATAATAGCTGACAAATTACACACACACACACTGACTTGAGAAATTTTTATTGAAAAAAAAGCCCCAATTAGATAAATATGAGTTCATTTTATCATTTAACATCTAACATTGACATGGCTTATCCGAATCTGCACTTTATTCCACTTCCCAAGCTAATTAAAATAAGAAAACACACACACACACACACACACACACACACACACACAAAAAAAAACTTTTTTTTCACAATTCACATTTCCTAACAATAAAACCACTAAAACAAAACACCCATCATAGTAGCTACCAAATCAAATTACGGAAAAAAAATAAAAACGCACACAGATACGCACACGGACACATTACACATAAATCATGAATGTGATTGATTAATAGTGTTAACTAAGCTAAGAACCTGAGCTTTGTGGGCTTGGGCTTCCGCTTGTTGACGAGGGGCTTCTTGACATCGTCGGCGGGGTAAAACTTGGGCGGCTTCTCAGCCGGAGCTTCGGCCTTGGGCTTGGGATCGTGACGAGGCAAAACGCCGCCGTTTTTGGCCTTGATGGCCCAGATTCCCCTCTTGTGGTACATCTGAGACCTTGAGTACTTGCCAATTCCCCTTATCAAATCAGGGTTCCTCGTCACCCTTGGGGCTCTTTGCTTCTTCGGTGCCATTGCTGCTGCTTCCGGTGCCGCTGCTGCTGCAAAACCCTAACCCTAGTTATGTGGACATGAAACGCACCGTGTAGTATATATATTAGTGCTGGGCTGGGCTTTCCCAAAATAACCATCTCTCAACTTACCCAAAGGATTCAGTATACTTGTCTCAGGTCCATGGCTTTATCTGTATTTGTTCAGGCTCAGGCCCAACCCAACTTGTTCTGTTTATGATTTTTTATAGTATTGCAATTGCAATATGAAAGTTGTTAGACTATGTGTGTTTATATCAATCTTAATATCGTAATAATACTTATAAAGATATTTTGATAAAAAAACAAAAAAATAAAAGTCATTTAAACAGTCTTATTTTCCAATCAATTCAAATAATTTTTTAACAATTTTTCATTCATATTCAATTTTTTTTTATCTTGTTAAAAAATTCAAATTCAATTATGATACTGCATTCATATATAAATTCATGACTGCCACATTAAATTCTTAGTTATTCATAAAAATGTGCATATAGAATCATATTTTTGAAAAAAAATTCGTCCTTAATGATGTAAATTCTATATATGTTTATCAGTATATTGTATACAAAAACGTATATGGGGCAGAATCATTTTTTCAAAAAGTTTCTCTCAGATGTTAAGGTAAATTTATGACTACCTTTTAATGTAAGCTTTTATAAGTAATTTAGATTGAGTTAATGGTACAGAATTTGAGCAAAAATTTGAACTTTTTATAGTTCACTAATATTTATACTTATGCGTTGCACGGCATATTTATTTCTTATTTGTAACTATTAAACTTTAAATTAAATTGTTCAATATTTGTAAATAATTGTGGAGTAGTCGTGATGATGTTTGATGTAATCCATTTATTAAAATAATAGCTGTAAATATATATATAATAATATTATCAATGAATTTATTTCATAAAAATTTATAGACATTAATTTTAAAATATAAATAAAAAATATATAAAAGAAAATAAGTATCGATACAAGATAATACAAAGTTGTAATATACATATATAATTTTTCAAATTAAAATCTCACATTAATCGTAATGTTTACTCAGAAATAAATATACACATATTTCTAATAATAATATCCTCCTCATTTGAAATAAGAGTCTAACTTTTCAAACATTTTGTGCTAGTCTGAAAACACCATGGGTGAGAATTGAAAATTTTCAGTAAGAAATGAATAGTTATATATAAAAATATTTGAAAACACATAGTAAATTTCAGCTGTGTAAAATACACATAAAATCACATGACAACTAAAGTATGACAAGAACAACACAATAACTGAACGAATGTTAAATAAATTACGCAATACAGCCTTATATATTAACATCAGCAAGTTCCTTAAATATCAACAAACAAGTACCAATTATCAACAAATATCTGCAAATATCAGCAAACAAGTTTCTCATCACAAAGAATTCATCATTTTTTTTCTTTTTCTTTTCATGTCTACTTGTCTTACATTATACTCAAAGACCTTCAATTCTATAGGGAATCCACCTTATCTCTGATGTTACTTTAACATCGTAACAACAACACCAGACATACACACACTAACTAGGCAGGTAACATAAAAGGAAATTTATCATTCTGCCTCTCAATGGTTATGTACAACTTTTTCCATGAATTACTTACTTGTCATCACATATAAATACAAGTAATACAAATCACCAATATATCACAAATAAATTCATCATATAAATAAATCATGGCAATAAAATTCACAAAACTTAGAATAATTAAATTTAAATGTTAATTCTTTAAGGGGCCACAATCCATAATTTGTCAGATCCTCATCATAGTCTATATTTTGTCAGGTCCTCATCATGATCTATAGTTTGTCCTAGTCATGGATAGTGCATTTATAGTACAAAAATCCTTTTGTTGCAAATGTCAAAATAAATGTTATAAAATTGCTCCCAAGTCAATGTAAATATAAATCAGAATAAATATCATAAAATTACTCCAAAGCCAAGGTAAATATAAGAGAGTCCATGTAAATCAAGTACATATATTTATTACCCAATATAATTAAAATATTTATTTAACTTAAGTCTTAAGTGATATTTTAATTTATTATATTAGTCTCATAAAAGAGTTAACATTCGAATAATAATAATTCTAAATTTGTCAAATATCATAAATATTTCAAAGTTAAGCAAATATCAATTTTTCATAACATTACATATGCACAATAAATTTAACAAGAATAATAATATACACAAAATATTAAAATAAATTAACTAATAAAACATATAAACATACTTGAAGTCATGATTTTATTTTTTAAAAGAAAAGATCAGATCCTACCTAATACAAAAGCTCTTTTCTTTCTTTCTTACATTTTCTCTTCCATTCTTTCTTTCACTTTCTCTTTCTCTTTATTTTTCTCTTTCCCTCCTTCTCTTCTACATTTTCTCTCCTTCAACAACTTCACTCACACACTTTCACTGTCTCTCACTTGCTTTTTGTTTTTTCTTTCTAGGTACCACCCTTTTTATATAACCAATTCAATTGACTACTTTTTCATTTCATTGGTGTATGTTGCAGTATAACGTTGCACCTATTTTTTTAATAAGATATTTATCTAAGTAATCATTACTTAAGAGATATTTATATTAAAATTATATTATTTCATAATTTTTTTTATAAATATCTTCTTATAAATATCTATTTATAAATATTTCTATTAAAATATTTCTAATATCTTTTTATTAGTAACAACTATTGTAGAATAAAACTAAATAGAATATTTAAGTTAAAGAAATTAAAATTTTATTCTTTACAAAAATATTTCATAAAAAATAGGATGTTATATTTGAAGTGTGTATATATATATATATATATATATATATATATATATATATATATATATATATATATAGTCACTATCAATAAAGTAATAAAAATATTAAAATTTATAATGCAAAATGTGCTTAGCATGTATGAAAATTAAGCAAAAAAGAATAATAATGAATAGTTCACACATTAAATATTTAAATATTACATAATGATAGATATATTAGAATAAAAAATATTTTAAAAAACATAATTAGTTAATATGAATTCCTAATAATAAATTATATCTTTATTAATTTTATTATATATTGATGTTAAGTTTTCACTCCATAAGATGTAGATTGTGTTTTTATGTAAATTTTTCATTATGTAAAGTGTGAATATTAAATCAATTAAATGTGACAGAAAAATAAATTATAAAGTAATGAGAATCAACTCACATCAACATTTGCTAGCAAACATTTCAAAATTAAAGAAAGCAACAATTTAAATCACAACTAAGAAATGGAAGGGATCAAGTCTTCATCAGATATCATTACAAAAGGATATTAAAAAAAAATTAAGTTCAGATTATATAAAATGAATAAGCTCATATATTGCCTTCCGCATATAGTAATAAAAATTACTTCAACTACCATTGACAACAATTCTTTTGTAGGCATATAAAAGATATGAATGACATAGGGTAAGAAAACAAATTCAGTAAGGAGTTTACTTTTGTGTTTTGTGTTCTCATCTAAAAAAATGTTGATAGCAAATGTTACAATTATTTAAAGATTTAAAACTTTCATTATGGTGAATCTTGAAATCTTTAACAATGCACTTTTCTACAAACTATTACAAATTTTAGTTAAGTGAAAAATCCTTGTAAGGATAAAAATCTTCATAACATGTACTTGAAAACAACCTCATATTTCCACAGTGATAGAAACTTGCAGGAATTTCATAATTTAAGAGATTTTTGGTTGTCATTCATATCTTATTTAACAACTTATATGGCTGCATAAAAGTTCAAAAATGATTTGTTTAGATATATTTATTGGAGACGTTTATAACACTCCTTAAATGTTTTACAACATTGATATTTTATTAAATTTACCAATCGTAACAGGTAAAATTTTTTGACTCAATATATGTTTTTTTTTAGTGTAAGTTTTGTATAAATACAAATTTGATTCTAAATTTATTAATATTTTTATTTATTCTATTTTTTTCTCCTCCTCCATTGAAAAACTTTAGCATTTTTTCTTTTTCTTTTTTTCAAATTTCATTTTTTTTTTGTTCAAATTTTCTTTTTTGTTCTAATCCATTTGTGTAATCCTCAAGCTCCTTGAGAGTGTATCAGTGCCCTTAACCTAAATACGAAACTTCGATTATCACAATAGGAACCTGATTCACGGGTCGAGCCTCTTCGCTTTTGTATTGTGATTGCGAAGAGGACCTAACAAAGGTACGTTCAGGGTACGAGATTCTATGGTTCTTCCCAATCTCGAATTGAATTCTATTGAACCCTAAAATATGTTATTTTTGTTGTTGTCTTCTTCTTCTGGCAACAGCGGTGGCAGCATAGGATTCTGGTGAAGAGCTTTGATGAGCTTGGAGGGACGAAGATGAGACGAAGACAAAGACAAATATGGAGGAGCACCTCATTGGTCAGAGCACGGTGGTTTGGCTCAACACGTAAGGGCACCTCGATGGCTGGAGCTCGGTGGTGTGGGCTGCGTCAGCGGCGGAGGAGGCAGTGGGCGGTGAGGAGCTTCCTTGATAGGATATCCTGAGAGATTTATTGAGAGAGAAGAGTTAGTGAAGAGGGTTGAAAAATAAATTATCAATTTTAATATTACAACTTGTTGAACATGTTGCAAATGATGATTCTCAGTCATAAATGTAAAATTCTTGCAAATCAATGAAAAAAATGTATGGAACATCGATATTCAAAAACTTTTTAGGAGCATTGAAAACTTTTCCATCTTTATAATGTCATAGCTACCATTACTTTATACTTTCAAATAAACAAAAAATAGACTCATCTTTATCAAGTGGTTAAACTTTTGGACAGACTCATTTACCAAGTGGTTAGACTCATTTCATTGTATCACATAGTATAAAAGCTTAAACTTTTGTAATGAAGAAGAAGGTTAAACACTGGAAGCTCATAGGATTTACACTCATTCTTACTCCTTTCTTGTTATGCACCCACATGGTGTTAAGAAGATAGGTGAGCATCAGCTAGCAGTGAGGTTCACTACCCTTTCGCTAGCTAATACGGTTTATATCTATGGGCAACCCTTGCTGTCCAAGATGCATTACTTACATCCTTTCACAGTTAATCAAGTAGACAATATTTTTACTGAATTTATCCCTTGTAAAAAAGCAAGGCACTAGCAGAAACACTTAATTTGCAACCAAACTTAAGACAATATTTTTACTGCCAAATAACATAACAATAATTTATCACAATGTATATTGCATTATTATCCCAACATATATCAATGGCTTTTTTTTTGTATGTTTTTGTTAATAAAGGTAGAAGAATACAACTTTTGGGACCAAAATTGAAAGGAAAAACCCTTGCACAATGTTTTACCAACAAAAGCAGAAAGGGTACAACTATTAATACCCAGTTCAACAAAAACAGAATAAGGAAAATAATTTTGGTGCTCTAAAAGACTAGCTGATGAGCTTTTTTTTTTTTGGTACATAGGCTCCACAGGCCTTGGGGGAGACTCCACCACAAGGATGGGGCCAAGGAATGCCCCACAAGGGGCATAGGAGAGGGAGAGAGGGAAGGGAAAAAGGATGAAAGTGCATTGACAGGATCGAACTCCTACCACACTAAAGTATGAATGCGGTACAAATCATTAAGGCAAAGCCTCATCCGCAGCTCATGAGGCTTTATTCTTGCTTTCAAAGAAAACCTAGCACCCAAATAAGACTTCAGGTCCATAACACTCTCAATGGCTTTTAACAAAGCAGTGTCCACAGTTTTTTGGTCATCTTTTTTCTCTTGTGGAAGCACATTTTCACATTTTTCTCCTACATTAGGAAAAAGATAAGAGAGATTAGCACCACAGAAGCAACAGAGAATAACAATGGAAATATCAACAAAACAAGAAACATTGACAAACTAACCTCCATCTCTGCCTTAAAGAACTCGCCTTCTGCCTTCTTTTTCTTTTTCTGGGTTTCCTTGGCAAAATACTTGTCATCAAATTTATCAAAATTAACACCAGAGATATCCACCTTGGTGGATGTACTAATGACATATGGTTGGTTCACCCTTCTTAGAGGAACGCCGTTGATCTTAAAAGGACCTGAAATGGCAAGGACAAAAACATGAAAAGATAGACATTAGAGAATAGAGTACAGATCAGATAGCAATAGCCATCCTATCCGAATAATTGAGGGGAGGTACAGAAGGGTAACAATTTGAAAGAAGTAACTAACATAATCATCAATAGGTATCTGCAGCTAAAATACCCCCTAAAACACACACAGGAAAACAATCTAATAATTATGAGTTGAGACTTCAAGCAAACATAAGAGGCAGCATTTGTAAGCCAATTATTTATCACAAGTAAAACGAGAACACATAATAGAGCAATCAAATTAACAATTGATGATCGCAACAAATGAAACATCACCCATCAACAATGCTCATCATAAAAACTAAGAAAGAAACTCATCACATACCCGTGACAAGAAGCAACCCAGATGGAAGCTGCTTCAAGAAAACGACCCTCTTTCCCTTAAACCTCCCAACAAGCAGAATCAACAGAGTCCCCGAAGTAATGCTAGTTCTAAAGACTAAAAAACAAACACAATATAAGATCATTCGCCAAATGAGCCATATCAAATAAGACCTATATATAAATCTAAAAATTCATTAAAAAATAGGGAATTTTTTTGTTGAAAAACAGGCTCCAGTTAGATAAATAAGAGTTCATTTTATCATTTAACATCAAACTTTGACATGACTCATCGCAATCTGCACCTCAATCATTATTTTTTTTAAAAAAATTTTCTCAATTAATAAGGTAAATTCATGACATGTAGTTCTAGTGGTAAGTAAGCTTGAACCGCTCTTAAGAATCCGAGTTTGAGAAAATACTTGTTGAGAGGAACATTCTCAATACCCTAAACGAAAATTCCTTTGAAGGACAAACAATAATAATCACTATCCAGTTCCTCTAACTACTTTCTAAATTTTTATTAAGCGAAGTATTAAGCTATTATGGGTGTCCTTATTTATGTTCCAACTTCCAACCTGCACACTAACCTCTCTGATTAAAACAGAATGCATTAACGAATTGCACCCTCCTGGATTAAGCAAAGCAAGGGAAGGCTCAAAACCATGCTCAGAGTTGTATCATGCCGTGCAGATGGGAATTTCATTGACATGACATCCGAAAAATCTAGTTAGCTTATACACCACAGCATGCGTTTTACAATGCACTTTAGCAAGTCATCTTTTTCCACTGAATCTATTTTCTTTTTAATTAGACATAAAAGAAATAGTGTCAGGAATGACAAATGGCATAACCTTGTAGCTCAGTACACATAATCTTGTAAAGCATAGGTAAACTATACATCACTTCTTAAAACACAAATCTAGTTAAACTAATTAATCAAATTATTAATCAGATGGAGCAATTGCCAATAAGAACTCCACAGGAAATCACTTCCTCACTCACTCACTTGTTGTCCAATAATCAGACATTTTGTTCTTGAAAGAAATTTTTACTGAGAAGGCACATAAAGTTATCAAAACCATACAAGCTCTTACATAAGACAAACTTGGCCAATTACTACAAAGTGAACAGTAATGAGAATACTTCTCATCCAATTCCATCATTCACAGTTTAACAATATAAACCTCCTACAGTCAAAAGGCATCAATATCTAAACTAGTCGGTAAGTCAGCAACCCTTTTAGTTATAACCTTCTTTGGTTTCATGGTCCAAGCACACGTCATAATATCTGAACTAGTCGGTAAGTTAGCAACCCTTTTACAAGTAAGGTAAAGAACATATGCATAATGCTCTTGAAAGAACTCAATTTCATTAATCTATAGATAAAAAGCAAGTACATTAAAAGACAATATCTTTTCTGAAACACTCAAAGTAGATTACTTAACATATTTCATCTACTTTAAAACAAAATGAAGAAGAAACCAAACAGATTTTCAAAAGAAAAGCAATAAATGAAGATAAAATGAACTCATAGCATGCCATCTGCTTTTGCAGGCATCCTCCTGAGGAAGTTTTGGGGAACTGCAGGCATATCAAAGCGGAGCCTTGGAGGTCTTAACAAGTAAGTGACCAACATGAAGATTATATAACGAAATGGAATGAGATAAGTCACAATGGCAGCAACCAAACAGAAAATCACAAATAAAGCTGTTGCTCTTGGGTCCCTCCAGCTGAGCAGGGACTGCACCCTCTCTCCTTGAGTTGCCAAGTCACCCATCACTGCTAGCACCCTCCCTGAAATGCCTCTTAACCGATCATATCTCTTCTTTAGATTATCACCACTAAATTTAGATGGAAAGGGATCAAATTCTTCTTCTAATTCTTCAATAGTAGCTGTATCGGCATGAGACAATTTTATATCCATATGGGAAGGATATTTTGGCCTTGTTCGATAGCGCCAAATCCCAACCAGGAGGAGCAAGGAAAATGTTGATGGAAAAACCACTCGTGGATAGAAAATGACAAGGAGAAAGATGAAGTAACTAAATATTGTCCAAACTGAATTCTTCCAACCACGTATTTCATCAAGCTTTTTACAAACAAAAACTAAACCATTCAGAAGACCAACAATCCTGTAAAATTGAGCTCTTCCTCTCCTCATACTCCACACATTTGCCCTTACATCTAGCATATACTCCACAACCTCTTTACTGAGTGGTGGTTCAGCCCTTCTCAACCTCAATGTGGTGATGGCAGCAGCTTGGTTCCTCAAACTATCCAGCTGAAATATAGACAACGGACATATGTAGTGCATTCTGGGCAGCAAAGGTTGTGCATAGGTCTGCAAAACATTCAGCAAAGATGGACAAGAAAATCTCATAGCCAGTTGAATTTCTCCCATCTTCTTGGCTCCTTGAGTATGCAAGTTTATAAGCGGATAAGAGTGAGTGTAAATCCTATCAGTTTCAAGTGTGGACAGTCGAATCCGTACCTTGCCAATTCTCTTATCCACTGCTCCTTCAGCATTTTTCCCTCCTTGCAAGTGTGCATTATCAAACACCACGATTGTAATGACAGTGCAAGGATCATAGACTTCCCAAGTGTATTGCTCATTCCACTTTGGACACAGACTATCAACAATAGTCCTTGTCCTCACCCACTTCGGACCATACTTAGCTACACAATAGGCATCAGTGCGGTTTTCCTTCTTCATTGGAGATAGTCCCACAGCATTCAGAATCCCCAATTCAAGAACACCAATACTAGGACAGCACAAATGCTTAGATGCTGGCCTGAGATCACTACTATAGTGAGTGGCCTCATCAAGCACATGGTACCCTCCATCCAAAGAGATCCTCACATTGAGTTTACCAGCAGATGTAACCTCCTCTTCACCCTTAGGGACCTTGGGCTTCTCAATGTTGCACCACATACTTGTTGGTAGTGCAGCATCTATTCTCTTGTCCACATCCTTTAAAAGAACCACACAACTTCCCAAGCTTTCATGCTTGTTGGAATTCCCCTGCTCAATGCTCAAATGCAAGGACTCATCAAAGGGTTCTGCTGCAACAAACATCAAATCCTCATTCCACATGGGGTTTGGACTAATTCTCATTGGACGACTTCTCAAAGCCAAGTTCCCCAGAACAGCTTGGATAAAAATTTCAGAGTTGCCACTCTTGTTTCTGAGCAACAAATCTTGGGCTTGTATCACATTAACTCTGAGATACCAAAGCCTAGGAGAAATATACACCTTTGAACGAGTGTAAGCAATGTGTTCACCACTAGCTGCTACTGCATCTGAATGCCAAGCATCAGGAAAAGCCTCATCTGCTTGAGTTCCCATCCAAACAGATACCATCAACTCTCCTTGAAGCTTCACTCCATTTTGATCCTCAAGCTTGTACCATTGTGGTGCCAGTGGGCTATCAGGAGGGACCCTCATGGGAACATCAGAAATATTGAATGCAACACGACCCATGAATTCATCAGTGGATTCAGGGCCAACAACCGTGTCCTTGTCCATCACCACAATTTCCAAAACTGGTCCCTGAATCCTCTCCTTGGCAAAAGCAAAGACTTGGTTCCATTCTGGGTTGGAGGTTTTCTCCAAGCACCGGGTTGTTCCCCTAAAGCTTCCAAGCTTCACTTCCACGTAAGGGTTACAAGTATCAGAGTCACCAGTTTCTGGCAAGTCTTTGGCCCTCACCACCCTGGCAAACAGGAAGAGCATTTGTTCAACGAGGTCAAAAGTAGTGGGAAGCCTATCCCCACTGATGACTCTTACAGCATTGATGTTTGGAGTTGTCTCCTTTAGAGAGAAATCCTCTTGATTTTGCTTTTGTTTTTGGTTTTGGTTTGCCATTGTTTAGTCTGCAACAGTGAAGACAAAATATATAAGAAGAACAAAATGTCACAAGGAGAGGAAAAACAAACAATGAAGGAAAGGAAAATTATGAAGAACTCAGAACATATTTTCTATATACCGTGAAATTTGAAATCTATTCCCAACTTCAAAAGAGACAAGACAATGAGAGAGGCCTTGTGTGAATGCATGGTAGCACTAGTTTTTGGTGAGAACAAAACACAGTTATCAGTTTTAAAAGAAGAATGTTAACTGTTTTTTTATTTTTGTTTTTTTCAAAAAAATTATTTAAGTGTCATAATACTAAACAATCAATAGGGTGATTATAATTTGTAACCTATAATACGTTATTTATTATATTATTATTTTTGTAATAAACTTATTAAATTATTATATGATACTGGAGGATAATATAATGTTTATAAAAATTGAATTATTTTAATTCTGTTATTATTTTTATATTAATTATATTTTTTAATAAAAAATATTATTTTTATTCTTAAAAAGTAAAATATTTTTATAAAAGGAATATCGTAAAACATTTTAGAAAATAGAGTATATTCTTTGTATGTATATATATCAAGTTTATTTAAATTAAAATATAGTTTTCTTTTCATAACATTAATTTTTTTTGTTAAAACAATATTGAAGTTTTAATTGAACAAATTGATATAACTTAATTTTTTATTCAAATTACGACACAATTTCTTTTATAAATAATACTCATTTTTTAGATTCCAGTTAAGAAACGTTTATATTTTTATAAAATTATTATAATTAATTTGCTTTCTAGTTATGATTATGAAAGTTTCAAAGAAGTGAAATGAACGAAATATGGACAATGTGTTATAGTTTTCCCTTCTTCTTTTTTTTTTTTTCCTGGATAGTTTTCCTACTTTTTATTTGTATTTAAATGAGTAATAGTATTTTACGAAAAGTTAAAATTGAATATTGAAATGAAATATTCTTTTTTTTTGTACAATTGAAATGAGAAATTTCCTTCGTACAATATTGGCCTCAATATAAACTTCATTAATATTAGATGGTTAGTATTTAATTAACAACATTTCAAATGAGAACAAAATGCGAAAAAATGCATCACCACAACAATTCTTCGAAAATCATTAAGTAATAATTATGATTATGATGGAAAAAAGAGTAAAATACATTATCCCAATCAAAGTATAATACTTATATTTTAATCTTGTAGAATCTTAGTATCACAAGATCTTTGTTTTTTTTTACCATAATAACACAAGGTCGTCTACTTGTTAACTTTCAGAATCTATGTTTTTATTATTTTAAGTGATTATATTTTTAGGAAAAGCTACATTGATCCTTCCTAAGAATTATTGTAGTTTGCAGGTCTACACTCAACCTACATGAGAAACGGCATTAGCACTTATTTGTGTAAGGAGTGATATCTCCTTTTAACTCTCACAATTAAAAAATACTAAAAACAAGAAGACCTCTTTTACCTTCACAATTAAAAAATCCTACTCCTAATTTCCCTAAACCCACCCTCCCACCCCCTCTGTAAACGAAGATGGTAAAAAATAATTCTTAAAATCTACAGTGACTCAGAAGAAAAATTCTTACTTAAATCTGAAACATTCAAGTTAAGTGTACTAAGTTAATTAGTATTTAATATTATGATTTTTGTATTAAAACACAAAAAATTATGATTTTTGTGCTTTGGTTAAGAATTTGGTTTCGATTTTTCATATGAATTTTGTTGTCTTTCTCGGTTGATTTTCAGTTTGAGTTGATTTCATGTTTTGAAGGGTCAAGGAGAACCCCAAATACGATGGTCCAGACCCTAGCAACATGGACATTTTGGTTTATTTTGTTGACAAAGGTGGGGAACCTTATTGTGTTCGCAACGTTGATCCGAACAAGTATGGATATTTTAACATTGTGGATGATGTTAATGGATTGATCAATGCTGTGGGGTTTGGAAATGGGGTGCCATTTAGTATTGGGTTTTTTCCTCGAGGTGGTAAAGAGACTTTACCTATTATGGATGACATTAACCTTCTCAAAATATTTGAACTCAATAGTAAGTTAATATACATTCAAGTGTATGCTATTTCTATTAATGTTGAAGATCCAGTGTCTCGAGCTCGTAATTGTGATGAGACTGCGGAAAAAAATAAAAAAATGGAATTATTACTAATTTTATTTTAATTAAAAAAATAAAAACTTAAAAAAAACTTTAAAAAATAATCTTTAAAACTAAATTGAACTTGAAAGTCATTGTGTATAGAAAAAGATATAAAATAAATTTCACATTATTCTTTAGATACTTGTCTTAAGACAATTTATTTTAAATTAATTGTACAAATTATTAATAATTAAAAAATATTTATTTTATCTCCTAAAGCAAGCAAAAGTAATTAGTGAAAATTAAGAAAATAATTAAAAATAAAATAAAAGATTTTTAAGAAAATAATTTAATAAAAAAATTCTAAATGAGTTTATTTGATCATGAATCACATTAAGCAATAAAATAAGCAAAGTAAGCAAGATTTTCAATGCTACACAAGCTAATCATATAACCGAAACAAAGTCACAAAACATGATAACTAAAAGGTAAGTTACCAATTTCTATTTTTTTCAGCAAGAAAAATAAATACGCACAAAAACTCAAGGGACAAGACCCATTAAATAATAAAAAAAACGCCATTTATATTTTCATTTTTCTTTTTCTTTTTAAATTTTCTACTATCATTTATTTCGTTATTTCTTTTTCAGTTTTTATTTTTTTTAAACCATTTCTACAAATGAACCAAGACCCAAACTCATAAACAAGCCTAAAGTTCCAGCTCATTAACCTAAGCCCCCAAACAACCAAATGAAATACTCATCACTATAATCACCAACTCCTACTGCCCAACAAAAAGCTAACGCCTTCCTGAGACTAATAAAAATAAAATCATGAAAGATTACACCAAAACCATCAACGCAACTAAAACCAAGACAGTGGGTGGCATGAACATGATGCCATACATGATAGGTAAATGTGAAGCAGATAAAACTAGAGACAGAAGGAGAACTAAGGTAAATCGCAGAACATACATGATGCCAAGAAAACACATCTTAAAAAACGAAGAAAAATGACAAGGATGGATTTCTCAATATTTAACAGATCCTAGAGAAAGCACACATATATATAGTATAACAAAGGAAAATATTTTCATCGAAAACACTCATGATTCAAGTTGAAATTCCACTTATAATAATAATAAAGCTAGAGAAAACATTTAAGGAGTGCAGTTGAAGGTACCAACCTGGTCACAGAACCTTCCCAAAAGTTGCTTCTCTCTTCTTTGTAGAAGTCCTGTTGCTCTCTGCTCAGCAAAACCCCGCCTTGTGTGCGTATTACAGAAGCTAAGAATGCTCCTTGTAGCCAACAAAACGCAGCTACCCAGTAGTTTCTTCCCCTCCAGTCAAGAGGTCTCAAGTGTGTCTAGCTAGTCTCTCTAATAGCAACCAAGAGCTCTCAACAAAGAGAGAGAGTTCCAGTCACCAAAAATATGTGATATGACAGCCCAAAAATGAGTATAGTAATGTTTTTACATATGTTTATAAATAATAACTAAAGGATTTAATGGGCGTACCATGAATCAAAATTTGAATGCAGTATCATATTTGAATTTTAGTTTATTATAAGATATGAAATAGTAAATTCTCATAAATTTATTTAATCATAACGTAAGAAATTTTTTTTATTTGAATTGATTGCATCGTGAAACGAAACTGTTGGCATGGTCTGATAACGTTTTACTGAAATACTAAAAAAATCATAAATTCAAACTTTTGGTACCTATTAAATGACTTATAAAACCTCGAATTAAAAAGCAGTTATGAATTATAAAAGTTCAATTTTTTGCTCAAATACTTTATAATTAAGTCCATCTAAAATACTTATAAAAGCTTACCTTGAATGGTACTCATGAATTTACCTCAATATCTGAGAGAAACTTTTTTAAAAAATGGTTCTACCCCATACACGTTTTTGTATACAATATACACATGGCACGTTGTATGTACAAGACATACACACACATATATATATATATATACATATATATATATATATATATATATATATATATGAATGCAATATCATAATTGAATTTGAATTTGTTAACGAGATAAAAAAAAAAATTGAATGTGAATGCAATATCGTTAAAAAGCTTATTTGAACTAATTGAAAAATGAGACTGTTTAAATGGTTTTTGTTTTATGTTTTTTATCAAGATATATTTTCATAGGTATTTTTATGAGACTAATTCATCAAATATTGTCATAATTAGATAGTTCTCACAACAATTGTCTTATTTAAAATTTAATCTTTAGACCTCCTACTAGGAGAGTAACTTAAATATGGTACAACGCTTGCAATACTAAAAAATTATAAACAGAATAAGCTGGGTTGGGCATGAACAAATACAGACAAGCCATGGGCCAGAGACAAGAATCATGTATCCTTTGGGTAAGTTGAGAGATGGTTACTTTTGGAAAGCCCAGCCGAGCACTGGCATATATACTACACGTTGCCTTTCATATCCACATAACTAGGGTTGGGATTTTCAGCAGCAACAGCAGCAATGGTGCCAAAGAAATAGAGAGTAGGGATGTCTACGGGGTAGGACGGGGTCAGGTAGTACTTCTCTCACTTCTCTTTTGTATTTATTACGAGTATCCATTTGGATCCTCACAAATAGAAGGATATCACGGATAGTTAATAATTTAAAGTAAAATTTTAAAAATAATAAAAAATAAAATAAAGATTAATGAAAGAGTGTATTATGCCAAGAATGCTCTTGTAGCCAACAAAACGCAGCTGTAGTTTCTTTCTCTCCAGTCAAGAGGTCTCAAGTACAGTTTGCGTCTAGTCTCTCTAATAGCAACCTAGAGTTCTCAACACAGTCGCTAGAGAGAGAGAGAGTTCCAGTCGCCAAAAATATGTGATACGACAGTCCAAAAATGTGTGTAGTGCTAGGGCTTTCTCCTGAAAATGTCCCCTCTCTAGCAGCTAAAAATTCTCCTC
Source organism: Ormosia emarginata (assembly GCA_029884605.1). NCBI lineage: Eukaryota > Viridiplantae > Streptophyta > Magnoliopsida > Fabales > Fabaceae > Ormosia > Ormosia emarginata. The sequence continues at coordinate 9,736,468 of JAQQTP010000066.1, read as the reverse complement.
CTCAACATGAGTGAGGTGCAGGAAATTTATAGAACACATTGAAAACTCTAAGTCCCTGATCAAATTAATGTCGACTGATTCTAAAGGATCCCAAGAAATCAATTTTCATTCCTCAAATATTTCATTATTTATTTACTAAAATCATCATTATTACTTCCTTCAAAATCTTCAAATTTTAAAGGCAAAAAGCACTTTTTTTTTTTAATCTTTCTCCACCTTCTCAAGTAGACTATGCACCTTTTTTTTTTTTTTTTAAGATTCTCAATTTTTTTGAGTTTTTTAGAATTTTTTCAATTCTTTTTTTTTTCTTTTGTCAAAATAAAAAAAATAAAAAAAATAATGGTCCGATCAATAAATGAGGTGTTCACATTTACCTCTATTCACTTGTTTATTACTTGAGGAATATGATTAATCATAGTTTTCCACTCTTTACTTGCTACTTGAGGAATATAGTTAATCGTAGTTTTCCATTGTTTACTCTACAGTAGTAAACACAAAATATATTAAATACAAACGATGGAGGAAAGGAAAATCATGAAGAACTCAGAACATATTTTCTATATACCGTGAAGTTTGAAATATTAGAGAGACCTTGTATGAATGCAAGGTAGCGCTAGTTTAGTTTTTGGTGAGGACAATACACAGTTATCAGTTTTAAAAGAAGAATGTTAACTGTTTTTTTTTTTTAATTCAAAAATTTTATTTAAGTGGCATAATACTAAGCAATCACCCCTAATATAGATGGAGGGTATGGTTTTTTCTACGATTCGATCTAAGCCTATTCCCCAACCGGAAAAATCTCCGGATAAGGAACCAAAGATTTCTTTTCAAGATAAGGTACTAGGCAACAAACAAGCTCCTCCGATGAGGGAGAAGTCTGATCTTATCACCCAGAAGCTTGTTCATGTAGAGCATGAAGATGGTAACAGACTGTTGCCAAAGGTGTTTTTGGATGATCGTTTGTTTCAAGAGTTTTGCAATTGATGGCACAATGCGCTGGTGATACATTTGTTGGGCAAAAATATTGGATACAATATTTTAAAGGAAAAACTAAGGAGATTGTGGCGCCTTGTTGGAGGCTTTGACATGATGGACGTGTATAATAGGTTTTATATGGTGAAATTTGAATTGAAAGCAGACAAAGAAAAAGTAGTGACTGAAGGGCCTTGGATGATCTTTGATCACTATCTAGCAATGACAAATTAGAGCTTGGATTTTACGTCACCACATGCAAAAGTAGATCGAACTTTGGTATGGATAAGATTCCCGGGTTTGAGTTTAGTTTACTATGATGAAAGCTTTCTGTTGGCTATGGCGTCTACGGTGGGGAAGCCAATAGAAGTCGACAAGAACACGCTGAAATTTGAAAGGGGACGTTATGCAAGAATTTGTGTGGAAATTGATTTAACTCAACCAGTAGTAGGAAAAGTGTGGCTGAATGGGCATTGGTATAAAGTGAAGTATGAAGGACTTCGCATAATTTGTGCATCTTGTGGTTGCTATGGCCATATTGCAAGAAATTGTACTGTCAAGCCTAGGGTCATGCCGAAAACTGGAAGTCCTCAGTCGGAAGCAACTTCACAGAATGCTAGTAACGATACCCAACAAACCACTACAAACACGGAGAAGATCAAGGAGAATTCTAAGAGCCCAATAATTGATAATAATGTAGAGCAGAATATGCATGGAGAATGGATGATTGTCACCCGAAAGAAACAATCTTCTTTTAATGTCGAAGCTTTGGTTAGAAAACAACAACCATTAAGCCAATAGATTTGAAGGAATCAATTTATTATCTCGTGAGGAAAACAAGGTGGAGGGCAAGGGAAAGCAGCATCATAATAAAGCTGATATTTCGTTGAATGTTAATGGGCCCATAAGTGATGGCAGAGACCCTAAGAATTGGAACAAACAAAAGAAACGACAGTATGATCAAGGTCAAAGTAGCAATAATGTGGGCCAGCATCTTAACCAAAACTTTGTTTCTAATATGGAGCATGTGCCTAACCAGAAGAAGAATCCTACCAAGACAATGGGTCAGCCCACAGTCCCCAAGGCCATGCAAATGAACGTGGTCCCAACATCAAAAAATGAGTTGCAAAGTGGAAGTGCTCTCCCGAAGGCTGTGTCTTCCCTCCCATCCAGATGTAAATACGACCATGCACATTGAGCAAATTGGTCCCAATCACTTTAGATTTATTAATGAACCTGAACCCCCATACATAACTCCGGGAACAAGGATGCACGATGTAAAGGTAAACTCAGTTAATGAGGCTGAAGATGTTGAGTTTGTTATGGAAACTCAAAATGAGGTGGAGGTGGCCATGAACATTTTTGTGAAGACGTGATGGGTTCAGTTGGCTCCAGGATCCTATTTGGTTTTCTTTTTATCATGGTTATGATGATGGAATTTTAAGATATCTCTATCCTCTCTTACAACATTAGAAGGGCTACTAATTCCACAGCTAGAAGACATACTAGAGATGTCATCAGGAAAACTAAGCCAACTTTTATTTTCATCATGGAAACTCATATCCAATTTGAGAGGACTAGAAGTTTTTGGAGTCGCTTAGACTACCAGTCAATCTCTATTGTTGAAGCTACAGGTCATTCAGGTGGTCTATGGATTTTGATGCAGACAGGGGCTAATTTTGTGATTTATGTCATTGATGTTAATCCTTTTTCAATCACTTTCAGTGTGGCCTTGGGTAATAACATTTGGACTTGCACAGGTTCGTACGCGAGCCCAGTTCCTGCTATAAGGGCTAATTTTTTGCACTACCTTTGTAATCTCAGTTCTTCTATAAATTCTCCTTGGGCTGTGTTGGGTGATTTTAATGAAGTGCTTCTTCTTGGCGATCAAAGGGGCGATGTTTTCTCTCAATCGAGAGCTGAAGCTTTCAGCCAAGTTCTAGACCATTGTGGTCTTATTGATGTTCATACTATTGGAGGTCGCTTTACATTTCATCGTAATTGTAGAGGCAACAAAACTATAGCTAAGAAGTTGGATAGAGGGTTAGCTAATCTCCCTTGGTGCATGGCTTTTCCTGAAGCTCATGTGGAGGTTCTCTGTTGTTTACATTCTGATCATAACCTTTTTTTTCTTCGTTTGGGGGGTCGACCTCAAGTTAGGCGTCCCCAGCCTTTTGGGTTTGAAGTTGCTTCGATTGTTCATCACGAGTTTAGTAATGTTATGGAGAATGCTTAGAGTGATAAAGAAGGCAGACCAGTGGAAGCTCTGAGGAGAATCTAGGAAGAATGTATCAAGTTCAATCATGAGGTTTTTGGTAACATTTAAAAAGAAGAAAAATATTGAAGCCCGTCTTAAAGGCATTCAGAGGACTCTTGAAAGGGTTGATTCTGTAGCTCTAGTTCAGTTGGAGAGTAATCTTCATCATGAGTATAATCAAATCCTTTTTCAAGAGGAGCTTCATTGATATCAAAAGTCTAGAGAGCAGTGGGTTATATTGGGAGACAAAAATACCTCTTTCTTTCATACACAAACTATTATTAGAAGAAAAAGGAATAAAATTCATGGCCTACAATTCCCTAATAGAATATGGTGTTGTGATGATAACATTCTGCAAGAGGAAGCCTTCGCCTATTTTCGGTCTTTATTCTGCTCCTCTAATCATAGCTCCGCTCCTCATTTTACGGTCCCTAATATTCCCATGTTGAGTGAAGATGTTGTAGCTTGTTTCGTAAAGCCGGTTGGAAAAGATGAGGTCTCTAAAGCTCTTAATTCTATGAATCCTTACAAAGCTCCTGGTCCGGATGGGTTCCAAGGTATTTTTTTCAAACAATATTGGCATTAGTGGGATATGATATTTGGAAGCTAATTAGGGAGGCTTTTCTGTTTGGCTTATTTGATCCAACCATCTCTGAAACTTTAATAGCTTTGATCCCAAAGGTAGACTCTCTAGGTAATTTTAAGGAATTCCGACCTATTAGTTTTTGCAATACAATTTATAAAATTATTACAAAGGTTCTAGTTAATAGGCTGTGTCATTTTCTTAATGATATTATTGGCCCTTATCAAAGTAGCTTTCTATCAGGTAGATGTACTTTTGATAATGCCATTATTCTCCAAGCAATTATTCATCACATGAAAAAAATCTAAGGAGAAGAAAGGCAATGTGGCTTATAAAATTGATTTGGAGAAGACCTATGATCATGTTGATTGGGAGTTTCTAAAAATATGTTTACAAGATTTTGGCTTTCCTCCCAGTATTATGAAATTGATTATGTTTTGTGTTACATCATCTTCTTTATCCATCCTTTGAAATGGTAAAAGATTGCCTACTTTCTCTCCTACAAGGAGCCTTAGACAAGGGGATCCTCTTTCCCCTTATCTCTTTGTCTTTTGTATGGAGAAACTCTCTTTGGCAATTACAGATTCCGTGAATTTGAGGAAGTGGATCCCGGTTAAAATTTCGAAGAATGGACCCTTTATATCCCATCTCTTTTTTACCGATAATGTCCTTTTGTTTACTAAAGCTAAGAGTTCTCAAGTAAGGATGATTAGTAATTTATTTGAGAATTTTAGTAAAGCTTCAGGTCTTAAGGTTAATCTTGCAAAGTCCAAAGCTTTCTTCTCCTCAGGGGTTAATGGAAACAAGATAGATAAATACACCTCCATTTCTTCTATCTGTAGCACTCAGTGTCTGGACAAGTACCTAGGCTTCCCCATTTTAAAAGGGAGACCTCGCAAAGCTGACTTTGATTTTATTATTGAGAAGATGCAAACCAGACTTGCTTCCTAGAAACATAGACTTCTCAACAAAGCTGGCAAGACCACTCTTGCGAAATCTGTACTATCATCTATTCCCAATTACTATATGCATATTTTTCGGTTGCCTCAAAGCACCTGTGATTGGATTGATAGAATAACAAATGATTTTATATGGAAAGGTAATCCGAATAAGGGTCTTCACTTGGTTAGTTGGAGCAAGATTTCGTTACCTAAGAAGATGGGAGGTTTGGGAGTTAGAATGGCTAGAGAAGCTAACACTGCATTACTTGGAAAGTTGATGTGGGATATGCAACATAATAAACAGAAGCTTTGGGTGGAGATCCTGCATGATAAATATGTTACCCATAACAGTTTTTTGGATTGTACAAATAAGCCTGACTCTAGCATTTGGAGCTCAATTTTCAAAGCGAAAGAAGTCCTTCGGGGTGGCTATAAAAAGAGATTTGGTGTAGGCAACTCTTCCTTCTGGTATGACTCGTGGACTAGATTTAGTCCCTTACGCAACCAAGTTGCTTATGTGAATATACAAGATATTAACATGAAGGTGAGAGACATTTATCAGGACTGTCAATGACATTTTAATTGTCTAGCTACCCAGCTTCCTGCGTTCATTAAAGATGAGATTATGAAAATACATGTTCACCTCCACATGCACATTCCTAACTCTCTTATTTGGGAAGAAAACAACTATGGTTTCTACACAACAAAACTGGGTATGATTGGATCTTGCAAAGGAGAGGAAATATTTTGAATGATTATTCTTGGATGTGGGTATGGAAGCTCAAGGCACCAGAAAATGTGAAGTTCTTTATATGGTTGCTTGTCACAATTTTGTTCCAACTCTTTCAGTGTTGCACCATCGTGGTATTGCCACTTCCAACTTGTGTCAGCGTTGTCATATGACGAAGAAGCTTTTTTGCACTGTGTTAGAGATTGTCATGATTCTAAGCGCCTTTGGGAAGGTTTGGGTTTTGATAACTCTCAGTTTCTAGACCAAATGGACCGTGCGGTTTGGCTGAAAGAGTAGGCGTTGAGCAATCAAAGTTCTGTTTTTATAGCCGGTCTTTGGTGGAATTAGAGGAACAGAAATATCTCTACTATTGGGAAGGAAATTATGCCTTTTTATAAGCTTCTTGCTGCAACAAAAAATTTAAGTGTTACCATCAGTATGTGTTATCCGAACCATACGCCAGGAGAGGGTATTGATAAATGGGTTGCTTGGGGTCCTCCTACGGATGATTTTGTTACTCTGAACGTTGATGGCAGCTGCTTAGGAAACCTTGGGAAGGCTGATTTTGGTGGTCTTTTACGTGGTCAGGATGGTATTTGGATATCTGATTTCTGTGGATATTTTGATGTTTCAAATATTCTTCATGCAGAAATCCTAACTCTCTTGTATAGGTTGGACATCACTTGGAATATGGGCTTTACCAAAGTTATTTGCTATATGGATTCTTTGAATGTCATGAGTCTTATTAAATAGACTCATAATATGCATCACAGATTTGCTCATTTTATCCAACAAATTAAAGACAAGCTTAGGCTAAATTGTGTTGTTGTTTTAGCCTTTTTCAATATTTCAAAAGTCTAAAGTCCCACATTGCTTGGTCTTCAAAGTGTTAAAGAGTTTATAAGGTAACTTATGTTTTGGGCTGGTTAGATAAGCTTGTGAGAGGTATGGGCTTTCATGAAGTTAGCCTCAATTAGGCCAAGTCGGTCTGAATCATCCGATTTGCTTCTGCTACATACGATAAAAGAGGCCTCACAAGTTTTTGTTCAATTTTATTTTATTTAATAAATTTGTACTAATTATTAATCTTTTATGAACCTTATCCTAAACGGTCAATTTTCATATTATGTTTTTGATTTGGTCCCACGTCCGTAGCCTCCCGTTCCGATGTGAGGCGGCCACGTGCCTACGTGAGCTAGCCACGTTCTTACGTGAGGCGGACCCGAGGTGGGACACGTTCACACACGTTCAAACGTTCAAAAATATAACGGGTTTGTAATCTGTTACAAATTTTTTTTTCTGAAGCTTTTTAAATTAAAAACAAACGTCTTCAACCCGCAGCATTATTCTCTCCTTCTTTTTTCTCTGCTTCTTCTTCCTGAGTTGCACCAAAATTTACTCTGCTGTTCTGTTACCTCGGCTATCACCGGGACGAGCCTGTTGAATCTTGGGGGATTCGCGCACCCGTGCGATAAATCCTTGAGGACAGTGTATTATCACACGCCTCAGGCTACTCTTCTCTTGTGTTATTCAAAGTTGTCACCGCGATCCATATAACAATCTCAAGGATTTAATACCATGGCTGACAACAACGCTAACGACCAGGCTCCAGTTCCCACCAACGGAGAAGCCGTTCTTCCACAGCCTCCACCTTCGATCACCTATGCAAAACCGTTCCCGGATATCTCAAAGATCGAGCTTTTCGGAGGCCAGAATTTCAAACGATGGCAGGAACGTGTCCACACAATTCTCGACATGCACGGAGTTGCAACCGCCCTTACCGAACCCAGACCAGCGTCGACTGCCAATCCGAAACTAATACAGGATTGGACACATGCAAATAAGGTATGTCGTCACACAATAATTAGCACTCTTTCTAACGACTTGTTCGATGTGTACTGTTCTTACAAGGATGCGAAGGAGATATGGGACTCCATGACTGTGAAGTACACTGCTGAAGATGCCGGAAAACAAAAATTCGTCATCGGCAACTACTACCACTGGGAAATGACTGACAACAAGGACATAAAAATACAAATTAATGAATACCATAAACTATTGGAGGATCTGAAGGCTGAAAACATCACCCTCCCAGACGAATTCGTTGTTGGGCTCCTAATTGAGAAGCTGCCTCCGTCATGGAAGGACTACAAGCAATAGCTGAAGCACAAGCACAAGCAATTATCACCCTCGGAACTGATAACTCACATAATCATTGAAGATACCAACCGAAGAGAGTGTCAGGCTGCAAGGGCGAAGGCTTTGGCTTCTCGAGCAAATCTGGTTCAAAATAAACCACAAAAAAAGAGGTATGTTCATAACAAAAAGTCTTCTGATCATTTTCCTAGATCTACTAATCCCACTTTCAAAAAGAAAGGTGCTTGCTATGTTTGTGGAAAGCCAGTCATCATGCTCCTCAATGCAGGCATAGAGTGAGAAACGACAATCCTCCTAAGCCGAATGTAAATTTGGTAGAAGGAGATGATATTATTGCTTTGCATCGTTTCTCAAGTTAACATTGTGACCACAGTGTGAACAAATGGGTGGTAGACTCTGGTGCTACCAGGCATATTTGTGCAAACAAAGATGCTTTTACCTCCTACACTTCTGTAAGGGATGATGAAGAACTTGTGTATCTTGGAGATTCTCGTCTTCGTCTGCAGTTTCGGGAAAAGGGAAAGTTCTTCTGAAACTCACATCTGGGAAGACCTTGGCTTTGAACGATGTACTCCATGTGCCTAATATTAGGGCCAATTTGATCTCTGTATCATTGTTGGGAAAAGCTGGGATTAAAGTGTCATTTGAATCTGATAAGATAGTAATGACAAAAAATAATGTCTTTGTGGGAAAGGGCTATAGTGATCAAGGACTTTTTGTACTCAGTATTTCGAAATTATTTAATAAAGTTGCATCTTCTTCTGCTTACTTGATTGATTCTGTTGATATGTGGCATGCTAGATTAGGACATGTTAATATTTCTTATGTTAAGAAAATGCGATGTCTTGGTTTAATTTCTGCGACTAGTGATGCATGCTTAAATAAATGTGATATCTGTATAGAATCTAAATTAACTAAAAAATCTTGTCCACCTGTACAACATCGTGAATCTGAATTGCTTAGTTTAATTCATACCGATCTAGGAGATTTAAAAAAATACAATGACTAGAGGTGGTAAAAAATATTATGTGACCTTTATAGATGATTTTTCTAGATACACTAAGGTTTATTTAATTAGAAATAAAGATGAAGCTTTAGAAATGTTTGTTTCCTATAAGGCAGAAGTAGAAAATCAATTAAATAGAAAAATTAAAAGGGTTAGATCTGATAAGGGTGGTGAATATATATTATTTAATGAATTTTGTGAAAAAGAAGACATAATACATGAAGTAACTCCCCCTTATTCACCTGAATCTAATGGTGTAGCTGAAAGAAAAAATAGAACATTAAAAAAAATGATGAATGCAATGCTAGTTAGTTCCTCAGCGCCCGATAATCTTTGGGGAGAAGCATTATTAACTGCATGTTTTTTACAAAATAGAATACCTCATAAGAAAACTGGTAAAACACCCTATGAATTATGGAAAGGTTATATGCCTAATTTAAAATATTTAAAAGTGTGGGGGTGTTTAGCTAAGGTAATGCTTCCTGATCCAAAGAAAAGAAAAATTGGAACCAAAACTTCTGATTGTATGTTTATTGGTTACGCTGAACGTAATGCAGCTTATAGGTTCCTTGTTTTGCGAAGCGATGTGCTTGATCATAATACAATAATGGAGACTAAAAATGCTGAATTTTTAGAACATATATTTCCTTTGAAATCTGAAAATAAACAACCTTTAGAAAATATTTCTTTAGAAAATATTTCTTTAGGAAATAATAGTGAAAACTCATATGAGGATTTGAGAAGGAGTAAAAGACAAAGAAAAGAGACATCTTTTGGAAATGATTTTTATACTTATCTCGTTGAAAATGATCCTTTGACTTTTTCTGAAGCTATTTCATCTTCTGATGCTCAATTTTGGAAAGAAGCTATTAAAACCGAAATTGATTCTATTTCAAAATGCAATACTTGGATTTTGGTTGACTTACCTCCTGGTACAAAACCTATTGGTTGCAAATGGATTTTTAAAAGGAAATATAATCCTAATGGTTCGATTGAAAAATACAAAGCTAGATTAGTAGCAAAAGGTTTTACCCAAAAACAAAATATTGATTATTTTGACACATTTGCCCCTGTGACCAGAATTTCTTCAATTCGGATTTTGATAGCATTGGCTTCAATTTACAAACTTGTTATTCACCAAATGGATGTAAAAACTGCTTTCTTAAATGGTGATTTGGAAGAAGAAATATATATGACACAACCTGAAGGATGTGTAATTCCTGGTCAAGAAAATAAAGTATGTAAACTTCTCAAATCCTTATATGGTTTGAAACAAGCACCAAAGCAATGGCATGAAAAATTTAATCAAATTTTGATTGATGATGGTTTCACTTCTGTTGAAGTTGATAAATGTGTTTACACTAAATTAATGAATGGTGAATGTGTAATCATATGTTTATATGTGGATGACATGCTTATTTTTGGTACTTGTAATGATATTGTGATAAAAACAAAATCATTTCTTGCATCTAAGTTTGATATGAAAGACATGGGTGAAGCAAGTGTAATACTAGGAGTAAAGATCATAAGGAAGGGTGATAGTATAACACTATCCCAAGAACATTATGTAGAGAAACTTCTTAGAAAGTTTGGTCATTATGACTCAAAACCAATGAGTATCCCTTATGATTCTAACTCACAATTAAAAAAGAATAGAGGTGATCCTGTTGCTCAATCTGAGTATGCCCAAATTATTGGAAGTTTATTACATTTAATGAATTTTTCGAGACCAAACATAGCATATGCTGTGGGGAGATTGAGTAGATATACTCATAGATATACTCATAGTCCAAATCAGGATCATTGGGCTGCACTTGTTAGACTCATGAGATATTTGAGAGGTACCATAAACTATGGTATAATGTATAGTGGATTTCCCGCTGTATTAGAAGGATATAGTGATGCTAACTGGATCTCAGATTCAGATGAGACAAAATCCACTAGTGGTTATGTATTTACACTTGGTGGTGGAGCGGTTACATGGAGATCAGCCAAACAAACTATAATAGCAAGATCCACTATGGAGTCAGAGTTTGTAGCTCTGGAATTGGCTGGTAGTGAGGCTGAGTGGTTAAAGAACTTCTTAGCAAATATTCCTTTAGGAATAAAACCCACACCGTCAGTGTCAATGCATTGTGATTGTCAAGCGGCAATAGCCATTGCAAAGAATAAGACCTTCAATGGCAAAAACAGACATATACAATTGAGGCATAATGTGGTAAAGCAAATTACAAGCTAAAGGATGGAACAATATCAATTGATTATGTGAAGTCGAAGTGAACTTGGCCGATCCTCGACAAAGCCTCTTGGGAGGAAACCAATATATGAAACATCGAGGGGAATGAGACTTAAGCCAATTTGAAATTAACAGTGATAGTAACTTGACCTTTGTGATTGGAGATCCCATGAAAAAGGTTCATATGGGTAAAAACAAGTCACTTGTTAGTTCTGCTAGCACAAATAATTTTGTCCCTTCCTATGGTGTGAGATGTGCTAGACTGCATTATTGAGAGGATAAGCTAAAAGCTTTTAATGATTTTCATATCCCTTATGGGTGATGTATGATTTGCAGCATACACTTGATGAAATCACCTATATGAGTGTCAAGTGGGGCCGCTTGTATGAGATTATGGCATATCTCTAGAGCACTCATGAATTACCAGGCGCGCGCATGGCCTATTAGCGCAACACAGCGACAACAGCGAGAATTGTGGGGGTGTAGTGTGACTGGTAGACCTCTAATGTACACAAAGTGTTTCTGGTTCATAGAAGTTTACTTCACCAACTCACTGTATGTTATGTCACATCCGTCTAGGTCTGGTTCATAGTCCAAAAGACACCAGATTCGATGCATTTACACCCATGGTGTTAACTCAGGAAAAATCTTGTTTTAAAATTTTCTTATATCTTTAAACTTTTGAAATATGTGGGGGATTGTTGTTGTTTTAGCCTTTTTCAATATTTCAAAAGTCTAAAGTCCCACATTGCTTGGTCTTCAAAGTGTTAAAGAGTTTATAAGGTAACTTATGTTTTGGGCTGGTTAGATAAGCTTGTGAGAGGTATGGGCTCGCGCGCACAAGTTGGGCCTCGATTGGGCCAAGTCAGTGCAAATCATCCGATTTGCCCCCCCTGCGCGCACGATAAAAGAGGCCTCACAAGTTTTTGTTCAATTTTATTTTATTTAATAAATTTGTACTAATTATTAATCTTTTATGAACCTTATCCGGGAACGGTCAATTTTCATATTATGTTTTTTGATTTGGTCCCACGTCCGTAGCCTCCCACGTTCCGATGTGAGGCGGCCACGTGCCTACGTGAGCTAGCCACGTTCTTACGTGAGGCGGACCCGAGGTGGGACACGTTCACACACGTTCAAACATTCAAAAATATAACGGGTTTGTAATCTGTTACAAATTTTTTTTTTCTAAAGCTTTTTAAATTAAAAACAAACGTCTTCAACCCGCAGCATTATTCTCTCCTTCTTTTTTCTCTGCTTCTTCTTCCTGAGTTGCACCAAAATTTACTCTGCTGTTCTGTTACCTCGGCTATCACCGGGACGAGCCTGTTGAATCCTGGGGGATTCGCGCACCCGTGCGATAAATCCTTGAGGACAGTGTATTATCACACGCCTCAGGCTACTCTTCTCTTGTGTTATTCAAAGTTGTCACCGCGATCCATATAACAAATTGGACTGTTAGAGTGGAACACACTCTACGTGAGGGAAATCAATGTACTAACTATCGAGCCAAAATGGGTGTGTCTCAGGAGGATAGATTGAAGATCATGCATTCTACGCCGCATGGGATAAGCAACCTTCTTTTAGCTGATGCTTCTAGGGTTGCCTTTTTGAGGATGTAATCTTTTCTATTTTTCTTTATCTCTTTCTTTTCATCCATTTACCAAAAAAATAATACTAAGCAATCAATAGGGTGATTATAATTTGTAACTTATAATATGTTATTTATTATATTATTATTTTTGTAATAAATATACATTTAATCTTATTAAATTATGACTTAGGAGGATAATACAATGTTTATAAAAAAAAAAAGTTCAATTATTTTAAGTCTGTTATTATTTTTCTGTGGAGTGGTAGGAATACACTCTTTATCACATTCTTTTTAACACACTATCTTCTATTGGGTCACATTACACACTAAAATATCACTCAAACTTGATTAGCGTATAATCAATAACAACATACTTTGTATTACACTCATTTCAACACACTCTCTTCTATTGAGTAACGTTACACACTAAAATAACACTTAAATTTGATTATATGTTAATCAAGTTTGAGTGTTATTGATTACACACTAATCAAGTTTGATTATTATTTTAATATGTGACGTGACTCAATAGAAGAGAATATGTTAAAAAAGTGTGATAGAGTATATATGTTCTTAGCATTCTTTTATTTTTATTAAATTATATTTTTCAATAAAAAATATTACTTTTTATTCTTAAATGTAAAAGGAATATCATAAAAAATTATAGAAAATAGAGTATATTTTTTGTATATGACCAACTCTATAGAGTTGGTAGCCTAAAATTAAATTTTGATAATGAAACCTTTAATTTATTTAATAAAAAAATAATATAATACATATTATATAGGGAAAAGAGTATACGACCCTCTTGAATTTTGATCCTTTTACAAATCACTACCATGAACTTTAAAATTTTCTCAATTAGTCCCTAAACTTTAATTAATGTCATAATAGATTCTTATATTTAATTTGAATATATTAATTCACTAACAATAAAATTATATGGTATTATTTTATTTGTATTTACATTAATTAAGAATTATTTATTAATTTATTTATTAAAATTTAATTTTAAATATATTTTCTTCCTTACAAAAAAATAAAAAACAAATTTATTTTAAAAAACAAATTTGTTTTATTTATTTTGTAAGGAAGAAAATATATTTAAAATTAAATTTTAATAGATAAATTAATAAATAATTCTTAATTAATATTAATACAAATAAAATGATAGATATCTGATATTATTGTTAGTGAATTAATGAATCCAAATTAAATATAAGAATTTATTAAGACATTAATTAAAATTTAAGGACTAATTTAAAAAATTTTAAAATTCGTAATAATAATTTACAAAAAGATCAAAATTTAAGGGAACTCTATACTATTTTTCCTATTATTAATATATATACATTGTGCACACAAATAATGCACACTATACATACGCTACACACAGAAATGATGCACGTTGTCTCTGAAAGTAACCTAAGTTGCAGGTACAGACAACAGGTTGTATGGTAGTTCAACACGTTTATGAATTTAGTGAAATAGGTTGTTTCAAATTGGATTTTTTTTCCATTAAATTTAATTGGGGTGGATATGAATTGTATGTACAATGCTACTACTTTTATGGCAGTTCAAACCAGTGTTACATGATTTGCTAAAATACCCTATGTACCGCATTCGGGAAGGGAACGTTCGTTCCCAAACGTGGGTCGTTTGCAACCCCAAACGCTGAAAGCAGCATTCCAGTTTTCCAGAAGAGCATAGGAAGAAGGCTTACATGCTGGGTTGTGGTTGCGTGGCTATGTGCAGAAAGCTAGAGAAGAAGCCGCAAGAGGGAGACAGGCACGTGTTGGCAGGGAGATTGTTTGCAAGTTTTGCAGAAAACTGGAGAAAATGTCGCCGCATGGCTGCAAGAAGTTGTGACTCGTGAACAACATGAAGACGATGAAGGCGTATGGGAGAGTGGGAGAGAACAACATCATTAAAAGACCTTAATTGATGCAATGTGCAAAACGCACATCATCATTAAAAGGCAATGGAAAAAAATAAAATGGGCTTTCTCTAACTTTGGGCCATTCAATTAGTGGACTATAAGGCAAGAGGCATATGATACAAGTCAAAACACTACCAAAACTGCAGACATCTTGTTTTCCTTTCCCTCCTTGGTAATTGTCACGTTAATATGAAGATAGCAGAATTTCAATTACATGACATGAGCATTGATATATGTACCTATGAGTCACGACATTCTTAATTTACCAAGAATGGCTTAAAAAGAAGAAAAAGAGGTGTAGTAACTAGTAACTGACCTAGGATAAAAGTATTGAAACCTCAATCAATTTTACTTGTTTATGATGCTAAACTAGTGATTCCAATGTTGGACTTGCAATAACCCGGGGTTTTGAAAATTCGCAAAGGTTTAAAATTCCAAAAGCATAATGAGAAAAAAAAAGAAATAGGTGATGTTCGGATATATTCAAAGAAAGTTGACTATCTTTTCCATGACTGTAATATTGTTTTGACTGGTTTGAGCAAAGTGTTTGCTTCTATACAACTTACTTTACCGGAAGATGCAAGGCAGGCACCCATTCAATCTATCACTTTACCAGACACATTTGACCTTGATGCACTGAACTTGGATGATGAAATAGATCATAATGGGTAACATTTCTTGAGCTTTTTTCAAATCTTTTTTTTATTCTATTGAAATCTATACATGACATATGGATAATTGGATATATGTCTCAGGGTGGAGGATATTCAACTGAGGAGTGAAGAAGAGATCACTCTAACAGGTTATATAAGTGGACGAGTTCTATTAATCATCTGTCTTTTTTAAGTTTGTAAAAACATGAAGTTAAGGATCTTTTAACACTTCTTAATGTGCAGATCGAATTCCTGTTGGAATGGATCATTATGTAGCCATATCTTTTAATGAGGGCCAACCTTAATTCCTTCTTCTTACCTGCATATAATTCCTATTATTCTTTTGAATAATGAGGTTTTGGAGTTGCGAATTAATTTCATCTACTGAATTTTTTGTATTTAGGATGTGATGGTGGATTCCTCACACACAGAAGTGTTGCCAGATTCTGGGGCCAGACCCATGGAGGAGGAGTAAGTTTTTGTTGCTTCTGAAGTTCTGTTGCATTTTGGGGTTTCCTTGCTTATGAACCAATGGAATAATCTGTTATTTTGTGGCTACAACATTATCCCCCAATCTCCATTGATAAATGTTGTGGGTTTTCAAGATCATGATCAAAGTATCCAGAGAGAATTGCCTCCAAACCGCACCAGAAAAGAGATGTGAGACTCTAACACCACCTAACTTAATGGGAACAAGCGAACCTAGCAAAATAAGCCTATCTATATAATGTGATGGTGGATTCCTCACACACAGAAGTGTTGCTTTGTTGCTTTTGAAGTTTTGTTGCATTTTGGTGTTTCTTTGCTTATGAACCAATGGAATAATATGTTGTTTTGTGGCTACAACATTAGCTCCCATTCTCCATTGACGAATGTTGTGGGTTTTCAAGATCATGATCAAAGTATCCAGAGAGAACCACCTACAAACCAGGCGAATAAGCAAGCCTAGAGGAATAGGTCACAGAAATAAAATTTTGACTTTGATATCATGTAAAATTTCAACTCAAAACCAATTGATATAAGTGACCCAACAGGTATATAACCCACACTCAAAAGATTGAGGCAGTTGATGTGAGACTTTAGCAGATTGTAATCTAAAAAATCCTCCAATATATTTGTTATAAAAAAATCATAGAAAATAAGATAGATGGATAGATAAAATTAAAATAATATAAATAAATAACTTATCATATTTTAGTTGAGGCGTGCAAATGCATTGAGCTTAAGAGTATTTCGCTGCCATAAGTAGATTACTCAGTGCAGATTGTCTCATAATTAATACTCCCTATGATACAACAACTACTTCTTGCTAGCTCTCATCTCTGGCAGAAGCAAACACCTTCTCATTTTTTTCGACAGACTCCATAAGTAATAATGCTTTGCATTTTGACCAAGAAATTACTTTCGCTTGAGAACTGTTCATTTGTGCACTTCATATCTCCACCATATCCAATTCTATTCTCCCTTGACTGATCTATAGGGCCTATTGTAACTTTGCTCAAGAACAGACGGTGGAGCCATAGGAACAACTTTGCTCAAAGCATCAAATGGTGGAGCCATAATTGAAGCATGCAATAGCAACCCTGGCTAGAAGTGTTGGATAAGATAACAAAACGGCCTCAACGTGCAACAAAAGATGTTGAGGTGAGGGAGATAAGATCAAAAAACTAACTTTGACTTTGAAATAAATATTTTATTATAATAATAATAATAATAATAATAATAATAATAATAATAATAATAATAATAATAATAATAATAATAATAATAATAATAAAAAAAAAAATATAACAATATTCAGATCTCGGGGATAATGATACTGAACTCAACAGAGATCTTAACCAAACTATGAATGAAAAGGATCATATTCCTGAAATGATTAATGATTTGGCTCCTCAAGGGATGTCAGCACCATCTCAGCAACATTTTGGACCACCAACTCCAGTTATTTCTCCAAGTCCAGCTTCAGATGCACAAGTTTGTGGAGGTCAGTGCATATCTGTCTCTTGCATTTATATATGGATCCTGAAATTACAAAACTTTAATTTGTTCTTCCTTACTCTATTTCAGGGCATACTTCTCCCAGTCTGGTGCTTCTAGCAAGTCCACCAATTCAGCAGAAGTTTTTTTTACCAGAAGTGATGCTTTTTATGATGACATAGTGGAACTAGTTGAAAGGTATTTTCATTGTGAATGTGATCTTAATAGTGATATCTGTTAAGTATAAGTAGCTGGATTTTTCTTGGTCTATACCATTTCAACAAGATTATTATACTCGATACAATATATTAGTATACGTGCCTCTTCAAATCCTAGGCATAAATGGAAAAGCATGTGAACCATGTCTCTGCAACCCTGCGCCAATAAAACTCGTTAATTGTTCCATGTCTGTGGATCCTGTGCTTCTGCTTATAAGATTAGAGGCAACATAGACATTATTTCTTCCCTCATCTAGTTGAACTTGGGCTTTTTGACTGTAGTATTTTATCCCCCTTGACACATCTTTTCTTACCTTTTAAATTTCTTACGTAGCTATAATATTTTTCTAAATCTTTTCCCTTGATATCTAATGAATACCTACATGTGACATTGAATTATTTGCATGTTCTAAAATATCGAGTGCTGCATTTGTCCTGTGCCAATCAGATCCTGTACTAAATGATGGCCAGAGTAGAAATGAGCAATCAAGAAAAACTGTCATTGAAGGAGTTCGCAAAAGGTATATAGAGAAAGTTGTCGCTGATCATGAAGAGGGTGATAATGGTTCCTTAAGCGATTAACTTTTAGCTTGTCTTTGTCCCTTTGTTTTTTGGGTATATGTCTTTGTCTTTGTTTTAAGTAGAAATGTTTGCATTCCATGAAGTGAAGCAATACATGTATGGGATTTTGTTCCTTCCACGACTTTGCTTCTCGTTCTTTCCCTCCCTAGTATCTTCTAATTGCTTCCAATGTAGTGTGATAAGGTTTGGTTATTGTTATTGTAGTCTCTTCTATTTTCTGAGTTTAAATGTATATGTCTGATGTGTGATTCCTCATTTCCTTATCCATAGACCCTAAATTAATTCAAGTACACATCTTGGCTTTGGTTTTTGGGAGAATTATAAATAAGGATCCACCAATCAAGTTTTTTACACTTAAGGACCTAATAACATCATGGAGACATTTACAATGTTCCTAAAATGTTTTTGGTATTAATGCTCCTTGGAAATTACCCGTTTTTATAGATAAACTTCGTTGACTTATTATTTTTTTTTTAAACAAAAAACCATTAGTTCTTGGGTTCTCACGTATCTTCTTGTCACCGACAACGTCTCATTGTTGACGCAAACACCCACCATTCACAACCAAACACCAACCTGAAATAGTTCATAAATCGAACCATAGTGAACCACCTTCCATCCAAACAAACTCATGTCTTCCGTCGCCATCTACAGCGATATCATCGTAGCCACCTCCTCTAGGCTCGCTGGTGGTGGTTGACATCATGGTGTTGCAGATTTGAAGAGTCGTGGTGACGGTTGACATCGTGGTGCCGCAGATCTAAAGCGTGGTAGTGGTTGCCGACAATGTCATCCTTTAACACATCACCCACAACCTCTCCAGCACGACCACCGCTCCGACTCGGTAGTGACAAGTTTTTTTTATAATTTCTATTTTTTTGTTTTTATGTTGGTGGTTTTAATTTTTTTTATTTTTCCCAATTTTTTTTAATTCCATTTGAATAAGGACAGTAGTTCAGAGGAAGGGGACATGGGTGGCAGTGATTTCACATGCCAGTCAAGCGGCGTTTGCGGTGAGGCAGATCTAGGTGGCAGTTTCTCACAAATATGGGTAGCGGTGGCTTGCGGTTCGCAATTGAAGAATGATGGAGGACCACGACTTCGGCACTGCATGGTGGTTCGTTGGTCCTAGTCTGACATGGTTGACGACAGCTTATGGCTGTGGACGTGGTGAGGCTCGCGATGGTGGTTTGTGGGAGCTGAGATGAGTGAATCTACGACGAGGTGAGTAGATCTGCGATGCAGGAGCAGAGGTGTTAGTTAGGGTAGTTCGGTTCTTGTTGATGGTTTCTATTTTTAGATTTCACAAGATGGAGGATATTGTTTTTGGGATGATTTTTGGGTTGAAGATGGTAGTGATCATGGAGGTTTGATGGCAAAAGGTGAGACGAAGACAAAGACGAAGGGGAACGAAAAGGAGAAAGAAATGAGAGAGAAATATAAGAAAAAAAAGATTATCTGTAATACAAGTTACCTGTAACACTTCTCAAACATAGATCATTTTAGCATACGTGTCAACGGTTATAAAGTTTGAAGCATCAATGCTCAAAAAAATTTTGCTCAAAAAAATTTTAGAAGCATTTAAATTTTTTCCTAACATCATAATGTGGTTATGTAGTTCAATTTTTGAACTGAATAAGCACGTTCTGATTATTCAATATGGTTATTTATTTATTAAGTATAAAATAGATGCTAGATAATTTGCCGTATAAAATTCTCCCTTTTGATTTTTTTAGGCTAGTTACTGTATGGTCTTTGTACAAAAGTAAAATCAATATATAAATTTTATAAAAAACATTTCTTCTACATCTCATCCTCCAGTTTTTCTAGAGCCTTTGGTTGTAGTATTTTCAGACCAATGACATTTTCATATGTTTTGTTATTTGCAAGTAATAATAAGTGGACGTGTCAATATATAGGAATAAGGACTTTTTAAAATATACTTTTTATCCTCACTTCAACAACTTGTTGTAAGCTCAACTTATATATGATGTAATCGCAATTTGCAACTAACCTTGATAAAGTAAAACGAGTAATTTCTCAAGTACATATAAAGTAGCACAAGAGCATTTGAAAAATGCAAATACAATGGCGAATTAATGATACACTTACTAATTATTAGAATTATGACACAATTTTTTTTTATAAATAATACTCACTTTTTAGATTCTAATAATTCTAGTATCATATAACTTAACTTCTTTTTTTCAAATTATGACACAATTTTTGAAAAATGCAAATACAATGGCGAATTAATGATACACTTACTAATTATTAGAATTATGACACACTTTTTTTATAAATAATACTCACTTTTTAGATTCTAATAATTCTAGTATCATATAACTTAACTTTTTTTTCAATGACGCAATTTTTTTTATAAATAATACTGATCACTTTTTAGATTCTAGTTAAGAACGTTTATATTTTTATAAAATTATTAGAATTAATTTCCTTTCTAGTTCTGAAAGTTCTAAAGAAGTGAAATGAAAGAAACATGGACAATGTGTTATAGTTTTCCTTTTTGTTTTTTTTAATGCAGGGTAGCACTAGTTTTGTTTTTGGTGAGCATAAAACACAGTTGTCAGTTTTAAAAGAAGAATGTTAACTTTTTTTTTCAAAATTTTTATTTAAGTGTCATAATACTAAGCAATCAATAGGGTGATTATAATTTGTAACCTATAATATGTGATTTATTATATTATTATTTTCGTAATAAATATACATTTAATCATATTAAATTATGACATGGGAGGATAATATAATGTTTATAAAAGTTGAATTATTTTAAGTCTGTTATATTTTTATTTAATTATATTTTTCAGTAAAATATATTATTTTTTATTCTTAAATAGTAAAATATTTTTACAAAAGGAATATCGTAAAACATTTTAAAAAATAAAGTATATTCTTTGTATAGGACCGGTTCAAGAGAGTTGGCGGCCTAAAACTAAACTTTAATAATAAAGTTTTTAATTTATTTAATAAAAAAATAATATAACACATATTGCACATTAGGCACACATATGATGCACACTATACACACGCTACATGCAC
The DNA here is from genome assembly GCA_029884605.1 of Ormosia emarginata. NCBI lineage: Eukaryota > Viridiplantae > Streptophyta > Magnoliopsida > Fabales > Fabaceae > Ormosia > Ormosia emarginata. Next base: position 9,715,563 of record JAQQTP010000066.1, on the reverse strand, counting down.
AAATGATGCACGTTGCCTCTAAATATAATGCATGCTGAAGGCACATGCAACACTTATTGCACATACAGATGACACACACGTCATTCTCTCTGTCCACATATATTACGCAAACAAGAAAAGAGAGAATGAAATTTATTTAATATTAAATTATTATGAATAGATATAATTATTATATAAATTATAAACATAATATTATTTAATTAGGGGCCTTCAATTTTTAAAAAAACTTGAGCCTCAAGCAAGGGCTTTATTTGCCTTATGGTTGTGCCACCCATGTCTTTGTATGTATATGTGTCAAGTTTATTTAAATTAAAATATAATTTTCATTTCACAACATTATTTTTTTTGTTAAAACAATATTAAAGTTTTAATTGAACAAACTGATATAACTTAACTTTTTTCAAATTATGAAACAATTTTTTTATAATTAATACTCACTTTTTAGATTCTAGTTAAACGTTTATATTTTTATAAAATTATTAGAATTAGTTTGCTTTCTACTTATGAAAGTTCTAAAGAAGTGAAATGAACGAAACACGGACAATGTGTTATAGTTTTTTTTTTTACTGGATATTTTTCCTGTTTTTTATTTGTATTTAAATGAGTAATAGTATTTTACGAAAAGTCAAAATTGGATATTGAAATGAGAAATTTTTTTTTTGGTACAATTGAAATGAGAAGGTTAAATTAAAATTTTACTCTTTATATTTTTTATTCATTTTCAATTTACTTCATATTATTTTTTCATTTTAAAATATTTTTAAAATAATCTTTATCATCAACTTATATTATAATATTGTTAATTAACTTTGTAAGTATTTTTTTGTCCTGTAAGTATTCTTTTAGATGTTTTTTTATATATAAAATGTCTAATACATGCTTTAAGTAATTACTCATGTAAGTATTTTTTTTCTTTTGAATAAGTATTTTTTGTTCAGTATGTATTCTTTTTAATGTTTTTTTTCATTATATAATATGTTCAGTAAGAACTAAATTAACAGAATTATAAAAATTGATAATATAAACTATTTTAAAAATGTTTATAAGTATAAAAATTAATTAAAAAAATTATAGAAACTAAATTAAAAATAGATATAAAGTATAAAAACTAAAAATTTAATTTAACCAAATGAGAAATTTCCTTTGTACAATATTGGCCTCACTGAAACGGTGATTACTTATGCAATTAAATTAATACAAGCAACACTTACCAATTCTTGGACTCCCAGCCAGAAATACCGGCAACTTCATTGAAGGACTCTCTCCATTTCTTCACTTTGTCTTCTTCAAATCTTGTTGCATGTTTTTTGAAAGCCTCAGCAAAACTATTTATCCGGTGTCGAACGACAGAAGGACTGATACCATAAAAGACTGGAAAAACTTCTCTCCCCAGCACTCTTTTTGATTCAAGAATTTTTTGGACCTCATCCAAAACACCAAGTGGAAGAAGCATAGCTCTCGGAGAGAATGACAAATGGCAGTGAGGGACTCCTCAATTGCTTTAAGGATTTCTTTCAAAATCACATCTCCTCTCTCGAGTTGTTGGTCTTCTCGGAAGGTTATGATTTCCTTTTGCTGCAACGAAGCACATAAGCGGTTCTTAAAATCTAAACCGATGTCTTCTCCTCTAAAACTCAAGAAAACATGGTACGTCCATCGCGATGATCGATGCATTAGGAAAACTTGAGGAAGATTCTCCACGTATTGAAGCTTTTACATGCACACCCTACGCAACAGTAGTTTGATTGATGTGCAAATCATCAAAGCGACATATCACCTCACAATTAGGTTTAGCGAAAAGATCGATGCATGCTTCTTTGGTGGATACATCAGGCATTGACGCGTTGTTTAGGTTCACGGCGTTCTTCAAATTATATAGCTCTGCAATCTGCACTTGGTCTTTACGGGAAAAAAAACTCTAGCAAGTTTCAGACAATAACTTATGAGCAATTTTTTTCAAATGGGTAGTTAGGTGATGGACAAAAACAAGTAGCGTAAATCAGACCATCGATAAGGGTCAAATGTTGATGAACGACTGATATTCTAGATCTGACTTTCGGGTTAATATATTTATTGCATTATGATTATTTTTTCGTTTATATTATTATGACTTGTCCATGTTGATATAAGTATTGATGAATCAAGATCAGAATTATTGCATTATGATTATTTTTTCGTGTTTGGCATATTAATAGTTTTGTGGTATATTATAATAAACTACGATTGAAAAGGAAATGAGATATTAAATTACATTATAGATTTCGGTTATTTGAAAATTCAAAATATGATATGTAGATGATACTTGACTTACATTGGGATGCAATATAAGAAGACAGTCATTCATACCGTATATGAGAACTTTGAACTCACATTCATATGTAACAAGATGTTTCAAATAAGTATCATATTTTAAGTGTTTAAAAAATATTTTTGTTATATTATATGGGCCAAAGAGGTAAGTTAAGTATAATTTTGAAGAGTTTACATTTATTAAATACAATTTCGAATTAGTGGTCTATCATGCACTATATTTTATATAGGATAAGACTCCTTTATAATGAATTTGTATCATCAAATTTTAGTAAATTAATATTACAATATATATTAGATTATATTAATAATATATATATATATATATATATATATATATATATATATATATATATATATATTAAAAAAGAGAGAGAAGGCTATATTTTATTATATATTTCACTAATAAAAAATTATTTCTTATATATAAAATATAATCTTATCATTATGATAAATTTCACTCCAGGGAACTTTGCCACAAAATTATTCATGTCATATTAGGTTAAATCTTTTAATGATGATTTAGCTTTTCTTGATAACAAATGATGGTAAAATCAATCTAATATATAAACAAAGTTCAGGGCACTGTTGATGCAGCCAATTGGCTAGCCATGTTATCTGATAATGTTAAAAGGTGTGTTTTATATAATAAAAGAATGCTATCAATGTGGGACTCAATCTTACTCACTTTCTAAATTGTTCGAAACTATAAGAACTTTTATTAAAATACCTAATTAAGTTTATGTTCTAGTTGAGTGTATCCAAAGTCCAACCTAAGATGTTAGATTGGAAGGTTAAGGAATAAGGATATTAGGAACCCTGACGGTACTAGGAATTTTAAGAATATATCTTTTCCAATTACCCGTGCTCAATCCCAGATGGCACTTGTTGGAATATATAATCCTTCAGACCGCCAATTTAAAAATAGCTTATAGCATTTACTGAGAAACTTCTTTATCCAAACCTTGGATTATATGCCAATTCAGAAAATTCTTTCAAACCGAGCTTACACCAAAAACAAAAAACAGCCGTCTATTTCAAGCAACCGGATGTTAGGACTTATTAGGAGCAATGGATGAAATTAGATTTTCTAAACTTTACAGTGCAGTAATAATAAATATGTGCAAAATGCATTTATTAAATAGACATGCTTGATATACAGAAGTAAATTAAAGTTAATGCAATTATATATACATTTCTCTCGGGGACTTTTTTTTACCAAGGCTGTGACGGGATTCAGGCAGCGATGCCAGAAAAATAAAAGGGTAGTAGGAAACTTTTCGCAAGGCCTTGTTGGTCGATGTTGAGGGAAGGAAAAGGAGGATGTAGAAGGACAAAACAATGAGAACGAAAATCAGAGTCATGACCACAAAGATGGAAGCCAGCCAGGTGAGTTTGCTTATAACAGTGTAGACACCAGCCAAGAAAGCAAGAGATAGTGAGACGAGAGACACTCCCAGAAGCGGCATTGCCAATTTAAGAGCACAAGCCAACATATGAATTTCTCCCAATCGTGCCCAAAAGAGTATGATAGTTGCAACAATGGAACTAAACAAAGATATTGTGATGCAGAAAATGAAAAACTGGAACATGGCATGATATAGGTTATGGGCTAAGCCATCTGCCTCACCGGGCACGGAGAAACATGCTGCCACTGACGCCGTCACTATAAGGGTTGAAACCAACGTAAGTGTCTCCACTCTGTCTTTAAACGGTTCGGTGTTAGAGACAGAGACTCTCTTTTCACTCAGTGTAACAGGGAGTATTTTACTTGGACTTCGCTTTGCACCAGCAGATTTCAATGCAGTCCATGTAAGTCGCTGCAAATATTACATCTTTGGGTTATAAATAAAAAAATAAAGAGAGAAAAGACAATAAAAATAAGGAAAATGGTGCTTGCATGTACGCCATTTTTATACATGATTAACAATATATAAGTATCTGATTAATAGTATATATTATGTGGTTAACAAGACTCATAATCAATTACCAATAAGGGCCGGATAGCAAAATTATAAAAATGATGTGTAAATTTTGTGACGTGAATAGTAAAACTGTAAAAATAAGGATGCAAGAGAATAATGAATGGGTCATTGTAATCTAAAAAGAATAAAGACAATTTATCTAATTATTGAAGAAAAGCTGGTGTTGGGTTAAATTTAACTAAAGAAAGAGAATGGGGGCCTAATAATATTATAACATTCTTGATATATAGTTTATTTTGTATTAGGGGATTTTTCTGTCATTCTTTTGTAGAACAAGTGAATGATTGCCACTCTCGTTGTATCCATTATATATTATCTTCAAGACTTCAACTAAAACTTCATATGAAGTATATTTCAAAATTTGAGTGTATATAAAAGTAATTTTGTGTAAATGCTAGCAGCATTTTCATGACAAAATGAAAAATTATACAAAAAAAGAAAAACAAAAGACTTATGTTGTTTGAGTTCGTCAGGACATAGTACTACTTGCCTGTTGAAGGGATGGATTTTCTTTCTCAGATTGATAAATTGCATTAGCAATGTCCAGAGCTGTTTTCATATCTTCGTTAACCAGATCAAGATCCACTCTGTCGTCCCATGTTAAGGCGTAGACAATTTTGGGATGACACCGAATGGTGGCCAGGTGCAAGGGGGTATTTCCATTCTCATCCTTTTGATTTATCATCCTCTCATCAATTTGAGGAGATTCAAGGAGGTAGCGCACCACATCAAGCTTTCCACTTTTTGCTGCAATGTGAACAATATTGCGGCCAGATTGGTCAAGCATCTCTGTGGGATCCGGACAGTATTCTAACAACTTCTCAACTACTTCCTTGTGCCCTCCACGACATGCTAGATGAAGTGGAAAGAAGCCTTTTTTGTCCCTCTTAATGCTACAGGACTTACATTTCTCAAGTAAATCAACGACACCTTCACAGTAACCTATAGATGCTGCGTAATGAAGAGGAAGCCTTTCATGTTCGTCCCTTAAATGTATCCATTCTGGCCTCTTGCGCAGTATGGTACTAAGCATATCTGGCATATATATATACACAAAACATTATCAATTATGTCTTCAGTGTGTGTCCACTAGTAATTAAAATTTGCCTCTTAAATTCAGCACAATAAATAAATAAAATTGCTTCATAAAATATTTACTCATATTTCTCTATGGGATTTAATTTTTGTGAGAGTTGCGAATCTGAATACCACCAAATCCCTGTGGAAAATATTTTCATATGCTTTATACTTAAATTAGTTAGTTATATCAAGCAAAAGAAGATATGCTTTTAATTTATTCTCACCTTATCCTGTGGGAATTTGTCCCTTTTCTCATAAGATAATCAACAATTAAAAGGCGACGATGCAAAAGATATATCTTTCTATTAAGATTAATGAAGAAACTAAAAGAGCAAGTGAGCAACATGAATAATTTAGTTACCTTCATCCTGCTTCATGATTGCTGCTGCAAGGGGTGATTTTCCCTTTGGCTTCGCATTCTCAGGGCACTTGTCCAAGATTCGATTAACAGTTTCCGTGTGCCTAGCCTCAACCGCCAGGTACAGTACTGATTGATTTGCCATGTTTGGAATATTTAATGCAAATTCATAACAAGATTGTGACAATGATTTCCCATTGTAGTCTATAGTCGTGTATGCATCAAGAACTTGGAAAATCATAGCCCCCATGCTTCTTGTGCTACTCATCATGGCCTCGTGTAACACAATGTTTCCTTGATTGTTCTTCATATGTGTTATTAGCATCGTCATATTTGTTCTGATATCGTGCCATTGGAAATTAGCATAAGCTTCCAACAACTTTTTAACCGTGGAGATATGTCCAGCCCTTGCAGCAACATGTAGGGCACTGTCACCGTTTGAGTTAAACCAGAACAGAAGTTCTGGGTCTTGTTGAACTACCTGATCCACCACCTCATTGTTGCCATACCAGGCTGCTAAATGTAGCACAGTGTTTTTCAAGGGGCTCTTAAATTGCCTTAAAGAGGGGGAATCCAGCGAACTCCTTGCACCTCCCTTCACTACGTGACATACTTCTCCAAGCAATTCAAGATTCTCATCATACTCGCCATGTCTCGTAGGGTCCCCAACGACAATTGAGGGTTCTGGTTCATTTTCACTTTCGACAGTAGCATGTGCATCGCTTGAGGTCTCTTTTGCTTGCTTTAGGTCAAGATATTCACTCACATTCCTAGAATAATCATGGTTCAAATTTTATCTTTTTGGTACAAAAAGAGTCCATACTTTACAATGTATACGGGAATCACCAACATCAAAACAGTATTTAATCAATATTTTATTAACTCTGATTTTCTTATTACAAACAGTGTATACACTTCTTTTACATTTTTATTAATACTATTCATCATATTTATTTTTATCTATCACTTTTTTCACTTAATTACATCTATTACAATGAATATAAAAATAAATATAGAATAAAAAATAATGTATGAACATCATTTTTCATATTTTATATTAAAAGCGTCATCACATGCTACTACGGCCGCGAATAAGCAAGGTGGCTTATGAGAGCTTATTGTTTACTTTCCAACTTTTAACTTAGTTTATTTATTAAATAAATCAGATTTATTATATATTTAGATTAACTTATTTTATATTTAAAATAATTTATAATAAAAATTATATAAAATATTTTTAAAAAATAAGTGATTATTTTTTCTAAAATAATCTAAACCAGACATGAAACTTTAAAAAAAAAAGTATATTTAATTAAATAAATTAAACCTAGCTCTTTAAAATGTTTAATTAACCTCACAAATAGACTTATTTATACATATAATTAAGAATTCGTAACATTAATATAATTATTTATTATATATGTTATATATATATAATAATTTTGGTAGAGGCTAGATATTATTGAAACCTAGTAAGCTTAAGCCTATTCACGTAGCATGTGCCACAAAAACTTGTAATTTAATGGGTAGTTTTTGAGAATTTATTAATTCAAAACTAATTTAACTTATACAGTTATACTAATATTAATAAATCCAAATCTTTAATATAAAAAATTAAACAAAAACACTTTTCTCGTGGCTATTACTTATCTTAAAGAATAATAAATAATTTAATTTAAACAATAATATTGATGTATTTTTCTAATATAATGGTGGTACATGAAAGTTAAAAATGATAATCTTTTACAAAATATCTTAACTCATCACCACCTGTTATTGACTTTAGTTTTCACGTACTTTAAATTCTAGGATATACTAGAAAATCCTTAATATTAGATGATATTTAATAATAAAAAATATTTATTGCTGATAGAAATAAATTCTTTCATCAAATTCACAAAAATATTCTTTATCACGCGAGACTAAATTAATAATTTCAAATTATGCTGCTAACAATGTAATAAAATCTTTTTCTACCTTTCGTCGTAAGAGTAATTCTATTGCTAAGTCTACCAAAACAAATTATATTGCTAAAACATTTAGTAACAAATGTTATATTATATAACAACATGACGTCTTCTATTGTTAAATATCATTTTTCTAGTATGGAAAAAAATGAATAACAAATAATTGAAATACTATCATGAATAATATCAGAGGTAATTATACTTACTTTTCGGATGTTACCATTTATTACGCCCAATACTTTTTTTTTATTTAAGAAATTATATTCGCATCCTTTACTTTACATGTTGTTTTTACAGCCGGACACTCTTTTTAATTTATTTAAGAAATTACAACTATCTCACCTATTGTATGAAAGGACCCTATACTATTTTCCCTTGTGTATAATAATGCAATGCCAGTAGATGTAGTTTTTTAAATAAAAGAATTTTAATGTCATAAGCGTTAAACATAGTATAGAGTAATTATCCCATAATATAGTCTTTAAATATTGAAAAACAGCATAACTAATATATAGAATTCGTAAATCACTTGTAAATAAATCTATATAAGAAAGGATTTATAAATTTAGATTACTCTAATATTACTATTCTAATTTCGAGAAGTACATTACAAACTCAAATATATCCAAATAAAAAAATGCAGCAAATATAGAATACGACGAAAATTTAATATATCCAAATAAAAAAATGCAACGAATATGGAATACAACGAAAATTTACGGGCAAACCAAAAGGAAAAAGATATTTGCACAATATATCTTACACATCATTTATAAAAAAAAAAAAAAATCTTACACATTATTTTTACGCAAGTAATCAATATGCAAATAAGCGATGATCAATGTATATTATGTGATAATTGAGAATGATAATTAATTATCACTATATAGTGTGGTGATTAGTATATTATATGGTGACTAGTGTATATTATGTAAAGATTGATGTAAAAGTGATGTGTAGATTTTTGTGTGTGAATAGCAAAACTAAAATCAAAATTGTCTGAACTTACTCGATGTTCATATTGACTACGAGCTCGCTCCCTCAAGGCCTCAACAACACTGCCTTCCCTTGACGTGTGGTCTAGGATGCTCCTGAAACTTCTATATATAGGATTGTTTGTTGATTCTTTACGTGTGCAATCTTAATTACTTATTTCGTAACAGATGAAAAAGGGTAGAGCCGCACTCTCTCTAGCGCGCGCCTTTTGTTCTATTCAAGCTTGTCCTGTGAAAAATGATCTCTACAATTTAAGAACAATTCTTTAGACTAGCTCCGAAATTTATTCTCAGTACAAGTTATTCTGCCTGAGTTGATTTCCTGAAAGACCAGGTGAAGACTTTAAATAGTTTGCAAAAGTCTTTGGATACAAACTTTTACCTCATCTTTGTAGGAAAAAATAAGTACAGAGCTAATAAGGTGCGATTATTTACCTTTTCCACCTACTTTCATTATTATTATTATTATTATTATTATTATTATTATTATTATTATTATTATTATTATTATTATTATTATTATTATTGTCACAACCGAGATCGTGATGGGACGACTTGGGATTTTGAAAATCAATGGAATCGTCACTAATGTTTATTTAAATTAGAAAAACATTAAAAAAACTCTTTAATTAGGAAAATCAGTCTTTTAGAAAATGATTTTAGGTTCGGAAGTTGATTACAGGTAAAGAAGGTGTTTGCACTCTATACTACTCATTCCAAGAACGGTACCTTAAGTTAGTTGTGCAAATTTTAATAATCATAAATTTATTTATTTTACCCATTTTAAAAAAGAAAAGAAACAACTAAATTATGAAAATTTATTTTTTGGCTTGACAGAATAGAGATTCTACTCCTACGTATCCTCGAGTGCAATGAAGAACTCAAAGTCACGTAGTTCTTTTGAAAATAAGTGTGGGTTAGTTGTTTTTAATTTTGAAAAGATTTTTATTTTGAAAACTCATTTGATTTTTTTTTATGTTTATAAAAAGGTTCAAATCATCAAGCTGTCACAACTCAGATGATTATAAAAGGTTACATGATCAACAAATTGTCACAACTCAATTAATCTTATTTTATTCTTCTAAAAAGGGTTCAATTATTTTATTATTTTAAAACTTGAATTATCAAGTTGTCATAACTCAGATGATTCGAAAAGTTACAAGATTAACAAGCTGTCACAACTCAGCTAATCCCGTTTTATTTTTTCTTAATAAGGTTCAATTATTATTATTTTAAAAAGAGATCGTAAAATTAATAACTAGAACACATAATAAGATAAATAATTTCAATAAAGCCAACAAAGTGAAAGAAAACAATTTCATTTTTTATTTTATGTTGAAATACCTATCTAAATTTTTCACTTTTTTCTTTTTCTATCTTTATTTTCGTTTTGTTCTTTCTTCTTTGTCATACTTTACCGTACCAACCAAAACAGCATAATTAAAAAAAGTAAAAATGTCATTTTTTTATAAATAAAAACTAAAAATAAAACCAAATGACAGAAGTCCTAGTTCTGTAACAAAAGAAAAAAACAGAGGAAATGGTCTGGTTTACCAAAAAGGTAGGTAGAAGAGATATGGGAAGTTATGGTGTTTGGCTCTACGGCGTTGTTAGACGGAAGCAGCGTGAGCGGTGGGTTGCGGTGCCGGTTCTGAATAATGGTGCAGGGTCGGAACGGGTCTGCGGGTTCTGGGGCTGAGACGGTTTTCCGAGGGGCTGGGGTCGTGGTCGATGGTTGTTCGCGCCACGGGTTTCGGGGAGCGATGGCGCGATGTGCGGCTGGTCCGGTGGAGGTTGGTCGGGATCTGAATAGCGTGTCACGACGCCGGATTTGGCGAGCTAGTGCGGGTTCACGGTGGCGCGGCTGACAGAGAACTCAGGCCACGATCTGGTTCTGCTGCTGCGTGTTGCGACGACGTCTGGTTTGGTGCTGGCCGGCCAGATAATGCGGTTGGCGATCTAGTTCACGACGGGTCCGACAAAGGCCGGGTCCCGGTGCGACGGTTGATTGAAAGTGAGTTCCGCTTTGGTAGGGGTGGTGATTTTGATAGTGGTTTTTGTTTGGTTGATGGGGGCTATGGTTCTATTTGGTTGATAAGGGCGAGGTCGTGGTGGTTATGGTGGGATGGATGAGATGATGGGTTCGTGTGTTGATGGTGAAGGTGTGGTGATTTTGGGTGAATGGTTTTGGTTGAAGGTGGTGGATGGTTGTGGAAGAAGGTTGCTTGAAGGGGTGAGCTCTTTGTGAGAATGGTTGAGAGTTGAAGGTGAAGGTGGTAAATGGTTATGGAGGCTTGAGTATGGAGGTAAGGATGAACGTTTCAGATGAAGGGAGGAGGGAGTATGAGAATCGTTGAAGGTGGTAAGCAGGAATGAATGATAAAAGATGTTGTCTATCCTTATACGTGAGTGGAGAAAAAATCAAAGATCAAGGGCTTGAAAATGTGTGTCGTGAGTGAGTGAGGCAGCTACTGGTAATACTGCCAAAAGGCCAATGAGCCTTGTCCCCCTCTGCAATGGTGTTGTGCGAGTACCTGAAATTTAGTAGGTGGGTGTGTGCAATAGCAGGTGAGGGACGTGAGGGTGAGTGGAAAAAAAAAACAACATTGTCCCCTCTGCAATATTGTGTGTGCAGTGTAGTGGTAGGCTAGGAAAAGAAAAAGAACCAAAGAAGCAAAAAACACAAATTTGTTTCCTTCCAAAGATAGAAAAACAAACAGCATCTATATTTTTTGCCCTTTTATTCTTTTTATTTTTTTTGTTTTGTGCTGTAATTAATTTTTTTATTTTTCTTTGCTTTTCTTTTTTTTTTGGTATAAATAAAAGGAAAAAGCAATTATCTAAATAAGATAAAAAAACTTGAAAAGAAAAAGATTTAAAACATTGCAATTAAGCATTATTTGACACAATTATTAATCCTTGATCAAGAAGCAAAAATAAAAATTGTATGGACAAAATTGAGTATCAATAACTGCCCTATTTGCTTTACATTTAAACTAAATGAAAAACAAAGGAATTGATGTAAAATGCAACGGGTATTAAAATAAGGTAAAAAAACGTGGGGTATGAGGAACTCGAAAGGTAAAAAGCTTGCGAAGTTGAGTATCCGCCGAAGCTTGACAGGAAACTTAAAGCAGGGAAGGGAAAAAGCTTACGGAGTTGGGTATCCGCCGAAACTTGACAAAAAGCTTAAAGCAGGAAAGGGAAAAAACTTGCGGAGTCGGGTATCCGTCGAAGCTTGACAAAAACTTAAAGCTAGAAAGGGAGAAAGCTTGCGGAGTCGGGTATCCACCGAAGCTTGCAGAATCGGGTATCAGCCGAAGCTTGACAAAAAGCTTAAAGCAGGAAAGGGAAAAAGTTGGCGGAGTCTGGTATCCACCGAAGCTTGACAAAAACTTAAAGCAGAAAAGGGAAAAAGCTTGCGGAGTCGGGTATCTACCGAAACTTGACAATAAACTTAAAGCTAGAAAGGGAAAAAGCTTGCGGAGTCGGGTATCCACCGAAACTTAACAAAAACTTAAAGCAGGAAAGGGAAAAAGCTTGTGGAGTCTGGTATCCACCGAAGCTTGACAAGAAACTTAAAGCTGGAAGGGAAAAAGCTTGCAAAGTTGGGTATCCGCCGAAGCTTGATAGGAAACTTAAAGCAGGGGAGGAAAAAAGCTTATGAAGTCGGGTATCCGTCGAAGCTTAACAAGAAATTTAAAGACAATAGGTGCAAGGACCCACAAAGGAAAAGACAATGAGCATAAGGCCCCGACTTGTCATGAAAGCTAAAAACAATAGGTTCGGGGATTCAGAAATTAAAGGCAATGGGCATAAGGCCTAAGAACTAAAAAGGGAAAGGTGTTTGAGCATGTAAATGCATGTGATGCTTGAGATAGGCATGATGCACCGGATGTATGATGATGCAATGGATATGATGCCTAAGGACAATGCATGTGATGCTTGAGATGATACACGATGCAATGGATGTCCTACTGCAGAGATTCTCATGGATAAAGTGGGTAAACAAAGTTTTATTTTTATTTCTATTTTTTATTTTTGCACATCAAAACTTTAATTGAGTCGCTCCTAGTTCCACAACCCTTAAGGACTTTTTCCCATAGCAGGATCAAGTTCAAACAGTAACGAAATTCGTTGATTGGCTTCTTGATTTGCTGGTGATTCTTTCTTTTCTCATCAATACTCTTATTAGGAAATTCATCGTGTTTCCTATGACCTTTCAAGATTGTTAAAACAAATCTGAATGCTTTTACAATATGATCACATGTTTCACATCTCAATATAAATCTATCATGATAAATGCATATTGAATCAATAATGGGTTGCAATGAAAATGGACTATCATTATAGAAAGGAACAGTACAGGAAATGCGGTACCACAAAGGTTAGAATTGAAAGGTTTACAAAAGAATGTTGGAGTAGAGTTTTCCAGCCCTTCTAGTGATGCTCTCTAGGATGATCAGTGTTAATTTCCCATGTATAAGACCTTAAACACCCCTTTTTTCTGTTTCTGAAAACATGATTTGACTCAGTTTTCACGCATTGGGATTGTTTCTGACAAGACTTCGCGTTCAAATTGCCCCAGTTTAAGACTCGAGGCACTCCACTTTTCTGGCTATGTCAGGAACCATTTTTTTTACCCTAACTTTTGCCTAGGTCACTCTTTTCGAGTTTTCAACCTAGCTGATCGCTCTAATTTTTGCCTAGGCCGCCTTTTAGGTTTTTAGCCTAGCTAGCCACTTTTCTTTTCTTTTTTTTTTGTTTTTAAGCATAATACATTTTGACTGCATACGAATTTACAAGAAGTGATAAATCTGCACCATCCATGTTTGTGAAAATCAAAGCTCCTCCTGAGAAAGCCTTTTTCACGACATAAAGTCCTTCATAGTTTGGAGTCCATTTTCCTCGATGATCCTTTTGAATGAGAAGAATCTTCTTCAGTACTAGGTCTCCTTCTTGAAACTGCCGAGGACACACCTTTTTCGCATAGGCTTTCATCATTCTCTTATGGTAAAGTTGGCCATGACATAGTGCAGCTAATCTCTTTCCTTCATTGAGGTTCAACTGATCAAGTCGAGTTTGGACTCATTCAGCTTCTTCTAATTTTGCTTCCATCAGCACTCTTAATGATGGAATTTCCACTTCAATATGGAGTACTGCTTCCATTCCATAAACTAAAGAGGAAGGGGTTGCCTCAGTTGAAGTACGAACAGACGTACGATAGCCATGCAGTGCAAATGACATCATTTCATGTCATTCTCTGTATGTTACAACCATCTTTTGAACAATCTTCTTGATGTTATTATTTGCCGCCTCAACTGCCCCATTCATCTTGGGGCGATAGGGTGAGGAATTGTGGTGCTCAATCTTGAAACTCTCACACATCTCTTTCATCATCTTATTATTCAGATTAGTGGCATTGTCAGTGATAATTTTGCTTGGAAATCCATAACGACAAATCAGCTCCCTTTTGACAAATCTGATCACTACATTCCTGGTCACATTAGCATAAGAAGCAGCTTCGACCTATTTTGTGAAGTAATCAATTGCAACAAGAATAAAACGATGTCCATTTGAGGCCTTCGGTTCAGTGGGCCCCTATAACATTCATTCCCCACATTAAGAATGGCCACGGTGCTGTTAAAACATTCAAAGGTGCTGGCGGTGCATGGACCTTGTTAGCATATGTCTGGCATTTGTGGCACTTTTTCACATAATTGAAGCAATTGGTTTCCATTGTCAACCAATAGTACCCAGTTCTTAGTATCTTTCTTGCCATTGCATGCCCAGTTGCATGAGTTCCAAAAGAACCTTCATAGACATCTTTGATGATTTTCTCTGCCTCTGTTGCATCAACACATCTTAGCAACACTATGTCGTAATTCCTCTTGTAGATAACTTCCCCATTTAGAAAGAAACCCATTGCGAGTCTTCTGAGGGTCCTTTTGTAATTTTCTGAAGCATCCGGAGGGCACTCTCTGTTCTTGATGAAGCATTTGATGTCATGGTACCACAGTTTCCCATCTGACTCCACTTTTATCATTTGACAATACGCCGGTTGGTCACGACTTTCCATTTTTATGAGTAGCAAGTCCTTATCATGGCTTACTTTGAACATTGATGACAATGTGGCCAAAGCATCAGCCAACTAATTATCTTCCCGAGGGACATGATGGAATGTGACTTCATCAAACTGTTCAACCAATTCCTTGATGTAAGCATGATAAGGGATTAACTTGGTATCTCAAGTTTCCCATTCTCCCTTTAGCTGATGGATGACCAAGGCAGAGTCCCCGTATACCTCAAGAACTTTTGCCTTTGATTCTATCGCTGCTTGGATTCCCATGGCACATGCTTCATACTTGGCTATGTTGTTTGTACAGTCAAAGCACAATCTGGCAGTGATTGGAATGAAATTATTTTCAGGGGAAATTAGTATAACTCCAACTCCATGCCCCAGTGAATTAGAAGCTCTGTCAAACAATAAAGTCCATTTTCCTTTTTCTGAGGATTCTTCTTCTCCAAACAAAGCCATTATATCTTCATCAGGGAATTCACACTGCATAGACCCATAATCCTCCACTGGTTGACTAGCCAAGAATTCTGCAAGAGTGCTACCTTCTACTGCTTTTTGGGTGATGTAGACAATGTTATATTTTGGTAGCAAAACTTGCCAACGCGCAATCTTACTAGTGAGAACAGGTTTTTCAAAGATGTACTTGATCGGGTCCATTTTGGACATAAACCAAGTGCTGTAACACAACATGTACTGCCTCAAACGGTGGGCCGCCCATGCCAAGGCACAATATGCGCGTTCTAACAATGAGTATTTTGCCTCATAGTTGGTAAACTTCTTACTCAAGTAATAGATAGTCTGTTCCTTTTTACCGGTTTCATCGTGTTGCCCCAGTACACAGCCCATGGATACATCCAACACAGTCAAGTACATGATGAGAGGCCTTCCTAGCACAAGAGGTACTAAGACTGAGGGTTCTTGCAGATACTGGTTGATCTTCTCAAATGCTATATAACAATCTTCATTCCATTCTAATGTCTAGTTTTTATGCAACAACTTGAATATTGGTTCACACGTCACAGTCAACTGGGATATAAATCTAGCAATATAGTTCAGCCTCCCCAAAAACCCACGAACTTCTTTTTCAGTGCGAGGAGCTAGCATCTCTATGATTGCTCGAACTTTGTTTGGGTTAACTTTTATCCCTTTCTTGCTAACTACAAACCCAAAAACTTGCCTGATTTCACACCAAAAGTGCACTTGGCAGGATTCAGTCTGAGCCTGAACTTTCTCAAATGTTCAAAGAGCTTTTGCAAATTAACAACATGGTCTTCTTCTGTTCTAGACTTTGCAATCATGTCGTTCACGTAGACTTCTATTTCTTTGTGCATCATGTCATGGAACAATGTCACCATCGCCCTTTGATAAGTCGCTCCGGCATTCTTCAATCCAAACGACATCACTTTATAGCAAAAAGTCCACCACAAAATGATGAATGTGGTCTTTTCCATATCTTCGGGTGCCATCTTGATCTGATTGTATCCAGAGAAACCATCCATGAAGGAGAAAAAATGAATGTTGAGCAGTGTTGTCCACCAAAACATCAATGTGAGGCAAAGGAAAGTTGTCTTTAGCGCTGACCCTATTCAAATCTCTATAGTCAACGCACATTCGTACTTTCCCATCTTTCTTCGAGATAGGGACGATATTGGCGATCCATTGAGGGTACTTTGCGACAGCGAGAAAACCTGCATCAAAATGTCTTTTGACCTCCTCTCTAATTTTTAGCGACATTTCTAGCTTCATTCGTCTCAACTTTTACTTAACGGGAAGACATTCTTGTCTTAACGGCAATTTGTGCTCAACTATGCTGGTATTTAGGCCCAGCATATCTTGGTACGACTATGCGAAGATGTCGCGATAGTCGGATAAAAGCTTAACTAACTTGCTTCGCTCTTGTTCTTTTATGGAAGTGCCAATTTTAATTTCTTTCTTATCATCCTTTGTCCCCAAATTAATCACTTTAGTTGACTCTTCATGGGTTTGAATTTCTTTGGCCTCTTGTTCCATTAATCTTATTAGCTCATGAGGGAGTTCCCAATTGTCATCATTATCCCCATCAACATGATTAACAGGATGGTCAAAATCATATAATGAGGTCATAGCACTGTCATTTTCAAGAGAGTCACTTTTAAATTTTGAATCAGTTTCAAAAGTCATGAGAAAATTGACGATCTCCCAATTGTTGAGCTCTGCATCCGAAGAACAAGGGTACACCAGACTAACACCATGGTCGATGGGTTGATCCTCATTGATAGCGGTCACTTGGTTGAGCTCTGCAATTATTGAGCTCTGCATCCAAAGAACAAGGGTACACCAGACTGACACCATGGTCGATGGGTTGATCATCATTGATAGCGGTCACTTGGTTCAGAAATACCAATTCTGTACTTCGGATGCTTTGTCGGATGTCACAGATGGAGATCCCCTTTGTTTTAGGCTCTCGATTTTCCAACCGAGCCAACCTCTTCTCTCTTTTCTCCTCCATGACCTTTTTTTTATCAGCTTTAGTGGGTTTATATCCTAACCCGAACTTGTCTTTGTTTTCACAGGGCTGTAGAAACTTCGCAATGCCTTGTTTGTTCATTCCTAGTCCATTTCCACTTTGATATCCTCTTTCAAGCATAACCGTAGCCATCATTATGGATGCACTAGATGACTGTGGTTTTGGAATTCGAGCTCCCTCCTTCACATAAATAGCATTGACAACCTCAAACGCTTAGAATGTTGTTTCAAGAGCTTTTTCTACAGCTTCAATGTAAGGAGTTGATAGGAGCTTACTCACCAATAGGCCTTCCTCACCCGAGACGATCGCCAGCCTATTACCAGCTATGAATTTCACTTTTTAGTGCAAAGTGGATGGCACTACCACAGCAGAATGAATCCAGGGTCGTCCCAAGAGGTAACTGTAAGTTAGTGTGATGTCCATCACCTGGAAGAGTACATGACAAGTAGTAGGTCCAATTTGAACTGGGATCTCTATTTCTCCCATCACTTCTCTTCGGGTCCCATCAAAAGCCCTCACGATCATTGTACTTGCTTTCATGTAAGTCCAATCAAAAGGCAACTTGGAGAGAGGTGATTTTGGCATTACATTCAAAGAGGAACCATTGTCAATGAGCACTCTAGCCATTATATGATCTTGGCATTTGACAGAAATATATAGCGCCTTATTGTGCCCTATCCCTTCAACCGGTATCTCATCATCGATGAAGGTGACATAATTATCAGTAGTAATATTGTCAATGATACCGCCTAACTTGTCAACTGTAATGTCATGAGAAACATGAGCTTGATTTAGTATCTTCATTAACACTTTCCTATGCAGCTCAGAATTCATCAATAAGGACAAGAGAGTAGGGGTGTTTAGATCCAAACCAATCCAAAAAAAAACCAAAAACCGATCCAAAAAAATCAAAAATCGACAAAAACCGAAATAGATTGGATTGTATTGGATGTTTTTTTTACAGAACTGATCGATTCGGTTCAGTTTTCAGTTCCATTTTATAAAACCGATCCAAACTGAACCGAACCGAACTAATCATTATACTCTATATGTATAAAATTCCTAAAATACCCCTAATAATCCCTTTCCCCCTCTCCCACTTCCCCTTCCCAGGCCCGTACCTCCACCCACTTCCCTCTCACCCTCCCCCCCATGGCCCCCACCCCTCCCTCTCACCCACACCACCTCCCCTCCCTCTCACCCTCCCCCCCGCAGCCCCCCCCCCTTACTCGCACACCACCTCCCCTCCCTCTACCCGCACCAACTCCCCTCCCTCTCACCCGCACCCGTGCACCACCTCCCCCTCTCACCCGCGTCCCTCTCCCCCTACCTCCCCTTGTTCGGATCCACCGCGTCCCCTTCCCCCCTCCCCTCCCTCTTATCCGCGACCCCCCGTTCGGATCCACCGCGCCCCATCCCCCCTCTTGTACCAGATTTGTGCCTCCCCTCTCAGATATGCCTCTACACTCCAAATTCGGACCACTATGTCTGAGGTTAGTCCATATTTTTCTTTGTTCAGATTTTACAATAACTTGAATCTTCAGCTTCTTTATTTTTTCTTTGAGTTTTCGGTTTATTGGGGACTAAAAGTTGAATCTGAAAGTTGGATCAGATTTTACAATAACTTGAATCTTAAAATTTGAATGGTTTATGGATTGATCCCATGATTTGGAAAACAGAAACTTAAATATAGATTCTTTGATGTATTGATTTTACAATTCAGTAAGTGTTGATAACTGTTGAATTTCTTTCAATATAATCATGTATATTGGTCTTTATTTTGCAGGCTGGAAATACTATAAGTAGTGAGAGAATGATCATTACAAATGTTGAATCCACAAAGTCTACAACTGAACCAAACTGTGAGGAGCAAAATAAATTGAAGGAAAAGGAAGGTTCTAAAGTTTCCAAGGTTGATAAGAAGAGGAAAGCTGTAGAAGGGTCTAGTAATGCTAATACTGATGCTGAATATGCAAGTAAGAGAAAACCTTCTAGGCCTAGATCTTAGACTTGGGATCATTTCACAAAAGATGATTCAATTAATCCTAGAGCTAAATGTAAGTGGTGTGGGGCAACTTATGCATGTGATTCACATAGGAATGATACAAGCAATCTTAAAAATCATTTGTTGAGTCAGTGTAAAAAGTTTCCTAAAGAGACACTTGATCCTACTCAAACAACTCTTTCTCTCCAACAATTGAAAAAAGAAGATGGGAAAGGGACTGGTAGTGCTTTTACTAGTGTTACTTTTGATGTTGATGCATGTAGACAAGCTCTAGCTAGAATGATAATTGTGGATGAGTTGCCCTTTAACTTTGTTGAGGGAGAGGGGTTCCATTATTTTATGAGTGTTGTGCACCCTAAACTGTCAATTCTGGGAATGATTACAATTGCTAGGGATTGTTAGAATCTTTACATGAATGAGAAAAATAAGTAGAAAAGTATATTTTGTCAATCAAATCAAAGTGTGTGTCTGACAACTGATTGCTGGACTTCTATGCAAAACCTTAATTATCTTTGTCTTACAGCGCATTTTATTGATAAAGATTGGAAATTGCATAAAAGGATTCTTAACTTTTGTCTAATCAAGAATCATAAA
Source organism: Ormosia emarginata (assembly GCA_029884605.1). NCBI lineage: Eukaryota > Viridiplantae > Streptophyta > Magnoliopsida > Fabales > Fabaceae > Ormosia > Ormosia emarginata. Next base: position 9,695,684 of record JAQQTP010000066.1, on the reverse strand, counting down.
GGAGAAACAATTGGTAGAAAAATTGAGAAATGCTTAGAGGGTTGGTTAATTGGTAGAGTTTTCACTATCATGGTTGATAATGCTAGTTCAAATGATGTTGCAATCTCTTACTTGAAAAGTTGAATGGAGGACTGGAATTCACATCCATTAAAAAGAGAATATATGCATGTTAGATGTTGTGCACATATTTTAAATCTTGTGGTCAATGATGGATTGAAGGACATGCATTCTTCAATTACCAAAATTAGAAATGTTAGGTATGTCTGTGCATCTCCTGGTCGCATGGATAGGTTTAGAACTTGTGTCAAGGAAGCTAGGATACAAGAAAAATGTTATGTGTAATTGGATGTTCCTACTAGGTGGAATTCCATCTATATTATGCTTGAAAGTGCATTGAAGTTTCAAAAGGGATTTAAGAGGTTGGGAGAAAGAGATTCTGAATTTGTGATGATGCAAGGTGGTATCCCAAAGAATGATGATTGGGATAATGCAAAATGTTTTGTTAAGTTCTTGAAAATTTTTTATGATGTCACTAAGAAGGTGTCGGGTTCAAATTGTGACTTCTTCTCAATATTTCCATGAGTTTTGTGTGATAATGACTACATTTAAGAAATGGATTAGGAGTCATGATCCATTGCTTGCAAGCATGGCTGAAAAAATGAAAGCTAAGCATGATAAATATTGGGGAAACATTAAAAATATGAACATGATGATATTTATTGTTGTGATACTTGATCCTCGAAGCAAGTTTCATTTTGTTAAGTGGAGCTTAGAAAAGTTTTTTTGAGAAGGATGATACTGAAATTTTGAGTGAAAAGGTAAAAGAGACATTATATAAAATGTTTGATGGCTATAGGCTTTTCCTTAATCAAGGTCAAGCTAAAAATTCTGCACAATCCTCTCATGAAGTAGAAATAGCTGATCTTGAACCAACTACTGACATTTTATTTGCTATGGAATTTGAGAAGGACATGAATCTTAGTGAGAGTATGAATGTAGATTTGTATCTCATAGAGACCTTGGAGAAGACAAGTAACCCTAACTTTGACATCTTGAACTGGTGGAAGGTGAATTCCACTAAATATCCTGTTCTTGGTCATATAGCTAGGGATGTATTGGCCATGCCTGTGTCTACAGTTGCTTTAGAGTCTGTATTCAGCACTGGAGGTAGAGTGCTTAATTGTTATAAGAGCTCTCTTACTCCAAAGACAGTTGAAGCTTTAATCTGTACACAAAATTGGTTCTGCTTCACTCCTATGTCAATGGATGTTGAAGAGCTCGTGGAGGACTTAGAAAGGCATGAGCTAGGTAATCTTCTTGTTGATGTTGTAATTTATTTATTAAACTCTATTACACTTGTCTATTTTTGTATAATTTTGTCATTCATATTGATTATTGTATTTTATACATTTTTCAGAACTTGCCCCAATCCCGCAACCAAATGAAGAGGATTCTGGTGTTGAGTCTAATTAGCTTTGGATAATTTTGTCATTCATGTTGTTGTTGGGTTGTTGACTTGCTGCTATGCCATTGCTGCCATGCCATTGATGCCATGCAATTGTTGCCTTGTTGAGTTGTCGTTTTGATTTTATTTGTTTGAATTCAGAACTTTGAAAATTTATTTGTTTGTATGGTTTTTATGATTTTATGAATGATTTAGAGTTTGGAATTTCAATTATATTCTTGTTGCTGTGTATTTTCATTTAGATTGCATTTTTACTATGTTATTGATTAAAAACCGAATCATCCAATCTAATCCAAACTGATTAAAATCGGTTTGGATTGGATCGGTTTGGTTATTGGAATTCATCCAATCCAAACCGAACTGATGATATTTATCTTATTTGGATCGGATGGCTTTTTACCTTAATACTAATCCAAACCGATCCAAGAACACCCCTACAAGAGAGATATACTTGCACGGGTGTGATTCAACTGATCAACCACCCTACTTTGCTTGATGAATTTTAGGAACTCACAAGCTTCTTCATCAGATACCTCTTTCTTATACTCATTTGGCTTTATCAACCCTCCTTTTTCTTTCACATCATTCTCCTTAGAAGTCTCTCATATCTTACTCTTCCCATTGTAGTTTCTCTTTTCTTCTTCTTCTTGCCCATTTCACAACTCCTCAGGAGTGTAAATGCGACCACTTCGTGTCATCCTTCCGATCCTCGATATATTAGTGACAATAGAGGTTAAATAAGATGAAACTTTTAGCTGATTGTTTGTGAGATTATTTCCAAGGACTTGTACATCATAATTCCACGGTACTGCTCTGGTGTCCTTGAATAGAACAGGACTAGGAACTTGAATGGTGATGGGCCTCGGGCCACATGGAGGTGGCAAAGGCACACTTGCAGTGTAATAGATAACCAATGGTTTGATAGCTGGATTTGCAATGGAAGGGACCAGAGAGTTTATGGCTTCCTGACTTTCTTGAAATTGTGGAATAGCACGCTCATCCACCATGCTTATGCCACCATTGTCACATAGATGACTTATTTGCACTAGTTACATGTCCATTAGATCTTAGAGGATTTGTCTGAACTCACCACATTCCTCAATAGAACGCCCCATATTTCCATGGAGATTGCACATTATTTCATCATCGTCACCTCTTTTCTCTTCGATATGAGCTTCCATCATCCCGGATTTGCACAGTTCTTTAAAAATGACCCTCATGGGGGTTTTGACATATGCCGCTTATCTTATAAGTTGTTGGGCAGAGCACTCATCTATAGTATTGACTGTAAGATTCTCATGGTTAGGCAAAGGGTTGTGGCCCACACTAGGAGTATTTGGCTTGAAATTCAACCATTTGGCATTGATTAGGTCTTGCACTTTAAACTTTAGCGATTTGCAATTCTCAGTAGAGTGGTCTACGGCCCCTGCATAGTAATCGCATTTGGCATTTGGGTCAAATCCTTTAGGGTATGGGGGTTCCAGTGGCTTCATCGGACAAGGAGCCAAGAGAGAGTTACGGATGAGTTGGGGAAGTAACTCGGTGTAGGTCATAGGAATTTGGTTGAAGTGGATAAACTTCCTTTCTTAGTTATTTGGTGGTCTTCTTTGGTTTGTGTTTAGATTTTGGGTCCATGGTTGAGCTGTTTGAGGTGATAAGGTAGAGGGTGCCTGGTATTGAGTAGGAGATGGCATTTGGTGAGGCCTCATTGGGTAGTAAGGTTGAGGATAAGGAACGTGTGAAGCGTTGGCAACATGGGGGTGACAAGGCTAGGGATATGGAATCGGTGGAAAGTACGGGTGGTAAGGTGCGAAAGGGGTTTGGAAGAATGGTCGATGGTTCACAGGTGCTTGGCTATATCTCTCTTAGGTGAAGTTTCTCTGGTCGAAGGTAACAACATGGGTTTCTCCTTCTATTTTCGTCCCTATCGGGGGCCTCTAGGCGTTAAATGTCCCTGTTGAACTTTCAATGATCTTCCCACTTCTCATTCCTCCCTCAACTCTTTCTCCGATGATGACCATGTCTAAGAAATTTGATGACACACTCCCTATCATTTTGTCATAAAAGGGTGATTGTAGAGTGTCAATGAACGTGGCCACCATTTCTCTTTCTATCAAATGAGGTTCTACCTAAGTAGCTATTTCTCTCCACCATTGAGCATATTCCTTAAAGGTTTCAGTCTCCTTCTTACTCATATTCTGCAGTTGCAGTCTATCAGGTGTCATATCAATATTGTACTTATATTGCTTCAAGAAAACATCAGCCAAGTCTTTGAAACATTGAACATGGGCACATTAAAGATGCGTGTACCAATTCGAAGCTGCCCCAGTCAAGCTATCCTAGAAGAAATGAATCAGCAGCTTGTCATCGTGAGTATACGAAGCCATCTTACAGATGTACATAGTCAGATGGTTCTTTGGACAAGTGGTCCCCTTGTATTTATCAAAATCTGGAACTTTGAACTTTGGTGGGATCACCACATTAGGGACAAGGCAGAGTTCTGAAGCATCAAGGAGACCGTAGCTACATGCTCTATCTATGGCTCGCAGTATCTCTTCTAGAGTTTCCAATTTTTCTTTGGACTAGTAATTTTCGATAAAGGAATTCAATGGGTACTGGGGCGTAAAAGTGGGGATAAAATGTTGTGCTGGTAAGGTTCCGTTGGCAGGTGGTTGGGTTATGTTCAAAGAGCTAGTAGCGGGCGTACTGCTGTCTGGGGGATTGGTCACTTATGGTGGTATAAAGCTAGCAGGAAAACCATACGATGGGAGAAAGAAGGGAAATGAGTAACCTGGGTTTTAGTAGTATTTGGCGGGTTTGGGATTGGTGTTACTACTACCGTGCTATTATCAAGGGGGTTTGTGGCCAATGGTGGTACATACCCGGGAGGGAGGCCATATGGTGGGAATAGTGGAACTTGAGTTCCCTGAGAACTAGTGACAGCAGGTTGGGTGGTGCTGTTTGGATAAACAGTTAGCGACATCATAACTCCTTGAAGGTTGAAGCCTTGATATTGCAGAGGGGTTATAGAGAAGCCAAGCGGGTGAAGAGGTGTGGTCGGGTGTCCTTCATTTGCCGCTGAGGGATTCCCATATGTGCTCCTTCTATTCTCCATAGACTGCAACATCTCCATCATCTTAGACATTTGCTCTCTAAGCTGGTTCACTTCATCCTTCAACTCTTGAGTTTGCTCTATCTCATCCATGATCATTGCTTGGGAACGAATCATGTAAGGGTGTCATGGAAGCAGTTTTCTTGCTATAGTGTCTACTTTTCTGCTCGAGGAAACATGATGCAATTATTAGTATTGAGTGAACCAAAATGACAAAATACATGTATGCAAAGCATTGACTATTTATGCATATGGTTTTTTTTTAATGTTATGGATGCCATGATAATGCAAGATGATGTATCAAATTCAGAGTTGAATTTTTTTTTTAAAAGAAGTGAGAATGAATGAAAATGCAAACCATGAGAATGTAAGATGATATACCTTTTTTTATTTTAAGAATGCTAGGGGTGTAGGTAAATGCAAGCTATAAGAAAAAAATACATGGAAGAATGACATGATTAAAAGATAAATAAAGAAGAATTACGTTTCATTTGTGTCCTAAGGAATTACCTTAAATTTGAGGGATTCTATCCTAAGGATCTATGAGCCCTTGATTTATGAGAACTTTCATTGGGTGGTTCTACTATTCTAAAGGCCTCTAGAGCTAAGTCCCATTTCAGAATGTTAACCACAAAAAATGGGTAAACCACTAAGTGCGGGACATTCATGAAAAAGGCACATTCTAGATGAGGTTTTCGCGATAACCAAACAGAATGTACATCCAAAATAACTACCACTACGCAACTTCTACCTAACTTAAGCTTCACTCAGACCTGGGTATAGGGCCCCACTCGAATGGGTGTGATAAACATGTAGGTGCAGTGAGTGTAGGGAGCATACAAACTTCTATAATCCTAAGAATTAACATCATCTTACAAAAATAACAGTCAAATAGAAGATATATACAACAACTAGTTAGTAATTTCTACCCTATGGTTTCAACAATTAAGCACAAAATATTAAAATTATATACAAGTAAATCATGACAAAATAAAAATACTAGCAAATATTTACATAAAAATATTATATACAATCTATAACAAAACAAAAACAAAGACAAAAGAAGTAAAATAAGTAAATAGAAATTATTAACAATTTGCACAACTAACAATACAGGCCTGACTCTCTAGTAGTTCCTAGTGGAGTTGCTAACTGTCGCAATCGGGATTGCAACGGGATGACCGAAAAAGATTAGAATTTGAAAATCAATGGAGTCGCCACCAATGTTTATTTAAATTGGAAAAACATTAAAAAAAACCATTTAATTAGGAAAATTGGTCTTTTAGAAAATGAGTTTGGGTTCAGGAGTCGATTACAGGTAGGGAAGGTATTAGTATCCTATACTGCCCGTTCCAAGAACGGTACCATAAGTTAATTGTGCAAATTTTAATAATCACAAATGTATTTATTTTACCCCTTTTAAAAAGAAAAGAAACAACTAAATTATGAAAATTTATTTTTTGGCTTGACAGAATAGAGATTCTGCTTCTACGTATCCTCGGGTGCAATGAGGAACTCAAAGTCATGTAGTTCTTTAGAAAATAAGTGTGAGTTGGTTGTTTTTAATTTTGAAAAGATTTTTATTTTGAAAACTCATTTGATTTTTTTTTTTATGTTTAGAAAAAGGTTCGAATCATTAAACTGTCACAACTCAGATGATTATAAAAGGTTACATGATCAATAAGTTGTCACAACTCAGCTAATCTTATTTTATTTTTCTAAAAAGGGTTCAATTATTTTATTATTTTAAAACTTGAATCATCAAATTATCACAACTCAGATAATTCAAAAAGTTACAAGATTAACAAATTGTCACAACTCAGCTAATCCTATTTTATTTTTTCTTAACAAGGTTCAATTATTATTTTTTTAAAAAGAGATCGTAAAATTAATAACTAGAACACATAATAAGATAAATAATTTCAATAAAGCCAACAAAGTGAAAGAAAACAATTTCATTTTTTATTTTATGCTGAAATACCTATCTAAATTTTTCACTTTTCGTTTTCTAACTTTATTTTCGTTTTGTTTTTTCATCTTTGTCATACTTTACCGTACCAACCAAAACAACATAATTAAAAAAGTAAAAATGTCATTTTTTTACAAATAAAAACTAAAAATAAAACCAAATGAAAAAAGTCTTGATTCTGTAACAAAAGAAAAAAAAACAAAGGAAAGGGTCTGGTTTACCAAAAGAGGGAAGTGATGGCGTTTTGGCTCTACGGCGGTGTCGGACAGAAGCAGCATGAGAGGTGGGTTGCGGTGCCAATTCTAAACAATGGTGCAGGGTCGGAACGGGTCTGCGAGTTCCGGGGCTGAGACGGTTTTCCGAGGGGCTAAGGTCGCGATCGACGGTGGTTTGCGTCACGGGTTCTAAGGAGCGACAGCGCGGTGTGCGGCTGGTCCGGTGTGGGTAGAGGCAGGTCGGGATCGAAACGGCGTGTCACGATGCCGGATCTGGTGAGCTAATGCAGGTTCACGGTGGCGTGGCTGATGAAGAGCTTGGGCCACGATTCAGTTCTGCTGTGGCGTGTCGCGATGGCGTCTAGTTTGGTGCTAGTCAGCCAGATGATGCGGCTGGCGATCTGGTTCACAACGGATCCGACAGTGTTGGGTCCTGGTGCGGCAGCTAATTAAAAGTGAGTTCCGATTTTGGTAGGGGTGGTGGTTTGGATGGTGGTTTTTGTTCAGTTGATGGGGGCTATGGTTTTGTTTAGTTGATGGGGGCTAGGCCGTGGTGGTTATGGTGGGATGGATGAGATGATGGGTTCGTGTGTTGATGGTGAAGGTGTGGTGATTTTGGGTGAATCATTTTTGTTGAAGGTGGTGGATTGTGGAAGAAGGTTTCTTGAAGGGGGTGAGCTCTTTGTGAGAATGGTTGAGTGGCGAGCGCCGAACTCAGTCAAAATTATAACCGAAGTTATTACCTAAACTTGTAGTATAGTGAACAACACCGGATCGTCTCCTCGAAGATCGTAAACGCAATTTAATCAAATCAAGTGAAAGTTAGCAAAAAGGGGGGTTTGACAGTTTAAGATCGCACTTAACAAAATTAAAGGAAGAAATAACAATTAAAGAGCAGTCAATTTAGAAACCTATTCAAGATTGGGTGGATTCAATCATAGACCCTTCATAAAACACTTGAAGCGCAATTGAATTGTTAATTTGGATCTAACCGAGATCTCTGCATCAAATCCAGAATTCATATTAGACGATCGTCTAGAATTCAATTAACAAGTGATAAACACAAATCCGCAATCGCACCATTCATGAAAATCTATGTTAATTTCAAGTACCGAATTCAATTAACTTAGGCACAAATCAAGAACCTAACCTCTTCAATTCTGCGTGATTAATTTAGATCAATCAGCTTCTAAGTTTCATCACAAATCTCAATCTTCATTTATGTGATTAGTTTAGATCAATTAGTTCTAAGTTTCATCACAAATCTCAATCTTAAACCAAGATCAAATCAGATCAACATAAATAGAATCACCATTCATGCATTCAAGATCAAGAAGAAGAAGAAAGAAGAAGAAAAGAGGAATTCAATTACAAATCAAATACAATGCATAACCAAGATCTCAAGAATCCAAACCACAATCTCTTCAAGAGTTCTAAATTGACCCAAAGTAGCTTAGCCCTTCATTACCATGAAGGGGAGCATCAAAATATACAAAACTATGAGAAACTATGAAGAAGCAAGAAGAAACTTAGAGAGAAATGAAGGAGAATTACATGTTGTTCATGATAAATGGTGCCTTTTATAGAAGTCTAAGGTAACAAAATGATAAAGGGAAGTGGGTGGATGACTGGATGAGTGAGTGGAGTGTTTGAGTGGATGGATTAGTGGGTTAGTTTAGTGGATTGGTTTAGTGGATGAGTGAGTGGAATGGTTGAGTGGTTGAATTAGTGAAAAATGCCAAAGGACTTTTGGTGAGTGGGAAATTATGGACATGAATGGGTGAGTGGATGGATTAGTGGATGGATTAGTGGATGAGTGAGTGGAGTGGTTAAGTGGTTGTATTAGTGTATGAGTGGATGAGTGGGTGAGTTAGTGGATGAGTGGATGAGTGGATTAGTGGATGGATGAGTGGATTAGTGGATGGATGAGTGCGTGGTTGAGGACGAAAATTTCGTGTCTGACTTAGAAGCCAAAAACGACCCACTATACTTCAGAACCACAAAAAGTGTTCTTCATGAAAGTTGTAGATCCTTGTCTTGGCTATAAAATGGATAGCTGGTTCGTCCAATTTGGCTTCCTTAAGCCCAATATATGTCCCAAATACAGTAGGTTGCTCAAACTCAACTTCAGCTCCTCTGTTCCGACTTGCAAGCTCAAAATGACCTACTAGACTTCTTTTTCTCAAAATGTGTTCTTCATTAAAGTTGTTTATTTGGATCTTGACTATCCACTGTCCAAATTTCAGCCCATCTCCATTATTACATCTTGAGATATGATTTTATGAGTGCACATTATTCGGATTCTACTGACAGAACCCGTATTCTGACTTCCATGTAAACTTAGGTCCCTTATACATCTGAATCGGACTTCGAGCTCTTCATCAAAGTTGTAGAGCTTCCTCTCAGCTTTCCTACAAGGTAAAATTCATGTTCATCAGATATTAGGAACTCAAGTTATGGCCAAAATACAGAACTAGTGTCAAATCTCAATAATGCTGAAAATATTCAATTAGGACCAATTTGAGCTCAAACTCACAAAATCATTCCAAACTCAATCAATTAAGAATATGGAGAGTTTAAATGACTAAACATAAGGGTTTCTTAATGAATAAAATATGTGATTATCATTGAGAGTTGAAGGTGAAGGTGGTAAATAGTTATGGAGGCTTGAGTATGGAGGTAGGGATAAAGGTTTCAAATGAAGGGAGGAGGGAGTATGAGAATCGTTGAAGGTGGTAAGCAGGAATGAATGATAAAAGATGTTGTCTATCCCTATACGTGAGTGGAGAAAAAATCAAAGATCAAGGGCTTGAAAGTGTGTGTCGTGAGTGAGTGAGGCAGCTGCTAGTAATACTGTCAAAAGGCCAAGGAGCCTTTTCCCCCCTGCCATGGTGTTGTGTGAGTACCTGAAATTTAGTGGGTGGGTGGGTATATGCAACAGCAGGTGAGGGACGTGAGGGTGAGCGGAAAAAAAGCAACATTGTCCCCTCTGCAATGTTGTGTGTATAGTGTAGTGGTAGTGCATGGGTAGTGTATGGTCAAGAAAAGAAAAAGAACTAAAGAAGCAGAAAACACATATTTGTTTTCTTTCAAAGATAGAAAAACAAACAGCATCTACGTTTTTTGCCTTTTTATTCTTTTTGTTTTTTCTTTGCTTTTCTTTTTTTTTGTATAAATAAAAGGAAAAAGCAATGATCTAAATAAGATAAAAAAAAACTTGAAAAGAAAAAGGCTTAAAACATTGCAATTAAGTATTATTTGACACAATTATTAATCCTTGATCAAGAAGCAAAAATAAAAATTGTATAGACAAAATTGAGTATCAACAATTATTATTATTAAAGGAGATAAATATAGGTAGTTTGAGGGAAAATCGAACCTATTATATTGTTACGGTGGATAATTCTTATAAAGTGAGAGATTTACTTCAGATGAAAAAGTAAAGAATTTTAATTATTATTGATGAAAAAAATAAGAGATTAAATTATAACAAACGTGTGATGGTTCAAGTGAAAGGAGTTCGAATCCCTTTAAGTATGTGATTCTGAATTCAATCTGTATATGGAAATAACACATTTGTGAGAGTTCCAAAAGATTAGTCTTTCACGTATCAAGTGATAAGATACTTTAAAAAATTGTTATATGTATATATATTTTATCACAATATTAACTATTAATTTTCTCACCAATAATTAAAATTTATCACTTTTGCTTTAAAGGAGTCAAATGACATCATCACACCATAATTTTAAAGATTGAGACCAGTCTATTTGAGGGGTGCTTTTAACATAGACCGAGTGGTCCAAGGTTCATTGATGAACCTTTGACTTAACTTGCTATACTAAGTTTTTACATATTATAATAAAGTCTATTTTTTTAATTTTATTTTACACCTATAACTATTATTATTTGCATATGGATCCATGTTCCTCTGCCCCATCACCATCCAATGACATTTCTAGTGCGATGAGGTTGAATTTTGCCAAACAAAAATTTCTGTTATTCGTTAAAAGATTTCTCATCCATAGTAGATTGCAGCATAAGTGGGGTTGAATTTTGCAAAATGTTATTATACTCCTTTGATTATTAAGTATTGGGTTTTTAACTTTTTGTGTTTTTCTGAACTTCTTGATTTGATTATCATGTGAAAAAATAAATTGTATAAAGACTGAAAGAAATAGAAATATTATTTTTTGATATACATCAAAGGTGTTGGTCATTCCTGTATGTATACTGAAGCTTTATTTTTTTATGATACAAATATGACAGATGATTGATCTAATTTATCGACCAGAGGAGGAAGTGTCGACTGTTGGTGGTGAGGTTGGGCTGCAGCGGTTGTGTCCTAGTCGTCAACAGATTCCAGGTGGTGGGGTTGTCTCTTGAAGCTGTTGTTGAAGTGCATACCATAGTGACTATGCCTATTTCGATGTTTTGATGTTCGTGATGTTTTTTTATTTTTGTTGTTTTTTTTTTGTTGTGTTCAACAATTTACAACTCTCATTAACAGTTTCAGGGCACAACCAGTTACCAACCCTGTGATTTCTTAACCACCTCCATCAGGAAGTGTTCTTGTCATAAGCCCACTACATCCTCTTACAAACACAAATGGCTTTATGAAGGAGAAGTGTTAGGAGGGGGAGCAGCGGCGTTGTAGACCACAATGATGACGCCAACAATCACCAAAGAGAAATGGTAGTCACCGGCAACTCACCGACCCTTGATCTCCCTCTAAAGCACAATTTAAATTTGGTTTTGAAAAATGGCTCATGGTTGTAGCCACTCACCTCACCCACGTAGGCACAAGAAGGAAGAAGTTGGTTAATTTTGTAAAATGAAACAAATTTGGTAAGAAATACATTTATTTTTGTAATATTAAACTTGTTCACAAAACAGGCAACATGTGGCTAATACTATCCATTGATCTAATTTTACATATATCCTATGGTCTAAACACAAGTACCATGGATGGTCCCTGTGTGAAAGGGTTCATATTAAAACGATCCCTGATTGAGCTGCAAGTTCGTTGACAACTCTTCCAATTACTTTTGATTCATTATTTTTTTAACCATAATCTTTAATTAGTTTTTTAAAGTTAAATTTATTGAGATCTTTCATTTTAAGTTATTTATTTATATTCTTAATTAATTACAATAATTTTATTTAACATGAAAAATGATTAAACTTTTATTATTAATTACTGGAAAAGCACAGAGGAATTATAACACGTAGATGAGAAGAATAAGCCGCCAGGAGGTGCATTGTAGTTATAAGTTTGGTAAAATTGATTCTCAATTTTATTTCAATGAAGAGTCAACATATATACAAGATGAAACAGTGACAACTGTCTAAATAACTATGACAGCTGTTAAACTATCTCTAACAAATACACTAACAAACTAACTAGCTGGCCTAATCACTAAACAACCTGCAATTAAATACAATTTAAATATCTGACACCCCTCCACAAGCTGGACTGTGTATATCACGCAAGTTCAGCTTAGAGACCAATGAAGTGAAAGTTGCAGGGTGCAGAGCTTTAGTATGTACATCAGCTAGTTGAGCTCCAGAAGGGATAGGAAGTAGATGAATAAGACCAGCTTGAACTTGATCTCGAACTGAGTGACAGTCGATCTCAATGTGCTTTGTTCTTTCGTGAAATGTCAGATTTTGTGCTATTTGTATAGTAGACCTATTATCACAGTAAACAGAGATAGGTCCAGGGTGATCCTGCTGCATATCATGCAGCAAATACCGCAGCCACTGAACTTCACGGGCTGTGACAGACAGTGCTCTATATTCTGCTTTAGAAAATGAGTGAGAAATAGTTCCCTGCTTCTTGGATTTCCAGGAAATTAAAGAGGAACCATAGAAGACACAAAATCCTGTGACTGATTTCCTGCTTTCTGGACAAGATGCCCAGTTTGAATCCGTAAAAGCCTTTAAAACAGAATCTGAAACAACAGAGAAAAATAAACCAGTGCTAGGAGAAGACTTAATGTATCGCAGAATATGATAAGCAGCATCCAAGTGAGGCTTCAAAGGATTAGAAATGAACTGACTTAGCCTATGTACAGCATAACAAATATCTGGCCTTGTGTTGGTAAGGTAAATTAACCTTCCAAGAAGTCTTCTGTAAGAAGTAGGATCGGATAATGCAACACCATCTGTAGAAGTCAGTTTCAGTCCATGAATCATTGGTGTGGCTGCAGGCTCGCATCCCAACATGCTAGCATCTTCTAAAATTTCCAAAGCATATTTCCTTTGGGATAGAATAAGGCCATGAGGGGATCGGGCTACTTCAAGACCAAGAAAAAATTTTAGAGAACCAAGATCCTTAATCTTGAACTGAGCATCAAGAGAGGCATTGACTGACTGAATTTCATTAAAATCATTACCAGTAAGCACCATATCATCAACATATATCAACAAGCTAGTGAGACTGCTGCCCAAAGACTTAACCAACAAAGAATAGTTCAATTTGGACTATTTATAACCCAAAGAAACAAGAAAAGTGATCAGTTTCGAATTCCATTGTCTGCTGGCCTGCTTCAAACCATAAAGCGACTTTTGAAGCTTGCACACTTGATGTGGCTGAGCAGAATGAAATCCAGGAGGTACTCTCATGTAAACCTCTTCATGTAAATCACCATAAAGGAAGGCATTATTGACATCAAGATGTAAATGCCACTAATTAAAGGTAGCAAGAGCCAAGACAAGTCGGACCGTAGTCAATTTCACAACAGGGGAGAAAGTTTCTGAATAATCCACTCTTTCTTGTTGAGTGAATCCTTGTGCCACCAACCTAGCCTTGTGTCTTTCAATGGTGCCATCAGACTTGTATTTAACCTTGAAAACTCATTTGCATCTAATTGGTTTCTTGCCATGGGGTAAATCAGTAATAATCCAAGTCTTGTTGAGCTCCAAGGCCTGTATTTCTTTGTCCATAGCTTCTTTCCAGCAATCATGTTTGATTACTTGAGCATATGTTTTTGGTTCAGTGGTACGGGAGACAGCTAAAACATAGGCCTTATGTGATGGAGATAATTTGTTATAAGAAAGAAAATTATGTAAAAGGTAAGGCATACCTGAGGAATGATTGTTAAGAGCAGAAGTTTGAACTATATGACAGTGGTAATCCTGAAGATATGTAGGTGTTTTCTTGGTCCTAGTAGAAACTCTAGCTGGAACCAAATTATCAAGAACAGTAGGAGCAAATTCTGCTTGAACCAAACTGTCAGAGACAGGGGAGTCCAATGCAGTAACCGATTTTGAACCAGATTGAGAAGAACCTGCACAGATAACAAGGGAATTCTGGATAGAAACCTGAGGTGAACTATGTTTATTTAAGCTAGGCTCAGAAGGTGTAACAGAGACTGGTTTAGGACTGTCTGCAGCAGTAATTTCATTCATGATGATCTTAGAAGGATTAATTGCTTCAGGAAAAACAGATTGAGAAGAAGATTGTGAGGCAAAAGGAAAAATGTTCTCATAGAAAGAGATATGTCTAGAGTAAAATATTTCATGATTATGAAGATCAAACAACAAATATCCTTTAACACTAAGAGTATGACCAATGTGAATACACTTTCTTGCTCTAGGTTGAAACTTTGTCCTATGAGTTGTGTGAATGGTAGCATAACAAAGAGAACCAAACACTCTAAGTGATGAAATGTCAGGCAGCTTATTGTGGAGAAGGAAGAAAGGAGAGTGTGACTTAAGTTTGGTGGAAGGTAACATGTTAATAATATGAACAGAATGTGATACTGCAAAATCCCAGAAATGAATAGGTAAGTTGGACTGAAAGATAAGAGATCTTGCAACATGTAAAATGTGTTGGTGCTTTCGTTCAACTACCCCATTTTGTTGGGGAGTTTTTGTGCAAGATTTCTGATGAATAATGCCTTTAGAGGCATAGAAATTGGGCATGTTAAACTCCACACCATTGTCCGAACGAATAATTTTCACAGATACACCAAACTGAGTGTGAACCAATTGAATAAAATACATTAGGTGATCTCTAGTTTCAGATTTAGCTTTCATTAACCTAATCCATGTGTGCCTAGATTTGTCATCCACAGTAGTTAAGAAGTTATTGCTATGAATAGAAGGGACAGAATATGGTCCCCAATATCAACATAAATGATGTCAAAATTAGAATTGGCAGTAGAAACACTATTGGGAAAAGAAAGCTTCTTTTGTTTAGCAAAGTGACAAGTGTCACAAGCATTATGAATAGAACCGGGTATATTACAATGATGTTTTTGAATGTTTATATAGCATTTTTCAGATGGATGGCCCAACCTATGGTGCCAAATATCTATATCCAAACTAGAAAGAACATGATTTGCACAATGAATGAAATGGGAAGAAGAGGAGAAAGAACCAAAATCAGTAACCAGTGTATATAGTCGTCCTTACTACCTAGCAGTGCCAATCATCCTCAAAGAAGGAAGGTCCTGGATCAAACAAGCAGAATCTATGAAACTGACTTGGCAAGAGAATGCTTTGGTAAGTTTAGAAACTGAAATCAAATTGTTGGAGAAATTAGGAACATATAAAACATCATATAGCACAAGGGATGATGTTAAATGGGTAGTACCACTGTAAATAGCAAAGGAAACATTACCATTTGGTAGAGAAACTGATATAGGTTTGATGGCTTTGTAATTGGTAAAGCAATGAAAAATAGAAATGATATGGTCAGTTGCTCCAGAATTAACAATCCAGTGAGTAAGATTGTTACCTTGTGAAGATGTATTAGAGGCAATGTTGTGTGCACTGACTAAATTTGCAGAAGTAGCAGTTGTTGTAGGTGGCGTGGAAGGTAGGAGAGCCAACAAGCTTTGGATTTGCTCACGAGAAAAACCAAGCATTGAATCAGTAGGCTTGTCTTCAGAACCAGAAGCATTGCTAGATGAATCTGTGTAGACATTGTTGGCAGATTTCTTGTACTTATAACCCGGAGGATATCCATGCTTAATGAAGCATATGTCAACAGTATGATTGGTTCTGTTACAATGAGTGCACAATCTGCCAGATGAATTCTTCTGTTGAAATGGTTTTCCTCTTCCATAACCACGACCTTGTGAAGAACCAAGAGTAGACTGGACAGCAAGAGCAGTAGGAGTAGGCAAAAGACCAGTATTTAATTGTCGTTCTTGCTGAATTATCATAGAGTAAACCTTGGGAAGAGAAGGTAAGGGTTCCATCAAAAGGATTTGGGATTTTACATGTGCATAGTTGTCATTAAGTCCTTGTAGAAAGGAAATCACACAATCGTTATCTCTATATTATTGAACAGTCTTGGAGGTGTTACAACAACAATCAACATAGGATGCACAAGAGGGAATAGGCCTGAAATTGCAGAGTTCATCCCATAGAACTCGCATCTTGGTGAAATAAGTATTGATTGTCATATCAGCTTGTTTAAGAGAGAAAATATCATGCTGCAATTGAGCAATTCGCATGTAATCACCTTGAGAAAATCGACTCTTCAATTCTTGTCAAACATTATATGCTTCAGTAATCCAAAGGATGCTTGAAGAAATTTCAGTGGAGACTGAATGATTAATCCAAGACAGGACAAGCATGTTGCACCGCTTCCACAGTGAGAAGTTTGGATTTGTTGGCGACAGTGTCTAGACAGAACCATCAATGAATACAAATTTATTTTTCATTTCAAGAGCCATGGTCATGGCTTGAACCCAACAATGATAATTTGGACCATCAAGAATCGGTGAGACAAGAATCAGCGATGGATTTTCGTTAGGGTGAATGTAATAGGGATTGAGAGATTGCTGATGATGATCAGAAGAGGAATTAGGGTTAGGAACCTGATTGGTATCCTTGTTTGAATTCGGCGAATTCTTCGGCGAATTCTCAGAATGAGAAGGCGAAGATGCCATTGGAACGATGAGATTGAAGAAGAAAAACAGAGAGAAAGGTGCAGGAATCGCAAGAACCACGAATGAAAATCGCGATAGCAGAAGAACTCAAGAACCGCGAAGGAAGAATCGCGAGAGAAGGGATTTCAGAGAGATGCGGAAGTTTTCTCGGCTGATACCATGTAAGTTTGGTAAAATTGATTCTCAATTTTATTTCAATGAAGAGTCAACATATATACAAGATGAAATAGTGACAACTGTCTAACTAACTATGACAGCTGTTAAACTATCTCTAACAAATACACTAATAAACTAATTAGCTGGCCTAATCACTAAACAACTTGCAATTAAATACAATTTAAATATCTGACAGTAGTCTGTAGAAAGTTCAACTTTCCTGGTGAGTAGATCCTCCTTTGGCTATAAAACCAGCACAAGCATTAACTATTCGCATTCTATATATGCTCAAATAATTTTTAAATAGTTTAAATTTAAAGTATTGAAATGAAGGCTTTTTGTTTTGGTAATGATATTAAAGTTAAAATATAGGAAAAGAGTATTAGCCCCGGACTTCCAATGTTATAACTAAAAGTTGCACCATAGAGATATTCCTCCTATATCTGAGATAGCTGAAGGCAAATTACAGATTATTATCCCCGTTGAAAAAAAAAGTACACATTTTTACTTTGTGTATGTGTGCGCGCTATAATGCTCTTAACTTTTAAATGAATGTGTTTCCATTCAAGTTTATGAATACTAACTTATTAAGAAGGAGATTATAATAAATTAAGTACGAAATTTTATGTTTGCTCAATGTAAGACATAACAAAATGTCAAATTCAATAAATATAAAGAAGAAATTAGGACTCAAGAGTTTCTTATTTGCCTACTTCAAGAGTATTTCATAAGCCGAATGCAAAAGTTTTACATGTATATCTTCAAACGAATTGACAAGAGATGTCACTAAAATTATTTTATTTTTAATCATTTACAATTTGCTAATGTTATCTAACAGTGATATGTATAGCCAATGTATAAAGTGACGTCAGAGTTGGAGATAGAACATCTGTTTTAAGGGGATAAAGAGAAAGAACAACTTATTTAAGGAGCGAATTTAAATATTATTTGAAAAATGAAAAATGAAATATTTAAAAGATTATATGGATCCGTGAGCCATAGTCCCTTATTGGATCATTTGCAGGGTCTTCCTAGAATTAAATTGGCCATATCTTATATCCCCATAAGTTAGTGAAATTATGAATTTGGATCCTTTTCAGTCAAATTAAGAATCAACTTGAGATAGACAATTTTTTTTTTAATATAGACCCACAATGATAAGATGTTAGATACATTAGTTATTTTAAAAACTTATATATCAAATTATGTATTTATTCAACGAAAAGTATATTATCTTTTGCAAACAAATAATGATTTATTTCTACTGAGATTAAATAATTGAAGCAATAAATAAATAAAAAACATGACTCTCTCTCTCTCTCTCTCTCTCTCTCTCTCTCTCTCTCTCTATATATATATATATATATATATATATATATATATATATATATATATATATAAGGGTGTGGAGCAACCTCCACATTTTATTTTGGACAAAAAAATCAAAAGTTTTTTTATAAAATAATTTAGACTTAAGAACATTTTAGTACTTTAGGATTGTGAAATTTAATGAAGAAAGAAAATCAAAACATACATTTTAATGATGAGAGAGAATTTGACTCTTCTTATAAATATAAAAAATAAAAAGATAAAATAACCAATTTAATTATTTTATAGAAAATAAGATTTACGTATTCATTAAAAATTTGTAAGATAATTTTTTGATAATAAAATTATAAGATAGATTCATAGTTTTTTGACTAATATATAAATATAATAAAAATCAATTATATCTAATGCGGTCAATGAATTACGTTATATGTCTAACGTGTTCAATTATGGATAACATTAGATATAATTTTTTTTTATATTTATACATTAATTAAATAATTATAAATTGTTTATAATTTTAGTGTTCAATACATTACGTTATATGTCTAATGTGTTTAATTATGTATAACGTTAGACATAATTGACTTTTATTACATTTATATATTAATTAAAAAAATATATTATAATTTTTTATGAATACATAATTTTTATAAATAATTAAATTTATTGTTTTTATCCTTTTCTTTTTAATATGTAATAATAAGATTAAATTCTCTCTTATCATAAAAATATGTGTTTATATTCTTTTTCTTCATTAAATTCACAATCTTAAGTTACTCAAATACCTTTAAGCCTAAATTATTTTATAAAGAAATATTTTAATCTTTTTGTTTAAAATAAAATGTGGATATATATATATATATATATATATATATATATGTATCAAAAGTGAGAAGCGGTGTTTATTGTGAAAGGGTGAGAAAAATAAATTTTAATTATTGGATCTTACATGAATAGTTAAGATTAAAATATAAATATATGTAAGATCCATTTATGTAAGATCTAATTGTTAAGATTCATTTCTCTCACCCTCTCACAATAAACACTCCTCTCACTTGACACACTTCATATATATATATATATATATATATATATATATATATATATATATATATATATAGGGAGGATCAATTTACACCAAGATAAGTTTATTTTCTCTTACACTCATTTTTCAACCGTTAGTTTCACTTTCATCTAATAGTTACCTTTAATGAAATAATTTCAACCATTAGATGAAAGTGGAACTAACGATTAAAAATGAGTGTAAGAGAAAATCAACTTACACTGGTGTAAACAGATCCCTCTTATATATATATATATATATATATATATATATATATATATATATATATATATAGAGAGAGAGAGAGAGAGAGAGATTTGTGTTTTTAGAATTTGTTTAAAAAATGAGTGATTGGATGAGAAGGAAATGGAGAGCGACTAGAATGAGTCCATAACTAAGAATTCCCTATATAATTGGCAACAAGCTTTTATGGAATATGGCAATGATTCAACTGATTTGTAGGGAGATCTACACAAAGAGAGAGTGCGGTTGATGGAGGATGAGAAACTGAAGATGAAGCTTGACTAGTCAATTATATATATTTGCTAAATATTCATAGCTAGGCCTCTAAGTTTCAAATGTACAAGAATGGTTTGTGTAATAATGGGACTGGGGTGTAGCACAAGAATTGAATCTGGATGGTTCATAATGCCACGCAGTTGAAGCTAAAAAGTTTGGTTCGAATCATGGTTTTAAATTACAGTTCGCAACTGTAATTATGATCGCAATATTGTAGTTTTAGTAGTCTTCGCAATTGCATCGTGACTCCAATTGCAGTCGCATCGATCGCATTTTCTCGTAATTATCCACAATTGTGATAAACGCAATATAACTACAACCGCATCGCAATTGCAATTTAAAACCATAGTTCAAACCAATAAAGGAAAGGATCTGTGGAGTCTTTAGACACTTAACCACTATAGCTGATTAACTTATTGACTAATACTGTATTTAGTTATAGCCTATGTTGCATAGGTACGAGTACGGTACCAGTACCCGATATAGATACGGGTACGAGATACGAAAAATTTCAAAAAACTAAGGTACGAGTATGGCATATATATATATATAAAAGAAACTAAAATCTCACATAATAAAATATGATAATATAACATAAAAATTAAAAAACACAAATTTCAACATAAAACATGGAAAAAAACTTAAATTGTTCAACCAAGACAACATTCACAATAAGAAATTGCACTACTTAAGTTGTTCAACATGACAACTTCCTACAGATGATTATAAAAATCAAACTCCAACAGTCTCAATTTCATTATTACCTTGCCCATCATTAGTAAAAAGAACGGCCTCCAAATCTGGTTTATCAAGAGAGACACTAGCAACTTCAAGAATCTCAATCCCTTCAAATAGATCTCATTCATTTCTACCAATGTCCCACATTTTAGTCTCACCCTCATTATAGTTCTTATTCTTCCTTAAGAGGAGACAAAGATTTGTGTGGACAAAAATTAAATCTTCAGCTCTCTTGAGATTTAGCCTATTCCTTTTCATGGAGTGGATAAAGGAATATGTGCTTCTTTCATAGCAAGAGGAAAATGAAGGTTGTGAAAGGAGCTTCAAGGCAACGGTTTGAAGTTTGGGAATTGAAGCTCCATACATGACCTACCATTCCTTTGGTGTCAAGTTCCACCTATCTTACAAGTAATCAAATTGGCCAAGCTATTCTTCACCACTTGAGAATTTAACAAACTCTGAAGTGACCTCTCGCCTTCTTGAGAATCTGAAAAGTAATCCTTCAGGCATTTGTTTCTCCACATACAAATCTCATTGTCCTTATGTGGGGGGGGGACTCATTTTGGAGCTTCCTCAAGCCATTGTCTACAATAATACCTATTATACAAAATATAAATTGTGATTACAATAATACAAAAACCAAAGTACATCTAAGAAAAAGTAAAAGAACTTGGAACTTGAAAGTTAATTAAATTTACCTAAGATTAAGTGAATGAGCCAAGCAATGAAGAGGTGTGTAACTTTTATTTCATCTAGAAATTAGGATGTCATACACCACTCCATAGAAGGATAAATGTTGATTCAACTCCTTTTCCTCATGTTGATAGATGGCTAGCTTCACTTGCTCAATCATATAATCCCATTTCTCATAAATCAAACAAAGGCTTGGCTTATCGGTGTCACAAGAACAAAACATTTTATAGATGGTCTTTGTAAAGCTTAGAATATAATAAACTTTATCCCACCAAAGGTCATTCAAAATTGTTTCTTTCATAGAGGCAGCCATTTGAACATCATATTCTCTATAGTGAGACCATTCTTCACTAATGACCATAGATTGGAGACCATGCTTAATAGTTCTAAACCTTTTAAGCATTACAATGACAGAGGTAAATATAGTCTCAGCAATAGAAAATAACTTTAGATGCACAAATTGATTATACATGGCTAGCTTTATGAAATGATTCATGATAAAATTCTTAATGAAAAAGGCATCATCAACAACAACAGTAATCCAATGACTGATAACAATGTATTTTATTTATTTTATAATCCTTTCACTTAACTTCTTAAGGTTCAATTTAGCTTAATTAAGTTGATTTTGTCACATTTTATGAAATTAAGTTTATTTGGATCATTGAAGAAATTATTGCTTGAATTATCATTAACTTGGGTGATCACATTCTTAAGTAAAGTAACCACAATTTGAGTTGTAATTATCTGATTAATGTGATTCTGGTCTTGTTGGAAAGTTAAGATAATTCCCTAATAACTATTCACTTGATAGCAAGAGTCACATTGATGGCAATATATTTCATTCATTGTATAATCTTCTCACTTGACTTTTTCAGTAAACTGGCTATAATTTGAGTTACAAATATCCGATAGATGTGATTTTGGTCTTGTTTTAAAGCTAAGACTAATTTCTACAACTTTCATGAAGGCCTAAGACCGAGAACACACGTTTGGATAACTCAAATTGGAGCTAAAGCAAAATCTAGAGTTTTGAACCTGACAGCTTGACCTCTATGCACTCATTAGGCTATATCTCGAGCTTCTGAAATTTTGATAGTGGAAGGTTAAGACCCATATCTACAACTTTCATGAAGAATACAAAAGTTGGATCAGAAGTTTTGAAGGAGATATTGGGCTTGGAAGTCAGAACAAAGGAGCTGAAGTTGGGCCTGACCCATGAGTAGTAATTGGGTCATATCTCGGGCTATAGGTGGTGGATTTGGATGAAACCAACGGCTATGGAAAGCTAAGACAATTTCCTAAAACTTTCATGAAGACCACTTGATCATAAAATGACGCATGCCATGAGCTCAAAGCAGAAATATTTCGAAGACAAGAATCTCTATAATTTTAGCTCATTCATCATCATCAAGCAACTATTTTGGCATTTACTTCTCATCGTCAAACAACTCTATTGTCTTCTTGTACTCCTTGAGCTCTATAAAAGGGAGCTTGGGTGCTCATTCAAATCATCTTTAATCTTAGTTTTGTTTATGCTATTGTGTTATTTGTTTCTCTTGTTATAGTTTTCTTTGTTCTAAATTGAAATTATGTTCATCTTTTTCTTCTTCTCTCTTTCTTTCTTCTTATCTATGAGTAACTAATTTTCATTTTGCTTAGGTGAAAGGGTGAAGCTTTTGGTAATATGTTAAGGTTAGATTAATTTCCTTCTTGTGCTTAAATGATATATTTTTAAGTGATCATTATATGTGTTGTATTTTGTTTCCGATCAATTTAGAAACTTTTTTTGTATAATGAAGATCTTGATTCATTGTAGACAAGACGTTGGCACAGTGGATGCTTGAGACTATTTACAAGTATTGGTAAATAATTATTAGAACCATAATATGATTACATATATGATCTTAATTGAACTTTGAATGTTAAATCTTCCGATTGAAACCTTCATTATGTATTATTCCAATTGAGTCATAAAAAGAAATAATCTTGTCTTTAATTTATTACCAAGAGTGGATCCCCTAACTCAAACAAATCCTTTTCATTTGTGAACAACTTTTCTCACCTTTAATATTGTGACAAATCTGCTTCTTACCTCAAATAATTTGTCTTCATCAATTTCCTGTGGATGGACCTCAGACTTCCAAGAATTTACTACTTGAAATAACCTGCACTTAGGTTTGAAAACTTTTAATTATTCCATCAAGTTTTTGACGTCGTTGTCGGGGACTTGATTTGAAGTTTTAATTTATTGAGGTTCTCCTTCTGTAAGTAAACTTCACCAACAGGTACATTTTTCCTCTACTCTTTTCACTTTTTAATTTACTAACTTACTAATTAACTTACTAACTTACTAACTTATTAACTAATTTTTATATTTATACCATTTATTTATGACTTTTTAATTTACTAACTTACTAATTAACTTACTAACTTACTAACTTATTAACTAATTTTTATATTTATGTCATTTATTTATGCTTTTAACTTCCTAACGCTTATGTTATTTATTTTTAATTTTTAATTTTTATTTATTTATTTATGTCATTTATTTACATTTTTTAATTTTTATTTATTTATTTTCATTTTTTTAAATTGTATTTATTTATTTACGCTTTCTGTTTTTATTTTTTTATTATTTATGTTTTATGCTTACTAACTTCATAACTTTATATTTTTGTCATTTATTTACGCTATCTAACCTTTTAATTAAGTCATTTATCTCGTGCTATCTAACTTTTTAATTTATGTCATTTATTTTTGTTTTCTGACTTATTTACTTATGTCATTTATTTTTATTTTCTGACTTAATAACTTGTACATTATTTTTTTTATTTTAAGTCATTTATTTTTGCTTAATATTTAACGGTCGGTTTATACCGCCTACTTGTACATTATTTTTATTTTACGTCACTTATTTATGCTTAACTGGTATCGTGATTCAAATTTTGGTCGTTTGATTAAAATTAATCCTGATACTTTATATATTGATTTGTTTGAATCATATTCACAAACAATTGACACAATGACTGAAATTGAAGGTGCACATGTTGAACATGAAAATCAAACACAATGAGCTGAAAATGAAAGTATACATGATGAACAAGAAAATCAATTGTTGCGAACTATGTGTGCATATTTGCAATCACCTCGAAATTCTAGTCCATTATGTTTTATCTTTTCACTCACTGCTAATAATTTGGGATTTAAGCCGGGTATGATTTCTTTACTTCTTAATTTCCATGGTTTAGAATCTGAAAGCTCATATTTACATCTAAAAGAATTTGAGAAAGTCTATATTGCTTTTAATGATTAAAATTGCACTGAAGAGATTGTTAAGCTTAAATTGTTTCCTTTTTATTTGAAAGATAAAGCAAAAACTTGGCTTAACGCTTTGAAACCAAGATCAATTAGCACATGGCAAGAAATGCAAGGTGAGTTTTTAAAGAAATTTTTTCCAACACATAAAACTAATGCTTTGAAAAGACAAATCCAAATTTTTTCCCAAATTCAAATGAAGCGTATTTTCAAAGTTGGGAACGTTTTAAAGATTTGTTAAATTCTTGCCCACATCATGGTTTTGAAAAATGGTAGACTATAAGCTTCTTTTATGAAGGTTTAACATCTGAAATCAAACAATTTGTGCAAACGATGTGTAATGGTGAGTTTCTTGATAAAGAACCCGAAGAAACTTTAGATTATTTAAACCATTTATCTGAAAATTCTCAATCTTGACATGGTACTAATTCTTCAGAAAATTCAATTAGATATAACCTTGCAAATGTTGGTAAAGGAAAATATCATCTTAATCAAGAAGAAGATCTAAATGCAAGGTACGCTAGTTTGGCTAAAATGGTTGAACCCATGGAATTAGGAAAAATAAAAGAAGTCAAATCTGTGCAAAATGAAGAAATTTGTGGCATTTGTGATGAGTTAAGACATTCGACAAATGAATGTCCTAATATTCTTGTTTTTAAAGAAGTTATGTATGAGCAAGTAAATGTAATAAACAATTTTAAAAAGTCATCCACCTCTTCTTTTTCAAATTCTTACAATCCATGATGGAGAAATCACCCGAACTTTAGTTAGAGGAATAATAATCAAGTATAATTATGCAATCACCTCCTCCTCAGGAACAACAGAATTCTCAAAATTCTCAAGGATATGCACTTTATGTCCCACCATATAGGAAAAATCTTGAAGAAACATTGAATGCATTCATAGAAAAGCAAGAGGTCATCAATAAACAAAACACTCAAACCATGATTGACATAAAAGACACTCTTTCCAAACTTACTTCTGCACTCACCATTCACGAGAAAGGAAAATTTTTTTATCAACCTCAACCGAATCCCAAATGTCAATATAGTCTAAATGAGGGTATTTCAAAAACCCAATAAATAAATTAAGTCAATTCTGTGATAACTCTTAGGAGTGGAAAAGTTGTTGAAAAATTTCTGAACCTTGTGAGAAAGATGGTGAATCAATTCCCCAAAATAAGGAAGAGGTTGATAAGCCATCTGGCCAAAATGAGACTAAACTCTCGTCTTCTCTACCTTCATTTCCTCAAGCATTAAGCAAACCAAGGAAATTGGACCACCAAACAGAAATTTTTAAAATTTTTAAATAAGTGAAGGTCAATATTCCGTTGTTAGATGTTATCAAACAGGTTCCTTCTTATGCCAAATTTTTGAAGGACTTATGCACTGTTAAAAGGAAATTAAATGTGAAAAAGAATGCCTTTTTGACCGAACAGGTAAGTTCCATTATTCAAAGCAATAATGTTTTGAAACATAAAGACCCTGGTTGTCCTACGGTTTCATACATTATTAGAGAACATAAAATTGAACAAGCTTTACTTGATCTTGGTGCTAGTGTTAATTTCCTTTCATATTCAGTTTATCAACAACTCAACCTTAGTGAGTTAAAACCAACTTCTGTTACTCTTCTACTTACTAATAGATTAATTAAAATTCCAAAAGGAATAGTAGAAGATGTATTGGTACAAGTTGATAAATTCATTTATCATGTGGATTTTATTGTCTTGAAAACTGAACCTATGGTTAATAGTTCTAAGTCAATTCCTGTCATTTTAAGTCGCCCATTTTTAGCAACATCTAATACTTTGATAAATTGTAGGAATGGAGTGATGAAGCTAACATTTGGAAACATGACACTTGAGCTTAATGTTTTCAACATATGCAAGCAACCACATGAAGTCCATGATGAAAATGAGGAAGCTAATAGGATTGAGGCCATTGTAGATGATCATCTTCTAAAAGGGAGTTCTTCTGACCCATTAGAAGTTTGTTTAATTAATTCATTTGATTTAGGTACGCAAGTAGATGGTGATATTTCTAAAATATGTTCTTTGCTTAATTGTACATAGGCAATGGAATATAAGGGATGGAAGCCTAGATTTGAAGAGTTACAACCCATGAATGATAATATTCATGAAGAAGTACCCATACTAGAACTAAAGTCATTACCTGTTGGGTTGAAGTACATATTTTTGGGAGAAAAGCAAAGCTTTCCAGTATTAATTTCATCAATCTTTACTGAAGAACAAGAAAGTATGTTGATAAAAGTACTTAAAAAGCATAAAAGTGCAATTGGATGGACATTAACATATGTAAAAGACATTAATCCATTAATTTATACACATAGAATATATTTAGAGGATAATGCTAAAACATCACAACAACCTCAAAGAAGATTAAATCCACACATGAAAGAGGTAGTTAGGGCTGAAGTTTTTAAATTACTTGATATTGGAATTATTTACCCTATTTTCGATAGCCAGTGGGTAAGCCCTACACAAGTTGTGCCTAAGAAATTTAGAATAACAGTGATTGAAGATAAAAAATGTAAGTTAATACCTACGCGAGTTTCATCCAGTTGGCGTATGTGTATTGATTTTAGAAAATTGAATGCAGCCACTAGGAAAGATCATTTCCTCTTATCATTTCTTGATCAAATTCTAGAAAGAGTAGCAGGACATCCCTACTATAGTTTTATTGATGGTTATTCAGGGTATAATCAAATACCAGTTGCATTAGAGGACCAAGAAAAACCACTTTTACGTGCCTCTTTGACACTTTTGCATATAGAAGAATGTCTTTCGGTCTTTGTAATGCTCCGACAACTTGTCAAAGATGCATGCTAAGTATTTTTAGTGACATAATTGAATATTATTTAGAGGTTTTCACGGATGATCTTACCGTCTTTGGAAATTCTTTTGAAAATTGTCTTAATAATTTAGATAAAATTCTTAAAAGAAGTGAAGAAAAAAGATTTGTTTTAAATTGTGAAAAATGTCATTACATGGTTACTTCAGGAATCATGTTAGGTCATGTGATATCTTCTGAAGGAATTGAAGTTAATAAGGCCAAAGTTGAATTAATTGCTCATTTGCCTTCCCCAAAAACAGTCAGAGAAGTTTGTTCTTTTTTAGAACATGCAGGATTCTATCGAAAATTCATTAAGGACTTTAGTGTCATATCTAGACCATTATACAATCTTTTGATAACAGATGCACCATTTGATTGGACTCAAGAATGCCACAAATCTTTTGAAAAATTAATTAGTCTTCTGACATCGGCTCCTATCATGCAATTCTCTGACTGGTCTTTACCTTTTGAATTAATGTGTGATGCAAGTGATTTTGTTGTTGGTGTTGTTTTAGGCCAAATAAAGGAAGGTAAGCCTCATGTGATTTGTTACGCAAGTAGAACTTTAAATAGTGCACAAATGAATTACACCACTACTGAAAAAGAACTACTTGCTGTAATTTTTACATTAGACAAATTTTGAGCTTATTTAATTGGTTCTTCTATTGTTGTTTTCACTGATCATGCTGCTGTTAGATATTTAATGTCTAAGCAGGATGCCAAATCTAAGTTGATACGGTGGATCTTATTACTTCAAGAATTCAACATCACAATAAAAGATAAGAAAGGAGTCAAAAATGTTGTTGCAAATCATTTGTCCAGACTTACAACAGGCTCATCTTTTGATAGCACACCTATCAATGATTCTTTTCCTGATGAATTTTTATTTTCTATCAATTTCATGCCTTGGTTTACTAATATAGTCAATTTTCTTGTAATAGGAAAGATGTCGCCTCAGCGGTCACATCAAGACAGAAAAAAGTTTTTGACTGAGGTGAAAAAATTTTATTGTGATGACCTATATTTGTTCAAATATTATCCTGATCAAATCTTTCAGAGATGTGTACCCGACAATGAGGTTGGTAGTGTCATTAAATTTAGTCACTCAGAAGCATGTGGAGGTCATTTTTCTTCAAAGAAAACAGCTGCGAAAATCTTGCAGTATGAATTTTATTAGCTCACTTTATTTAAGGACAACTGTACCTTTTGCAAAAGTTGTTATAATTGTCAGAAATTAGGTTCCATTTCTAAAAGAAATATGATACCTCTGAACCCTATCCTTATCATTGAAATTTTTTATTGTTGGGGAATTGATTTCATGGGTCCATTTCCATCCTCATTTAGATTTATGTATATTTTAGTTGCAGTTGATTATCTCTCAAAAATGGATTGAGGCGATTCCATGTCGACAAAATGATCATAAAACTGTTCTCAAATTTTAAAGAAAATGTCTTGAGTCGATTTGGAATCCCTCGAGCTATCATCAGTGATGGGGGAACATATTTTTACAATAAACCATTTGAATCTTTAATAAAGAAATATGGTATTACCCATAAAGTTTCCACCCCTTATCACCCTCAGACAAGTGGACAAGTAAAATTAACAAATAGGAAAATTAAACAAATTTTAGAAAAAATAGTTAACCCAAATCGTAAAAATTGATCTTTAAGACTAAACGATGCACTTTGGGCTTATCGTACTACTTTTAAAACATCTTTAGGCATGTCACCTTATCGGTTAGTATATGAAAAACATTGTCACTTGCCTGTACAACTAGAACATAAAGTATTTTGGGTCATTAAAGCTTTCAATTTAAATCTTGATAATGCTTGCAAGTTACGCAAATTACAAATAAATGAACTTGAGGAATTGAGAAATGATGCATATAAAAACTCAAAAAATTATAAAGAAATAACAAAAGTTTTTCATGACAAATCTATTTTGAGAAAATCTTTTGAAATTAGTCAAAAAGTTCTGGTTTATAATTCTCGTTTTCACCTATTCACTGGAAAATTGAGATCTAGGTGGACTGGCCCTTTTATTATTAAACATGTATATCCTTATAGGGCCATAGACATTGAGAATCCTAGGAATGGTAATGTGTTTAAGGTCAATGGATAAAGACTTAAATCATTTCTAGAAAATTAAGCTTCTGAGGTAGAATTCATTTCCCTTTCTGATCCTTGTTATGAGAAAAATTTACTCTAATTTTGTGGTTTTATTTTGTTTTGCAGTTTTTTGTGTTCCCAGTTAAATGGCAGATGACGGTACTCCATGACTCTCAAGTCGGTTTATTTTTTTTAGTTTCCCAAAATAACTTATTCATTCTCCTTTAAAATGGATACCATTGTCTCAAACTTGAGAAAATATTTTCCTTCTTTTGCTCAAAATGCTCTAACAAAAATTTATGAAGCTAGATGTGAAAGATTAAGATTATTAATGCACAAAGGTATGCCGGAAGATGTACGCTGGATAATTGAAGCAAAGGTCCGACTAGTAGGTGAGTCTTCAATTTCATTTGACTCATACATGCAAGGTCTTGGTAGAAGTTCATATTCTAAAGAAGAAGAGCAAAAAGATTACAAGTCTGTCACAAATGTTAGCGATAGAATTGTTACAAGCGATGTCGTTCTTTGGGGATGGTGTCCACAAACAGAGAAGATAAAATTTTCTTCATTAAGAATGGACTGAGTAAGGAGTCATTAGATAATATCTTATTGACTCTTGATATGCATTCTTGTGGTTTTGTGTATCGTGAACTTCTTAACTTGTGGAATCTCTTCAAGGAGGAACAAAAGCATTACAGTCTTGGGAATCTGACTCTAAAAGACCATGTTTTCCAATTTATAAGAAAATTAGATGAAAAGCTTATCATCGACTCATAGAAGGTGTTTAAGTCGTTTCTGGAAGTGAAACCAGAAGCAGATGTGAGCCATATCCACAACAACATATACATATTTTCTTCTTCTTCTTCTTCATTTTCTTAAAAAGAAAAAAAAAGTATGTATACATCTTGGGTTTGGCTTTGGTAACACAAAACGTGAATGAGCAAATGCACACATCCTGATCCAGCCTTCTTAATTGCAAAACAAAGTAGGTAGATTGTATCCCACATGTGAGGCAGCCAGTCGCATTATGACCACTTGTCCCTTTTGGGAGCCTTATGTTGCGCTGGTCTTGAATGGGTCTAATATTGCTCAACAATGCTTTGGCACAAAGCTAAAAGAGCAGACTACCTCCCTCCCAATCTCAAGTGAGTATACACTTACCTTTCATCAAGTTTCTAACAACTTGAAAAAAAAAAAGGACGAAACTACAGTTATACTTGGTCTTTAATTAGATTAGGAGCCCCGGGCAGATGACCCGTCCTGTCATAGACTCAGAAGGAGACCTTCACACGCCAGTATGTAAATAAGGTTCGTGTGTCATGCTCTTTAGAGAGCCGCATGCTACATTCCCAGTTCTTGGAACCAAGGCTCTGTAGCGCTAATGGACAAAAAGAAACATCTCGTCTTTACAGTGAACGAAAATTGTTAACTGAGTTGTATACTTACTTTAATTAATAGGCTTCTATGGCGAGTTCTGACTGGCTGCGGTCAGGTACCATCTTCTCATAATATAGGCATTTAATTAGGTTTGTAGGAAGATAGAGGGTTGTTATTCCATAAGCAGGATGAAAAGGATTCAAAGGTTCTTGTTGTCGGTTCAGCAATCCTTGTGGAGTTCTTATGTTGCACTGGTGACACGTAACTCAAAGACATGCCACTACTGCACTTATAACGTGCAGTATAAAGATACGTCATAAAAACTATACATACAGGTATGTCCTCATTTGTTATTATATTTCTTTTAACTTTGTATGATTTTGTTGTATTTTGATTTTTGGACAGACGATTCTTTGAGCAGGGTCCTTCAAGGGTTTCTAGATTTCTTTACCCTGATGGTTTTCTTGAAGTTAAAAAAAACACACAAAAAAACATAAAATAAAAAAAAAAGATTATGTGTTTCTTAATTTCAAATTTTTCTGACACCAGCCAACCTACCCTTATAGGTGTTATCATTATTTTTTCCATTCTTTTTCCTATTTAAACACTGCATTTTCTTCACTTTCCTCCAACTCATAACCATTCAAAGGGAGGAAGAGTATAGAAATGAGACCTTCTATTCATAACCTTAAAAATGTCTGTGTTTTTTGTGGGTCAAGTTATGGGAAGGGTTTAGAGTTTGTAAATGCAGCAAGCGCTCTTGGTCGAACACTTGTTGCGAGAAATATTCATATTGTATATGACGGAGGTTGTTGTGGGTTAATGGGGGCTGTATCACTTGCTGCTTTTATAGGAGGCAGTCAGATTTTAGGTGTCATTCTTGGACCTTTAACTCAAATGAACATCACTGAAAAGATAGTTAGAGAAGAAATTTAGGTATCATCTATGCATGGATGAATGAAAACAATGCTTGACAACTTTGATGCATTCAAATTGTCTCTTGGGCCCAACTGAACATCCACCATAAACCCATTAGTTTGCTGAATGTTAATAATTTCTTTGATCTTTTGTTATTTTTTCTTAATAAAGTTGTGGAACAGAAATTTATCACACCTTCGGCAAGACAACTTCTTATCTCTGCCTCCACTATTGATGAGCTGATTGATAAATTAGAAGCTTTTGTTTATGAACCTGATCCAACAATAGCTCAGATAGATTGGTCAGAAGGAAGCAGTGAGAGAAGCAGCATGCAAAGAAAGCAGATCTGATACTTCATCTTTAATTTTTCTTTACCTTTGATTTTATTTATTGTACTTAGTTTCTGTTTAAATTTGTGTCAGATTTCTCCAACAGGTACTATCTTCTATCCTTTACTCATCTATATTTTAACATTGCGGACAATGTTGTGATCTGCTTGGAGGGAAAAGATAGTTAAAAAAATATAGAAGTATGATATGATTATCATGAACTTACTAAACTAATGAATAATGACAGAGTAAGGAGTAATTTTACTCTTGAGATGCATTTAAATTAGGAAGTATATTTAGTGAGATGACAATCAGAAACTTACAATAAAATCAATTAAGGATGACAGAGTAAGGAGTAAATTTTGTCCTGAAGGTAATTTTACTCTTGAGACGCATCTTAGTTGAGGAAATAGTTGTTTTAGAAGTAGCAAAAACTATATCTTGGGTCATAACATAAATTTTATTCTTTCTTAAAAAACAAATGCTTGGATATGAATGTTGAATTGATGGATTGAGAATGATAGAAATATGTCTTGTGCGATTTTGAGCTTATCGATGAATGGATTAAACATTTGTATCATTCTCTTCTTTCTTGTGTGATTTTCACTCATGGAATTGTTACTCTAGAACTTGCTTTGATTCTTTTTTAAGCTACATTTTCACATGCATACATAAACATGATTGAGACATTTTTCTTGAAATAGTTACTTTAACCAAATAGCCAAGAATGATTAGTGCACAAATAGACTGCCTTGCTCAGCAGCATATTGTCTCAATATGATATCAAGCACTCTTATGACTTCTTGAAAATTCTTTGATTCATGCTAACGTAAGACATTGGAAATGACTTATTTCCCTTTAGTTAACCCCTTTGAGCTTATTTAACCATTCTTTGTTTTTAGCTTATTATGTGCCTTTTAAAAAAAAAAAAAAAAACATGTTTTTACCTAACCTTAGGGAATAAAAGAGTATTGGCCTTGTTCTTGACCAAGTATGGGAGTGTGTGTGCAAAATGTTGAAAAAAAAAAGAAAAAAAAAAGAAAGAAAGAGCTGACCACCGCTGCAATCAAATGATTATCAGAGGCTCCTGATACACCATGTGACATATTCATACCTAGAAGACAGATGGATGCTTGGAAACAACAGGAAGAGAAGGAGAAGGTTCATGTCTAACAATGAATTCAACTCACCAATTTGTGATTGATCTTCAACAAAACATTAGTCAAATATTGGTCATTGTCATTTATGATGAATGTTCTCAAATATATTCTCCACTCTAATTGTACCATAATGCTATTTTATTCTCTTTGGTATTTATCTTCTCATATCCATATTATCCATTCTCCTTTACCATGACCCCGTTACAACCTTGAATAAAGTCCTCTTAATTTTTGTGTGCGTGTATTTTGAGCAGTAGAGAAGTAGAAGATAAGCAAGCTTATGGTAGTACAATTGTTCATGGGTTGAATAGAGTGAAATACTTACCTTTTTAATGCTTGAAAGATTGAGAGTGAATCCTGTAAGGATATTTCATTCTTGATTCGTTCTTTTTAACTGAAGTTTCTTTTCTTGATGGTTTGAGATGTGAAGAAATATTACCGCATTAATGCTTTGATCCCTTGAATGACTGGTTGCTCTTCTTGTTTCATTAAATCTTTTAGAGTTTTTAGCTTTTGAGTCTGTGTCGTTTTTCTTTGTTCCCTAGTTCTTTTTTTATGTGTTTTGTCCAGGAGTGCAAAAGTTTAGTGTGGGAGAATTTGATAACAATGTATTTTATTCATTTTATAATCTTCTCACTAAGCTTCTTAAGGTTCAATTTGGCTTAATTAAGTTGATTTTGTCATATTTTATGAAATTAAGCTTAATTGGATCATTAAAGAAATTATTGCTTAAATTATTATTAACTTGAGTGATTGCATTCTTAAGTAAAGTGGCCACAATTTGAGTTGCAATTATTTGATTAATGTGATTCTGGTCTTGTTGAAAAGTTAAAATACTTCCCGAATAACTATTCACTTGATAGCAAGAGCCACATTAATAGCAATATATTTCATTCATTGTAGAATCTTCTCACTTGGCTTTTTCAGTAAACTGGCTATAATTTGAGTTACAAATATCTAATGGATGTGATTTTGGTCTTGTTTTAAAGCTAAGACAAATTTTTACAACTTTCATGAGGCCTCAAGACCGGGAACACACGTTTGGACAACCCAAATTGGAGTTGAAGCAAAATTTAGAGTTTTGAACCTAACAGCTTGACCTCTATGCATTCATTAGGCTATATCTTGACCTATAGGAGTTCAACAATTTTGAAATTTTGACAAAGAAAGGTTAAGACCCATATCTACAACTTTCATGAGAACACAAAAGTTGGATTGGAAGTTTTGAAGGAGATATTGGGCTTGGAAGTCATAACAGATGAGCTGAAGTTGGGTCTGACCCATGAGCAGTAATTGGGCTATATCTCGAGTTGTAGGTGGTGGATTTGGATGAAATTGGTTGCTATGGAAAGCTAAGACAATTTCTTAGAACTTTCATGAAGACCACTTGATCATAAAATGACGCATGCCATGAGCTCAGAGCAAAAACATTTCAGAGACAAGAATCTCTATAATTTCAGCTCATTCATCATCATTAAGCAACTATTTTGGCATTTACTTCTAATCATCAAATAACTTCTAATCATCAAACAACTTCTAATCATCAAACAACTTCATTGTCTTCTTGTACTCCTTGAGCTCTATAAAAGGGAGCTTGGGTGCTCATTCAGATCATCTTTGATCTTAGTTTAGTTTATGCTATTGTGTTATTTGTTTCTCTTGTTGTAGTTTTCTTTGTTCTAAATTGAAATTATGTTCATTCCTTTTTCTTCTCTCTTTCTTTCCTCTTATCTATGAGCAACTAATTTTCATTTTACTTAGGTCAAAGGGTGAAGCTTTTGGTAATATGTTGAGGCTAGATTAATTTCCTTCTTGTGCTTAAATTATATATTTTTAAGTGATCATTATATGTGTTGTATGTTGTTTTCGATCAATTTAGAAACTCTTTGTGTATAATGAAGATCATAATTCATTGTAGACAAGACGTTGGCACAGTGGATGCTTGAGACTATTTACAAGTATTGGTAGATAATTATTGGAACCATAATATGATTACATATATGTTCTTAATTGAACTTTGAATGTTAAATCTTCCCATTTGAACCTTCATTGTGTATGATTTCAATTGAGTTATAAAAAAAATAATCTTGTCTTTAATTTATTACCAATAGTTAATCTTTTAACCTAAGCAAATCATTTTCATCTGTGAACAATTTTTATCACCTTTAGTATTGTGACAAATCTGCTCATTACCTCAAATAATTTGTCTTCATCAATTTCCTGTGGATCAACCTCGGACTCCCGAGAATTTACTACTTGAAATAACCCGCACTTGGGTTTGAAATTTTTAATTATCCCATCAATGACACTCAACATAAACACTCTCATTATTTGGATTATTTTTAGGAGCACAAATATTTTTCAAAGCAAGGTTCAAGGTGTGCACCACACATGGTGACCAAAAGATATGAGGATGAATGGATTCAACAATTGCTCCAACAGCCTTGCAAACAGGTGCATTATCAGTAATGATTTGCACCACATTTTGTGGTCCAAGCTCATCAATGGTGGACAAAATCAAATTAGTAATGTAATGTTTGTCCTTAAACTCACCAGAGCTATCAACCGCCTTCAAGAACATAGGTCCTGAATCTGATGCAGCCATGAAGTTAATCAATGGTCTTCTCTGTGCATCGGTCGAACCATCACTCACTATACTCACACCTTTTTCTGGCCAAGTGTCTTTGATGGGTTGAAGTAATATCAATATGTGGGCTTTTTCTCTTTGCAACATTGAAGTTCTTATAGCATTGTAGCTAGGTGGAAGAAAATCGAAGAGGATAGTGCTTGCAACATATGTGAATGAGCTAACAAAATAGGGATTTCTAGCCACATTGAATGGCAAACCAGTAGAGTAGAATAGTCTAACTATTTCACATGACAAATGATCTCTTGCCTCATTATTAAATGTCCTTCCTATTGCACTCTCAGTGTCTCTTCTTCTCTTACTCCCATCAAAAGACATATCAACTCTAGGAAAGTTCAAACTTGTAGAGCCAAAAGGTAAAGGAACTTGCACTGGCTTTGCATTCTTCTCAACAGCCTCTCTTTCTATTTGCTTCATTTCTTGAAGATAGTCATTTAGCATAGCATTACATATGCTAATCCCATGTCCTTTTTCCCCTCAATAGATGAGACTTCACTCTAAAATAAGATCCCTTGTAAGTTCTATCACAAAAATTGCATTTCCAACTTGTATTCCCTCCTCTTGCTTTTTTACTTTGCAATATAATCACATAAGCCCAAAGGAGACAACCATTTTCAGCAATTCCAGTTGTATATTTGCTTGTCAAAGAAGCAGAAGAGGTTGTGTCACTACCAGAGGCAAACCCACTACCAGACCCAGCACCACCAACACTAGTAGAACCTTGTGAAAGCATCTCTGGAATAGAGGGCAGAGAACGGGTAGAAGCAGAAAGGAGAGTGAAAACACTAGCTCTTGTGAAAACACTAGCAGAATGTCCAGCCCACGATGCAGGTCACCAGAGTTGGGTCGCGCCGCTGGGTAGAAGCAGAGACTTGAACAGGTTACGGGATGGTGGTCGGTCGTTAGAGCGCAGAGGGGAGAGTGGTCGAGACTCGAATGGGTTAAGGGGTGAAGATCATGGCCGGTCGTTCCACGCTGTAGTCGCCGGAGTTGCATACGCTGGAGGTGGGTCGCGCCGCTCGAGTAGAAGGAGAATGAAGAGCTGAAGGTAAGATTCGAATTCAAATGGAACATGTTAGGGGTTCGAGGTTCTGAAACTGAAGCAAAATACCCATTTTTTGTGCGTCCAACGACTGTGTTTTTGAAAAAAAATTGGCTGAGCCGTACCAGCTATTTCTGGAGCCGCACTGAGCCGCACTGTGCCGTACCCAGTCGCTGAGGAGCCGTACCCAAATTAAAAAAAAAATTGAGTACATACCCACCGCGTACCCGTACTCGGTACGTATCGG
The DNA here is from genome assembly GCA_029884605.1 of Ormosia emarginata. NCBI lineage: Eukaryota > Viridiplantae > Streptophyta > Magnoliopsida > Fabales > Fabaceae > Ormosia > Ormosia emarginata. The sequence goes on along the minus strand of JAQQTP010000066.1, from coordinate 9,658,516 downwards.
GTACCGGTACTCGGTATGTACCAGGTACCGATACCCATGCTTAAGAGGTTATGGTTTAGCTACCAGAATTAGTTAGTCAATTATTTCTTTCTAGCCAATTACCACCTGACATATCAGCATCTTGTATTTGTATATAAACTTGTTTCACTTAATGAGATAAGGTCCATTTTCACAAATCTCAAATACTCTGATAATCAAGGCACTTTCATGTTGGCAGTGTCAAAACGTTTTTGCAGATAATCTCATATTGTTAATACTTAAGACACCTCAGTAGCTTCCAAAATTTTATGAAACTCATTCAACATTTTCAAGTATCAATTGCTAATTAATCCAAGTGGATTGTGGGGAAAAAAAAAGTTTTTCTGCAAAACTCGGCACAGTTGACCATACACATTCACATTTCATGACTGTTTCAATAATATGATTGAGATTTAGATAACGGCACATTATACACAGCAGAAAATTTGAACAACTATTATTCTCGACAAATAGCATTTTTGTTTATTGTCTGTTTATTACTATTATAACATCTAGAGGGTCTTATTGCATAAAGGAGTTTGTTTCTTGCAAGAAAACAAAATTATCTTTCTATTTCAACTGGCAGTTGCAGGTTTCTGGTATAATTTTGGACATGTAAATATTTCACTGATACCTTATATATATGTGTTACATAATTGATACATAGCCCATGGGTGAGAGTATTTTGTGGACTAAACTGGGCCCAACATAATTCTCCGTATTTGTGGAAAGCCATTGAATGATCAATATTCTGTTTCCTTATACCATTTTTTCTCTTATTTTGAACTCCTATTAAATATCTCTATTTGTTATTTTAGAACCTTAAAATCTGATGGTCTACAGGCTAGTCTAGTCTCTCTTGGAAACATTTTTTCCTTGGTTAATCCAATAATTAAACCATATTAGTTAGATATAAAACTGTTGTCCTGCATATGTAGATCTGTGCTGGGTGATGGATAGAATGGCAAATGGAGAATGAGCCCCTTAGAAAATTTCTCCAGCAATTTATTTCTCTATATCAAATGTTAAACATTGTAATTGTCTCATATGCCATTAAAGATAGATGTAATTGTTGCATTTTGGATTTTGCATGTAAGTTGTTGAGATTGTATTTAATTCATGAGCTCCATCAGGCCAAAGTCCGTCCCCCCTCCCCTATATCATGCACATTTCATGAATGTTTCTATAATATGATTGAGATTTAGATAACGGCACATTATACACAGCAGAAAATTTGAACAACTATTATTCTCGACAAATAGCATTTTTGTATATTGTCTGTTTATTACTATTATAACATAGCCCTATATGAATAACCCAAACCCAAAGATACATTCAGTAGTTATTATTAAACAGGTGATTGGATTATAATATATATCAATTTTACATTAATAGTGAATTAAAAATAAACAAATTAAAATAAAAGTGAAAGTTTGTGAAGTTCTCAAATAGAGTATCAAATATTTAATCCGCGAATTGAAACATAACTGAAATCAAATTTGTATTATTTTATTGATACATTAACTATTTTTCAGCTTCCAAGGAATAAGGATGCCAACTTATGAGCCAGTTTGAATGGACTAAATAATAGAAAAAGAATAGCTATTTTGTGTGATAGTATTATGCTTTTAAATGCATATAGTATTTACATGTGACATTATAAACTATCAAACTAACAAAAGATTATGGCAATGTTTGTTGGGAAATAAGTAAGTTTTTGGACTACTATATTGGAGATATATAAATAAAAAAAAAATATGGAGTAGATGGCACAAGCAGTGAATTAATTGCCATACTAATTGGAAGCATTCACTGGAGTTTAATATGCAGTCCAGGATGAAGATTTGGCTAAGCAAAATCCGTGGCAGTTGCCTTATCTCCCTCTATTTCATCAGTAATTTCTGTCATTCTTCATTGCTTGAGAACGCTAGAGTCAATTGAACAGGAAGGCAAGTCAACTTCACTTGTTGCTTGGCGTCTGCGCCACACTTGGGCATCTTCCTTACATACCACACGGCACCCACACTTCCTCAATGTAAGCTTCCCAGACTTGTGACGATTCTGAGCATAAATTATCAATTGCAATTTGTTTTGGCCACCCATTAATAGGGCTCAATCATTGTATCGTCACTTCCAAAAAATATAATAAAGAGGTGATGGCCATTGAAATATGTCCAATGGAACAAGGGAAAGTATAAGGGGGAGTCCATTTCTGTATCAGGAGCCTTTGAGGCCCATCTAATGAAAATTCGATTTTCATGATGTGTTTGTGGTTTCATAGTACTTTCTAACACAAGGCATACAACAATTCCCCACCCTTCACGTGAACGATAATTCTCAGGGATGTCTACTATTATTGATGCAATTGAAGCATACTCTTCATCATAATCAACATCATCTATTAAATGTGGGTCTAGGGGGGAAATAATCTAGATTGTCAAACCACCGTAGAATTTCGCTCCCTGGAATGATGTACCAAAATGAATGTTTAAAGTTCCATCTGTAGCAATGAAAATATTTTAGTAAGTAATTGACAAAAATAAATGTGTCATTGGAGGCAGTGAGAAGAGTAGAGATAGGAGTTTGTACACAAACATACCCATGTACCTCAAAGATTTTCCACATCATTTGTGGGTCAAATAATATAGGTCTTATTTGAGTACACTTCTGCACAAACAACCAATGTACACTGGGTGGAAGCACTGGCAATGTCTGAAGCATTGGGCAATCATTTAAATCGAGAAAACTGTTTTGGACCGTGGTTCAGGGTCATATCCGGTAAGGATCGACTTGATGTATGAATCACTGGACTCCTCCATAAACACCCTGGCCAAGGCCTTACGACCTCGGTCCACGACATCAGACTATAACGATCGTCAGACCTACGCAGATTCTCAAAACTGCCTACAATAAAGATTGGCCACTAAGGAGACAGCCCTGACAGATCAGAGATGGACCTCAACGATCGTGAGACAGTCCCGACAAGTCAGGGATGGACCGCAACGATCATGGGCTGAAACCTCTGTCAAGGCACGATCCTAATGTACCTTTGTCCTACACGGATTACATGAGTATTCCAGTCACGCTCTCTATATATATACCAGGCTAAGTTAACCTAAAGATCTATCTGTTATTCCCTCACATAACACCTACTTGTACACTGCCTGACTTGAGCGTTGGAGTCTCATTGCAGGTACCCACCCCCTGGACTTCATACGCTTGGCTGCAGCTGCGCAAGGAGGAAACCACCATATACGTGTCTATCTCAGGTACCCTCTGAATCCATTTCAGAACATTGGCGCCGTCTGTGAGAAACTTGATAAACTTCCATTCCTACGTCAACCATGGTGAGCACAAGACACAACCAGAGAAAGGGAAGCACTGTGCATGCTGCCCCTGGCCAAATACAGGGCCCAACAGCACAACGCGACCCTCCCTCCGTCACACCACCAGAAACCTCCACTGCTAGAAACAGGCCCGTTATGGTGGAAACTCTCAACGATGGACACGAGACTTCAGCCTCTGCTGAAAGCCCTGCTCCATCTCGAAGGGTTTCAATTCGTAACAGGCTCTTCTTTCCTCATAGTGGAGCAAACAATACAAACCATGGGGTTAGGATCCCTGTGCATGCTCGCTTGGGAACCTCCCACGACAACGTGGACTACGCGTCCCACTACAAAGACAATGTCGAATCCGAAACAACGAAGAATGGCCTTCGAGAGTTGTTGCGTCAACAAACAGCACTCATCGAGGGCCAGCGACGTCAACTGGAAGAACAGCGCCGTCGGTTAGAGAACCTCGAAAGATCGGTGAGGACAGACAATGACAACGGAGAGCGGGATGTAGCTCGTAATGAGCATACCGTCCAGCGTACCGGCGCCGGGGTTTATAGAAACCATAACCCGGCCCCCGGCCGTTAACAACAATTCTCTGATGCTCTAACGGTATACAGGGTTCCGAGGAACTTCAAACCTCCGAACAATTTGGAGGCCTATAATGGAACTACGAACCCCCAGGAGCACCTGGACGCTTACGCCCAGTCCATACAGCTCTACGGGTACGCCCCGAAACTGCTATACCGGGTTTTTCCCCTCTTCCTAAAGAAGGACGCCCTCCGTTGGTTTGTCACCTTACGCACAAAGATCACCGGATGGGAAGACTTGACGCAACGTTTCTTGCAACACTACACCACAGCAAAAGAAGGACCGAAGTCAATCGACTCCCTATTCGAGATCCGTCAAGGGAATTCTGAATCCCTGCGCGGGTACATCAAAAGGTTCAATCAGGCCTGCGTAGGCATTGAAAACCTGGACGACAGAATAGCCCTCCATTACGCCAGAAACTGACTCCAAACTGACTCGGGCTTTTTATGTCTCTGGCAAAAAAGAAGCCAGCAAGCTTAGATGAGTTTCATTTGCAGGTTGACAAATACGTCGAACTAGAGGAAGTCAGCAGGGCTAAAGAGAACTTGGAAAAGGGCGAACCGGCCCACTAGAAAAAGAACCACAACTCCAACCAACCCCGTGACTCCTCCAGAAGCGAACGGTATCGGCTCAAGTATTCTGAATACACTCCTTTGAACACCCCTCTAGAGACAATCTTGAAAGAGGTCCTTCAAACCGAGTTCCAGGATATCAAGAGGCATTCGCCAGTAAAAAAGCAGTTCCAGAGGAACCACTCGAAACACTGCAGGTGGCACAAGAGCTATGGCCACGAAACTGAAGACTGTTATCAACTCCGGGATGTCATTGAATCCCTGATCAAGGAGGGACAACTGCAAAAGTACATCGGCGGTCTCCGAGGAGGAGAAGACCGCGGGAGGCGCAAGGATCGGAGGCGAAGCTACAGCCCCAGGCAAAGTCCAAACCAGCATCCCAAACGAAGCCGAAGTCCTACCAGAAGATCCCGGACCCCACCACGCCGCAATGCTGAAAGCAGGCAAGGCGAAGAACGGGATACTCAAGGCTGGGGTAACAAGAAAGACAGACTTATTAGTACCATATCAGAGGGATTTACAGGGGGTGGTCCATCTAATAACTCCCGGAAGAAGGCACTCCAGATAGCGATCTTGAGCGTATCTGGCTCTTCTTCGCGAAAACCCTGCATAGAGAACAAGGACACACCATCCATCTCCTTCTCCGATAAGGACTACGGCGACATTATCCGAGATCATGACGACCCTCTGGTCATATCCGGAATAATCTCTAATGTTGAAGTTCATCGCATCTTTGTAGATTAGGGGAGTTCAGCGGACATAATGTTCATGGATGCCTTCGAGAGACTGAAGTTCCCTCTGTCCGCACTTACACCATATGAAGGTGAGCTAACCGATTTCTTCGGAGAAAAGGTTACCCCAGTTGGCTATTTTGAAACTTTCTTGACCCTGGGTAATGACGACACATACAAAACAGTGAAGGTGAGATTTTTGGTCGTGAATTGTCCATCGGCTTACAACATCATCCTGGGCCGCCCTACGCTAAATGGTATTACTGTTGTAGTCTCTATCGCCCACCAGGCCATAAAGTTCCTCAACAGGAACAATGAAGTGGTCACGGTCAAGGGCAACCAGATTACAACCTGCAAATGCTATAATGAGAGTTTGAAGATCAGTAGGGCTTCCAGAAAAACAAAAGCACGAACATCCAGCCCCGCCCACGATCAAGTCAACATCCTGATGACCGAGTTGGATGTTCATGATGAAATCCGGGGCACAAGACCCCAGCCCGAAGGAGCATTGATCCCACTCCAGCTGGGTGACAACCCCGACCAAGTCACCAGGATAGGAACAAACCTTGAAGAGCAAGAAAAGACCCAGTTGATAAAGCTCTTGCGAAAAAATAAGGATCTTTTCACGTGGACATCTGTTGATATTCCTGAGATCGACCCCGCTTTCATCTGTCATCATTTATTCATTAAACGGGATGCAAAGCCGATCTCCCAGAAGAAGAGAAAAATTGGCCCCGAGAGGCAACAAGCCATCGAAGAGCAAGTCAAGGAGTTACAAAATGTCGGCTTCATCAGGGAGATCTCATACACCATTTGGCTCTCAAATGTTGTCCTAGTAAAGAAGTCAAACGGAAAATGGAGAATGTGTGTGGACTACACCGACCTGAATAAGGCGTATTCTAAAGATCCATACCCCCTTCCAAACATTGACAAGCTAGTTGATAGCTCATCTGGCTTCCGGCTACTATCCTTCATGGACGCTTACTCCGGTTACAATCAGATTCCGATGTACCTCGGAGACCAAGATAAAATAGCCTTCATCACCGAAAGGACAAGTTACTGCTACAAGGTAATGTCATTCGGGTTGAAAAATGTTGACGCCACCTATCAGAGGATGATGAACAAGGTTTTCGAAGAACAAATGGAGAGAATGCTAGAGGTCTATATCGATGATATGATAGTCAAGACCCCATCTTCTGGATCACACACCTCGGACCTCGAAGAAGTGTTTGCACAGCTAAGGAAGCACGATATGAGACTCAACCCAGAGAAATGAGCATTCGGAGTCCAGACCGAGAAATTCTTGGGGTTCATGCTGACTCACCGCGGTATCGAGGCAAACCCCGACAAATGCAAGGCGGTGCTCGACATGCATAGTCCCCGTAATGTCAAAAAGGTACAAGAGTTAAATGGACGGGTCGCGGCTCTCACCAGATTTCTGGCCAAAGCCACTCACAAATCCCTCCCTTTCTTCAAACTACTGAAAAAGAGGACCGAATTCGAATGGACACAGGAATGTGAAGACGTTTTCGCATCCCTAAAGAACCTTCTGGCATCCCCTCCTATCCTCACAAGGCCAGAATCGGGGGAAACCATTTATATGTACCTCTCTGTCCATGAGGAGGCCGTGAGTTCGGTACTCATTCGAGAAACACCAGAAGGCCAGAAGCCGGTCTATTTCGTGAGCAAAGTACTGCAAGGCACTGAACTCAGGTACCAAAAGATAGAGAAGGTCGTCTTTGCACTCATCATCATGGCCAAAAGACTAAGGCAATACTTCCAGTACCATCCTGTGGTGGTAAGAACGGATCAACCCATTCGACAGATACTACATAAACCAGACTTAGTAGGAAAGATGATTGTTTGGTCCATCGAGCTTTCTGAGTTCGAAATAACCTACGAGCCCAGAATGGAAATCAAGACACAGGCACTCTCAGATTTTCTCGTCAAACTCACTTCAGACTCCAATAATGACAAGGAGACCTCTTGGACCGTGTTTGTGGATGGATCCTCAAAGCCAAAAGGGAGCGGCGCCAGGGTAATCTTGGAGAACTCCAAAGGAGTGACTATCGAAAGTTCGTTAAGGTTTGAATTTCTCACCTCGAACAACCAGGCGGAATATGAAGCATGCATCGCCAGACTGGCAATGGCCAGAGACTTGGGAGCTGCAAAGATTCGACTCTGTAGCGACTCCCAGCTCGTTACCTCCCAGATCCAAGGCTAATATCAAGTTAAGGATTCCCTCCTACAGAAATACCTGGCGAGAGTGCAAGAACTCCTCCCAAGCTTCTATCTAGTTAAAGTAAAGCATATACCCAGGGAACAAAACTCTAGGGCCAATCTCCTGTCCAAGCTGGCAAGCACCAAAAGTCCGGGTAACAACCGATCAGTGATTCAGGAAACCCTCTCGCACCCCGCTGTCTCCGATGTAGCTGTATTCCAGGTCGGCGGGCAAGAGCGTACCTGGATCACGCCAATATTGGAATACTTACAGTCTGGTAGCCTCCCTGAGGATTCCAAGGAAACGGTTAAATTGAAAAAAGTCATGGTCAGATACACCATCTTCGATGGGCAGTTATATCGGCGTGGGTTTTCTCCCCAAACTCAGGAAGCTTTTTAACTTTTGAACAGCCAGAAAGAATGAACTCCTTCAAAGAATTCATTTCCAATTTTCTTGGAAGGGTTTTAAGATTGATGCAGCCTTTCAAGTTCAGTACAGCAAGATTCTTGTGTTGTGCAACAGATTGGTGAACCTCAACAAGGTTTATACAACCTTTCAAAACTAATCTTTCAAGACAAGGAACCTCAGAAATTTTTGGAGTTTGAATTAGATCTTTGGAATAATTGAGGTCAGTTGACTTAAGCTTTTTGAAATACTGATCAATAAAAACATTGGTTAGCATTTGAAGATATTTTGCTAATAATAATTAAGTTATAATATAAAAGCTATCAATAGAGTGTTCTTACTTGGGATCCATTCCAAAGTCATTTAATTTTGCTGCAATGCATTTTCAAGTGAACAAGTTCATCCAGTTGCAAGCCAAGTGGTAGATCTTGCAAAGGATAACCCTTCCATTCAAGGATTTTTAATGAACTAGAGAGATATTTGAGGCCAAGTGGAAGGTTCAAATCACACAAAATGATGAGTACTCTAAGATTACATATCTTGGAGAAGGCTTCAGGGTCCCAATCTGCTTCACATGGCTCACTTGACTTCAGAATTATTCCTTGAATGAACTCTGTTACCTATTATACAATGTTAATTTGTCATGTTAGTAACATATATAGAAGTAATGATAAGGAACAATGCACAAATTAAAGGAAAACAAGACAACATTATTTACCAGAAAAATCATAGCCAAACCTTATTTTTTCTCAGTACTTGATTAATATCTTCTGAAGACCACAGTCTATTGCGTCTGCTTGCATCAATGGGAGATTCTTGAAAAACGACACTTCTACCCATTTCTTGAAGCAAATCATGCATTTCCAAAACTCCTCCATGACAAGTTACCAGTGATTTCTCAATAAGAAGATTCATTCCAATTGTTCGATGAAGGCCACAATCTTTCAATATTTGTGTAACTTCAACTTTCTTCCGTCCTGTAAAGAAGAAGGCAATATCTAAAAACATAGTCTTTTCTGCATCTTCCAATCCATCATAACTTATTCTTAGTGTGTTCAAAATCTCATTTGGTGGAATTTTTTTTTATCTTTGCCAAAGCATCTTCCCACTCACTGAGACTTTTGTCACAAAGAAAAGAACCCAACACTTCAAGTGCCAAAGGAAGACCTCCAGCATATTGGACCATACTTTTAGAGAACTCTAAATAATCTTCAGGAGGTTGATCTCTTTCGAAGGCTTTCTGACAGAACATGTTAAATATAAACCCCGATTAAGTTAATTAATCTTGTTTTTTAAGATGACAGTTATTTAGTTATTTAGTTATTCTGTTATTCTTTATCAGTTTCTTTTCTTTAATTAGTTAGAAAGTTTGTTAGATATATAAACTTTGTAGCATTTAGGGATGACAAAATTACCTGTATCCGTAGGGATCCGCGGGGATTACCCGCGATGGGGCCGGGAATGAGTACCCGTTTAATAAATGGAGGCAGGGGCGGGGATTATAGTACCCACCACGCGGTACCCGCAAAATCCATTAAGTATTTTTTTATTTAATGTATATCATATATTATGATTCTTTTTTCTTTTTAACTTTGAGATAAGATGAAAATACATATATTTTTATTATTTTAAAGTGAATTTTTTATTGAATAAGCTTATAATGATAAAACTTGTTGAAAAAATATATATTATTTATGTACTAGTTATTTATGTAAACTGATTATTACAAAATATAATTGAATTTAGTTTGTTATTTATAATATTCTTTTAATTTGTAAGAATCTTAGATTATTGAACAAAGTTATAGTATGTGATGTTAAAGTTTATTTTATTTATGTTTTTTTTGTAACTTTTAAGATTTTATTTTTAACTATTAACTATCCGCAGATACCAGTGGATATCCCATTTACAAGCGGAGATCATAAACGGGTACCCGCGATGGAAGTGGGGGCGGGGGCAGCACTACCCGCCCCAGCCCCGCCCCATTGCCTAGCATTCAATGAAAGATCAGAATTCATTTTACCAATTCATAACATGGTATCAGTTGAAAAACTCTCTTCCGCAATTTCTCTGCAGAAATAATTCTCCATTCTCCATTCTCTCCATTCTCAAAACTCTCTTCTTCATTCTCAAAGCTTTCATGGCTTCTCCAAATTCTTCCAATAATTCTGTTCAAGATCCTTCACCTACTTCTTTGCCAAATTCGGCTAAAGATTCTTCAAATCCCTATTATATTCATCTGAATTAGAATCTTTCTCTGGTCCTCGTTTCTCCAATGCTTGAAGGACCAAATTATCACAGTTGGGCTCGAGCTATGGTTATGGCTCTCGAAATGAAGAACAAATTTGCTTTTGTTGATGGTTCGATCAAGAAACCAGCCACAACCGATCCTATATTCCCTACTTGGAAAAGGTGCAACACGCTTGTCCTTTCTTGGATCAATCATTCTATTTCTTCAGAAATTTCTACTAACATTTTATGGATCAATAAAGCTTATGATGTTTGGAAATAAGTAAAAGGTTGTTTCTCACAAGGTGATTTTGTGCGTATATCACAACTTCATCATGATATTTTCTCTTTGAAGCAAGCAAATATGTCTGTTACATTTTATTTTACCAAGATGAAAATTTTATGGGATGAGTTGTGTAATTTTCACCCTATTCCTTCATACAATTCTTCCTCTTGTTGCTGTTGTGACACCTCCAAAACGGTTCAGCAATATAGAGACAATGACTGTGTTCTTTGTTTTTTACAAGGACTCAATGAAAATTATATGCATGTTAACTCTCAGATCTTGATGGAACCATTGCCATCCCTCACCAAGGTGTTCTCTATGGTGATTCAGCAAGAAAGGCAACTGAATGTTGGACTCTTGCATGATCCCATTGTTCTTGTTGTCCAATCTAATTCCACTTCTTCTCAGGGTTGTGGCAAAGGCAAATTTCCTCACCAAAAGCCTAGTTTTGGCAGGCAATGCACATACTGTCACCGCACAAACCATACTGTTGAAATTTGTTTCTTCAAACATGGTTTTCCTCCAGGATACAAATCTAAGAAGGCAGCAAACAGTATCTTTACAGCTCAATTTACTGGTTCTGATTCTGCTGATGAGCCTTCTCAATTTAGTCTCACTAAGGAGCAAATCCAAGGCCTCTTGGTACTCTTGCCTCCTATACCTTATACAGCTACATCTCACTCCTCTAACTTGGTCAGTGCTCACAACATAATGACTAATTCTTCACATCCAGGTAAATTCTCCACCTCTTAGATATTGGATTTGGGAGCCACTGATCATATCACTTCCTCCCTTCATTTTTTTTCTTCATACAAAGCCATAAAGCTCATTTCTGTCTATCTTCCTAATGGTCATACAACCACAGCCACTTATAGTGGTACTATATTTCTCTCAACATCCCTCATCCTTTATGATGTCCTTTACATTCCCAATTTTTCTTTAAATCTCATTTCTATTTCTAAACTTACCAAATCTTTATGCTGCAAAGTTTCCTTTACTGATAAATGTTGTTACATACAGGACCTACAATCCTAATAGGATGATTGGCAATACTGAGCAGCATGGAGCTCTGTATACAATGGTTGTTCATTTACCCTCTATACCAGATTCTATTTCTGTCATTCATTGTATCAATAATACCACTACTGTCATACATATTAATCTTTGGCATCATAGGTTAGGACACCCCTCAGATAGGTGTTATTCTCTTGTTCAAAAGCACCACAATAATATACCAACTCATGTTCATAGAAATTGTGATGCTTGTCATTTTGCTAAACAAAAGAAAAATTCTTTTCCTATTAGCACTTCTGTTGCACAATCCATTTTTTATATAATTCATATTGATATTTAGGGTCCCTACTCAACTCTTTCTATTTGTGGTAACAAGTATTTCTTAACCATTGTAGATGATAAATCTAGGTATACTTATTAAACTAATGAAAGCAAAAATCTGAAAACCAGAGAACATATCATGCATGTGCAAACTCAATTTGGTGTTTCCATTAAAACAATTTAATCTGATAATGATCTTGAATTTTCTATGTCATCTTTCTATCTTTCCAAAGGAATCACTCACCAATTATCTTGTTTTGAAACTCCCCAACAAAATGGGGTGGTTGAAAGAAAACACCAACGCATACTAAATGTTGCAAGATCACTTTTGTTTCAATCCAATTTACCTATTCAGTTTTGGGATTTTGCTATCTCCCAAGTTGTTCACATAATCAATCTTCTACCATCTACAAAATTACATCCCAACTCTCCTTTCTTTCTGTTATATAATAAACCTCCTGATATATCCTCATTAAGAGTCTTTGGTTCCTTGTGTTATGCCACAACACTCACAGCTCACAGAACAAAGTTCTAGCCTAAAGCTCGAAAGTGTCTCCATCTTGGTCATACTCAAGGTATCAAGGGATACCTACTGTTTGACCTTCAGAGTCATGAAATTTTCCATTCCAGCCATGTCTCCTTTTATGAAAATATTTTTCTCTTCCTAAACACTTCTGCTCAATCAACCAGTAACACATCTTCCACTGCCATTATGCCTTCTAGACTCAACATTACTGATCGTCATCTAGATCAGGTCCCTCCTTCATCTTCACCTATATATTCTAGTCCTCACATTACTGATCTCAATCTTGATCAGGCCCTTCCTTCCTTTCCTACCACTATATTGAATGACAACACACACTCTACCTCTCACCTAATTACCTCAGGGACTACCATTGTAACATAGTCCACTCTTCTCCCATTAACAGTTTATCCTCAAGTACTCCCTACCCTTTATCTCATTTTGTTTCATATACACATTTATCCCCCACACACAGATCCTATGTTCTAGCTCTTTCCAACACCATTGAGCCTAAGACATATGCCCAAGCAGTTAAACATGATTGCTGGCAAGATGCTATGGACCAAGAGATCAAAGCCTTAGAACAAAACCACACCTGGACCATCACAGATTTACCACCAGGAAAGCAGCCCATTGGTTGTAAATGGGTATACAAAATCAAGTGCAAATCTGATGGCAGCATAGAGAGGTACAAGGCCAGATTGGTGGCCAAAGGTTTCACTCAACTTAAGGGGGTTGATTACTCAGAAACTTTCTCTCCTGTTGTTAAACTCACGACTGTTCGATTAGTTTTGGCACTTGCTACAGCTCACCAATGGCATTTACATCAACTTGATATTAACAATGCCTTTCTTCATGGTGACTTAAATGAAGAGGTATACATGAGCATTCCTCCAGGTTTCAAGACTGCTTAAAATAATCAAGTTTGCAGATTATAGAAAACACTATATGGTTTAAAACAAGCCAACAGACAGTGGAACTTAAAACTGACTTCATTCCTCCTTTCTTTGGGTTATTGTCAGTCTATTGGTGAAGTCTATTGGTGCCAAATTGACTATTATGTTAATCTATGTCGATGATGACATAGTACTTACAGGGAATGATTTTGATGAAATTCAATTGGTGAAGTAATTGCTTGATGCACAATTCAAAATAAAAATCTCGGCCCTCTCAAATTTTTCCTTGGTCTCGAAGTAGCAAGGTCTTATCAAGGCATTATCTTATCCCAGAGAAAATATGCATTGGAACTTCTTGATGATGTTGGTCTTCTTGGCTGCAAACCAGCTTCAACACCAATGGTTCCTAGTTTGAAACTCACTTCCACTAATGGTGCTCCACTTGTTGATCCCACGGTCTACAGAAGATTGCTTGGAAGACTCATTTATCTCACAAATACCTGGCCAGATATATACTTTGTTGTACACAAGCTTAGTCAGTTTATCTCTCAACCATTACAGCTTCACTTGGATGCTGCTTATCACATTCTTCGATACCTTAAAGCATGTCCAGGAAACAACCTTCTTTTCTCATCATAATCTGATCTAAAGTTGAAAGCTTTTAGTGACTCTGATTGGGCTTCATGTCCAGAGAGTCGCAGGTCCATCACTGGGCTTTGTATCTTCTATGGCTCATCTCTCATTTCTTGAAAGTCCAAGAAACAAAGCACTATCTCCAAGTCTTCTTCTGAAGCTGAATATCGAGCATTAGCCATGACCACTTGTGAGATTCAGTGGTTACTCTATCTACTCCATGATCTTCATCAAACTATTTCCAGCTCAGTTCCATTATATTGTGATAATCAATTTGCCATTCAGATTGTCCAAAATCCTAGCTTCCACGAGATGAGCAAGCATATAGAACTGGATTGCCACTTGATTCGCGAGAAAGTGCAGGATGGGATCATTCACTTGATTCCTATACCTTCTGCTGCCTAATTAGCAGATGTTCATACCAAAGCTCTTCATCCCACAACCTTCAACTCATTGATCTCCAAGCTACACTTGCATGATATCCATCGTCCAGCTTGCAGGGGGTGTTAGATATAAACCCCAATTAAGTTAATTAATCTTGTTTGTTAAGATGGTAGTTATTTAGTTATTCTGTTATTCTTTATCAGTTTCTTTTCTTTAGTTAGTTAGAAGGTTTGTTAGATATATAAACTTTGTAGCATTCAATGAAAGATCAGAATTCATTTTATCAATTCATAACAGAAGAGTTGAAAGGAATAATTAGCATCTAAGATTTTCATCTCATACTTCTCACTTATTCTATGTGATACCAGCAAGTGTACATCTCAGGTTGTTACTCTCACTCTGCTCCCTTGACCAAACCACTCTTGATTTGCAGCCAAATTCTGTAGTTGGCTTAAACGACTAATGTCGTCAAGGATAAGAAGAACTTTTTTGTTGCACAAAAGGTTTCTGATTTTCTTCTTTCCATCATACAAATCATCAATTTCTAAGTTTCTTATCTTTAGGAAAGAAAGAAGCTTTCTTTGTAAGTCAGCCAACCCATCGGATCTTTTACAAACCTCTCTAACATTTCGAAGAAAGCAGAAAACTTCAAATTGGTTACAGATTCTCTCGTAGATTACTATAGCAAGAGTTGTTTTCCCTATTCCACCCATGCCCCATATCCCTATAAATCGAACATCCTCTGATCCTATACTTAAAAGTGAATCCATTTGTTCTACCCTTGAATCAATTCCAACTACTCCATCATTGTAGGATGGCAATTTTGGTTGCAGTTTTATCCATACCTTTTCAACAATATCTTCAATTAGCTCTGCTTCATGCCTATATACAAGAAAATAATAGTCTTGTCACAAATCAAATATGATTTAAACTTCAAAAAGAAACAGCGCAAATACCAGTTTCCTATGTTGTTTGTTAAGCAAATATATGAGTCTCAATATTCACACGAATTCTATATTTTTGAAAAAGCTAAAATCTTAGGTGGAGAATCATTTGAATGATTTTATATCTTTTAACATTCACAATCAACATAAGTTTCAGTCGCATCTTCAATTTTATATATAATTGCAATGTCATGAGTATATTGAAATGGTAACTTATAATGGCAATTTTTGCTCTATTCCAAGGAATGGAGTACTCAAAAACTTTTTATCTAAGCGATCCTACCAATTGAGTTGACTTTCTTTGCCCAATGTTAACTAAATATGCAAAAATTTAAATAAATAATTACTCCATTTGACTTCTGATTTGCTACATGTCTATTGTACTAATTACAAAGATATGACAATTTTTACTTATTTTTTCTTTTGACTATTAGTTTTGCTTGGTGGTCTGGCCTTGTGAATTTTCACCCCCTTTGCGGGTATTCAAACCACCCCAACTCTTATGGGATAAGTTTAATACCCACTTCGGCGCAAGATAAGGTGGGTGCGAGTTTTGTTCAATGCATTCCGCATATTAATAGATATTTTGCTTACTTTAGTTATTAATTAAAATAATTATATTAATTTTTACTAGTTTAACATTGATCTTAAAGATAAACACTTAACTTAAATATTAATTAATTTTAAGATTATAATTAATCATTATATAGACTTAATATAAAATATTCATATGTATGGAATAAAATGAGGCAAACACAAGTTTTAATTTATATTTTTACAAAATAAGTGCAAATTTTGATCCTAAGGATGCGGGATAGTTTTGAGGACAAACCCGCCTTATTGGCAAGCATATGATGGTCACGAATAAAAATTATTTTACACTTTTAAAAAAATATAGATATTATTTATATTATTTTTAAAAGATGTAATTGAAAAAAAAATGATTATATATATATATATATATATATATAATGAATGATATTAAATAAAATATGAAAAAAAATATATCACTATTTAATATAAGAATATAAAAATTAAGTGGTCACCAGTCCCTCTTCAAGAGATTGTCCAACACCTTGGGGCTAGTTAAGTCCTTTAATGGATAAATAGATAATTATTTGAGTGGGCCTCTGCATGTCCTTTGCAATTCATGTCACTGGCATCCTAACAGTTAATATTAGGGGTGATTATGGGTCCGATTCGACCCTTGAACCTAATCAATTCGAACCGTTCCGATATAATATATTCGAGTTGGATCAAGTCATCGGATTAGTTTGAGTCAAATTTGATTAACTCAATTTTTAATTGGTTCAGGTAACGGGTTGAGTAATTTAACCCGATGACTCGATTACCCGAGTAACGACGTCGTTTTGGGTAATTTCTATTAGAAAATGTTCACAACCAGACTAACTTGACCACCCAAAAACAAAAAAAAAAAGTTTTTGTTTGAAATTTAATCAACTCAATTACCCGACCCGAACTAACCCGATTACCATCGGGTCGAGTCGAGTCGGGTTATCCAAAAAAATTACCTGAAACCGACCTGAACTGACCCGACTTCGTTTAATTAGTTTAGATATTTTTTCTCCTCAAATCCAACCCAACTCATATGCACCCCTAGTTAATATCCATAATTACTATCATTCTAAAAAAAAAAAGTAAAATCATGTTATGATTAATTTGCCTTCTTTGATTGTAACTCTCACTTTAATAACTATTTCCAATTTTTTAAAAAATTATTAAAATTCATTTCAAATTTAAATTTTAAAATTTTAAATTTAAGATACATAAGATTTATTTAATTGCAATATTAATTCATTTTTTTTTACATAAATCTGATTTGAGATTAAAAAAAAATTTAAAGACTGCCATATAACTAAAATTCTAGACATATACATGTTTTTTAAAAAATCTAGACATATACCTCTTTTAGGTAAATTAATCATTTGCTTCTATGAGCAAATCTAAATATCTAATGATACTAGTAGCATATTTGAATTATAGTTTGCACACCCTAAAATCCAATTTTGAGTGTACAAACTAAATTTCTTCCACAAATAATAAGTTCAAAAAAAATTCAGTTGGGTTGTGTTTAAAAATAATTTTGGGTCTCAAATTATAGTTTGAGTAAAAGTGAAAAAAAAGTTATTTCTTTAGTTAAGTCAAATCATTATTAGCAAATTGTAATTCAAACATGCTCCTAACAATTGAAAAATAGATTTTTTTTTATACAATGAAATAAATTGAAAAATAGATTGATTCTTAAATAAGAATTTCTTGTGGTAGATAGTTAAATCAATATTTGACATATATAAAAACATTATGAGTGGTTGTTAACATTCACATCTCTAAAAAATTTTCTTACATATATCAAATATTTACATGCTTATATTAAGAAGTTACAAGCTAACAATTTTCCTTCAAAAATATAAGTCACTAGAATTTTGATAAAATTGATGTCGTCACGTCGATGCATAATATAAGCTTTTAGAAATTATCCATTCACCCAAAAAAAATTAAAATTTAAAACTTACCAATGCTTGGAATCCCATCCAGATAAATTGGCAACTTTTTTCAAAGCATCTCTCCATCTTTGCACCTTCTTCTTATCCCCACTAAACTTTTCTTCATGTTTCTTGAAAGATTCTGCAAAACTTCCCCTTTGATTTCTGACATCAGATGTATCTACACCATAGAAAACTGGAAAAGCTTCATGGCCCAACATTGTTTTGGATTCAAGAATGTTGTGAAGTTCATCCAAGCACCACGTAGAAGAAGCATAATATGGGGAGAGAACAACTACTGCAGAGAGAGATTGTTTGATTCCTTGAAGGAGTTCTTGTGAAATAACTTCTCCCCTCTGAAGTTCATCGTCTCTGAAAGCTATCATACCCTTTCGCCGAAAGGCAGCATATAAGTGGTCTGTAAAATTTTTGCGGGTGTCTTGTCCCCTGAAGCTCAAGAAAACGTGATACTTCCATGGCAATATCTTGGAAGAAGAAGCTCCGTCAGGAGCCATTGAAGGGCTTTGAGAATCAAAGATGTTAAATAGAAACACAAAATCAAAAGAAGGAAATCAAGGAATCAAGCCAGCTAGGTGTCCCCACTCTTTTCTCTAGGTGTCGGTCACTAGCAGTAGAAATTGATCGAGTAGTCCGTCAAGGCCTACCTATAGTACGGCTTATTTAAAGTTTAATTTAACTTGATTCTTTAATAAAAAAAAGTTAAATTAATTTTTTTTAAAAAATTATTTAATTATATAGTCAAATTTTAAGTTTTTAAAAAATTCTTTTAAGTCTAATAAATTAATTTATTTAATTATATATATATTATAAAATTTTAATATTTATATAATATAATTAATTTAATAAATAATATAATATATTTTTAAAATTTAAATATGTTAGTTTATATAATAATTTAAGTTCATTAATCTATTTTCATAATTTATTTAAAAATAAATTTGTTAGTTTATTTAAATATTTTTTATAAAATAAATTTTTAAATTAAGTCAAAATTTTTAAAAATTTAAGTTAAATATTAAAAACAACTTATATCAAATAAATAAATAAAATTTAAGTCTTATATTTATAAAATAAATCAGATTTATTTAAAATAATAACCTGATCCATTTCGTCACTCCTCTCCTTTTTTTGAATAGTGAACTGAGATAAAAAGAAACGAGCAATATTTCGATACCCATATTTTTTTTAAGGTATGATATCCATTAATTTTTTTAATTAATTAATGATTATTTTTAATAAAATTTTAATTATTTATTGGAAACTTATTATTCAAAAAATACGTGAAAACTCACCCGTAAAATTAGTGGAAGAAAAAAGGGGAGAAGGTGTGACAAGAAGTCTTGGACCACCAGAGACGTTTGATGCTTGTATACGTTAAGATGGTAAAGTCGAGAATGTTCCGGAAGGAGAACTAATATTGAAGGCTATCAATGGCGCCATGAGGAAGCTACACGTGTCAAAGTGAGTGGTAGCATGGGAAGGACCATATCCAGCAAATACTACGTCCTCGTCAACCCAGAAAACCGAAAAACAGCAGGGCCTCTCAACTTCAAATTCATAAAGAAGGATTACCCTTAACAGTGCCACATCACGGTTTTTGGGTATTTGAATCATCAATGTTAATGCAGCTCTTGGCTTCTTCTTTTTCTTTCTTTTTTTCTTTTTTTTAAAAAAAGAGATTACTGTTATGTCAAAACTAGAAGTAGTATAAGTAAAATTTCATCAAATTTTAATAGATGTCAACATAATTTATCTTTTGCTTGTGCTAATACCAAGATGAAACGTCTAATATACATTATGATACCTTGTTCTTTTAGATCTAGAGGTTGGGAGGGAGAGTGGGAAGGGGGCTATGAAAAAGTTTGCATAGCAGGTTGAAACATGGGTGTCTAGGAAGTCAGCCCATCCAGGTTTCCACTAGGTTCGAACCTACGATATTTTGATAACGTAGGAACCTTAATTTCTCATGTACTCTAACGACAATTACACAAGGATATTTAACAAATTGCCGTTTTTTTCCCCTCTCATTTCTCCTTGCATGTCCCAGGATGGAAAGAAAAAAACAGCGGTGAATGTCTTTGGTCGATACCCATCTTAGGAAGAAATAAGCCATAATTTTTCAAGATTGAGTAACATTTTAATTATTACAGGTAACCACCCCTTTCGTTTTTTTAAAGTAAATGGAAAAACCACATACCTTAAACGTTAATAATCAAGATTGGTTAAAACTCTCGCATGAAAAATAAAATAAAAAAAAGTAGTTTAAAAACAACCTTCGTTCACACACAATTCATTCAATAATCCAAACTGAAGCAAATAGATCATGAAACAGAAACGAATTAAGCATTTATCAAATTGATTGATGATATGTTAACATATTTACACGCATTACTTTACATATACATAATTTTTATCGTATGATTTTACTTGATTCTATTTTATTTTTTGCATATATACATATTGCGGCTAGAATTGAGACGTAAATAGTAACTAAATTTAAAAAATTATAAAATCACCATCAATTTTTATTTTTAATTTAAAAAATTTAAGAAAAATAATCTACATTCAAAATCGGATTTAAGAGTCTATATATACAATGAGGGGTGAAGACTTTATTCTACAACACCATAATACATCCTTCTTAAAATGTTACTCTAAGTTAATTATGTAATTTATTAATAATCGTCATATATTTATTTTACCTCCTTTTAAAAAATAAAATAGAAGAAACTAAATTAAGAAAAATTAATTTTGACTTGAGTTGTGCTCCTATATATCCCCTGATACAATGAAGAATTTAAAATCACGTAATTTTTTAAAAAAATACTTATGGGTTGTTTGATTTTAGTTATTAAAAAAAAGATGATTTATCTTATTTAAAAATTTTTAGTTTGATTTTCAAGATTTGAATTAACAAGCCATTACGGCTCAATTAATTCTTTTAATTTTGAAAAGTGAAACTAAGCATAAAACTAGAGTCATCACCATGGGCCGATAGGCAGTTACAACTCAAATGAGATTTTATAATTTTTAATTGTTAAAAATTTAATTTAAAATTTTCATATCAATAAGTTGTCACAACTTAGTTGATCTTAAAATAATGTCACAATGTCATATAATTAATAGGTCATCACAACTCAGCTAATGCTATGATTTAAAAAGAATCACAATATAATCATTTTACAAAATAAATGTGGATTAATTAATTTTAATTAATTTAAAAAAACAAAGTGTTCAAAGCAAATTTGTTACCAATGAATTAATTCGAGTGCAACAAACTAAATAAATCAACAAGACAAAGATAAATCATATTAAAATCAAACCAACCCACAAATTTACTTTCATCACTTTTAGGTACTTTTTGAAATTTTATCATCATTTTTTTATTTTCATTTTTTTATGTATTTTTCATTTTTTATCAATTTTTATTTTTTGGTTATTTTATCATTTTATTTTATTATATTCTTTTTGGTATTTTTTTTTACTATGCTTAACAAAGCATTCTAAAATTATTTAACCTATTAACAAAGTTTAACCAATTAAAAAAACACTAAACATAAAGCTAAATTGATGCTTAATGACTCAAACCAAAAAAAAAAAGCATAAAAACTAAGCCAAAATTTTCTCACCCAAGCCCAATAAGCTAACTTGATTCCCAGCCAAACAAAATAGTATACTTCATTAATATTATATGGTTAGCATTTAATTAACAACATTTCAAATGAGAACAAAATGCGAGAAAAATGCATCACCACAACAATTCTTAGAAAATCATTAAGTAATAATTATGATGAAAAAAAAATTAAAATACACGATCCCAATCAACCAATAATACTTATATTTTAATCTTGTAGAATCTGTATAACGCAGTATTTTTTTTTTTTTACCAAAATAACACAAGGTCTTCTACCAGTTAACTTTAAGAGTTTATGTTTTTATTATTTATCATTTTAAGTGATTATAATTTTAGGTAAAACTACATTGATCCCTCCAAAGATTTGTCTTAATTACACATAATATTTTGTAGGTTGCAGGTCTATACAACATCCATTATGAGAAACGACATTAGCAAAAAAATTTAATAAACTTTGTTTAAAAAAATTATAACTTTCTTTAAAATTATTGTAAGTGATAGACCAATGTTAGTTTTTGGGTTACCTCTGCGAAATTGCCCCAAAATTCATTATAGAAAATTTTCACTTTTCATTCTTTACTAGAATAATAGCATCCTGTGATGCATGAGATTATTATAAAAAATAAAATAAAATATTTAAAATTAATATCATAACTATTTATTATTATAAAATATATATTTGTACTATTTTAATAAATTATCAAGGGCAGAGTAAAAAATTTTACATTGGAGTTCAAATATTAATTTTAACATTTTGAAATTGTCAAATATCAAGTTTAAATATAAAATTTTTAGAATGTTTGAAAAAAATTCTAAAGATTAATGAAAGAGTGTATTATGCTTAAAAATACCAAGGTTGTGAACAATTTTTGAATCTTTTAAAATTATTCTAGAAAATCTATTTTTATATATTATAATGATGGATGATTTGTATTGAGTTTTCTTTAATAAAATAATAATAAAAATTAAATTCAAATTCAAATTACATTGATGACACAACCTAGAGATGACATATGTCAATATTTGACAAACTCACAATTTATATTTTCTTTTAATTTTGTTTTAATATGATAATAATAAAATTTAAATTCAAATTACATTACTCACACAACCAAGAAATGTCACTTTGCAAAATTCTACAAACTAGGATTTTTTTTATATATTATTAGATTTGCATCTGTGCAATGCACATAATAAATTAAGAATTAAATGATAAAAATAAATGTTATTATAAAAAATAATTTTATTAAATAAAATATATGTAATAATTCATCAAGAAAAATAATATCTATAAGTTTAGTTTAAAAGTATATAAAATATATATTTTTAATATATTTTTAGGAAAGGATTTCACTCCAATATAAATACTAAATAATTTAAATATAAAAATATTATAAAACAATCTATATGCCCAAAAATAATATTTATAATATAAACAAAAATCTTTGTCTTTTAAATATACAATTTAATCAATAATTTTATCAAAATATATTTTAATAAATTAGCTTGACATAAAATTACATATAAATTATTTCAATTTATGTTCATGTAATTCAAAAGAAGTAAACCAAGTAATAAATAGTATAAGAATGACAAAATCTCTTCATTTTGGGATCCTCATGAGGATTCGAATTGAATAATTTTCCTTTGCAAGGAAGAGAATATGAATAAAAATTCCTTGGAGATAGATGCGAGGATGAAGAAGGGGATCGTATCCCTGCCTCATGCTGGTCTACATCCATGAAGAATTATTAAATTATATATATATATATATATATATATATATATATATATATATATATATATATATATATATATATATATACTAATTATTTGTTTCTTTTACTAATATTGGTCTATATTATTTATATTAATTTAAATTTTAAAATTGTATAAAAAAAGAAAATACTTCTAGACAATAACTTACAATATTTTTAACCATATATCACATATCAATGGTATTTTCAATATTATCTTCAAGAAAAAAATCATAAGGAAAATGTGAAAATATATTCTTTAATGTCGACAATTTGTAACATTACTCTTATATAGATATAATGAACAATAATATTATTTATGTCCATGTGCAATGCATGGGGTTAATTAAGAATTGAGTTAAAAAGATAAATATACTTATAAATAAAATAATTTTATTGAATTAAATATATCAACAAAATTATCTATTATTAAAATTTCAATGCGCAATTGTTCTATTAATTATTTTCGTATTACATGTTTATTCTTAATATAACAATTTTTATTATTAGATACACATGATTAAATAAAAATTAAGTTATACCTTATCGATTAGGATTTCATTAACTTCATTTACATCTTGGTTAGACACTTATAGAAAAAAGTTTTATATTTTTAGTGTAATTGAGATTCTTAATTATCATTATTGCATCATGTTAATTAATTAACAATATTTGTTTAAAATAACTTAGAACTATAATTATAAGACACCATATATATATATATATATATATATATATACACACACACGCGCCAACAATTTTCTAATAAAAATATAATTACAACTCCTAAGCATGCACAATTGTCTTCCAAAAGTAAGTCATGAGTCTTGATAAGAACATAAAAAGTTAATGAGAAAACTAATAATAACTTCTGCAAAGAGATCTTACAATTCAACTTCACTTACCTATTAAAGTTGTATTCCACTTATTAACAATTTTTTTTGAATATAGTAGAATCTGAAGACATAAGAATCTACTTATTAACAATTTTTTTGAATATAGTAGAATCTGAAGACATAAGAATCTACCTTACATGATTCTTAAACATTTTCAGGTGTTCATCATCAACTCTTAAGAAGGAAACAATTGTACTTTTTTTGTCTATTCATTATGTAGATTCCAGACATAATTTCTTGTGTTTTTTTTTTGGTACAACACCATCTCTTGTGTTGCTGAATGCTTCTTGAGTCATTCTAATATCATAAAGTATCCGTACTTCAAATCCACACCTAAAGGTCATTGATAGATGTCAACAAACAGAGCTTCATTCATCATATACATAGGTTAAAGGAAGATCTGAACCCTCCCTGAAAAAAAAAGGACCAACAACACAGAGTCATTAATCAATAATGACAAATTGGTAAAAATTGCAACAACCAAGGAATTAAACAGATAGAAATGCATAGTTTTCTTTGGGGGATGGCATATTGAATTACTATCATGCCAAGTTAGACATCTTAGTTTTCAGAAAAATCTTAAAAATAAGTATTCATTGTTATTTGTGCCTGACTATGCTCAAAACTTAAAACACAAACAATCTAGACATCTTAGAAGTGCTTTCCAAAGCCAAGCATGCATTTTATAATTTTACTAATTCTCCTACTATCCAATTTAGGTTATAAATTATAATGAAATAGACATTTACCTTCCAATGAATATTTACTTTCAACCAGTGCCAAGCCTCACTCAAATACTGTAATATAGTTCTTGCTTTATTTTGCTTGATACCATCTGCCATTCGAGGGGAAAAAACACCTTAACTTCATCAAATCTCAAAGGAAGAAAATTGCATAAATCACTTAGTGAAAAGAAATCCAAAATCAAAAGCATAAATAATACTAAATTAATACTGATTACCTAGCATGGCATTAAGCACATAGATAACGACAAAAGTATTCTTAGCAATTGTGGTCACAACATTCATCACCAATATCCATATCATACAAAACACTAAAGGAAGGAGATCAAAGTCATCATTTCAACAGTCATACATTCATAATATTATAGTATTATTGTTTAATACAAAAAAAAATCACTTAAAGGGCATGTACATCGTCATTGCTAAGATGTACAACATTAATCATCATTTCACACACAGTAGAATTAAACTCATAAAACCCAATGGTACATCAATAACTCAAAGGGTGTGTACATCGTTAGTGCAATTTCTCATCCAATGGTACATGTTTATGAAACTATTTTTAGCATTAATTTTTTTATCACGTAATAAAATAGTTTTAAGAGATATGGTCTCTTGAGAACTGCAAAGGACTCTCATCCTATTTTGACAAATTTTAAGATAGTAAAATAAAATTTACCTTTTGGCTTATTATCCTCTTACGCACATGATAATATTTTTTCTTAAAAGGACTTTTTTTTTTTCTTTAGAGAGATCTTATTGAACTTAAGAAATGAAAAAATGAGATATTGGAATAATGGCCATTATTTCATACCAAAATAAATTTAAATTAGTCACGTGATAATGACTGAAATAGAAAAGGTCAAGAAGCTAGGAGTCAAAAGGGGACAACTAGTGTAAAAAATCCATAACATTATCCAAAAATCTAAATTAAGCACACATTATAGTTGATGCAAATTATTAGGAAATATCTCAAGCAGAAAAATGGTGAAGAGAAGATTCACCTCCCTTGCAAACACTACTTGAAAGGTAAAAAAATGGTATCAAAAAGGAAAAAAGAGAAGAAAACAAAAAGAAAAAAGTAAGAATGAGCATAAAGGAAGAAAATTGAGTTAATCTGTATGTAGTCTATGAGCATATAAGGTTTCAAGTTTATGATAATAATACATATATAACGGATATGATATCGACACTTATAAAAATTTTGAGATTTTAAGATCAATTACTAATAAAAATAATTAATAACGTCAACTAACTAAAGATAAATGATTTTTTTAAATTTTTGAATATAATTTAATATGCAAATGTATATATGTCAATATAATGAATATGTAATTATAAATTTTTATATTTATATGTGTGGATAATAAATTTAATTTAGATTTGTCAACACATATATACTTTTTTAAAATTACAACATGAGATGTTACATGATAGTTATTGAGATCATATATTTATTATATGATAAATTTTTAAATATATTATTTCATGTCATAATTATATATGTCAAAATATGAAAATATATATATATATATATATATATATTCTCTGTATATATTATTATTATATGATTATATATATATTTGTATATTGATTGACAAATTTTTATTTCAAATATTATTTTTATCTAATAATTATATTTTTTTCATTTTCATTTAATACGTTACGAGTTGATTTAGAACAAAATGACAGGTTAACCCGACTAGGGATGGCAACAGGGCGGGGGCAGATAGTAGTCCCTCGCCCCCAAATCTGCACGGGTACTCGTTTTTTATTTTCTCGCGAGTAGACGGGTATCTACGGATATCCACAGGTACCAAAAAAATTATGAAAAATAAAAAAACCAGAAAAAAATAAAAATCAAAACTCTGGCCAGCCACAGATATCTTCCCCAAGTTAGCATCACAAGTCGCAACAGTGTCATCCTTAATCAGCCAGCGTTGCAGCTTGCAGCCTCGCGTTCTTCACGGCAAAACCAAATCTGGAAGGCAGAAAACCAGATCTGGAAGGTTGGGATGGTCACAATGTTCTGGAAGGTTAGGATGGGAGAAACCAGATCTGGAAGGCAGAAAACCAGATCTGTTACTCGCGAACTCAGTGGAGTTCGTCATGGCAGTTTCTAGTTCTCGGAGAACACCGCGTGCAACGGTGGAGTTCAGCTCGTCGACGGCATCCAGGCACTTGTTCTGGTCCGTGATCACAGCGCTGAGCCAGGTCTCAACGTCATCGATCTCTGCAGGTCCTTGGAGGACTTTTTTGGCATTGGAGTTACCGAGTGAGGAGATCGACTCGTTGAGTCAATCTAGCGCGTCGTCGAGGATGGTTGCGCATGCATCGATGGCCTTCTGGAGGTGCAGGTCCTTGGCATTGGCGCGTAGCTTGGAAGGGAAGGTTGAGAGCTTGGAGAATTCGCGACGCGGAGGAAGAGTTTGAAGAGTAGCTTGGGGTTGGTGGTGTTGGATTTGGGAATTGGGTCTGTATATCAACCGTACGAGAGTTTTTTTATAATGAAGATTTTTTTTTAATTTTATGTAGGAATATTTTTATAATTTTAGTTGCAGATATTTATCAATACACCACTCCCTCTGTTGTCCCGTTAATTAAATGGGAATAAGAAATAAATAAATACTTATATCCATACAAAAATGATCACAAATATTATTTATCCCATCACAAATATTAACAGGTAAAATTGTCCTCCCTAAACCCGACCCAATAAAGACTTTGTGTCTATCCAATATCATTTCCAACGCCAACAAAACGAGATAAACCTGCGATGCAACAAACGAAAACCTCCATTTGTTACTTGCCTTGTTTCCTCTTCACTTTCTCGTATACACAACAACAATGGCTGCTCTTTACTCTTCTCTGCTCTCCTCACCCAACCTCCTTTCCCTCACAACCCCATCAAGTTCCTCCACTCACACCACTCTGAATTTGAAACCCACAACAACGACCCACTTGCAACCCGTTCTCAAGTTGGCGCCTTCTCTCGCTGTTGGAAATCCCAGACACCACCATTTTCGAAGACCCTTTGCCGTCGCTGAAGAAGCTGCGGCCACCTCGCTGGACCCCAAATCCGAGGCTGCCAGGAGGCTTTACGTTGGGAACATTCCCCGCACTGTCACCAACGATGAGCTTGCAAAGATTGTTGAAGAGCATGGTGCTGTTGAGAAAGCAGAGGTATTTTACCAATTCATTCTTTGTTTAGTTCTGATGATTTCCCTCTGCGTATCCAATTTTTCTGTTGGGAATTTTTTTTTCTATGATTTAATTGACGAACTGCATTTGGGGTGTTTACTTATTTAAATGAATTAGAAAATGGGCGTGTTTCAATTGCTTCTGTTTTCGTTTTTGTTTTTTATTTTTTTATTTTTGTTTTTGGGAAATGAGGGTGTTCCAAATTGGATCTTCACTAAATTTAACATTGAGGTGGATATGAACTGTATGTTAAAGTTCTGATTTTTGTCTGTGTATCCAATTTTTCAGTTGGGAACCTTTTTTGTTTTAATTATTGAGTAAGTGTATATAGGGTGTTTTCTTATTATTTAAGTGAATCTGAAAATGGGGTTTCAAATTTTATTTTTTTTTTTGGGAGGGGGGGTGTATAGGTTTTACCCTTTAATTCTTGTCAATGTTCTAATTTTTTTCTTATCCATATCCAATTTGGTGCTGGGAACCTTTTTATTTTATTTTATTGAGGAAGTGCATTTGGAGTTGTTTGCTTATTTAAATGAACTTCAAAATGGGGGTGTTTCAAATTGGTTCTTCATTAACTTTAACATTGAGGTGCATATGAACTGTATGTACTGTGCAGCAACTTTTGTGGCAGTTCAAACAACTTTGCTTTGTTACAAAGTACAGGAAGCTTGGCTGTTTTAAGCTTCCTGTTGATTACCTCTTTTGGTCTGTAAGGCAAGATACATATGCTAGAAATCTAAACACAACCAAAACTGCACTCGTCATGATTTTCCCTCATTGGTATATTAATATGAAGATAGCAGAATTTCGATTACATGAGCATTAATGTATAATATAATCATGAGTCAGGACCTTCTTAATTTTTCAAGAATGGCTTAAAGGAAAAAAAAAAGAGGTGTAGTAAGTAGTAACTGACCTAGAATAAAAATATTGAAACCTCAATCAACTTTACTTCTCTATGCTGCTATACTGCTCAATGGAATGATTATAGATTTGTATTGATAACATGAACTGAACAATGAAGGACTTGCAATAACCCGGGGTTTTGAGAATATGCAAAGGGTATATTGATAGGTTCATTGTTGATATTCTTCTAAAGTAGTTTAACAACTTGGTTTGTATAATTTATCATTATATATGAAATCCTTTGTCTGTGTGCCACATAATGTAGGATTGGTCAAGTATGCTATTAACTTTTCCTTATGATCTGATTCATAGGTTATGTATGATAAATACTCTGGAAGGAGTCGTCGCTTTGCATTTGTTACGATGAAAACTGTTGACGATGCAAATGCAGCAATTGAGAAACTTAACGGCACTGTAAGTTATATTGCAGAATTTACAAAACACATAGAAAGATTGCTAATGCTCATTCAACAATTTAGATAGTGTTTGGTTTGTTTTTTGTTTTCATTTTCAGTTGATATGTTTTCACTAATAATTACAAAAGTTCCACCTTGTTTTCATTTTGTTTCATGTTTTCAAAATTTTGTAAAGGAAATGGTGAAACCAAGAAAATGTTATTTTCACCATTTCCTTTACAAAAAATTTGAAAACAGTTAAACAGGAAACAAAGTGAAGACAATGTGACATTTTTGTAATTATTAGTGAAAACATATCAACTGAAAATGAAAATAGAAAACAAACCAATCACACCTGTAGATTTCTTAAAGGACTCATAAACTTCATGTTTTTATGACAGGAAATTGGAGGGCGTGAGATCAAAGTAAATATAACTGAAAAACCTTTGCAAACAGTTGATTTGCCTTTACTCCAGGCTGAGGAATCCGAATTTATTGACAGTCCTCACAAGGTATATGTGGGAAATCTGGCCAAGACAGTAACAACTGATACTCTTAAAAACCTTTTCTCTGAGAAGGGAAAAGTTCTTAGTGCCAAGGTTTCACGGGTTCCTGGGACCTCAAAATCCAGTGGGTTTGGTTTTGTTACTTTTTCTTCAGATGAGGATGTAGAAGCTGCAATCTCGTCTTTCAACAATTCTGTAAGTTTTTACTGCTCTTCTTGTTTATTTGCAAGCTGATACACATATATACTTCAAATATACATGCCACCTTAAATAACATGTACAGGATTAGTTCCTTCTCCTAGTATTGCTTATAGATAATGATGGAGCAGTTTTTATAGACTTGCTAGAGTAGTTTGTGGTCAGCAATGTGTTATAGATAGAGTAACATCACATACAGTCTGCTAACTGCATCTAATTTGAATTTCATTTTTTAGTTCATTACATATTTAAGTTCATCCCAAAAGACTTTGTCAATTTGCATCGACATTTTTGGATATAAATGACATGTATGTTGGCAAAGGAACAGTAGCCTGCTTATTTTCCATTATCTAGTTCCCTCATAAACATAGAAGCACACACCTATGGACCAAATGATGAAATAGATGATCTCATATCTCACTTTTATTTTATTTTATTTTTTTGGTTTCTTTTGTAATGCTTGCTTGTGCATGTTTTTGACTTTGATTGCCTTTGTTTTATTAATTTTCCTCAGATTTTCCAAGATTTATCTTGATGACTGTCACGATACAAGTTCTTATTTCCTAAGATGACTTGGAAGATCCTATCATGCTTTGATCTGGTTGTTTAGTGGGACTGGATTTTGTAGATTGAAAATAATGGGAGATTTAATGAGTCATTAGTTTGCTTCTAAATACCATGCTGACACTGATTTGTATTTGTCTGATGACCTGTTGACTGCAGTTGCTAGAAGGGCAAAAAATTCGTGTGAATAAGGCGTAGAGAACTAGCACTATTCCAGAGCATGTTTGACTATATATCATCTTGGGAATGAAGTTTAAATCATAACATAGTATGTGTTGGGAGAGCATAGCCACTGCTTTGATCAATGTTGCTCTGCCAGCTTGAGGCATTATTTTGCTTTGCTAACCTGACAATCTCTAAATAACTGTATTCGAATGAATTCAGAAGTTTCCTTTTTGCTGCAATTCACAAGTGATGGCAAACCTTGGTACTTATCTTGTGTTCCTGTGTTCTCAACATTCAATTTCCTAGTCAATCAGAAGTGCATACGCTGAGGAGTTTTCGTAGAAAAGAAAATAGCAGGTTGTCCAATTTGACTTTTCGTCCACTAGTATGCTCATACCGGAGGAGGGGATCTATGATTCCAATACAATGAGCATCAATAGCTTTACTTAAATAACCCAATCATCATACAAGAGATGAGAAGTTTGTGAACTCTTACAAAATTGTTAAATCTTGTACGACACACAACATTAAATAGGTAAGGAGAGAGGATCACCTTGATGCGACCCTCTAGAGGGGATTTTATTACCTCATTGGTATAGTTTAAAGTTGAATTTATTTAATAGATGTAAGTTAAAAAATAATTTTTAAAATAATATAAAATAAATAATATTATATAATAAGCCATATTTTTTATTATATATATATATATATATATATATATATATATATATATATATATTATTTTAAAGGAAGTTGTGACTCTGAACTTCAATTTACATTTTTTTTAAAGTGTAGTGAAGCATGACTTCTTTGATTTTTATTTTTAAGTGAAGTAAAGTTGTGTTTTATATGCATGATTTTTTTGAATTTTTTATTTTTATTTTTTGCATTTTGACATAAAAACCACGGTTTCTTATCTTCTTTTTTTAAAAAAAACAAGTGTTATCATCTTAAGAGTACAATTTTTATACCTAATTATGTTGTTAAAATCATATGATTAATTTTAGACTGTTTACATATTAATGAGATTAAATCTACTTATCTATTTTTATCTTATTTGAATAATAATATTAATTAATATTTAAAAATTAATAATTTCATATATTTACCAGTTGATATGGGACACCATATGAATGGTGTGGCATATGGTGTCACATATAAACAAGTAAATATATGTAGTTGTTAATTTTAAAATGTTAATTAATATTATTGCTCAAAAAAAATAAAAATAGATAAGTAGATATAATTTTATTAATATGTAAATGGTTTAAAATTAACTATATGATCATAACAGCATGACCAGATATAAAAGTACACTCCCAAGACAACACTATTTTTTTAAAAAAAAATCAAGAAATCGTGGTTCTTATGTAAAAATGTAAAAAAAAATAATAGAAAATCAAAGAAGTTGTGCATGTGAAACACAACTTCACTTCACTTTTAAAAAATCAAAGAAATCGTGTTTTACAAGCACGACTTCATTACGCTTAAAAATAATAATGTAAATCGTAGTTGAAAGTTACATTAACGTTTTTTAAATAAAAAAAAATTATATGTAAATCATGATTAGAGATACAATTTACTATATAATGTTGTTTATTTTATATTATTTCAAGAATTAATTTTTGACTTATACATATTAAATAAATTCAATTTCAAACTACACACATGAGATAACAAAGTACTCTGGAGGGTTTAAAGTATGTAAAACGTTCCCCTTCAATTGTTTCAAAATAAGGAACAATAGTCATGTAACCAAAAACCGAAAAAATAAATAAATCCATTAGTCACACATTCCATAAGAAGATCCACCCATTTTGTAGCAAAGTCTAGATGCAGCATAATATGCCAAAGAAAAGTCTACTCTATGTTATCATAGTCATTACTCATCATGCTTCAAGGCAAGATAAAGAGGCCTAGTCTTGACCTAACTTATTTATTAAATAAATTAGATTAAACTTTTTTAAAAATTTTGTTTAATTAAAAAAGTTAGGTTTCAAGCTATTTAATATGTCTTTTAAGTTCGATGACAAGGCCGACTTTGGTTTGTTAACTATATATAATATAATATATATTATTATAATTATAATTATAATTATTAATTTATTATATTATATTAATATTTTTTTATTAAATTTTGATAAAAAATCATAAACTAAAACTTAAGTTAATAATTTAGAATAAAAATAACATATTAGAATTATATTATAACTTAATATTCACCATATACTTTTATAGATGTTCACCACTTTCTTGCTCTAATCTTTGATCGATGTGAGACTTAGAGATATACTAAATTATAAAAAATATAAAATTATTAGAAACATATAGTTGCAAAAACAAAGATCGAACATATGCTCCCCTAATTGCAACACAACAATGACAAATTATTCTTGGTTTATGTGAAGCTTTGCCTATAATGACCAACCTGCTCTCTATAAGTTATGTTCTTCCACCTGATACATTCTTCTCTAATTCTATGCCTTTAAAATTTAAATGTGCTTAAATTTTGTTAGGATTAATATATGCAAATGTGTAGATTTATTTTCCTTATTGTCCTACTATACTTTCACTTATATGTTTAAAATACAACTTCAAAAGTGAATTATGTCAAATTATAATATTAATTTTGCACATCGAGTCATATATGTGCATGGTATCAATTATGTACAAATGGTCTTTGTGTGGTTGTACAACTAAAAGGTCTTGTTTTAGTGTGTGTTTGGTTTAGAGTTGATAAACTTAAGTTTGGTTGAAAGTGTATTTGCAAACTTAAGTTTGATTAAAAGTAAATTTACAGTAACGTAATTTATATTTAGAAAATTTTACCTCAAAAGTGACTTAGGATAACAACTTTAAAGCAAAAACAAGAAAAACTTGCTTTTGATCTGACATACGTTGAGCTGCATATTCAATTGAAGCAAATGAACATTTAAAATACACAAACATCATTTTACATCGTTCAAGGACTTTAAACGTCAATTTGCCCAAACAAACTGGTTTCCAAACACGCTCTTAGCACTTTGTCTGTTTGTCAGTTGAGAAAATCCTAGTGCCTCGGTAGATAGCAGCTAACCTTTGCCTATAAGCTACTTGAAGAAGCTTGACTTCGCCAGGTGCTGGAATGGCAACAAAAGCACGGCTTCATTGTGAGTGTTGTTTTTTATATTCATGTTTTGTAATTTGATATATCTCTAAGTCTCACATCGATTAAAGATTAAAGTAAGAAAGTTGTGAATATCTATAAAAGTAGGGGATGCGTATTAAGTTATAATAAAAGTATATACTGAACCTATTTCAAGGCTTAAGTTTGTTAACTTATGTAAAGATCTGTTGACCTATTTAAAAGGTAAGTTTGTTAGCTTATGTAAATATTTTGTTGACCTATTTAAAAGTTAAAAAAAAAAAACTTAGCTTCAATATTTCCCTTCAATCCCTTTGATCGCCCTCCATTTGTTACTTTCAACCTCACTTAATTGAATTAATGGACACATAGAGGATGATTAAAGGGGTTGGAGGAAATGGTTGGAGCCAAATTTTGTTTTTTAAAAATAGATATGTTAACTTATTTGAATGTTTGTTAGCCTATTTAAAGGCCTTATTGCAAAGTAAGTCTTTAAATAGACTTTCGGGTCAGGCTAGACTTTTAAATAGTCAAGTCATACTTTAAAAATTAGTCTATTTTAAGCTTACAGGTCAAAATTAAGCCTTATAATTGAGATACAAACCAAACTCATTTAAAACAAAATCCAACTTGACCTGTCTTAGTTTATTTCTATCCCTAATCATCATAACAAGGGATGAGAAAATTTGTGAACTCCTACGAAATTGTTAAACCTTGTACGACACTCAACAATAAATAGGTAAGGAGAGAAGGATCATCTTGATGCGACCCTCTAGAGGGTTTAATGTATGCAAAATGTTCACAATCAATTGTATCAGAATAAGAAACAATAGTCATGTAACCAAAAAAAGAAATTCAATAGTCACACATTGCATAAAAAGATCCACCCATTTTGTAGCAAAGCCTAGATGCAACATAATATGCCAGAGAAAATTCCAGTCTATGTTATCATAGTCATTACTCATCAAGCTTCAAGGTGAGATCATAACTATTGCTACTCCTTCGGTTCTTCAAATAATGCACGAGTTGATGAGACGAAACTGACCTACCATAACTTTTAATATAATTTTGTGAAAAAAATTCTAGCCAATTAACATAAAATGATCGATGTTCTTCTTGAAAAGTTTGTCAAATGTCATATATTGAAGGTAGTAATGGAAGGCTTCGTTTTCTCTGCGTCAAAAAGTGACGTTCCACCCTAATCGGAAAAACCACCTGATGGAGGAGGAGGAGCATCTAGCTTTCATGCTAATAACAAGACTGGGAACGTGGCTGTTTCCTTTCATGACAAAGTTCTAGGAAACAAACAAGCCTCGCCTGTGAGGGAAAGAACCGATCTCATTGCCCAAAAGCTGGTTAGGATAGAACATGAGGATGGTAACAAGCTATTACCAAAAGTCTTTGTGGATGACAAAGTTTTTCAAGAATTGTGTAGCCCTTGGCAGGATGCACTTGTGATTAAACTGGTAAGGAAAAATATTGGCTACAATATCTTGAAGGAGAAACTGAATAAGACATGGCATCTAACTGGTGGTTTTGATATTATGAATGTTGACAATGGTTTTTACATGGTAAAATTTGATATAGAAGAAGACAAGGAGAAAGTTATGATTGGAGGCCCATGAATGATATTTGACCATTGCCTAGCAGTAACAAATTGGAGTCCTGATTTTGCATCTCCAACAGCAACGGTTGATCGTACTTTGGTTTGGATCAGATTTCCGGGTCTAAATCTTGTTAACTATGATGAAAGTTTCCTCTTGGCTCTAGCGTCGACAGTAGGACGACCAATAAAGGTAGACAATAATACTTTGAATGTCGAACGAGGGAGGTTCGCGAGAATTTGCGTTGAAATTGATCTTACTCAACCAGTTGTGGGAAAAATCTGGCTAAAAGGTCATTGGTACAAGGTTCAATATGAGGGGCTTCACATCATATGTGCCAATTATGGCTATTATGGTCATCTTGCAAGAAAATGTACGGTGAATGCTATACCACCACCGGAAAACGGCATGACTCAACTAGAGGCACCCAGGCAGAACGAGACCGAGCCATTAAGGGATGGTACGAAGACAACGACACAAAATCAGGGATTTCAAACGGAAAAGACTGGAAAGACTAATGTTGAGGATAATCTGCATGGCGACTAGTTAGTGGTCCAATGAAAAAAATGCTAACCAAATAATGGTAAGGATCCCACCAAAAAAGGAAATTCAAATACCAAGCCTAACAGATTTGAGGTGATTTCAAAAAGCAATAAGGATGAGGGTAATAGTGGAAAGAAGGTTGCTCATCAAGAAAACAAATCAGGCGGTGATTCTTACCATAATGGCCCACCAGTGGATCTTGTACGGGATGTAAACAACTAGAACAAGAAGAAAAAAAGAAGACACGATGTGGGGCAAGTGTCAAATGCTAATTCTACCAAACATATTGGCCATGCAGGGGAAAAGAGCATCAGCAAGCCCCGGGCCCCTTCTAAGCAGGTGACGATTTTAAAAAGGAACCATCTCCCCATGCAAGACCAAAATCGTAAGGAGAAAACCTCTCTGGGTCTTGTAGCTCCTATTTAGCAAAACCCAGTCTCTGCACATCAAAAAATTGGACGTGGAAACTAGCATGAATATTGAGCAGGTGGGTCCTAATCACTATAGATTAATGGATGAAGCCGAGCCTCTAGACAAGGCTTTTGGAAACACTTTGATTGATGCTAATCAAGATTTAAACATTGAAGATGAAGTTGTGGCTGAAACA
The DNA here is from genome assembly GCA_029884605.1 of Ormosia emarginata. Lineage (NCBI taxonomy): Eukaryota > Viridiplantae > Streptophyta > Magnoliopsida > Fabales > Fabaceae > Ormosia > Ormosia emarginata. Next base: position 9,622,048 of record JAQQTP010000066.1, on the reverse strand, counting down.
CAACAGGTGCATGAGATGGAGATGATGACTGCGCCTCATTAACATCATAATCCTTTGTTGGTAACATGGTTGTTTTGTTCCATATTACTTTGATTATTATGGATAAAATGTTAGAGTTTAATGATGTTTCTATTCTCTCCTGGAATATCAAGGGAGCAAATAATAATAGAGCTAAAAGGCATATTAGGGAGATTGTCCGCAAGCACAATCTAACATTCCTTCTGATTATGGAGACTCACACTCAGTTTCAACAAACCCAAGTGTTTTGGAACAAGGTTGGTTATAACCCTGTTTCTATTATAGAGGCGTAAGGACATGCAGGTGGTCTTTGGTTTCTCATAAAAATGGGACCTACTTTAGTTGTTTCTATCCTGGACGTCAGCCCTCACTCTATTACTTTGAAAGTTGCTTTGGGTAGTAAGAGTTGGATTTGTACAGGGGTATACGCAAGCCTGATTCCTTCTCTCTGAGCCTCACTGTGGCAATATCTGTGCTTGCTTGGTAATTCTATCACCTCCCTGTGGGTTCTTATCGGCAACTTTAATGAAATCCTGCTACTGGGAGACCAACGAGGAGGTCTCTTCTCTATCATGCGAGCTAATGCTTTTGCTCAGGTACTGGATCTTTGTAATCTGGTAGATTTAAACACAACTGGGGGTCGTTTTACTTGGCACAGAAATTGTAGAGGAAATAGAAGCATAGCCAAGAAGCTTGATCGAGGAATGGCTAATTGGCTTTGGAGGTTGGCCTTTCCAGAAGCCTTTGTTGAGGTTCTTTGCAGGTTTCACTCTGATCATAACCCTATCTTTCTCCGTTTGGGTGGAACTCATCGAGCCCGAGGCCATAGACCTTTTCATTTCGAAGCGACTTGGATAATGCATGACAAATACCAGGGAATTGTTAAAAAAAACTTGGATGACTAGAAGAGGTAATCCTATAGCAGCCTTGGATGAAGTTAGAGATGAATCAGTCAAGTTCAATAAATAAATTTTTGGAAACATTTTCTAAAAAAAAAAAGAGAAATTGAAGCAAGGCTAAAAGGAATCCAAAGAACTTTAGAGCGTATGGACTGTTTGGATCTTGTGCGTCTAGAGAATCAACTTCACCATGAATACAACCAGATCCTATTCCAAGAAGAGTTGCATTGGTTCCAAAAATCTAGAGAGCAATAGGTGAAACTCGGAGATAAAAATACTAACTCTTTTCATACCCAGACAGTTATAGAAGAAAGAGAAACAAGATTCATGGCTTGATTCTCCCAAATGGTCTTTAGTGCACAAATGATGTTATTTTACAATAAGAAGCTCAAAATTTTTTCCAATCTCTATTTCGCTCTAATGGTCATCAAAATGCGACCACCCTTACAGTCACTAATATGCCCTGCATTGATAGTTCGGGTTGTTTAGAGCTCACCAAGTCTGTGAGTAAAGAAGAGGTATCAAAAGCTCTAAATTCCATGAAGCCATATAAAGCCCCGGGTCCGGATGGTTTCCAAGTTATCTTTTTCAAGCAATATTGGCACATTGTTGGTAATGATATTTGGCATCTTTTCAAGAATGCTTTTGAGACTGACTTTTTTTATCCCAAGCTTGCTGAGACTTTAGTGACCCTTATTCCGAATGTCGATAATCTAGGTAATTTTAAGGATTTTTGTCCTATCAGTTTGTGCAACATTATTTACAAAATTATTACTAAAGTCATGGTCAACAGACTTCGCCCTATTGTAAATGAATTGATAGGTCCTTACTAGAGTAGTTTCCTCCCTGGTCGAGGAACCTCGGATAATGCTATTATTCTCCAAGAAATCATTCATTTCATGCATAAATCCAAAAGAAAGAAGGGAGATGTTGCCTTTAAAATTGATCTTGAGACTTGTTTAGTGGATTTTGGCTTCCCTACCATAACTGTGAAGTTGATCATGCACTGTGTGACATATTCCTCTTTATCTATTTTATGGAATGGTAAACGAATGCCTAATTTCTCTCCTAACAAAGGACTTAGACAAAGAGACCCTCTCTCCCCTTACCTGTTTGTCATCTGTATGGAAAAGCTCTCCTTGGCTATTGTAGACGCAGTTAATGAGCAGAAGTGGATCCCGATTAAAGTCTCAAAAAATGGCTTGGGTATGTCTCATTTATTTTTCACTGACGACATCCTTCTATTCTCTAAGGCCAAGAACTCCCAAATTCGAATGATTACAGACCTGTTTGACTGATTTAGCAAGGCGACAAGGCTTAAAGTTAATTTGTCCAAGTCAAGGGCCTTTTTCTCTTCTGGTGTTCCTCAGGCTAAGATGGATAAGTTAACCAGTATATCTTCCATTCGTAGCACAACCAATCTAGATAGGTATTTAGGTTTTCCAGTTATTAAGGGGAGAACGAAGAAGGCTGACTTTGAATTTATAGTGGAAAGAATGCAAACTAAGCTTGCCTCATGGAAGCACAAACTGTTAAATAAAACTGGTAGATTGGCTTTAGCTTCATCTGTCTTAACATCAATTCCTTCCTATTTCATGCAAGTTTTCTGGTTACCTCAAAACATTTGTGCCATGATAGATAAGACTACCCGGGACTTTATTTGGAAAGGAACCACTAACCATGGCCTCCACCTGGTTGGTTGGAACAAAGTGACTCTCCCTAAGAAAGTGGGTGGTCTAGGAGTGCACATGGCTAGAGAAGCCAACACGACCCTCTTAGGGAAATTAGTTTGGGACATGCAGAATTCTCCAGAGAAGTTTTGGGTCCAACTTCTTTCCCAAAATACGTCCCTCATGGTTCTTTTCTAGATGGGAAAGTCAATACGGGGTCTATTATTTGGAACTCCATTGTTAAAGCTAGAAACATCCTGAGACCAAGGTATTGTATGAGGATTGGGAGTGGCACGTCATCTTTCTGGTATGATCCGTGGACCAAAGTTGGCCCGCTTTGTGCTCATGTGGACTATGTAGACATTCAAGATTCGAAAGTTATGGTTAAAGATGTCAAAAATTGTAATGGTTGGGTGTTGAATAATTTGGCGACTCAGGTGCCGTAGTTTGTAAAAGACTTGATTACTAACACGCATGTCCACCTCAATGACCAAGTCCCTGAGGTCCTAATATGGGAAGAAAATGTCCATAGGTCCTATACTACAAGGGATGGTTATTCTTGGTTACTAAAGCAAAGGCAAGATGGCTCTAGCATGGGCTCCTGGAGCTGGATTTAGAGCATGAAGCCCCATAAAATATTAAGTTCCTTTTTTGGTTGGCTTACCATGACTCTGTTCCAACCTACAGTCTTTTTCACCACCGTGGTATTCAACAAAGCAATTTGTGCCAAAGATGTTTGTTAGGTGAGGAAACATTTCTCCATTGTATGCGAGACTGCACTTTATCCAGACATTTATGGGAAACTTCCGGGTTCAAAGATATCAATTTCTTCCAAAAATCATATATTTACACTTGGCTGAGGAATGAGATTAGTGCTCAGAATAGTCATATGTTTCTTGCGGTTCTTTGGTGGTCTTGGAGGGTCCGTAACATAAAGTGTATTAGTAAGGAAGACTACCATTTCCACAAGCTCAGGGTAGCTATCAAGAACCTTGCAGATACCATTCTCATGTGTTTCACTAAAGAGGACTTTATAAAGGGTTCAAACCGATGAGTGAGATGGCATCCTTCAAGGGATGATTGCATAGTTCTCAATGTCAATGGCAGCTGTTTTGGAAACCCGGGCAGAGCTGGTTTTGGTGGTGTGTTTCGCAATTCTGATGGCAGATGGATTATTGGTTTTGCGGGTTACATTGGGCGATCCAATAATCTCCATGCAGAGCTACTGGCTATTCTTAATGGCCTCATTCTTGGTTGGAACATGGGCTTTCGACACATCACTTGTTACTCTAGCTCTCTTAATGCCATTAATATGATCAAATAGCAAATCACTTAGCTAAACAAGTATGCCTCTCTGGTTCTGGACATCCGTGAGTATCTTTGTAAGGTTTGGACAGTGAATTTGGTTCATACGCTCCGTGAAGGAAACTACAGTGCTGATTTCATGGCCAAGCATGGAGCGGTGAATGAAGACTACATGAGGATTTTTTAGTCTCCTCCTGCAAGCATGAGCAATATTCTGTTAGCAGATATGATAGGAGTGGAATTCTTGAGGACATAGTTGTTTTCTTTTCTTTGTTTTGCTTTCTTGTCTTCCTCTACCAAAAAAAAAATGATCGATGTTATATGAGAAATTCTTATTTGTTCTAGAAGCAAGTGAAATTTTATAATCTTGCCAATTTTATTACAAAACAAGTGTACAATGAATATCTACCATCATTTGCTTATTTATCTTACATTTTTTTTCCTTGTTAAATAAGGGTACACATGTTTAAATTTGTGATTGAAAAATGATCTTCATACATCATTTTTTCTCATATACCTTTTTACACATCGTTTTTGAATGATTATGATTAAGTGAAAAAAAGTAATGAGAAAAAAATGATGTAATCAATGATATGAGAAATAGTGTAAAAATGATGTGAAAACAAATGATGTAAAAAAATCAGAGTTGTTTATGATTTCGTACATATTACTTAAAATCTTTATCCTTCGCTTCCTCCTTATGATTTATTTATCTTAATTTTTTTAAAAAAATGCTTACTATTTTATGATAAATATAGAATAAATTATCGTCTTTGGTTTTTGAAAGATTAGACTCACATTAATTTAGTCTTTAAAAAGATAAATGACTAAATTTAATCCCTTAATCATATAAAATGACATCAAAATTATCTTTCATTCACAAAACATGTAATTGAAATACTAAATTAATATCATTTCTTATTATTAAGTGAATAAATTGATATCAACTATCTATGATTGATAAATTAAATTGATATTATTTTTGTATTATTAAAAGACTAAATTGATAACAATTCTTTTGTAAAATTAAATCATATTACCTATCTTTTAAGAACCAAATTAATATCAACAAATCTTTTAAAGATCAAAATGATACTATACTCAATTAATATATACCTTAATGTTAATGGGTAGCTTGGAAGATGTTATAAGGAAAAGTCTGATGTTATAATATTTCAACACCGAGATCATTTGGGACTCAAAAACAAGACTAAATCACGTTTATTTTTTTTTAGTATACGTCAAGGAAACTTCTACATCAATCACTTTTTGTTATTAGATTATCAACTTATTTCACGAACATAAAATCCATAAGGCATAAACTAGAGGTCCATTAACCACGTTTTTGTTATTAGAAGCTAACTTTGTTTTTACGCCTTTAGTAAAAAAGGGGAATAAAAAAGTAGCTTAATTATATATGGTTAGTTAATGATGGATTTTATCACATTTTTTACGCAATAAGTTGATTAATCTAAAAAAGTGATTAACGATTAAAAAATTTATTAATACATCTAAAAATAAAAAATAAAAATATAATTTAATACTTATTTAGAAGTAGTCATAAATAATATTTAATGTTAAAATGAGTGTAAATACTATACACAGTAGTAAGAAAATCACAGTTGATGTTATAGTATCTTTGGGCTTCAAAAGAATCCATTATGTCAAGGAATCATATTGGAGGCATAAACATAGAGATAAGGACAGAAGCGAAAGGGGATGAATGGTCAGATGGATGATTCAACCTCTCTGATTATCATTACATCTAAGTCTCTTTTAGGTTGCATTTGATATATATAATAATATAAAATTTAATAATATAAAATAATATGATAAAGACTTATAATATAAACGACATGATATGTTTTATATTATCATATGTTTAATTATTATTATATAAAAGAATTTATTGTATATAAAATTATTTATCATAATAATTTACCCTTTTAAAATTAACTAAGAATCAATAATAATTGTTTCTTACTTAAGCAAAAGAAAAATTTTAAAAAATAAATAGCCAGACTCATTTGGAACGAAAACTTCAACCTGCAAATTGAGACACCAGTTCCTATACAATTAAACATCACTCTCAAGTCTCAACATAACATTGGAAACCAATTACACAGAAAGCAAACCAAAACTCGTATAACACCCTAATTTCTCATTCTGTTGGTTGATTTTTTTTCTTGTTGTTTTCATCTGATATTTTGAAATCGTTAAATTTCTTGGTTTATTAAATTTATGGGTCTGTTTTCATCAGATAAGAAAAACTTGTTTCTTACAGGAAAAAAAATAAAAAATATTGTGCTGATTTTCGGAAACAATAGATTCTATGAATCATGTGGAAATGGAAGAACCGAGCAATGAAACCGATAAGCTCAGCTATGAAATCTTCTCCATTCTCGAGAGCAAGTTTCTGGAACTTGAACCTCAGCCATCGACATCTTTGTTACGAAGAACCAGCGTGGCAAGGTGTGCATCCTCGTCGTTGACGGCAGCGGCGACATACGGGGGATTCTCGCCGGAAAGGCCTTGGCCTACCTGGAAACCGCACTGAAGAAGAAATCCGGCGATGCCAACGCATCTGGGTTGTGCTTCAAAAACTTAGACAAATTTTGTTTATTTTTTCTGCAAAGCTTGCGTTTTTCTTGATTTTCGTTGACTCTGACTAGGTTGGTGAGAAATTGCTGGATAATTATGTCGCCGGCTATGATGGATCCACCATTACTGGAATGGGTTGGTAAGGAATGGTGTCGTCGGTCCGCACACCACCCACGCGTGTAGCCTCTATCGCGAGCCAGCACCACCCTCGTTTGAAAGCCAGCATGATTGTAAACCAGGTGGTGGCCACAGAGGGCGACAGCGACATTGCGGTGGTCCGACGGTGGTCTTGGATCTTGGCAGAGAAAGAGAGACTTGGAGTGAGAAGGACGAAGTGAGAAGGATGAAGTCCATGGATAAAGTAGGAAGGGAAGAGATATGATACCAAGTCTTATCGTTAGGTGATGGAGAAGATATTGTTATCTAGGTAGAATATAATAAAAATATTTGACATGATTTTATTATCTTATGAGGTTAATTTATTAAATAATTGATAAAATTTGATAATATTAGTTAATAATATCATATCAATCTTAAAACATTGTCTATGGAAATACAAGCTTATTGACAAAAGATAAGTTATTGACAAAAAAATGGTTTCATTTACTTAGTTGTATTTTTTTTTTTTAAATTAAAGTTTTGATTCTTATAATTTATACAAATTTTTAATTTAATTTTTATAATTTTTTAAAAAATTAATCCTTATATTTATACAAAATTTTAAAATAGTTCTGTTGTTAACTTTTGTTCTAACATGAATAATTTATTTCTTATTAAACATTTTACATAGTAAAAAAAAGAAGAGAAAAATATTGTAGTAGAACCTCAACTTTAATACGACAATCAATTAAGGACTTCAACTTTAAAACTTATGAATTAAGGATCTCAATTTTATTTTAATTGCCAATCAAGAACTTCAAATCTAATAATTAATTATTTTAATAATATTTATCCATTAAAAAAAAAATTAGGACATATATGCCATGTGTTTTTTACATATTATAAGTTATTTATTATTTATTAAGTTGGATATTTTTATCTTTCTAACATTTTTATTAATATTAATATATTTTAATAAAGTTGAGATCTTTAATTAGTAACAATAAAAGTTTAATCCCTTAATTGGTTAATCATAAAAGTTTAGGTCCTCAATGAATACTTCACTCATAAAAAAAGTATAAAAAAGCATTGGACAAAAAAAAAAACTTACTTAAAAGAAATAAATACTTATTAAAAAAATAAAACACATTGAATAAAAGAATACTTACTCAAAAAAAAAGTACTTATTAAAATAAAGGAGCACTTATTTGATTTTTTTTTTAAGAATATAAATAAGTTTCTATTGGATAAAAAATATTTATTTTATTAACCAACTGACAATTTTATAATAATATTATAATAAAAATTAATAGTGAAGACTATTTTAAAAACTCTTATAAGGGTGAAAACTAGTTTTAAAAAAAGTAATAGAGACTAAATTGATAATAAATGAAAAATATAAGAATCAAATTTTTAATTTAACTTTTTTTATTTAATTTTGAGTAGGATTGAAGACAAAAAGAAATAGGAAAAAAAGATTTAAATTCTTACACCAAAAGCCCTTCACCTAAGTAGTAAGTCAAAGTCAATAATCAACACTAAAATTAAATTTTTTACTCATTTTTCTCCTCACTCAATGAAAATTTACTCCTTTCATATCAAATTATGTGTGACTTGTTATAAATGGAGAAGAAAAATATATAAAGATTAAGATAAAAAGTTATAAATAGCAAAAAGGAAAATAGAGAGATTAATACAAGAAAATATGAACTCAAAATCTAATTTTTTAGGAACTAGTTGTATTCTAATATTCTCCTCATTTTTTATAAAGAATCATGCCCTTATATAAGACTCTAAATATAAAGGATGAAGAAGTGGTTCAATACACTATTATGTGCAAAATGTTACAAAGTAATTAGCCACACTAAATGTTATAACCACAAACTTTTACTAATGGTATCCTTTAAATCAAATTAAGGTAGTCATCTACCACATGCGAAATGTGCATGTTTTACAATACTTCTCATTTGATGACTTTATACTGTGAATATTCCTCGTTAAAACTTTATTAAGAAAAACTCAATGGGATAAAAACTTAGCAAATGAAAAATAGTACAATATTCATAGGTAACTTTCCCTCAAAATATAACTAATTATGAAAGGTCCTTAAGTTGATGCATTTCAATGTTATGCACATAATTCTTGAAAATTGAAGTTAGTAATGCCTTTGTGAATAGATTAGCTGAGTTGTCACTTGAGCGAATTTTGCAAATATCAACATCACCTTTCTTCATGAGTTCATGAATGTGAAAAAAAAAACTTTGGTGAAATGTGTTTAGTTCTATCACCTTTTATGTAGCCTCATTTGATTTGTGCAATACATGTTGCATTATCCTCGTGCAATATTGTTAGCTCATCATTTTCCTTCAATAAGTCACATGCTCCTTTAATGTGTTAGATCATAATTCTCAAGTATATACACTCATGACTTGCTTCATGAATGACCAATATTTCTGAATAGTTTGATGAGGTAACTATGATTGTTTACTTTACAGACTGCCATGAGAGAGCAGTATTTTCACATGTACATAATATGTTTGTGACCGAGCTTTATGTGGATCAGAAAGATAAACAACATCAACATATCCTACCAATTTTGACTTTTGTCCTTTGGATAAAACAAACTCATATCAGATGTACCACGTAAATAACAAAGAACATGTTTTACTCCATTTCAATGTCTTCGAGTTGGTGCAGAATTAAACCTTATTAGCAAATTGACTGTAAAAGCTATATCTTGTCTAGTGTTGTTTGTATGGTACAAAAGTGCTCCTATTGCACTAAGATATGGTACTTCAAGACCAAGAATTTCTTCATTATCTTCTCGTGGACGAAAATGATCTATTTTTACATTAAGTGAACAAACAACCATTGGGGAGCATAATTGATAAGATTTATCCATATAAAATTGTTTCAATAATTTTTCTATATAAGATGATTGATGCACAAGAATTCCACTTGCTAAATGATCAACTTGAAACCTAAGACAAAACTTTGTCTTTCCAAGATCCTTTATTTCAAATTCCTTCTTTAGGTAGTCTACAGTCTTAGAGATCTCTTCTGGAATCATTACAATGTTTAAATCATCAATATAAACTACGACTATAGCAAATTCAGAATTCATTTTCTTGAAAAAAAACACAAGGACAAACATGATTATTTTCATATCCATTTTTTAATAAATATTCACTTAAACGATTATATCATATGCGTCCAGATTGCTTTAACCCATACAAGGATCTTTGAAGTTTAACAGAGTACATGTGTTGAGGTTTTGAATTATATGCTTCAGGCATCTTAAATCCTTCAGGGATTTTCATATATATGTCATTATCCAATGATTCATATAAATAAGTTGTCATAACGTCCATTAAACGTATGTTAAGTCTTTCAAAGACTGTCAAACTAATAAAAAATCTGAAAGTAATTGCATCCATAATAGATGAGTAAGTTTCTTCATAATCTATATCAGGCCTTTGTGAGAAGCCTTGTGCTACAAGTCGTGTCTTGTATCTCACAATTTCATTTAGATCATTACTTTTTCGGACAAAGATCCATTTATACCCAACAAGTTTGACATCTTCAGGTGTCTGGACTACTTGTCCAAATACTTTACGTTTGGCTAAATAATTTAACTTAACTTGTATTATTTCTTTCCATTTTGGTCAATCACTTTGATGTCGACATTCTTCTACACTTTGAGGCTTAAGCTCTTTATCATTAATAATTTTAAAAGCAATTGCATATGTAAAAACATTATCAACAACAACTTCATTTCTTCCCCTTATATTTCTAGATTTTAATGTGATCTTATAATTTGCTGGTACCAGAACTATTTTTGGGATTGCTTCCCTATAAATACGAGGTTGTTGATCTATATTGCTTTTGACATCTTCAATAGTGTCAATGACCTCTTCTAGAGCGTTATTTTGAAAGTTTTTCATTTCCTTATTTTTCGAGGAATAGTATCCTTTGCACCAATAGATCTATTACATTTCCGGCATGTTTTAGATTCACTGACTATCATACCCACAAGATGTCTTGCAGGGACAATTAATCGTGCAGGAGTATTTACAACTAACACATGTGATTTAGTGATATTTTGGGTGTCAATAAAAATATCTGGCAATTGATTTTTGACATTCTACAAATGAATTATTCTTTGAACTTCAAGTTCATATTAATTTGTGTGTGTATAGAATTTATGGTTACAAAGTAATTAGTCACACCAAAAATTATAACCACTAACCTTTACTAATAGTATCTTTTAAATCAAATCAAAGTAGTTATTCACCACACGTAAAATGTGCATGTTTTACAATATGACTTTAATTTTTTTTATTTGATATGTCATTTTAAAAAATAAAAGAACTATTAAGTATTGATGAGAGTATATTAATAAAGAGATAATATTTTAAACATTTTAATAGAGAGTAATTTGCTTCAATATAGTTATATTTTAATTAAGTCAATTTAATATTTTTTAACATTTTTGTGCCATTATAACTAGAATTATATCACTTTCTAGAATTATGTGTTGTATCCAATATTGTCAAAATCCAACCGGATTAGAGAGTTTGTCTAATATGACCCTGAACTAGATAATTAAGTCCGTATCTAAGATAATTATAAAAATTTAATTATTTTAATAATTTTAATTATGAAAATTTAATTATTTTAATAATCGATTATATTTATATATATTAATTACAAAGTAATTTTAAGTTAATCTATTTTATTTAAATGATATAAAAATAATCATTTTTATATCACTGTATATAAATTTTTTGTATAATAACATCATTTCATTCGACTAAGGGTGTGTTTGGTTCATTATAAAAATTTTGATTATTTCAATAATCGATTATTGTATAAATTTTTTTTGTTATAATCGATTATAATCGATTTATTTTTATGTTTGGATATATTAATTAAAAAGTAATTTTAAATTAATCTATTTCGTTTAGTTGATATAAAAAGAATCACTTTTATGCATTAAATTACTAAAATAGGTATAAAATGATTAAAAAAGTTATTTAATTAAGGATAAAATGGGATTTACATATCAAAATGTAAAAAATAATTTATAAAATTTAATCATGTTCTTCAATCTTCAAAGATTATAAAATTAGGCTTCAAAAATTTTTATTTTACATTAAATTTTGTGTAAAAGTTCAAGTGATTTTACTAAACATAATTAAACACTGTTGAAATAACTTTTTTTTTCAAAAAAAAAGTTGTTTCCAGCTAAAATAAGTGCATCCAAACATGCACTAACTAGTTTAAACGATTAAACTTAATTCAAAATTCTTAATTCCCTATCAGCTTTAAAGAATACTGCTCCTATTTCTACCTCTTTTTGTTTTGAAATTGTTGGATAAAATAAAATTTCGGATTTTACAATTTTATTTTTTAATTTAATCCTAATTTTGTTTTCTTTTCAAAACATTTTTTATATTCATAAATGTTTTTAAAATAATTTATACTGTTAACATTATAATATTAGTTGACTAATTTAGGAATTGTTGTTTTGTATAGTAGGTACTTTTTTAAATATTCAATTTTTTTGTAAAATATTCAGTAAATATTTATGCATTTCTATAAATGTTCTTGTAGGTGTATTTTTTTTGAATAAGTATTTTTTATTCAATAAATATTCTTTTAAACATTTTTTTAGTAAAATGTTTAATAAGAATTAAATTAATTGTGTTATAATAGAAATTAACTATAAAAATTAATTTGGATACATTAATAAGTATAAAAATTAATTTAAAAATAATATAAAAATTAAATTAAAAAATAATAAAATTATGAAAATTAAAATATTTTATTTTGATTTTTTGGTATACAAACTGCACAAAGACAAAACGAAACAAAACTACAAAACAATCAGACCATAGCGGGGCCAAAGAAACCCATACGTACTGAATCAGCAAACAGCAACTGCATACATCAAATGGCCATCCATCCTGTCTGCGGTCTGCACAACATCATTACCATATCCAAAGAAAATGTTTTATTATTTGGGGGTGAAAAACGTTATGAGAAAACTAAAAATTGAATCCAAAACCCACGTCATCACATCCAAAGATAAAAAATCAAATGGCAGTTATTGTAAATTTCGGAGGAATTAAGGTCATTCTCATAAACACGAAACCAGAGCATCGGCACCGCTTCCCACGATAAGCGCCACTTCAAGTCATGGTTTCCCGCGCCAAATATTTCACATTTATGCACTTTCCCAAAGTATTGTCCAATCAATCACACCACATCGCAACCACAACCCTAACATCCCCAACCAGACGGTTCTCTCTCTATCTCTGCTGTTTTTTCTATCCCTCTGAGTCTTATAAAAACAACAAACAAAAACAGCAACAACAACAAGAGCAAAGAAGAAGAATAGAAGATGTTTTATTCGCAGACATTTTTGGCGCGAAAAGGGCCACTTTCAACGGTGTGGATCGCTGCTCACCTCCAACACAGGCTCAAGAAGTCCCATTACACCTCCACCGATATTCCCTCCACCGTTCGTATGTCACACCCCATTACTTCCTTTTCCTCAAAAAAATAAAATAAAATCTTTTTTCGATCACTGCTTCATCTTAAACGTCTAAAGTTAATTTCTTTGTCAATAATTTCCCATCTGGGTTTTCTTCTGGACGATTACTAGTTGAAATTGTCTTCCAAGTTCATATTTTTTTTTTCTTTGAGGAACAATGTGGCTCGTTTTAATGGGTTTTAATTTTTCATTTTGAAATTGTTTTTACTTATAAATTTTTTTTATTTGTTTACGCTGGATTAATGGTGTTTTGCGATCACTAAGAGAGTGAAACATATGATATTTTGCATAACTGCATCCTTCCCTCTTTATCTTCCAACCGTGAGTTTCTTGTCAAATTGGTTCCTTATTTGTTTGGTTGATTTCATTATATATAATGTTGGAATGCTCTAGTAGTTAAATCATTGGGTTACTATCTCTTTCTTGAATTATGCACATGCACAAGCTCTGCTACTTCCAGTATAATAAAATGTTTGAGCTTAGAAATGAGATAGTAAGAGAATTAAATTAAGGGAGAAACAGAACCTAAATAATACTTGGATTTTGTTTGCTGTGCAAAGCATAACAGAACCTAAATAATACTGAAGACAGGTTACTACGTTGCTATTGGTTGTAAAACAAAGGGGAAATGGCCATATTGGTTTTCCCTTCCCTCAGTGTCCTTCCCTAGGATGAATGCTATTATCGCCAGAAATTAAATGTCCGAAGCGGAATGAATTATATTGAGGCATGATCTCTTTTCATTATATACCCCCTTTTCCATAGATATAGAAAGGATTTAGCAAAATGCATATGTTTTACAAGATGTGAGTGTGTGACAAATTGACAATGTTTGGCTTTAGTAAGATTTGGAAGTAGTTCCTGTCTCTATTGGTTAATATGAAGAATTCCTGAATTTGTGTTTAGTAAGTGTTGTCTTTGGGGGTGTTTGTTTCAAGGCATCTCATTACGTTCCCAGAAATGCTATGACTAAGAATGCTATTCTTAGATAAATTCATAAACTTGTTTGTTTAGTATTTATTATTCTTCGGAATGTTTTTTAAAAACATGGGAAAGAAAATGGGAGAATGTGGAAATTGAAGTTAATGGCAGGTATTTTAGTCTTTTGTAAGATTATTTGCATTCCCATGCCATGGGAAAATAACATACCCACTCCTCATGGTGGGAATGAAAATGAGTAAAAACATGGGATTGTGACTTTCTTGGGAATCAATAATGCCCATGAATGTTTTTTTAAAGCTTGTTTCAAATGTGGGAATGTCTTATCCCAAGTTCACATTCCCAGGAATAACTTGGCAATCCTTGAAACAAATGCACCCTTAATTTTCTTAGTTCCTATCCTTTCTCTGTCTCCTTCAACTTACATTTTTGGAGAATTTTCATTTTAGAAAGGGTATGAAGGTCCTGCCCTAGAATGTAGGTTAACATTCTTTTTTTTCCTGAATGTCTCTTTTAGAACATATCATGGATCCAGGGGTTCCCATTGCGCTGAGAATGTCAGGCCACCTTCTCTTAGGTGTTGTTCGGATATATTCAAAGAAAGTTGACTATCTTTTCCATGACTGTAATGTTGTTTTGACTGGTTTGAGCAAAGCGTTTGCTTCTATACAACTTACTTTACCGGAGGATGCAAGGCAGGCACCAGTTCAATCTATCACTCTACCAGACACATTTGACCTTGATGCACTGAACTTGGATGATGAAATAGATCATAATGGGTAACATTTCTTGAGCTTTTTTCAAATCTATTTTTACTGTACTGAAATCTATACATGACATATGGATAATTGGATATATGTGTCAGGGTTGAGGATATTCACCTGAGGAGTGAAGAAGAGATCACTCTAACAGGTTATATAAGTGGATGAGTTCTATTAGTTATCTGTCTTTTTTAAGTTCGTAAAAACATGAAGTTAAGGATCTTTTAACACTTCTTAATGTGCAGATCGAATTCCTGTTGGAATGGATCATTATGTAGCCATATCTTTTCATGAGGTCCAGCCTTATTTCCTTGCTCTTACCTGCATATAATTCCTATTATTCTTTTGAATAATGAGGTTTTGGAGTTGTGAATTTATTTCATCTACTGATTTTTTTGTATTTAGGATGTGATGGTGGATTCCTCACACACAGAAGTGCTGCCAGATTCTGGGGCCAGACCCATGGAGGAGGAGTAAGTTTTTGTTGCTTTTGAAGTTCTGTTGCATTTTGGTGTTTCCTTGCTTATGAACCAATGGAATAATCTGTTGTTTTGTGGCTACAGCATTATCCCCCAATCTCCATTGACGAATGTTGTGGGTTTTCAAGAGCATGATCAAAGTATCCAGAGAGAATTGCCTACTACCCAGCTTACTGGTGGTGACCACCCTCATAATTTTCAGGATCCTGAGGCTACCTGTCGCATGGTTCCTAGTGATAACAGTCCTCCACAAGAAACCCAAGCGATGCCAATTGAAGTTCTTCGTGATGCCAACAATGATTGTAATCTAGAAAATCCTCCAGTATATCCAGATCTCGGGGATAATGATACTGAACCAATCAGAGATCTTGACCAAACTGTGAATGAAAAGGATCATATTCCTGAAATGATTGATGATTTGGGTCCTCAAGGGATGTCAGCACCATCTCAGCAACATTTTGGACCACCAACTCCAGTTACTTCTCCTGGGCCCGCTTCAGATGCACAAGTTTGTGGAGGTCAGTGCATATCTGTCTCTTGCATTTACATATGGATCCTGGAATTACAAAACTTTAATTTGTTCTTCCTTACTCTGTTTCAGGGCACACTTCTCCCAATCTGGTGCTTCGTGCAAGTCCACCAATTCAGCAGCCGCAAAGGAGAGGAAGGAAGAGAAAACAATTCTTTGATGAACCCATAGTGTTGACAAATAGGTAATGCTTTAAGATTTGGTTTTATTGAGTTGCTTCTTTCTCCTGCAACTTATAAATTTTTGTTGTTCTTTCCATGCTTGTTACTCATATAGGGATCTGTATTTGTAGATTCATGAGGGAGGCGCTTAATAATTCTCGTGATACACAGCGGAACAGAAGGGATGTGCCTTCCTCTACTTTGGATACTTGGAAGTTGAACAACAGTCGAAGAAAGGAACTCATTTTTGACCAGCCCTTATTAACTGGTAGCTGGTCTTTGTCTTTTTGTTTTGCAGATTGTGTTACCTTGTTATAGTTTTCATGATCTCGTCATCTGAAAACTTGTGGTTCCATGTTCAGGGTTTTGCAAGGATCTTTTAGACATATCCAAACGGGAATATATATGTTCAAAACCCCATTTGGTCATCTCTGAGGAAGATCATGCAGATGCTGGGATTGCCAGAACTCCTCCAACTAACCAAACCCATGAAGAGCTGAGAGCTGCTATACCTCCTGTTACTGCATCTGTTTTGGATATGGAAATTGAACGCCTTCGTAGTATTGCTGCTACTCCCCCACCCACTGTCCCCGCTCACAATTTGGACATTGAACTCAATATTGAAGGCGATTGTAGGAGCCCTGTTAGAATAGATGACTTGACTCCTGTTTCAGCTCAAAAATTCAGGTCTGTATCAGTTTCTCCTGTGAGAACAGATATCGCGACTGGGACAATGCAGACACCAGATTTAACAGCATCACCTGGTGCTCATGGATCGGTGATGGGAACAACCATGACAAATCTGGATGATACATTTCAGCACTTTGGTCTTTCAGATACTCATCAGTTGATCAATTCTGCTGAAACAGAAGTAAGCTTTTAGGCTTTGTCATGAATGCTTTCCTATATTCTCACTTGATTAATCATATTCCATTTCCTTTCAGTACAAAGCATTTATTCTGGTTATTTATTTAGTCTGAGGAATGTATGAGGAGAAAATATTTAAATTTGTAACTTGTGCCCTTAAGCTAGATATTGATGTATATATGATATGACATGTTTTCAAGTCTTTCCAACAGTAAAGTGCTATAATCACCAGTTTTTTAGGACTTAAATTCATATTTTAATGAAAATGCTTGCGCGACAAGTTATCTACTAGTCATATGTTTCAAACTAGTAGCATGCAACCCCATAAGATATATTCTACCTTGTATACAATTTTACTTATATGGTTTTGCGGTTGGTTTGTCTATATTCACAATAATTTTATATATACTTGCCTCTCCTTTGCCTAGTTTCTTTTCATCATATGTGGTTTTCTTTAGTGTCAGGAGTAGAAGATTTACTGCAAGTAATCTTACCTTCTGTTTTAATGCTCTTGAAATGGTTGAATTGAAGCATTACAATAACTTGTCAAACTTGTTCCTGCAGGAACTTTGTTTTCTGGAAGCGGAGGTCAACACGCCAGCCCGTAGGTTCTATTTTCATGTCATCTTCAATTTGATTATGCTGTGACATGCCGTTATTTTACTTTTTATTGTGGTGTTACTTGTATGATGCTCAGATGATGTCAGATGGCCTGTTTCTGTTATTGCCATCAGTAGTATTATAGATAACATAAGTATTTTAATGGCAGGTTCACAAGGTACAAGTGAAGGTTTCAACTTGTCTGTGAGGACTAGGTACTTATTCATTTATCTGTACTATAATAGAATATATTTGTTCTGGTTCAAATAATTCATATGTAAATTAAATCAATTTAGTGAAGACTCTTGAAAAGCTTTTTACACTACATTGAGGACTGACTTGTATCTTTTCAGACTTTAACTTCAAAATTTTCAGAAACAACTTATATTGCTAAATAGATAGCTATAAACACGCTGCATTTATCCTGTGCAAGTATCATTACTGTAAAATTATTTGTTTATTTGTTCATTTATTTTTTGAATGCATGCTATTGTGATAGGTTGTATTTTAAATTACAAATTCAGACCCATTGTGTGTTTTTGATGAACAATTTATTTCTGTTGTTTTTAATTGTTTATTTTACACATATAACCTAGGAACTTGCATATTGCCAATTTGCCATGTATACTACTACATAGGATATGTGACCTTCCTTTCTTCCCTCTTTCTTGGGCCTGAATAGATGACACATATGCATTAGCATTAGAGTGAAAATTCAAACATCCGAGAGCAAACAAGACCAAGTAAAGTATGACAACACAATATGGTAATTATTTTCAGGAAATGGATATATTAGTGGAATGATATGGTGAGGAAATCCTAAAAGAAATCTTAGCAAGTAAAACTATACTCTTAACTTATGCATTCTTTTGTTCATGTTGTATTTTTTTTACTGAAGTTTTAGAACATGTGTTAATTTGTACTGCATATAAGTTGTTTATGTCCTTTTGCTACTTCATTGTACTTCTCTAGTGTCTGAACATTGCTAATATTCTTCACTTATTTAATTCCAGGGCTGTAGCTCAATATTTGAAAAGATATTCTCCAATTACCCCAATTTTGGAGGATGCTGCTGGAGATCTCAGCTTGAACAAGATCTTGGAAGGGAAAACTAGAAAGCTCTCTGCTCGTATGTTCTTTGAAGTATTGGTGAGTTCGAAACATTTCCATCCATTGGAAAAGAACCTCAATTATGTCCAAAGAATTAGAACTTTTGTTGTTTGTAGGTGTGTGGTTTTTTAATCTGGTTAGAATTTGAATATGGAAGTGAATACTGAATAATGATTTTTTTTCTTTTAATATTTGTTTCATAAGTTTGAATGATTCTGTTTCTTGTGATCAACATAATTATAGCTTTGAATCCTTCACTGACAGATATAGTTCTGCAAATATTTTCTAGAAAAAATTGCAGTTAATTTGATCATTTAAGGGATATATATTTGCATATCATCCTTTAATTCTAGTCGTACAAATTATGCTTTCTTCAAAAGCAAGCATCCTTGTGAACAATTGTAGTTTTTTTTTTAAGACTGCCAATTTATATAAGCATTATGATTGACGTGGAAGTTAAATGTTGCAATCCAGGTTTTAAAAAATCATGGACTTATTGACCTACAACAAGAAGGACCTTATGGTGATGTCAGCTTGAAATTGACCCCTACATTTTCAAAGGCTCAAATTTGACATTTTCATTAAGTTATTTGTAATGCTTCACGGGCCCTGATGTATATAGGTAAGTTCTATACTTTCTCTTAGACTTCTATGATTTTTTGAGGCTGATCATAAAAACTAGTCTTGGTCCTCGTGATACAGATATAACAAGAAATGGTACATATATGTGTGTGTATAATTTTAGAGTAAATTACATATTTACATTTTATCTCCGTGAATTTTTTCTTAAAACAACTTTACAAGTTTAAAATCTTAGATTTTATCCTCAAGCTTCAAAATCATACTCTTTTTTGGTAAATCAAATGGTCAAAAAAAATTGAAAAAAAAATACCTTACTTTCCTTGAACTTTGTGAAAACTAAAAATTGTTGTAATCGCTAGTTTTGTTAAAACTGACAATGGAAAGGTCATCAGTCATGCATGTAATAATTTTCTTTGCTCATTCTCTGGCAAAGTACATATAGCCTTTTCCGATGCTCTGTTTTCTATTGATTACAATTAGTGTTTTGTACTGTTTTCTACAATTTATGCATAGAACTCAGCTTCTCCTATTTTTATGTTTTAGAAGACATATATCAATGCATCTTGTTCAATTATGTGCAATTTAAGTGAAAAAAAATATTATTTGCTATGTTTTTCAATATTCTAGGGATTGTAAATGTAAGGTATGCTTTTGAAACTTGACGAGTGTGATTGTAGAATTTTAAATTGGTGTACTAAAATTGATTTTGATGAAATTTTTAGGAGTAAAGCATAATTTATCCTTCATTTTAATACATGATAGTATTGTATTTATAATTTTTAAGTTTTAAAATTGAATGAAATCTAACTTAATTATCTAATTTTGAAAGAACATAATCTGAAAATATTTTGTAAAATTAGGGAGTGAGTGGAAAAAATTATGATTGTGTGAGGGTGTGGTTAATTTTTAATGGTAGCTTGTTGATATATATATATATATATATATATATATATATATAGGACACTATGAAAAATGTTCTTTGTATAAATAGTATAGATATAAAACATAGCAACAGTTGTCTGATTGCAACCACTATAAAAGTTAGGTAATAATTATTAGAGTTTATATGCTCTCAATAAAAGTAGGGGTGCCTGGAGAAAGACTTACTTCTAAATGCTAATTGTTAGAATGTTGGAAATAAGCAATTAGAATTAATTAGGTTCATGTATCAATAGCCAAGATAATGACATAAGAAATAGCTAGTGTCATAGGAAATAGCTTAAATTCATTATTATTGTTTTATAAATAGGGTATGTATTTATTCTCTTGATACATATAAATATCATGTGTGCTGAGTGTCATTCACTCAAGCAAATTCAGAAACCTTTCCTCTAAATTTCTCTGAGTCATTCTCTAAATACAAGTTGGTATCAGAGCTAGGTTTTGACTTGACTCTATTCAGCTGTCCTAAATCACTGTCCAGTGATAAAATTTCTCAACTGTGTGTCTTACCGGTTGTCCCAATCTCTGTTGCGCATCTTACCGGCTGTCCCAATCTCTGCTATGCATCGTACCGGCACGTCCTAATCTTTGCTGCGCATCCTATCGGCACGACACAATCTCTACCGCACATCCTTCCTGCACCTTTTTTGGAGACTGCTCAACACCTCGGTGTCACACTCACCGAAATTAGGTCCAACATCTCCAGATTGGCCCAACCCCAAAGTTGTGCCGCCATCGAAAGCCCCATGCGCCACCATCATTTGTCAGCCTAACTCGTCACTGCCAGCGCGTGAGGGTGCATATGACCTTAGCTTTGGCTGCCGTTGACCCCATTTGGTTCGCCTTGACGTTTTAGGTCTCATTTTGTTCTTATTTCTCACATCGTAGTCTCTTCATACTGCAAGTCTCTTCCTAAGGTGCTTCAGGGCTTTTGTGTTGCTATCTAACGAAGAGTTCTTCTAATTCTGAGGTCACATTTGATCCAAAAGAGCAATTTACTCTCTCCAACTTGTCTGTTCCATCCATCACAAGTAAGAGATTGACGGGTTCTGCCACTTACAAGTCATGGGTGTCTTCTGTAAAAAATTAGTTTGTTGGCCAGGGCAAGTTAGAACACCTTACAACTAAGTCAGAGGATGTCCCCCCAAATCAGTCGGCTAAATGGAAACAAATTGACTCGTAGTTGCTCAGTGTCCTTTCCATTGACCCATCAATTGTGGATCTCTTCAACCATTTGAAACTTGTTACGAAGTGTGGCAAGAAGCTTCTAATTGCTATGCCAATGATATCCAGCGCCTCTATTCCATTGTTTTTGACATGATAACTTATGCGACAACAATTTACCAAGATGGAAACTTTTCTTGGTAAGGCTCGTTCTTTGATGTAGGAATTTTCAGTTAATGATGCCTTATGCTAAAGATCAGGCAGCACACAAGAAGCAACAAGAAGCGTTCTTTATGGTTCTTGCTTTGTTTTCTCTTTCAACTGACTTGGAGAATGTTCGGCAATAGATTTTGACTAGTGTTGATACTCCTACATTATCATAGACCTTTCATCGATTATTGAATATTTTTGACATGACATCACCTCTTGTTTTTGCTTCCCTGACTATCTCATTAGAATCTTCAGCTCTTGTCTCTCATGCTGATAATTTTGGTGGTCGTGGTAGTGGAAGAGGACGTGATGGTAACTGACCTCAATGTGCTTTTTGCTATAGGTTGGGACACTTGGAAGAATGTTTTGGGCAAAGCATGGTAAACCTGCTTCTGCTAACTTTGCTCAGACTGATCCAGTTTCGACACCTCTTGTTGTGACCCTCACTCCAGCAGACTATGAGACCTTACTTCGCTTTAAGGCCACCTCACAGCCTTCGACATCTATTATAGTGGTTGAACAAATTGGTAATCCCTCTGCTTGTATCTCTCAATCATCTTTTGGACCTTGGGTAATTGATTCTGGTGCTTTAGATCATCTCTGTGGTAGTAAAGATCTTCTTACCTTTTTTTTTCCAATTCCTTACCTTCTATCACACTTGCCAATGGGACCAAAGCTCATGCCCTTGGCATTGGTCAAGCCCGACCATGTCCTCTCTTTCCTTTAACTTCTGTTCTTTATGCCTCTGGTTGTCTTTTTAATTTGATATTCGTTAGCTAATTAATTCGTTCTCTTAATTATTCTATTTCCTTTACTTAAAACTCTGTTCCTGTGCAAGATCCGAATCCGAATATGGGGAGGACGATTGGAGTCGGTCGTGAGTTTAAAGGGCTTTACCATCTTGTTGTGTCAAATTCCCTAGTAGCATGTATCTTTACGGACTCTTCAACTAGAGGTGAAAATATGTCAGACTGTCTGTCAGGAGTTTATTGGCCTGACCTATTTATTAAACAAGTTAAGCCAATGTTTTTTTAATAGCCTATTTAATTAAAAAGGTCAGGTCTTAGGCCATTTAATAAGCTTTTAAGCCAGCAGTGAGCACTGACCGACTTATTTAACTATATATAATATAATATATATTATTATAATAATTATAAATTATAATTATTATTATATTATAATATATTAATATATTTTTAATTAGATTTTAATAAAAGTTAATAATTAAAACTTAAGTTAGCAAGTTAGAATAGAAATAACATATTTATTAATATATTTAATGAAATATATTTATATGAATGAAAATAATAAGTTAACACTCATCTCTTACTTTTATAGATGTTCACTACTTTTTGTTTTGGTCTTTAGTCGATGTGGGACTTTAAAATATATTAAGTTATAAAATTATTGGAGGCATATAGTTGCAAAACATGAAGATATAACTTGCGCTATTTTTGGATTTCTTGTTTATATATTTGTTAATAACATACGTAATGTTATTATTTTAATTTCCTTATGATTAAATCGTGCAATTACTTTGTTGCTTGTTGCAGGAATCTAACGAAAAGTTACCATAGTTATTGGACTATTTTTCATGTCTAACTCATTTAGCTGTTTGTGGAATTCTTAGAGTAATATACTAATCTCACCAATTATTGATATTATGATATTATCTTTCTTGTCAATTCATTATAGATCATGCAGTTATTATCATGATGTTAATTTATTATAGCTCTAGTATTTCTTGCATTCATGTTGCAATTAGAGGAGTGTAGGTTCGATCTTCATGTTTTGCAACTATATGCTTCTAACAATTTTGCAACTTGGTATATTTTTAAGTCCTACATCGACCAAAGACTAGAGTAAGAAAATAATGAACATGTATAAAATTAGATAAGTATTAAGTTATAACAAAGGCCTATTGGCCTTGAGTAGGCTCATTGGCCTATTTCAAGGCTTAAGTCTGTTAGTCTATGTAAAGGCATGTTGATCTATTTAAAGGTAAATTTGTTAACTTATGTAAAGACATGTTGACCTATTAAAAAGTAGGTCTGTTAGCCTATGCAAAGGCTTATTGGCCTATTTAAAGGTAGGCCTATTAGCCTATTTAAAGGCCTCATTGCAAAGTAGGCCTTTAAATAGGCTTTCAGGCCAAGCTAGGCTTTTTAAAAATTCAGACCAGGCCTTCAAAATCGGCTTATTACAGGCTCACATGTCAGACTCAAATCTTATAATTAGGATACAGGTCAGGCTTGTTTAAGACAAAACTTGGCTTGGCCTGACTTGTTTCCACCCTTATCTTCAGTTGTCATTCATAATTGTCTTGGACATCCTAATCTTTTCAAACTCTAGAAGATGGTTCCACATTTCTCTAATTTAATGTCCTTAGAGTGTGAGTTTTGTCAAAAAGGAAAACATATTCGTACTTCCTTTTCTAGTAGTTTCTTCAATAAAAAATGTGAGTCTCCTTTTTCTCTTATCCATTCGGATATTTGGGAACCAAGTCGTGTCAGTTCTAGTCTTGGCTTTTAGTATTTTGTTACGTTTATTGATGATTACTCGCGTTGTACTTGGGTCTTTTTAATGAAAAGTTGTTTGAGTTGTTTTCTATTTTTCAAAAATTGTGTTGAGATAAAAACTCAATTTGGTCAAACCATTCATGTCTTACGTAGTGATAATGCACATGAGTATTTGTCTAATCAATTTCAAAATTTCTTGGCAAAATAAGGTAATTTACATCAAACAACTTGTCCTCGTACTCCACAACAGTACATAGTGGTTGAACATAAAAATCGTCATTTGATTGAAACAACTAGGGCTTTACTTATTCATATGAATGTTCTTCATTTTTAGGGGATGTTATTCTTATGACTTGTTATTTAATTAATCGCATGCCTTCCTCTGTGTTGCATGATAAAATTCCTCACACTATATTGTTTCCTGATACTCTTGCTTACCTTGTTTCTTCGCATATCTTTGGTTGTACTTGTTTTGTTCATGATCTTACTCTTGGAAAAGACAAACTCATTGCTAAAGCTTTCATATGTCTCTTTCTTGGTTATTTTCGTCTTCAAAAAGGGTATTGCTATTATTCACTTGATCTAACTCGTTATATTGTTTCTGTTGATGTCACCTTTTTCAAGCACAACCTTTCTTCACTTCGTCTACAGATATCTCTAAGGTGAACACTATACTTTCTATTCCTGTCTCTGATTCTTCTCTTGTTATCATATCACCTAGTCTCGAAAGTTCATTAAGTCCTAGTCCCTTTGTTGGTCCTCCATGTTCTCTTAATGTCTATCGTCGTCCCACTAGTTCGTTTACTAGTGCCATGCTTACTGTGGAAGATGTCCCTGATAACTCACCACCTTCACCAATTGATTCTCTTGATTTGAATCCTACACCGGATATTCCTCCCATTGCTCTTCGAAAAGGTACACGTTCTACTCATGATCCTCATTCTCTTTATGCCTTCCTGAGTTATGATCTTCTTTCTCTTCAATATTACACTTTTGTTTCAAGTTTGTCCTCTGTTTCTATTCCCAAAATCACAGTGAAGCATTGTGTCATCCAGGTTGGTGACAAGTTATGATTGATGAGATGTTTGCCTTGCATTCTAATGGCACTTGGGATCTAGTTTCTTGACCACCTAGTAAGTCTGTTGTTGACTGTCGTTGGGTGTTTATAGTGAAGGTTGACCCCGATGGCTTTATCGATCGATTGAAAACTTGTTTGGTGACTAAAGGTTACACCCAAATTTATGCCCTTGATTATAGTGACACTTTTTCTCTAGTGGTCAAGATTGCTTCTGTTTGTTTATTTCTTGCCTTGGCTGCAATTTGTCATTGGCCCTCTTTATCAACTCGATATAAAGGATGTTTTTCTTCATGGAGATTTATAGGAGGAAGTCTACATGGAGCAATCATCTGGTTTTGTTGCTCAAGGGGAGTCTGGACTAGTTTGTAAGTTCTGTAAAGCTCTATATGTTCTAAAGCAATCACCCTGTGCTTGGTTTGGATGCTTCAGTACTGTTGTACAAGCCTTTGGCATGACCAGAAGTGAAGCTGATCATTTTGTTTTCTACTAGTGCCATTCTCCTAATCAATGCATTTACCTTGTTGTCTATGTGGATGGCATTGTTATTATCAGTAATGATCGTGTTGGTATTGAACAATTGAAGCAATATCTGTTCAAGCACTTTTAGACTAAGGATCTTGGTAAGCTTCGATATTTTTGGGTATAGAAGTTGCACAATCTAGGCATGATGTTTCTATTTCCCAGAGTAAATATGCCTTGGATATTCTAGAAGAGGTTGGCATGATAGGGTGTAAACTCATCGATACACCCATAGATCCCAATGTCAAACTTCTTCTAGGATAAGGGGAGCCATTATCAGACCCTCGATGGTATCGAAGAATGATTGGGGAGTTGAATTATCTCACAATAACTAGGTCAAATATTTCTTTTGCTGTAATAGTTTTGAGTCAATTCCTTGATTCCCCATATGACTCACATTGGGTTGTTGCTATTAAGGTACTTAGATATATCAAAGGGGCTACAGGAAGAGGGTTGCTCTATGAGGATAAAGGCCATATGGAGATATGTAGTTATATAGATGCTGATTGAGCATATTTTCCCTCATACAAACGTTATACTCAGGATATTGTATTCTTTTTTGGAGGTAATTTAATATCTTGAAAAAGTAAGAAGCAAATTGTAGTTGCTAGGTCAAGTGCTGAAGCTAAGTATTGAGTAATGACAGTTGTAACATGTGAACTTTATATGGATAAAACAGTTGCTAAAGGAGTTAGGTGTTTGTAAAGAGCAATCTATGAAGCTTGTGTGTGATAATTAAACAACTTTGCATATAGGTTCAAATCCAGTATTTCATAAAAGAATAAAATATATTGAGATTGATTGTCACTTTGTGAGGGAGAAGATTTAGTTCGAAGAAATTGCTATTTCTTTCGTTAATTTCAATGAGTAGCTAGTCGATGTTTTTACCAAATTTCCCTGAGGTCCTCGAGCTAATTATATATATAACAAGCTTGGTGCATATGATATATATGTACTAACTTGAGGGAGTGTTAGAATGTTGGAAATAAGCAATAAGAATTAACTAGATTCATGTATCAATAGCAAGATAGTGTCATAGAAGATAGCTAGTGTCATAGGAAATAGTTTAAATTCATTATTATTGTCTTGTAAATAGGTGATATATTTATTCTCTTGATACATATAAATATCATGTGTGCTGAGTGTCATTCACTATAGTAGATTCAAAAATTTTTCCTCTAAATTTCTTAGTCATTCTTTAAATTCAAGTCTAATACAATACTTAAAACAGAGAAACTTTTGGTAAACATATGGTTCTTAATTCTTCTGGTTAGCATCATGAGCTTGAAGATTCCTCACCCCGCCCCCTCCTACAAGCATCTCTTTTAAGATTTTAATTTTTTGTTTAAATCTGTGCTTAATTTTTGAAGTCACTTTGTTCAATATTCCTGATAGTTTTCTATCATATATGCTGATGCATTTGCTTTTCAATTTTGATACTCCATTATCATGTTCGTTCTCTGGAGAAATCCCCGGAAGGGAGGAAAATGAAAGAAGGAAATAAAGAAAAGTTGTCCGTGGAGAATGCTCTTACTAAGTTTCTTTACCTGAGGATACCCTTACCGTACACCCCAAAAAAATATTTCTTTCATTAACTCTTATATTCTTACATTAAACAATATATACATTTATTTTCACATTCTATCTAATATCATTCATTATATATATATATTTTTTATCATTTTCTCTCATTCAATCACATCTCTTAAAAAAGGTATGAATAGTACATACATTACTAAAAATGATAAATGACTATTTTTTTCCTTCTTTCATTCATGTTAAATGTCGTTGTGTGCTGATCTAGATGTTAAATACTAGTTTTCTCTAATTAAAACTTTTTTCTTTAATGACTTGCAGTTGGGTTTCACGCCAAGAATGGAAATGCAGTCGGGTTTGTATAGCAGTAGACACAAGGCAAATTATGACCATCATGAAGAGAAATTGTTTTTGTCACTCTTTGTTTTGCATGTATAGTAGCATCCTGCTTAATTTATATAAAATTTATAATGTTTGACTCTTTCTCATTCAATCTATTTATAGTTAGCAAGGAAATATAAAATTTAGGATTAAATTTAATTTTTCACCTTGTAGTTTGGTCTGATTTTAATATCAGCTAATAAGCATGCAACATATAAAATTACGTCGTTTCGAGGCGTTTTCAAAAACTGAGGATTTGTGTATACGTCTTTTGACATATAATTTATGTTAAATAAATATGAATGAAAGTAATATAGTATTAAAACAAAGACTGGGCAATGGCATTGCAGTTCCAATACAGTCATCCAACATGGGTACGGTAGCCCCGCCATTAGCCTAGTGGTCTTCCTTCTGTTGGCTTCTCTAAACAGGTCTGTGGGGTTTTACTTAGGTTCCGAAGGAATTCCATGCAATTCAAAATCATAACAAGTTTTTTATTAATACCATCTAACTCTTTATCATGTTGATTACAGTAAAAGCATCCACTTAAGTGTGTGTTTGGTAATGATTAATTACCATTGACAGTTTTTTTTTAGATAAGTGAGATGTTTGAGTAAATATGATTAAATTAATAAAACTTTTTTAGGATGTAAAAAAGATTTTTATCATAAATTGTAATTTGAGCATTATTTTTTTTTCAAAAGTTGATTATTTTTGTTTTTATTAAAGTAATTTTAAAATATAAAATATTATATAATATAAATAAATCATTTCATATTTTTTTTAAAAAATTTCTATAAAAATATTTTTATATAATCTAAATAAAATAAATTATTTTAAAATTATTTTTTAATTAATATATTTAAATATAAAATTAATTCTATTATAATTGATTATTAAAATAATTTATTTTTTATAATTAATCTAAACACACTGTAGGACAAAATTTTGTTTTGCAAGCAAAAGGCCATCATCGTTCAGCCCACACAACTAGGCAATGCCAATGACCTAACTTCCTGTGTGATCGCCAATGACTGCTTGCTTAACCAGCCCTCTAGCAGTTATCCAAAGTGCTGCTACAAGGAATGTTATAATTTAAACACCCCCCCTCTGCAAGAAAGATTGAGCAATTTGGCAATGTCATATATGCCAGGATGTTCAAATGCCACAGACAAGATACGTCAGTTAGGGGGAATGGGAAATTCCATTTCATTTATATGAATCGATTACTTCTTTCTGTAAGGGGTACTGGTGTTTTGAAACCAATGTGCACTTCTACAATAAAATTTATCTTCTTTAGAAAAACTTCCAATTGAATGTCTTGCCCATGAACAACGTTACTAGCAAGACTGACATTAATAGCTTTTAAAATGGAAGGGTCTATCTCAAAGGTTATTGTACAAATCCCATATACAATTGGTTCTAATCTTAAGACACCGTCACTGCTGGAAGTTGAATGCTTGGTTCTCTGGCTATCAAACCATGATGGTGGAGGAAGCCACTGCAGAGAGAGTTCATGATTCTGTCGTTGTAAAGGGATGTTGGAGTCCCATTGGAAGTTGCAAGTCACTCATGAGACAGATTTGTTTCTCATAAGGTCATGAGTGTCTTTGGGGGAATGAATGGAGTGATTGCACAGTTAAATGCAGCAGCTTTCTTAATTTTAAAAGCTTTTTAAAAATGGTTCTCACACTCTACCAGGCATTGTGAAGGCTTAAATTCTCATAATCAAAATTCTCAGTTATATTTTGGTCTGCAAACAACACCGCATGGGCACCTGGTGCAGTTTAAGTTGTTGACCACATAGTAAGTTCAAATTCAGGCTGACTTAGGTTAAATACACAGCAATCTGAACATTATCAACGATTAGCCAGCACATTCATGAAGCTCAAAACCATTAAAAATAAAACCGTAAACACTATGTAAGAACCAACCACTGTCTGCTTCATAGACTTACCTTTTTACATTAGTACTCAACATTTATTATATGGTTTACCAGCAAAGCTTTAAACCCAGTATGAGTGGGATGAATTGCTGGGAAGAGTACACCATAAACAGTTTTAAATTATATGTGATACCAACTATATAAGATACTGGCAATCATTTGTCAGCAACAAGAGCTTCAATCTTGTTTTCAAGGTGAGCTTCATAGTCCTCCAGGCGACCTTTGACTGCATCATTCTCCCAACGGATCAACGTTGGCGCACCGGTGAGCTTGAACCTAGGTTCCACCCTCCATGGATGCTGGGGGTTCCTCCATGTTGGTCTATCTCCAACATAAGCTCTCAGAAGTGCAATGTTATCTGGTGAAGCCTCCAGCTTTTTGTAGATCACAGGTTCAGATCTCACACAATCTAAAAAGGAAGAGGCAAATGTTAAAAAAGAAGAAGAAAACTAGTCATATTCATGGATTCTGCTAAACTGGAGGGATATCATGCTTCTCTAACTGTCACTGAATCCTAACAAATTTGATACAAAAAAATGTAATCAATATCTCAATCTCAGCCTTTTCTTGTTGATATAATATTTCCATTGGTAATTGATATTCAACACCATAGAATGAAAGATACAAAGCACCCAAAGTCAAAGATGTATACCAAAAACTAGAAACAGAGAACACTAATCTGTGGGAAGCTCTTCTTCCCCACTCCAAGGTTACGAAAAAAATGAAAAAAAAAAAAGACTCTTTCTTTTCCCATTTTTGGGTTAAAAAAGACTCTCTTTTTCCATTTTTGGGCCTTCACTCTGCTATGTTATCTAAGAATTCTCACTGATATATTGACAAATGCTCCATACAATCAGATGCTTTATCAATTAATCTTTTCTTTTCTTTTTCAAAATTCCAGATTTTCCCAAAAAATTCACAAAAAAACTGAGAATTCCTTGACAGATTTCATCTGGGTAAGACCAAAAACAGGAAACAAAACAAAAGCATAGAAAAACAAGTATGTTCTATGAATTTCAGAAACTATTTAAGAAAAGGCAAAAAGAAAAAGAAAAATACCTGGGCACCAGCTGAGAGAGGTAGCAGGGTCTTTGTCAGCCAAGAAGAGGATAAGATTGACCTTGTTTTGGGGAGCCTCTGATCTGAACTTCTCAAAGACGCCATCAAAGGTGGATACCGTAGCGTCAAAGAGCTTCAACGGCATTTTTCAACTCTGCAAAAAGATACAGAAATCGCAGGTTTGTTGAAAAGAAAACAGGATATGTTTCTAGCAGCGTCAGATGAACGAGTCG
Organism: Ormosia emarginata; assembly: GCA_029884605.1. Lineage (NCBI taxonomy): Eukaryota > Viridiplantae > Streptophyta > Magnoliopsida > Fabales > Fabaceae > Ormosia > Ormosia emarginata. Next base: position 9,591,283 of record JAQQTP010000066.1, on the reverse strand, counting down.
CTTATGTTCTATTTATACGAGGTTTATCTTTGACAACAAACGGGCCAACTTTTATCAGAAGATTCTTTAATGATTAATGGACAATATCTGATTATTATGTGTTTTATTTTATTAAATCAAATAATTTTTTTTATAGATTCTTATATTTTATAGAGTAAAGAGTTTAATTTTATACGTGATTAGTGTAAAAATTTTTATATCAATAATCAATCATATATCACGTATAACTTTTAAAATAATTATTATAAAAAATAAATATTTTAATAATATGACAATATATGATTAGTTAATGATATAAAAAATTTAATTTTTCATAATATTTTTTTATCAAATAAGTGAAAGATTAATCTCTTGAGACATAATCAAACATTTAAATTATTTTTTTCAATAATATTATTTTCATACATATAAATTAATAACACTCACCATACATATAAATAAAATCCAATCTCTTAATATCGACTAATGACGTGATGTTTGAACTTTGAACATGTTTTATGAATTATCAATATTTTCTCCTATTAATTTTCCTTCTTCTTTATAAATATTTATCAATTTTATTAATATCATTAACTTATAAATTTAAAAATATTTTTTATATATTTATAATATTAAGAAAAATTTTCCATTAATAACCCTTTTAAATACTAATAAGCTATTTTTTTTTTTGGGGGTCTAAATATTGCTTCTTGCTCTCAGTCGTGGAACCAGTAAATAGTAATTTAGTCCTCTAAAGTTATACATGAATTTATATTAGTTTTTCATTTATCAATGACATTAAGTTGGTTATTCAATGATAATTAATGCAATTAGTGCTGTCCTTTAATGATTAATTTGATAGTAATTTAAGGACTATTTTGCTGACAAAAATGTGACTTTGAAGAATCAATTTAATTTTGTATATATTTTTTAAAAATTAATTTGGTATATTAATAATGTAGAGAATCAATTTGATGTTGCATATATGTTTGGAGGAACAAAATAAAACTATTGATTCATCTCAAAATATCATGAATGATTTTATTGTATATATATATAGAGGATATTACTTTGGTGAGAGGAGTGTTTATTGTGAGAGGTGAGAGGAGTAAATGTTGACCATTGGATATTACATAAGTGGTCAAGATTAAAACATAAATGCATGTGACTTTTTTAAGTGGTCACATGACCTTTAAGTAACTTTTAATCTTGACCATTCATGTATGGTTGTATGTTGACCATGTATGGTTGTATGGAGCATATCTAGTGAGAAGAGTTTTATTGTGAGATGAGTAAATCTTGACTATACAACTATACATGGATGGTCAAGATGAAAAGTTACTTAAAGGTCATGTGACCACTTAAAAAAGTCACATGCATTTATGTTCTAATCTTGACCATTCATGTAATATCTAATAGTCAACATTTACTTCTCTCACCTCTCACAATAAACACTCCTCTCACTGGAATAAGATCATATATATATATATATATATATATATATATATATATATATATATATATATATATATATCCCTACATTCACCTTAACCAATATGGAGTGATTTTTACTATATGTAATTTTTTACACTACTCACCTCTAGTTTCCCCCTTGCTTTGACTGTGTTAAGGTGTGTGTAGAGGCGGCTCCTCATGTATGCTCACTGAGGCTGTCGCCTCCCCCCTCCTCCTTTAATACTCTGTTTGAATATTTTTTCATTAATAAAACAAAATAGAAAAAATGAGAATAGACCGAAAATGGAAAGGAATGAATGAAACATAATTATATTTTTCTTTGTTTATAAGATTAATAAGATAACATAACAAAAATTATTTCACCTCAATTTTGAGAGAACAAAAGTTGGACATTTGGGGGGAAGAGAGGGGAAATGGCTTCCCATGTATTCTTTTCACTTCTCATATATTTTAAAACTTCTAAACACATGAAGTTATTTCTCTTTCCCTCATTCTCTTTTCTTTTTCCTCATTACCTATTATCCAAATATACTGTAAGTCTCAAAGAAGTTACTTGTAATCCCCTTTTTTAATAGAAAAGATTTTCTTAAAAATGGTCACCCCAAACTATCATTTCCACCATAGTCTAGCTCCGCCACTGGGTGTGTGGGATAAAGCCACGAAGAATTATGGAAAATACTATATATGAGTTTTCTTTCCTCATTTTGGAATGACTTGAGATCTAAATTAGAACTTGTTATTATTAAATATACACTTACACATTATTTTAAATTTGTACAATTTTTATTATCTAATTATAAATGATCTTATCTCGTTTTCTATACATTCACACTATTCTACCATCTTATACATATAAGAAGTGATGTAAATATTTGAACAACTCTTATATTCTTACATTAAACAGTGCATTCACCTCTTTTCACACCTCATCTAATATCATTCATTATACATACTTTTTCTTATCACTTTCTCTCATTCAATCACATCCCTTAAAAAAGGTGTAAATAGTGCTTACACCCCTTTTAGGGGTGTAAGATGATCTTTATTCATATTTGAAGGAGTATGCATCAACCATCTTCCTTAAAAAAATAGCAGGCAATGGACTTAAACAGAACAACCAACCCAAGTTAACAACCTAATTGCTAGGGCTGATTTTTATTTTTTTAGTTTTTTTGGTAACATTTTTTTGTAGTTATTTTTATAGTTTTAACTAGTTGAATTTCCCATGCATTGGATAGTATTATTAAAAGAATAATACTATAGATATACACATATCATCTTATATTCTTATATTAAAAATGATAAATTCCATGAAAAGGTTAAGAATGTGTAAAATTAACTAGATGCTCTTTTTTTATTTATTTTTTTAACCAAAATAAAATATTGGTGTGGTTGTAACTGCTTGCCACATCACGTTTGTGAGACTTTTCATGAAAATCTTTCGTGATGTATAGTATAGCTCTTCTAATATTTGTAGAGTTTTTATTATTGGTTATAATTGGTCTCATCTTGTTTCTTACACATATATACTATGATTCTGTCATATACTCTAAGTGTGAAGTGATGTGAGCACATCTAATGTGTGCCAAACATTATTCTTATTAAAAACTTAAAAAATTGTAAGACTAAGGAAAGGGATATGTTTGTGAGAAATTTAAAGGAATGAAAAGTCTCTCATAAACTTGATATCTACCATTTAAATGAAAGAAGAAACAACTGTTAGGATTGTTGTTGAAAGGAAAAGTAATGATGGGGTAATTTTAGGCAGAAAAAAACAATATAGGGATTGGATCCTGTTTTTATATATAGATAGATAGATTACACAGGATTGTAGGTTGGCTTACCGTGTCCTCAGGTGTATAGAGTGGTAGATACATGTAAAATGGTGCATTGACGAGTGTGCTAGTTTGTGAGTTAGTTCTTTGATTGTGTTAATGGTGTTGGGGAATACTACATTTTCGTCAATCTAGTTGGATAATACTATATCCTTTTTAATCTCTTTAGAGGGAATACCACTTCCTCTTCTATACAAATATGCATAAATACTAATAATTGAGATTTGTTCTGAACCGTGATTCGGAATCAAGTCCAATAAGTCAACTCGACACGCTTTAGGTTAGAGTGCATCATTGACACCCCAACATAGATTCACTTATGACACGTAGATAAGATCTTACTTCTATGCATATCGGACTATGACATTGGGTAGCTGCAATATCATGATATTTGTGCACTGGATAAATCTTGAGAATATTTGTTATTGTCAATCATAATCTCGCATAATAATAGCACTTGTAACCGTCTTTACCTGCCCTTAATTGCAGTATCAACATTCCGATATTATAGGGATTATCTGCAACTATAATGAGATCGTATCTCCCAATCCAACCAATATAAAGACTAGACTCAATCATCTTATACATGTAACTTATCACTCTTTAGCATAAATCCTAATTGTGCACAGTTTGACTTGAGTATTGAAGTGCCTTTGCAGGTACCAACCCCCCCTGTTTCAACACGCTTTGCTGCTATTGTGCGAGGAGGAAACCACCATAACGTACCTATCTTAGGTACCCCTCAATATCTACTACTGAAAAGGATCAAAGACAAATCACGCATAATTTAATGTGGTTTGGTCAAATATGCATATATCCACGGATGAGAATAGTCAAATCTACTATCAAAATAAGTATAGCCTGCATGCTTACAAGACAATATCTCTCACACTCTCTTTGTAACGTCTTACTTTTAATTTTATTTGTATTATTATACATATCTAAATTGTTTAGAAATTTAAATTAGAATATCAAGTTATATAGAAACTACTGCATTTTTCATTAGTTCATATGATATTTTACATGATGGATTATATCTCTTCAAAAGTTAAATTTTACAAAAGTACTACTAAAGTCATCTTTAGATAATATTTTACATGGTTTTTCATAGTTAATTTATACATACGACATATTTCTAAGATAGGATACCTACATCCCAAAAAATGAGGTTTACAGAACCTTCTTATGGTGTCATTATGCCTCTAATTACATATATTTACAAGCATTATTATTTTTATAACTACTCGTCAAACAGTATAACTATGAGAATCTGATCTCTAATAATGACCGAAAACACGTAGTCTCCAATCTTTGGTCTATAAACTTGCTCGATATGAAAATCTACTATTATTCTAAAGGTCGACATTATCTGAAATAATAAACCACAAAGAGTGAGATAAAATCCCGGTAAGAAAAAGCAAAAACTAAAATCATAACCCACTCTTTATAATTCTTCATTTCTGTTTTCATATCTAACAGTCTAATAAAAATAAATATATTATACAAATTCAAAAATAGAATTTAAGTCAAGTTAGTAATAAAAAAGAATAAGTAAATGATAAAAAGAAATTTTCCAAAATAAATGAATAAGTAAATATCATAAACTTTTCTTCTTCTTATTAAAGTCTTTTTTTTACTAATATTATTGTTATCCCATTTCAATACTCTTTACCAAATGTGTTTCTTTTTTTTTTCATTAAGGCATTCTCTAATGTTCTCATCATAACCACAATAATTTGATTAGGGTGCCTCCCAATCCTCTCATCATGACCACAATCATTAAAAATAACTAAGGTGTCCCTTAATTCTCTCATCATGACCATAATAATTTAACCAAAACGTCCCTTGATCATCTTATTATGGTCACAATAATAATCTCTAATTGATCAAGACACTCCTTGATCCTCTCATCACAGCCACATTACACATTAATTCATTTTATTCATAAAATGACATTTCAACTTTATATATATATATATATATATATATATATATATATATATATATATATATGTGTGTGTGTGTATAGAGCACATAAAATATATCATAAACAAAAGCCTTTATAAAAGTATAGTTTAGGAGAACTTAGGATTAATTCCACGTAGCATTAATAATAGTCAAAGAAAGTTCAAATATAATATGTCATAAAACAGAAACCATTCTAAAAGAGCACTTGGGATTAGTTTAACGTAGCATAAAGAATCGTTAAATAAAGTTCAAAAGAATAATTTGCATATTCGATAGTCATCAATTTATTCGGATAATGGCAAATTTTCCAGTCTTTTAGAAAAGCTCATATTCACTTGCATATTCAAAGGATATCAGTAACATTTCTATTTTTTATAGCTAAACCAGGACAATAAAAACGGATGTAAAATTATGGATTAGAAGATATGGGTGGAGAAATAAAGAAAAAAGAATGAGTTTTTGCTATTTTCTACCTTTATTAGGGAATTCAAATAAGAGAAGAAATAGTTGAGATAAGAAGGAGTTAGTTGCAGGAAAACAGAGCAATTGATTTTGTGAGTTGGGTGGTTTGTTTTTGTAACGTGAAAAAGAAAATGAAGAGGTATTTATAAGATAAGAAGATGATGTAGAGGATGTCATGGGTTCTAAAATTTCCAGAATTTTCCCTTGTCGTGTTTCGTCGTGATTCCAATCTTCAGAAAAATCTCCTCTCAAATTTTAATGCTTGCTTTTGATTTCTTAAGCTTAATCCAGATCCAAGAATATTTTTTCAAACTTCTTTTTGACATTTTTCTCAATTGGTACACTAACTTCTTCATTTAATGCTTGGGTGTTCTTTTATTCTTCTTGTTTATACTTTATTTGACTTATTTCTAATTTTTTCCGCAAGTCTGTCGTGAACCAGACTTGTTTCCTATGCTTTGTTTCCTATCCTTCTTTTTTTGTCCAAATATTCCAAATCTGCCACTGTTCCTATTAATTCTTCTTTTCTTATTTAGCTTTATCATAACTAGAGTGACAAACTAGGATTGAGTGGAAACTAATTTTTCGTATGCTAGTTTATTATTATTATTATTATTATTATTATTATTATTATTATTATTATTATTTTAAGGTTTATCTTATTTTTTAGAGATATTACACTCTCTCATTCTCATAACTCATAATTTTCTAATACACATATTTATAGTCCATCCTTACACAATTTTCTTAGTTTTTTATTATAAACAAATTTTATATCTCTTACATATCTTTTAAATCTATCACATACATTTACAAATCTTTTATATCTATCAATATAATAAGAAACTATCAATATAAATCTTTAATGGGATTTAGGTAAAATTTAATAATCTTCATCTTGATCCAAATTCTATCATCAACTAGCAAATCTTCAAATCATCACATTTGTTATTAATAGAACATGCCGCTAGCCCTTGACCTCTAAGTCAAGAAGTTTTTTGATACACTTTTTGTATTGCCATTTATAATGGAACAAATCTAAAAATCTAAATTGCCAAAAAGAATTTTTAATCAAATCTTCGTATTTGCACCGCTATTATATGAAATGCGCCACTTTACTTTAATGTCAAGAAGACTTTTGACACACTTTTTATTATCATAATAAGACATGCCACTTAATTTTCATTTTCAGGATGACTTTTTGACACGAGCCCACACATAAAAGACCATACCATCGCTTAGTTACTCGACTTATAAGCTTTGATACTGCTTGCTAGAGTGAATACTCTGTCTCGTCAATCTTATTGGGAAATATTACATTCCCTTCTATACAAATATACACAAATACTAGTAATTGAAAAAAGCATCAAAGACAAATCTCACACAATTTAATATTGTTTGGCCAAATATGCCTACATCTATAAATGAGAAGAGTCAAATCTAATATTAAAATATGCATAACCTGCAAGATTACAAGACAATATCTCTTACACTCTCATCTTCATAATTCTTACAATTCTCCAATACAAGTATTTGTAGCCATCCTTAGACAACTTTCCTAATTTTCTATTATAAATATATTTCATATATTTCTTGCATATCTTTAAAATCTATCATATCTCTTTTACAAATTTATCATATATCTTTCACAAATTTCTTAATATTTTTTTTCATATCTATCATTATAATAAAAAATTATCAATATAAATTTTTAATAGAATTTAGCTCAAATCCAACAAATGATTAGTTTAAATTTGATTGTTTGAAAAACTCTATTGTCGTCTTGGAAGAAGAGTTTTTCTTCCCCCAGGAATATCTTGTTCCATTAAAATGATGTTGGGACTTGTATAATTAGTAGGACTCTAAAAAATTAGATGGTGATGATTTTTTGTGAAGGAAGAAAATTCTTCCTTTAAGACGAGGAAATAATTTCTCTTGATTATTCATGAACAATAGCTCATAGATATGTTCGAATTTTAATTATCTGGAGATGTTTCTGAAGTAAGAAAATCTCTTGCTTTGTAAAATTATACGGGTACAATATTTCGGTTAAGTGAATTATTATTCTCTCAGATTTTAGCTAATTTTTTATATTATAATTGATGTAATATGAATTCAATAATATCAGGTAAAACAAATGAATTCAGTAATATAGAATAAATTTTTTTATTACGATAACATTTAAAAATGTCTCTTCAAACCCGTATACCCATCACGCAGTTGATCATTCAACACACGACTTATCACACCGACTTTTCTTACCATACCTAGAGTTATTCAATTACTTCCTTAGTCCTTACGGTGCCTGACGTGGCAATTTGAAGTTTATCCTTACTGAGAGTCGGTCAAATCATCCAACTATGCAAGGCACTGATCTTCTAGGAATACATTTTTTGTCCTTTCTATTATTATATATATTATTATATATAATATAGTGTGTGCGTGATTAAGATCAGTTCATTATCCTAACTATGTGCGATTCTCAATTGTCATACTATTTCATTCTTTGAGAATTTATGGATAAATTAGGTCCTTCTATGCTCTTCTTTGAGTGTTCAAAAGTTGTAATTTGCATTATTCTAGTATGGTGATCCTGAGTTTGATTTAGAGTTAGAATGTCAAGTTATTTGCATTCATGTTTGTTATCTAATTTTCTCTAGGTGAGTTTGTTCATTTAAATTCTTAAAGAATGTTTTTAGAGTGTATTTGAAATGAATAAAAATGAGAAATAATTTGATTTGAATTGATTTAATTTGATTTAGAAATCAAATTTTATGTTTAAACTTTAAAAAAAAATAAGATTTGAATTGATTTAAAAATTAAATTTTGTATTTAGAATTCATTAAAATAAGAATTGATTTGATTTGATTTTATTATTTTATATTTTAATCTTTATGAGAAGTAGTTAAAAGTAATTACTAAGGATAAAATAGTCTTTTCATTTCAAATCAAATCAAATTCTAACAAATCTCATCAAATTTGATAGAATCTCTAAAATAAAAGGAATGAAATTCATGATATTTTAGAAATCAAATCATTTCTTATTTTTTAATATTTAAAATACTAAATTTAATTAAATTAAATTTACAAATCAAATTATTTCTCATCTTTTTATATTCCAAATACATTCTTACTGATTTTTAGTTTTTAACGTTTCAATAACTGTCAGCCCATGTTTAAATAAATAATGTTTTAATTCAATTTTTTAAGGATCTTCATAAATTTTAATTGCATGATCTTGTGAGCCTTTGTATTGTTTCTAAACAAAGGAAAATGTTATTCTTACACTTCTTTTAAGAGGTATATTATTATTTATATTCTTTTTAAGAGATATAATTGAGTAAGAGAAAATAATAAAAAAAATATATAATAAATAATATTAAATGAAATATAATATATATATATATATATATATTATTTAATATAAGAATATAAGAATTGTTGAACAAATGATGCTGACTCTTCTTCACCACTCATTTCATCTCATTCAGTTTGTGTCTTGTTTTATCCCTTTTAATGGTTTGCTGTTACAATTCTCACACGAGAGAAGGTACTAGAAATTGTTATTTCATTCTTTGAGAATTTATAGATAAATTGGGTTTTTCTATGCTCTACTTTGAGGGCTCAAAAATTGTAATTTGCATTATACTAGTATGGCTGTCTTTGTTGATATCCAAATTTATCCTTAACTTTTTTTTAATGCTTGTGATGACTTTATTTGGGCTCAATTTTTTTTTTATCTCATTTGTTCATCTTGAGATAATACATTCCCTACTCGTAATCAACTCTCTAACCTCAAACTCTGAAACGTAGATCATCTTTTAAGTGTCCAATTGCACCATCTCATTTAATGGATAAAGCGATTGATAGCGACTCCCAACCTGTACACTCTGAGGTCATTTCCTCTTCTTTCTTTGTTTTAATTTCGCAGCGCCCTTTCGGGACGGTTGCGACAATCCTGAGTTTGACTTAGAGCTAGAGTGTCAAGTTATTTGCATTCATATTTGTTATCTAATTTTCTCTAGGTGGGTTTGTTCATTTAGATTCTTGAAGAATGTTCTTATTGATTTTTAGTTTTTAATGTTTCAATAGATGTCAGCCCATGTTTAAATAAATAGTGATTTAGTTCAGTTTTTTAAGGATCTTCATAAATTTTAGTTGTATGTTGTTGTAAGCCTTTGTACTGCTCCTGAACATATGATGCTGACTCCTCTTCACCACTCATTTCACCTCATTCAGTTTGTGTCCTGTTTTATCCCTTTTTATGATTTACTGTTGTAAAAGTGAGTGTTAGTTAATACAGTTAGTAATTATTGTTAGTTAAGAATTTGTTATGATAGTTAGTTAAGAGTTTTGTTATTTTGTTAATAGTTAGCAACTTATATATATATATATATATATATATATATATATATATATATATATATATATATATATATATATATATATATATATAGAAAACAATCAAGATGATCTGTTATGAATGATTGATTTCACTCTTGTTTTCTTCTCTTCTCTGTTATTTCCTTTTCTCAACCGCCCTGGTCCTGATGCCTTTCATGGTATCAGAGCTCAGCATTTTCGATCATGACCTCTGACCAAGATTCATCTATGGCAACAACGAATACTACAACTCAATTTGTTCTACAAACATTTTCCAATCCTGTATAAGGGTCACAAGCTTTCTCAGTATATTGTTGGAGAATCAATTCCAAAAAAATATGATTAACAAGAAGATGCATTAAGAAATAAGATGAGTGAAACCTTTCTTAATTGGGAGCAGCATGATCAATTGCTACTATCATGGTTACTTTCCTTGATGAGCTCTTTTTTCACAACAAGAATGATAGGTTATGAATTTTTTTTTCAAGTTTGGAAGAAACTAGAAACATTTTTTGCATATCAGATTAGAGCAAAAGTTAGACAGCTTAAAAATCAGTTAAGGAACACAAAGAAACATTCATCTACAGCTTATTATCTGCTAGCAATCAAGAATTGGTTGACACCTCGGGGTCCATAGGATCTCCAATTGATGAATTTGAGTATGTGGAATCTATTCCTGATGGATTAACAGAAGAGTATGAAAGTTTTGTTACTACAATCACTTCAAGAAGTGAACCTTGCAGTGTTGGAGAACTTGAAGCTCTCCTTATGACTCAAGAAGAAAGAATCGAGCGGTTTAGAAAAACTGAATTAAATCCAATTCAAGGGAATTTAGCTTAGTCACAGATCAAAAGAAATCACGACTTCGATAGTTAAGGCTTTGGCAGTAATTTTAGAGGAGGTTTTAATTAGAATTTTAATCAGAAGCAGAACTTTGGTCAAGGTCGTTGTTTCTTTATGAATCAAGGAAGAGGATACTTCAATGGTAGAGGACAACAAAATTTCAGAGGTAATTTTAATGGTCATTTTGGTAGATTTGGTGGCAGGATCTTCTCTGATGAAAAGCCTCAATGCCAGCTTTGTAAGAAAGTTGGTCACACTGCAACTAACTGTTGGTACAAATTTGATCAATCTTTCACAAATTCTAGTTCTCAGTCGAATGAAGTCTCCATGAATTTTGGTAATGGTAATCACTATATGAATGCCATGAAGGCTATTCAAGGTTCTGATCGACATTTTTCCAGTACCAATGTTAATTCTCTTATAAGTGCTATGTTAGCTACTCCCTCAGCACTATATGATCCAACATGGTATCCTAACTTAGGTGTCACTCATCATTTAACACCAGATTCTGCTAACCTGCAGTACAAGATGGAATATGATGGTTTAGAAAAAGTATTTGTTGGCAATGGTGTAGGTATGTCAATATCACATGTTGGACACTATAAATTTCCCTTTAATTCTATCAATAGCTCCTTTATCATGAATAATCTTTTGTATGTTCCTAAAATCACCACAAATCTGTTAAGTGTTGCTCAATTTGCAAAAGATAATCATGTGTTTTTTGAGTTCTATTTTAATCAATGTTTTGTCAAATCTCAGGATACCAAGAAGATCCTCCTCCAAGGCACCCTTAGAAATGGACTATATGTCTTTCCTCACTTCAATCTCACATAGTCTTCTTCTTATGTTCAGTCAAATGTTGCTTCAACATCTTCTTCTGTTGATTTGTCACTTTGGCATTCAAGACTTGGTCATGCTTCTAATCAAGTTGTGACTATGGTATTGAAGTCATGCAATTTTCCTATTTCTGTTTGTAAATCTTTGTAGTCCAGTGTGTGTGAAGCTTGTTGCATGAGAAAATCTCATCATTAGCCGTTTCATGATTCTGACTCAGTGTATTCTGCCCTATTACAACTTGTATACACTAATATTTGAGGTCCAGCCCCTATGAATGCAATAAATGGTGCTAGATACTATATTTTGTTTGTTGATGCTTATTCTAAGTATTCTTGGATCTATTTGTTACACATTAAGTCTCAAGCATTTTCTGTTTTTCTTCAATTTAAACAAATGGTTGAACTATAATTAAGAACTCAACTCAAAGCATTACAAATTGACAATGCTAAGGAATTTTTTGTGTTTTCCAAATATTTAGAGTCCAATGGCATTTCTCATAGATTGACATGTCCATATAGTACATTAACTTTAGTTTTCTTCATGCTATCTCTGTCATAAACTCCTTACCAACTCCTATCCTTCACAATGTTTCTCCTTTCGAAATTCTATTCAATAAACAACCCTCATATCAAAGCTTCAAAGTATTTGGTTGTGCATGTTATCCATTCACTAGACCTTATAATAAAACTAAAGTTGATTTCAGATCTATTCAATGTGTATTCTTGGGTTTTGCTTCTTCTCATAAAGGGTTCAAATGTCTATCCCCTTCAGGAAAATTTTATTTTACACCACATGTCATATTTGATGAATTTCTTTTTCCATTTAAACTATAATCTAATCTATTCTTGTCACAATCTTCCTAACTTCCTCTCCAAATAATTATGTTCTTTCTATTCCTTTAGTGTCTAGGAGTGTTTCAATTGTATATAGACAGTTATTTACTACATTAAATGATCATTACATGTCTGATCCTTCTTCTGGACAGAATTCTACTACTAAGCTAAGTAATACTTCCACAGAACCTTCTGTTGTAGCACAAATCTGCTTTAACCTGCATCAGCCTTCTAATGTCCCTACAACTCAGAATGTACACCAAATGCTGACTAAAACCAAGGCTGGTATCTATAAACCAAAAGTGTTCTCTACAATTTTCGAGCCAACTTTTGTAGCTCAAGTACTTGCTTAACCACATTGGAAAAAGGCTATGACTGATGAATATGATACTCTTCTTAAAAACAAAACTTGGTTCCTAGTTGAACTTCTTCCTGATAGAACTGCCATTGGCAATAAATGGTGTTTCAAATTAAATACAAATTAGATGGCTCTATAGATAAATACAAGGCAAGATTAGTTGCAAAAGACTTCAATCAAAGGCTTGGCTTTGATTACACTAAGACTTTTAGTCCAGTTGCTAAGCCTGCAACCATTAGGATGGTTCTTACTTTGGATTTGAGTAACAAATGGTTCATTCACAACCTTGACATCAACAATACCTTTTTGAATGAAAATTTACAAGAGGAGGTTTATATGCTACAGCCACAAGGTTTCATACTTGGAAGCTCTAAGCTGGTTTGCAGATTAAATAAAGCCCTTTATGGCCTTAAGCAAGCCCCTCAAGCTTGGTTCCACAAGCTCTCTATTGCTTTGTATCACCTTGGCTTCACTGCAACAAAGTCAGATGCTTCATTGTTCACCATATTCTCTCATACATCTACTATTATCATTTTGGTTTATGTAGATGACATTTTAGTGACTGGTTCCTTTACCTCTGAAATTTTAGCTCTTATCAACACATTAAATTCTACCTTTGCTCTCAAAGAGATGGGGGAATTGCATTACTTCCTAGGGATTGATCAAGATGATCAGATTATGAATGATTGAATTCACTCTCATTTTCTTCTCTTCTCTATTATTTCCTTCTCTCAACCACCCTGGCCTTGATACCTTTCAACTGTTACAATTCTCCTCATGAGAGATGGTTGTAATATTGTATTTGAGTTCGAGTTATGTATCTAGGAATGAATTGGTCATGGATAGCGCAAAGTCGTTTAAAGTTCCTTTAGTTTTAACTCGCTGTCATTTTGAGACTATGAACATGTTGTTTCCCCAGATATTATGTTCTCACATTAGTCTATCATTACCGTGACTTTTAGAAAGGTAGGCAAGAGTTAGTTATCTTTGTTTGAGTAAGGAAATAAGAGACCAAGATGAGGGATGAGTTTATTTCAATCCATGTGACTTGGCTTATCAATTTTCTTTTTTAATTATTTTTTTAAAATGCACCTATAATATATTGGGTAGCAAAGTTTATATTACTTGTTAGCATGTTTATTTTAATCATGTTGTTAACTTTATCTTTTCTTAGTTGTTGATTTTACATTTTTTTTAAAAATAAAATAAAATAATTGAACCTTGTTAAGAAGAATAAAACGAGATTAGCTGATCTGTAACAACTTGTTAATTATGTACCTTTTAGAATAATCTAAGTTGTGACAAATTAACGATTAATTTTTTTTCTAAACATAAAAAAAATCAAATAAATTTTCAAAACAAAAAAAATCATTTTCAAAATTAAAAAAAATCAACCCACAATCATTTTTAAAAAGAATTACGTGACTTTAAATTCTTTATTGCATCAAAGGATATGTAGGCGCGTATGTCAAGCCGAAAATTATTTTTACTTAATTTAATAATTCTTATTTTATTTCATTTTATTTTATTTTTTTATTTTATTAAAATAGGTAAAATGAATACTTAAAAATCTTAAATAGTTGCACAATTATTGTAGGATAAATGTTTTAGGATAGATGTATTAAAAGTATTGTGGAGTTAAATCTTTACCTTTATCTTTATATAATTAGACTCTTAAATTTAAATTTTTAGATGTAGACTATTTTCTTTAAATTTTTTAATTTTTTAATTAAAAAATAAAATTAGTGACAATTTTTATTTTTATTTTGTTACTATTCCGTTGCGATTACGTTCCCGACACGACTTATCTTACCAGACCTAGAGTTATTCAATTACTTATCCTTACGGGGGTTGCCATGGCAATTTGAAGTTTATCGTTACTGAGTGGGGTCATATCATCCAACTATGCAAGATACTGATCTTCTAGGTATATTTTTTTTGTCCTTTTTATTCTTATACTATACATAATACAGTGTGGAAGTGATTAAGATCAGTTCATTAGCCTAACTATATGCGAATCTCAATTGTCATACAGACACAAGTTGTAACCATGTTTATACTCAGAGCTTTTCTCAACTGCTTTATGTTCTTTTCACCTTCATCTTCATCTCGCACCTCTGTTGACACAGAGGATGTTAATTTGGAAATATCCGCAAGCAAAGCAGAATCTAGAGTAGATCCAAGTGCTGTTTCTTATTTCCTAGTTAACTCATTCCTTTCACGCGTGTAAGAGTAGTTGAATCGCACAAGGTGGCTATGATGCGCATCTGATTATGCAGAAGCGTCTAAGGCAAAATAACCTTCTTCTGAGAAGCCGAAGAGAAAATTAAAATCAAAGGGAGCTTCAGTGGTGGCTTCTTATTTCCCAGTTAACTCTTATCTTAAATGTTCTGTTTCATGACTGCTGTGCTCTGTTTCATGAGCAGAGTTTTGCAGACAGTGGTGGTGCCGGATGATTTTGTGTTTTCAGTTATGCCTCTTTTCTTGTGTGTTTTGTTGATGTTTTTAGGTTGTGTCGTTTCTTTTGTATTACTGTAAAATTCGATTCACATGTAGATATAGACCAATGGCATTGTTAGATCCACCTAAACGTTTTCTCTTTTTCTTTTTATATTAAAGTCAGGCATGCCATAATTTTAACAAGGATTTGCTTACATACCTTCAAATAAAGAGAATTGTTGACAGTGAGAAGCTTTTTAACAGAAGCGTTTTTCCTAAAAACATTTAGCAAAACATATATAGTTGTATAACATTGTACAATAAAGTATTATGCAAGTACCATCAAGTGTTGGACTAGTGATAAGTGAGTTATATTCTCAGAAAAAAAAATCAAAGTTCAAACCTTAATTCCTTTTCATGTTTGATGTGTGTGTTAATCATTATTAAATTGTCTAAACTTTATGTATTTATAACATTTTCTTTCTCTTCTAAACTCTTTGGTTTTTCCTAATTGGTCTTGTGTTTTGACTTCTCATCCACGTTATTTAGAAAATAGTCAGTCACATGCAAAACAACCACATGTGATTCACATCTCTTTTTCATGTTTGATGAGTTTGTTAATCACTAATAAATTGTCTAATTAATCACTATTAAATTGTCTAAACTCTTTGTGTTTATTACATTTTCTTTATTTTCTAAACTCTTTTGGAATTCTCTTATTAATCTTATGTTTTGATTTATCATCAACATTAACTAGCAAATGGCCACATCAAATTCATAACGAACGTGTGTTTCACATTAAAATTCTTTGTTATCAATTTAAATGGCATCGAACAAAAAGATGAAACTGGAATAAAAAATCATTTAAGATATAAATAGTATAAAAAAATTTTAAAATCAAATTGAATTTTTAGTGAAAAATAAGCGACGTATATAAGGTTTAGCTTAAACCTTTTTTATATAATGTTAAATCTCAACTAAAACTGGAATTTAATTCTTAATTAAATCAGAGCAAAAGTATCGCGCCATTGGTGGTGAGACTGGTAATATTAGAATGACATATTATTACTATTATGTATTTAAAAAAAAATGTTAAATCACATATGTGGCATGACGAGGTATAGATGATCAAATGTTCTTGGGTTCAATTGGCAGTCACAAGTTTGAATTTTTCAGACTTGAGTACAATATTAATGTTAAAAGTTTGATGTTTCGTTTCACCACCTTTTCTTTTCTCTATTTATGTTCCTAAATCTCTTATATAATTAAAAAAAAATCTTTAGAATCAGAAAAAGAATAAACTGTTTATGTATTCGGTTAAATATTTATTTATTGCATTGGTTTATTTTGGTCATTACACTAATGAAAATCGTGACACTAATTAAAACTTTTTTCTTGTGACCTTTGAATTATTTGTAAAATATTTATCAATAGTTAATTTCGTAATAAATATTTATATTTTATTAAATATAATCAGTAAGAAACAAATGTTAAATAATTGTTTAAGATATTTATAAAAAAAATAATCAACACCGCCAAATGGCTTATACTAAGTCATACTATCTGTAATTATAGGAGACTCGTATTTGTGGGTGTAGTCATAACAACCACAAATTTTTTACGAAGAAGAGGGTTAAGAATAAGTATTTTATCACATTTTTTTAATATTTTTTTATTAAATTATGTTATATATTAAAATATATATTTAAATTTAATTATACATTATTCAAATTAATTATATATTAATTAAAATTAAATATATATTTTAATATATAACACAATCTAATAAAAATATATATTAAAAAAATATAATAAAAAATATGTTACTAATATTCTTTATCGCGAATTATGGGACATCGGATTGGGTGTAGGATTACTCCCAAGCATATAAACCAACCTACTTAGGAACTTCCTCTTGACATTCATGCTCAGTCCATATTCTCAGCACTTCTTTTTCTTAACATAGCTGACCATGACTTTTTCTTGAATAAAGTAAACTTTTACTAACCAACCCTCACAGATATAGACAAAAACAAAAATACATGTGGTCAAAAGTAGAAGCCACAAAGACCTTGGGAATTGGACCAATTTAGCAACTTCCTTATACATAAATTATTAGAAACCATTTTGTAGGTTTAATACAATATTCAATCCTTATAAAATAAATCGGTTTAAAAAATAATACAAGTGAAAGGTGGTAAAGTAAAAAATAAATTAATTATATGAAATAAAACTATTATTATTACCAAAAAAAATAAAAATATTATATTAAATTAATCCACGCAACTTGCGTACAAGAATTGGTCATCTTTATTATCTTACTTTTAGCTCCATCTAATTAATGTAATTCTACACGCTTATACAAAAAAATAATAATTGGTTTTTATCATTCATCGGGCATATGTAGATGACATTCATGTCAACAAATGTTTCTCAACATAAGGCAGGTTCCATGTAGGCATGCACGAAAGTCAAACAAGAAACCAACAACGTTGTAATTCTACATACACTCATTGCACGACTAGGCGAGGTTTAAAATAAGCAGCCACAAAAGACCCCATGATTTGAATTTTCAAAGATATATGTGGTCCCATGTTCTCCTTCCTCACCAAGCAAATGGACTAACACGGTAACTTCCTTTTTTTAAAAAAAAAAAAATCATATAGTGCTATAAATAGTCCAGTTTACTTCAATTCCATTCACTCACAACACAAGCCATTACAGCTATATCATTTGAGCATTGCTCACTCACAGACAGAATCCCCACTTCAATTTCAAATTGCACCTCATTCTAGTATTGCCTTTGTTTTCGTTGTCCTTAGCTAATACAATCATTTCTTGCTTCCTTAGAAAGAGGAACTAGTACTACAATTAATAACCCACGGTTACTTCAGCTGAACCCACCCAATAAAAAGAAGGGAAGGAATCAAAACAACAAATGGCTCTGATGTCATTCTTCTTCAATTGCTTTGTTCCCTCCTCATCCTCATCAGCTCAAGTCTCAGATTACGCAGAAGGATCTCAATTGAAATCACCATCTTCAGAGAAACCAAAGAGCAAATCAAAATCAAAGGGAGCACCAATTGTGGTTTCTTATTTCCCAGTCAACTCTTACCTCTCGCGCTTGTAGTGGGTGTTAATCTGCATCTGCTTTGTTTCATGAGTGCTAAGCTATGCTTCATGAGTAGGGATTGTAGGCTCAAGGCAAGGGCCAAGCATTCCTAGTATTCAAACTGCACGGCACAGACACTGTGCCATTGGTGGCTGATTTCTACCTAGCTTGTTCTGTGATGTAATTGAAATTGGATCTACTTGTGCCTAGATTATCGACTTTGATTTGTAGTCCCCTTTGATTTGTAGTCCAAGTTAACAAAGAAAACATCTTGTAATATGTTCTACGTGGAATTTAGTGCATTGTATCCACAATAATAAATTAATAATAAAAAAAATGCACACAGATATTTTTTGAATTTGTCATTTTCAACAAATTATTTATGCAAAATGTGGGTTTTTTTCAAAAAAAATTATTTTTGTCAATGTTTGAAAGACCCACAGGATTCTAAATGTTCCACTGTTTAATCATCCATTAGAAGGGAAAAGTTGAGAAGAAATTTTTTCCTTCTAAGAGAATTTTTTTCGTTATATGTATACTAGTTAGTAACGTCAACGGATTCATCTAAAAGTAAACATGCATATGATATATAAATAGACGTATGATCATAAATTTAAATTTTAATTATGTCAATTTGTTAGAATTAAACCTCAAAATAATATTCTTATAATTTTTTTAATTTCAATGTGAATAATATGCTTTTAACTAAATTAGAGAAGTATATTATTTGATGTACATGCAAATTAACTTAAATATCACCTGATTGTAATAAAAAAAATTCATTATATAGGTGCAATTGTAGGACCTACATAATTCGTTGTACATGAACATATAAAAATTTCTCTGACGAGAAGTGAGAACAAAGGAACTAAAATACAATACAATATTTTCATTGAATGTTGTAGGACATGATTTCTAGTAAATTCTTGGCCTTGTTTTTTATTGGCAACCAAAATTATGTGTTTATCAAATTTTACTGTTTTATAAAACACTGAACTTCTGGGGTTTTCTGTTTTCACTTATCATGCATCCAAATAATAAATCGATATATTTTGTCTAACCTATGATGAGAGAAATTTATTTATATTTTCTGGGGAAGTAAACGCGTGAAACAGCGAGTGAAACGAGGGAGTGTGTAATGACTCTTACTTGTCAAATTATAAAGTAATAATTTTAACGTTCTAATTTTATTTGAGATCTAAATAATATTTTTTTAAATTTTTTATATTATATAAATCTTAATTAAACTGGAATTTAACACTCAAACTGGTGCTGGTGCAAAAGTCATACATCAGTGTTAAATAACATATGTGGGTTAATCAGACATAGGTGACCCAGATATTCTACTTGACAAAGGGAAAAGATGATTTCACACTTTTTTTTTTAGACGTGTAAGTATTGTATATATTTTTTTTAAAAATGTATGATTGAGAGAAAAAAAATAATAAAAAAATATAATAAATAATATTATATAAAATGTAAAAAATATATATATACTATTTGTAATAAAAATATCAGAATACCTTAACAAAAGGAATCTTTAGAAATTAGAATAGGAAAATTGTGTCTCGTGTTGACACTCAGTGGCAGGAAGATTACCAAGATTCAATCTTTCCTAATTGCTTTTCATCTCATTTTCTCTTCCCTTATGGCTATCCTTTTCTCCATTTTTCAGTCTCCATTTGGAGGTCACTTACGGACCTTATTAGGGGACTCCTTTATCAGACCACAGAATAAATCTTAGACTTTAATTAAAAAAATATAAAAAAATAGAACAAATATTTATGATTATTTAAGATTTTATTTTTTGCATTTGTTTATTTTTGTCAATATACAAATAAAAATTATTACATAATTCAAGTTTTTGTTTCTAAATTTTGGAATTTTGATTAATTTGTTTTGGGTACATTGGAGGGATCAAGAACCCCTAAGACACAATAACAATCCTAAGCAGAGCCACCCTAGACAAATCATCAAGCAAATGAGAATTTAATAAAATAAATATATGACATATAATTAAAGAGAGTTTGATAACTTTCCTCCAATTTGAGTTGAAGTAAGTTTTGTCCTTCTACAACCATAAGGAGGTCTCTCCAGCAGATGAAGACTCAACTCACAAGAATGTGAATAATTCGTCAACCAGCCCGCAACTTGGTTCCCCTCCCTATAGGAATAAGTAATACTAGCTCTCCAAGCCCGCTGCAATAACAACTTGATGGAGTTAACTAAACCACCACAAGGATGATTAGATTATGAATGATTGAATTCACTCTCATTTTCTTCTCTTCTCCATTATTTCCTTCTCTTAACCACCTTGGCCCTGATACATTTCAACTGTTACAATTCTCCTCATGAGACATGGTTTTAATATTGTATTTGAGTTCAGGTTATGTATCTAGGAATGAATTGGTCATGGATAATGCAAAGTTGTTTAAAGTTCCTTTGGCTTTAACTTGCTGCTATTTTGAGACTATGAACATGTTGTTTCCACACACACTGTGTTCTCACATTAGTCTATCATTAACGTGACTTTCAGAAAGTTAGGCAAGAGTTGGTTATCTTTGTTTGAGTAAGGAAGTAAGAGACCAATATGATGGATGAGTTTTGTTCTGAAGTAAATTCAGAGGAGTACTTGAGATAGGCACGTTAGGGTGAATTCCTCCGTAGCGCAGCAGCAACAATGGTGGTGCGAGGGGGTGGGTACCTGCAAAAGGCACTCCGACGCTCAAGTTAGACTATGCACAATAGGGACAGTCTGTATATCAGAGGAGATGCATACCTTTAACACTTGGCATGGTATTTATAGGAGCGTACGTAGAATCCTAAAGGGATTCCTCTTAGATGCAGATAATTTAGGATTGATATCTTGATGATAATCACCTTTCTATTATTGTAGGATATATCCCTATAAATCCGGGATTAATATAAGGAAAGTATCTAGCCATCAAAGATATCTATAAATCCTATAATATCGTAAGCTGACGATTGACAGTTGTGCATATCTAGGGTTTTATCTTCCGCGCGGATCAATCAGCCTATCATATAGTAACACCGTTCAGGTGTTTCGATCCGTAGTCCGAAGCACGTCGTGAGTCTTCCTCCACGACGGCTAGGAGGAGTCCGGTAGTGCGCACGCCGGGTTGATCCCATGGGTCGGGATCTCGGATCTCGGTCCAGAACAGTTGCCCCCAGCTTGGCTCTTGGATGAGATAGACCAGAGCCAAGTTTAGAATGGATCAACCACCACATAGCTGATGTAGCGATTTATCAGACAGGTGTTAGACTCCAAGTTATTACCAACGTCCTTGTTTTAATTATTTCCCAAAAACTATTGCTCTCCAGTACGGGCGCTGGAGACATATTCAACGCGAATCCCGAACGTGATCTCTGGTAACTTCAGCTTGCGATTCTTTGGGAAACCGATACTTGGACTTTATTGGGAAATAATGATTCTTGGGAAATAACGATTCTTTTAAAGAAAACGTTAGTTTCATAAGGATTTTCTTAACTGCTTCCTATCTTTGTGTCCAATCAGGGACCTGAACATTTATTTTGGCTGACTTCATGGGATCAGGTCACATTTTACGCGACCAATCAGAATCCTTTATGCACGCTATAAGTACAGAACACTTCTTCATGAGCTCGCATTCTCTTCTTCTTCACTATCGCGTAGAAATGATTTTTCCCAAGGGGATGAGTGTAGTTCTTTTTTCTTTCTTCTTTTATGTGAAGAGAGCTTCATCATCTACAAAAATCATATTTTTATTTTTCTCAAAGTCCTTGAAGAGATTTGATCTTCTCCGAGCGTTTTTTCTTTCCGACAGGGGCTTTTCTATCTTGGCGTAAAACTGGGTTGCTATGCATTTGGGGAGGCGGAAGCCTTTCTATCCTGGCGTACACGGGGATGTCTGATCTATCATGTTGTTAGGATGGAATCATGCTTCCGTCCTCCGTTGCATGGGGACCCGATGGAACACACTGTTCCTCTCTCCATCTTCTCGGCGGGTTGCTTGAAAGCATCTGGCCGGTCTTTTTCGTAGTAACGACTAGACATGCATGGATGCCTAATCAAAGAAGTGAGAACCCCCTTGGAGCAACCTGGGGTGGTCTGCTTTCTTTGGCTTGCTTTCAAGGAAGTAGCGGGTATCCGCTTCTGCCGCTGCCCGTTGAGAGGGTGGGAGAGGGACGAGTGGGCGGAGGATTTCTACTCCGGAGTGGCTTCAGTCTGTTCCGGGGTGGAAAGCCCGCTGTAGCTGCTCCATGACTTGAGGCAACCTGGAATGGATGACACCGGCGGAGGATTCTTCAGCTAGAGAGGTCGTACCCCTTCTATCGCTCGAAAGAAGATCTCGGCCTTTAATTGCATCGCGGAGTGGTTGTGCAAAGAATATTGACATTCTCTCCGGGGTCATGATCCCGGTTTGCCAATGTTCTGCAAAGCCAATCCACTTTTTTAGGAGACCGAGGTTTGGAGATGTGGACGGGGTACGAGCCAGGTGGCCGGAGATATTTGCCCCCTTTTTCCGGGATTTCCTTGTTCCATGTCTCAATATCTTCCTTTTCCTCTTATTCAATTGTATGACGATGTATGGAATGAAAATGATTCAATAGACCTTTTCCTTCTCTGAGTTTGTTCTGTACTTCCATCTCAATTTCAAACCGAAGTAACTCTGTCGGGATGAGTCCAACGCTTGTCCCGATAAAAACAAAGTAAAGACATTGCCGGGGTTGGTCCAATGCCACCCCAGAGTAATGGCCATAAACACATCTTGGAATTAGCATATCGTGTGTAATGTCAAAAGTTAATTGGGCCTGGAATCCGTGGTGCCAACCCGGGTTCTCATCCAACATTCGTACGACGCTTTAGATTATCACGAAGTCTTTTCAACTGCTATTACAGCTGCGTGGGCCACGTGTTGCGATTTCATTGTAGGGACGTGCCTAGAGCTCCGCGAGCCATGATGAGCACCTTTTGAATTTGCATTGGAGGGGACAGGAATGCCCCCTCACCGTTCAGCCTTTAGTAGCCCCTTTATAAATAAGAGTCAAGGGTTTGTCTTCCTTACTCTGTCATTTTTAGCTTCCTTCACCATTCGTTGAAAGCCTTGGCTTCCTTTTGGGTGCTTTTCCATTCGTGGCTCCTCCATTGTTCCAGCGCAGCTTCTTCGTTCTTTGCTTTTGCTTCGTAAGTTACTTTCTTTCAGTCTTTTTTGTCATTTGCGTTTTTGGTTTTGCTTGTCTTCAAATAGGGCTTAGCAATTTAGGTAGATACAGTCGCCTCCCTGAAACACCAACTTCGCCGTGCCACGCGCGGTGGAGGAGTTTCCCTGAATGCTTTATTTCCGGCGGGACAGGAGGTCAGTAGGGGAGGTTAGGATTACCTCGCACTCCCTGCATCTGAATCTGTGAAGCTATTGATTTTGACAGTTTCTTACCGACTTCTTTGGATGTTATCAAGGTTTCCATGGCCAAAGGGAAAAAAGTTGGGGCTCAACCCCCCTCTCACCACGTCTGTGATCCGGCGGAAGACGAGCTGGTTCGAGTGCGGCGGGGCCTCGGGTTGGTATGTGTGTGGGTAGTGGACGACGTGTGGGATCGTCGATCCAAGTTTTCAAGTGAAGCCATGCTCCGAGAGTCCCTCTTCGCCTTGAAGCTAACCGTGAACAAGGCCCGAGATGATGAGTTCGAAGTCGTTTGTCCGGCCTGGAACGAAAGGGTATGTTCTTGCCGAGAAGAGGGTTCGCATTTCATGTTTTTGTACGAGCCGCTTTTCCTTAAGCTAGGGCTAAGGATGCCGTTTTCTGACTCCCAAATGGACGTACTCCGTACTCTCCAAGTGGCCCCTTCCCAGATCCATCCTAACGGTTGGGGCTACATCATATCATTCGAGAGGTTTTGTCGGTTGATGTCCCTTAAGTGCTCGGCGAATACCTTTTTCTATTTTTATACAAGAATAAACACCCAGAGGACGGTAAGGCAGACAAGCTGGCTTGTCATCCGATCTCGGCTCGGTCGTAAGTCATTTGATTTTTTGAAGAAAGCTTCAAAGGGTTTAAGACTGCGTTTTTCAAGATAAAAGCTAAGGAGGGATGCCATCCCTTTTTCCTCAAGCCGGACGGGGAGCCAGAATTTTCTCTTTATTGGACGCAGAGGTGTTGGGACGTGCCTCTCGACATGATTGAGAAAGAAGAGGGAGATCTCGACCCCGAAGAATCTAGGACCGCGAAATTCATTACTCGATACGCTGAGAAGCATGGGAACATCAACATTAGAGATGTCCTTTGTGTCCCTGGTGATGATCTTCTTTACACTTTGTTAGGTAGGAGTTAGGGCGTTTGTGCCTCTAGTGTATCCCTAGGAGTTTGCTTTGTCTTCATATATCAATGTTCCGAGATGTGTTGACTGTATTTGTTTCTGCTTCTTTTCAGTTAGCAACATGACATCTGGATCTTCCATGGTTGCACTGCGGTCTTCAAGAAACCGGAGGAAAGGGAAGAAAACCGCGGCTTCTTCCTCCACAGCCATTCCGGACTCATCTGACCGAGGTGTTGCCATTGGAGAGCAAGATGAGTCGGAGTCCCCTGCTCCCCTTCTCAAGGGGAGAAAAAGGCAGGCTGTCGAAGAGCCTTCCGAGCGTGATGGACAGTCGTCGGAGGGCGGCGAGAGGGAAATGACTGACTTCTTACCAGTCATCACGGGGAACTCAGAGCCCGGGCCCTTCATAGATGGACGATTTTTGAGTAGTGAGGTGAGGCAGCATATTGCCGAATAGGGCTTGAGCCCGACCTTAGCCGCGCTCCAGAGGCAAGTACTCCGGGCGGCAGCCGAGATCCGTGTCATCGAGGTCACTATCGAGAAGGCTGATCGCCAGGCATCGGTAGAGCTGAGGTCCTTGAAGAAAGAAAAGGAGGAGACCGACCAGAAGTTAGCCGCGTCCCTAAAAGCCAGTGAGGATAATAGGATGAGAGCCTTCGAACTGGAGAAGAAAGTCACTGAGCTGGAAAAGGCATTGGCGGACTCTGAGGCTGCCAGGAAGGTTGAGAAGCTTGAAGCTGACAAAAGCATTGGTGCTCTGAAGGCCGAGGTGGCGGAGCTTGAGAATGAAGTAGAGGAGCTGGACGGAGTGGCTGGAAATGTTAGGGAGGAGCAGTTCCAAAATGCTGTGAAGCAAATCCAGTACTTCAATCCCGGGGTCGAACTTATCTTGGAGGATGTGACCTCAGAGAAAATGTTTCACAACGGTCAGCTTGTACCTGTCGAGGAAGTGGCTGCCAAAGCTCCTGGTGGCAACCCGGCTTCTGGTGGCAACCCGGAGGTTATTCAGATCCCGGAAGAGGAAGGGGCCGGCATTTAATTTGTTTTTTTTTGCCCCCTGCGTGGGGTTTTACTATTTGTATGGACAATTGCCCCGTGTTTGGGGTTTTATAACTAATTACTTTGTTTAGTCGTTTGTTTTCGTTTTTCATGGTCCGACCTGGGTCCAACGCCCATTTTCGTAGTTGTTATGCCGGACTTAGAAAACTGTGTTGTGAAAACCATGGTCCGGGATCCTTCACTCATGTTATTAATTGAGTGGCATTCCCTTGGACTTAGGTAAGAAAAGGCCTTGGTCTTTAATCTAACGCTTGTAATAATGAAACGTCAAGAAATTTTAGACTTAGGCGAAGTAAGACCTCAATCCGTATTCCAGTGCTTGCTGTGGGAAGCGCTTGGAATTGCAGACATAAGTAAGAGTAGCGCCTGGTTAGGGAATTTTACGCGAAGACCCTTTTGCCCAAGGCGCCAGCATTGCTTTCAACCTTGCCTGAGATAAGTATCCTAATAATCGTACAGATTTTAGGGTCCCTTCTTGGCTTAGGTGTAAGGAAGGAGTGTGTACATATGATCCGTACTGTCTCCTATCGACTTTTCAGAGCAACGCGTTGGATCAAACCTGGTTTTCTGAATAATAACTTTATTGCTGAACCTGGGAGAACAAGAGTCCGTACATAGTGTACTTATTTAAAACGAGAACGGATCAAAGATAATTTTACTGAAAGGCTAAGCCGCTATGGGCATTTAGCTATAGTATTTCCTTAGTTTGTCCGTATTCCAGTAATTCTTGACCGGGGTCCCAGATAACGTTTTCAAAGTGTGGGCTCCCTTGCCCGTACTGGTGACGACGCGATAGGGGCCTTCCCAGTTAGGGGCCAGTTTTCCTTGGGAGGCATTTTTCCCTCCTATGTCGGCTCTTCTGAGGACTAGCTCGCCGGGCTGGAATTTTCTCGGGATTACCTTCTTGTTGTACCTGGCCGCTGTCTTCTGTTTGAGGGCGGCATCCCGTATGTGGGCTACGTTTCTTCTTTCTTCGAGCAAGTCTAGGTCTTCTCTGATTAGGCCGGGGTTTCTGTCGGATGAGAACTATTGGTAGCGCCAGCTAGGCTCCCCTATCTCCACCGGGATCATGGCTTCGCAGCCATAAGTCAGCTTGAAAGGGGTTTCTCCCGTCGTGGAATGGGGGGTGGTCTGGTATGCCTAGAGAACATGGTCAAGTTGCTCGACCCAGTTCCCTTTGGCTTCGTCTAACCTCTTTTTCAAGCCACGCATGATGATTTTATTGGTGGCCTCGGCTTGTCCGTTCGTTCTGGGGTTCTCGACAGAGTTGCAGTGGTGCTTTATTTTCAGTCCAGCTAGTAGCTCCTCAAAAGCTTTGTCTTTGAACTGAGTTCCGTTGTCTGTGACTACAGATTCCGGTATGCCGAACCTGGTGATGATATGGCGCCAAGTAAACTTCGAATTCGAGCCGAGGTGATGGTGATCATGGGTTCGGCCTCGATCCATTTAGTAAAATAGTCTATTGCTACCACCAAGTATTTAAACTGCCCTGGGGCCTGGGGGAACGGACCTAAGATGTCCATACCCCACCGGTAAAAGGGCCAAGGAACCGACGTTGTGGACAACTCTTCAGAAGGGGCTTGAAAATGATCTGCATAACGCTGACACTTGTCGCAAGTTTGAACATGTGCATGAGAGTCAGCTTCCATTGTCGGCCAGTAAAATCCTGCCTTTAATACTTTTTAGGCTAGGGCTTTGGCTCCTAAGTGGTGGCCGCAACTCCCTTCATGAACTTCAGCTAGGGCGTATTCGGCTTCTTTGGGGGTTAAGCACTTTAGGAGAGGGAAAGAGAAACCACGCTGGTATAATCGACCGTTGTAAATGGTGTATCTGACCGACGTCTTTACTACCCTGGAAGCCTCCTTCGAGTCCGTTGGGAGCTTTCCATGCTGCAGATAGCCCAGTATAGGAGTGATCTAAGATGGCTGATGATCCTCCACTTGGGATATGTTACGATCCGTGATAGAGGGTTGGGAAAGAGTTTCTTGGATTACAGACCGGTTGTTGTCAGGGCTTTTTGTGCTGGCCAGCTTAGATAAGAGGTCGGCTCTGGAGTTCTGTTCCCTTGGGATGTGCTCTATCCTGACTTCTTCAAAATCTTTTAAAAGTTCTTGGACCTTATTCAAGTATTTCTGTAGGAGGGGTTCTTTAGCTTGATAGTCACCTCGGATTTGAGAGGTTACTAGCTGGGAGTCACTGCAGAGTGTGATCCGCGTTGCCTCTAAATCCTTTGCCATTAGCAACCCGGCAATGCAGGCCTCGTACTCGGCCTGATTGTTTGAAGTTGAGAATTCAAACTTCAGGGAGTGCTCCAAAGTTAAGCCCTTTGAATTTTCGACTATTACCCCAGCCCTACTTCCTTTGGGATTCGACGATCCGTCGACAAAAATGGTCCAGGAAGCTTTCTTTGGGCCGCCGTTGTCTGTTGTGAGTTCTGCCAGAAAGTCGGACAACGCCTGGGCTTTTATTGCAAGTCGTGGTTCGTATGTAATCCCAAATTCTGAGAGTTCAATCGACCACGCAATCATTCGCCCAGCCAGATCAGGTTTGTGTAGTACCTGTCGGATAGGTTGGTCGGTTCTTACCACCACAGGGTGACATTGGAAGTATTGCTGAAGTCTTCTTGTGGTGATGATGAGCGCAAAGGCGACTTTCTCAACCTTCTGATATCGGAGCTCAGGTCCCTGAAGGACCTTACTCATGAAGTAGACAGGCTTCTGTCCCTCGTAGGTTTCTCTGATCAAAACTGAGCTTACGGCTTCGTCGTGGACGGATAAGTACAAGTAAAGTGTTTCCCCGATATCCGGCCTTGTCAAGATAGAGGGGAGGACAAAAGGTTTTTCAACGATGTGAAGGCGTCCTCGCACTCTTGAGTCCATTCAAAACTTCTTCCCTTCTTGAGCAATTTGAAGAGGGGGAGAGACTTGTGAGCGGCTTTGGCTAAGAACCTTGTGAGGGCCGCTATGCGCCCGTGAGTTGTTGTACTTCTTTGACATTCCGGGGACTCCTCATGTTGAGGATGGCCTGACATTTATCCGGATTAGCTTCAATTCCTCTATGCGTTAGCATGAACCCCAGAAATTTACCGGCCTGGACCCCGAAAGCACATTTCTCCGGGTTTAACCTCATATTGTATTTCCGGATTTGTGCAAATACTTCTTCAAGATCCACCGTGTGAGATCCGGAGTGCGGGGTCTTGACTATCATATCGTCTATGTAGACTTCTAGCATCTTTCCCACTTGGTTTTCAAAAACTTTGTTCATCATCCTCTGGTAGGTGGCTCCTGCGTTCTTTAGGCCGAAAGACATGACCTTGTAGCAGTAGCTCGCCCAATCAGTAATGAAGGCGGTTTTATCTTCGTCCCCAGCGTACATGGGAATCTGGTTATATCCGGAATACGCATCCATGAATGAGAGCCACCTGAACCCGGAGGATCCGTCCACTAATTTATCCACATTGGGAAGCGGGTATGGGTCCTTGGGACAAGCTTTGTTCAGGTCGGTATAGTCTACGCACATCCTCCATTTTCTGTTGGACTTTTTTACCAGGACCACGTTGGAAAGCCATGTGGTATAAGAAATTTCTCTGATGAAGTTGCCATTTAGCAGTTCTTTTACTTGGTCGTCCACGACTTGCTGCCTCTCGGGTCTGACCTTCCTCTTTTTTTGTGCAACCGGTTTGGCGCCTTCTTTAATCGACAACCGATGGCAAATAAAGTTGGGATCGAGTCCGGGCATGTCGGAGGAAGTCCAAGCGAAAAGGTCTTTATTTTTTAATAAGAGTTCTGAGAGCTGTTGTTTTTCTCCTTCACCCAGACGAGCTCCGATTTTAGTTACTTGTCCAGGATTGTTCCCGAGTTGAAGGGACTCCAGTTCGCCTTCGGGTTGTGGTCGGGTATCCCGGATCTCTTCTCTGACGTCCAGCTCAGTCATCAGAATGTTAACTTGGTCGATAGCCGGGGTAGAGACAAAGCGGCTTGACATCCGGGGTACTTTGCAAATCTTCAAGCTCTCGTTATAGCATTTTCTGGCTGCAATCTGGTCGCCTTTAACAATGACGACGTCATTGTTCTTATTGAGGAACTTCATCACGAGGTGAGTGGTGGATATTACTGCCCCGAGAGCGTTCAGAGACGGACGACCCAGGATAATGTTATAGGCCGAAGGGCAGTCCACGACCAGGAATTTTACCTTGACGGTTCTGAAGAGTGTAGATGATCCAAGAGTTAAGTGGGTTTCGTAATATCCTACCGGAGTGATCTTCTCACCGGTGAAACCCGTTAATTCTCCAACATGGGGAGTCAAGTCGGATTGCAGAAGTTCCAATTTTTGGTAAAGGTCTAGGAACATAATGTCAGCTGAACTCCCTTGATCGACGAAAATTCGGCGGACTTCGGCATTGGAAATTACTCCGGAGATGACGAGCGGGTAGTCATGATCCGAGATTATTCCGCCGTAGTCTTCACCTGAGAAGGTGATGAGAGGCGCTTTCCTTTTTTCCACTTGTGTTTTTAATCCTGAGTGGCCCACGCTAAAAACTGCCATTCTGAGGGCTTTCTTTCGAGCTCCATTGGAGGATCCTCCTCCGGCAAAACCATCGGTAATGGTATGGATCGTCCTGTTGGGTTCGGCGCGGTGATCATCGTTACCGGCGGGGGGAGTGTTTCTATGTTGGCCCTGACGGTTGCTGTTATTACGTTGAGGCGGAGTCCGGGATCTTCTCATCGGGCTCCTTGTCCTCCTTCTACGCGGAGGGAATGGACTCCGACGTTTGCTGTCTGTGCGTCTGTTATCCCCTTCGTTGTTTTGCACGCGGAGGATATACTGCTGCAGGCGCCCGGCCTTGATTAGAAATTCAATGGCGTCGCGCAGCTGGTAGCAGTCCTCTATATCGTGGCCATAGGCTTTGTGCCATGTGCAATGTTTGGAATGATCCTTCTGCTTCTGCCTCTTGATGGGGGGCGGTCTCGGGATGTTCTGAAACTCCGTGTTCATCACTTCCGTCAAGATCGTTTCTCGGGGTGTGTTCAAAGGAGTAGAGTCTGCATAGTTTCTCCGGGGTGGGCTACCCTTTGGAGGTCGTGACCTTGAGGAGTTTTGGCTGGGCTTTTGGTGAGAAGGTTCACATTTTGTCCCACCTCCTGTGGTCTTATGTTGCCTCTTCCAAGTAGACGTACTTCTCGGAACGTTTTTGGAAGTCGGTTAGATTGTCTGGCTTCTTTTTCGCCAGGGACTTGAAGAAGTCAGAGCCTATCCGGAGACCGCCTCTGGCGTAATGCAAGGCTATTCTGTCTTCAAAGTTTTCTACGTTGGTGCAGGCGGCCATGAAACGTCTGACATAGTCCCGGAGGCTTTCATTCTTTCCCTGGCGGATCTTGGCCAAGGATTCAATGGATTTAGGTTGTTCCTTGCTTGTGGTGTACTGCAAAGAAGAAACGCTGCTTGAGGTCGGACCAATCCACTATGGTTCCCCGTGGTTGGGTGGTGAACCATTTGAGGGCCCCCTTTTTGAGGGAGAGAGGGAAGGCTCGACACAACAGTTCCATGGATCCGCCATAGAAGCATAAGGACTGCTCGTAGGCATTAATGTGTTCCTGGGGGTCCGTGGTCCCGTCGTAAACTTCAAGGTTTGGAGGAAACTTGAAATTTCTCGGAACCCGGAATTCCATGAGCTGGTCGGAAAAAGGCTGTTCCACGGTTCCTTGGTTTCGATTGTTGTCCCCGGTATGAGGAATTCCCTCATCAAAATGGGCCCTCGACCTATTATTTTTCATGTCGGTCCGTTTGTCAGGTCGGCGTGGCTCTGGTTGAGCTTCATGCATGGCGCGCTGCATGTCTTCCAGTTTTCTAAACTGGTCATTGAGCAGATCCATATGCTGTTGCAACATATCCTGGAATCGGCGTTGAGAAGCCCGAGATTGATGTGTGTGTTCCGAACGTGATGCACGATCGTCGAACTCGTTGCTCGGGTTTCCCAAGCGTTGATGTACAGGAATTCTTCGTTCATGAAGGTTCTGGCCGCCCTTCTGGGCTGGGAATTCAAGTCTATCCCTGACAGAGATCCTGCGTGATGGGTTAGGAGACTCCCCAGAAAAAGAGGTGGAGTGCCCATCACGTCGGCTTCCTGGTCGGGGCGCTTGATTCCTCACAGTAGAGGTTTGAGCCACAAGTGGAGGCAATGGTGGTGGTGGACGTTGCATGTCAAGGTCTTGTCGCTGGTTGACAGAGGCTTGAGCAACGTCTCTTCTGGAGTTTTGCCTCGTATTCACCATGATTGGGTGGGATTAGAACTTTACGGTTCCCCACAGTCGGCGCCAATGTTCTGAAGTAAATTCAGAGGAGTACCTGAGATAGGCACGTTAGGGTGAATTCCTCCGTAGCGCAGCAGTAACAATGGCGGTGCGAGGGGGTGGGTACCTGCAAAAGGCACTCCGACGCTCAAGTTAGACTATGCACAATAGGGACAGTCTGTATATCAGAGGAGATGCATACCTTTAACACTTGATATGGTATTTATAGGAGCGTACGTAGAATCCTAAAGGGATTCCTCTTAAATGCAGATAATTTAGGATTGATATCTTGATGATAATCACCTTTCTATTATTGTAGGATATATCCCTATAAATCAGGGATTAATATAAGGAAAGTATCTAGCCATCAAAGATATCTATAAATCCTATAATATCGTAAGCTGACGATTGACAGTTGTGCATATCTAGGGTTTTATCTTCCGCGCGGATCATTCAGCCTATCATATAGTAACACCGTTCAGGTGTTTCGATCCGTAGTCCGAAGCACGTCGTGAGTCTTCCTCCACGACGGCTAGGAGGAGTCCGGTAGTGCGCACGCCAGGTTGATCCCATGGGTCAGGATCCTGGATCTCGGTCCAGAACAAGTTTGTTTCAATCCATGTGACTTGGCTTATCAATTTTTTTTTTAAATGCATCAATAATATATTGGATAGTAAAGTTTATGTTACTTGTCAATATGTTTACTTTAATCACGTCGTTAACTTTGTCTTTTCTTAATTATTGATTTTACAATCTTTTTTTTAAATAAAATAAAATAAAATAAAATAATTGAACCTTGTTAAGAAGAATAAAATGAGATTAACTGAGTTGTGTCAACTTATTAATCATGTACCTTTTAAAATTATTTAAGTTGTGACAACTTGACGATTCATTTTTTTTCTAAACATAAAAAAATCAAATAAATTCTCAAAACAATTTTTTTTTCAAAATAAAAAAGCAACTAACCCACAATTATTTTTAAAAAGAATTATGTGGCTTTGAGCTTACTATCATTGACAGAGATACGTAAACGCCTAAGTTAAGCTTCTAAAATTATTTTTACTTAATTTAATAATTCTTATTTAATTTAATTTAATTTAATTTTGTTTATTTTATTAAAATAGATAAAATAAATACTTAAAAGTCTTTTTTTTACAGTAAATACTTAAAAGTCTTAAATAATTATACAACTATCTTAAGATAACTATTTTAGGATATATGTATTAAAAATATTATGAGATTAAGCCTTCAGTTTTTTTATACATAATTAGATTCTTAAATCTAAATTTTTAAATATAAACAATTTTCTTTAAATTTTTTAATTTTTTTTTTGTTATTATTCCGTTGCGATTATGGTGACGACACGACTTATCTTACCAGACCTAGAGTTAATCAATTACTTATCCTTACGGTGGCTAACATGGCAATTTGAAGTTTATCGTTACTGAGTGGGGTCAAATCATCCAACTATGCAAGATACTAATCTTCTAGGAATATATTTTTTGTCCTTTTTATTCTTTTACTATATATCATATAGTGTGTAAGTGATTAAGATCAGTTCATTAGCCTAACTATATGCGAATCTCTATTGTCATACAGACCCAAGTTGTAACCAATGTTTATACTCAGAGCTTTTCTCAACTGCTTTATGTTCTTTTCACCTTCATCTTCATCTTCATCTCGCACCTCTGTTGACACAGAGGATGTTAATTTGGAAATATCCACAAGCAAAGCAGAATCTAGAGTAGATCCAAGTGCTGTTTCTTATTTCCTAGTTAACTCATTCCTTTCACGCGTGTAAGACTAGTTGAATCGCACAAGGTGGCCATGATGCGCATCTGATTATGCAGAAGCGTCTAAGGCAAAATAATCTTCTTCAGAGAAGCCGAAGAGAAAATTAAAATCAAAGGGAGCTTCAGTGGTGGCTTCTTATTTCCCAGTTAACTCTTATCTTAAATGTTCTGTTTCATGACTGCTGTGCTCTGCTTCATGAGCAGAGTTTTGCAGACAGTGGTGGTGCCGGATGATTTTGTGTTTTCAGTTATGCCTCTTTCCTTGTGTGTTTTGTTGATGTTTTTAGGTTATGTCGTTTCTTTTGTATTACTGTAAAATTCGATTCACATGTAGATATAGACCAATGGCATTGTTAGATCCACCTAAACGTTTTCTCTTTTTCTTTTTTCTTTTTTTATTAAAGTCAGGCATGCCATAATTTTTAACAAGGATTTGCTTACATAACTTCAAATCAAGAGAATTGTTGACAGTGAGAAGCTTTTTAAGAGAAGCGTTTTTCCTCAAAACATTTAGCAAAACATATATAGTTGTATAACATTGTACAATAAAGTATTATGCAAGTACCATCAAGTGTTGGACTAGTGATAAGTAAGTTATATTCTCAGAAAAAAAAAATCAAAGTTCAAACCTTAATTCCTTTTCATGTTTAATGTGTCTGTTAATCATTATTAAATTGTCTAAACTCTATGTATTTATAACATTTTCTTTCTCTTCTAAACTCTTTGGTTTTCCCTAATTGGTCTTGTGTTTTGACTTCTCATCCACGTTATTTAGAAAATAGCCAGTCACATGCAAAACAACCAGATGTGATTCACATCTCCTTTTCATGTTTGATGAGTTTGTTAATCACTAATAAATTGTCTAATTAATCACTATTAAATTGTCTAAACTCTTTGTGTTTATTGCATTTTCTTTCTCTTCTAAACTCTTTTGGATTTCTCTTATTAATCTTATGTTTTGACTTATCATCAACATTAACTAGCAAATAGTCACATCAAATTCAAAACGGACGTGTGTTTCACATTAAAATTCTTTGTTATCAATTTAAATGACGTCAAACGAAAAGATGAAATTGAAATAAAAAACCATTTAAGATATAAATACTATAAAAAAATTTTAAAATCAAATTGAATTTTTAGTGAAAAATAAGGGACGTATATAAGGTTTAGCTTAAACCTTTTTATATAATGTTAAATCTCAACTAAAACTGGAATTTAATTCTTAATTAAATCAGAGCAAAAGTTTCGCGTCATTGGTAGTGAGACTGGTAATATTAGAATGACATATTATTACTATTATGTATTTAAAAAAAATGTTAAATCACATATGTGGCATGACGAGGTATAGATGATCACATGTTCTTGGGTTCAATTGGCAGTCACAAGTTTGAATTTTTCAGACTTAAGTACAATATTAATGTTAAAAGTTTGATGTTTCGTTTCACCACCTTTTTTTTTCTCGATTTAAGTTCCTAAATCTCTTATATAATTAAAAAAAAATCTTTAGAATCAGAAAAAGAATAAACTGTTTATATATTCTGTTAAATATTTATTTATTGCATTGGTTTATTATGGTCAATACACTAATGAAAATCGTTACATTATTTAAAACTTTTTTCTTGTGACCTTTGAATTATTTGTAAAATATTTATCAATAGTTAATTTCGTAATAAATATTTATATTTTATTAAATATAATCAATAAGAAACAAATGTTAAATAATTTTTTAAGATATTTATAAAAAAAAAAATCAATACCGAAAAATGACTTATACTAATTCATACAACCTGTAATTATAAAAGACTCGTATTTGTAAGTGTAGTCAGAATAATCACAAATTTTTTACGAAAAAGAGTGTTAAGAATAAATATTTCATTACATTTTTTAATTTTTTTATTAAATTATGTTATATATTAAAATATATATTTAAATTTAATTATACATTATTCAAATTAATTACATATTAATTAAATTAATTACATATTAATTAAAATTAAATATATATTTTAATATATAACATAATCTAATAAAAATTTATATTAAAAAGTATAATAAAAAATATGTTACTAATATTCTTTATCGCGAATTATGGGACATCGGATTGGGTGTAGGATTACTCCCAAGCATATAGACCAACCTACTTAGGAACTTCGTCTTGACATTCATGCTCAGTCCATATTCTCAGCACTTCTTTTTCTTAACATAGCTGACCATGACTTTTTCTTGAATACAGTAAACTTTTACTAACCAACCCTCACAGATATAGACAAAAACAAAAATACATGTGGTCAAAAGTAGAAGCCACAAAGACCTTGGGAATTGGACTAACTTAGCAACTTCCTTATACATAAATTATTAGAAACCATTTTGTAGGTTTAATACAATATTCAATCCTTATAAAATAAATCGGTTTAAAAAATAATACAAATGAAAGGTGGTAAAGTAAAAAATAAATTAATTATATGAAATAAAACTATTATTATCACAAAAAAAAATATTATATTAGATTAATCCACGCAACTTGCGTACAAGAATTGCTCATCTTTATTATCTTACTTTTAGCTCCATCTAATTAATTTAATTCTACACGCTTATACAAAAAAAAAAATAATTGGTTTTTATCATTCATCGGGCATATGTAGATGACATTCATGTCAACAAATGTTTCTCAACGTAAGGCAGGTTCCATGTAGGCATGTACCAAAGTCAAACAAGAAACCAACAACGTTGTAATTCCACATACACTTATTGCACGACTAGGCGAGGTTTAAAATAAGGAGCCACAAAAGACCCCATGATTTGAATTTTCAAAGACATATGTGGCCCCATGTTCTCCTTCCTCACCAAGCAAATGGACTAACACGGTAACTTCCTTTTTTTTAAAAAAAGAATCATATAGTGCTATAAATAGTCCAGTTTACTTCAATTCCATTCACTCACAACACAAGCCATTACAGCTATATCATTTGAGCATTGCTCACTCACAAACATAATCCCCACTTCAATTTCAAAGTGCACCTCATTCTAGTATTGCCTTCGTTTTCGTTGTCCTTAGCTAGTACAATCATTTCTTGCTTCCTTAGAAAGAGGAACTAGTACTACAATTAATAACCCACGGTTACTTCAGCTGAACCCACCCAATAAAAAGAAGGGAAGGAATCAAAATAACAAATAGCTCTGATGTCATTCTTCTTCAATTGCTTTGTTCCCTCCTCATCCTCATCAGCTCAAGTCTCAGATTACGCAGAAGGATCTCAATTGAAATCACCATCTTCAGAGAAACCAAAGAGCAAATCAAAATCAAAATCAAAGGGAGCACCAATTGTGGTTTCTTATTTCCCAGTCAACTCTTACCTCTCGCGCTTGTAGTGGGTGTTAATCTGCATCTGCTTTGTTTCATGAGTGCTAAGCTATGCTTCATGAGTAGGGATTGTAGGCTCAAGGCAAGGGCCAAGCATTCCTAGTATTCAAACTGCACGGCACAGACACTGTGCCATTGGTGGCTGATTTCTACCTAGCTTGTTCTGTGATGTAATTGAAATTGGATCTACTTGTGCCTAGATTATCGACTTTGATTTGTAGTCCAAGTTAACGAAGAAAACATCTTGTAATATTTTCTACCTAGAATTTAGTGCATTGTATCCACAATAATAAATTAATAATAAGAAAAATGCGCACAGATATTTTTTGAATTTGTCATTTTCAATAATTTATTTATGCAAAATGTGAGTTTTTTTTAAAAAAATTATTTTTGTCAATGTTTGAGAGACCCATAGAATTCTAAATGTTCCACTATTCAATCATTCATTAGAAGGGAAAAGTTGAGACGAAATTTTTTCCTTTTAAGAGAATTTTTATCGTTATATGAATACTAGTTAGTAACGTCAATGAATTCATCTAAAAGTAAACTTGCATATGATATATAGATAGACGTATAATCATAAATTTAAATTTTAATTATATTAATTTGTTAGAATTAAACCTCAAAAAATATTTTTATTATTTTCTTAATTTCGATGTAAATAATATGCCTTTAACTAGATTAGAAAAATATATTATTTGATGTACATGCAAATTAACTTAAATATCACCATATTGTAATAAAAAAAATTCATTATATAAGTTTAATTGTAAGACCTACATAATTCGTTGTACATGAACACATAAAAATTTATCTGACGAGAAGTGAGAACAAAGGAACTAAAGTACGATACAATATTTTCATTGAATGTAGGACATGCTTTCTAGTAAATTCTTGGCCTTTTTGTTTTATTATTGGCAACCAAAATTATGTGTTTATCAAATTTTACTGTTTTATAAAACACTGAACTTGTGGGGTTTTCTGTTTTCACTTATCATGCATCCAAATAATAAATCGATATATTTTGTCAAACCTAGCTATGATGAGAGAAATTTATTTACATATTCTAGGGAAGTAAACGTGTGAAACAGCGAGTGAAACGAGGGAGTGTGTAATGACTCTTACTTATCAAATTATTAAGTAATAATTTTAACGTTCTAATTTTATTTGAGATCTAAATAATATTTTTTAAATTTTTTATATTATATAAATCTTAATTAAACTGGAATTTAACACTCAAATTGGTGCTGGTGCAAAAGCCATACATCAGTGTTAAATAACATATGTGGGTTAATCAGACATAGGTGACCCAGATATTCTACTTAACAAAAGGAATCTTTAGAAATTAGAATAGGAAAATTGTGTCCCGTGTTGACACTCAGTGGTAGGAAGATTACCAAGATTCAATCTTCTTAATTGCTTTTCATCTCATTTTTTCTTCCCTTATGGCTATCCTTTTCTCCATTTTCCAGTCTCCATTTGGAGGTCACTTACGGACCTTATTAGGGGACTCCTCTATCATACCACATAATAAATCCTAGATTTTAATTAAAAAATATAAAAAATAGAACAAATGTTTATGATTATTTAAGATTTTATTTTTTGCATTTGTTTATTTTTGTCAATATACTGATAAAAATTATTACATAATTCAGTTTTTTGTTTCTAAATTTTGGAATTTTGATTAATTTGTTTTGGGTACATTGGCGGGATCAAGAACCCCTAAGACACAACAACACTCCTAAGCAAAGCCACCCTAGACAAATCGTCAAGCAAATGAGAATTTAATAAAATAGACACATGACATATAATTAAAGAGAGTTTGATGACTTTCCTCCAATTTGAGTTAGAGTAAGTTTTGTCCTCCTACAACCATAAGGAGGTCTCTCTAGCAGATGAAGATTCAACTCACAAGAATGTGAGTAACTCGTCAACCAGCATTGTGAAAATCAAGATGAATTTATGGCATAGGATCTCAATCATCTGTGGTTTGCCCAGTAAATTTTAGAATTAGTACTTCTAATGCTTCCACACATCGTTATTCTAACACACCTGAGTTTGAAGAAATTGTCCAACGTGAGATTGAGAAAATGCTGAGAGATGTGAGAGCAGTAGTTCAAGATGTGGTACAACAAGAGGTGTAAACTGCTGTTAGGCAACTTTCAAGTACTTTTCAGATAGAGAATCTTGCACAAGCATCATCAAATGATCTTAGTTCATCCACCCCATGAATATAACTTCTACATAGACAATTTAGACTTAACTTTTGCTTAGGAAAATACAACTTGTGTAGGTCTATGTATATAATTTTTTGTCATGTTGGCAGTATATTTTGATATAATGTATATTGTTTCAAACTATTTGCTTGGAATGATATTTTGGACTATGTTAATATATATTTGATGTTATGCAAGTAATTATGGATACTATTTTATGTTTACTAGTATTTTATTGTGTTCAATTTATGAAAAATTAAACAGGAGTTAGATGTTCCATTAAAAAAAAAACATAAGTTGTTGCCCATTAGCGACGGATTAGCGACAGATTAGTCCCTTGCTAATGTGATTTGGGACCAAATGTTTGACACGAATTTAGCGATGGGATTGTGTGGGAATAGTCCGTTGCTAATTTAGCAACGGACTCATTTCCTTCGCTAAATTTTAGCGTGGAGCAATCTACCAATGACTTTAGCGACGAACGAAATCCGTCGCTAAATTAAGTTTAGCTATGGATTTTCCTCCTTTAGCAGCAGACAAATTTTGATTTTCTTGTAGTGAAAGGGCAGTGGCAGGCAATGATCGTGGTGACCATACCCATAACAAAGGCCATTAGGCCACTGAAAATTTAGGAACTTACATTTTCGTGTATATCAATCATGTCATGACTTATTAAGCATGCTTATTGCATCATGGAGTGTCTTAATTTTTTAGCTTTTTCCTTTTTGCATTCTTCATAGGGTTATCAAAATATGTAATAGAATAAAGTTAAAGCTTAAAAGAAATACATTAGCCCTAAACTTACATATCATGTAGATTAGTACATACCATCAGGTTTTGAGGATATTAGCTCTAAACCACTGAACCCAATGATATCAGCAACACTAACTCTACCTTGTAGGAGGTTTAAGATTGCATCATTACAACCATCAAACAAGCAGATATACAAACATAAGTTGTAACATTGGATTATAAGCTTTAAACTTGATGCCAAAATTTAAATGAGAAAATTTCTAAGAAAAATATACATGAGACTCTTTTCAATAAATATTCAAAATTCACCAGTGTAAAACACTTTGAAAGCACACACAAGATTCCACATAAATGTAACTAAAAGGTCCCATGTCAGCATGATTCAGCAGGCAATTTTCATAATCACAACATAATGTTTATGAAATTGATGCCTGTCATATATTATCATCAAATAGATAAAACCTAGCCTCATCATATTGATACAAAGGAAAGAACTAACTCGTTGCATCACTTCCACTATAATTGATTCAATAAAATTGACCTCCCATGAAGAATAAATTTAGGACACAAGTCATCTGATTACGCTATACTACAAAAAACAAATTCTTAAAAGGCAACCAAATTGAGATGTACCTTAAAATGGACCCTTTGAAAATATGTATTCTCCCCGTTGTACTTGTTGTGAACTTCCTGTAGAGCATGAAAAATGAAAATCTGAATAACATTTTGTTTTAACTACAATCAATCACCAAACAAAAGAAAGGAAATTCAACCAAGACCTCATTTCAAGATCTCATTTTTAATTGTCTTTTTAAAAAATGAACTTGAAAATTTCAAAACCAAAAATTAAAAAATAGACTACACACATTAGTATTCAAATAAAAATGTACAATAACAACCACCAAATCTACAAAGAAACACATATCATAATCCAGATATTAGAAAACATAAGTGTTCTAATTTGAAAATGCAAGAACTATAATGAACTTACGGAACAAAAGGACTCATAGAGCTCTGCCAAATCGATAAAGAAGGGATTCACTGAAAAAATGGATGTCCATTTGTTCAGAGCTCGGCCAAATCAATAGAGAAGGGACTCACTGAACAAAAGGACTCGCAGAGCTCGGAATAAACGGACTCACAGAGCTTCACAAAATAAAGAAAGGAGAAAAATAAAGAAAGAACTTACTTGGTTGTCTCATTTCCAAGCTTGAAATGAATACCTTTTTTCCTCACTCTACATAACAAACTCAATACTAGTTAAAAGAATAGATCTAGCCGAAACCGCAAAAAAGAGAGAGAAAGAGAGAGCAGGGCAGGGATACCAGGATTAAAGAACCGAGCAAGGATAGTGAGGCGGTGAGCTGTGGCGGTCCTAGCGAAGCAGATCTGGTGCGACCCAAGTTGTAACGGAGCCTACGGTGAGCTGCGGTGATGAGCCTACAGTGAGGGTGAGCTGCGATGACAGTGAGGAGCCTATAATGCAAACATTGGGCAGAGCGTCGAGTGCGAGCCGAGCAACGACGAGGTGAGGCGGCAAGCGGCGAGGGGAACATGGTTAGGGTT
Source organism: Ormosia emarginata (assembly GCA_029884605.1). Classification (NCBI taxonomy): domain Eukaryota; kingdom Viridiplantae; phylum Streptophyta; class Magnoliopsida; order Fabales; family Fabaceae; genus Ormosia; species Ormosia emarginata. Next base: position 9,549,405 of record JAQQTP010000066.1, on the reverse strand, counting down.
GGATTTGGGGAAAAATTGAAAGGGATAAGTATACATATGCTTCACTATTCCTTCAGCAATATTCATGTTTTACTAACAACCAAAAATAGTTTGGTTCGGTTCGGTTCACAGGTTTGAAACTTTGAACCTGTGAACTGAACCAAACAAGCTTCAATTGGTTCGGATTTTATCCGAACTAATAAGTATACCTGAACCAAACTAATTGGTTTGGTTCGGGTTGGTCGAATTACCCGAACCAAATTACACCCATAGCGACACGACATTTCAAAAAATATAAGACATGACACGACTATGATATGTTATATAATAAAACATAAAATAAATGTGTTATAATCATGAAAAGGCGTATCCTTAACATTAATTTCTTTTTGTTCCATGTGCATACTGCAACACTACTTTTGAGATCTTTTAAAACAAAAGATTCTTTTACATTTTTAGAATATTATACTTGTTCTAATAAAATTATAATATATAATTATTTATAATTACACGATAATTAAATTAAAATTAAAATATATCAAATTTAAACGATTATAAATTTATTTAAAATATTAATCTAAGAGTATTTTAAAATTTGACAAAGAAAGACCCATTCTTGACAGAAATAGGCACCAACTATTGGAAAATGCCCTATAATTAAACCATCTCACCTTACCTACCCTTGCACCTCAATCTTCTATACCAAACTATATATATATACTAACAATACAACATTGTCCTTCTCGACCTCCCACTCCCCTATTTTCTTTCTCAAAACAAAAAATACAAATGCATCCAAATCTCAATCTCACTACGACCCTTACACTCTCTGCTCACTTCCACATGTTCTTGTCTCCCCCATTTCTCTCATGTGCCTCCGCAGCAAGGGCACTGCCTCAAGATCTGCTCTGTTCATCGTGCACCCACGCCAGGTACCCCAACCTCTGCGTCCAAACCTTCTCCAGCTATGCAAGACCTGCCTAGACCCCCTTGGACCTGGCTCAAGCCGCTGTTAAGGTCAGCTTGGGCCATGCTCACAGCCTCTCCGGTTACCTTAACACCCTGCAGTTGCAAGCACCATCGTCGGGTTCCAGTAAGAGGCAGCAAGTTGCGGTGAGTGACTACGCGAAGCAGATGTCGGACTCGGTGGACGAGTTGAGCAAGACGTTGAACGAGTTACAACACCTACTCATGGGAACCTTTGAATGGCACATGAGCGTGTCGGACCATGTCCGAGCCGTGTCGGGACGCAGTGAAACACAAAAATTGAGAAAATGGGGCCAGACATCGTACGGACATGTGTCTAGCCATGTCGTCGGCGCTTCGGTGTCGAAAACGTGTCTGACACTGGTACGACAAGCATTTTTCCATGTTCGTGCTTCCTTGCTCTTGGGTATTGGCTTGTTATCAATCATCATAACTGCTCACAAACTTTTTTCTAACTAGAATTTGACCCTCCGCCACATGCAAACCCTCTAGAAATTGTATCAATTACTCCTCTAATTTTTACCTGATCTTCCATTTTCCTTTCTTCTTTTTCTAGATTAGGTGATCAGCTTGGAGTGGGGCCTTTTTCTCGTTCGTTTCGATCAAAATTCCACTTTACTTTCTTATCTTTATCTTAAGGACATATTGTGAGAGATGTCCTAAGCGTATGAGGTGTTCTATCTGATTTTTCAATGTTGCACACTCTTCACTAGTGATACCAAACGCATTGTGAAAATCACATCTTCTTGTTCTATCCACATGAGGACTTTGAGTTCGCAGAGGATCAAGAAATTGGATCAATCGTGTATTGTATACTTCTTGTAGTATATTTTCTCTTGGAGTGTTTAGAAGATTGTATTCTTCATATCTTGGAATCGTTGTATGGTCGTCCATTTCGTAGCCTGTTGATAGTCGGGGGGGGGAGTTTTACTTGTTTTTCATAGACAACGCAAAATGTTCTTGCCAAGCTTTTGGTTAATCAGATGAAGGACTCGAATTGTTAGTGTTCCAAGGTTCCAATCGGTCTAGCAAGGGTACCTGTAATGTAACTCCGACGCTTAAGCCAGCATATGAAAGAGTATAAAGTAGAAAGAGTTGATAGATGTTCATATCTTTTGCATGCGACCCCCTAGCTTTATATAGATGATCTTAGGAGACCGATGGTTTCTTTTGGTGTTGAGTCGTGAGAACAGTTTTGTCATGATTAGGCTTAATAATGTTTATTTATTTTTTAGTCGAATAAAGATTATCTTACATTTTTTTTAGGGATATAAGTATTATTCACATTTTTTTTAAGAGATATAATTAAGTAAAAGAAAGTGATAAGAAAAAATATGTATAATAAATAATATTAAATAAAATATAAAAAATATATATATTATTTGATATAAAAATATAAGAATTATTTTTTATCTAAAGTAACGGGTCGGTTTCAACTGTTCTCTTTTATGAGTATGTCCCAACATGCTACTTTGAGCTATGGGTTTGGGCTGGTCTTTCCGGGTTATCAGACTGATCCGAGCGGAATATTGCTTTTAAGATTATGCAGGTACAGGTGTGATGGTTATAATACTTTTGTAATAATAAGTGTCTTTCCGACATACCTAACGTTAAGTCCGATTAATTAGCTAGTTTCTTATGCCCTGATCTGAATGAAGAATACACCAAGCCAAACTCAGCCATTCAAAATTTTCAACCAAATATCATATAATCGGAGGGCGGTTCTCTTTGAAAGCTCTAGTATCATGCAGAACAAACGAAATGTCATCTTCTTATTAGTGCTAAGCACTATAACATATTGTTATAGAAGTGATATCCATATATATAATTGGAGTCAATTTAAAAGGATTTCTCATGGTGCCATCTCATGCACGTGAGACGTGATTTCTGAGGCTTAAGGCATAGATGACCAACAGTTCTCTTCAACTTAACGCAGCATCTGAGAACTATTCCTCTCAATTAGAACCAATAAAACTGTTTCAGAACCTAAGCGCGTGAACTGTTGATTGTCCAAACTCCAAAGACCTTTTGACCTGGCGAGATTAATTCAGGCACCAAGACCGACAAAATTTTGAGAATATATATATATAGATGGTGAAGAGTAATCAACTTATATTAATATAATTTTTTTATATATTTATTTTTAATTATTAATTTTATTTTTATTTAATATTTAAAATTATATAAAAATAAATCTAATAACTAAAAATAAATATAAAAAAATTAAATTACATCAATATATTAATATAAATTGATCTTTCTTTTTATATATATGTGTGTGTGGACCCTTGTTCGCCGTGCTCCCTAAGCAAATGAACTTACTAACTTCCAAAAACGTACTAACTTCCAAAATTTGAAAACAAAATAATTAAAGAGCGAGGATTGTGACATTAATACTTCTCTAGTAGAGAAAATTGGACAAAATTGCTCTTATCCTTCAATCTCTTCCCACTTATGCTCAAATAATATTTTTAGAGGTACGGAACAGAACTAAAAAACTTTAAGTAAATTATTATATATACACTTATTCATATAAATATTATAAAATTTTTAGAGTGATGCAAATTTCATCTATTTAATAGGACTTACTTAAATAATTACACATAATAATTGAAAAAAAAAATTGTTTGGCGTGCCACGCTTCCTCACTCCTAAGGTAGGTCCGTCCCAGCCAAGGTACATGGTACATCGAACAAGGATGAAAAAAACTGATTGTTTTGTTTTATGGCCACCTGAGCTAAAAACTATGACTTCTACCTAAGTTTGTGACTTTCTTAACGTAGCTGACCATGACTTTTTCTTGATTACAGGAAGCTTTTAGTAACCAACGTGCAACCCGCACACCATGTGGCACAAAAATAAAAACATTAGAAGAAGACAACGTGGTCAAATTAATTAGCAGCCACAAATACCATGTGAATTGTCAAAGTGCCAAGTGGTCCTACAGTTACCTTGCACCCCGGGCATATGGACCAACTTAGCAACTTCCACGTAAATGAATGATATCTCATATGGTGCTATAAATAGACCAGCTTGGCTCAATATCGATTCAGTCAAAAACCATTACTTGTTCTTTCCTTTCATCTTCTAATCCACTCAAGAAACAAAGCAAAGAATCAAAACTACAATGTCTTGGTTCTCAGCCTTCCTCAATTGCTTTGAACCCTCTTCACCATCATCCGCACGCGTCTCTGATTATGGAGAAGGATGTGAATCGAAAGCATCTTCTTCAGAGAAACCAAAGAACAAATCAAAATCAAAGGGAGCACCGGTGGTAGTGTCTTATTTTCCAGTTAACTCTTATCTCTCACACTCACGCTTATAGAGGGTGCTTGTTTTGTTTGGATGACCAATGAATATTCTGTTCTGCTTCATGAGTATAGCAATCTGCTTGATCTCTCACACTCGGTAATCAGATAAGGGACTTCAAATTTCTTCTGGGATGTGATTGAATTGGGAGAAAACTCAGATGCACTTAAAGTGAATTATATCTACTACCTGCAGTCATTCCACAAAAAAATATGATGTAAATTTTGTTGGAACAAGAATTTACTTGTGAACCAATATGCTTAATCAGTGATATGCTTAAGTTTGTAAAATTGTATTTCATTGCCATATGTGATTTATACCAATTAATCATTGTCTAAAACATTTGTGCTTATCATATGTTTCCATTGTTTATTAACAGTTAAGTGTTAAGCACTAATTTCCTTAATGAGAAGTTGAGAGAGTGAAAATGGGAAGAGTTAATGTATCACAGTTCCTTAGTGTCTTACAATTAAAAGGGAAAAAAAAATCTTGCGGCTTTTTTTGTTCATGTTCAATGTGTATAGTTTATTAAGGAAGAACAAATACCTTTGAAACATAATGCACTGTATAAGTATCAGGAATAAAGTATAATTGGAGGGGATCTTAATTAAAGAGAGGTAGATAGAGAGAAGACAGTTGCATTTTCTGACGTTTAAAAAATCTTGATCTTTTTTGTATTCCAAAAAAAAAAAATCTCGACCTTTTGTCGAAAATCTTTGGAGTTCAATTTGACATTTAAAATTGTTTGAATATATAAGTAAGTATATTATATTATCCTTGATAAAGATTTCCTAAAAGTATAAATGCTTCTGCTAATTCTTAATTTTACCACACAGAGTGTGAACTTAAGGTGCATGACCTAAAAAATAAAATAGGGAAATAATTTCTCTTTAAGTCCAAATTAAAGAAAAAAAAAATGTAGTGGATTAGATGGGGCTCATGCTGGGCCGATTCATACCAATATGATTAGGTCATAGATAATTGTGATAGGAGACTATTCTTATTGAAAAAGCACTCGCTGAGAATAGTGGATTCCTAACTGAAACTGGTCTTTTAGAATACTATCAATTATCAAATAAATAGAAGAAGAACAAAAAATTATGATAGGAAACTATTCCTATTGAAAAAGGATTCATTAAAAGTAGTGGACTTTTAATCGGAAGTAGTCGTTTGGAAGACTACCTATTATAAAATAGTTTTTGAGAATAGAAGTACCAACAAACATTGACCTAAAAAATTAAAAAAAATAACTGAAGAGAATAATATATATCGTGAATTTAGCAAACTGGCAGTCCCACATATCATGTAGTTCAACACAGTTGTGCAAAAGGGATGTGGTTTTATCACTCATCTGGCATAGATGACATGTTCTAAACATAAGAACCTAATAACAACATAGTAATTCCGTATACAGTTGTTGTACCACAATGCAAGGTCTAAAGCAACCAATAAAGACCCCACGATACGAATTTTCAAAAGATCTATGTGGTCCCAGGTTCTCCTTGTCCCCTAAGCAAATGGACCAACATGGTAACATCCTTTTCTTACCATATGTTCTCCTTACCCACTAAGCAAATGGACCAACATGGTAACTTCCTTTTCTTATCATATGGTGCTATAAATAAACCAGCTTACCTCAATTCGATTCACTCACAACACTACCCATCACAGTTATATCATCATTTCAGCTTTGCTCACTTTCAGAAACCTCACTTCAATTTCAAATTGCACCTCTCTCTATACCCGATTGGTTTTCTTTCATTGCTAGATAGTGCAAATTACTTCTTGTTTCATCTTGCTTATCTTACTTTTAACTCCATCTAATCAATGTAATTCCACACGCTTATACAAAAGAGACTTGGTTTCATCATTCATCGGGCATATGTAGATGATAACAAATGTTTATCAACATAAGGCAGCTTCCATGTACCAAAGTCAAACAAGAAACCAACAACATTTTAATTCCACATACACTCGTTACACTACTGGGAGAGGTCTAAATTAAGCAGCCACAAAAGACCCCATAATATGAATTTTCAAAGAGCTGTGTGGTCCCATGTTCTCCTTCCTCCCTAAGCAAATGGACTAACACGGTAACTTCCTTAAAAAAAAAAAATTCATATGGTGCTATAAATAGTCCAGTTTACCTCAATTCCATTCAGCCACAACCCAAGCCATTACAGCTATATCATTTCCGCTTTGCTCACTCACAAACAGAATTCCCACTTCAATTTCAAATTGCACCTCACTCTAGTATTGCCTTTGTTTTCATTGTCCTTAGCTAGTACAAACACTTTTTGCTTCCTTAGAAAGAGGTACTACCACTAATAACCCACCGTTGCTTTAGCTGAACCTACAAGGAAAAGAAGGGAAGGAATCAAAACACCAAATGGCTCTGTTGTCATCCTTCTTCAATTGCTTTGTTCCCTCATCCTCATCAGCTCAAGTCTCAGATTACGCAGAAGAATCTCAATTGAAAACACCATCTTCAGAGAAACCAAAGAGCAAATCAAAATCAAAGGGAGCACCAATTGTGGTTTCTTATTTCCCAGTCAACTCCTATCTCTCACGCTTGTAGTGGGTGTTAATCTGCATCTGCTTTGTTTCATAAGTGCTAAGCTATGCTTCATGAGTGTAGATTGGAGGCTCAAGGCATGGACTAAGCACTCCATTGGTGGGTGCTTTCTACCTTGTTCTGTGATGTGATTGAAATAGGATCAACTTGTGCCAAGATTAGCGACTTTTATTTGTAGCACAAAGTTAACAAAGAAAACATCATGTAATATGTTCTACAGGGAATTTAGCGCATTGTATACACAATAATAAATTAATAATAAGAAAATTGCGCGCATATATTTTTTTGAATTTGTCATTTTGAACAACTTATTTATGCAAAATATGGGTTTTTTTCTTTTGTCAATTAGTTTGGGGGACCTACAGAATTCTAAATGCTCAACCGTTCAATCATCCATGAGAAGAGAAAACTTGAGAAAATTTTTTCTCCCTTCAAGAGAATTTCTTGTTGGAAATTCAAGTGAGAGGTTACCATAAAAAAACAAAGTGAGAGATTAAGAATGCAATGTGGGTGAGAGTGAAAAAGTCCTGCATTAGATAAGAATAGACAATGTGAGGACTATATATAGTGAAATGATCCATGAATCTAATGTCTTAATCTTTTGAGTTGAAATGCGATGTCAAGTCTACTCGTTTAGTTTCTTGGTAAAGTCTATTGAAATAGAAATTCCTAGTGTTTTGGACTCTCTTTGATGGCCCAACAAGTGATATCAAAATTGTTAGTACAAATTGGTTGAGATGAGAGACAATGGATGGATTAGTTAGACAAGTATTGAAGAAACTGTAGTTGATGAATGGTAGTACAAGTAAGTTGGCCGACTTAGTGATGAGCGGCAACAAGTGTGCAGACGTGGCTCGATGAGTGGTAAAGAGAAGTAATAGGTATGACTCGGTGACAAGTGATAACACATGTGCAGGTGTGGCTCGATGAATGGTAAAGAGAGTTTGGTAACACATATTACGTGCCATTTGAAAAAGTAGGCCACATCTAGTTAAGAGTGGTAATAAGTTGGTACGTAGATACGTGATTTTTGGAAATGTGGGCTTGGTGCTCGGGGATAAATCATTTCCTATTGAATACTCAAGAAAGGCTTTTACACGAAGAGGAGTTTTAATGACTCACACTCGTGGGGGAGATTGTTGGAAATTCAACTGTGAATGCAATTTGGGTGCGAGTGAAGAACATTAGATAGAAATGGACAATTTGAGGATCATATAAAGAAGAATGACCTATGAACCTAATGCCTTAAGGTTTTGGGTTGAGACGTGATGTCAAGCCCATTGGTGTAATTCTTTGGTAAAGTCTATTGAAATATATCTCCTCGATGTTTTGGACTTCTCTTGATAACCCAACAAGTGGCATCCAAGCTGATGGTTTGAATTGGCTGGGATGAGAACCGATGGTTTGGATCGACTAGGGCGAGTATAAGAGAAACGATGGTTGATGAACAATGGTACGAGTAGGTGACCTGACCCAGTGATAAGCAATATCACGTGTGCAGATACGGCTTGGTAAGTGGTGAAAAGCAGTAACACATATAATGTGGCTCTTGGAAAATGTAGGCTTGGTAACTGGCTTGGTCCAAATGATGAGCGGTAACATTGATGTCAAGGCGTGGCTAGTTCTGGTGAAGAATGATAACATATTGGTAGATATATGGCTCTTAGGAAAGTAGGCTTGGTGCTATGGGATAGACCATTAACCGTTGAATACTCTAGAAAGGCTTCCAAGCGAGGGGGAGTCTTAAGGACTCACACTTGAAAGAGTTGTTAGGAATTCAAGTGTGAGTGAAGAACACTAGATAAGAATGGATAATGTGAGGACCATATAAAGTAGAAGGACCTATGAACCTAGTACCTTAAGGTTTTGGTTAGAGACATAATGTCAAGTCCATTTGTGTGGTTCCTCAGTAATGTCCATTGAAATATATCACCATGATGTTTTGGACTCTCCCCAATAAATGGTATCAAAGTCGATGATTTGGATTGGCTCAGATGTGAGCGGATGGTTTGGATCAGTTAGGACAAGTATTGGAGATACAATGCTTGATGAATGATGGTACAAGCAGGTGGCCTAACTTGGTGACAAATGGTAACATGTGTGGAGACATGCCTCAATGAGTGGTGAAGAGTAATAACACATATGACATAGCTCTTAGAAAAAAAGTAGGTTTAGTAAATGGCCTGGTCTGGGTGATGAGCGGTAACCATGGTGATCAAGATGTGGCTTGGTCTGTTGAAGAGTGTTAACATGTGTGTAGATATATGGCTCTTGGAAAGTGGCCTAATCCAGGTGACGAACAATAACTCAATGGTTAAGACATGGTTCAGTCTAGTGAAGAATGGTAACACGTTGGTAGATAAGTGGCTTTTGGAAAAATGGGCTTGGTGTGCTTAAGTTAAGGTCATTGACTTGGGAAAGGCTTCCACACAATGGGGAATGTTAAGGTCTCACACTTGAGGAGGAGATTGTTGGGAAATTGAGTGTGAGTGTAATGTAGGTAAGAGTAAAGGACTTTACATTAGATAGGAATGAACAGGTGAGGACCATATAAAGTAGAATGACCCATGACATTAATGTTGTAAGGTTTTGGGTCGGGATATAGTCTCAAGCCCACTAATATGGTTCCTCGGTAAATTCCATTGAAATATATCTCCCTGGTGTTTTGGTGTTTTAAACGATCCTCTTAATAGCCCAACATTTATATAATTAGATGATACTCATTATATGAGTTTAATTATGGAACCTACATAATTCATTCTCTAGAAGCATATAAAAGTTTCTCCCATAAGAAATGAGAACAAAGAAATTAAAATACAATACAATGATTCAAGAAATAAGATTGTTATTGATGGAGATTGAGACCAAAGGTTTGAGTGAAGCACTAGGTAACAAGACGACTACTCCACTAGATAAGCGACCATATGAAAGAGGGATCGCAGAGGATCAAGGAAAAAAGTGCATGTCTAATAAGCTTAAGTCATTGTTTTGTGATAAAGTGTTAGGGAATTGGAAACCACCAATGCTTAGAGTGAAGGTTGATTTGATGGAATAAAAACTCGCTATAGTTGAATTTCATGAAGTCTTTGATGAGTTAAGTTAGCCTTAGCATGATGCCTTGGTGGTTAAATTACAGGGGGAAAATATTAGTTATTTGGCAATGAGAGATAATAACATAAATATTGGTTATTTAGCAATGAAAGATAAGAACATGCCAGAACATACGAACCTATCAGAATAGGCAACAAAGATGAGATCTTGATTCTAATACTATGTGAAATTCTAACCTAAAAATAATTTGTATCAAGTGGAGTGACTCAACAGATATATAAACTGCACCTGAAAGATTCAGACAGACAATATGAGACTCTAATAAATATATTTCTCAAGTCTTAATATAGTATATTACGATGAGAGTGTCCCTCTTGCAATGGTGAGTGCAAAAGGTAAGCCTAATTAAGTGGACCTTAACACCCTTGAGGTTGCAAGGGGACGTTTTGCTAGAGTGTGCAAGGATATTAACCTCAATAAACTATTTGTGCGCAAAGTGAGGTGTGTAATCATTGGCATCATGTAGAATATAAAAGTTTCACCTCATTTATGGGAGATGTGGGTGTCATGATTATATGACTAGGGATTGTAAAACCTTTTTAAGTGTGGTAGACGGTAGGGTTGGTGGCAATAAGGATGGTGTGGTAGCGCAAGTGGTGGTAGAAAGGAACTCCAGTAGCGCTAATCCCATTCAACTTAATGTTGCTCAATTTGCAGCACCTGTTATGAAAATTAAAGGGAATGGATTATTATCTGACTCCCAACCAAAAGCAGTAACTCAAAATAATAGGGATGATTTGCATGGGGAGTGGCTTGCTTAGAGACAAAAAATAAGGGAGCATTGAATTCAAGGAAATCAAATCGTTTTGAAAGTTTGAGAAATGAGAAGGATGATGTTGCTATAATTCCTCCAAATCTTCAAAGTCAAACATTTAATATGGGGATTGATAGGCGACCATGTGAGCCTAAGGTGTGGTTTCGAAAAAAAAAAAGGCCTAGAAAGGAAGTAGGGATCCATCAAGTTACTTTAGGTAGAAAGATACAGACTACTAAGTCCTTCGAAGCCCATAATGGTCAAAGGGTTGCTAAGTCAAGGGAGGTGACCCAAAAGAATATGGCTAAGACAATTGAAAATGTGCATGTGGGGACAAATTGGGTGTTTGGCCCAAATAATGGGCAACAAGGAATGTCGGAGTCTGTTTGTTCACAAACCTCCCAAGAAGAGTTCCAAACGGTGATGCTAATTAAGCAATTATCTCCAGTGTACTTCCAATTCGTGGGCAATGAAGAAAAGAAGCCACTCAATCCAGGATCTTCAATGTTACAGGAGAATGACTTTGAAAATTCTTCTGATGATGGCTATGACTCAAATGTTAAGGTCATGGAGAAGAGTGACATAGGTGGACACATGGAAAAAGCTACGGGAAATCTTTTTGATGAGAAGGCAATCTAGTAATTGGCTCCTTTTCTCTCTGTGTTTTATCATGTTTGTATCTAACTAGTTCTTAGTCTTCTCTTGGAAAATTAGGGGAAAGCTAACAAAATGGGTCAAAGACATGTTAAAGAGCTTATTAGAAATTTTTGCCTTTCCTTATTTGTGGTTCTTGAAACACATGTTCAGTTTCAAAATGCCCAAGCCTTCTGGAGTAGAGTGAGTTATGATCCAATGGGTGTTGTTGAAGCTAGAGGCCAAGTAGGTGGAATTTGGGTGCTTGCTGATGGGGGTCAATATGCTATATTTGTTCTTGACAGTGTGACTATGAAAATTAGCAAAGGTAATCATGTTTGGTTTTGTATAGTAGTTTATGCTAGTCTTACACCTACCATTAAGTCCACTCTTTAGAATAACTTATCTACTATAAATAATTCAATAAGTTGTGCTTGGCTTATTTATGGAGATTTTAATGAATTTTTGTTACCTTCTTAGTTAGGTACGTGGGGGGTTTCTTCCCTTTTACTCAGGAAGCTCATTTTGTTAGGTTCTTGAATAATTTGAGGGCAACGACTGGTGCGAAGCAGAGCAGCTTTGGTTCGATGTGGCGTGGTGACGAGATGAGTGGGATTGTGACTGTTAGATGGCTAAGATGGTGGTTCGGGCGACGGAGCAAGGAGCGGCAATCATGAGTGGTTGGAGGCACTCATACGAATCTGGGTAAAGGTGATTCACGAGTGATGGAGAGTGGTGGTTGGTTGCGGCGATGCAACTTTGGTCCAACATGGCATGGTGGCGAGATGAGCGGGATTATGACTGTTAAGTGACTGAGATGATGGTTTGGACGACGGAGCAGAGAGCGATAATCATGACTAGTTTGAGACATATTTTTTTAGGTCTTTACCTTTTAAACAAGTTGTCTATTCATGATATCAGACATCTATAGTTTTTGTATGAACATTCAATAACTATTAGATAATGATCCGGATTCAAAATTTTTGATTCCATCTTATACGGAGCCTATAACTCTAGGCATTTGTTTGGGGAAAGTGATTTCACTTTTGTAACCTATTATCCAACAAATTGAATCTAGATTTGAAGTGTATGAACGAGAAGGAAATTGGGGAAAAGGCCATAAAATTCTGTCTTTTAAAAGAGCAATTTTTTCAAACACACATTTGTCTTAAGTCAATCATTTCATCTCAAACATTGCATGTAATTGACTTGTCAGAGTCCCAAATGCCAAATGGTTAAGTTGCCATAGTACATGACACGGGAGAGCTTAAATTAAGGGAGCAAAGATTGTGACTTCAAAAAAATATTCTTTATGTTTTCCGAGGCTTAACTCAGCTAGCACGTATATGGATATGAAACATGAATATAATATAATATAAATATGTTGATATAATAAAATATTTAAAAATAATTAAAATATATATAAATAAAAAATATCAAAAAATTTAATACAATACAACAATAATTTTAAAGTATCAGTGCAACGGCGTAACATACACTATCTCCATGACCCGAATAGAAGCAAATAATGAAGATCGTAAGTAATATCAACCATTTACCAAAAGTTTATAATCAAATTGAGAGTAAACAATATATCAATTAAATGGCATATATTAAGAATTATCATTACTATTACTATTGTTTCTTTAATAAACTATTACCCATTTTGTTTTTGGCCTCATATAAGTTTTTGTTCTCCATTAATATTAAACTAGTAAGTAATTGGTAAAATGCACGGTTTTTTTAATAAATTTTAATGTCTTTAAATTGTATTTTATTAAAAGTTTTGATGTGCATAAACTTAATTTTTAACATAATATATATGTAATTAGTAATATTTTTATAAAAAAATAACAAAAAATAAAAGAAATGATGACTATTCTTATATTGGCTTGAAAATTATGATCGTTAATTGCTTTGCAAGTTAAAATTTGATGTAATTGTTACCAAATATTTGACACTTATTATAATCAATATTTAATGAATCTTATCTATGAAAATTTGATATTTATTTAAGCATATAAATATGAAATTGATTAAGCAAATTTAGAAATTAAATAAGTAGATTTAATTTGTAACTGATACAAAGAAGAAATAAAAAGGTTTAAAATAAATAGAGAGAATTTACATAAAAAAGAGAATTATTGTAAAAGAAAGAACACATAACATAAGAAGAAGAGTACTATAAAAAAATATAACACTTTTAAGAAAACATAGAATATAATAAAAAAAATCATACTTCTAAAAAGGATTACTTTTATTTATAAGATAAGAATGAATTTGAAGTTTATGAGCCGAAAAGAAATTGTAGGGGGAAAGGCTATAAAATTATGTTTTTTTTTTTCCCCTTTTCGTCTTAGCAATATTTTTAAACGCACATTTGTCCTTTTTTTTTTTTTGGTCTACAACACACGGATTTGTCTTGGGTCAATCATTGTGTCGCATATATTGCATTTAATTTACTTGTTAGAGGCCTAAATGCCAAATGGTCAAGCAGCTACAGTAAACAACAGTTAAGTATGGTTCAGGATTATCTCTAATTTGTGCAAATTAGAGAGGTTCAGTTTGTCAAAAATATATATATTTTGTTACCACATATAGTATATATAATAAAAGATCAAAAAAAAATAATTAATATCGCATACAATATGTAACAAAACATATATATTTTTGAAAAATTAAACCCTCTCCAATTTGCATAAACAAAAGAGAATCCTGATCCGCCAAGGAGACCATGACACCAGAAAAGCCTAAATTAAGGGAGCGAAGATTGTAACTTCAAAAAATATTCTTTATGTTCTCCCAGGCCTGACACACTCTCTCTGCACGACCCGAATAGAAGCAAGTAATGAAGATTGTAAGGTAATTTCAACCATTTACCAAAAGTTTATAATCAATTTGAGTGTAAACAATATATCAAATAAAAGGCATATATAAAAAGTATCATTGGTATTACCGTTTTTTCTTTAATTAACTATTACCTTTTTTTCCTCATAGAAGTTCTTGTTCTAAATTAATATTAAACTAGTAAGTAATTGGTAAAATGCATGATTTTTTAAATAAATTTTAATGTCTTTAAATTATATTTTATTAAAATTTCAATGTGCACAAACTTAATTTTTAGCATAATATACATGTAATTGGTAATATTTTTTATAAAAAAATAAAAAATAATAATAATGATAATTCTTTATATTGGCCTGAATATTATGATCGTTAATTAGTTTGTTGCTTAAAATTTGATGTAATACCAATATTTGATAAATCTTATACATGAAAATTTGGTATTTGATTAATAAGATAAATAGAGAATTAATTAAATAAATTTGATTTGTAACTGATATAGAGAATAAATAAGAAAGATAAGAATAAATAGAAAGAATTTACATAAAAGGAAAATTAATGTAGAATAATGAATACGTGACAAAAGGAGAAAGTAAATACCATTGATATTACTTTCAAGGAAAAAGATAATATAATGAAAAAATATTATACTTTTAAGAAGGAGTATTCTCATTTATAATATGAGTAAATTATTTAATTTTTAACATATTAAAGAGTTATCATCCATCTAAGAGTCATAATTTACTCAGTTGATTATGAGGAGGCTATACATAAAAAGCTTGAAAATGACTCTTTTCTTTTTTATGAAAAAAATGACTGTTCTTATATATTCAATTGATATCCTTCGTCAATAAAACAGGTAAAACCTTTAGAGAGCACCTTGCTTATTTTCTTAATTGGATCATGTTTTTTTTTTGACAGCCTTAATTGGATTATGTTCTCCGTTGTATTGAAGGTAGGGGTGGAAATAGGTCGTCGCTTCATTAGTAGGGCCAAATGGGTCTGGTCTGTTCTGAAATCTACTGACTTTGACTTGTCTATTAAATAAGTCAGGTCAAAGCTTTTTTAAAAGCTTGTTTAGTTAAATAGGCTAGGTTTCAGGCCATCTAACAAGCCTGTTAGGCACTGACAGCCTACTGCTTAATTATATATTATTATGATAATTATAATTATTAATTTATTATAATATATTAATATTTTTTTAAGTAAGTTTTAATAAAAATAAAGTCTTAGGCCTGTTAGCCTATTTTAAGGCTTAAGTCTGTTAGCTATATAAAAGCCTATTAGCCTATTTAAAGGTAGGTCTGTTAGTCTATTTAAAGGCCTTTTTGCAAAGTAGGTTTTTAAATAGGCTTACAGGCCAGGCCAGACTTTTAAAAAGGCCAGACCATGCCTTGAAAATCGGCCTATTACAGACTAACAGGCCACGCTCAGACCTTATCTTTGTGGTACAGGCCAGGCCTGTTTAAGGCAAAGTCTGGTCTGTTCCCACCCCTAATTGAAGGGGATGGTATTGGGACTGCTTATCACGCTTGTTGGCAATGACAGTCAATCAATTAAAAATAGGGTAAAGTACTTCTAAAAATATTCTAAGACAAAAAGGATACGAGTGTAAGCAAAAAAATTAGCGTACTTAGAGTACCCCCCTTAATATGATTAAATATAGGGTTAGTCCCTAATACCTTGTTGAACTAGAAGTCCCACATCTAGTGGGAGTTGGCATTTGTGGAGGAAGTTCTTCTATAAATAGGGACTTCCTCTTTAGTTTTCATCATCCCAAAATTTCCTCTTCTTTCTCTTGTATAGTTCTCTCCTTGTATCTAGAGAGAGGTCTTGTAATTTCTTCCTCATAGTAAAAACTTTTCTACTCTTGTCCGTGGTTTTTCCCTCATCATCATTAGAGGGTTTTCCACGTTAAATATTGTGTGTCAGTTCCTCTTTTCTCAACTCTATTTTAGTTGCGTGATACTATTTTCTATAACTCTGGTACCCAACAAGTGGTATCAGAGACTCTTGGTTACTACGGTACAAGGGTCAGAAGAAAATTCTTAGTATGCTCTGTGGTTGCAGTATTGACTGATCTTCCACATCAGAAAAGAATTATTTTTGTTGCTGGAATTAAAGTGTGGTAGTGTGGGAGTGTATGTCTAGAAAAGTTCTGTCTAGGAAAGACTTGGTATTTAAGCATGTCCATTAGTGACCCACCTCTCTTTCCTGGGAACTTGCTTGGTATACTATTCATGGTCTACGGTCACTATTCCAGAATACGGCACTATTCACGCTGCGGATACTATTCATGGTGACTATTCATACGTGTAGTTGTATACTTTTACAGTAATTGTTAACGCATACTGGATTTATTCTAGTATACGGTAATACGTACAATACTGTTCACGTATACGGTACTATTCACGGTGAAATAGTGCAAGCCGATTCAGTTGAAAATTATTTGGTGTAAAACCATGGCGACAAAATATGAGATTGAGAGGTTCAATGGGAGTAATTTTTCCTTATGGAAACTGAAGATAAAGGCAATCTTGAGGAAGGACAATTGCTTAGCAGCAATTGAAGGCAGACCCACTGGGATACCTGATGACAAGTGGAAGGAGATGGATGACAATGCTGTTGGCAACCTGCATCTAGCTTTGGCAGATTCAGTTTTGTCAAGTGTTGCAGAAAAAAGGACGGCGAAGGAGATTTAGGATGCTCTCACCAAATTGTACGAGGTCAAGTCACTTCACAATCGAATATTCTTAAAAAGCAAGCTTTATACACTTCGAATGAGTGAATCCATGAAAGTACCGGATCACATCAACAATCTGAACACGTTATTTTCTCAGCTTACAACATCAGAATACAACATGGTGGAAAATGAACGTGCAGAGCTTCTACTTCAAAGTCTACCTGACTCTTATGATCAACTCATCATCAACATAACAAATAATAATATTGCTGATAATCTTCGATTTGATGACGTTGCTGCTGCTATTCTTGAAGAAGAATCCAGGCGAAAGAACAAGGAAGACAGATTGGAAAGCTCACAGCATGCAGTGGCTTTGTCGATGATGAGAGGAAGATCAACGGAACGTGGCTCTAGTGAGAGCCGAAATTAGAGTAGATCAAAATCACGAAGAAAGAAGAACTTCAAATGCTACCTTTGTGGCATGAGAAGGCACTTGAAGAAAGATTGTTGGCACAACAAGAAAAATTCAGATAAAGCTCTTGAAGCTACAACATCTCAATGATGTGTTGCAAGTACCTCTGATGATGGAGAAATCCTTTATAGCGAAGTAGCAATTGGTTCCAAAGGCGGAAAACAGCTCAATGATGTTTGGATTATGGATTCAGGAGCAACATGACACATGACTTCACAACGAGATTGGTTTAGTACTTATGAACCTATCTCAGAAGGATCTGTATTCATGGGAAATGATCATGCCTTGGAGATTGCTGGAGTTGGTACTGTCAAAATAAAATTTCACGATGGTACTGTTCGCACAATTCAAGGGGTACGACATGTGAAAGATTTAAAGAAGAATTTATTGTCTATTGGGCAATTGGATGACCTCGGGTGCAAGACTCATATTGAAGGTGGGATCTTGAAGATTGTTAAAGGTGCCCTAGTGGTGATGAAAGCAGAAAAAATTGCGGCAAATCTATACATGCTTGTGGGAGATACACTACAAAAGGCAGATGCATCAATTGCATTAGCAGGCTAAGAAGAATCAACAATAATGTGGCATCGCAAATTAGGCCATATGTCGGAACGTGGTTTGAAGATTCTCACGGAACGTGAATTCCTTCTCGGGCTCAAATCGGTAAACTTACCTCTTTGTGAGCACTGTGTTACAAGCAAGCAGCATAGATTAAAGTTTGATAGATCAACTGCTAGAAGCAAGCGCATACTAGACTTGATTCATTCTGATGTGTGGGAGTCACCAGAAATGTCCCTAGGAGGAGTAAAATACTTTGTATCATTCATTGATGATTTCTCTAGGAGATTATGGGTGTATCCAATCAAGAAGAAGTCAGATGTGCTTCCAATCTTCAAAGACTTTAAAGTAAGAGTAGAACTTGAATCCGGAAAGAGGATCAAGTGCTTGAGGACAAACAATGGAGGAGAATATACAGATGGTAATTTTCTCACATTTTGCAAGCAAGAGGGTATTAAAAGACAGTTTACTGTTGCATACATACCTCAGCAAAATGGTGTAGCAGAGCAGATGAATAGAACTCTCCTAGAAAGAACAAGAGCTATGTTGCGAACTGCAGGTCTAGCCAAGTCTTTTTGGGCAGAAGCAATCAAAACCGCATGTTACGTGATAAATCGGTCGCCATCAACTCGCAATTGGTTTAAAGACACCAATGGAGATGTGGAATGGAAAACCAACAGATTATTCTTATCTTCATGTGTTCGGATGTCCTGCATATGTGATGTACAATTCCCAAGAAAGAACGAAGCTGGATCCAAAATCCAGGAAATACATATTCTTGGGTTATGCTGACGGTGTTAAGGGGTATCGCCTGTGGGATCCCACTGCCCATAAGGTTATTATCAGCAGAGATGTGATATTTGCAGAAAATGAACTGCAAAGAGAACAAGAAGATGACAGTACCTTGAAAGAGACTACTATGGTACAGATAGATAGAAAAGCTGGAGAAGAAGATTCCTTTGAAGCAGAACAAGAACTAGAGCACGAAGAACAAGAACCATATGAGGCCAATGATACAGAAGTTCGGCGATCAACTCGTCAGATATGAGCACCTTCATGGCACTCAGACTATGTTATGGCAAGCCACGATGCATATTGTCTTCTAACAGAAGAAGGAGAGCCGTCAACCTTTCAAGAGGCTATGAGTAGCTCAGAAGCTTCTCTATGGATAGCGGCAATGCAAGAAGAAATGGAAGCCCTACATAGAAACAAGACATGGGAACTTGTTGAACTTCTAAAGAGACGGAAAGCCATTGGTAACAAATGGGTCTATAAGATCAAAAGAGATGACAACGATCAAGTGGAACGATATCGTGCAAGGCTGGTGGTCAAAGGGTATGCTCAGAAAGAAGGAATTGATTTCAATGAGATATTCTCTCCTATTGTCAGACTTACTACTATCAGAGTAGTCATAGCTATGTGTGCTGCATTTGATTTACATCTTGAACAATTAGATGTGAAAACTGCTTTTCTTCATGGAGAACTTGAAGAGGAGATATATATGCTCCAACCAGAAGGTTTTAAAGAACAAGGTAAAGAAAACTTGGTTTGCAGGGTTAACCAAATCTCTCAGACGGCCTAAAGCAAAGCGCCAAGGTGTTGGTACAAGAGATTTGATTCCTTCATTATTAGCCTCAAATACAACAGATTGAGTTCAGACCATTGTACATATTACAAGAGGTTTGGTGATGATGATTTTATCATCTTGTTGTTGTACGTAGATGACATGTTGGTGGTAGGCCCCAACAAAGTTCGAGTCCAAGAATTGAAGGCACAGCTGGCTGGGAGTTTGATATGAAGGACTTGGGACCAAAGAAACAAGATTTTAGGGATGCAAATTCACCGAGACAGAAAAGATAGGAAGATTTGACTTTCTCAAAAGAACTATTTGAAGAAAATCTTGCGGCGCTTCAATATGCAAGATTGTAAGCCGCCTCTACCCCACTTCCTGTCAATTACAAATTATCCTCAAGTATGAGTCCTAGCAGTGAAGCAGAGAGGATAGAAATGTCTCGAGTACCGTATGCATCAGTAGTGGGAAGCCTTATGTATGCTATGATATGTACAAGACCGACATTGCACAAGCAAGTGGGAGCGGTCAGTCGTTTTATGCCAGATCCTGGTAAAGAGCATTGGAATACTGTTAAGAGGATCCTAAGATACATTAAAGGGACCTCAGATGCTGCATTATGTTTTGGAGGATTAGAGTTTGTTGTCAAGGGATATGTTGATTCAGATTTTGCAGGTGATCTTGATAAAAGAAAATCTACTACCTGGTTATGTGTTCACACTTACAGGGGAGGAGCGGTCACCGGTTATCCAAGTTACGACTATTGTAGCTCATTTCTACGTGTTCGAATATATGGCAGCTACCCAAGCTTGCAAGGAAGCTATTTAGATTAAAAGGTTAATGGAAGAACTCTGGCACAAGCAGCAGATAATTACTGTGTATTGTGACAGTCAGAGTACCTTGCATATTGCAAGAAATCTAGCTTTTCATTCAAGGACAAAACACATAGGTATCCAGTATCATTTTGTTCGAGAAGTAGTAGAAGAAGGGAGTGTGGATATGCAGAAGATTCACACCAAAGACAACCTAGCAGATGTTATGACAAAGCCAATTAACACTGACAAGTTTATTTGGTGTCGATCCTCCTATGGCCTATCAGAAACGTAAGCAACATGGAATGACAAGGTAGAAAGAGTGGTGTGAAGATATGATTGACTCAGTCAAATCTTTAAGTGGGAGAATTGTTGAATTAGAAGTCCCACATCTAGTGGGAGTTGGCATTTGTGGAGGAAGTTCTTCTATAAATAGGGACTTCCTCTATAGTTTTCATCATCCCAAAATTTCATCTTCTTTCTCTTGTATAGTTCTCTCCTTGTATCTAGAGAGAGGTCTTGTAATTTCTTCCTCATAGTAAAAACTTTTCTACTCTTGTCCGTGGTTTTTCCCTCATCATCATTAGAGGGTTTTCCACGTTAAATATTATGTGTCAATTCCTCTTTTCTCAACTCTATTTTAGTTGCGTGATACTGTTTTCTATAACTCTGGTACCCAACATGCCTAAGATAAGGGGATTTCTATCATGCCCTAATGGGTGTGATAATCAGAATAAGTTGTGAAATATTTATTTATTTATTTATTTTTTGATAATTTATAGATTTATTAAATCAAAAGTTTATTGATATTTACGATTTCAAGAAAATTAATAAATTTATTAAAAATAAATATATATATTTTTCATTTAAAATTAATTTATAATTTGTAATTTTATTTTTGATCTATAAATTATCGATGACGACACATCTTTTAATATAAAGATCAACACATAATGTGTTGTTGTATAAAAGAATATTACATTTTTTATCTTAATAAATTTAAAAATCTTATTATTATGTAAAGTCAAAACACGAGACGACTTAAAAAATTAAAATTAAAAATTTTAAATCTATCATAACATAAACTAAATGTAAGAAATTCAAAGTTAAACTCTTCATGTCTTTCTCAAAAGTAACAGATTTAAAAGATTTGAATAATTTTATTAGAAAAAATATTAAAAAACATAAAAAGCAAGAAATAAATCCTTTAATATTAATTTCATAATAAATATTTAAAATTTTATTAAAAATAACCAATAACCAATTAAATACTTAATGAATACTACCATACTTTAGAAATAAAGATAAGTATCATAGAATTACCTCTTAAATAATGAATCATGTACATGTTATTAAACTTGACCAACCAGTCGAGATCGCTATGACTGCAATTTCTTCGTGCTGTCAGCTTGAGAAGCATTTTCCACGGAACATCTGTAAAAATTAGGTACGACTCATTCAGCCATCAAATACAATAATGATGTTAATTATTTGAACAACTTTCTTTTTTTTTTTTTTTTAATTCTTTTGAACAACTTTATTTAAGTTAGAATAATTTTAAATCTTCTTACTCAATTATTTTATTAATTTTTTAAATTATTAAATAAAAAAATATTAAATAATTTTTATATTTTTAAGATATTAAATATATTTATTTTTTTATTTAATAATTTTTTATTTAATATTAAAAAAATTATTAAAAAAATTATAAAAAATATAACAAAACTTTTTAAGTTATCACTTTATTAATCAGTGAACTATCTTGATGATGACAATTTTATACAAATTGTATGGGTGTCCAAAATTCCTGAGGTGCCTTTTATAGATCATAATATGCATAAAAACTCAAATAGTGCTTTTCCTTTCAAAATATCAATATTAAGAAATATAAATTTAAAATATTACAAGTAAAATACGAGCATCCACTCGCTAAATATAACTCAGGTATGAAATTTTATTGATTTTAAAACATTCTTAATTATAAATTTAAATTAATTTAAAATATCAATATAAAATGAAATACTTTACTGTAATGTAGTATTACTAATGTCACAAACAAAACTCCTTTCTAACGGTGAAGTTCCAAGAAGTTATTTAAAAACATACATGCAATTCCTTTGAATTAAAAGGCCCTTTAGTTCATTTCTTTTTTTCAAAAGTATTCTCTATTTAATAAATAAGAGATTAATTTTTTAAAGATATCGTTAAAAATTTAGATAAATTTTTTTAATAATATTATTTTTATACATATAAATTTTAAAATTAAACTCACAATTATATACTTAAAAACTCAAATCCTTTTACTTCAATCAATACACCTTGATTTTAGTTCATTTATGAAACAACAAGTAGAAAAGAAGACCTCGTAAATTACTATGCTTTCTTTGATATGATAAACAAATAAGTATTTTAAGATTATCTTTGCGATTGGAGTCAAAGTCGTTGTTGCACTTCAGTCCTTTCCTTGCGGTGAAAGGCAAACAATTGAATTGCTTCTTGAGCAAGGTATTGGCAAATATAAATACATCCACCTATTCACCTACCTCACTTACCTCACCCCATTTTATATCCAAAGTCCAGAGTAACAATTTGCTCACATATCGATGACTCTCCTCTCAGCCATTTTCTGCTGCTTTACGCCCAAGTCCAAGGAAGGCAAGAGCTCTGGGGTGGGGGTGGAAGCAGGTTCTTTATCACGAGAATCCAAAGGAGATCCCCAGCCATCTGCAGCTCCTATTGTTGTTTCCTATTTCCCAGTTAACTCTCACCCTTCTCGCTTGTAGTCCATCTAATCTATAATTGCTAACACTTGTGTTCGCTAGTTATGATAATTAATGGAGGACAAGAGTGAATCCATTGAAGCCAACCTTGCCTTTGAGAGTTTGAATTCATGGGGACTCCTCTTTTTTATGTACTCTTCTGATCCTTTGGTTTGTTTTGGGAACAGGATGTGTATTGTCCTGCTTGATTTGTTGAACTTTTTCAACAAATTGTTACTGTAAGGTGACCCATTTTAAGTGGTTGTTAGAGTTTCGAACCCAGTATAAATAGGAGCATAGAAGGTAATTTATATGGCAGTTTTATTGAAAACAGATTGATAAAATTAAGTGGGATGCTGAATGTGTGTTGGAAAACATGATAAAGATGAGAGAAGATTGAGAGAAAGTGATAATAGAAATTTGAGAATTAAATTGAATGAGAAAAGATGATTACACACTAGCTATATGTGACTGATATACTAGTAAAGAACTAACTAATTATCAACTATAACTAATCACATGTGCATCTGCAACTAATTTGATGATTCAATAAACTAATTAACTTAACCATTTGTGGTAATACTCTCGCATGTTATAGGATGCATACTTCGTATTCTCAGCATGGGATGAATAATAGAACTCATCTCAATCAACAAAAACTAATTGCAAAATACAATAAGCCATGCTGCAATCATATAAGAAATAAAATCCAAATCACGAAGAAATCATCATTGGTATGGAAGAAGCTGAAAGACTGAATTTAAGATGAGTCGATTGCCTAGATTTATCGCGGCTGTATTGCAGAGTTATCTATCACTGGTCAAGCGCTTGAAAATCGAAATACTGAATTTGCAATGAGTGACTTGTCGAAGTTATCACTGGATCTATTACTGGAGTTATGGTCAGTCAACAGTCCTTTTCAAATCGGGACTCCATAGGCCATCAGATGGAACCAAACTATGATGCCAAACATTCCCAAATGCGAGAACAATTATCATGAACTGGATCAAAACAGAGAAGAAGAAACTAAACTAATGCTTAACTACCCATGGAAGAGGCAGCATCTGAAATCAAAACCAAACCAAGAGCTAAAAAAAAAAAAAAAAAAAAAAAATAACATAATTGAGAAATCTAACTAATCCCTTTAATAACCGAAAACGTGACACCACTTGGCACACCTGAAAGGAAAAAAAAAGCTAGATAGACATCGCAAGTGATGTGTATCTAACACCTGGTTATAGCGTAAAATTAAAATGGAGGCATGAAAAATATGAGGAGGGATGAAATATAATTACGAAAAGAGATATTCTTGTATGTATATAGATGTACCACGTCACATTTACATGCAAGAAATAAAAAGTTGGAGAAAGAGAATGATTTTTTGTGATAAATGAGTTTAGTAGGACTCTTCATCTCTTCCATCTAACTTTTTATCTCTTGTATATAGATATGATGTGATGCATTTGTATGCACACAAAAATATCTCCATAATCAGATGAAAATCTCCAACTAGAAAAATGTTGCGGAAAAATCATATGAACAAATACGCTGAATCGGAAACGAAATGCATCACATCCTGTGAAGTGCATAAATCAATCAATGAAAAACCGAATAGTCGTTGATCCAGAAAAAAGAAAGTATCATCTTCATCCTTCACCAATGACTTCCACCATGTTAGAAAACTAAAGTTGAGTTTGCTGCAGAATGAGTAAAAAGGAATGCGATATTGATGCATTGACATGAAGTCTAATTAAATACAAATGCAAATAACTGAAAGCTAGAAAATAACGCAACATCTAATCTCAAGGCTAACAACTCCTAATAATCTGGGATTGTCTTAAGGAATGGATAAAAGCAACAAACTTCCTAACAAATAGGAATTTATTGAAAAAACAGAAAGCTAAAAATCTTAACACCCTCCCTTAAACTGAATGCCATCTATGCAATCAGTTTAAAAACGAACTTGAATAGACTCCAAGTAATCCACGCAACTTCTTAAATGCTTCCAGCTTTAGAGGTTTGGTCAGGATATCTGCAACTTGGTCTTCACTTCGACAATAAACCAAATCAATGGTTTTATCAGTTACAAGATCACGTAGAAAATGATACCTCACATCTATATGCTTGCTTCTTCCATGTAAAATTGGATTCCTTGAGAGTTTGATAGTTGAACTATTATCACAATGAATCACAGTAGGCCCATGTTGATAAAAATGTAAGGCTTCTAGCATCCTTCTCAACCAAATTGCTTGACATGCAGAAGTTGCTGCAGCTATGAACTCTGCTTCACTTGTAGACAAAGTAACAACATGTTGCTTCTTTGATGCCCATGATATGGCACTTGAACCCATCATAAACACATGGCCTGATGTACTCCGCCTATCATCCAAATCACCAACACAATCGTTGTCAATGAAACTAGTCAAAATAGATCCTCCACTTTTCTTGTAGAAAATACCGAAATCTGTTGTTCCTTTCAAGTAACAAAATACTCTTTTAGCAGCTTTGAGATGCAGCTCTGTTGGTCTTTCCATATACCTGCTAATCAGACACACTACATACATAATATCAGGCCGAGTGGCTGTTAAGTACATTAAACTTCCAACAATTTGTTTGAAGTAAGTACTATCAACCCTCTCTCCATCAAGATCCCTTGAGAGCTTCAATCCCGGTTCAGTTGGAGACCCAATTGAATTACAGTTCTCTATGTTAAACCTCTCCAAAACCTCCTGAGCATATTTCTTTTGCCCAATAAAAAATCCAGCAGCTGTTTGTACTACTTCTATACCAAGAAAATATTTCATCTTTCCCAAGTCAGTCATGTCAAAATCAGCCATCATAGAATTCTTAAAATCAACAAACATAGCCTCATCATTGCCCGTGAAAATAAGATCTTCAACATATAAGCAAACTATCAGGATCTTACCTCTTTCTCCAAACTTGATGAATAGAGTGCGCTCATATAGACATTTACTGAAACTTGCCTTTTAAAAGTGTTCTTCTATACAATTGTACCAAGCTTAAGGTGCCTATTTCAGTCCTTATAAAGCCTTCTTTAGTCGACAAGCCCTATGTTCATTACCTTTTATCACATAACCAGGAGGCTGCTCAATGTAGACTTCCTCAAGTAGTTCACCATTAAGGAAGGTCGATTTCACATCAAGTTGGAAGACGGACCATGAGTTTTGTGCTGCTAATGAAACCACCAGCCGAATTCTACCCTGTCTCGCAACAGGAGCAAAAACCTCTTGATAATAAACTCCATGCTCTTGATTGTAGCCTTTCACAACCAGCCTTGCTTTGAACTTGTCAATTTCTCCTTTTTCATTCAGCTTTGTCTTATAAACCCACTTCACACCAATGGTTTTTTGCCCTTTAGGAAGATCAATTAGCTCCCAAGTCTCATTCTTCTCTATAGCTTGAATCTCTGCATCCATGGCTTTTTTCCAATTTTCTTCTTTTACTACTTCTGTAAACAGTATAGGATCAGAGCCTGCAAATAGGGTGAAATGAGCAGTAGTGTCTTCATCAGATAATTCATCTCCACTCACATAATCAATCATCCAAGATGGTCTTCTCCTTTGTCGTTGTGGTTCTGAGACAGATTCTTGATCTTCATTTGGAATTAAAACACTTGTTGAAGAACTTGGTGAACCTTCTCTAGGGGATTGAGCAGGAAGCTGCAATTATGATTCAGACCCCTAACTTTCAAGAGGAGGCTGCAGTGGCTAATTAATTTCCCCGCCAACTTCCTCAAGATCAACTAAAGTTTGTTGTTGTTCGGTGCTGCTCCATTCCTATGTGTTTTCTTCATCAAATAGAACATCTCGACTGATGATTATTTTTTTTGTAATAGGATTATACAACCTGTACGCCTTGGATTCCTCACAAACCCCAATAAAGACATACTTCACACTTTTATCATCAAGCTTTGTTCTCTTTTCATCTGGAACATGTGTATACGCTATACACCCGAAGATTCTAAAGTCATCAACTGATGGCCTGACTTCACTCCAAGCTTGTTGTGGTGTTATGTTTTTTACAGCAAGGGTAGGGCTTCGGTTGAGTACATGAACACTCCAATTGACTGCTTTTGGCCAAAAAGTCTTCGGAATACTTTTTTTCACCAACATACTTCGCACCATGTTCATAATCTTCTGATTCTTTCTTTCTGCCACACTGTTTTGCTGCGGTGTGTATGCAGCAATAAGCTGCCTCCGTATTCCATGCAATTCACAAAAACTTGCAAAGTTATGTGAGTTAAATTCACCACTACAATCTATACGAAGAATCTGAATGTACTTGCCAGATTCTTTTTCAACTCAAGCCTTAAAGCTTTTAAAAACAAGAAAAGCTTCAGATTTCTCTTACAAGAAATAAACCTATGTTTTTTTTACTATAATCATCTATGAAGGTAATGAAGTACCTTTTGTTTCCATTCGACGTTGGATTGATTGGTCCACAAATGTCTGAATGAACAAACTGTAGGATTTGCTCAGCTCTCCATGCTTTTCCTTGCGGGAAAGAATCACGATGTTGTTTACCAACAGTACAATCTTCACATATTTCTGTGGGATAATTAATTTTAGGCAATCCTTCCACCATGTTCTTCTCTTGTAGGGCTTTCAAGCCTTTGAAACTCAAATGACCATAACGAAGATGCCACAACCATGTTGGGTCTTGCACTCTTGTTGAGAAACACTTCTAGACATCATACTGAATGTGTAGAGGAAACATACGATTGGCTGTCATTTTTGCTTCTACTATTAGGCCCTTCTCTGGATGATGAATTTAGCATCGACTTTGTTGGATGATGATGATATAACACTTCTCTTGCAGTTGGCCCATACTAATGAGATTGCTTTTCAAAACTGGGAAATAAAACACACTAGAAATTATATGCACAGTTTTGTTTTTCATATGCAATTTGATATCCCCTTTCCCCATGACAGAAATGCAGGAGTTGTTCCCAAGCTTCACAGTCTCTCTGAATGTTTCATCCAAATCATAAAACAAAGACCTGTTTCTGCACATATGATTGTTACAACCCGAATCTAAATACCACGTATCACCTGATGAATTCTCCTCCTTATCAATGTAAGCCATCAAGAGCATTTCTCCTTCAATCTCAGCAAAATTTACCTTGGTTTCCTTCTCTTTGTCAGGACACTCGTACTAATAGTGGCCAAGCTTGTGACAATGATAACATTCCACCCTCGCCTTGTCATATTGTGCTCATTGATTGTAAGAAAGTTAGCATCCTCTACCTTTGCCTCTTCCTTGAAATCCCCCACGTCCTCTTCCTGAAGAAGTAGTTCCTTCATGAGTAGTGACCTTCAAGGCTTGCTTCTCCACAATATAGTTGGTCATCCTCTGCACATGAACTAACAGTGAGCTTTGCAACGCATCAATCGAAATGGAACACACCACATAACCAAATTTATGTGTCATTGAGCAAAGGATTTTCTCAATGACTGCAACATCTTCCAGCTTTTCTCCATGAATGCACATCTTGTTTGCAATTGACAACGTTCGTGCAAAGTAATCATTAACTGACTCTCCTTCCTTCATGTGAAGAATTTCAAACTCTTTGCGAAGAGCTTGGAGTTGTGCATGTTTTACCTGTGCAGTGCCTTGGTACTTTTTCTTCATCGAGTCCCAGATGCCTTTAGCAGTGTCCTTCTTTAGGATGGTCTCAAGAATGGTACGATCTATTGCTTGAAACAAAATGTTCTTTGTCTTCAAATCCTTCAATTTTTGATCCTCTAACGTTTTTCTCTGTGCTTCCGTCAAAATAGTTTCACTAGCGGGTTCAGCGATGCTGGTTTCCACGAGACTCCAATACTCCTTGGATCGCAGAAAATTTTCCATCAACATACTCCAGTGATCATAGTGACCATCGAAGCGTGGAATCACAGATTGCACAAAGCCATTTTCAAAAGCCATTGAATATCTTGCTGCGGCAAGAATGAAAGCTGCTTCTTTTTCAAATCTGGCCCCAGTAGGGGCTCTGATACCAATTGTTGGAAAACTAAAGTTGAGTTTGCTGTAAAATGAGTAAAAAGGAATGTGATACTACTTCATTGACATGAAGTCTAATTAAATACAAATGAAAATAACTGAAAGCTAGAAAATAACGCAACATCTAATCCCAGGGCTAACAACTCCTAATAATCTGGGATTCTCCTAAGGAATAGATAAAAGCAACAGACTTCCTAACAAATAGGAATTTATTGAAAAAATAGAAAGCTAAAAATCTTAACACACCAATCCAATGATTTGTACCTCAAAAACTCCACAAAACCACAATAATGCATCGACTAAGGCTCACCACACTAGACCATTGAAAAAGACAAAAGGACAAATTATGCACGGGAATGTGGACATTTGACAGGCGCTGTAGAAATACGAAGTAACCAGCTCACCAGAGTGGAACAATCAAGTGCCAACTAGATGCAAGTGGCTTGAAATACCAACCTATGGAGAAACCTGGGAGGAGATATGGTAAGTGTCGCGACCGTGATCGCGGCGGGAAAACGACTTAAGTAAACAAAATTTAAAGGGAGTCGCCACCAATTTTATTTAAATAGGACAAAATTGGAAAACCTAAAAATGGTCTATGTTAAAGAAAAAAAAAAAAAAACTCAGGTTCGGGAATCTAATTATGCACAGGGAAGGGTGGGGACTTAATCCCACAGCACCCCTAATACATCCGTCCTAGGACAGTTACCTTAAACCCGTTGTGCAATTTTTATAACTTTTAAAAATATTTGTTTTACCCACTTATTAAAAGATAAACTAAATAAATAAATAAATTATAAAAATTTAATTTTATGAAGAAAAAAAAATCATCGAGTTGTCACAACTTAAATGATTCTAAAAAGGTAAAATTAGCAAGCTGTCACAGCTCGGCTAATCTCGTTTTATAAAAAAGGGATGCTTAAAAACATACACTGGCAAAAAGCAAAAATAAATAAATAAATAAATAAATTATTAAAAAATGGACATGTAACAAATTAAACAAAACTCTTAAGCAAAAAAAAAAAAAAAAAAAAAAAACTCAAATAAGACCCAACATAAATTTTTTATTGCTATCATTTAAAAAAAAAAAAAAATTTAATTTAAACTATCCTATTCCACCCCAAAATGGCCCATCACCCCAACAAAAACAAAAAAGAGGGCCCAAAAAAAAAAAAAAAAAATATCACCGTCTAAATAAGAAAACTTTTCATTTTTTATTTGATTAAAAAAAAAAAAAAAAAAAAAAAGCAAATCAATAACAGAGGCTTAAAGCCTCTAGAAACCGAAACAAGAAACGAAAAAGAGGCCTTTTGGCTTTTAGAACAAGACAATAATAATAATAATAATAATAAGAAAATTACCCCTTTTTTTAAAAAAAAAAAAAGGAACAGAAAAGCCACAGAGGCTTCTAGCCTCTGAAAATAAGCAAAACGAAGAAGGCTTTTTGGCCTCGAAAAAGGACAATGGAAAAGAGAGGGAGAGAGAGAGAGATCGTGGGAGGGGAGGGCTATTGGAGCAAAACAGGCAGTGATTCGGGCGGAGGTGCAGATCCGGCCGCTTGGAGCGGCGCGGTGGAGGAGCACAGCGCGGCGGCACATACAGAGGACTGGCTCGACGGGCGGCGCCCATGGCCGGCTCGCGGCGGTTTGCGGGATCTGTGGGGCTGAAGCGAGGCACGCGCTTACGGTCGTGGTGAGGAAGAGGGCCTGTTGTGCGCGTGGATCCGGGTCACGGGTTTGACTACGGTGGGCTCGTGGTTTGGTTGGGCAAAAGGGGCCGGGCTCTGTTTGGGTTCGTGGTGGAGCGTGGTGGCCGCCAAGGAGGACGGTGGTGTGGCCGGGTGTGGAGATAGTGGGGATTACGGACGGTGGTTCGCATGGAGGCGGTCGTGTGGTGGCCGAATGGCCGTGCGGGGGAGAGGGGCAACGATGGAAGGTGGGCACGGTGGTTTCGCGGTTTAGATGGTGGTTTCCGGCGGGGATGGTGGTTCTTTGGCACGGTGATGGAGGCCGAGTTTCGGTGTTTGTTTTTTTTTTTGTTTCTTCTTTTTTTTTAAGAAATCCTTGTTCTTGTGATTGATTTTGCATGGGTGAGCTTGGGCTTTTTTTTTCGGTAGAATTGTAAATTGTGAAGTATGTGTTGCTAACATGAGGAGAGAAAAAAAAATGTAGCGATTCAAATGTAAATAGTAATGGCTACATCATGATGCATAATAGAAAAGAGAAGATAGTTATACCTCTGGCTTTCAGAAAATACACTTACAAAGTTCCTTTTACTCAAATTCTATTTTACAAAATTCACTCCACCTTTTTCTCCCTTCTCTCTTTTCTTTCTCAGCAAAAGATAGCAGTCACAGATGGGTGAGTCTGAATTTCTCAGTAGAGAAAAAAACGTGAAGGAAAGCTTAGCCAAAACAACCTCCCAAAGCCCAAAGAAAATCCCCAAAAACTGACCAACCCTCTTCTACGTTGCTCCCTGTTATATAGGCATCAAAAAATTATCTAGCTTGGTTTCCATGAGAGCCAATTGTGTAGTCTTTTTCACTTCATTTTGTTTTGCTTGCTTCACTTTTCCTTTCTTCTGTAGGGCTGCAACTTTTCCTTTTCCGTGTTTAGATATTTGGCTCGTTTTTCTTGAGCTTCAGCACATTGGCAGCAGCTTCTATTCTCTTTTTGTGCTTCATTTTTTGAAAATTTATACTTGTCATCCTTTTTCTTACTTCTGCTATCACCAGGAAAGCTTGTTTTGTCATTTTGTTCTTGGCCATGCTTCTAATGTTTTTGTTTCATCTTGCATGCATTTGTCATTTTGTTCTTGGCCAGGTTCACAACGTCTCTGTCTTAGCTTGCTTGTTTTTGTCATTTTGTCCTTGGCTGAGCTTGCAACGTCTCTTCCTGTTTTACCTTTTTTTTTTTTTTTTTGACAGGAGCCTAGGACAAAAGGGTCCTAGTAAATCAATGGGCCAAATAGTTAAATAAATTTGAACATTATTTCAATTGGGCTGTACATGATCTAGATAAGAAATAAAATAAAAATAAATAAAAAAATATTTTTTTATTTTTATTTCTATTTTCGTTTTTTTTTCTAAATTAAAAGTTTTAAGGACTTGGACAAAATTGGGTGTTCACAGTTGCCCCTCTTTACTTGTTTCTTAATAGAGACTATGAATAACCATAGTTTTTATATTATCGTCGTAAGAAACGAGTAAAGACGTGAACTTAAATTTTGTCCGACAATGTATGAGATAATTTGAATGGACAAGGCGAAGATACTGACTGAAAACCAGTGAGCTTAGATGCATATTTATGAGCAGTCGAAACATCATTAATCTCACCAAGGTGAAGCTCAGTGTAAAGCCAGAGACGTCACTGCATTGTCAACAAGCTGTCACAGCTCAGTTGACGTTTATTGATCAAAAGATTTTTTTTTTTTATATATTGATTCATTATTATTATATTTATCATTTTTCGAAATAATGCCAGGTGACCTTGTGACCTGAAATTTAAAAGACATTGGGTATCTGATGTCCCAAAATTTAAAAAGCAATGGGCTTGGCCCGAAAACTAAAAGGCAATGAGCATCTGACGTCCCGAAAATAAAAGGTAATGGGTATCTGATGTCCCAAAATTTAAAAGACAATGGATATCTGATGTCCCGAAATTAAAAAAGCAGTGGGCTTGGCCCGGAAATTAAAAAGCATTGGGTATCTGGTGTCCCAAAATTTAAAAGACAACGGGCATCTGGTGTCCCAAAACAAAACAATGGGTATCTGACGTCCCAAAAATAAAACAGTGGGTATCTGATATCCCAAAAAAAAATTAAAAAGCAGTGGGCTTGGCCCGGAAATTAAAAAGCATTGGGTATCTGGCGTCCCGAAAATAAAAGGCAATGGGTATCTGGTGTCCCAAAAATTAAAAAGACAATGGGCATCTGGTGTCCCAAAAGTTAAATGACAGTGGGCTTCTGTGTCCCGAAATTTAAAATGCAGTGGGCTTCTGTGTCCCGAAAATTAAAATGCAACGGGCTTCTGTGTCCCGAAATTTAAATGACAATGGGCTTCTGTGTCCCGAAAATTAAAATGCAATGGGCTTCTGTGTCCCGAAAATTAAAATGCAGTGGGCTTCTGTGTCCCGAAATTTAAAATGACAATGGGCTTCTGTGTCCCGAAAATTAAAATGCAGTGAGCTTCTGTGTCCCGAAATTTAAAATGCAGTGGGCTTCTGTGTCCCGAAAATTAAGAAAGCGATGGGTATCTGGCGTCCCAAAAATCGAAAAGCAGTGGGTATCTGGTGTCCCAAAATGACTGTGGGCTTGGCCCAAAAGATTTTTTTTTTCTTCTTTTTTTTTTCCTTCTTTTTTCTTCTTTTCTTTCTTTTTTTTTTTTTTTTTTTTTTTTTTTTTCTCCTCTTTTCTTTTTCTTCTTTTTTTTTTACTTTGTCTGTTCTTCCATAGTGAAGCTCGGCGTAAAAGCCAGAGACGTCACTTTCAGCTTAATGTCTCTTAAACACGAAAAGACATTGCAGTGTTCATTCCTGTGACTCAAAAAGGAAAAAAAATAAAAATTGAAAAGATCATGTTAAAAACCTTCCACTTACATACTCGATGCTAAGTGCTTCCTCGAAAAACTTTGATTCATCAAACCCGGGCGTAAGCTCTTGCAAACTAGGGCTCGTCAACTCGTTTCAAATTCCTTGGGACTTTCAAACATTGGGTAGCTTCACTTCTGAGTTTGCTCATTAGGCGCACAATCTTTCATATTGCATGGGGAGTAAGTTCAATCTTCCGGAGTTTCCTTCTAACTCGTTCTTGACCTATCTTGTTAATTGGAGGATTGCCATTAAATTTGTCAAATCAATGATATTGAATTCATATTCCCTTTTATCGAAGCTTTGTAATAAACTGTATGATTTCACAGGTAAGAAAGAAAGAGAGAAACAATATAAAGAAAGAAGCGGGGTAAGAGAAAGAGAAAGGTATTCTCATTCGTTTGAATGTTCACAAACACACAAAGGCATTGAAAATGACAAAGAGTACAAAGGATGACACAAAGATAGAGTGAAAGGTAATTGCCCCAGTTTGGATTCCTTCGTTCTCATTAGATGGGTCCTAATTCTCAGATGGATATTACAACCATTGACTGCCAATGACGCGAATTCTCTTCCGCTGTTCACTACTTAAATTTGCCCCAGTTTTGCTTGTAACACCAATTCATCACCACTAAAAAAAATTGCCCCAGTTTTTCTTGTTTCCTTTATGTTATCCCTGTAAGCCCTTCAAGATGCGCCTCTTAGGAGAACCTTTGCCAACTTTAAACTTTTGCCTAGTTTAAATACCCTAACTTTTGCTTAGGTCGCCTTGCGGGTTTTCGACCTAACGGGTCATTTTTCTTTTCTTTTTCTCTTTTTTTTCTTTTTCTTCTTTTTTTTTTTTTTAGGCATAGAATTTTTTTACTGCATCGGCATTTGTTGGTCTTGGCAATTCATTTCCATCTATATCTGTCAAAATTAAGGCTCCTCCAGAGAATGCCTGCCTAACAACATAAGGTCCTTCATAACTCGGTGCCCATTTACCTCGGGCGTCCTCTTGGTTTGGGAGTTTCTTCTTTAGAACCAAATCGCCTGCTTGGAACTCCCTAGGACGAACTTTCTTGTTGAAAGCTCTTGCCATTCTTCTTTGATACAGTTGCCCATGACAAATAGCTTTTAATCGCTTTTCTTCAATCATGTTTAACTGCTCATACCGAGTCTTTACCCACTCTGATTCTTCTAACTCGGCTTCCATCAACACTCTCAAGGATGGGATTTCGACCTCTATAGGGGAAACTGCTTCCATCCCATATACCAAGGAAAACGGTGTTGCCCCAGTGCTAGATCGGATATTAGTGCGATAAGCATGGAGAGCATAGGGGAGCATCTCATGCCATTCCTTGTAATTGACCACCATTTTAGCTACTATCTTCTTGATATTCTTGTTTGCTGCTTCTACCGCACCATTCATCTGAGGTCTGTAAGGAGCAGAATTGTGATGCTTGATCTTAAACCTCTCGCATAGATTCTTAATTTCGGTGCTATTGAGATTAGGGGCATTATCTGTGATAATTCTTTCTGGAATTCCATATCTACAGATGATGTTTGCCCTCAAAAACTTGAGAACAACCTTTTGAGTAACCTTGGCATAGGAAGCAGCTTCTACCCATTTGGTGAAGTAATCAATTGCTACTAGGATAAACCTATGGCCATTGGAAGCCTTTGGATTTATTGGCCCGATAACATCGATTCCCCACATTGAAAAAGGCCAAGGTGCCACCATATTATGCAATGGGACAGGAGGTGCATTAATGCGGTTAGCGTAAGCTTGGCATTTATGACACTTTCGAACGTATCCTATGCAATCAGATTCCATAGTGGACCAGTAGTAACCACATCGGAGGATTTGACGAGCCATCATGATACCATTGGCATGTGTTCCACAAATTCCTTCATGAACTTCTGTTAAGATGGCGAGAGCCTCTTTAGCTTCTACACATCTGAGGAGTGTACCATCATAATTCCTTTTGTATAGTACCTCCCCATTCAAAAAGAAAGCCATGGAGAGTCGACGAATGGTCTTTTTGTTTATCTCATTTGCCCCTGATGGGTATTCTCTGCACTTAATGTACTGCTTGATGTCATAGAACCAAGGCTGACCATCTTCTTCTTCCTCGACATTAGAACAATAAACTGGTTCACTTTGTACTCTTACTCGGATGGGCTGCACATTAGCATGAATATTCAGATTGGTCATCACAGCTAAAGTAGCCAGAGCGTCCGCGAATTGATTCTTATCCCGGGTTAAGTGCGAAAAGGTGATTTCTTCAAACTTCTCGACCAATCGCATCAAATATTTCTGGTATGGAATCAACTTTGGATCCTTGGTCTGCCATTCCCCGTTCACTTGATAAATTATCAGTGCTGCATCTCCATATACTTGTAATTCCTTCACTCCCAATTCTATCGCAACTTTCAACCCTTGAGCGCACGCTTCATATTCTGCGATATTATTGGTGCAATCGAACTCCAACTTGATGGCGACAGGGTATTGCTTCCCACTTGGTGAGGTGATCACTGCTCCTACGCCACTCCCATACATGTTGACTGCTCCATCAAAGAACATCTTCCACGTGTCTTCTTCCTCAGACTCTTCTTCTTCAATTGCTAAAATATCTCCATCTGGGAATTCAGACATTACAGGTTGCTCGTAATTGAGCGGGTTCTCACCTAAGTGATCTGCAATTACACTCCCTTTGATAGACTTTCGAGTCATGTGTTTTATATCGAACTCAGAAAGTACCACCTGCCACTTGGAGACTCGTGTTGATACATGAGGACTTTCAAATATGTACTTTATCGGATCCATTCTTGAGATCAGCCAAGTTGTATAGTACAACATGTACTGCCTCAACCTTCTTGACGTCCATGCTAGTGCACAACAAGTCTTCTCAATTGCCATGTAGCGGGACTCAGAATCATTGAACTTCTTACTCAAGTAGTAGATGGCCCGCTCTTTCTTTCTTGTTTCATCGTGTTGTCCTAACATTGCTCCCATGGATGTCTGCAATACCGTGAGGTACAATATCAACGGCCGCCCCGGTGTTGGTGGCACCAAAATAGGAGGACTTTGCAAGTAAGCTTTTATTTTCTCAAAAGCTTCCTGACAATGTTCATCCCACTCTCCTGGTTGTTGTTTCTTTAGTAACTTGAAGATCGGCTCGCAGGTGCTAGTCAAGTTGGCTATGAACCTAGCGATATAGTTTAACCTCCCGAGAAAACCTCTTACTTCCTTTTCAGTCTTAGGAGCAGACATCTCTTGTATTGCTTTGACTTTGTCTGGGTCCACTTTGATCCCTTCCTTGCTAACAACAAAACCAAGCAACTTTCCAGCTGATGCACCAAAGACACATTTCGCTGGGTTTAGTCTCAACTTGTACTTTCTGAGTCTTTCAAATAACTTTTGCAATACTGCCATATGACTTTCTCCTTCTTTGGACTTGGCCACTATATCATCAACGTATACCTCAATTTCCTTGTGCATCATATCGTGAAACAAAGCAACCATGGCGCGCTGATAGGTGGCCCCAGCATTCTTCAACCCGAATGGCATAACTGTGTAACAAAAAGTTCCCCATGCCGTGATGAATGTGGTCTTCTCTTTGTCATTTGTGTCCATGAGAATCTGATTGTAACCAGAATATCCATCCATGAAAGAGAATCTATGGCCTCTTGCTGCATTATCGACAAGGACATCAATGTGAGGCAATGGGAAATCATCTTTAGGGCTAGCCTTATTTAAATCCCTATAATCCACACACATCCTGACTTTTCCATCTTTCTTTGGGACTGGGACGATATTCGCTACCCATTCTGGGTGTCTAGACACTTCTAGAAATCCTGCTTCTAATTGCTTGGTAACTTCCTCCTTGATCTTTAAAGACATTTCGGGGTGCATTCTCCTCAATTTCTGCTTTCTCGCCTCAGCATTGGGGTGTAGCGGAATTTTGTGGGAAGCTATGCTCGGATCCAACCCTGGCATGTCGCGATAAGACCATGCAAAAACATCCATGTAGTCTCTGAATAACTGGATCATGCTTTCTCGCTCCGGGTTATCCACTAACCTCAGCTCTTTCTTGTCTTCATCAGTTCCCATATTGATCACCTCCACTTCCTCTTCATCCAGGCTGAATTCTCTTTCTGACCTTTCTACCAATTTGGCAAACTCCTCAGTAGCGTTCTTATCTTCATCTGAGTCATAGTTATCTATATCCATCATCAAATAAGAATCCACCTTTGAGTTTTCAGGAATCCTTTCATGGGACAATACCTCTACAAGACTCAAATCCCTGGAAGATTTATTTATGCCAGATTGGAAATTATTGACAGAAAAAAAAATATGGTAATTGGACAAGGCTAAAAAACGTAAGTCAAAGATAGGAAAGAAACAAAGTAGTGGATTAACTGAGAAACACACAAGTTCATTGCATTGAAATTTTGATGAAAGACAACATGAGCAGAGAATCATACTAAGAAAACACACAAGTTCACTACATTGAAGCTTCGATAAGAGTTAACATAGATTCAACATTACAAGAGTCTAAGATAGCTTCACGACTAAATAATTACTTTATGGCAACCACATCAGATAACGCCTCTGATTTCCAATTGTTCAGAGGTTTCGAATTGCTGGAGGGCTGGATAGCATGGGCTTCTCCTGAGTCTTCCTCCACATTGTTAATGATTATGCGGACCTGATGACTGGAAGTTCTATTGATAACTTTGGCAGGAACGGGGAATGTCTCCTTCAGATGAGGAATCATCTTTGTCACTTTATTCTCCATTTTTCCTTCCTTGAGAGTTAAGTCATGCTTCATTATTCCTTCCAAAGATGCCTCATACCCTAGACCAAATCTGTTCTTATTCTCTGGCAGGGTGATCATAGACTTGATTCCTTGCAGCTGAACTCCTAAACCTTTCCCAGCTTGATAACCATTATTGGTCATGATACGAGCCACAACTTGGTGAACATCTTTGGAGGACGATTCGTCCTTCTTCGTTTTTGCTTCTACCAGCTGGAAGCTGTGCAAGAAGTTGTCCACCTCCCGTTCAGTGTTTTCAACATAAGGCACTGAAGTAGGCTTCATCAGCAGGATTTCTTCCTCTCCTCGAATGGTAACCAGGCATCCATTCTCAATGTATTTCAAGCATTGGTGCAAGGTTGAGGGAACAACACCGCAGCGTGGATCCATGGTCTTCCTAAGAGCATAGTGTATGTAGGCTCAATCTCCATTACTTGAAACAATACTTGGAAACAACTTGGGCCTATCTCGAGTGGAAGGGTCACTTCTCCCAGAATTCCTCTTTTTCTTCCATCGAAGGCTCGCACCGTCATTTCTTGAGGCTTCAGGTCTTCTACACTCATAGCCAGTTGGGACAAGGTGTTCCTTGGGAGGACGTTCAATGCAGAACCTCCATCAATTAAAACTTTTGCCACTACATACCCCTGACATTTCAAAGTGATGTGCAGAGCGCGCGGGTTATTTCCTGTCGAACGTACCACTTCTTCCTCAGAGAAAGGGATCACGTTGACGTGCCTTACTGGGTCTACCATGTTTACTAAGTTTTCTGGGGTAACATCTGGCTTCACATAGGCTTCATTTAGCACTTTCTGCAGTGCTTTGCGATGAGGTTCAGAGTTCATTATGAGTGACAGAAGAGAGATCCGAGCTGGGGTTTTCCTGAGTTGATCTACAATATCATACTCACTTTGCTTCATAATTTTTAGGAATTCTTCCTCCTCTTCTTCCTTTGTTTCTATATTGATTGTTTTTCCTTTCCCAGTCTTATCTTCTTGCCCATAGCATCTGCCACTTCTTGTGATCCCTCCTATGTCCCCAATACTCGGCACCGTTTGTGCGAGTTCTGCTATCTGAGCGATAGGGGCTGAAGAGGTTTGTCCTACATTATCTTGTGTCTTTACCTCGACATCATACTTCCAAGGTACAGCATGGGTATCATTGTAGGAGAAAGGTGTAGGCTTCTTTATTGCTATGATAATCTTTCTAGAATTTGGGACTTCACCAGCACGCGGAAGTTTGAGAACTAAACGCTCCACAGTATCTATTTCTTTTATGGATTCTCTTGCTCGAGTACCGTCCACTATACCCAGAGCTATGAATTTCTGCAACTGAGTTTTGAACTCCTGACAACTCTCAATATCGTGTCCCTTCTCCATATGGTATTCACAATAAGCTTCAGTATCATATTCAAACTCTACATCCCTTAAGGTTATTGAAGAACAATAGCCTGCTTGGACCAGACCTTGGAATATTAACTTCATGGGAGTTTTGACATTTGCTACCTCTCGAATTCCTTCCTTGTCCTTTTCTAATGCGTTTACAACTCCTTTCCCATGATTCGGGATTGGGTTGCTGGTGATGCTAGGCCCTTTCTCTTCTTCAAAATCTAGCTTTCCGCAGGTAATCAGTTTCCTCACTGTTGTTTTAAATACCTCGCAATCCTCGATTGAGTGTCCTGTGTTGTCCATATGGAACTTGCAGTTTGCATTAGGATTATACCAAGCTGGGAATGAGGGTACCATGGGGCGAGCAGGGATGCATGCGACCAAATGCGCGTCGAACAACTACTGAAACAAGTCAGCATTGGAGATTGGCAATTTTGGAAAAGGGGGTAGATTCGACGGGGGTCGAGCATACCCTTGATTTCCTGGATTTCGAGGTGCAGGAGGACGATTAGCATAAACAGGACGAGTGGGGACATATGTACGTGGTGAGGGAACATGGTTCACTTGGTATGAAGTTTGGTAAGCTGGAAAGGTGGGTGAAGGGGCTTGATAAGCAGGGTATGGCTGTGGATTACGAGGAAAACATGAATTTTGTTGTTGCACATAGCTGACTTCTGGTTCTTTCTTCTTTATCGGCGCCATCTTCTTAGGAAAATTGCTCTCCGTATTTCCAGTAGGTAGTTTTCCAGCTTTCGCAAGATTCTCAATCCTCTCTCCAGCCACAATTAGGTCAGAAAAATCCGTATAGGTTGCACCTGCCATCAATCCAATAAAAGGTGCTCCTAAAGTCCCCATAAAGTATGAGCTCATTTCTGACGAAGTCAATGGTGGTTGAACTTGGGCGGCTAACATTCTCCACCTTTGGGCGTATTGCTTGAAGGTTTCACCATGCTTCTTTTGCATTGCCCCTAGTGCTCTCGGTAGGTGCCGTGTCGATATTAAATCGATATTGGCCCAAGAATAGATTGGTCAAATCATCCCAGCAGGAAATCCTTGAATGGTCAAGTTGCATGTACCATTCCAAGGCTGGCCCGGTCAAGCTTTCATGAAAGAAATTGATCAGAAATTTTTGATCACGCGACCAAATGGCCATCTTTGTGATGTAGGTCTTTAGATGAAACTTTGGATTAGTACTTCCGTCGTATTTTGAGAACTCTGGGATTTTGAAGTCCTTAGGGATATTAACCTCAACCTCAGGACATAATTCATTGATTCCCATCGAACCATATAAATTAGGACCTTGCATGGCTTTAATTTGCTCTTGCATCTTTCCGATTAACTCATCTCTTAATTTTTCTTTTTCGGAATTGTTGCCCAGGAATATTTTTACTGGCTGCTCATGAGTGACTTCTACATTGTTATTTCCCCCTTCAGGATTTCCATTCATAGAATTATTTTCTTCATTCACATTACTGTTTGCATTTGCATTTACCCCGGCCATTGCAGGGTTCCATTTGTTGCTCAGGGTCGCAGCTTA
The DNA here is from genome assembly GCA_029884605.1 of Ormosia emarginata. Taxonomy (NCBI): domain Eukaryota; kingdom Viridiplantae; phylum Streptophyta; class Magnoliopsida; order Fabales; family Fabaceae; genus Ormosia; species Ormosia emarginata. The sequence goes on along the minus strand of JAQQTP010000066.1, from coordinate 9,508,028 downwards.
ACTGTCTCGGTAAAAATCTTCGACCCTCGATTGTCCTTCCGCCATTGCATCCATTCTTCCTCTTATTTCATCTATCTCTTGATCCAAATGTCTTCCCGAATTTGACATCTCTTGCACCTAGTTTGCAACCTAGTCTCGTAGGTTCGGGTTTGTGTGATCTTCGTTTTTCGAGGACGAGCAATGGTTCAAAACTTTTTACCTGAAAGCAGTATAATTCCAAATTATGATTTTATTATTTTTTTTTAAAAAAAAAAATAAATAAATAAATAATTGGACTCATTATTTGTTAGAGGGCCGTTAGTGATTTTAAGCCGAGTGGACTTGAAATGAGTATCTTTAATCCTTGTTTTGTCAGTACTATTACCCAGAACGTCTCGTTCAAAAGTATTAAGTCTCAAGTGAAATATGGGATCAGAAAATGAGCATCAAAACCATCAATACTTCATTCATTCAACTGACAAGATATGACAATCAAATACATTGTTTCATGGCTGAATACATATGCCCTAACCGAATGAGACTATTCTCTATCTGAATACACCTTGGCCATCTGTTTCATTTGTCCTATTAGGTCTTTACAATATCCAATGAAGTCACTGATTTCTACGGGTGTCTCAAAAGGATTCACCATCTTATCAGCTTTCCTCAAATGATATGGGGTATCCGCAATTGCTGAATTAGCCAAACATGCTAATTTTGCAAAGCGACTCTTCCAAAAATACGCTTCTTCCTTCCATCCATTGATGTCGTCCTTTTGTTGTTCCACCTGATTCATCAGTTCCTTCATTTTTTCCTGCTCCTGTTGTAACATTGCCTCATATTTTGTAACCATCTCTTTCATGTGGAGCTTCTTGTTTCTGACCATATCTTCATATCTCTTAGACGTCATTTCCATCTGTTTTCTCATTTCCTCCACCAGTTGCACTGCATTATTCCGGGTTAACTTGGCATTCTCGAGCTGTTCCCTAAGTTGTTGGTTTTCAGCCATAACTCTATCTCTTTCTTGTCTTCGAAGCCCTAATTCCTTGTTCGCGGCCCCAAGACAATGCTTAGTCTTCAGCAGGTAATCATGTTCCGTCTTCATCTTTTTGTTAGCCCTTTCGAGGATGTGATCCTTTTCAGTGTTTTCTCGCTTCAAGGCTGCGTATTCATGGCGGGTTTCTCTGAGTTCCGCTTCCATCTTCTCATTTTCCTTTTCCATCTTCGTGATCCTAGCTTTCATATCTTTCGTCTCTTCACTTTCAATCAAGACTGAAGCTGAAGATTCATCAACCAAAGGAATTGTCGAGGCCTTGAACGGTAACTTGATTTCCTGAACTCTGTCTTTAACCCATTGGCGGTAACTTTCCTTGGCCGCACAACTTCTAACTCCCAGTTCTTTTCCTTTTTGGATGATTCTGTCCCAAGCACTTCGGATCTTCTGAAGTGACTCAATGTTTTCCATGTCAGCATAGTAAAGAACAAAAGGAGTTATTTGGACTTCCGTAGGTGGTCCCATTATAGGATAACCAAGTTGTCGCTGTACCAAGGCTGGGTTGTAATTGATACACCCTCGTGTACCCATGAGGGGTACGTTTGGGAATCCTCCACACTGGTAGATGATAGCTTCTACATCTTTCCATCGAGGATACCATCTAATCTGCTTTTCATCCAATTCCGCCAAATGGTCCGCCCATTCACGACTGCTCTTAGTCTTTAATTGGTACATGTTGAAGTCAGCGATAGGGCACTCTGTTCTGTATGATCTGTTAAAAACATGAGTCGTGAGCCAAACATATAGCATAGGCAAGCAACAAAGGATTCTTTTGCCGTTCTTTTCGTGGCATAAGTTCAGGGTGCAATAAACATCTGCGAGAATGGCTGGAACCGGGTTGTCGGTGTTAAACTTGCAAGCTAGGAACACATCAATCGCTGCATAATCCACATAGTCATCAATATTGGGGAACAAGACTAGGCCATAAATGGTGAGAGCTAGCACATCCATGAAAGCATTCCAATCTTCACTTTTGGCTAAGTGATGCATATGTCCCTCGAGGTATTCTCTTGAAAATCCTTTGGTTCCATTCCTATTCTGTTGCGCTCCTTGCAGATCTCGGCGTGCACCTTCGAACATTTGCTACGGTTTGGATGGATGCGTAGTGTCCTATATAACAATATGGCTTCTTACCCTCCAACGGCAAACCCAGAATCTGCTCAAATTCTTCCAAAGTGGGGGCTAGCTGGAAATCCTGAAAGGTGAGACACCGAAGAGGTGGGTCATAATATTGGGCCACTGCAGTGATCGCTTCTACTTGCACATTCACCTCTAACAGGTCCAGGATCTTCCCATACTTTACTGCGAGTGTCAAACGTTGGGTCTTCTTCAGCATTCGGCCCATGATCACTAGGCTCTCAGTGTTAACTTTCCTGGCCTTGAGTCGGAGAGTCTTCTTCAAAGTCATATCCTTATGATCTGATCCCATATTTCTTTTCATCAAAGATACTCACTTCAAATCTTGATTGACTTTAACGGTTCTCTAACAAATTTTCCTGAAGGATGACAAAAAGATTAGAGTGTAGTAAGAAACATGATGCAAGGATGCAAAGCATTATTATTTTTTTTTTATCTTCTTTAGAATGAATGCAATGATAAATAGTTGGTCCATTAGTAGTGACTTGCACCTCCCTTTTATTTTTGAAAAAAAAATTCTTTTTTTTTTTTTATTTCCAGATAAAACTTGTCCTTGAGCGGGGTGCAATTAGGTTTATCATATTAATGGACCACACTACTTATTATGTATATGTACAAAAACAAATATGGCATGGATATACTAGAAGAAGGTGTGCTCCCTTTGTGCCCTAAGGGATTGCCTTAAATTTGAGGAGTTCTACCCTAAAGATCTATAAGCTTTTCTGATTCGTGAGAACTCTCATTGGGTGGCTTTACTATTCTAAAGGCCTCTAGAGCTAAGTCCCATTTCATAATGTTAACCACAAATAGTGGGTAAACCACCAAGTGCGGGACATGTATGAAAAAGGCATACTCTAGATGAGGTTTTCGTAATAACCAAATAGGATGTACATCCAAAATGGCTACCACTACGCAACCTCTACTTAACTTAGGCTCCACTCAGACCCGGGTATAGGGCCCCACTCGAATGTGTGTGAGAAATGTGTAAGTGTAGTGAGTGTAGGGAGCATACAAACCTTTATAATCCTAAAGATTACCCACATCCTGCAAAACAAAACAGCACAATACAAATTCCCAAAGGTTCTCTACCCTAAGGTTTGCATAAGAATTACAATTAAAATAAATAAGAAAATAAATTAAATAAAAAAATAGAAACAAAACAAAACAAAACAAAAAGGGTAAAATAAATATTTAAATGTCACAAAATTTGCACAACTAATTTACAAAGGCTTGACTCTCAAACATCCCCCGTGAGTCGCCAACTGTCGCGACCGTGATCGCGGCGGGAAAACGACTTAAGTAAACAAAATTTAAAGGGAGTCGCCACCAATTTTATTTAAATAGGACAAAATTGGAAAACCTAAAAATGGTCTATGTTAAAGAAAAAAAAAAAAACTCGGGTTCGGGAATCTAATTATGCACGAGGAAGGGTGGGGACTTAATCCCACAAAGACTTCTAATACATCCGTCCTAGACAAGTTACCTTAAACCCGTTGTGCAATTTTTATAACTTTTAAAAATATTTGTTTTACCCACTTATTAAAAGATAAACTAAATAAATAAATAAATTATAAAAATTTAATTTTATGAAGAAAAAAAAAATCATCGAGTTGTCACAACTTAAATGATTCTAAAAAGGTAAAATTAGCAAGCTGTCACAGCTCTGCTAATTTCGTTTTATAAAAAAGGGATGCTTAAAAACATACACTGGCAAAAAGCAAAAATAAATAAATAAATAAATAAATTATTAAAAAATGGACATGTAACAAATTAAACAAAACTCTTAAGCAAAAAAAAAAAAAAAAAAAAAAAACTCAAATAAGACCCAACATAAATTTTTTATTGCTATCATTTAAAAAAAAAAAAAAATTTAATTTAAACTATCCTATTCCACCCCAAAATGGCCCATCACCCCAACAAAAACAAAAAAGAGGGCCCAAAAAAAAAAAAAAAAAAAAACATATCACCGTCTAAATAAGAAAACTTTTCATTTTTTATTTGATTTAAAAAAAAAAAAAAAAAAAGCAAATCAATAACAGAGGCTTAAAGCCTCTAGAAACCGAAACAAGAAACGAAAAAGAGGCCTTTTGGCTTTTAGAACAAGACAATAATAATAATAATAATAATAAGAAAATTACCCCTTTTTTAAAAAAAAAAGGAACAGAAAGCCACGAGGCTTCTAGCCTCGAAAATAAGCAAAACGAAGAAGGCTTTTTGGCCTCTGAAAAAGGACAATGGAAAAGAGAGGGAGAGAGAGAGAGATCGTGGGAGGGGAGGGCTATTGGAGCAAAACAGGGCAGTGATTCGGGCGGAGGTGCGGAGATCCGGCCGCTTGGAGCGGCGCGGTGGAGGAGCGCAGCGGCGCGGCGGCACATACGAGAGGACCGGCTCGACGGGCGGCGCCCATGGCCGGCTCGCGGCGGTTTGCGGGATCTGTGGGCCGAAGCGCAGGCGGCGGTTCGGTCGTGGTGAGGAAGAGGGCTGTTGTGCGGTGGATCCGGGTCACGGGTTTGACTACGGTGGGCTCGTGGTTTGGTTGGGCAAAAGGGGCCGGGCTCTGTTTGGGTTCGTGGTGGAGCGTGGTGGCTGCCAAGGAGGACGGTGGTGTGGCTGGGTGTGGAGATAGTGGGGATTACGGACGGTGGTTCGCATGGAGGGCGGTCGTGTGGTGGCCGAATGGTCGTGCGGGGGAGAGGGCAACGATGGAAGGTCAGGCACCTGGGCACGGTGGTTTCGCGGTTTAGATGGTGGTTTCCGGCGGGGATGGTGGTTCTTGGCACGGTGATGGAGGCCGAGTTTCGGTGTTTGTTTTTTTTTTTTTTCTTCTTTTTTTTTAAAGAAATCCTTGTTGCTGTGATTGATTTTGCATGGGTGAGCTTGGGCTTTTTTTTTTCGGTAGAATTGTAAATTGTGAAGTATGTGTTGCTAACATGAGGAGAGAAAAAAAAAATGTAGCGATTCAAATGTAAATAGTAATGGCTACATCATGATGCATAATAGAAAAGAGAAGATAGTTATACCTCTGGCTTTCAGAAAATACACTTACAAAGTTCCTTTTACTCAAATTCTATTTTACAAAATTCACTCCACCTTTTTCTCCCTTCTCTCTTTTCTTTCTCAGCAAAAGATAGCAGTCACAGATGGGTGAGTCTGAATTTCTCAGTAGAGAAAAAAACGTGAAGGAAAGCTTAGCCAAAACAACCTCCCAAAGCCCAAAGAAAATCCCCAAAAACTGACCAACCCTCTTCTACGTTGCTCCCTGTTATATAGGCATCAAAAAATTATCTAGCTTGGTTTCCATGAGAGCCAATTGTGTAGTCTTTTTCACTTCATTTTGTTTTGCTTGCTTCACTTTTCCTTTCTTCTGTAGGGCTGCAACTTTTCCTTTTCCGTGTTTAGATATTTGGCTCGTTTTTCTTGAGCTTCAGCACATTGGCAGCAGTTCTATTCTCTTTTTGTGCTTCATTTTTTGAAAATTTATACTGTCATCCTTTTTCTTACTTCTGCTATCACCAGGAAAGCTTGTTTTGTCATTTTGTTCTTGGCCATGCTTCTAATGTTTTTGTTTCATCTTGCATGCATTTGTCATTTTGTTCTTGGCCAGGTTCACAACGTCTCTGTCTTAGCTTGCTTGTTTTTGTCATTTTGTCCTTGGTGAGCTTGCAACGTCTCTTCCTGTTTTACCTTTTTACCTTTTTTTTTTTTTTGACAGGAGCCTAGGACAAAAGGGTCCTAGTAAATCAATGGGCCAAATAGTTAAATAAATTTGAACATTATTTCAATTGGGTTGTACATGATCTAGATAAGAAATAAAATAAAAATAAATAAAAAAATATTTTTTTATTTTTATTTCTATTTTCGTTTTTTTTTCTAAATTAAAAGTTTTAAGGACTTGGACAAAATTGGGTGTTCACAGTAAGCCTAAATGGAACCAATAGTGAGCCAAAACTGAAGATAGAGGGATTTTGGTTGCATTGAGGTGAAGAGAAGAGATAGGGATTTTTGATATGTTTATGAAAAAATTTCAAAGTAACACAATGAATTGATTTTAGGAGAATCAATGAAACTTGTGAAAAGAATGTCACAAGGAACTAAAAAAAACTTGTGATATTTGATTAAAATGAAATAGATTTTTTTTTTGGAAGAGGAAAAAAAAAGAAACGAGACCATGAATTTTTTAGAGAGAAAAGTGAAAGAAAATGGGAAAATGAAAGATAAGAGTTAACTTGTGATATTTGATTAAAATGAAATAGATTTTTTTTTTTGGAGAGGGAAAAAAATGGAAATGAGACCATGAATTTTTTAGAGAGAAAAGTGAAAGGAATTGAGAAAATGAGAGATAAGAGTTTACAATATGCTGCTAATGATAATGATAATCACATATTTTATACATTAATAAACTTTTATTTTTAATCATTTACACTCTCCATGTACTTAATTGATTGAGTTTGGTCATGTTTTATAAGTTTAGGTTCAAATTAAGCTTAATTGATATTTTTTCAGCATTATTAAGATTTTATACTGTTTCTATATTTCGGCCATATCTTGAGTTCTAGATGTCTAGAAATTATGAATTTTACCTTGTAGAAAAGTTGAGAAAAAGCTCTACAACTTTGATAAGAGCTTGCAGTCTCAATTAGATATCTAGTGGAGCTAATTGGGTCTGGAAGTCAGAAAACGGGTTTTGTCACTAAAATCCGAGCAATGTGCACTAATCAGGCCATAACTTGAGCTATAGGAGAGTTATTGAGCTGAAACTGGTACCATTTAAAAATTAAGACCTAAATCTACAACTTTCATGAAGAATACAAGAGGCAGTTCGGATGTCTTGGAGGTCATATTGGGTTTGGAAGTTAAAACAGATGAGTTGTTGCTAGGCTTGAGCAATGTGCAGTGATTCAGCTAGAATTTGATCTGTAGGATTCAGTTTGGGCTAAAATTGGCGGAATTGGAAAGTTAAGACAAAACCCTTCAACTTTTATGAAGACCACTTTTCCAGAAAATGACGTTTTAATAAAGTTATAATCGTGTGAAGATAGTTGAATTAGTTGGAACAAGTGGAGAGACAAGCATAATTAATCATCCACCCACTCAATAATCATCCACCCACTCATTAATTAACTCCATTGTCATTTTCCATCCATCCACCCAGCATCTACCTACTCATTAAATAACTCCATTGTCATTTTTTACTCATCCACCTATCATCTACCCACTCATTAAATAACTTCATTATCATTTTGTACTCCTCAAGCTCTATATAAAGGAGCATTAGCTGATCATTTTGGGGAATCTTAGCTTAGATTATGCTATTATGTTATTTGTTTCTCTTGTTGTAGTTTTCTTTGTTCTAAATTGAAGTTATGTTCATCTTTTTCTTCTTCTCTTTTTCTTTCTTCTTGTTCATGAGTAACTAATCTTCATCTTGCATGGGTGAAGGGGTGAAACTTTTGGTAATAAAAATAAGGTTAGATTAATTTCTTTCTTGTGCTTAAATGATATATTATCAAGTGGTCATTATATGTGTTATATTTTATTTCTAATCAATTTAGAAACTCTTCTTGTAAAGTGAAGTTCTTGATTCATTATAGACAAGTTGTTTGGCACAATGAATACTTGAACTTATTTACAAGTGTTGGTGTTGGTAAATAATTCTTCCTTATAAAGTGAAGTTCTTGATTCATTAAGACAAGTGGTTTGGCACAATGAATGCTTGAACTCATTTACAAGTATTGGTGTTGATAAATAATTAAAGGAACCAAAATATAATTACGTACATAATTCTAAATGGACTTTGAATATTTTATTTTTCGATTGGAACCTCCGTTGTGTGTGGATTTCAATTGAGTTATAAAAAGAATTAATTTTGTCCTTAAATTATTACTAAAAGTGGATCTCCAAACCTAAGCAAGTTCTTTAATTTAATTATGAACAAGTCTTATTATCTTTATTGTTGTGACAAAGTCTTTCCTTACCTTAAAGAATTTTTTCTTCATCAATTCTCTGTGGATCGACGTCGGGCTCCTGAGAAATTTATTACTTGAGACAACATGCACTTAGGTTTGCATCATTTAATCCACATCAAATTTTTGGCGCCGTTGTCGGGGACTTGATTTGAAGTTTTAATTTATTGAGATTCTTTTTTTTTAATAAAATCTTTTCTCTCTTCTCCCTCACCGGAGCAAAAGATCGGTTTGCCGGTCCTTCGGTTTCTTTACTAACTCTCTAACTTTCTTACTTTCTAACTTACTAACTAACTTATTTATTTATGTTTACTAACTTTTTTATTTATGTCATTTATTTTTACTTTTTGACTTATTAACTTACTAATTTATTTATTTGTGTCATTTATTTTTACTTTCTGACTTAATAACTTGTACATTTTTTTTTATTTATGTCATTTATTTATTGTTAATATTTTAATGGCTAGTGTAAACCGCTGACTTGTACATTATTTTTTCTATTTTAAGTTATTTATTTATGCTTAATTGGTATCGTGATTCAAATTTTGGTCGTTTAGTTAAAATTAATTCCGGTACTTTATATATTGATTTGTTTGAATCATAATCACACACAATTGATACAGTGACTAAAAATAAAAGTGTACATGATGAACATGAAAATCAATCATTGCGAACCATGCATGAATATTTGCAACCACCTCGAACTTCTAGTCGATCATGCTTTATCTTTCCACTCAATACCAACAATTTTAGATTTAAGCCATGTATGATTTTTTTACTTCCTAATTTTCGTGGTTTAGAATCTGAAAGCTCATATTTATATTTAAAAGAATTTGAGGAAGTATGTATTGCTTTCAATGACCAAAATTGCACTGAAGAGATTGTTAAGCTTAAATTGTTTCTTTTTTCTTTAAAAGATAAAACAAAAACTTGGCTTAACACTTTGAAACCAAGATCAATTGACACATGGTAAGAAATACAAGATGAGTTCTTAAATAATTTTTTTCCAACACATAAAACCAATGCTTTGAAAAGACAAATCTAATTTTTTTTCCAAAATTCCAATGAAGCATATTTTCAATGTTGGGAACGGTTTAAAGATTTGTTAAATTATTACCCACATCATGGTTTTGAAAAATAGCGCATTATAAGCTTCTTTTATGAAAGTTTAACACCTGAAACTAAACAATTTATGGAAATAATGTGCAATGTCGAGTTTCTTGATAAAGAACCTGATGAAACTTTAAACTATTTAAACCAGTTAGCTGAAAATTCTCAATCTTGACATGGTACTAATATTTCTGAAAATTCAATTAGATCTAACCTTATAAGTGCTAATAAAGAAAAATATCACCTTTGTCAAAAGGAAGATCTAAATGCTAAGTTTTCCAGTTTGGCTAGAAAGATTGAAGCCATAGAATTAGGAAAAGCAAAAGAAATCAAATCTATGCAAAATGAAGAAATTTGTGGCATTTGTTATGACTTAGGATACTCAACACATGAATGTCCTAAGATACCTGTTTTTAAAGAAGTTGTACATGAGCAAGTAAATGCAATGAATAATTTTAAAAAGTCATTTACTTCTTCTTTTTCATATACGTACAAATCTAGAATGGAGAAATCATCCAAACTTCAGCTGGAGGAATAATAATCAGCCACAATTCGTGCAATCACCACATCCTCAGGCACAACAGGGCTCTCAAAATTCTCAAGGATATACACCTTATGTCCCACCATATAGGGAAAACCTTGAAGAAACATTGCATGTATTCATAGAAAAACAAGAGGCCATTAATAAACAAAACAATCAAATCATGATTGACATAAAAGAAACTCTTGCTAAACTTTCTTCTGCACTCACCATTCATGAGAAAGGAAAACTTCCTTCTCAACCTCAACCAAATTCTAGGGGTTAGTACAATCTAAATGAGGGTAGTTCAGAAAACTAACAAATAGATCAAGTCGAGTCAATGATCACTCTTACAAGTGGAAAGGTTGTTGAAAAACAAATTCTCGAACCTTGTGAGAGAGACAATGAACCAATCCCCAAAGAAAATGAAGAAGTTGACCAAAAAGAGACCAAACTCCCACTTGCACCCCTATTTCCTCAGGCATTAAACAATTCAAGGAAATTAAACTATAACACTGAAATTTTTAAAATTTTAAAACAAGTGAAGGTCAATATTCCTCTGTTAGATGCTATCAAACAGATTTCATCTTATGCCAAATATTTGAAGGACTTGTACATTGTTAAGAGAAAACTAAATGTGAAAAGAATGCCTTTTTGGCTGAACAGGTAAGCTCTATTATTCAAAATAATAATGTATTAAAATATAAAGACCCTGGTTGTCTAACAGTTTCATGCATTATTGGATAATATAAAATTGAAAAAGCTTTACTTGATCTTGGTGCTAGTGTCAATTTGTCTTCATATTCAGTTTATCAACAACTCAACTTGGGTGAGTTAAAACTAACTTCTGTAACTTTTCTACTTGCTGATAGATCAATTAAAATTCTAATAGGAATAGTGGAAGATATGTTGGTACAAGTTAATAAATTCATATATCCTGTGGATTTTATTGTCTTGGATACTGAATATATAGTTGATAGTTGCAAGTCAATTCCTGTTATTTTAGGCGGTCCATTTTTAGCAATATCTAATGCTTTGATAAATTACAGAAATGAAGTGGTGAAGCTAACATTTGGAAATATGACACTGGAGCTCAATGTTTTTAACATGTGCAAGCAACCACAAGAAGTTCTTGATGAAAAAGAGGAAGTTGAATGAATTAAAGCAATCGTAGATGATCATATTCAAACAAGGCTCATCTGACCCATTAGAAATTTGTTTAATCAATTCATTTGATTCAGGCATGCAATTAGATGGTGATATTTCTGAAATATGCTCTTTGCTTGATTGGGATGACCCATACTTGTTCAAATATTATCCTGACCGAATTTTCCAGAGATGTGTGCCCGATCGTGAGGTAGGTAGTGTCATTAAATTTTGTTACTCAGAAGCATGTGAAGGTCACTTCTCTTCAAAGAAAATAGCTGCGAAAATCTTGTAGTACGAATTTTATTGGCCCATTTTATTTAAGGACTATTACACTTTTTGCAAAAGTTGCGAAAACTGTCAGAAATTAGACTTCATTTAAAAAAGAAACATGATGCCTCTGAACCCTATCTTTGTCATTGAAATTTTTTATTATTGTGGAATTGATTTCATGGATCCATTTTCATCCTCATCTAGATTTGTGTATATTTTGGTTGCACTTGATAATGTCTCAAAATGAATTGAAGTAATTGTATGCCGACACAATGATCATAAAACTGTTCTCAAATTTTTAAAAGAAAATATCTTGTGCCAATTTGGAATCCCTTGAGCTATCATCAGTGATGGAAGAACACATTTTTGTAATAAACTATTTAAATCATTAATGAAGAAATATGGTATTACACTTAAAATTATCACCCCTTATCACCCTCAAACGAATAGACAAGTTAAATTAGCAAATAAGAAGATTAAACAAATTTTGGAAAAAATAATTAACCCAAATCGTAAAGATTGGTCTTTAAAACTAAACGATGCACTTTGGGCTTACCGTACTGCTTTCAAAACATCTTTGGGCATGTCACTCTATCGGTTAGTCTATGAAAAACCTTGTCACTTGTCTGTAGAATTAGAACATAAAGCATTTTAGGTCATTAAAGCTTTCAACCTAAACCTTGGTGATGCTTACAAGATACGCAAATTGTAATTAAATGAACTTGAGGAATTGAGAAATAATGCATATGAAAACTCAAAGATTTATAAAGCTAGAATGAAAGCTTTTCATGATAAGTCAATTTTGAGAAAATCTTTTGAAATTGGTCAAAAAATTATGCTTTATAATTCTCGTCTACACCTATTACCTGAAAAATTGAGATCTAGGTGGAGCGGTCCTTTTGTTGTCAAACATGTGTATCCTCATGAGGCCATAGACATTGAGAATCTTAGGAATGGTAATGTGTTTAAAGTTAATGGACAAAGACTTAAACCATTTCTAAAAACTAAGTTGATGAGGTAGAATTCATCTCTCTTTCTAATTCTTATTATGAATAGAATTTATTCTAATTTTGTTGTCTTTTTTTTGCAGTTCTTTGTGTTCCCGATTAAGTGACGGATAACTGTACTCCATGGCTTTCGAGTCAGTTTGCTTTTAGTTTCTCATAATAATTGAATCATTCTCCTTTAAAATGGATGTCATTCTCTTAAATTTAAGAAAACATTTTCCTTCCTTCCTTCAAAATGCTCTGACAAAAATCTACAAAGCTGAATATGAAAGATTGAAACTGTTAATGCACAAGGGTATACCAAAAGATGTATGCTGGATAATTGAAGCATAGGTCCGTCTAACAGGTGAGCCTTCAATTTCATTTGACTTATACATGTCAGGTCTTGGTAAAAGTTCGTATTCTAAAAGGAGAAAAACAAAAATGTTACAAGTCTGTCACAAATGTGTACGACGGAATTGTAGCAAGTGATGTCGTTCTTTGGGTATGATTTTCACAAATCGAGAAGATAAAATATTTTTCATTAAGAATGGACTGAGTAAAGAGTCATTAGATGATATCTTATTGACTCTTGAGACGTATTCTTGTGGATCTATGCATCGTGAACTTCTAAATTTGTGGAATCTCTTCAAAGACGAACAAAAATATTACAGTCTTAGGAATCTGACTCTTAAAGACCATGTTTGCCAATTGATAAGAAAATTGGATGAGAAGCTTATCCTCGACTCATAAAAGGCATTTAAGTTGTTATTAGACATAAAACCAGAGGCAGATATGAGCCACAATCACAACATGTATATATTATCTTCTTCAAAAAAAAGAGAAAGAAAAAAAAGAAAAAAAAACAAGGTTAAAAGAGGCAAAAAAGAAAAAAGAAAAAAAAACAAAACTTTGATTGTACTTGGTCTTTAATTCGATTAGAAACCACGGGCAGATGCTCGTCTTGTCATAAACTCAGAAGAAGATCTTCACACGCCGATATGTCAATAAGGTTCCTATGTCATGCTCTGTAGAAACCATGTGCTACATTCCCAATTCTTAGAACCAAGGCTCTGTAGCGCTGATGGACAGAAAGAAGCGTCTCGTCCCATCATTGTAGTGAACGAAAAATGTTACTGAACTGTATACTTACTTTAATTAGTAGGCCTCTATGGCGAGTTATGACTGGCTGCGGTCAGGTACCATTTTCTTAAAATACAGGCTTGTAATTAGGTTTGCAGGAAGATAAAGGGTTGGTATTTCGCAAGTGGGATGGAAAGGACTCAAAGGTTCTTGTTGTCGACTCGGCAATCCTTGTGAAGTTCATATGTTGCACCAGTGACACGCAACTCAAAGATATGCTACTACTGCACTCATGATGCGTAGTATAAAGATATGTATGAAAACTGTACATAAAGGTATGTCATCATTTACTTTTATATTTCTTTTATCTTTGTATGATTTTGCTGTATTTTGATTTTGGACAGACGATCCTTTGAGCATGGTCCTTTAGGGGTTTCTAGACTTCTTTACCTTGATGGTTTTCTTGAAGTTCAAAAAACAAAAAAACAAAAAAAAAACAAAAAAAAAACAAAAAATAAAAAAAATAAAAAAAGAAAAAAAAAGATTCAATGTTTCTTAATTTCAAACTTTTCTGACAACAGTCAACCTACCCTTATAGGTGCAATTATTACCATTTCCATTCTTTTTCCTATTTAAACACTCCATTTTCTCCACTTTCCTTTAACTCAAAATCATTCAAAGGGAATGTGAGTATAGAAATGGAAGGAGTTTCTATTTGTCAACTTAAAAATATTTGTGTATTTTGTGAGTCTAGGTATGGAAAGAGTTTAGAGTTTGTAAACGCAGCAAACACTCTTGGTTGAACACTTGTTGCGAGGAATATTCATGTTGTATATGGGGGAGGTTGTCATGGGTTCATGGGGGATGTATCACTTGCTGCATATATAGGAGGCAGTCAAGCTTTAGATGTCATTCTTGGACCTTTAACTCAACAGAATATCACTAGAAAGACAATTGAGGAGGAACTTAATGTATCATCTATGCATGAACAAATGAAGACCATGTTTGACAACTCTGATGCATTCATTGTCTTACCAGGTGGTTTTGGTACTTTGGAAGAAGTTTTTCAAATTGTCTCTTGGGCCCAACTGACCATCCACCATAAACCCATAGATTTGTTTAATGTTAATAATTTCTTTGATTTTTTGTTATTTTTTCTTGACAAAGTTGTAGAATAGAAAATTATCACACCTTCGGCAAGACAGCTTCTTATCTCTGCTTCTACTATTAATGAGTTGATTGATAAATTAGAAGTTTTTGTTTATAAACCTGATTCAGCAATTACTCAGATAGATTGGTTAGAAGGAAGCAGTGAGGGAAGCAACATGAAAAGAAAGCCAGATCTGACACTTTATCTATAACTTTCCTTTACTTTTGATTTTATTTATCATATTTTGTTTCTGTTTAAATTTGTGTCAGATTTCTCTAACATGTACTATCTTCTATCATTTACTCATCTATATTTTAACATTGCGGACAATGTTGTGATCTGGTTAGGGGGAAGGATAGTTGATAAAAAAAAATTGAGAAGTATGATATAATTGTCAGTAACTTACTAAACCAATTAAGGATAGCAGAGTAAGGAGTAAATTTTGCTCTTGAGACTCATCTTAATTGAGAAAGTATGTTTATTGATATGATTGTCAGAAACTTATTCGTAGTAAAACCAATTAAGGATGACAGAGTAAGGAGTAAATTTTGCCCTTGGTGGCAAGTTTACTTTTGAGACGTATCTTAGTTGAGAAAATAATTATTGTGTAGAAGTAGCAAATGGATTCTTGGATGTTAACATAAATTGTCTTCTTTCTTAAAAATCACATGCTTAAATATAAATGTTGAAATGGTGGATTGAAAATGATAGAAATATGTCTTGTGAGATTTTGAGCCATTTGATGAATGGATTGAATATATGTACCATTCTCTTCTTTCTTGTGTGATTTTTTTCACTCATGGAATTGTTATTCTAGAACTTGCTTTAATTTTTTTTGAGACTATATTTTCACATGCATACATAAATATGATTGAGACATTTTTCTTGAAATAACTACTTTAACCAAATAGGCAGCCTTGCTCAGCAATATATTTTCTCAATATGATATCAAACACTCTTATGACTTCTTGAAAATTCTCTGATTCCTGCTAACGTAAGGTATTGGAAATGGCCTATTTTCCCTTACTTAACCCCGTTGAGATTATTTGATTATTCCTTGTTTCTAGCTCATTATGTACCTTAAATGAAAAATCATGTTCTTACCTGACTTTAGGGAATAAGAGATCATTGGCTTTGTCAATGGATGAATTCTTGAACAAGTGTGGGGGTGTGTGTGCAAAATGGTTGGTGAAAAAGGAAATAGTAACTAATTGAAAAAAAAATGTGTGTGTATATTTATGATCTAAAAAAAATGTGTAAAGAATAGTCAACAAGGCAAAAAGGGAAGGGAAAAGATTATATAAAGGGAATTTGTATTAGGTGGAGTTGGTATAAACGTTCATGCTTGTTAATTGAACTCAGCTTTCATGCTCTTTTATTCTCTTTGGTTTTTAATTTGTCAAATCTACATTACCACCCTTATTTACCTTGATCCCATTACAACCTTGAATAAAATCCTCATGATTTGTGTGTGCATGTGTTTTGAGTAGTGGAGAAGTAGAAGATAAGCAAGCTTATGGTAGTACAATTTTTCATGGGTTGAATAGAGTGAAATACTTACTTTTTAAACACTTGAGGGATTGAGAGTGAATTCTGTGATGATCTATCATTCTTGATTCATTCTTTTCAACTGAACTTTCCTTACTTGTTGGTTTGAGATGTGAAGAAATGTTACCTCATTAATGCTTTGATCCCTTGAATATCTGGTTGCTCTTCTTGATTCATCGAGTCTTTTAGAGTTTTTAGCTTTTGAGTCTGTGTCGTTTTTCTTTGTTTCCTAACTTTGGTCTTATGTGTTTTGCCCATGAGTGCAAAAGGCTAAGTGTGGGTGAATTTGATAATCACATATCTTATACATTAATAAACTCTTATTTTTAATCATTTACACTCTCCATGTACTTAATTGATTGAGCTTAGTCATGCTTTGTAGGTTTGGGTTCAAATTAAGCTTAATTGATATTTTTAGCATTGTTAAGATTTTATACTATTTCTGTATTTCGACTGTATCTTAAGTTTTAGATATTTAGAAATTATAAATTTTACCTTGTAAGAAAGCTGAGAGAAAGCTTTACAACTTTAATGAGAGCTCGAAATCTCAATTAGACATCTAGTGGAGCTAATTGGGTCTGGAAGTCAGAAAATAAGTTCTGTCACTAAAACCCGAGCAATGTGCACTAATCAGGGCATAACTTGAGCTATAGGAGAGTTATTGAGCTGAAACTAGTGCCATTTGAAATTTAAGACCCAAATCTACAAGTTTTATGAAGAACACAAGAGTCAGTTCAGATGTCTTGGAAGTCATATTGGGCTTGGAAATCAAAATAGAAGAGTTATTGCTACGCTTGAGTAGTGTGCAGCGATTGTGTTAGAATTTGAGCTGTATGATTCACTTTGGGCTGAAATTGGTGGCATTGGAAAGCTAAGACAAAACCGTCAACTTTCATGAAGACAACTTTTCCAGAAAATGACTATAGTTGAATTAGTTGGTACGAGTGGAGAGACAATCATCATTAATCATCTACCCACTAAATAATCATTCACTCACTCATTAATCATCCACACACTCATTACTTAACTCCATTGTCATTTTCTACTCATTCACTCATCATCTACTCATTCATTAAATTACTTCATTGTCATTTTGTACTCCTCAAACTCTATATAAAGAAGCATTGGCTGATCATTTTGGGGAATCTTAACTTAGATTATGCTATTGTGTTATTTGTTTCTTTTGTTGTAGTTTTCTTTGTTCTAAATTGAAGTTATGTTCATCTTTTTCTTCTTCTCTCTTTCTTTCTTTTTGTTCATGAGTAACTAATCTTCATCTTACTTGAGTGAATGGGTGAAGCTTTTGGTAATAAAAATAAGGTTAGATTAATTTCTTTCTTGTACTTAAATGATATATTATCAAATGGTCATTATATGTGTTGTATTTTATTTCTAATCAATTTAGCAACTCTCCTTGTAAAGGAGCATTAGCTAATCATTTTGGGGAATCTTAGCTTAGATTATGTTATTGTGTTATTTGTTTTTTTTGTTGTTGTAGTTTTCTTTGTTCTAAATTGAAGTTATGTTCATCTTTTTCTTCTTCTCTCTTTCTTTCTTCTTGTTCATGAGTAACTAATCTTCATCTTACTTGGGTGAAGGGGTGAAGCTTTTGGTAATAAAAATGAGGTTAGATTAATTTCTTTCTTGTGCTTAAATGATATATTATCAAGTGGTCATTAAATGTGTTGTATTTTATTTCTAATCAATTTAGAAATCCTCCTTGTAAAGTAGAGTTCTTGATTCATTGTAGACAAGTGGTTTAGCACAATGAATGCTTGAATCTATTTACAAGTATTGGTGTTAGTAAATAATTTCTCCTTATAAAGTGGAGTTCTTGATTCATTGTAGACAAGTGGTTTGGCACAATGAATGCTTGAACACATTTACAAGTATTGGTATTGGTAAATAATTAAAGGAACCAAAATATAACTACGTATATAATTCTAAATAGACTTTGAATGTTTTATTTTCTGATTGGAACCACCGTTGTGCGTGGATTTCAATTGAGTTATAAAAAGAATTAATTTTCTCCTTAAATTATTAACAAAAGTGGATCTCTTAACTCAAGCAAGTTCTTTAATTTAATTGTGAACAAGTTTTATTATCTTTATTATTGTGACAGCTTTTCCTTACCTCGAAGAATTTTTTCTTCATCAATTCCTTGTGGATTGATCTCGAACTCCCGAAAAATTTATTACTTGAGACAACTTGTACTTGGGTTTGCATCATTTAATCTGCATTAGAAAACCATGATAGAGAGAAGAGAATATTGAAAGAAAGTGACAAGAGAAATAGGAAAATGAGTGAAATTTTTGAATAGATACAAGTCTATTTTAGATACACTTATATGTGACATATTTAAGATACATTTATATCTATACAAGAATTTTTCTTATAATTGAATTGAATGTGAAAGGTGATTCCACACTAGGCATACGTGGCTTATATACTATTTGAGAAATAACTAATGATCAACTAGCTAAAAATTAATCACATATGTATGTGCAACTAAACAGATGACTTAGCTGATTAACTAAAACTCAACAACATTTGGTAATAAACATGCTGGATGTTTCGAATTATTTGGTATTTGGGAATGAGATTAGCATTTTCTACAAGAAAAATGCTTTTTAATCAAAAGTTCTCATTACAACCATTATCTCTTCTTAAAATACACCCACACTCAACTTCCCCTGGTTTCCTTTAAAGCTCCATCACTGCTAAGTTTTTTTTCCTTCCCCTTTGGATTGAATTGTTAAGTTTAACCCGACCATTTTGTAGAAAGCTCCAGCCTCTACTTGACATATATGTTAAATTTCTACATGAACAAGGATCTTGAAAATTTCATAATTTTCGCATTCAAATCATTATCTTAGAATATGCTAACCTTTATCTATGATAAAAATTAATGATTCAATTTTTAGTTCTTGATGAAGGTAGAAACTTCTTTCTCTTTCTTCTCCTTCTCTTCTCTACGTTCTTTCTTTCTTGATAAAAAACATAAAACGTAAACTGATATGGATAGAGAGAGGACAGGTTTCTTGTTGCTTTTCTATTCATTAAAAACCGCTCTTATCAAGCAGTTGATAGAGGTTAAGAAACCTTTTCCTAACCGTCATCAACCAATTACCATTTAGCCCCTTATTTATTTATTAAATCGCATACATTTGTCACACTTACACATGAGACATTTCTTACATTCTCTTACTTGGCTCATGTGACAATGTACCATTTCATGATTTAATAAAATATCAATCATAATGCGCATAAACAAGGCTAAAAGTTTTGTACATTAGTTACATTATAAGTCATAATTAAGAATAAGAACTAATAAGAGTCATGGTGGTTGTATATCATCCAACCGATATAGTTCCTTCTATATACTACTATATTAGCCTTCTCCCTAACATGACACTTTAATGGGAAGTACATAACATGTCCAACAATAATGTCTTTATCAAAGAGAAATTTTGTTTTCAATATTATCATTCATACATGTAGACATAAGTTTGAAAATAGAAAAATTCATAAACTTATACATTAATGAGCTCAGAGTGTCAAGTATACATTAAAACAAAACAATAATGTTCAACTTTTACTAGTAAACATAATGGTCATACTTTTAACATGACCAGTAAATGTTTTAGGCGATAATTCTTTTGTTAAAGGATCAACAATTATAAGATCAGTGCTAATATGCTCTATTGACACTCTATGTTTCAGAACTTCTTCTTTAACGACAAAGTATTTCAATTTCATATGTTTAGCACCTTTGGAATGCTTGTCGCTTTTTGAAAAGAAGACAACTACAGAATTATCACAGTAAGTTTTTAGCGGCCTGATAATACTACCAACCACTCCAAGCCCTGAAATAAAATTCTATAGCCATTTAGCCTGAGCTATGGCCTCAAAACATGCCACAAATCCAGCTTCCATAGTAGATGTAGCAATGATAGACTACTTCATACTTTTTCCATTAGATAGCTCATCCAACTAAAAGATACAAATAATCAAAAGTGGATTTTCTTATATCCACACAGCTAGTAAAATCTGAATTTGAATATCTGATCACTTCAAGATGATCATATCTCTTATAAGTAACCATGTGATCCTTAGTTCCTTGCAAATATCTCAAAACTTTCTTTGTAACTTTTCAATGATCTAAACTAGGATTACTCTGGTATCTTCCCAACATTCCAACTACAAAGCTAATATCCAATCAGGTACAAGTCTGAGCATACTTTAAACTCATAACAACAGATGCATACGGAATTGTTTCCATCTATTTCTGTTCTATATCATTCTTTGGATATTGCATGTGACTGAACTTGACTCCTTTCTGAATTGGAACTGGAGATGCTGAGCATTTTTCTATTCTGAATCTCTTTAACAGTATATTTATATATGCTTTCTGAGACAAATCCAACAATCCTTATGATCTATTACTGAATATCTCTATCCTAATCACATAGGTTGCCTCACTTATATCTTTCATTTCAAAGTTATTAGAGAGAAACTTTTTAGTCTCACTTAATAGATCAATATCATTAGTTGCAAGCAAGATGTCATTAACATACAAAACGAGAAAAATAAAGTTACTCACACTGACCTTCAGATATATACACTAATCAATAATATTTTCCTTAAATCCAAATAATACAATAGTATTATTGAACTTGAGATACCATTGTCGGGAAGCTTGTTTAAGTTCGTATATTGACTTCTTAAGTTTACACATCATGTGTTCTTTTCTTTCTTCTATGAACCCTATTGGTTGGTTCATATAAACCTGTTCCTCTAAATTCCCATTTAAAAAGTCAGTTTTCACATCCATTTGGTGTAATCCTAGATCATAATGAACCACCAATGCTATGATAATTTTAAGAGAATTTTTTTTAGAGACTGGTGAAAAGGTCTCCTTATAGTCAATGCCATCTTTCTGAGTAAACTCTTTTGCAACTTGCCTGGCCTTGTAACGTTCTAAGTTACCATGACAGTCACGTTTGGTCTTAAAGACCCACTTGCAACCAACTCTTGTGCAACCTTATAGTAACTCAACAAGGTCCCAAACCTCATTCTATTCCATAGATTTCAACTTATCTTTCATGACATCTAACCATTTATCAGCATTATCATTATTCATGGCTTGTGAAAATGTAACTGGTTCATTCTTTATTCCTAAATCAACTTTAGACTCTTGCAGATATACCACATATTTTCATAAATAGTTGATATCATTTCTCTTTGAGATCTTCTTAATGTTATTTGTTGTGGTTCTTCTACTATAGACTCATTTACTACAACTTCATTGAGAGTAATGTGATCATTTATTTGTTGTTCTTCATTATTGTTAATCAGTTCAACAGCTTGAGGAACAACAACTTTATTAGAGACACAAGTCAAAGGAACTTGCACTCTCAATTCTTGAACCTTCACCTTACATGGTGTTTCACTCCCACTAACTTCCCCATTCTCAATGAACCTAGCATTCTCAGTTTCAATAATCCTTATAGTATGATTTGGACAATAAAATATATATCCTTTTGACTTTTCTAATTAACCAATGAAATAATCACTAATTGTTCTTGCATTCAGTTTCTTTTCTTGTGGATTGTAATATCTAATTTTTATCTGACAACCCTAAACATGCAGATGACTTATACTAAGTTTCCTTCTAGTCCACAACTCAAAAGGAGTCTTTGGAATTGCCTTACCAGGAAGCATATTCAACAGATACATGGCAGTCTTTAGAGTATAAGTTCATAATGAAATGGGTAAAGAGGAATTACTTAACATACTTCTAACCATATCTAGCAAGGTTTTATTTAGTCTTTCTAATACATCATTTTGTTGTGGTATGCCTAACATTGTGTTTTTAGCACATATGTTAGGTTTCTCAAGGAATTTAGCAAATAGACTTGGGTGTTGTCCACTTTCATTATATATTCTAAAATACTCACCACTTTTATCAAACCTGACAATTTTTATGGTGTTATAGTTCATTTGAAAAGGACCATACTCAAACGGTAATGAGTTCAAGATGAACTGCACAAAAAAATTCTCATCCACATCCATTCCCAATGACTTAAGTCTTGCTGCAATATTTGTCATCTCAATGACGTGCTCATGCATAGTACGAGAACCAATTCAATTTTATGGTAGTCAAGGTACTCATTAGTGTCCCAACAATAGACTTATCAATAGTTTGAGAGCGTTCTTCTACAAACTTTATCATTTCTTTAGCACTTTCAATTTTAAGAAGAGCTGACTTAATATTACTAGCTATACTCATCTATATATACATCAGACTCAATCTATCTGATCTTTCCCAGTTTTTATAATGGATCTTCTCTTCATCAGTGCTTAAAACAGTAATAACATCTAGTTTATCTACTCGAAGAGCTAAATCCAAATTCATTACCACAAGGTAAAACTAGATTTGCTCATTCCATTCAAAGAAGTTTGGTCCATTAAAAACTGATACAGATGAGAGATGCGAATGTAAAGCAACAGGTATTGCAAATAATAGAGATTTAAAAATATTAATGCTTTGAGTTATATACTAATATGCTACACAAATTTAGAAAAACAGTTCATACAATGCATGTTGATGTTCACCTTTAGGCAATCCATCAATATACCACATTCAACATAATAATGCTAATAGAAATTACATAATTTAGCAATAATATATGCACTAATTAGAAATATTTATTATCTTTGGATATATAAATAAAATTAATAGTGCACTTACACTACTAAAATTCATGTTCATTAATTATAAGAACAAACAATCAGTCTTTGGATAATGTTTAACTATCCTATAAGAATGAACCTCAATTTATCTATACATCAATAAGTATCATGTCATTCATAGTATTTATTCTATGAATAATTGAAATTTTTTTTTATATAATTTTAAATTAAATCAACTTAAAAATTTGATGATTTTAATAATTAACAAATCTATCATATTTTAATTCTAAAATACAAATATTTTATCATCAATTAAGAATATAAACGTTAAATACTTCATTATGACATTATGTACAGTAAAATCATTATGTGCATTACGAATTGGATATAAACTATGAGGCGTGTCCGTGTCAGACACATGAAGAGACCCGTATGACACATGTGTCCTTCGTGTCTGAATGTGTCCGATTAAAAAGATTATTTTTTTTCAGTTTGGACACATTTCAGACACGTTCGAACACTTCTCTGACACGCTTAGACACTTCTCGGACACGCTGGACACACTAGATACGCGGCTTGAACAACACGCAGAGGGCATGACTGCTTAAACACGACTCATTAATATTTTTTTAGGTGCTGTCTAGCAAAGCCAGACTGGATATATCTAACGCAACTTAATTAGGACCACTTGTACAAGGTTATGACTTATGAGAGAGCTGGAAATCGTTTTCAAAAAACTAATTTGTTCCTTCAATCGTAATCCATCCAGCAGGTCACCAAGAACAGATCATGCTATAGGAGGGTCCTTGTTTTTTTTGGTAATGAAGAGGGTCCTTGTTTATGACAGAGCATAGACCTTTTTTTTATTTTTATTTTTATTTTGTGCTTGGCCCACTGGGCCGAGGGGAGGCCCCATCTTGGAGTAGGACGTAAGGGTGCCCCAGTTAGATCCCAAAGGAAGGGGGAGATGCATCGGGACAGGGATCAAACCCACCAAATAAACATTAAAACCATTAGGTCCACCGCTACGTTATAAGCTCATATGCAGATATAGACTCTTTTTACTATAGATAATATTAACAAGGGGAATGGAGAATAAGTTTTATTAGAATAAAAAGTAAAAATTTTAAAAAATATAACTAGTTGTTGAGGGCTAGACGATGAAAAATTCTAAAATACTCCTAAAATAATAATTTAGATAATTTTTTAACCATTTAAATCTAATTTAATAATATTTTATATTTGATCCAACGTCAATATAATTATATAGTGTCGTGTTATATTTTCATTAGAATGCTTCTTTAGTATATAAGAATCTCTCTTATGCAATTGACTCAAAGAAACTACGTATGCAATTGACTCAAAGAAACTACGTAGCACAGATGCGACGGTACCCGCTCATTTCCATAATTCCAGTATGCAGGACGCACAGTTGATATTTTTAGGCGAGTATAAATATAATACATTATATTTAAGTATTTTTATAAAAAAAGTTAAAAAAAATGATAATTTTTTGTAACCAATGAATTTAATGAGACTAAATCATTATTTATCTAATTTTTTGTAAGTATATTTAAATGTGATGTATTACATTTGTGTTTATTTAATAATATCTCTAACGTAGAAACAGTTGGATTTGTACTAATGTCTTTTTTTTTAGATAAGCTGCAACAGGAACACGATGAAAAATGAGAGGGACACGACGGGAACTCAAAGAAGACACAGACAAAGACGGGGACACCTCCTCTCCACCATCTCCTGCTGCCTCTGCTAGTCTCTGTCGATGTTTTCACTACTATTCGGTTGCAAATCATAGCAATGTTGAAGGCAAAATGGAGGTGTTCGACATCCTTTGATCGACGCTTGAATGTAGGATGATGAAGCCAACTTGCAGACGATGGAAGTGTTGTGAAAATAGTTTTATTTTAAAAGAATAATGTCCCACATTGGTTAGAAGTAAGAATTTGAAGAAGTTAAAAATGATTTGGTATTATTTGAGTTTTGACCCGGTCTTTTCCAACGGTCAAATCTGTTTTCCAACGGACAAATCTGTTTTCCAACAGTCATATTCCAATGGACATATTTTGTTTTTCTATAAATACCATCCATTTTATTAAATTTTTTTAACTACTGCTACTTCCTTCTTCATCTTTCACTTCTCTTCTCTTTCTTTGCTGGGTTACGTATTTGAAAAACTCTTGTAGTTCTTGGATCCATGTCAAACAGGAAGAGTCTATTATACTCTGAGGGATTTTCGATTATACTAAAATAATCCTTGAGGGCAGTGCTTTCGCATGCTTCAGACTTCACATATTTTACTGTGTCATTTAATTTATAGGTTTACTTCAGAGATCGCGGTTGACAACAATCTCAAGGATTATTGCCAAACTAAACACGTCAACACTATCCGTGCAAGCCCCTCACCCAATATCTCTAACAAGTTATTTATGTTGTTTTAATTTTACCCATCCATTTATTTTAATTATTATTTTTTTCTACAATCTTAAGAGTATTTTGTGATGGATATTATTGTTATGCTTATTGTTAATAATGTTTTTTCTTGATGTTATCTCTAATAAAACCTTTTGATGAATATTTGAGTAAGAAAAGGGAGATAGCAAACACAGGCTTTGGGGTTCACAATGGCAACCTCAGATGGAAGACTGGTGGTTCGCGATGATTCGTCTCCTGGCAGTGTCTGATGGCGATTCGCGATTGTTGAGGCAGGGAAGAAGGCGACGCAGTGGAGCGCGAAGGGGCTTGGGTTGCTTCACGGTGGAGGTAGCAGTGGTTGACAGCGGGGCGCAGTAGATCCACGCAGCTGGTTCGAGAATGACGGCGGGCCACTATAGATCTACACGACTTGGTTCTAGTGCTGGTCGAAAATGGGTTGTTTGGGTAGCGTAGTGGCGGGATTTAAGGTTCTGTTTCAGCACTACAAAAAACACGCTGAATTGCGGCGGTTTTTTTGCGGGGGTTATCAAACTCCATAAAATAACATAAATTGTGGGGGGTTTTTTAAACTTTCAGTGGAGGTTATTAACCCCCACAAATTAAAAAGGTCGTTCCCTCTTTTTTATTTTGCTTCCCTCTCACTCTGCCTTTCACTTTCGCATTCTCCCTTTCATTCTCCCTCTCATTCTTAATCTCCTTCTCACTCTCTCATTCTCCCTCTCATCCATTGTTGTTCCTTCCCTCTCATCATATATCTATTTTTGCTGCTCCTGCTCCCACGCGAGATTCTCTTCCAGATCTGCTCCCACGCGAGCTTCTCTTCCAGATCTGCTGCCACCGCAAGCATTGCCAGATCTGCCGTTCTTCTCTGAGCCCGTCGAATCTCTCCCCACGCCCGTCGGATCTCTGAGCTCGGTCAAATAAACCGCGCCGCACCACCGCTCCTTGGAACCATAGGTGTGTACCTCACTCAGTTTCTTCTCACTTGTTTACGCTCTTTTTCGTTTTGTGTTCATAGCAAGGCATTGGGATTTATAAATGAGTCAGTGCATAAATGATAAATGTGGTGGGTATATGGCTATTTATTTTGGTTTTTGAGATCAGTGGCAAATTAGGGAGATATTAGATTAGATAGGGAGAATCAGAGAGGCAGCTGAATTTCAACGCAATGCCACTGTCTAGTGTCTCCTTTAGCATGTGGGTCCTCTCTAGCAATAAACCAATAAAGTTTAAACCTTTTTTTGGTTGAGAAGTGAAACAATGAGTTATCTAAATGGTTATTCAATCTTAGTTGTGATATCTCTGGTATTGACCTTAGCTTTAATTTGTTAAGAGGCCAACTACCTAAGGCATTGCCTAATTTTCCACAATTGGAATCGTTGGTCTTGTCTGACAATCACTTCAATGGGCCAATTCCAGATTGGTTAGGCCAACTTGGACATCTGCAAGAACTTCGTCTTGAAGCAAACATGTTTTCTGGACCTATTCCCATAAATTTGGGAAATTTATCATCCTTAATTGTCTTGGATATCAGATCAAGCCAATTGACAGGGGTTGTGTCTGAGAAATTTTTTGTCAAACTGTCAAAGTTAAAGATATTGTGTATGTACTCACCAGCACTCATCTTTGATTTTGACTCCCACTGGGTTGCTCCTTTTCAACTTGAACAATTAATTTTCAAATTTGAAGGTCCTAAACTTCCTACGTGGTTGTATACACAAAGATCTATTCATAATCTAGCTATTTACAACTCGAAAATCTCATTTGAGGCTCAAGATAAGTTTTGGAATTTTGTATCTGGAATGATCCTGCTCAAATTAGAAGACAACTCAATAGATGGAGACCTATCAAACGTGTTCTTGAACTCTACATTCATTGTTCTGTCCTCAAATAATTTGAAAGGTGGCCTCCCTCGATTATCATCAAATGTGGTCTTTGTCGAAATATCAAACAACTCATTATCAGGATCCATTTCTTGTCTCTTGTGTGATCATGAGATGATGAATAGGATAAGTAGTTTGTTGTACTTGGACATCTCTAATAATCATCTATCTAGAGGGCTTACAAATTGCTGGAAGAACTGGAAATCATTAGTTAATATTTGTTTTATAACTTATGTCCTAATTATAGATATATGATGGCAACGTGTCTGCCTTTTCCCTGGTCATGCAGGTAGAGTTACTCCTGAGAGTGTAACTTCTAGCTTTGGGACCCTTTTGCTTGACCTTCTCAGTGGAAAACATATTCCTCCAAGCCATGTAAGTTTCTTTCCTTGATAAAAGGTTTTGCAATTCAAGCTTATTGTTCCGTGTTAGATGTTATTGTAAGCATGTACTCTCAAAATACATTGACTTCTCAACCTATAAACCTTTCTCCCCCTCCCCCCTCCCCAAAAGCAAGCAAAAGAGAAAAGGAAACAAGAATGAGTGGTACATGTATATATATATATATATATATATATATATATATTTAGGTACAATGAGGCCTTTTAGCAGAACTGCATTGGCAAGCAATCTTGCTTGGTAACTGTAGCTAGCTCCTGAAGTTTCAAGGGGAGACCCATTTCTAGGAAATGCAAAGAAGCTCTCAGTTGATTCCCTATGCAGCTAGGATCGTGTGATGCCAACAATTTTTATTTAAGTGTGGGAGATATATATGCAAAGGACAAGTGAAGTGAGGGGGTGAATGAAACACAGTTTCAGAATAATAAGTTAAGGAAATGAAAATGAGGCTGTCGGGTCACGTGTGTTGGAAACTTGAGAAGCTAACAATGTGAGTGAGTAGATCTGATGCGCTGCTTCTTTCTTTCTTTCTTTGTTGCTTGCTCTCTCTACGATACTATGTTGTTGTTGTTGTTGTCTTGTGTCTTTGCAACAACAATTACTTCATGATTTTATTTATCTCTTTATAATTTCTTACCAAATGTCTTTTACTATTTCAGCCAGGTGATGTTGCAAGTGAACCTACTACGCCATTGAATGCAAGAAGATCATCTGGTGGTAGTAACACAAACCACTAACATCATATTTAGTGTTTTTTTTTATGTTCATTTATTGTAACACTACTTTAGGTTATTAAGGATTTTAAGTTATAAGTTTAAGTTACAAAGGATGAATTTATTTAGCTTATTATGGATTCAAGCTTGTGTGATTTATGTTATTATAAATATTTTTAATGCAATTTGTTTCACATTTATATTGACAGTTTTATACAATTAATTGTGCATGCTAAACGTTATTAGAATTAAAAATTAAATATACAGTAAATATTTAAAAAAAAATTTGTCAGATGAACAAGAAAAAATGTTGTTTACAACAATAAAATAGCGGCAGTTTTCAACCTCTACAATTTTTTGATAAGCAGAAGCAGTTAAATAGATAGCGGAGGTTAAAAATCGTCGAAAATTTAAAAAAATCACCGCAAATTGTTTAATAAATAGAGTCAGACAAATAGTTAGCGGAGGTTAAAAACTGTCGCAAATTAAAAAAAATTGCCGCAAAATTGTGGGGGTTTTAAACCGCCGCAAATTGAAAAAAAAAAACCGCCGGAACTTATTGCGGCGAACTTAAATGCAACGTTTTTAAAAACCGCCACAATTCAATTTGCGGGGGTTAAAAATCGCCGCAATTTGAAATAAAAACCGCCGCAAATTAGCGCATTTTTTGTAGTGCAGGTGGTTCATGGCTATGAAGACGGAGATGATAGCGGTCCACGACAGTTCTGGGTGGTGGTAATGGCAGTCACGGGTTGAGGCCAGTGGTGGTATTTTTGGGTGATGACTACTGTGTTTAGGGGAGTTGCAAAGAGATACCAAAGTTCTCAACTTTCTATTCTCAACTTGAATTGTATGAAGATGAAGCTGACAACTTCTTGCAATGTTTCAAGTTGCACTAGAATTAGATGCGCGCTAGATACACTCTACAAAGGTAACACCTTATCTCTTGTCATGGACTTCATGTAGTGTAGATATGTGCGTGTGTATTTGGCTGAGAAAATTGAAGACTGATTACTTATTGGGCATTTTCCTGTATGTATGTTTATTATATGAACAATTGGACAATATTGGTGAAATATAGTGAAATATTATGTTATCTACATGAGAAATTTATTGGGAAGTTTTACTCTCAATATGTGGGGGTTTTAATGAGAAAATGATCAGCAAGATTGGTTTAAATTTTGAGTTATGAATTCTGTACTACTTTGTTATTGATTCTTGGTTCTGAATAATTTTTTTTTTTAGTTATGAGGTCTGAGCCTTCAAATCTTTGGCTTTTAATTCTGGTACTTGGTTCTGAGTTAATTTTGGTTTAACTGGTTAACTTGATTATGGACTTGTGGGTCTTTTGTTTCTATTAATTTAAAAGGAAAAAGAAAATAAGAACAGCGAGTACGATTAATGTTAATGGTGAAGCCATGTGTAGGTGAGGGTAATGCACTAATGTTGTGATATGTGGTTTTGCTGTTTACTTATGTTTTGAACTTGTGTTAATTTATGACTTGGATAAATATCTTAAAATGTGGGAATGTCTAGAATATGATATCAATATTTGGAGGACGATTTAGAAGGATTTGAGTGTTTAAAGTGGGCAAATTTAAGTTTGCCGTTGTGATGTGTTGCTTGATTGGTTTTTTTTTTTTTAAGCAATGGTGCTGATGTTTGATAATACTTGTGGTAGTATTTGTTGCATACTCTCTTGGTTTTTGATCCTAAGAATCATTTTGTTATGGCCTTCTTAGTGTTGTCATGTCCTGTGGTTTGATTGCAAAAATAAAAAAATAAAAAAAGAAGGGTGTTATCTTTGTTGTATTTTTAGTTATATTATATTAAATAGGTGCTTCTTTCAAATTTATAAGTAAATGTATCAAATGTGAAGGTTTTTCGAAAACAAAACGCTTTGGTGATTTAGAGAAAAATTTGTGGTCAGCGGGTTCCAATATAGGAATTTAATTTTTTAGTTAATTATTTTACAAGTTCATGTGTTGATATAGCTAATGTTGGAGAAGAAATCTAATTCTTATAGATTATATATGAGCTAATTGTGATATAATAACATTAAATGAATAAAAGAAGTAATTAAATCCTTAATGCAGAAATTAGAATTTAAGTTTGTAATTCAGTTGTGAAACTTGACAAAGTAGGTGTGAACTTGTTGCTAAATGGGAACATGTATGATAAGAATGTATACTGGTATGCAAGGTCGATCTTTTGATGCTTTCATGTTGGATTTGTTGTGTGAGTTTGGATCAATTATATTGATTCCTTACTGCCTTGTTGTGTCTAAACTCACACAGTTTAATATGCTTGGATGGTACAACTTTGTTTGAATTATGGGGAATAAGTGCTTTCCTGTTGTGGTCAGACATAACATAAGTATGAGCATTAAATAGATGTTAATTTTAGTGTAATTGTGCCTCTACATGAAAGTTTAAAGTCATATGTATGCCTTATTTAAATGTGAATATAATTTTGGTCACTTAAGTGATGTTGATTGACTCATTATTTTTCTTACATAGAGAAATTATGAATGTTATGCTAATAAGTGCTGGGCCTCCTCCATAATTGTGGGGGAAGCTATTCTTTCTATTTGTTGCACATGCTGAAAATTGATTGAGTAATACACACATAATCCTTATAATGACTTATGTATAGTTTCAAAATTAAAATAGAGCATTGAGTGTTTCATATAATGTCTTAATTGTATCTCATATATCCTTATTGTCTTTGAGTTACTATTAACTTAGTTATGTGACATACATGGTTAATTATATATGTATAGAGTGTGATAACTATGATCTAAATGTACATGATCAAGTATTTAATGAAGTTTGCTTGAATGAATTACATGTCCCTATTACACTATGAGATTAGTTGAGATTGATGACACTATGGACTAAGAGTCATGGTGTTGAATTTGAGGTGTGGACATGATGATCATAATACTAAATAAATCTTTAATTCAAATGAGATTAAATCCATAAGTGGATTTATTTTTAGCCTTAATGGAGGTGGTGTCGCTTGGAAGTCATCCAAGCAGACTTGTATAGCCAGATCCACAATAGACACCGAGTTTATTAACTTGGTAGGATCTAAGGCTGACTGACTAAGAAATCTCTTAGCAGATATTCCTTTATGAAAGAAACCTGAAGACATAGATTCTTCAGAGTCTGTGATTGCCAACATGGCAAGAGCAAACTAAAATGCGTATAATAGTGACATATATGTATACGTCACAATTCTGTAAAGCATATGCTAAAAATGGAATTAAATCCATTAATTATGAGAAGTCATAAGGAAATTTGGCTAATTTTCTGACAAAATCTTTGTGTAGAAAACGAATAAATACCACATCGAGCGGAATGAAACTTAAGCCAATTTGAAACTAATAGTGATGGTAACTCGACTTTTATGAGTAGAGATCCCATGAAAAAGTTCATATGGGTAATAACAAGTCACTTGTTAGTACTGCTAGCACTGTGTTTGTCCCTTCCTATGGTATGAGAAGCATGAGAAGTGCTAGACTGCATTTATTATAAGGATAAGCTAAATGCTTTTAATGAATTTCATATCCCTTATAGGTGGTGTATAAAGTACAGTATACATTTGATGAAATCACCTATATGAGTGTACAGTGGGGCCGTTCCTTTGAGATAATGGCATAGTCTCTAGAGCACTCATGAACAACCAAGCATGCGCATGGCCGAAAAGTGCAAAATGGCGTTAACATAAGAGATAAGTGAGGGTGTAAATGTGATCAAAAGAGATTCTAATTTACACGAAAAATATTTTGGTTCATAAAAGTTTAAACTTCACTAATTACATTGTAAGTTAAAGTCCTATTTATCTAGGTTTGGTTTATAGTCCAGAAGACACCAGATTCGAAATGTTTGCACTGATGATGTAACCCAGATTCTGTTTTTATTTATTTTAAATATTCTTTTGAAATATGTGGGGGATTGTTGTAAAAATGATTTTATTTCAAAAGAATAATATCTCACATTGGTTAGAAGTAAGACTTTGAAGAGGTTAAAAATGATTTAGTATTATCTGAGTTTTGACCCGATCTTTTCCAACGACCAAATCTGTTTTCCAACGGTCACATTCCAACGGACATATTTTATTTTTCTATAAATACTATCCATTTTATCAAGTTTTTTTAACTACTGCTACTTCCTTCTTCATCTTTCACTTCTCTTCTCTTTCTCTGCTGGATTATGTATTTGAAAAACTCTTGTAATTCTTGGATTCCTGTCAAACAGGAAGAATCTGTTGTACCTTAGGAGATTTTTGAATATATCGAAATAATTCTTAAAGACAATGTTTTCGCATGCTTTAGATTTCACATATTTTATTGTATTATTTAATGTACAGATTTACTTCAGAAATCGCAATTAGCAACAAGAAATGCTAAACAACTTGCAGAACAAAGCTTTGGTGAAATGGGGGTTTGGATGATTTTTTACCATCATCACGTGTCTCCGTCATTTGATGAATAAAAGAAAGTATGAAGTAGATATTTTTAAATATTTTATCAATTATTAATTAGATAGACTAGATTTTAAATGGGTTAGGTTCTATGTATTAGTTAACCATCTACAGTCCAGAGATTTTTTTTTTTATCTGTTATAGCTCAATATAGAATTGTAAAAGCAAATATGTGTGTGTGCGCTGTATCATATTTTATAATTTTGAGATTTTGGTATATTTTTATATTGGTGTTATATCGTATTGGTATCAAATTTATTTTTTTTGCTTCACAGAATTAAAGAAAACTCTCGAATAATTTTTAAGTAGACATAATTTATTATAAATATTTAAATTTTTATTTAATATGTGTAAGATAATAAAAATTATCATAAAATTATATTAATTATTAACAATATTTTTATATATATCAAATAATAATTTGACTAGTTAAATGATGACATGATAGACTGTGTCCACCTAAAAATTTATCTACTTAATAAGAGTGTGAATGGATCAATTTAAGTTAATCTTTACATAGGCCTGTTTTGCAAAGATGAAAACCTAATTTTAACCTATTATTTATTATAATTTTTTTTTACTTGACCTAATTTATTTATCAAAATATAAAACTCTAACTTATCTTAAAAGTTTATTTTGTATTAATGCCTTTTAATAGGCAAAAACCTTTTGGCCTCAAATAAACATGGACTTCAAATAGGCAAAAAAAAAAAAAAAGACAACCATTTACAAATGACAATTCCTAATGTCAAAAACAGTTCACAAATGATAATTTAAATAACAACAATCACAAATGACAATTCCAAATCATAGAATAGTATTAATATCAAATCCAAATACCATATCCAATAAGTCAACGACACAACACTAATGGCAAATTCAAAGTATTCCATCACAAATATAACCTGAGAAAACATATAAAACCTCCCATGAGGTAGCAAGTATGGCGCAACAACATATGCAACCATCAATCAATCACTTTATTTTGCCTATAATTAATTTATTCAGATTCTTTTTTCTTCATACCTTATATCAACAGGTTTAGCACTCAAAAATAGGAAAAAGCGGAAGGTAAAATAGCAAGAATCAAGAAATGTCATACTAGTAAATTGAATTCTACTCGTGGCTCAACTAGGGCATTCCTGTAATACTTGTAATGCCTCGTGCAAAATATACATACATGATGAAATACAAATGTAGTTTACCATCACTTTCCATGTCTACAAGATCAGTAGAAATCCAAAATGTTGGAATATTATTCTAATGGTTGTTCATCACTTGGTTTGTTTGTCCTCCCTTTGTTCCTTTTCCTTCAGTCCAGATGCTTACAATAAGTTTGGATTGGTGAGTATAAAATTTGGGCCACTATTATATTATGCAATGGTATGATGTTTTTCTCAAGTTTAGTTTTAACCTCTAGCAGTAACCATCCTGGTTAGACTTCATGCATGGGCTCATGTAGAAGGTTCTTCCAGCTTCTACCTAATTGATTTGTTATAGTAGTTGTTAGGTTAGTTATGCTTACCATTCCACGTGGCAATTTAGGCGCCAAGCTCACCTATAGTAACAGTTTAGCACCTGGAATATAAATAGCTACCTGATATATCATATACATACATGTATCATAACATTCATTTTTCATAAATAATACTCAAAAACACATTCAGTTCTCTTTCTTATGATGGAATCAGAGCTCGAAAGAGCTATGCTAGCTTCTGCTTCCTTTCTTTGTTGATTCTGGAACTTTCTCGTGTTTTCTTGCATTTTCTCAATGATTCCTTCTTCTTCACTTTTCATCCTCTTTCTTTTTGACCTGTTGCAATGGCAAATCTGTTCCAAGAGTACATTCATAATCCCGCAAGTCCCTTTTATATGCATCCAAATGAGAATCCAGCTCTGGTTTCGGTTTCTCCACCACTCAATGGACGAAATTATCACCAGTGGGCTCCGGAGATGAAGTTAGCACCGCAATCAAAGAATAAACTCAGATTCGTTGATGCAAGTAATCAAGAACCTCCCACAGCATATCCGTTGTATGGAGAATGGGAACGCTGCAACACTCTTGTGCTTTCTTGGATTAATCATTCCATTTCTGAGGAGATTGCAAAAAGCATTTTGTGGATTGATAATGCTTATGAAGCTTGGGAAGTTATGAAGCACAGATACTTCATAATGTCTGTCGTACCCGTGTTAGATA
This sequence comes from Ormosia emarginata, assembly GCA_029884605.1. Classification (NCBI taxonomy): domain Eukaryota; kingdom Viridiplantae; phylum Streptophyta; class Magnoliopsida; order Fabales; family Fabaceae; genus Ormosia; species Ormosia emarginata. The sequence goes on along the minus strand of JAQQTP010000066.1, from coordinate 9,473,249 downwards.
CGTACCCGTATCCTTACCAGATATTCGGATACTTGATAAATGTTAAGTTAATTTTTTAACAAAAATCGTATCTCCGTACCATACACGTGTCGTATCCGATATCCGTACCCGTATCCGTGCATCATAGATCTGAGAGAGCGTCTTTCTCAGGGAAATGCGTTTCGAATTGGAGCACTGTTGGAAGAATTCTACACTCTTCGTCAAGGAGATCTCTCTGTCAATTCCAACTTCACGCAGTTGAAAACCGTTTGGGAGGAATTGGAGAATTTTCGTCCAATCCCAACTTGCATCTATGCAATGCCCCCTGTGGTTGTGGTGCTTTCCCTAGGATGCGTGGTTACAGACAATTAGAGTATGTAATTCATTTTTTGCAAGGTCTTAATGATCAATATTCACAAATTAGATCATAGATCATGTTACAAGATCCTTTACCTACTATGAATAGAGCTTTTTCTATGATTTTACAACAATTACACCAACTACTTGGTGAATTTCCTAATGAGAATGTGACTGAGACTCAAGTGATGTATAATGCTGCTAAGAGAAATGGCGAAGGAAGTTTTAATAGTGGCGGAGGCTCCTATGGCAGAGGCTCGTATGGGAGATCTGCATTGCGACCACCTCTAGGTAGGGGATGAAGTTCCAATTCTTCAAGACTTCGCACATTCTGTGGGAGGCATAACCACACCGTGGAAACATGCTTCTATAAGCTTGGTTTTTCACCTAGTTTTCAGTTCAGAAACTCTAGCACCAATTCTGCAAATGTTGCTAATGCTGTTTCTAAAGATGAATCAGGCGCTTATAATTCTGAAGATTCAGCCAACTCCACTGTGGGATTCACTCCTGACCAGCATCGACGGATTCTAGCTTTGCTTTAGCAAACCGATAGCAGCCTTGGTCCTTCCGCATCTAATTCCAAATCCAACCTTGTTACCATTTCTAACCCTATTGATAGCCATTGTTTAGATAATCCCAATTCAGCTAAATTTCTGTGTCACATGTTTTCCAACCCATCCTTTATTTGTTGGATAGTGATACACGTGTGCAACAAACCATGTGTCTTTCACATTGACAGTCTTTAGTTCATATCATAAGATCAAACCCATTCTTGTTTCTTTACCCAATGGTTTATACATCTCTGCTGAGTTTTGTGGTATTGTTATCCTATTTGACTCTTTTCAATTGACAAATGTCTTGTACATACCACAGTTTCATACCAATTTGATTTTTGTGTCTAAGCTAACTTTTATCTTAAACTGTCATCTAATTTCTCGTCTTTGTTACATTTAGGAGAACCATTTGAAGAGGATGATTGGTTTGGCTAGGGAACAGGATGGGCTATACATCTCGGATACTTCCCAATCAAAACTACCCTCTACTACCTTTTCCTCATGTAATACAACTTCCAGATTTTCTTCTCAATCTGTATCTAATTCAACTTTATGGCATTTACACCTAGGACATTTATCAAATAAAATATTACAGTTGGTGCATTCCATTTATCCATCTATTCCTTGTTGTCCTACTATGCCATGTGATACATATCATTTTGCCCGTCAGAAGATATTACCATTTTCTCTAAGTACAAGCACTACCTCTAGCACTTTTGAACTGTTGCATGTTGATTTGTGGAGTCCCTTCTCCATTCCCTTAATGTTTGGTCATCGTTACTTTCTCATAATAGTATATGACTTTACCCAGTTCACTTGGGTTTCTCTTCTCAAACAAAAATCTGAGACTAGAACCAATATTCAAAATTTTATTCACGAAGTTGAAATCAACTTGATAAAAAAGTGAGAATTTTGTGCAGTGATAATGGCTTAGAATTTCTTATGAATGATTTTTACCTGATGAAGGGTATTATTCATAAGAGATCTTGTGTTGAAACTCCCCAGTAGAATAGGGTTGTTGAACGAAAGCATCTGGATATTCTAAACATTGCACGGGTTTTGTTATTTCAAGCTCACCTTCGCAGTCTTGTTGGTCTTTTGCCATTTGCATCATCAACCGGGTCTCCATGCCTCTACTAAAGAACAAAAGTCCTTTTCACCTTCTTTATGGCTTCTGTCCTGACTTGTCTAACCTGAAAGTTTTTGGATCGTTGTGCTTTGCTAGCACTTTGGTATCTAAACGCACTAAGTTTTCTCCCAGGGCCTGCAAGTGTGTGTTCCTTGGATTCCAAGAGGGTACCAAATTTTACTTACTCTTAGATTTGCAGTCCCATCTCTTCTCTTATCACGTAATGTTCATTTCTATGAAACAACTTTTCCTTACCAATCTGCCACTCCCTCTACTTCTGACCCCTGTGAGAAACGGATAGAGAGTTGAGAATATTTCTATATTCTCTGAATGTGTTGAGTATAATGATCTTTATATCAATTTATAGGCTGAGAACTATACATGAGGTACAATACACATTATTCATCTTTTACATATGTTATACATTTTACACATGACATGCGCATTTTACATATGACTCATATTGTTTATGTTTTATACACTAACATTGCTCCCTCAAACTCAAGTGGGTGTAGAAGAAATCAACTTGAATTTAAAAATTATAATACGGAACCGACTAGGATGATAAGCTTTGGTAAACAAATCAACAAGTTAATCAAGAGTCCTGATGGAGATGAAACGAAGAGCACCACGAAAGATGTATTGATGAATAAAATGACAATCAATCTTAATGTGTTTGGTATACTCATGAAAGACATCATTATGTGCAATTTGAATAACACTTTAATTGTCACAGTAGAGAGCAATAGGAGAAGTCTGAAAAAATGCCCAAGTCTTTAAGGAGCTAATGGATCCAAAGTATCTAGGAGGTGGTATTAGCTAGGGCACGATATTCTATTTCGGTACTAGAGCGAACAGCTAGTGTTTGCTTCTTGTTACGCCAAGAAACGAGAGAGTCACCTAGGAAAATAAAATAACTAGTAGTGGAGCAACGATTAATGGGATCATAACCTCAATCGGCATATGAATAAGCTCATAGAACTAAAGGAGAGTCAACAGAGAAATGGAGACCATGAAATAGTGTACCCTTGATATATATGATAATTCGAAGAACAACAGCATAATGTATGGAACGAGGTGCAGCCATGAATTGGCTTACCAAATGAACAACATAAGAGATGTCAGGTCAAGTCACTATAAGATAGATCAAATTGCCAAGTTACTGACGATAGAGAGTTGGATCATCTGGCAAAGTGCCATCTAGTGGAGTAAATCGAAAATTTGTTTCAAGTAGAGTGTGCTCAATTTTGCTGTTTGTAAGACCATTTTGAGAAATGAGATCTGAAGCATACTTAGCTTGAGATAAGAATAGACCATTAATAGAAAAAAAAGCACCTCAAGGCCTAAGAAATAATTGAGAGGTCCAAGATCTTTCATCCCAAAATTCTTACTTAAGAACTGTTTAAGCTCAACAATGTCAATAATGTCATCACTAGTAATAATCATATCATAAATGTCAAGAAGCAACATGCTAGTACCTCAATTAGTTTTGCAAATAAACAAGGCAAAATCATAAGCACTTGAGGAAAATCTAAGTTGACTAACAATGCTGTGAAACTTAGCAAACCAAGCTCAGGGTACTTGTTTGAGACCATATAAAGGCTTTTCGAAGATAGCAAACCTTGTTTACTGGATAAGTGTAACCAGAAGGTAGATGCATATAAACTTATTCTTCCAAGTTACCACTGATAAAGACATTAAGAGTCCATTTATGAGCAGCTACAATAACAAGGAGAGATGTAAGCAATAAGTGCAAAGATCTCCTTATAATCAATGTCATATTCTTGAGTAAATCCTTTAACAATCAAACGAGCTTTATAATGCTCAACGAGCCATCAAAACGAGCCTTGACTTTATTCACCCATTTACATCTCACAAGTGTCTTATCAGAGGAAGAATTAATAAGGTCCCAAGTATTGGTGTTCTCTAAGGTCTGTAACTCTTTCTGCATAGTTTGCTGCTAATGAGGATCTGTGGACGCTTCTTAATAGGACTAAGGTTCATGAAAAAGAACCATGGTAGAAAAGCAGTGATAATTACGAAGATAAGTAGTTTGAGTTCTTATTCGAGTTGGACATTCAAAAGGGGGAGAAGGAGTAATCTCAAAAGTATGATCAACATTCGGGATTGCTTCATCAGGAATGGTTAGAATTTCATAAGTGTCTGAGAGCTCACTAGAAGAACTTGCTTCAGAATCATTGAGAAAGAGATCAACAAAGGGGTTAGTGAAAAAAAGAGTCAAAGTGGAAGGGATAGACTTGAACTGAGAGCGTGAGGAGAACATTGTATCTTCCCAAAATATGACATGACGAGAGATACAAATGCACTAAGAGATAAGATCTCAATTGTGATAACCTTTATGTTCAATATCATAACCAAGAAAGTAATAGAGACGTGCACGGAGCTCATGTTTAGTGTACTCATGGGGTTAAAGAATAACAAAACAAACATAACCGAAAACTTTAATAAAGTTGTAATTTGGAGTAGTGTGATAGAAACGTTCAAAAGGAGATACATTACTTAGAACAAAGGAAGGAAGACGGTTGATGACATAGACAGTGGTGAGAGCGGTTTCACCCCAAGTGCATTCGAGACAAGAGGAGGAAATAACCATGACTAGGACAAAGTCAAGGAAATTACAATGTTTTCTTTCAACACGACTATTTTGTTGAGATGTACTAGGACAAAAAAACTCAAATAGAGTACCACGTTCAGCAAGAAATGTGAGAAGTTTTGAATCACGATATTTGAAAGCATTATCATAACAAAAAACTTTGATCAATTTTGAGAGCTGGGTTTTAATCATAATAGCAAAAGTAATGTAGATTTGAAGAATTTATGAACAATTTTTCATTAAATATATCCAAGTGAAATGAGAATAATTATCAATAAATATCACAAAATAATGGCAGCCTCCCATAATAGGTGTGGGACATGGACCAAAATTATATGACATCATCCAGTTCAACCACTGATCTAACTAGTTAAACTAATCAAATTATGACTCGAACATCTTATTAATTCAATCTCTCATTTAGTTCTTAAAATATTGATTCTATGAAACTCAAATAATAATTGTTTATTAAAAAAAATATAAATAAGGGGAGAGTGATTCCTTGATATCCTTCTACGTTGCTAACTGCCAAGGGCCTAAAAAGACTTAACGTTAAACCCAACTCTGAATGGGTTATTTTAATATAGACCTTGTAGTCAAAGGTCCATTTATGAACCTTTTGACTTTACCTATTATACTAAGTTTTAAATTTTGCAATAGAAGTTTAATTTTTATTGTTCTTAAGCCATTTAATTATTGATATTTTTACATTAATCCTGTTTTCATAGTAGAGAATTGCCAACCACCACCACCATACCTTGGAGGCTGGATCAAGCGACGGTGGGCGACGACAGAGGCTAGTTCATTGTGAAAGACGGTGGAGCTCCGACGGTTTGGGTTGTTCGAGTATAGATCTATGCTATGGAAGTATAGATCTACAACGTACATAGGGAGGCTTTTTGACTTTCAACAAAATGCAAGAGCAAAAGGATATGAGAAGTGACGGTGGCTGGTCCATGGAGGTGACGCGACGGCGTGGCGATCGACTGGGGTGCGACGGCGACTTGAGATGCGATGGACAACAACAACAGGGGACAACGAAGGGCGCAGATCTAAGAGGACGGTGGGCGAGGAGCATGGATCTGCAAAGGCTCTGTTCGGTTGAGGACAGTGGTTATGACTGGAGGGTATGGTGGTTCATGGGTTATGAGTAATGAATCGATGGAGACTCAGATGATTCTTAGATCAGTGATGGCTTGTTTGGGTTTGGTGGTTGACTTGACAGAGGCGTTGTTTTGGTGGCATATGGGGTTCGACATGGAGGGTGGAGTCATTGCTTCAACCGACAATGTCGTTTTTCAACTCCTTTGATCGACAGAGACCACCCAGCCGACGGCAAGAATGATGATTAGAGAATGAAGAAGAAGAGGAGGAGAGCATGAAAAGATAATTTTGATGGATGTACAAATAATATAATATTAGTCACAAATCATTTTACATTATTTAATTTTTCTTTTTTACCTTATTAACAAGTTTCAATTAATAATTTATAACCATTAATTTATTTTTTAACATATCCAACAGTCCAATCAACATGTTTTACGAATAAACCTTTGAGTACATGTCCATATTAAACTCATCCACTCCGAATCCGTCACTCTCAGCAACCTCTGCAATCTGCATCAAGTTGTGCTCCTGCGCCGCTCTTTCTAGACCTCCCAGGTTCGTGAGTTTGTTTCCATACATCATCATCTCTATCACCAACTGTACACCCGTTATTCATGGTTCTTCAAATATTGCCACGTGTCTTATGAGCAAACATTTGTAAATTCCACTTTCCAAAACATAAAAGTGGCTAAAATCTATTGGCCACTTTCTCTGTGCATATTAAGCTAAACTCCATTAGAAAAAAAAATTTATCATTCTACACTTCTTTTAAAAATATAAGTATTATTTATATTATTTTTAATAAATATAATTGATTGATAAAAAAATAATAAAAAAAATATAATAAATAATATTAAATAAAATATAAAATATAAATATATTATTTAATATAAAAATATAAAAATTGTTTGAAAAATAAAACAGGGAAAAGCGAAGCGAGTGTCCCTCCCAAAGCCCAAAGGCAAAGTGCAACACTGTCTCCTCGATCTCCCCAAAGTCCATTACATCAACGTTACCACGCCAACTCAAACAGTGCCTCAAGTTTTAAGCGCCTCTCTCTCTCTCTCTCTCTCTCTCTGCTAGCAGCCCCACATGGCTCTTCTTCACAAGGTTGCATCTTTCTCCTCTTCGCATTCCCCCTTTAACAAAAACCACCATATTCTGAACCCCCGCCACCCCATTTCTTCCCTGAACTGCAGCACTTCATCTGCTTCACCCTTCACAGAGAAGCACTCCATAGAGAGGTACCAAAGGGACCAATGGGTGTACGAGAACCGGATGGATCAAACGATGTCGTGTCCCCTCCCTTCTGATTCAGGAGCTATAAGGGAGGATGACATAGCCCTGCAACTGCCAGAGCTGAAGAAGCTGCTTCAGGTGCTGAGGGAGAAGAGGGAGAGTGAAGGGAAGTGCAGTAGTGGAGGGAAGTTTGTGCCAGGGAATGTGTTCTTGGTTGGAACAGGGCCTGGGGATCCTGAGCTGTTGACTCTGAAGGCGGTGAGAGTGATGAAGAGTGCTGATTTGTTGTTGTATGATAGGTTGGTGTCCAATGATGTGTTGGATTTGGTTGGCCCTGATGCTAAACTTCTCTATGTGGGAAAAACTGCTGGGTACCACAGCAGAACCCAGGTAAAAAGAATGTATTTGTTTTTCAGCCAAGTGGGGTTGTGGGTTTCTTTTGGAATTTCTGATGGGTTATTGCTGAATTCAAAATTTTATGTTTAAATGTCAACTTCTGAACCCCCTCTTGGGGGGGGGGGGGGGTTGGGGTTTCTTTTCTTATTCTCTTTTTTTTTTTTTTTTGGATTTGGATGGTAGAGTTATTTTGATCGCTTGATGCTGATAAAATGGGTTTTTTTTTTAAAAAAAAAATGGTTTGGTTAACTTGTGGCAGGAGGAAATACATGAGCTTCTTCTTAGTTTTGCTGAAGCTGGGGCTACTGTTGTGAGACTTAAAGGGGGTGATCCATTGGTGAGTTTTCATTTGGGATTGTTTAATGTGACGTATATTGGTGAAGCAATTTAATACATTAGCTTGTCATGCCTTGTGTGATGTACAGATGTAGACGTCTTACTATGCTCATTGTTGGGTATTTGTAGGTGTTTGGGAGGGGTGGGGAGGAAATGGATTTTTTGCAACATCAAGGTATCCAAGTGAAAGTTATTCCAGGTATGCTGCTGATGTCTTCATCTTTATCAAGCTGAAACTGGTACTAAAAAGAGTTTGGATCCTCATGAATGTCGATTGGCTCCAATGCTCCATTTTTGTATATGTAGAAGTTTACTTGTAGACGAAAAAATTCAGGTTTTTACAGATCCACTATGGAAAATGGTTTGTTATTGAAACTTGAAAAACCGGTATCTGTCAATCAATCACGGGCATAGCTTACACTTTATATAACAATCTTCTTTAGCGTGTTTTCAGTTTGTATAATCATCTCTTTCTGAGACATTTGTAGCAAGTCTATGCTTAGTCCAAGTTATATTGGCATTTTTCCTTAGTAATGCAGACTGCTTCCTGTACATTGCAAACTAAGGCTTACATTGTTGAATTGGCATGGAAAGATGATTGGTCCTACGCAGTAGGCACCATGTACTGCATTACTTTTAAAAAGTGGGGAAAAAGAGAGTTATTTTTTTTTCTTCATTGTAAACAATAGAATAAGGCACATACATTGAAATGGACTGGGACGTATGTAAAGTAAATATTGCATTCATACAGTGTATACTACAGTTATTCAAAGAATATGAAATGAAAGCATAAAACATGAATCCTATTGTGCCCATTTCACCTTTTATTGTTTTTGTTTTAATTGATATTGTTGTTTAGCATGTGAGAGACTTCTGTGGATTTATGAAATTGAAATTTGTATTGGTTTCTAAAAGAGAAGGTGAAATATTGTTGATTCTAATATAATTAATTATTCTCATTGCTTGCAGGTATAACTGCAGCATCTGGAATAGCAGCAGAGCTGGGGATTCCATTAACTCACCGAGGTATTGCAAATAGCGTGAGATTTCTTACAGGGCATTCAAGTAAAGGAGGAACTGATCCTCTCTTTGTAGCAGAAAATGCAGCTGATCCTGATTCTACCTTAGTGGTTTATATGGGCTTGTCAACCCTCCCTTCACTTGCACAGAAATTAATGCATCACGGTTTGTCCCCTCAGACCCCAGCCACAGCCATTGAGAGAGGGACCACACCTCAACAGCGCACGGTAAGCATGATCATATCTTCCTTTTCACGTAGTTGTTCTCTTCCTATTACATTAATTGAGTAGCTGATTATTTGTCTCTTCTCACCCAGTGAGAAAAGGCTTTGATTGTTGTTGTTGTTCTATAATCACATTCATTTCCAATCATTATTGACATAATAAATTAAGAGGGATTTAATTTATAATGGGAATGGCCATTTTTGTATTGACTTACTAGTAACATTTTTGCTCGTGGAAAAAGAATGAAGGTGGACTTGCTCCAGATGATATGAAAACTTAATGACTAATTAATATGTTATCCTAAAAAGTAGAGTAATTAATGAGCATCAACTTTACATCTATTGAATTATGCAATACCTAAAATCATCATTGAAAGACAAGCTTCATTGAATATGTACCTACACTTCTGAGCCTGTTGAGTTGATAAATATGAAAATCAGCTATGATTGTGAAAAACATGGTTCCAGATTTAAAAAAAGAAAAAAATCATTCACTGAAATCATATGCAGACAGCAAACAGATTTCATTTTCTGTAGATTGCAGGTCCCTTGTCTGAAACCTTCCGCCACCCCACCCCACCCCACCTCCCCCAATTAAAAAAAAAAACTGTTATTTTATGATACTTGACAGAAATATATGAAGCTTCTTTTTTTATGCAAAGCTGGTTTCAAATATTTGTGCTCTTCACACAACTTTCCGGACACTTAATTCACATTTATTATTGTTGTGATTTGGATCCTCCTTTCTCTTAGGATCATGACAATGTCATTTTTGGAGAGAAAAACATAAAACAACTTCTGCGCTGGGCCCATCATTTCCCATGCAGGAGCCCATAAATTCAGTATAGGAGTTGCTTGTATCTTTCTCTTATTGAAAATGTCATTGTCACGCTTCTAAGGAAAAAAAGGAGATGATCCAAGTCGAGACAGTGCTCAAAGGGTTAGTCTCAAAACAATGTTTGTGGGGATACCTCGTCAAAGAAAAAAAAAAGATAATCTAACAAAATAATTGTTGTAAAGGATATTCAATGATAAAAGATTGAATGTGAGAGGTTGTAAAGGTGGTGTGTCTGGCACTAGAGGCCAAGGTCTTGTTATTTGTAAATGTTTTGTTTTTGGATGTAGCAGTGAACTTTTTATAAGGCCAAGATTTTATTGTGCTTCAGAATGGTAGCTGACATTAGAAGCTGATCAATAAATACAATTGTAAAAATAATAATAGTTTATGCATACCCAATGCTTCTAGGTTCAACATTTCAGGATACTAGGTCCAATAACTGATTATACATATTATGTGCAATCGTGCAGGTGTTTGCAGAACTAAAGGACCTTGCTGAGAGGATTACATCTGCTGGGTTGGTGTCACCAACACTGATTATAATAGGAAAAGTTGTTGAACTATCACCATTTTGGCCAATTTCTACAAAAGAAGAATCATGTTTAATGCAGGCATGATGGATGTTGTTGAGAAATAATACTGAGAAGCTAGTGGAGATGAAGGAATACGTTGGTGAGGGTTGATTAATTGATTTAACATGAAGGCTTGCACAGAATGAGGGGTAATGATTCATGTAATTTGGATATATTCAGGACAGGTGGGAAAGCTAGCAAGCAATCAGATGTTTATGGCTATGCAGAACTTCTGTCGTGGGGGTGCACTTTTGGGTTATCTATTGGAGTGGTTGGGCAGCAATGTTTCAGAACAAATTTTGATTTTACATGTTTCAGATTAGGAATAAAAAAAGTGATACACAGGTTTTGCTCTCATTTTTATAGAGAAGTAAAATTTAATACACAGGTTTCTGAGGCGGCAGTTGTCTGGATCAGGTTACTTGTTCCATGGTCATTAGGTGAAAATTTGTGTCATAAGCTTCATTCTTTCAAGATGATACTTGGGGATAAGTATAAAGACGTGATTTGATTTGTTCAATTTTATCAATGTTGGTATTCAGAGCCATTCCTTCCATTATCAGGCTTGTGTTCTTGTCACTTGCTAGTTAAACATATTGTCTTCATCTAAACTTTCAGGCCGTTATAAGAACTCAGTTCTGGTATGCATTTGATTTGGTATTAAACTATCACAGTAGTTGTGAAATTCAGAATTCAGAATCAAATACCTGATGGGATTTTTTTTTTTCCTTTTCTATTTCTTGAACAACCTTGTAGGTTATTCTTTGAATTATATATTCTGTAGAATTCTGAATTAAGATTCAGTGACAACACAACAAAGGGAGATTATATTTCATTTTTTCTCTAAAGTGCAATATTCCCTTTACGGACTACTTACACTTTATCTCTCTTGAATTTCCTTGATGATTTAGAAAAATTACAATTATTGATAAGTTAGTTAAATGTGAAAATAGAGAGGCCATCTTCCATGTTGGCATCATTTTCCTTGCAAAATTCCGCTAATTAAATACATAGTCATTCTTAATGCTTTGTTTTACTGTTTAGACTAAAATCTTCATCTTTCACTGTCTTTTTTTTTAAAAAAAAAAATCCTCCCATTTATGAACAGAACACGCAAACCTTCCAACTAATATGGTTTAGAACAGAAATATCAATTCATAATGATAATTTCCTGTGATTTAGGCTAAAAAGAAGTGATCGTTTGTTTAAGATTTGAAGAGGGTGTACTGTGATCTTTTAAAAAATGATGGTTGAAAATTCTGATTTTAAAATTAATGCACTAAATTTGATTTGGGCAAAATTTTTAGGGTCAAATGCTTACAATTTTGACTGAATTGCAATCACATCCCAAATTAATAAAAGAATTTAATTATTATACATTGTAAGTGTTAAAAAATTTTACACTATCATTTAATGATGTGTTGACATATTATTTAATAAGTTTGACATATTATATAATTATTAATATAGTCAAATTCATTAAATGAAGTGTTAACACAAGATTGAATGATAGTATAAAAAAAAATTATACTAAAATTAAAGTTAAACTCGTTAATAAAAGTATATATTAATAGGAGTGAAAACGGGTCAGACATTATCTTAAATGGATTTGACTTATTTTTCAAATATAAGGTCTGAGTCTGACCTATTTATCTGATATAGATTATTTTTAAAGGTTTGACTTGACTTTTTTAAAAGTCTAGTATACTTAAAAAATTATTTAAATACATACTTTACAATAAGACATTTAAATAAGTCAACAAATCTATCTTTAAATAAGTCAACGAAATAGGTTAATCGATCTAGACCTTTATATAGGTTGATAGACTTAGACTTTAAAAAATATTATATTATTTATTAAAATAATTATATTATATAAGAGAGAGGATCAACTTATACCAATGTAAGTTGATTTTCTCTTACATTCATTTTCAACTGTTAGATCTGATTTCATCTAATGGTTATCCTTAATAAAATAATTTCAACCATTAGATGAAAGTTGAACTGAAGGTTAAAAATGAGTGTAAGAGAAAAAAGACTTACATTGATGTAAATAGATCCCCTCTCATTATATAAATATTAAAATTTCATAATATATATAAAATAATAATATATAATTAAGTAAAGCTGCTCTACTAGGCCTAAATTTTTTTTTCAAATGTTTAAAGTTTGACATATTTAACTAAATAGATTTTTTTAAAAAAAATTTAATTTGACTTTTTTTATTAAATGAGTCAAGTCAGGTCAAGTCAAGTCTTAAATAAGTTAAGTCATAAGCTTCCGACGAACTGTTTGACTTATTTTCACCCTTAGATATTATGCAGTAAACTATATAATTGATACCAATTAAGTACTCTATTTAAACTTTAGTCTAATATAACATATTCTAGTGGCTTATAAATTTTTTCATAATAACTCCTAGTAACTTTTAGTTTTTTCCTAGTAACTTATTCTAAAACGATTATCTTGAAATTAAGCATAGTCCAACCATTTAAAAAAATAAAATAAAAGATATAGGTGTGTGAAAAACTTATAAACGTACTTGCATGTGAATAAACAATAGGGACTTCTGAACCAAAAATAACAGCAATGATTTTTCAATTTGTTTTCTCTTAAACATGTGCTTGAGAATTTGTTGAATGAAATAAAAGTTTTGATGGAATACTTGATTGCTACTAGTTATATAATAGCTACTTTTACTATATTGAAGGTGTATGATTACAACTCACCCAAAGTTAAAAGGGTGCTTGAGCATTTTACCAAACTTTAGTTAAGGTGAAATGCAATTCATCTTATTTTTTATTTCATGTACCAGTGATGAAAAAATAAACTTTGTTACATAATTTTGCTTAAAATTTAAATTTAATCATTAAATTTACCTTTGACCGAACTAAAGATGTGGATTAGTTGAAATGCTCCTAAACTAACTCAAATTCTATTTGACCGCAATACAAAAAGAAAAGTTTTATCTAAATTAATTAATTATTTGAACCATTTTTTTGGTACAAAACTTTCTCTTCATAATGATATGGCAAATTTTCAGCTAATAATGAATAACATGTTTGAATTTGATTTAATTTCTTCTGTTTTCGAATAACAATAGAAATGTGATATGTAGATAAATGTATGGTCACAAATTTAAATATTAATTATGTCAATTTCTTAATGTTAAACTGTAAAAAATATCATTATAAGTCTTTTAATTCTGATGTAAAAAATTTGCCTTTGATCAAATTGAAAAAATAAATTAATCGAGATGCATGCAAATAAGTTAAAATACACCTATAAGCAATAAAAAAAAGTATTTATATAACCAAAATAACACACCTATCCTTAAGTGAACGAATTTGCTAAAGAAGCGGAACAATTTATCAATTAAGAATTAACCAATTATAACATTTTTTTCGAGGAAGGAATAAAATTCTTAATTCATGACTTTGGAGAAGGGGGGACTATGACTCATCTTTAAGGTGGATAAACACAATAACTGATATTATGTACTATTGGGTTTTTGGGTTAGATAAAAGGTTTTGTTCAAAAACTACTTTTTTAGGTCAAAATTCTGTTAATGGATAACAATTAATTCAACCCATTATATTTGACACGAGACACATTCTAGCTAGAACCTTACAGTGCCACATTCCAGTATTTTATTCATTATTATATATTTAGATGGAGGGGTTGAAAGAAAATAGTCAATTTTTTATTTGAGTAAGTATTTTTCTTATTGGAGAATTGAGTAAATACTTAAATTAGTATTCTAAAGATTCTAGGTAATTAAGTTGGTTTTTCAAAAATGTTGAACATCAATTTGATTTTTCATAACTTAAAATAAGTATTAATGTAGAATTCAAAATCATGTCTAAAGATATATTAAGGGACTAAATTGATATTAATTTTAAATGTTGAAGGACTAACTTAATGTCTAAAATATTTGGAGAATTTATTTGATGTCTCAGTATTTTTGGAAAATCAATTTAAGTATTTAATCTTAAAAAAAATTAAAATGAAATAACAAAATGAGATGTTATCATATTACCTTCAAGTCATTTCTTATTCAGTTTTATAAACATTTCCAAACTCTTTTAATTTGAAAACAAAAATATAACCTTCCCTTCCCTTTCTTCTATCCAAACCCTTCCTTTTAAATATTCCCTTATGGGACTCCCTCTTTAGCTTTGGGTATTTTCTTATATATTTAGTGTATATTTATTTCATTTATGTTTGTTTATAATAAGAATATTTATTTCCACATATTTAGCCTATTTACCCTTTAGTTACGGATTCTTTTTCCCCACATATGATTGCATTTATATTTTTTCATAGTAAGAATATTTATTTGCAAATATTTAGCATCTTTTCCCTTTAATTTTGGATCTTTTCTCCACATTTACTTCATATCGATTACATTTATGTTTTTCCAGATATTAAGAATATTGATTTCCAAATATGTAATCTAGTTTCCCTTTTCTTTTAGGTATGACAGTTAGTGGATATTGATTATTACATTTATAATTTTACATATTAAGAATATTAATTACAAGGGACACATGTTATCATATATTGGTGTTCGGTGGCATTTTATTTATTTTTTTAACCCCGATATTCTTACTGCAAATAGTATATATACCTCTTTTTACATTCAATTTAATATCATTCATCATATTTTTTTTTTATTACTTTGTCTCTCTTAATCACATACTCTTAAAAAAATATATATAGTGACTACACCTCTTTAAAAGTATAAGACCATCATTATTTTTATTTTTTTATTGGAATCTTTCGTTATATATTATTAGGAAAACGTTTTTCGTCCAACGAAAATACTCCAACTTTCCTCCACCGTATGTTTCCGTACGTATGTTTGTTGACTTTTTTGTATGTCAATATTTTAATTTCTCGCTTCTTATTTCTCGCTTTTTGGATTCACCAGAAACTGATACTGATTAACCACTTATTCCTAACGTATTAACCACTTACTCATTATTAGGAACTCTTTCTTGGATTCACCAGAAACTTATACTGATTAACCACTTATTCTTAACGTATTAACCACTTACTCATTATTGGGAATTCTTTCTTGGATTCACCAGAAACCTATACTTGATTAACCACTTATTACTAACGTATTAACCACTTATTCATTATTGGGAACTCTTTCTCGATTCACAAGAAACCGATATAGATTAACCACTTATTTCGAATGTATTAACCGAAACTTATACTTGATTAACCACTTATTCCTAACGTATTAACCACTTACGATTATTGAGAACTCTTTCTTGGATTCACCAAAACTTATACTTGATTAACCACTTATTCATAATGTATTAACAGGTTATTTGTCTTGCCACAAGATTCACAAGTTTTGTGCTGCGTGAACAGTGAACCGAAACTTATACTTGATTAACCACTTATTCTTAATGTATTAACAGAAATCTTGTCATGCAAGGCATTCACAAGTTTTGTCTTAGCGTGAAACAGCTTCACCGAAACTTATATGTATTAATCAAATCTTGTCTTGCGACATTCACAAGTTTTACGCCGCATGAAACAGCTTCGATTTAAATTTCAAATTTTAAATTCTCTCGGGTGAATCAACAAAATACGAAGGTGAATGATAGTTGGAGATTTTCGTTGGACATATAAGCGACCGTATGTATTTGATAATTAGCATTTTTATTTTTTATTAAAATAAAAAATAATAATAAAGAATGTTTAAAATGAATTATAATTATACAGTGAAAAATTAAAAAGTATTTAAAAATAATCATAATTGAAAAATAAAATGTATTTACAATTTTTATTAAATATTTAAATAAATAATTAATAATAATAATTTTACAAAAATAAAAATTAGATATCGAAGTCTCGTATTCCTTTATAATTATTTTTAAAAATATGATAAAATAACGTAGCTGTGTAAATTGTTAAAGGGCCGAGTTCCTTTATAATATATTTTTAAAAAATACGATAAATAAAGTAACTGTGTA
The DNA here is from genome assembly GCA_029884605.1 of Ormosia emarginata. NCBI lineage: Eukaryota > Viridiplantae > Streptophyta > Magnoliopsida > Fabales > Fabaceae > Ormosia > Ormosia emarginata. The sequence continues at coordinate 9,456,892 of JAQQTP010000066.1, read as the reverse complement.
AATTGTTAAAGTAACTGTCATGAATAGGTAGTGTCAACTGTCAACGTACTTTTGCTACTTTTAATAATTTTGTTTTTTTGTTTTTTTACTCCTTTTAGTATACAAATAGTAATAGATAGATAAATAATTAAATATAATATATACCCAATTACCCATCTTGATCTTATAAGCGGGAAAATTCTAACATATTTTAAGAATAATATTTTTAAGAAAAATATTAAATAATTAGAGTGTTTTTTGTCAGTTTTTGATTGAATGTTCTAACATAGCTATTGACATTTGAAAAGAATGATTGATCTTACTACTTTATTCTATCTAATAATATATTTAAATTTAGCTCAATTATATCAATTTTTTCATTATTTTTTTGGCCATGTAGTATTATTATTTTTATTAGTTGAGATTTAATTGAAGATTTATTAAACAAATTTTAAATTTTATCAGATAATCTCTTTGTTCATACATGTGATGCGTTTTTATTGGATTAAATGTAGTAGTATTCTTATAGGATATAAGAAGTTCTCCTTAAAAGCATTTTTAATTTCTCAAATGATAAGAAATTTTATTTTCAGCACTATATTTTTCAAAATATTGATGTGTGTATATATTTTATTAAAAGCAACAAAAACACTGATTATTTATCAAAATATCGATGTGTGTATATGTGGTCTATTTGCTGAGTCTGACACTTCTCAATCTTTAGTGGGTAAAATAGCCTAGCTCCAGTTTCTGAGTGATATCCAAACACTTCCATTTTCTGTAATTGACAAAAAATATAAGTCCCACAGATATGTTATTATTTACATCTTTGCTTTAGGGAAAATTGATTCGTTGTAATTGCATTACCCGGACCACCAAAGCCAGTGTTCAATTCATAAAATGTCTCCTTCCATTACATACTCTCACTCCTTGGGCACCTTTCCTGTTTGAATTGTAACTATCCCTTAATTGTGATTATTTTATCACTCCCTAAAGGGTGCCACATCTGGATAATGGCTATTTATATGTTTTTCATGATCCCATAAATTTTCAACAACACTCTAAGATTTCTGGGCCATCTGGGCCCCCCTATAACACCCTATCACTCACTACTTTGATGCTCCCTTGCACTGGAGGACATGCACAAGGCTGCAAAGCTTAGTACTGAACTACTGATATCTTGTCTCATGGGGACCAGCTGGTGGTGATCAAGGAATCTTAGAGCTTTTTGCCAGAACATTGGGCAAAGGTACCACCTTGGAGGACATAACCTAATATTCAGAGATGATGTTGAGTTTGCTGACATACTAGGTCTACATAAATTTTGAAAGTTGAACTAGATATTATGGGAATCACACAAGATTCTAGGACTGCTATTGCATTCTTATATTTACTGGTTGGTGATTGCAGTTGTGATTCAGAGCAGCAAAGCAGTGAATAGTGCTCATCCTCTAGTTGTTGAGCAGCAGCAGGCACACGCTGTAAAAAGAGATCAATCAGAACCATTTAGGAAGGTACCATTATTAAACTTGGCAGGTCCAATACTTGCAAACTTTCCAGTTATAACTGATGCTGGCAGATAACATTGACAAGAAGAAAAACCAAATCCGAGTAGGTCCTGGTGTTGTTTGACTTGTTTTATCACCATGAGCATCTGAAGCCATTCTCATATCCTGGTTCATTGGAACATGGTTCCAAATAGCATCCTAATCCTACACCATGAATAAAATCGTATGTTTTTGTTCCAAATAGCAGCCCAAGCCTTCTTCCTAGGATCAAATGCATTGTGAGATAATCTTAGGTTAAATTAAAGTTTTGGTCTCTACACTTTTGACTTATTTTCAATTTAATTCTTATATATATATTTTTTAAATAATTCTTGTCTGTTAACTTCTATTATAACACCGTTATAATAATGTTAGTTGATTAACATAATAAGTATTTTTTTGTTCAATAAATGCTTCTTTATATACTCATTTTTCTATAACATGTCTAATAGGTGATCTTGTATTTCAGTAAGTTTTACTGTAAATGTTCATTTCGGCTGAGTATGTGTTTCTTGGTTGAATAGGTGCTCATTTAGATTTTTTTTCTTTTGTAAATTGTCTAGAAAAGACTAAATTGACAGTGTTGTAACAAAAAATTAACGATAAGGACTATTTTAAAAATATTTAAAAGTATAAAGACTTATTTGAAAAGAAAAGAAAATTATAAAAACTAAATTAAAAATGAATAAAAATTATAGAAATAAAATTTAATTTAACCATAATCTTAAGTCTAGTCAATTTGATGCTAGATTTTAATCAAGTTCATTCATTTCATGCCTCAAGAGATATATCTATCTGCCAAACATAGTTATTATCGACACCTGTTCGAATATAACGGATGTAGAGAGGAATGCACTACTAATAAGAAGTACAGTTTATGAAAGATATTTGCTAGCAAATAAAACTTGACTCTAACTATGAGAGGAGGGAACTCTCTCTAATTTCATTTAATATGTTATCATGAGTTATTTTCAATCTCATTTAACTTCATTTAATTGAGTTAATAAATATATGACAATAGATTAAATGAGATTGAAGAGAATTCTTTCTTCTCAAGGTTGAAGTCAAGTTTTATTCTTTGCTAACTGCCTTCTCATACAATTAGCATCCAGCAAATCAGTTATGTAATAGGTTGATTTTTTGGTACTTAATTGGTTGATTTTCAAATGAGAAGTTAGACAACGTTTCGGTTGTGTTCTGGGTAATTGCCATAAACCCTGAAGTGAAAATTACACCTCAACTATAATAATGCCTGACAAACATATAATGCCAAGCCTATAATAATGCTATGCTTTGGCGATTGGATTGGTGATAGGTAACTTTCTATTGCTGATTACAGACATGAACCAGCTTTACTATAAATAAGGACACCCTTTTTAATATATTCTAATGAAAGGCAACAATGCAGTACATTTCAGCTTTATGCAAGTTACCACCAGAATATTTACAATGTTTTTCTCCTTTTCTGATATTTAATACCAATCCAACCGCATATTCTGTTTCTAATAGTTCGTAACTTGTCTTACACCCCTATTGCTGAATTAAATAGTTGCAGGGGTAGCATAAGGTGATCTTGAAGATCAAAAAATGACTATAATATAAAGATGATAATTTATACAAATGATGACAAGCCTTCATAATGTAGTACAAAGAATTACACATAAGAAGAGAACATGTATCCTATACAATCTCTTTGTATAAAGAATCAAAGAATGATCTGCTGTTGGGTATTATTTTAAATCTATCACTGACTGATGATGGAAATCCACATTGCCTCACCTACATATTAAGCGTATTTAAGGACTAATCTGAGTACCCCTGCAGGGAAAGGTACGCTTAACATGATATGTATTAAAAAATGGTGCTCTGAACTACCATGGTTGCCCTGAAAGTCACCTTAAGTTGTACTTAAGGGATCAAAATTTCACAACCTGCCAAAAATAGCACTCATTTCCTTGTTGGGGCATCAGTTGCTAAGTAACCTTCATGCCAGAAGCATTGTTATTAATTTGCAATCAGTAACGAGCATGTGAGTCATTGCACATGCACTCAGGGACAGGATACTTGGTAACATCCCTCCCAGCCTTGGTAGACCTGAGTTCTGGCTGCCCCAATGAGTCCTGGTGCAATTCCTTAATAATCCTGTTAAACTCTTCCTCAGAGAAGGAAGAATTCAGAAAATAGGGGAGCATGTGTCTTTTGTTTGGGGTTATATATTTTTTGTGCCCACCATATGCCCGGTGACCCTGAAATAACATTGTAAGTTTCAGAAATTAGAAATTGCCACATAAAGATTTAAGTGCAAAGTATTCTTACAGTAAGGGGTTCAACTAATAAAAGAATCACTAATAACTACTAACTAATAAGCATACCTGAATTGCATGGCCCATGTTTCCTCCATGAGATGGCATGAAAACATCACTCTTCTCAGAGACTATGTAATCTATGGCAGCCATTAGAGAAGCTTTCTTTGCAAATGGTTGTAGTTCTCCTGGAAAGACAAGATCTTCCTTACTGTAAAAATGAGGAAACTCTTGGATTAATGGAAGCAAGGCTTCTTTTCCACCCAATGGTTGTCCTCCAGCCCAATAAATTTTTGCATTTTTTGGAGCTCCTAGAGCTTTAAGTAGCCTATAAATGAAATCCAAACATCTATCAGAAAATCCTGTTGTACTCAGATTTAGAAGACCAATACAACCTACTTAAACATAAAGTGTTATATTATATTACCTGGTAACCTCCATAGCATTCAAGGGGCAGAGACCAGCCATCTTCCTTTCATGGTAAGTCATGTTTGATTTTGCAGTTAAGAGCTCCGGCCGTTGTATCCTCTCATTGTTTACAATCTCATCATACTCAGGACTCAGACCAGGGAGGCAACCAGTCCTCACCCAGACATCCTTTTCCATTCTTAGATGAAGAGCAAGGTAAGGTCCCTTGCTTGTCATTCTCTCTGCAATCTTGTCACCTAGTTCCTGAACTGGCTTGGCAAACCTTAATGCATTAAAAGCAACCTGAAAGATAAGGTGAGAACTTTCAGAATCTGCTATCAGTTGCCACATAAATGAATTTCTAAAGGGTGAGTTGTAGTTGTTTTCTTTTTCTTTTACTGTTTCGATTTTTCCTCTTTCCCATAAAAAAAAATTTAATTAAAAAAAAAAAGACTTTGCAATACCTTGCATCGAAGTTTCTGAAGATCAGAAGGAAGGTCCTTCGACAGCCTTGAGTCTAAGCCACGTAAAAGCAAAACACCTTCTCTGTTCAGCTGCATAGTGCAACACGAAACATACTTTTAAAAAAAATAACAAGCTAATACATTGGCTACTTAACAGATTGCAGGCAGGTCTCTAATTACTGTTCTACAACATTGCAACTCTAATTATATTAATGTGTGTTGGTGTCATCCATAAAATGACCATCTATGAAATTATTCCACAAATAATCAAGTACTATGGAGCAACACTTTAGGCCTCAAAAAAACCTGGAGAAGCTAAAGCCTATTCTTAAGAATTACTGAGTGTATGCTCACAGGAACAAAACACAAAAAAAAAGCAATGTACTTTTCTTACTCGTCTGAGATATCTTGAACGGATCCAACTGGGAGTCACATGAAGGGGAGGGCTTCCCTCCACTGGCCTCGTCATTAGGTGCGTTGATGGCAATGCTGAAACCACTCGCACATCATTGGCAAGAACTCTCTTGAAGTGATCCAGATCAAATATATCAGCAAATTCACTGCAACCAAAGCAATGGAAATATTACCAATAAGGAAAATCATCAAAGTTATAGAAAACTCTCTTCTGAAACTCACAAAAGAAGAAAGAAATTTAAACACAACTTATGCTTAAGCTGCAGCTTCATTGCTTGTATTTATCAAGATTTTGTCCAAATTTTTCAAAATTGAATTCATTAATCAGCGAAACCCAACTCTTTATTTGCTAAGATGATTCAACATGAATAAAAAGAAAAAAAATCACCAGAGACTATGGACAAGAATAATATTTACCTTTCATCACCCCAAATGACGTTGACTTGCAATATAGGGACAACTAAAGCAGCCCCAAGAATCCTAGCAATGACAACCGCATCAACAATCTGATTCCTCTGCTGATTCATCCCCCCAGAAACCACCACCACGAGGTACTTTCTCCTGTCCTTGAAAATCCCTTCACTTGTTCTCCTATAATCCCTGCTAAAACTCAAGCAAGGCTTGTACCCCAACCCATCTGGTTGCTTCCAAAACTCACTCTTCTCAACACCCTCATCACTTTCCACCTTGTCCAATCCACTAAACGCCTGTGCTCTAAATTGCACATGTTTCAAAACCTCATCTTTGTGGTCATTCTCAGCTGGTTTCTCTTTCTGCAGGACAACACCAAGCTGTGATTTTGAATGTCCATTTGGGATTAAGAGGTGTGGCTGAGTTGTGGGACATGGGTAGGGAGAAAATGGGGTGTCCAGGTTGAAGCCAAACTTGAGCATGCCAAGGAAACCAACAAGGAAGAGGGTGATAAACCAGAGTCTTGGGCTCCTGCAGATGGTGATGGTGGTGAAGCTAAAGAACCTGGTGTTTCTTGAGGACTTCTTGGGGGAATCAAGCAGAGACTGCAGAGAAGAAGATGATATGGAATTGATGATCTGAGAAGGAACTGATATGTAGGATAACTTCTTGGCATTATTCTTGAACTTGGCCATTGAAGAGCAGCAGAATGAGAGAGAGAGAGGCTCTTATTGCTTCTTCTTTTTCTCTTCTGAACTTATGCAGAAGAAGAACACAGGGAGATTAATGTGTTTAATGTGCTTTTAGAAGAGCCTATTTTTTTTCCTAGAGAGAGAGGAGTCGGCGGGAACGCAAAGTCAGGTCAACTTGCGTGCGCGTAATAAAAAAAGGAGGAAACTGTGGTTTGAGTTTGGACAAGTTTTGTTCTTGTGAGCTTAATTTAAAGGTGTGATGGCTTCTTTCTCAAAGTTCATTTTTAAAGTGGGATTTGTTTAGGCTTTGGCATTTGGCATTCATTATGACATTATCAATCTCGGTCTCTTTTTCTTTCTTGTTTATGGGTTGATAAATGGTATGTTTGTTAGGGAATGACCCTTATGCCCCCCCTTTATTAACCCCTTATAAATGAAAAAAAATGACTCTGAATTCAGGTTGGATTTTCTACTTAGATTTAGGCATTCAGCTGCTATTATTGGTGATCAATTTTTCCATCCAAATATGCCATCTGACCGTTTATTTTTCAGTCCTTTTGGATGGATTGGGATCTAATATTTAATGAGAGGTAAATCTAAAGCCACCTAAGTATTATAATTTGGGTTTGTTTAGTACAGTTGTTAAGTATTTTAAAAAAATAAAAATATTTAATATATTAAAAAATTAAAATAATATTATAGTTTATATCAATTTTAAATGACTTCTTGCTATTTCGACTGATCATTATCTTCATTACGATGAAGAAATTTTCAAATTGTCCAAAAGAAATGAATAGCTTCACATGCGTCAGCGTTACACAATGAGAAAATTTAATTAAAATTTTGATGATACAATTTGTTTTATTTAGAAATTAATCAGAATCAACTCATTTTGACCAAAAAAAAAATTATAAAAAGACTCTAGCTATAAAATATTTTTTCAGAAAAGATAGTTAAAAATTTACTAAACTCAATTATACTTATTAAATAAGACAAAGTGTGAGGACCTAATATTCATTCAAGAATTTATACAACATGTCAATTTATTCAAACAAACTAAGTACGACCAAGTAATATTTTTTAATAACAATAATTCAAATGCTAGTAGGTCTTTTTTAAAATTCTTGATCCTACTGCGCTTTAGACCTCATTTGTAATAAAAAAAACAATTTTCAAAATAGCTTTAAGTGGTTTGTTATTATTGCAACTTTTTTTCGCCATGGACAACAATGTTTAATATAATTGTAATACATTTATAAGATATCATGGCATTTTACAGGTCTTAATAAAAATTTATAATGATACTTACAAATTACTGTCAATATAAAATCGACAACTAAAATTAAACCAAAATCTCAATCCAAATTAGATGCACTATTATTACCTTCGTAGTACACCAAAAAGAAAAGTAAGAAATAGTTTTTCTTTTTAATACTAACATCAAAACTATTTTTCATAATAAGATCATAACTACTTTTTACATATCATTAATTTACAAATATTTTATGTATCTAAATTAAGTTAGTCCTGTTTCGACTGGACCCAATTGAGATCTTAATATGTTCTGGAATAAATTATAAAAATTAACTTAATCTAAAATTTGAATTAGGATTGGGTCTATTTCAACTCAACTGAACTTGATGCATATACACTCTTAATAACGACACTTCATGATATTTCAAAAATAATTATACGAGGATAGAACAATAATATAACGAAAACAAATTGAGTTATGAAAGGGAATGCAAATGAAGGAAGATGGAATGCTGGGATAGAAACACATACCTCGTCCTCCTCCTAATTCTAGAAGATAGAACATAGAAGTAATAGGGCATATTACTTATCTGTACCTACTAATAATAAATAGTGTTGTGTAGGCTTCAACTTGTATGTCGAGATTAATGCTGTGTCGTATCATGATAGAAGCCAGCTGCCATGCCAACAATGAAATACTACTTACGAGTGGAGGGAAAGCAATGAAGGATCCTGTCACGTGAAAATGCCTCCATTTCGCTCCTCTTTCTTCTTTCACGTTCATATTCGGCAATTATTCTTATACTTATTTTTAAGGATTTTGTTAAAAAAATATCTTCGGAACAAGATAACTCAGTTCCATAAAGTCCGAATATAAAATAAAAGATTTTAAACAAAAATAATACATTTAATGTATTAAAAATTATAAAAAAATTGATTTTTTTATTTAAAATTTGTTATTTTAATATCTTTAAGAAATTTCATTTTTTAATACTCTAACAAATATAAAATTAATATATTTTTAGTATAAAATATTTTATATTATTATTTAATAATATATTAACATATTACTAAAATATTGATAATTCTTAGATAACTATCGTAAAGTCAAAGTTCTTTAATTATTTAATAATACATGATTTGATAATAATTTAAAAATTTTATGCTAATAATATATTAAAAATAAATTTATATTTTAATTACAATTAGACTATTTTTTGTAATTTAGCTTGTATTCTATTAGTATGTTATTAATTAAAATTATGATACATATACTTTAACGTTAAAATGAGACAATTTTTAATATTTTTAAATTTTTTATATAAAATATTCATTAATTATTAATTACAGGACAACATGTCAAGAGAGTCTTGAACGTCTCAGCATATTCCTCTTTAGTTGCAAGATAATGCATCCTGCAATACAGCTCCATTCTGGATTTTGGATAATGATGGCCTCGTGCGCGGGGCACTCGAACTCAAGCATTTTTTTTATATATATAAAAAAAATTTAGAGGAGAAATTTAATATCTCAGGCTACGCGGCGTTTAAAAGGAATCCTATTCAAAATATTGATTTTACACTTAAATGAAATGTAAACACTTATTATAAAATCATAATAAATAATTAATTAACAACTGATTAATAATATTGATTTAAAAAATTAGAGTATGATAATAACTTATTAGGATTCTCTTATTTTATCTACGGGTTACACTTCTTTACCCTCACCATGTAAATTTTTGTTGCCTATTCATAAAAATAACTTTAATAAAAAAATAATTAAAAATTATTTAAAAATAAATAATAATTCTTTATTAACCAATCACTTGAAGAAAGATATATAATGTTAAGATAGAACAGACTGTTCCTTTATTATCCTCCAAGAGAAAAATACTTAAAAAACAAAAGGATCTTACATAAATAATAATAAATTTTATTATATTTTAATTTGAGGTTTTTTCTCTTTTAATATATTGACCTTTTATACTAGAAAAATATTAAATAATCAAAACTCTTTTGTCAGAATTTTTAACAAATAATTTTAACATGCTTATTAATCATTAAATGAATAATAGTCTTTACCAATTTATTTTATCTAACACTCTTGCAACAAAAAACAGTCACTCTTCAATGTAGCTGATAATATCGAAGTTTTAACTTTTTTTCTTAACTATGTAATATTACTTTTTATCTTAACAATTAAAAAGAGAGGATGCAAATTTTGTAATAACACCTTTCACATTCATATAATTATTGATATTAAATGTATCCAAAAAAAAAATATCGATATTAAAAGCGGTTCTGACTTGTGATCTGAAACTCTGAGGAGGATTGGGTGCTAATACCAACTCGCCAGCTGGAGCCTCTGCAAACCTTGCTGTCAAAATTTGCCACGTAGACAATATTGCTCTTAGGTTATGTAGGCTCCACTCGCTTTTTCCTTGGTCCCAGGTGGAGAGGACCCAAGTTTTGGGAAGACAGGTACAAAACAAACAGGTAATAGCTAAGTTGTTTAGATCCCAAAAAAAGAAAAAAGAAAAAAAATCCCTTGTAAGACAAAATAGTAAATAATGAAAATATCATCAAATGCTCCACCAAAAATTTTGGTAACATAAGATTAAAGTGGCGTGTACATACCCCTAACGAAAAATGGTGTGTACTTAACTCAATAAAACATCACTATTCTTCTTCAAAACTATTATTATAATCATACTAATTACACATAAGTCCGTTTTAAAATACATGTCATTTAAAAGTCTGTATAAAAATTAAGAAAATTATTAAATAATTTTAATTTTAATAAAATATAATTACATTTGACTAAATTATTTTCTTCTCTAATAAAATATATAAAATATTATCACTTTATTAATACTTTTTTATTTCATATAATAGAGATATTGAAAGATAATGATAAAGTTAAAAATAATAATTAACATCTTAGTTTTTTAAAATAACGGATAAAATAAAATAAAATTCATTCTCTTTCTTTCTTTATAAAAAAAAAAGCTTCGGGGCCCAACGCCAACACAAGATAACAAACTAAGCAAGAACTCTGAGATCAACCCCCTATGCCACTAACATCAGCAAGAAGAGGGATTGATAAGAAAGGGGGAGGAACATGTACTGCATGCAACCCAAGAGAAAGATCATAGCCATGTCTAGCAAGAGAGTCAGCATAGTCATTACTCTCTCTGTAAACATGCTGATATCGCACAGCCCAATCTCTATTCAGCAACTCCAGAATTATAGTTATGAAAGGCATACACGGATGCCACTAAGCACACCCAGCTCGAATTAGATTAACAACAACTTGAGAATCAACATCCAAAACCACTCTTCTATGTCCCATGTCAAAAGCTAAGCGGAGACCATGAATGATTCCCCATAACTCCACCATAGTAATCGTGCACTGACCAATATTCGCCATGAACCCACCAATAAAGACTAGAGCGAACCCACCATTCTTCTGCTATATGCATGGCTTTAGCAATCAAGTTCGAAGGGGTCTGACTAGAGTTTTCAAAGAGGAATGCATTTCTTCTTTGCCACAAGGAAGCACAAGTCGTAGCAAAGAGCACATCCAAGGAATAACCTCCTGAGCAAAAATAATGTTATTCAAGTTATGTCTACTCGAAACAAAGTTACATTGGATAGGAGTCACTAATTTATTCATGATGCCCTTAAGGCAGGAAACAATAATCTTACTCTGTATTTGGATATTTTTTAATTAATGGAACGGAACAGAATATGTGAAGATAGATCAGAAAGGAAAGGAAAAGAATGAAACATAATTCTTCCCCTCAACGGAACAAAACGGAACATGTGTTCTCCCCATTTCACCTCAATTTTGGAGAAAATAAAAATTGGACATTTCAGGAGAAGAGGGAGGAATGATTCCCCATGTGTTCGGTTCCGTTTCTATATATTTTAAAATTTGTAAATACAAAAATTATTTTTATTATTTTTATTTCTTTTCTTTTTTTCTCATTACCTTTCATCCAAACGTAGTGTTAGTAATGAACTTATAATTCACATTACATAACCAATGAGTCTGAACTGATGATCAACTTTAGGAATCAAAGTAAGATGAGTTGAATTCACTTCTTTGATTTTAGAGGGGTTCCCAAAAACATCCTTAACCCAATCAACAAGAGATCTACTAACCACATCCCGTTGAAATTGATAAAACACAGTATGAATACCATCAAGACTCGGGGCTTTTAAACCCCCTATAGCAGAGTGCTTTCCTGATTTCCTCATCCGTGACCGAATACTGGAGGGCTCGCATCTCCTCATTTGAAAAACTAGGGAAGCCACCCGAAAGCACATTTTTCATATAGCCCCCTTCAGCAGTATACAGATGAATATAAAAATCACGAGCCAACTTCTTAACCTGCTCGGGTTCATTCTGCCAATTACCTATGTCATCTCTAAGGAAGACAATATGATTTCTTCTTCTCCTAACAGTAGCCAGGTCATGGAAATACTTTGTATTTTTATCCATTCTTTAAAACAAGAGATATTTTAAAATGGATGGAGTGTATTTGACAATGTAAAATTTTAAGCTACTTAATTATTATGTATATATTGGCAATTTTTTAGTAATTAGCTATCATTCTCATGCTATGCACGAATTTTTAAGATAACATTTTATTCTTGAAATTATAAGCTAGAATTTGTGCTACTTCACTGATAATAATAAGATTTACTTAATTTTATTTTTATACATTATAAAATTTACTTGAATTGAGTTCATATTTACTGTATCTATCTTTTACCAAAATCATAAAATCGTCTTATGAGAATAGTAATTTCATCTGGATTCGATTAGTATTCAATGTACCTAATGATCATCAATGGTATTTACTGCACTCAAGTTTCATCTATATTAGGCTAATATATCCACTGTGCTTACAATTTTTTTTTCATTTTAAAATATCTGTCATTTTGAAAAATAAATTTTATTTTATTTTATTTTTTAATTTAAAAAATTAAGAAGTCATTAATTATTATTTTTTAACTTTATCACCATCTCTTTTGATATCTTCACTAAGTGAAACAAGAGAAAGTATTACCGGAATAAGATGGTAATTAAGTCAAATATATTTATATTTTCTTAAAATTGAAGATATTTAATATCTTTCTTAATTTTTATGAAATACTTTAAATAACAAATATTTTAAAACAAATGGAGTAACTTATATTTTGAATTACTTATATGATTATTAATAGCATATATTGAACTTAAGTCAATTTTATAAGATAAATAAATAGATAAATATTTTTTTATTCACTTTTATCTGTTCATTTATAAAAGTTTTTTTTATCTGTCCTTTTAGGAGATCAGTAAGTGATTAATTATTTCTTTTAATTTTATCATTGGTGTTAATGAGTGAGAGACAAGATCAATAAAGTGATAATAATATTTTGAATATTTTGATAAAGGGTAATTTAGTAAAATAATATTATTTTTCCTTATAATTGATGCTTTTTAATAAATTTCTTAATTTTTGTACAATAACTTTATATATATAGTAATACATTTCATCTTAATTCATTTGAGTTTAATTTTAATGTATTGTTAGTATAAAAAAAATTATACGATTAATTAATTATAAATTATCATATATATAATTTTTGGGATAATTATTATAAAAAATAAATAATTTTAATAACTTGATAATGTATAATTAAATGACAGTATAAACAATTTTTACATTAATATTACATTTAAATTAAATCTAATTCATAATATTGTCTTTCTTTTTTGGGTTTGTTTAATGATGAGGGCTATGTTGTTAACACAATCTTTTGTTTTTTGGTAAAATTCATAGTACTGTCTAACAACACAAGTATTGGGATTTGAGACGATATGAATATCAAAATTCATTTAATGCGTTCTTGTGTAGTTAGTAGTTATTTTTTGGGTTTTGTTAATATACACTATTGGGACTAAGAAAATTGGTTAAGAAAATAAAATAAGAAATATTAAATAAAAATAAAAGTATTTTATATCTTAAAAATTTAAAAACATTAATTTTTTTAAGGAATTAGGAATTTAGTAAAAAATAATAAATGTTTCTTCTCCTGTGTCGTATGTTAACAAAAATCCTATAAAATTTTCTTTTCTTTATTTCTTACATCCATTGACATTCCTGCTTCATTTTCACCTTTTTGGTGGAAGCAACTTGTTCAAATTGTCAATGTTTAGGGGTTCATTCTCATGATGTGAAACTTGCTATCTTTATTTCTGTTAAAAAATATTAGAGTAAACCTTATTTCAGTAATTTAAAATATAAGTGCCGTTATTTTGTTCTTATAAAGAGTTTTGACCTATGAAGCATACGTACACATAGACGCAGAATACGATACAGATATGAATATAATATAATAACAACAACAACAATTAAGTCTTTTTTATTTTTAGGTGAATTAAAATATTCACATGGATCGACGACGCTATCACATCCATGTGAACCAAGTCTTCGAAAAGTCATTCAAATCTAGATCTTTTTTAACCGTTTCAAGATAGTCTTTTCTTGGTCTTCTCTACCTCTGGATATTGGGATTCTCCATCCGATCTACTCTTCTTACAAGCACTTCTAAGGGTCTTCTCCTTACATGTCCAAACCACCTAAGGCGAAATTCTCTCATCTTTTCCACAATAGGTGCTACCCCTACTCTTCTAATGCATTCATTCCTAATCCTATCTTGTCTAGTATGGCCACACATCCAACGCAACATCCTCATCTCTCGCGACACTGATCTTGTTGCTCTTGTTGGCTTTTTACCGCCCAACATTCAACCATACAACATTGCGGCCTTATATACTAACGTAGCAGAAAAAATTTACCCTTAAGCTTGAGAGGCACTTTCCTATCACAAATAACTCCCGAAGCACACCTCCATTTCATCCATCCAAATTGAATCCTATGGTTTACATCTCCTTCTATCTCTCCATCATTTTGTATGATGGATCCAAGATACTTAAACTGTGTAACTTGTGGTATGGTATGATCTCCAATTTTACCGCTAAGCTAGCATTAGCATGCTAATTTACTGAACTTACATTCCATATACTTAATCTTACTCTGCTAAGACGAAAGTCATGTTCTTCCAAAGCCCGTCTCCATAACTCTAGTTTCTCGTTTATTTCCTCTCTCGACTCTCCAACTAAGACTATATCATCTTAAAAAAGCATGCATTAATGGATAGACTCAGCTTTGGATATGCGCATCAATACATCCAAGACCAAGGTAAAAAGATAAGGACTCAAAGCCGACCCTTGTGCGGTCTATAGTTATAGGGAACTCTTTGTGACCCCACTCGGTGTTCACACCTTTTTAACCTCATCATACATATCTTGGATTGCTTAGAATATAGGCAATACGAACTCTTTTCTTCTCCAAAGCCTTCCATAAGACTTCTCTCGGTTAATATCGTAGGCTTTTTCCAGATCAATGAAAACCATGTGTAGGTCTTTTTTGCTTCCTCCGATATCGCTCCGATCAATCTTCGTAGAAGAGATAGATTGCTTCCATGGTTGACCTCCCAGGCATAAAACCAAATTGATTCTCTAAATATGAGTCTCTTGTCTTAGTCTCCTTTCAATGACTCTTTCCCATAACTTCATAGTATGACTCATGAGCTTAATCCTCCTAATTTGCACAGCTTTTGTATATCTCCCTTATTCTTATAAATAGGGATTAAAGTCTTCTCCTCCATTCATTTGGCATCTTCTTAGACCTCAATATCTCGTTAAACAACTTTGTAATCCACTTATACATTTATCTCCTGAATTAATCTATTATTCCATATCTCAATAGGTATATTATCTGGTCCAACCGCTTTTCCATTATCCATCCTCTTCAATGCTTCTTTTACCTCAAACTTTCGAATTCTACGATAAAATGTTTTATTTTGATATTCCTCTCTAGTGTTTAGAGTGTCTAAGTCCCCTAATGCCCCGTGTTCCTCATTAAATAACTTATGAAAATAACCCTTCCATCGATCTTTGATGTCTTGTTAAAATAACCAAGACTTTGCCTCTTCATCCTTAATGCATTTCACTTGATCCAGTTCTCTTGTCTTCCTTTCCCTACTTTTAGCAAGCTTGTAGATATACCTTTCTCCGTCTTTTGGTGCCCAACGATTGATATAACCCATTAAACGCTTTAGCTTTTCGCCTAATTTCACCGCCTTCTTAGTATCTTTTTTAGTTTAATTTTATATTTTTCTCAATTTTCATCATTTTTACACACGTGCCAAGCTTTATAACATTCCCTTTTAACATTAACCTTATCTTGTGTACACTTGTGTCCCACCACCAAGATTCTTTATCCTTGGGTCCAAAGCCCATTGATTCACCGAGTGTCTCTTTTTTTTCTTCCTTCCTAATCCCTTTAGCCATCTCGTTCCACATATCATTAGCACTCCCTTGTACTTCCCAAATCTCTTCCTCCATAATCCTCCTCTGAAAGAGCATTTGTTTTCCGCCCTTTAGTTGCCACCATTTGATCCTTGGCTCTCTGTCTCGACGATTTCTCCTTACTCTCGTCTTAATTCGTACATCCATAACCAAAACCCTGTGTTGGGTAGTCAAGCTCTCTCTAGGGATGACTTTGCAATCCATGCAAATCTTTCCATCGATTTTCTTAATAGAAAGAAATCAATTTGAGAGAAAAACCCCCGCTTCTATTGATAAGATGCTCTTCCCGCTTCCTAAAACAAGTGTTAGCTATTGTAAGATCAAACGCTACCGCAAAATCTAGAATCGCTTCGCCCTCTGCATTGACTACTCCTAGACCATAACCCCCATGCAAACCCTCATACCCCTTAGATTCGCTCTCCACATGACCATGTAGATCCCCACCTAGAAAAATCTTCTCTCCCAATGGTATTCTCTGCACTAAACCTTCTAAATCCTCTCAAAATTTAATCTTGTAGTGCTTCATCCTAACCCTACTTTAGGTGCATCGCATTCAAATTGTAATATTAAAAGTCTTCTTATTCCACAACAAACTTTAAAGCTATAATTCTATCTCCAAATCTTGTCAAATCCAGGATTATTTTTCAAATCTTATCTACTATTATGCTCTACCCCGTTTTCTACTATGAATATAATGATGTATTAAATTTTAAAAATTATAAGATATAGTACACGACATATATATATACGATACGATATGAATATAATGATGTATTAAATTTAAAAAATTATAAGATATAAACATGACATATATATATATATATATATATATATATATATATTACAAAATTTAAGAAAAAAAAATTATAATTTATTAATATTATTTTTATAAGCTTAAAGATTTATAATATATGTCATATATGTTAATGTTGCTATCTAGTAAACTCCTCCTAAAAAAATATAGAACATAATTTCTATTAACATATTTTAAAAAATATTCTAAACTAACTTTTCTTAATATAACTAACCATGTACAAATACATGTGCATAAAAAAAATTAACTAGAAAAAATATTGGTGTGAGGTAAACTTCGGTGACGATGAAGTGGATAGCTTGTTAGGAGTAGAGGTAGAACGAGCAGATAAAAATAATAGTGTGTAAACAAATAAAACTTAAAATTCTAATAATGACGTGTGAAAAGATAAAACTTAAAATACCGGTATGTGAAAATAGTGGCTTGAAACATCAGTCATGTAATTGAATTTGGGTGGGTTACGGGCTTACTAATTAAAAGTTAGTCATTGAAACTATTTTTTTTTAAAATTATTCATGGGTCGTGTCCTAGACATGTTTAAGTGTGTCTGAGACGTGTCTAAGCGTGTTTGATAAGTGTCCAAACTAAAAATAATAGTCTTTTTAATTAGACACATTTAGACACATAAGACACGTATGTCATATGAATGTCTTTATGTGTCTGACATAGACACGTGTCTAACACACGGACACACCTCAAAAACGACGTGTTTGTGTTTCATAAGTTTTGACATCAACTTAATTCATCAGTTATATATAAAATGTAACATCAATTTAATCCTATAAAAAAACTACCATCAATTTAGTCATTTAATTATGAAAAAAAATTCATTTAGCTAATATGTGAATAAAATACACACATGTTATACTTGATTTGATATAAATTTAGATAAATTTTATGATGATTTATGTCATTATAGGTTTTCCTTGGTAATTTATGTTTGACTTTTCTCTATATTTTAAGTTTAAAATGGATGTTTTAAAATGTATTTATGAAGATTTGATTGGGTTCACTGCAAATGAGTTGAGTTTGGAATTAAGATAGTCAAGGTTCATAAAATTCTTGACCTTTCTGTGATAAAATGGGCGTAACTTAAGTTACTGAGGTTTAAATCGAACAATTTAGTGGCATCAAAAAGTTAATAACAACAACTACAACTTTCATAAAAATCACAAAGGCTAAATTTCACTTAGACAGTTACATGGGTCCCCTGCGTGTGAATTATAAATTCACGCATCCTTGAGTGTGTGGAGCTTTTGCTAGAAAAATCAAAACGAAACCTCAGGCCACTTCTTCGTAGGGTGTGTGGGTGTCAGGAACACAAAACAGTGTATGACACCCCAGGATGCCAGACCACATGACCACATGGGAGGGGGTGTGTGTGGCACGAATTTAGTATTTTAAAGACCAATTGGACATGGATAATTTAATTAATGGAAAAATTGGAATGCTAAGTCATAATACAACTCAATTAGGTTAATAATCTCCTATAAAAATAGGGCTAATAACATATCAAAGGGGGGAGATTGGAGGTCAAAAGATTAAAGACCAAGAGTTGGAGGTAGGAATGACAATGAGGCGGGGGTAGGTAGCGCTTCCCCCACTCTTGTCACCGTCTCCGTCGTGAGTACTCATTTGTAATCTCCCACAAGAGAAACGGATATCCATAGGTATTCACAAGTATTTACTAATTCAAAATGAATTTTTAAAAATAAAAAGGAAACAAATAAAATAAATTTAATATCACATATAACAATATCTTTTAATGATTTAAAATTCTTACAAAATTAAAACAATGTCATAAACAACATATCAAATTCAATTATATTTTGTATAATTAATCCACATAAATAATTCTTACAATAATAATATATATTCTTTAAAAACTTTTATTGTAAAATAATCAAAAAAATATAATTTCTCAATTCATCGCAAAGTGAAAAAGAAAAAAAAGAAGTATAATGTATGTAAAATACTAAATACAAAATATATTTGGTAGGTTCGTAAGTACCTGTAGGGTGGGTAGTATAATCCTCACCTTTGCCCTCATTTATTAAATAGATAGTCATCTCTTGCCCCATCGTGGGTAATCCTAGTAAATACCCACGAGTGCAGGTATTTTTGCCATCCTTAGTTGGAGGCAAGATCAAGGAGAGAAGATGCATCCATTGAAGACATTATTTGTTCTTTCTTCTTCATTTCTTATTTCTGGTTTCTATTTATCTAAGATAGATTCATGCTTATCTCTCTATCTTTGAATCTTATTTGTGTTTTAATTGTCATGTATGGCTAAATTTTAATTTTTTAGGGTTAGGATATAACTTTTCTACTCTATTATGACGAATGCTTGATTTATTCTTTATTAATGTGAGATTATGGTTTCTTGATTCATTCATTGTGTTCTTAATACTTGCGATATATAGGATGTTATATTTGCATGATTATAGATATTAGGTGAATGATTGAAAGATGAATTTTAATACTAGAAAATCAAGGAAATGAATTTAGGACTCATGACCAAGAGATAGGTTTAACCATTTGAGGAGTAACGAATGTCATAAAACTTAATGGGTTTTGATTAACTTTGTAGCCATGAGAACAATATTATTTTAATCTTAGCATGTTTCTTGCGTCTCCATAGAGGGTATTAAATAAATTAGAATAGATCATCTTCAAGAACATAACAGATCATTAATGAAAAATAATTGACTTTTATTATAATAAATAGTTGTAGTGAAGTCCTAGTTTTAGAATCTCGTCAATTGGTTGATTCCTTTCTACCTTCATTACTTTTATTTTTTTTAATTATTTTTAATTTATTTTTTATTGTTATTCGCCTAAATAATTAAAATCATTATAGTTTGGTGATCACACGATTTCTGTGAGAACAATACTCAACTCATCACTTTATTATTTGTTGACAATCTATGTACTTATGAATTTGGCGCAACATTAGACCCTAATATCATGATTAAGGACAATTTTAATGTCACTTTCTAAGACAGATCTAAATTAATGACAAAATTATTTGAAAGATTAAAGTGATAATACTTATATATTTAGAAGACTAAATTGTGAGTTTACTTAAAATATTAAAAAGTCATGATACTTAAATTTTTTATAAATCAACAATTAATTGTTAAAATGAGTTACTCGTGTATATAAAGCTGTGAAAATGAACTTTTAAAAATAAATAATGAATTTATTGAAAAACAAAAAAATTTAGATTACTTAATTTTAAGTCAATAACAAATAAATTAAAGAATTAATTCAATTGTTAATTAAATTTTAATTTTTTAAATAAAAATAAAAATAATATTCTCTTAAATATAATTTATTATATTACAAAAATAATTAAAATTTTAACCAATAGACCAGCCTAACCCAAAGCAGACCATCCGATCTCAGGCAGAATTAGATCATGTCAAGTCATATCAAACTAAATTAAATTTCACCTTAGATTTTACTAACCTAAATCACATTTTTTTTTTGGAGCTATTTAGGTAGGCCATCAAACTCAACATATTTTTACACTTTCACCTGTATACCATAATGGGTTTACCAAAACAAAATAATATATATCATCATACGGAGAATTTTTGTAATAAGTTTTTTAAGGGACCCCACTCTAACATAAAAAAATAAAGAATGAAATAAAAAAATAGAAATACTCTCCATTCACCCAACATCCATAGTCTATTATAGACATGTCATTTGACAATGAGAGCAAAGCAGTACCGATATGATTTGACAATGAGTATATACTTTTTATTATTTAATTAAACAAAATAATATTTTTCTATATAATCATTTCGGTAATGCTTTTTGTATTGAAAAAGTATATCATCAACCCAAGGGGGACTTATACATTATCAATTCATTATTTTATAAATATCATATAAAATCGAAAATAAAATGACAGAGTTAAACCCAAAGAAAGAAGGGAAAAAAAATGAAAGAAAGAAAAACAAGAAAAAAATTTGGCCCCGTGATGTTGCTTATGAGAGAAGTGATGATTGATGAACTAGAAAATGATTTGCGTGGGGATGAGGTATACTTCAAGAATGATAAACGGATTATTACGTAAAGTGAACCAAACAAAGAGAAATGAAGATGAAGCCAAGGAAACAAGGACAATACATTCCTATCTTTGTTTGTGACTGCTCTTAAGTGGAAAGTTCATAATGACACTGAGAATGACTCCTATGTTTCTTTCTTTCTTTCTTTCTGCTTCTGTCTAATAACGTCGCATTTACGACACACTCAAACACACCATACTCCAGCTGTAGAAAATTCGATCATCCTAGTTTTCGTGTGGATTTTAAATGAGAGAATGACCAATTTGATGGTTCCTGTCTCCGAGTCAAATATTCATCAATTCTATAGAATAATTTCTCCACAATCAGGCACCTCCAGCTTCCACCTTGTCACATTTTCACGTGTCAACTTTGTGGCTGCATTCATATTGGGAAATTCCATTTAAATATCATAACAATTCATATTTAATTGCAAATTCAAGTACATATCACAAATTTGTGTAGTGTAATATGTCGAGAACATATTTTCCTATAAAAAAAAAAGTCGAGGACATAGTATTTTTCGAAAGCTAAAAAGGAAAATACTTCAAACATTTAAAATAAAATTAAGTGGGTTCAATTTTATTTATTAACTTACATATAAAAGTCAGAAGCGTATGAATTATGATATAAGATTGACATTACTTTGGATGACTATAGACCGGGTACCTAAATATCTAGACTCAGTCTGAAACTCATTAAAAAATAATAAATAAAAACTAGTCCATTTTTTTTTTGGTCAGAAAAAATGGTCCAATTCAAACTCAGACTTAGGCAGGTAACATGTTTAAGGACCATTTCTAATATACACCCTCTAAGAGAGGGTGTATGATCTGAATCATCTTAAAATTCATTAATTTATTCATAAAATAAATCAATTGCTAGATATCAGTTAAAATCATAGTTTTTTTTTATGTCCAGAGCTTCCATGGTGCAGCATGGCAAGTGGTCAAAGCGAGCCCGACGGGTTCGCTAGGCGGTGGCGGTGGGTGGTCTGGCCGGATTTGGTTCATGCGGTGGTTCGGCGGCGGCGGCGCGTCCCAAGGTTGGCAGCGGCTGGTGTGTGGCCGGCGGACGGTTTCCCGCGATGGTGGTTCTTACGACCGACGACCGGCAGCCGTCCGGTGGTGGTTGCCGACGGTGGTAGATGCTGTCGCGGCGGCGAGCGTTTCGACAGCGACTCGGCGCGGCAGCAAGCGGTGGTCACCGGTGGTGTGATGTGCGTGCCGTGGTGGTTTCCGGCGACATCGATAGTGATTCCGGATAACCTACTACCGAAAAAAAAATAACTTTAAAAAAAATTATAAAAAAAAAAGTCATTATTACAGATAAAAATTTAGCTAATATGTGAATAAAATACTGGACGCATAATAACACCCGCCCATGTTTAAGATCCATTCCCATACTTGCTTAGTGCCCAAATTCCTAGACCTATATTCATTTGCCACTTTACTCGATTCCTATTTATTTAAAACCAAAACTCTTACGTTTTACTTCTTTTATAATGTATATTCGTTTTTCAAGATAAAAAAAGGCTCAAAAATTACATTATTTTAGCAATCTTATTACGAATAATGCTGGGTGCATATTAGAATCAAACATATCACTTCATATTTATATGAGGTAGTAAAATTAAAATATGAATATACAAAAAATAAGGTAAAATATTTTACTATAATTAAATGATCAAAATTATACAGATATAAAATATTGTTTCATTAGGTTAAAATTAATAGGAGAAAATGTTTTCAATAATATGCATGATAATATACAAGATAAGAATTTTGTGAGATGCAACTTATGACTCAAATAATAAATAATTATTGTAAATAATTACCAAGTAGTAGAAAAATGTGACTTGACCATTCTTTAAAGCCTTCAACTTGAAGACAATAAGAAAACACAAAAAATATAGAGATAAAATACCAGTTAGATATTGGATATGGATCATGTCACAATCAATCATGTAACGTCGCCCCTAAGATACAACAACTCAAAAACTATGTTGTTCATGTCCCTAGTTATGCACAAAGAGAAATATGACTCTCTTCACCCACACTTTTTTCTCTATCCAAAGAGGAAATAAGATTACACATAAGATATAATATAGTACATGTTATAAAAGAAGAAAAGAAATAGAGAGATCAAGATAAAGAAATATAGATTTAAAATTTTATCATTCTCATTCTTATCTTTATAGGGGATCTTATGCCTTTATATAGAAAAATTCATCATTGGCTTCTTCAAGAAGATTTCACTAATTTCAAGAAGATCCTATTAAAAATTCTTCAAGAAGCATTTCATTAATATTCTTCAAGAATCTTTTACACCAAATGTTATAACTATCAAATTAAGGTATGTCCATCACATGTAAAATGTTAATGTTTTTGTAATACTTAATCTTTAGATGACTATATACTATGAACAGTATATCGTTAAAACCTTGCTAAGAAAAATAAAAAAGTATAGATAAAAACTTAGCAAAGGAAAAAGAGTACAATATTCACATGTATTACAATACTTCCCCTCAAAATATAATTAATTATGAAAGGTCCTTAAGTTGATGCATTCCAATGTTATGCACATGCTTCTTGAAAATTAAAGTTGGTAATGCTTTTGTGAATAGATCAGCTGGGTTGTGACTTGAGCGAATTTTGCAAATATCAACATCACCTTTCTTCAGGAGTTCATGAGTGTAAAAAATTTTTGGTGAAATGTGTTTAGTTCTATCACTTTTTATGTAGCCTCCTTTGATTTGTGCAATACATGCTGCATTATTCTCATGCAATATTGTTAGCTCATCATTTTCCTTCAATAAGCCACATGCTCCTTTAATGTGTTGGATCATAATTCTCAACCATATACACTCACGACTTGCTTCATGAATGACCAATATTTCTGAATGGTTTGATGAGGTAGCTTGATTGATTGTTTATTATCGTCATGAGATAGCGATTTTCCATATGTGAACATATAACTGTTTATGTAACCGAGCTTTAATGATCGGATCGAAAGATAACCAAAGATTTATATCCTACCAATTTTGACTTTTCTCTCTTTGGGTAAAACAAACCCATATCGGATGTGCCGTAGATAATGAAGAACATGTTTTACTCCATTCCAATGTCTTCGAGTTGGTGTAGAACTAAACCTTGCTAACGAATTAACTGCAAAAGTTATATCTGGTCTAGTGCTGTTTGTAAGGTACAAAAGTGTTCCTATTGCACTAAGATATGGTACTTCAGGACCAAGAATTTCTTCATCATCTTCTTGTGGGCGAAAGGGATCCTTTTTTACATCAAGTGACAACCATTGGGGAGCTTAATGGATAAGATTCATCCATATAAAATTGTTTCAAGATTTTTTCTATATAAGATGATTGATGCACAAGAATTCCACTTGCTAAATGTTCAACTTGAAACCCAAGACAAAACTTTGTCTTTCTAAGATCCTTCATGTCAAATTCCTTCTTTAAGTAGTCTGCAGTATCAGAGATCTCTTCTGGAGTCCCTACTATGTTTAAATCATCAACATAAACTGCGACTATAGCAAATCCAGAATTCATTTTCTTGATGAAAACACAAGGACAAACAGGATTATTTTCATATCCATTTTTCAATAAATATTCACTTAAACGATTATACCACATGCGTCCAGATTGCTTTAACCCATATAAGGATCTTTGAAGTTTAACAGAGTACATGTGTTGAGATTTTGAATTATATGCTTTAGGTATCTTAAATCCTTCAGAGATTTTCATATATATATATATATATATATATATATATATATATATATATATATATATATATATATATATATATATCATTATCTAATGATCCATATAAATAAGTTGTCACAACGTCCATTAGACGTATGTCAAGTCCTTCAGAGACTGTCAAACTAATCAAAAATCTGAAAGTAATTGCATCCATAACAAGGGAGTAAGTTTCTTCAAAATCTATACCAGGCCTTTGTGAGAAACCTTGTGCTACAAGTCGTGCCTTGTATCTCACAATTTCATTTAGATCATTTCTTTTCCGTACAAAGACCCATTTATACCCAACGGGTTTGACATCTTCAGGTGTCTAGACTACTAGTCCAAATACATTACGTTTGGCTAAAGAATTTAACTCAGTATTGCTTCTTTCCATTTTGGCCAATCACTTCGATGTCGACATTCGTCTACACTTTGAGGCTCAAGCTCATTATCATTGATAATTTCAGACGCAATTGCATATGCAAAAACATTATCAATAACAACTTCATTTCTTCCCCTCATATTTCTAGATTTTAATGAGATCTCGTAATTTGCTGGTACCATAACCACTTCTGGGGTTACTTCCCTAGAAATATGAGGTTGTTGATCTATATTGCTTTTGACCTCTTTAAGAGTGTCAATGACCTCTTCTAGAGTGTCATTTTGAAGATTTTTTATTTCCTTCCTTTTTCGAGGAACAGTGTCCTTTGCACCAATAGGTCTATCATGTTTCTGACGTGTTTTAGATTCATTAGCTGCCATACCCATAGGATGTCCTACAGGAACGATTAATCATGCAGGAGTATTTGCAGCTGACACATGTGATTTAGTGATCTTTTGGGTGTCAACAAAAATATTTGGCAATTGATTTGCGATATTCTGCAAATGAATTATTCTTTGAACTTCAAGTTCACATTGATTTGTACGTGTATCAAGATTGGACAATGTTGGTGTGTTCCAACAAATTTCTTGTGCTTTGGACCTTTTTACCTTTTTCTTCCCCTAATGACGGGAAAGTTAACTCATTAAATTGACAATCTAAGAATCTTGCTCTAAAAAGGTCTTTGGTTAAAGGTTCAAGATATCTAATGATAGATGGAGAGTCAAAACCAACATAAATACCAAGGCGGCATTGGGGGCCCATCTTAGTTCGTTGAGGGGGTGCAATAGGAACATAAACGATACAACCAAAAATTCTAATATGAGATATATTAGGTTGTTGATCAAACACAAGTTGTAAGGGTGAAAACTTGTGATATGCAGATGGTCGGATACGAACCAAAGATGCAGCATGAACTATAGCATGTCCCCAAGCAGATGCAGGAAGTTTTGATTTCATAAGCATAGGTCTAGCAATAAATTGCAAACGCTTAATAAAAGATTCAGCTAATCCATTTTGAGTATGAGTATGTGCAATGAAATACTCAACATTAGTTCCTATTGACATGCAATAATCAGAAAAAGCTTTTGAAGTAAACTCACCTGCATTATCTAAACGAACTGACTTGATAGGATGATCAGGAAAACTTGATCTTAATTTTATAATTAGGGTAAGAAATTTAGCAAAAGCAACATTACGAGTTGAAAGCAAACAAACATATGACCATCGAGTGGAAGCATTAATTAAAATCATGAAATACCGAAATGGTCCACAAGATGGATGGATTGGGCCACAAATGTCACCTTGTATTCTTTGTAGAAAATCAGGAGACTCCAAAGATAATTTAGATGGGAATGGTCTAACAATTAATTTACCTTGAGCACAAGGAGTACAAAAATAATGATTAGGCAGAAGAATTTTTTGATCCTTTAAAGGATGTCCATGTGTATTTTCAATAATACGTCGCATCATAGTTGAACCTGGATGACCAAGACGATCGTGCCAGAGTATAAAAGTTTTAGGATCTGAGCACTTCCGGTGCATATAATTTGACTTAACCACCCTTATTTTTGTAAAATATAATCCAGATGAGAAACTTGGAAGTTTCTCTAATATGAACTTCTGGTTCTAAATTGTAGAGGTAATATATAAATACTCTACATGTCCTTCATTTTCTGTTTCAACATGATAGCCATTGCGACGTATATCTTTGAAACTTAGTAAATTTCTTCCGGATTTACTAGAATACAACGCATCATCAATATACAACTTTGTCCCATTTGGGAACATAATTTGAACTCTTCCAGAGCCTTCAATTACATTTGCAGAACCAGATATGATATTAACAGTAATTTCAGCTAATGTCAATTGTAAGAAATATTTTTTATCACGAAGAATTGTATGAGTTGTGCCATTGTCCACTAAACATATGTCATCCTCCATTATATCAAGTTTATTTTGCATTATCTTGATATATAAAAAAAACTTGGAGGATTTAGTTACATGCAGTAGACTTGATCGTTGACTAACGTAATAAAAAGAATTGAAATAGAGATCAAGACAAAGAAATATGGATTCAAAATTTTATCATTCTCATTCTTATCTTTATAGGAGATCTTATGCCTTTATATAGAAAAATTCATCATTAGCTTCTTCAAGAAGCATTTTATTGGTTTCTTCAAGAAGCTTCCTATTAGCTTCTTCAAGAAGCTATGCTTCTTCAAGAAGCATCCTATTAGCTTCTTCAAGAAGCATTTCATTAGCTTCTTTAAGAAGCCTTTCACACTAAATGTTATAATTATCAAATTAAGGTAGTCATCCACCCACCACATGTAAAATGTGTATGTTTTACAATAATACATATATTTATTATATAAAAATTACACAATTCTTCACTTTTTATCTTCATCTTATTGTAGCATATATAGGATTGGTAGTTGTTCTTTGGTTCACTAGCCATTTGCAACATTATAACATTTAAGCAAGCCATCAAAGACCATATAATGATCATTAAATTTTCTTCAACATTGGCCATCTAATAGCCTTTAATTCATTTCAGTTTCATGGCCATTTACAACTCTTTTAAAACATGTTTTAATTCTTGTAACTACTAGCCACTTAAATTTGTGAAACATTAATATATATTTTATTAAAAACACATTTTTATAAAAATATCCCAACATAAGGTGATGCGTGATTAGTATTATTCATATATTACAATAGAAAGAATTTGTTATGATCTTTCTAAAAATTATATATAAACATGCATCTTGTGTCTGTATTGTAGGAGTATGAATTCGGTGAGTAGTATACTATCAAGTCTTGGAGCCATACCTATTGTACTATACCCAAGCCTAAATTTAATATTTTAATGTAAAAAAAACTGCAAATAACTTTTGGGTTTGACTCAATGCGTTTCCCTAAACACTGCACAAACATTTGCCACTATTTGTGATTCATGATAGGTATATCTACGTACTGCTGGTGTTTATTTTGGGAATTATAATTTGAGAAATTTTGGCAAAAAACTTAATTGAGAAAAATTCTAATTTATGATTTATTTTAAGATACTAGTTTTTTTTATTAAAATATAAATTTCCTATAAAATATAAGATATAAGTTAAGTCAACAATCATGATTGATTATAAACAATAATTTAATTACTTTATATTACTTTTTATCTATATGATTATAAGTTAGAGGTTTTCCTGGTGTCTCCAAGGCACTATGCATCGGAAAATAAATAAAACAAAAATAAAAAAAACGAACTTAAAGTATATATATATATACATTATGACGTTATCAAAAATAATTGAATCAATGAATAAAGAATTATAAAAATATTAAAAGAAATAAATAAAAATTTATTACTTCTAATAAAAAATACTAATAAAATAGTAATATATACGTGTGAAAGAATTAACAATGGAAAAAATAAAATAAATAATATTAGAATAACGCTTGATAAAATTAATAAAAATAAAGATATAAATGAATCGATAATATTCTTAAATTTAAAAGAAGCCTTACATCGACTTGAAGAACTTCTTGATGAAGAAAGAAATAATAAATATCTAATAAAAAGAGAGTTAGAAGAAATATTTAGAAACACACCAAAAAATATAATAAAACTTGAAGAAAAAGAAATAGAATCTTCAAAACTTCTTAAACGTGTTACCTCATGGAGAGGGTAAAAGAAGAATATACAGATTTAATAAGAAAATCAATAGATATTGAAGAAATCTAACAATTACTAGAATAGTTAAAAATAATTAAAGATGAAAATAAACAAATACAAAAAATTAAACAAATAAAAGCAAATAATGAAAATGAAGAAGTAATATTAAATTATAGTATTTAGAAGATGAATCAAAATATGATGAAATATTTATGAAAAAAGGAGAAACAAGTAATACAAAAACAAAATAAAAATGAGAAGAATATTGAAGATATCCAAAAGAAGCATGAAATAAATATGAACAAGAGACTATGTATAATAAAGGCTATGCTCGAAAAAATGAAAAATGGACTTCAGTACCAAAAGAATTTAATCCACATTATGAAAATATTAGAATATGAACCAAATTAAATATTGATTGTGCCACAAATAAAGAAGAAGTTCTTCTACAATGGACTAATGGATTAAACTTACTCGATGTTAAAAATTTATTGATATATAAAACTGAAGGAAATGTACAAAAATTTCTAACAAGTATTAGTGATGATACATGACATCAATATGCAAGAACTGTTAACAATAATCAAGAATTTGCTAGATTAATTATGGGACTAATATATCAAGAATTTATAGGATATAATGTATTTGAACATAGAGATGAAATAAATAGATTCTTACATGAAAAAGAAAAAGTACACTTAAACAAAATGCAATTATGTAATATGTGTGAAGTTGAAAAATTTATTTGTAAATATAAAAAATACTACTATCAGTTAAATGTAGAAACCAAACCAACATATGGATATATTTATTGATAAATTCCCATACCCACTTAATACAAGAGTAAGAACTATTTGACAAATGCAACCAAAAGAAACTGCTAAAACACTTGGAGGAATTATTCAAATACTCTATAATGAATTAAGAGAACAATGTTTACAAAGAGAAATAATTAGACAATTAAATAGGGGAAGAACTGTAATCTGTTGTGATATACCAGAAATAGAAAATCCTAGAATTATGAATGTAATCGAGAAACAAAGAAAAGAAAAGATTATAAACAACCAAGACTTAGGAAAACATACCCTAAGAAAAGAGCTTATAGAAATACTAAACGAAAATACTTTAGAAGAAGAAGAAATACCCCAAGAAAATATCGTCCAAAAGGAAAAAAGAAATGTGTGTGTTGGATATGCAATATTGAATGACATTATGCCAATGAATGTCCGCAAAAGAAAGAAAAAGACTTTAAAGAAAAATCTAAAGTAATAAAACAAGTCTATAAAATATACAAGTTGCAACTTGTAGAAGATGAATTAAGTGATACTAAAAATAATATATACGAATATTCAGAAAATGAATTATCTTCAGAAAAGACAAAATCTGAATAGTACTTACATTAAAATTAAAATCGAAAAATAATAAAGAAACTGAAGTCTATATTGATACATGGGCAAGTATTTGTTTAGCAACAAAAGCATTATTTGAAAAATGGGCAAAACTAGACAAACCATTAAAAATACAAATTGCAGATGGATCTATACATCCT
This sequence comes from Ormosia emarginata, assembly GCA_029884605.1. Taxonomy (NCBI): domain Eukaryota; kingdom Viridiplantae; phylum Streptophyta; class Magnoliopsida; order Fabales; family Fabaceae; genus Ormosia; species Ormosia emarginata. Next base: position 9,426,730 of record JAQQTP010000066.1, on the reverse strand, counting down.
CTATATTTAGTAGTAAAATGAATTACTTTGATAATCCAAACCAAATTATTTATTGTCCCAACCGTTTACCAACAGGAAACAGGTTTAGATATGATCCTAGGAAATAATTTCTTACGCTTATATGCACCATTTTGTCAATACTTAGATTATATATCACTCAAAACACCTTACATTAGGAACAAACAGTTATGTGAAATTATTAATATTCCAATTACTCACTTTTCTAACTGTATCTACTCTAAAAAACAATTAGAGTTTAACAAGCTGAAAGGTGGTGAGATAGTTGAGGCTGTTGATAATCACATATTTTATACATTAATAAACCCTCATTTTTAGTTATTTATACTCTTCATGTACTTAATTGATTGAGCTTGGTTATGTTTTGTAAGTTTGGACTCAAATTGAACTTAATTGATTTTTTCAGCATTATTTGGGTCTTACACTGTTTCTGTATTTCAGTCATATCTTGAGTTCCAGATGTGTAATAATTATGTATCTTATCTTGTAGGAAAGATAAGAGAGAGCTCTACAACTTTTATTAAGAGTTCCAGGTAAAATTTGGACATCTAGTGAAGCTAAATGAGCTTAGAAGTCAAAGTATGGGTTTTGTGATTGGAACTTGAACAGTGTGCAGTAATTAGAGCATAACTTGGGCTGTAGGAATTATCTTGGGCTGAAATTTGGACATTTGAAAGTTAAGACCGATATCTACAACTTTCATGAGAACACAAGAGCTCATTCGGACAGCTTGGAGGTGATATTGGGTCTAGAAGTCAAAACAGAGGTGCTGAAACTGGGCCTGAACAGTTTGTAGTAATTGGGTCATATATTGAGCTGTAGGACGAATTTTTGTTTGATCTTAGTGGCATTGGAAAGCTGAGACAAAATGCTACAACTTTCATGAGGACCACGTTGCTTCATTCTGATGGCATCCATGAGATCAGCACTAAATGATTTCAAAGACAAAGAATCTTAATAAATTTCCGCTCACCATTTGGCATTTTCCACTCATCCACTTACTCCTCACCTACTCTTAATTAGCCCCCTTGTCATTTTGTATCCCTAATCCTCTATAAAAGGCACCATTGGCTGATCAGTTAGTGCTCTTGGTGTTAGGCTTAGTTTTTAGAAGTTATGGTTATGCTTGTTTATTGTTTTCTTTTGTTGTAATTTTCTCTTGCTTTAAATTGAAGCTATGTTCATCTTTCTCTTCTTCTCTCTTTCTTTCTTCTTATTTATGAGTAACTAAATCTTCATCTTGCTTGGGTGAAAGGGTGAAACTCTTGGTAATGAAATAAGGTTAGATTATTCTATTTCTTGTGCTTAAATGATATATTATCAAATAGACATTATATGTGTTGTATTTTGTTTCCAATCAATTTAAAAACTTTCTTCGTATAATGGAGATCTTGATTTATTATAGACAATAGGATTGACACAGTGAATGCTTGAACTCATTTACAAATGTTGGTAGATAATTAAAGGAATCATAATATGATTGCATATATAATTGAACTTTGAATGTTATATTTTCCGATTGGAACCTTCGTTGTGTGTGGATTTCAATTGAGTTATAAAGAGAAATAATCTTGCATTTTATTCATTACCAAGAGTGGATCTCTTAACCCAAACAAGTTCTTAAATTCATTTGTGAACATCTTTTATTACTTTTGGTGCTGTGACAAATCCTTTTCTTACCTCAATTAATTTTTTCTTCATCAATTCCCTGTGGATCGACCTTGGACTCCCGAGAAATTTATTACTTGAGACAACCTGCACTTGGGTTTGTATCCTTTAAATCCCGCAGTCAAGTTTTTGGCGCTGTTGCCGGGGACTTGATTAGAAGTTTTAATTTATTGAGGTTCTTTTTCTTTAATAAAATCTATTCTCTCTTCTTTCTCACTGGAGCAAAAGATCTGCTTGCCGATCTTTCGATTTCTTTACTAACTCTCTAACTTTCTAACTATCTAACTTACTAACCTACTAACTTGCTAACATACTAACTTTCTAACTTTTAATTTATGTCATTTATTTTTTGCTTACTAACTTTTATTTTCTGTACTCTAACTTTTTAATTTACGTCTTTTATTTTTTTGTACTCTAACTTTTAATTTATGTTATTTATTATTGCTTTCTAACATAACAAAATAATTTTTCTTCTTCTCTTCTCTTTCACTGACTCATGGGGCTTTCCTTCTATCCTTTTCATATTTTAAATTTATTTTTTGTAATTTACTTTCTGTAATTTACTTTTTGCTCTTTACTTTTACTTTCTACACTTTCTAACTTACTAATTATTAACTCTCTAATTATCTAACTTTTTAATTTATCAATTATCTAACTTTTTACTTGTTAATATTTATTGGGTGGTTGGTTTATACCACATCCTTGTTAATATTTAATGGCTGGTGTAAACTGCCGACTTGTACATTATTTTTTTTATTTTAAGTCATTTATTTATACTTAATTAGTATCGTGATTTAAATTCTGGTTGTTTAGTTAAAATTAATCCTGGTACTTTATATATTGATTTGTTTGAATCATAATCACACACAATTAACACAATGACTGAAAATGAAAGTGTACATGATGAATATGAAAATCAATCGTTGCAAACCATGCGTGAATATTTGCAACTACCTCAAAATTCTAGTCCATCATGTTTTATCTTTCCACTCAACGCCAACAATTTTATATTTAAGCCAGGTATGATTTCGTTACTTCCTAATTTTTATGGTTTAGAATCTAAAAGTCAATATTTACATATGAAAGAATTTGAGGAAGTATATATTGCTTTCAATGATCAAAATTACACTGAAGAGATTGTTAAGCTTAAATTGCTTCATTTTTCTTTAAAAGATAAAACAAAATCTTGGCTTAACACTTTGAAACCAAGATCAATTGGCACATGGCAAGAAATGCAAGGTGAGTTCTTAAAGAATTTTTTTCCAACACATAAAACTAATGCTATGAAAAGACAAATCTAATTTTTTTTTCAAAATTCAAATGAAGCATATTTTCAATGTTGGGAATAGTTTAAAGATTTGTTAAATTCTTGCCCAAATCATGGTTTTGAAAAATGACGCACTATAAGCTTCTTTTATGAAGGTTTAACACTTGAAACTAAATAATTTGTGGAAATAATGTGCAATGGTGAGTTTCTTGGTAAAGAACCTGATGAAACTTTAGACTATTTAAACCAGTTGGCTAAAAATTCTCAATCTTGGCATTGTACTAACTCTTCTGAAAATTCAATTAGATCTAACCTTGCAAGTGCTAATAAAAGAAAATATCACCTTAGTCAAGAGGAAGATCTAAATGCTAGGTTTGCTAGTTTGGCTAGAAAGGTTGAAGCCATGAAATTAAGAAAAGTAAAAGAAATCAAATCTGTGCAAAATAAAGAAATTTGTGACATTTGTGATGACTTAAGACACTCAACACATGAATGTCCAAATATTCCTGTTTTTAAAGAAGTTGTACATGAGCAAATAAATGCAATGAATAATTTTAAAAAGTCATTTACTTCTTCTTTTTCAGATACATACAATCCGGGATGAGCAAAGTACTGCAAGGCCTCGAACTTAGATATCAAAAGATAGAGAAGGTCGCCTATGCACTCATCTTCATGGCTAGAAGACTAAGGCAATACTTCCAGTACCATCCCATGGTAGTAAGGACGGATCAACCCATCCGACAAATACTGCATAAACCGGACTTAGCAGAAAGGATGATTGCTTGGTCCATTGAGCTTTCCGAGTTCGGGATAACCTACAAACCCAAAATGGCAATCAAGGCACAGGCACTCTCAGATTTCCTGGTCGAACTCATTTCAGACTCCAGTAATGTCAAAGAGATATCCTGGACCGTGTTTATGGATGGATCCTCAAACCCAAAAGGGAGCTTACATTCTAGAGACATTGACGGGCAAACCAGGGAAGAGTTTTTGGAACGCAGATAAACTTAGAAAGTACTACAACTAAGTGCCTTTTAAGGCCTAGTCTCCTAGTCTACTACTTTATGTTTTATCTGCCCCAATTGTCATATGGACCTTAGTCATTCAAGATACTTAATGAAATAAGCACCATGGAGTTAATGTATTCTGATTGAACGAAATTTTCATAGACCCACCACGATGTCCCAAGAAGCAATGATACCAATCGTAAAGTTGTCTTGTGCTAAATAGGTGGTGCAGTAGGAAAATCTCAACTTAAGAAAATTCTTGACACCAAACCATACACACGAGAGACCCATGGTACCACCCGGGAAATTGTCTTGTGCTAGATAGGGCGTGTAGTAAAAAAATCCTAACTCAAGAAAATTCTCAAACCAAACCATAAGCACGAAAGACCCCGGTAAGGACCATTCCTTCAAACCAAAGTCAAACGGCATCCCAAATACCAAAACGACTGGTAATGGACCCCAGACCAGGTTTCTTACCGTAAGCACGGATCCCAAACGCCAATCCACGTTGGATATCGGATCCCAAGCCAAGGTTTCTAAATTTCTTATAACGCAAAGTCCTAAAAGGGAAACCTAAAGCGCTCATCAGTAATGGGCGTTGGACCCGGACCGCGGTTTCTTCTCATCAAATTTGCAAAGTCAAAAAAGGGCATTGGACCCCAAAATAGATAAAAAGAATACAATATAAATCAACTCGATTAAAAGACCCCGAAAGACGGAGCAACATTTTTGTCCATACAAAAATAAAACCCCACGCAGGGGGCAAGAAAAAACATCAGGATTACTCCGTAGGGGGATCTGAACTGCGGGCCTCGGCAGAAGAACCTTCAACACTCGGACCCTTAGCAGCAAGACGAGGAAGGACAAGTTGGCCATCTCGGACTACCTTCTCGGAGTCCAGGGAATTCAGAACTAGATCAACCCCGGGATTGAAGAGCTGGACTTGGCTAATGGCATTCTGAAACTGTTCCTCCTTAATATCGGTACAGACAGTAATAAGCGTCCTGACATCGCCCTGCAAGGAAGTAACTTGGCCGCTGAGACATTCATTCTTGGCGCGAAGACCTTTATTCTCAGCTCTTAATTCGGCCATACACCTTCTGACCTCTGTCAAGTTGGCCTCCTTTCCCTTTACCATGTCCTTCAGGGTTGCCACTTCATTCTCAAACTCTCGGGCCCGGGCTTCAACATCGTTTTTGGCCTTTACAGCCTCTTCCTTTACTCCAACAACCTGATTCTCGCCTCGCTCCGCAGCAGCAACCTTCTCCGCCAACTTCTGCTCATAGTCCTCAAGCACGTGCTCCAAGTACCGAGTCTCCAAAGCAAGACGGAACCGAAGAGTCTCGAAACAAGAAAAGGTATCCCTCATGCTACGCGGGGCAAGTTTAGCCTCAGCCTCTTCATCTAAGAGCTAGAAGTCGATGAACTCACGGGGATCCGGATTCTCGCGGTACATATTAATTGGCCCCGCCTACTTGGGCCAGTGTCTTCCTCAACCGCGGTCCTCTTACCCCGGTTGCCTAACTGTCCCTCTCTAGCCGCTTTTCTCTTACGCCTCGCAGGTGGGGGGGAATCCTCCACTTGGATCGGTTCCCTCTCCACAATCGGTACCTCGGTCTGATGGGGTGCTGAGACTGGCATAACATCGGCTGTGAAGTTTGAAGGCCCTGATTCACTTCTGGCCGTCAAAGCTTCAAGAATGGCTAGAGTGTTTCCTTCTTGAGACATCTCGACCAAGCTCTCTGGAAAACAAACACAAGCAGTTAGATCAATATAAGGGGCAAAGGAACAGAAAATAAACATGAATAATTGCCTATACTACCTAGCACAGCCCAAAGTTTCACATCATCCACGGCATCCAATATATCTTTAGGCCGGATTTTACCGACCTCTCCAACCCACATTTCGAAGAAATTGACACACTCAATCTCTTCGTCATCTAGGTGGATGATCTCCCTCTCGAATGAGTGAGTGGGGATACTTTATGCTGCCAGATTCCAGTACAGGTTGAATGTTGGCTCCCCGCCACTCCTCAACTAGAAAGGACGAGTGTTGCCGACCGCCATCAACTTAAAGAACTTTTCCTTGAAGTTCCTTATAACTTTCCAAGTATGGAAAGAAGACTGTTCTTCCTTGCCAAGATCGCACCGACAGCCAAGATTGTTGACATACCTCGTATGGAAATAGAAGAATGCCCTATCAGAGCATCGCAACCCCAACAACTGGCATATTCTCTCGAAAGCCAAGATATTTGCCCAACCATTGGGGTGGATTTGACTAAGGGCAGCATGAAGAGTCCGGAGGACGGCAATGTGGAAATCGTTGAAAGGGAGGCAAAGTCCAAACCTCGTGAAGAAGTCCTCATAGAGAAACATGAAGTGTTCTCCCGCTTGATGGGTCAAACACACCCGTTCTCTCTCCGGGGACAAGATGAGGAACTCATCATCCCGGGATCCTCCCTCAGTAAGTTCCAAATATTTTATTAATTTATCCAACTCGGCCCCAGACTCATAGCGGGAGATCCTATCGAAGGCATCATCCGTGACCCAGGTATAAGGCAATCCTGGCCCTCAGGGAATATGAACCGCCTCCTCCTCGGCCTCGACCTCTTGATTCTCCGGTTCCTGAACTTCTGGAACTGGGGCAGGCACTTCAAAAGCGAGAGCTCTCCTTCTGGCCATTTGAATCCCTGGAAGACACACAGAGGCACAGGGTCAGAACCAGTCAAGTTCAAAGATCCAAACATGGCAATGGGCGAACAGAAGAAGATTGAATGCACCTATGCACTGGCCTCCACACCCACCAAGGTTAAAACCTCAAAAGGACACCATCATCGCTCGCAGTACGACGGAGGAGGTGCTCCGAAGGGTAACACCATCAGAAGATAGGGGACTAAAACAGTTTTCCCCACCCTCGTTCGCGGAAGAGGAAGGGTGCGTAACCATTCACAAAATGAAAGTAAATAGAATCAAAGTCGAAAAAAAGAAAGTACCTTGAAAAATGGGTGGAAATGGAAGGCAGAAATCAAGTTTTGGAAAGTCCAAAAATCCAAGAAATGCTTCGCGCCGTCGCAATGCTCGTTAGAAACCACCTCAGGCCACTAGTTTTTGATGAAAATCAACGAAACAAAACAAAAAGGCTGACACCCTACTTATAGGGGCTATGGTAGGGGGCAATTCCATCCGAGCACCTCAGATTCGAAAAGATATTCATTATGGCCCGTGAAGCACTATGCATATCCTTTCAATCCAAACATGCCACGTGGCCCACGTAGCCGTCATGATAATTCAAAGTACAGTTATCCAGCAGACTAACAGACATGCAACCGTAGGGTCCAAGAGCTCGGAAAACTCGTTCAGACCTCGGAAGCTTGTCTACCCTGGTTAAAGTCCCCCTGAGGTACAGAGACCCTTAATCCAGGGTTTTAAACTTGGCACTTTGCCAGTCTCAACTAAGTACCAAGCTGGGGGCAACTTAACATATTGCATCGACAAGGTGAGCGTTGAACTTATCCCGGCATAATATAAATACCACAATTTACAAAAAAAGGAAGATAGAAGACATGAGATTCAAAGCGAAAGAAGAATTTTATTAATTTCTCATTCCATACATCGCCAAAAATTAAAAAGAGGGAAGTGGAAGCATTTGAGACAGAATTTATAAGTAAAGAGCAGCCCAGATAAAGACCCCAGAGGAGGGAACTGACATCATCATTAGTTGTATCCAGGGCCATGTCGCATCTACATTTCCTCCAGAACTAGCACTGGTCTCCTCCCCTGCGAAGCAGCCTCTTGAAAATGTGGATAGGCTTCGTAACCCGGAGCGGAACACTGCTGCCGAACCCTGGGACCCCACCACGTTCTTCGCGGCCTCCTTCGCCAGGATAGTAGAGACCTGGGAACACTCCTCTTTGTTGGACGGGGCACGGTTCTTTCGTGAGAAGATCGTTCCATTAGAACCTTGATCAACCCAAGCAACTTAAAACCACGGAGCAGCCCCAATAGTTCCTCCTGCATATCCAACTGCTCTTAGGATCTGCTGGCAAGGAGAGCGACGTTGGGTCTTATCCCTCCGGTTACCTTCGTCTAACACAATAGATATCTCAAGCCTCCCCAACGACGATGAATATCAAACAAACAATCAGGGTACGCTGGGAAAGTGAGACATCTACTGTTAATACGCTGAGAAAGTGAGATATCTGCTCAAGGAACCTTCACAAAGACATGATAAAGTTTCAGAGATTTGGGGAAAAATAAGAAGAAAACCTTCGCAAGAGGCAAAACTCTCCAGAAATGCACAGGAAAAGAATGAGCCATTTCTCTGAGAGAAGTCACTTCCAAATAAAGATGCAGAGAGGAAAAAGGGAATGCCAAAATCAAACGCAAACATCCCTTATTTATAGAAATGATGGAACGCTCTGATTGGTTCATAATAAAAGAAGAGTCTGTGTGAACACCCAATTTTGTTTGGATTATTAAAACTTTTTGAAGAAGTGTTCTCGTTCATTTGGTCCTTGTTGTCTTTTTGCTTGGCTCAAAAGAGTTTACTTAACCAATTTCTTTTCTTGTCTAAACCAGTTTTTTATTTTTATTTTTATTTTTATTTTTTCATCTTTTTTATTTTTGTTTTGACCCATTTTTTTTGTTTTGGCCCAATTTTCGTTTTGGCCCAATTAGTATTGTAATAAAAATAGATAATAATCATAATAATAACAAAAAAAGAGGAGGTCATTTTTTGTAGTTCAGACTCTGCCTTCTCCATTTTGTTGTTTTTCCATTTTGATAATGAAACCATTTTGCCTTTCCTTGGCTTCTTTTCCTTTTTTTCCTTTTCCAATCAGACAACCGAGCATAGTAGCTGCTATGTTGTTTTGCACTCCACTACCTTCACGTCCTACACCTGCACAGCTCACTCACCTCCACACCCACTCACTCACGTTGTGCTTCCTTTTTCATTGCTGCAACTGCAGCACCACCACTACACAGTTTTGTCCCCCAGGCTTGATTTGTCCGATTCACCAAGAATTAGCTTATATAAGCGAGACAGCAGAAGCAAGGGGTTGGTCTGGATTTTCTGGGGGGGAATTTTTTTAAAGAAAAAAAGAGAGCTGATCATTGGGAATTCTGAAAGAGATCAAAGAGAAGTAAAGAGGGTTTTGAAGGTAAGAAGAAAATCATTTTCATTCCATTGATTTAAACTCAGCCATGTGAATCCTTGACTCTTTTGTTCACCTCCCTGCCTACCAAAACAGAACCCCTTCCAATGCACTAAACCACCGTTTCCACACCCCACCGTGGATCACCCTCTCAACCGCTGCAAGCAAGCGCCATCACCGTCCCCGTAACCAAGACTTTAGACCTCCACAAAACCACCGGTTGCACCCCCCTGCAGATCCTTTTTAAAAAAAAAGCAACCCATAACCAACTCCACCACCGCTACTCAATTACCACCATCAACCATTCCCCCAAACACGAGACCACCATAAACCACCGTGAAACAACCATGAGCCACCCCACCAAGTTCGGCCCAACCGTAACCCCTCCACCGTGAAACCCCGTTCGGAACCAAAAAAAATTGCTCCAGCCATGGCACCGTGACCCTCCACTGAACCCAGAACCACCAGCCATGACAGCCAAATCCCCATGCCGCCGTTGCAGCCCTTGCCTCGGTCCTCCACAGAACAGCCACACAACCCAGCCACCACAGAACCACTGTGGCAGCCACCTGAGCTCCGCTGCATCGCCCCTGCCCGTTCTTCATGAAGCCCCAACCCGAAACGAGCCAGATTCGAAAACCACCAGATCCTGCCATCCTCACCACCCAACCACGCCCCAACCGCCGCTCCTTGCGCGAGCCACCGCGCGATCGTCGCCGTCCAAATACCCCACTGCCGTTCGTGGCTTGAGCCCCACTGTGCCTCTATCTCCCTCCTTAGTTTTTTCCTTCTTTTTTTTTCGTTGTACTCCCAATATTCTCAAACAAACCTTCCCCCCCTCTTTTCTTTTCTTGGTCTTCTGTTTTACTTGTTTCGAGACCGAAGGTCTCTTCTTTTTTTTTTTTGTTTGTCTTATTGTTAGAAAATTAGGATATTTTTGATGTTTTTTTTTTGTTTTGTTATTTTGGCTTTTGGGTTAGCTTTCATGTTGGGCTTTTGTCTTGGGTTTGGGCTGGTCGTTCTATATTTTTTTTTTCCTTTTTTGAGCTTTGTTTTTGGGCTGCTATTCTTTCTTTGTTATTATCTTATCGTTTTGGGTCTTTAGCTATTGATACAAAAATCTCAATATAAAAAAAAAATTTAATATCTTGTTTTCCTTTGTTGAATTTTTTTATTGATATGATATTTGTTTTAAATAGTGACCTTGTATTTTTTTAAAAAAAAAATAATAAAAAATATAAAAGTCTTCTTTTTTAAAACAGGATTAGCTGAATTGCGACAACTTGTTAATCTTGTAATTTCTAGAATCATCTGAGTTGCGACAATTGATGGTTCGTTCTCTCGAAAAAAGGAATTAAAGGTTTGAGTCTTGTTAAATATATATATATATATATATATATATATATATATATATATATATATATATATATATATAATGGGATTAAATTTGAAATTATGACAAATTGTTAATCCCGTAACTTTTAGAATTGTCTGAGTTGTGACAGACATGACAATTCTTTCTTTTCTAAGATAAAATAAAAAAAATCAAATAAATTTTCAAAACAAAAATATTTTCAAAATAAAAAAATAAACAACCCACAATCGTTTTTAAAGAACTACGTGACTTTGAGTTCCTCATTGCACCTGAGGGTACGTAGGAGTAGAATCACAATTCTGTCAAGCCAAAATTAAATTTTCATAATTTATTTCTTTGTTTAGTTTATCTTTTAATAAATGGGTAAAATAAATATTTTTAAAAGTTATAAATTTGCACAACTGATTTAAGGTAACCGTCTTAAGGCGGATGTATTAGGGGTACTGTGGGGTTAAGTCTCCACCCTTCCCTGTGCATAATCGACTCCCGAACCTGAATTTTTGAACGTAGACCATTATTTTTTGGTTTTCCAATTTTTCCTAATAAAAATAAAATTGGTGGCGACTCCCCTAACTCCTTAATATTTTTGTTAATTTAAGTCGTTATCCCGCCGCGATCCCGGTCGCGACAGTTGGCGACTCCACTGGGGATTTTGAGAGTCAAGCCTTTACAAGTTGGTAGTGCATTTTTTGTGACATTTACATATTTGTTTTACCCTTTTTGTTTTATTTTATTTTTCTTTGTTTGCTTAATTTGTTTATTAATTATTTTAACTGTTTTTATTTATTTATTATGCAAACCTTAGGATAGAGGCTCCTTTGGAATTTGTTTTGTGTTTGGTTTGCAGAATATGGGTAGATTTTAGGATTATAAAGGTTTGTATGCTCCCTACACACACCACACTTACACGTTTATCACACACATACGAGTGGGGCCCTATACCCGGGTCTGAGCAAAACCTAAGTTAAGTAGAGGTTGCGTAGTAGTAGCCATTTTGAATGTACATCCTATTTGGTTATTGCGAAAACCTCATCTAGAGTGTGCCTTTTTCATAAATGTCCCGCACTTGGTGGTTTACCTACTGTTTGCGGTCAACATTATGAAATGGGATTTAGCTCTAGAGGCCTTTAGAATAGAAGAGCCGCCCAACGAGAGTTCTCACGAATCAGAAAAACCCATAGGACCTTAAGGGAGAACTCCTCAAATTTAAGGCAATCCCTTAGGGCACACGGGGAGCGTACCTTCTTCTTGCTTTCGAATTTATCCATGTCAGATTTGCTCTTGTACATATACATAATAAGTAGTATGGTCCATTAATGTAATAAACCTAATCGCACCCCATTCAAGGACAAGTTTTACTTGGGAATAAAAGGAGAGAAAAGTTTTTTTTAAAAAAAAGGGGGTGCAAGTCACCGTTAGTGGACCAACTATTTATCATGGCATTCATTTTAAAGAAAATAAAAAAAAGTACTTTGCATCCTTGCATCATGCTTCTTACTATACTCTAATCTCTTTGTCATTTCTCAGGAATTTGTTAGAGAACCGTTAAACTCAATCAAGATTTGAAGTGAGTACCTTTGATGGAAATAAATATGGGATCAGATCACAAAGATATGACTTTGAAGAAAACTCTGCCACTCAAGGCCAAGAAAGTTAACACTGAGGGCTTGGTGGTCATGGGCTGAATGCTGAAGAAGACCCAACGTTTGACACTCGCAGCGAAGTATGGGAAAATTCTGGATCTGTTAGAAGTGAATGTGCAAGTGGAAGCGATCACTGCAGTGGCCCAATATTATGACCCGCCTCTCCGATGTTTCACCTTGCAGGATTTCCAGCTAGCCCCCACTTTGGAAGAATTTGAGTAGATTCTGGGTTTGCCGTTGGAGGGTAAAAAGCCATACTTTTATATAGGATACTATGCATCCATCCAGACAGTAGCAAGTGTTCTGAAAGTGCATGCTAGAGACCTACAAGGTGTGCAACAAAATAGGAATGGAACCAAAGGGTTCTCGAGAGAATACCTCGAGGGACATATGCGTCACTTAGCCAAAAGTGAAGATTGGGATGCTTTCATAGATGTGTTGGCCCTCACCATTTACGGCCTAGTCCTGTTCCCTAACATTGATGACTATGTGGATTATGCAATGATTGATGTGTTCCTAGCTTGCAAGTTCAACACCAATAACCCGGCTCCAAATTTTCTCGCAGATGTTTATTGCACCTTGAACTTTTGCCACGAAAAGAATGGCAAGAGAATCCTCTCGTTGCTTGCCGATGTGATATGTTTGGCTCACAACTCATATTTTCAACGGATCATACAGAATGCAGTGTCCTATCGCCGACTTCAACATGTACCGGCTAAAGAATAAGAGCACGTGTGAGTGGGCGGACCATTTGGCGAATCGGATGAAAAACAGATCGATGGTATCCTCGATGGAAAGATATAGAGGCTATCATCTACCAGTGTGGAGGATTTCCAAACATACCCCTTATGGGTACACGAGGGTGTATTAACTACAATCCAGTCTTGGCACAACGACAACTTGGTTACCCTATGATGGGACCACCTGCGGAAGTCCAAGTAACGCCTTTTGTTCTTTACTATGATGACATGGAAAACATCGAGTCACTTCAGAAGATCCGAAGTGCTTGGGACAGATCATCCGAAGAGGAAAAGAACTGGGAGTTAGAAGTCATGTGCGCCAAGGAAAGTTACCGCCAATGGGTTAAAGACAGAGTTCAGGAAATCAAGTTGCCATTCAAGGCCCCGACAATTCCTTTGGTTAATGGGTTTTCAGCCTCAGCCTTGATTGAAAATGAAGAGACAAAAGAAATGAAAGCTAAGATCTCAAGAATGGAAAAGGAAAGGGAGAAGATGGAAGCTGAGTTGAGAGAGACCCGCCATGAATGTGCAGCCTTGAAGCGAGAAAATGTTGAAAAGGACCACATTCTCGAAGGGCTAACAAAAAGATGAAGATGGAACATGATTACTGTTGAAGACCAAGCACCGTGTCGGGGGCCGCAAACAAGGAATTAGGGCTCAAGGTAAGAAAGAGATAGAGTTATGGCTGAAAACCAACAACTTAAGGAGCAACTCAAGAATGCCAAATTAACTCAGGGCAATGCGATGCGACTGGTAGAAGAAATGAAGCAAAGAGATGAAAGTGACATCCGAGCAATATGAAAATGTGATCAAAAACAAGAAACTCCGCATGAAAGAGACAATCTCGAATATGAAGCGGCATTACAACAAGAGCATGAAAAAATGAAGGAACTAATGAATCGGTGGAACAACAAAGAGGCGACATCAGTGGATGGAAGGAAGAAGCATATGTTTGGAGGAGTCGTTTTGCAAAATTAGCATGCTTGGCTAATTCGGCAATTGCAGATACCCCATACCATTTGAGGAAGGCCGATAAGATGATTAATCCTTTTGAGACACCAGTAGAAATCAGTGACTTCATTGAGTACTGTAAAGACCTGATAGGGCAGATGAAACAAATGGCCAAGGTGTATTCAAATAGGGATTAATTTTATTCGGCTAGGTCATGATGTAGTCAGCTTGAAGCAATGTACGTAATTGTCATATGTTTTCAGTTGAATGAATGAAGTATGCTTGTCTCGACATTTGTTTTCTGATCCCATATTTCACTTGAGGCTCAATACTTTCGAACGAGACGTTCTGGGTAATAGTCACGACAAACAAGGATACTCGCTTCAGATCTACTTGGCATCACTAACGGTCCTCTAACAAATAATGAATATAATCTCTTGAAAAATAATAATTCGACTTTTACAATTTTCAGGTAAAAGTTTTGAACCATTGCTCGTCCTCGGAAAACGCAGATCGCACAAACCCGGACCTACGAAACAAGGCTGCAAACTAGGCTAAGAGAAATGTCAAGCTCAGAAAGAAATTTGAATCAAGAGATGGATGAAATGGGGGAAAGAATCAATACGATGACAGAAGGACAATCAAGGGTCGAGGATTTACTGAGACCCTTAGAGCCACAAATGGAGCTTCTTTTGGCCCTGGAGTTAATGCAAATGCAAACAACAATGTGAATGAGGAGGACGATTCTATGAATGGTAATCATGAAGGGGGAAATAACAATGCGGAGGGCACTTATGAGCGGCCAGTAAAGATATTCCTTAACGGCAACTCAGAGAAAGAAAAGTTAAGAGATGAACTGATTGAAAAGATGCAAGAGCAAATCAAAGCTATTCAAGGCCCTAATTTATATGGCTCAGTGGGGATTGACGAATCAGTGCCCTGAGGTTGAAGTCAACATCCCTAAAGACTTCAAAATTCTGGATTTCTCAAAGTACGACTAAGCACCAATCCCAAGTTCCATCTAAAGACCTACATTACAAAGATGGCTATTTGGTCACGGGATCAGAGATTCCTAATCAATTTCTTCCATGAAAGCCTGACCGGCCAGCTTTGGAATGGTTCATGCAGCTTGACCATTCGAGGATTTCTTGCTGGGATGACCTGACAAGCCAATTCTTAGGGCAATATCGATTTAACATCGATACCGCACCTACCCGAGAACAACTTGGGGCAATGCGAGAAGAAACAGGTGAAACTTTCAAGCAATACGCCCAAAGGTGGAGAATGTTGGCAGCTCGGTTCAACCACCATTGACTCCGTCGGAGATGAGCTCGTACTTTATGGGGACTC
The DNA here is from genome assembly GCA_029884605.1 of Ormosia emarginata. Classification (NCBI taxonomy): domain Eukaryota; kingdom Viridiplantae; phylum Streptophyta; class Magnoliopsida; order Fabales; family Fabaceae; genus Ormosia; species Ormosia emarginata. The sequence continues at coordinate 9,411,556 of JAQQTP010000066.1, read as the reverse complement.
TAGGAGCACCTTTTATTGGGCTGATGGCAGGGTCTACCTACAAGGATTTTTCGGACCTGATTGTGGCTGGAGAAAGAATCGAGAATCTCTCAAAAGCCGGAAAATTACCTGCTGGAAGTACAGAGAGCAATTTCCCTAAAAAGGTGGCGCTAGTAAAGAAAAAGGAACCAGAAGTCAGTTACGTGCAACCCCAAAACTCATACTTCCCCCGTAATCCCCGACCATATCCTTCTTATCAAGCCCTCCACCCACTTTTCCAGCCTTACCAAACTTCATACCAAGTCAACAATATCCCACCACCGCGTCCATACGTTCCAACCCGTCCTGCCTATACCAATCGTCCTCCCGCACCTCGAAACCCTGGAAACCAAGGGTATACTCGACCCCCGGTGAATCTACCCCTTTTCCCAAGCTGCCAATCTCCAATGCCGATTTGTTTCAACAATTGTTTGATGCACACCTGATCGCATGCGCGCCTGCTCGCCCTATGGTCCCTCCGTTCCCAGCTTGGTACAACCCTAATGTAACTTGTAAGTTCCATATGGATAACCCAGGCCACTCAATTGAGGATTGCGAGGTATTTAAAACAATAGTTTGGAAACTGATTGCTTGTGGAAAGTTAGACTTTGAAGAGGAGAAAGGGCCTAGCATTACTAGTAACCCAATTCCGAATCATGGGAAAGGGACTATAAATGCATTAGAAAGAGACGAGGAAGGAGTTCAAAGGGTCGCAAATGTCAGAACACCTATGAAGCTAATATTCCAAGGTCTGGTCCAAGCCGGCTACTGTTCTTCAGTAACCTTTGAGGAGGTAGGATTTGAGTATGATACTGAAGCCTACTATGAATACCATATGAAGAAAGGGCACGATATTGAAAGCTGTCAAGAATTTAAAGCTCAGGTGCAGAGATTCATGGCTTTGGGGGTAGTGGATGTCACTCGAGCAAAAAAGCTCACAAGGGAAATAGATACTGTGGAGCGTCTTGTACTCAAACTGCCGCGTACTGGTGAAGTCCCAAATTCTGGGAATGTTGTCATAGCAATAAAGAAGCCTACGCCTTTTCCCTATAGTGATTCTCGTGCTGTGCCTTGGGAGTATGATGTCAAGGTAAAGACGCAAGGTGATATAGGGCAAACTTCTTCAGCCCCTATTACACAGATAACAGAGCCCACCCAAGCAGTGACAAATGTCGTAGGCGTGGGAGGGATTACAAGAAGCGGTAGGTGCTATGGGCAAGAAGATAAGACTGGAAAAGGAAAAGCAAGCCTCTTAGAAACAAAAGAGGATGAGGAAGAAGAGTTCCTAAAGATCATGAAGCAAAGCGAGTATGAAATTGTAGAACAACTCAGGAAAACTCCAGCCCGAATCTCTCTATTGTCACTAATCATGAGTTCTGAACCTCATCGCAAAGCTCTGCAGAAAGTGTTAAATGACGCTTATGTGAAGCCAGATGTTACCCCAGAAAGCTTGGTGAGCATGGTGGATCCGATAAGGCACATCAATGTGATCCCTTTCTCTGAAGAAGAAGTGGTACATTCAACAGGGAATAACCCACGTGCTTTGCACATCACTTTGAAGTGTCGGGGATATATGGTTACCAAGGTTTTGATTGATGGGGGTTCCGCCTTGAATGTCCTCCCAAGAACAACCTTATCTCAACTGGCTATGAGTGTAGAAGATCTGAAACCTCAAGAAATGACAGTGCGAGCCTTCGATGGAAGAAAACGAGGGATCATGGGAGAAGTGACCCTTCCACTTGAGATAGGCCCGAGCTGCTTCCAAGTACTGTTTCAAGTAATGGAGATCGAGCCTACATATACTATCCTCTTGGGGAGACCATGGATCCATGCTGCCGGTGTTGTTCCCTCAACTTTGCATAAATGCTTGAAGTACATCAATAATGGATGTCTGGTTACCATTCGAGGAGAAGAAGAGATCCTGTTAATGAAACCTACTTCAGTGCCTTATGTTGAAAACACAGACTTGGAGGTGGAGAATTTCTTGCACGCTTCCACTTGGTGGAATCAAAGGTAGAGAAAGACGAGTCGCCTTCCAAAGATGTTCATCAAATTGTGACTCGCATCATGACAAAGAATGGTTATCAAGTCGGGAAAGGTTTAGGAATTCAGCTACAAGGAACCAAGTCCACAATCACCCTACCGTAAAAACAAGAGCAGACATGGCCTGGGATATGATGCATCTTTAGAAGATATGATGAAGCAAGGCATGACTCTCAATGAGAAGAATAAAGTGAAAAGGACTATTCCTCATTTGAAGGAAACATTCCATGTTCCTGCTGAAGTCATCAATGGAACCTCCAAATCCTGGGTCCGGCTAATCATTAACAATGTGGAGGAAGACTCAAGAGAATACCATGCTATTCAGCCCTCCGACAACTTGAAACCTTTGGACAATTGGCGATCTGAGGCGTTAATTGATGTGATTGCTATAAAGTAATTGTTTAGTCATGATGTTATCTGAGACTTTTGTGATGTTGAAGTTATGTTAACTTTTATTGAAGCTTTAATGTAATGAATTGGTGTGTTTTTGTGTGTTTCACTGCTCATGTGATCTTTTTTTCAATGCAATGAACTTTGTGTTTCTCAGTTGACTCACTGTTTTGCTTCTCTTTATCATCAACTTATCTTTTTCTTAGCCCTGTCAATTACCATATTTTTCTTCTGTCGATAGTTTCCTATCTGGCATAAATAAATCTTCCAGGGATTTGAGTCTTGTAGAGTCATTGTCCCATGAAGATGTTCCTGAAGGCTTAAAGATGGATTCTTATTCAATGATAGATATAGACAACTATGACTCGGATGAAGAATGAGACGCTACTGAGGAGTTTGCCAAGTTGGTAGAAAGGTCTGAGAGAGAATTCAACCTGAATGAAGAAGAAGTGGAGGTAATCAATATGGGAACTGATGAAGACAAGAAAGAGTTAAGATTGGTGAATAATCTAGAGCGGGAATGCATGATCAAGTTATTTAGAGACTACATGGATGTCTTTGCATGGTCTTACCGAGATATGCCGGGGCTGGATCCGAGTATAGCTTCCCACAGAATCCCGCTATATCCTAATGCTGAAGCAAAAAAGCAAAAGTTGAGAAGAATGCACCCGGAAATGTCCTTAAAGATCAAAGAGGAAGTCACCAAGCAGTTGGAAGCAGGATTTTTGGAAGTATCTAGACACCCATGAATGGGTAGCAAACATCGTCCCTGTTCCGAAGAAGGATGGAAAAGTCAGGATGTGCGTAGATTATAGGGATTTGAACAAAGCTAGCCCTAAAGATGATTTCCCACTGCCTCACATTGATGTCCTCGTCGACAATACTGCAAGGGGTCATAGATTCTCTTTCATGGATGGATATTCTGGATACAATCAGATTCCCATGGACACGAATGATAAAGAGAAGACCACGTTCATCACGGCATGGGGAACTTTTTGTTACACAGTTATGCCGTTTGGTTTGAAGAATGCTGGGGCCACCTATCAGCGTGCCATGGTTGCTTTGTTCCATGACATGATGCACAAAGAAATTGAGGTATATGTGGATGACATAGTCGCCAAATCCAAAGAAGGGGAAAGCCACGTGGAAGTGCTGCAAAAGCTGTTCGAAAGACTCAGAAAGTACAAGTTAAGGCTAAACCCAGCAAAGTGTGTCTTTGGTGCATCGACTGGAAAACTGCTTGGTTTCGTCGTTAGCAAGGAAGGGATCAAAGTAGACCCTGACAAAGTCAAAGCAATACAAGAGATGCCCGCTCCCAAAACGGAAAAAGAGGTAAGAAGCTTTCTCGGGAGGCTGAATTACATCGCTAGGTTCATAGCCAATCTGACTAGCACCTGCGAGCCGATCTTCAAGTTATTAAAGAAGCAACAACCAGGAGAATGGGATGAATGTTGTCAGGAAGCTTTTGAGAAGATCAAAACTTATTTGCAAAGTCCTCCCATTTTGGTGCCACCAACGCCTGGTCGTCCTTTGATATTGTACCTCACAGTATTACAGACATCCATGGGAGCAATGTTAGGGCAACATGATGAGGCAGGAAGGAAAGAACATACCATCTACTATTTGAGCAAGAAGTTCAATGAATGTGAGTCTCGCTATATGACAATCGAGAAGACTTGTTGTGCCCTAGCATGGACATCAAGAAGGTTGAGGCAATATATGTTGTACTATACAACTTGGTTGATCTCAAGAATGGACCCAATAAAGTACATATTTGAAAGTCCTCATGTTTCCACACGAGTCTCCAAGTGGCAAGTGGTTCTCTCTGAGTTCGATATAAAGCACGTGACTCGGAAATCCATCAAAGGGAGTGTAATTGCAGATCACTTAGCTGAGAACCCACTCAATCACAAACAACCTGTGATATCTGAATTCCCCGACGGAGATGTTTTAGCAGTTGAAGAAGAAGAGTCGGATGAAGAAGACATATGGAAGATGTACTTTCTTTGGAGCAGATCAATATGTATGAAAGCGGCATAGGGGCAGTGGTCACATCACCAAGTGGGAAGCAATACCCTGTCGCCATCAAGTTAGAGTTCGATTGCACCAATAATGTTGCCGAGTATGAAGCGTGTGCTCAAGGATTGAAAGTTGCAATAGAATTAGAAGTGAAAGAATTACAAGTATATGGAGATTCAGCACTGATAATCTATCAAGTGAATGGGGAATGGCAAACTAAGGATCCAAAGTTGATCCCATACCAGAAATATTTGATGCAGTTGGTCGAGAAGTTTGAAAGGATCACCTTTTCGCACTTGACTCGAGATAAGAACCAATTCGCGGATGCCCTGCCACTTTAGCTGTAATGACCAATCTGGATATTCATGCTAATATGCAGCCCATCCGAGTGAGGGCAGAAAGCGAACCGGTTTATTGTTCTAATGTTGAGGAAGAAGAAGACGGCCAACCCTGGTTCCATGATATCAAGCAGTACATTAAGTTCAGATAATACCCACCAGGGGCAAATGAGACAAATAAAAAGACCATCCGTCGGCTTTCCATGGCTTTCTTTTTTAGCGGGGAGGTACTGTACAAAAGGAATTATGATGGTACACTCCTCAGATGTGTGGAATCTAAAGAGACTCTCACTATTTTAACAGAAGTTCATGAAGGGATTTGTGGAACGCACGCGAATGGTATCATGATGGCTCGCCAAATCCTACGATGTGGTTATTACTGGACCACTATGGAATCTGATTGCATAGGATATGTTCGAAAGTGTCATAAATGCCAAGCATACGCTGACCGCATTAATGCACCTCCTGTCCCATTGCATAATATGGTGGCACCCTGGCCTTTTTCAATGTGGGGAATTGACGTTATTGGGCCAATAAATCCAAAGGCTTCCAATGGCCATAGGTTTATCCCGGTAGCAATTGATTACTTCACCAAGTGGGTAGAGGCCGCCTCATATGCCAAGGTCACTCAAAAGGTGGTTCTCAAGTTCTTGAGGGCAAACATCATCTGTCGATATGGAATCCCGGAAAGGATTATTACAGATAATGCCCCTAATCTCAATAGCGTTGAAATTAAGAATCTATGTCAGAGGTTTAAGATCAAGCATCACAATTCTGCTCCTTACAGACCTCAGATGAATGGCGCGGTGGAAGCAGCAAACAAGAATATCAAGAAGATAGTAGCCAAAATGGTGGTCAATTACAGAGAATGGCATGAGATGCTCCCCTATGCTCTCCACGCGTATCGCACTAATATCCGATCTAGCACTGGGGCAATGCCATTTTCTCTGGTATACGGCATGGAGGCAGTTTCCCCTATAGAGGTTGAAATCCCATCCTTAAGAGTGTTGATGGAAGCTGAGCTGGAAGAGACATAATGGATAAAAACTCGATATGAGCAGTTAAACATGATTGAAGAAAAATGATTAAAGGCCATTTGTCATGGGCAACTATACCAAGGAAGAATGACAAGAGCTTTCAACAAGAAAGTACGCCCTAGGGAGTTTCAAGCAGGTGACCTGGTTTTGAAGAAAAAACTCCCAAACCAAGAAGACGCCCGAGGCAAATGGGCACCGAGTTATGAGGGGCCTTACATTGTTAAGCAAGCATTCTCTGGAGGAGCCCTAGTTTTGACAGATATGGATGGAAATGAATTGCCAAGGCCGACAAATGCTGATGCAGTCAAGAAGTTCTATGCCTAAAGAAGAAAAAAAAGAAAGAAAAAAAAGAAGAAAGAAAAGAAAAGGAGAGAAGAAGCCCGTTAGGTTGAAAACCCGCAAGGGCGGCCTAAGCAAAATTAGGGCATGTCACCTGAAGGACCCACTGAAACAACATAAAAACTAGGGCAATTTTGAGCAGTAATGGAAGAGAAAAATTGGGGCAAATTTTGAGCGGTGATCAATGGAAGAGGATTTGTATCATTGGCGGTCAATGTTTGTAATATCCATCTGAGAATTAGGTCCTGTCTAAAGAGAATGAAGGAATCCTAACTGGGGCAATTACCTTTCGCTTTGTCTATATCATCCTTTGTATTCTTTATCATTCTCAATGCCTGTATGTGTTTGTGAACATTCAAATAAATGAAAGTACCTTTCTCTTTCTTTTCTTTTCTCTTATTCTTCTGCTTTCTTTCATCTTGTTTGCTCTTTTCATATTTGCGAAATCACACAGTTTACTACAAAATGCTTCAATCAAAAGGAATATAAGTTCAATATCATTTGATTTGATGATTTAATGGCAATCCTTCGATTAATAAGTTAAACCAATAATGGTTTAGAAGTTTCAATCGAGGGATGAAAACTAGGTCTACCCCATATTCAACCCACCTTGTCAGGAAGAAGACGGGGAACTGTGTTCCTGATGACCAAAAGAGAAAGGAAAGATACACGGATGTTTGAAGAGTCCAAGGAATTTGAGACAAGCTGATAAGCCCTAGTTTGCAAGAGCCTGCTCCCGGGGTTGATGGATCAAAGTTTTCCGAGGAAGCAATTAATATCCAGAATGCAAGAGAAAGTTTTGACGATATTGACATGATCTTTAGATTTTGAGTTGCAAGAATGAATAGTACAATATCTTTTCATGAGAGAATAAGCTGCAACAGCTTTGAAAGTGACGTCTTCGGCTTTCACGCCAAGCTTCACTATATAAAAAAAAAAACATAAAAAGCTTAAAATAAATAAATAAGTAAATAAATAAATTAGGTCCAATGATCTAATGATCTTTCCTAAAAAAATAAAAGAAGAAAAAGAAGAAGAAAAAGAAGAAGAAAAAAAAAGAAGAAGAAAAGAAGAAAAAGAAGAAGAAAAAAAAAAAAGAAGAAGAAGAAAAGAAAAAAAAAAAAGAAGAAGGAGAAGAAAAACAAGAAAAAAAAAAAAAAATTTTTGGGCCAAGCCCATTGTCATTTAAATTTCGGGACACAGAAGGCCCATTGCATTTTAATTTTCGGGACACAGAGGCCCACTGTATTTCATTTTCGGGACACAGAATCCCATTGTCATTTAAATTTCGGGACACAGAAGCCCATTGCATTTTAATTTTCGGGACACAGAAGCCCACTGTATTTCATTTTCGGGACACAGAAGCCCATTGTCATTTAAATTTCGGGACACAGAAGCCCATTGCATTTTAATTTTCGGGACACAGAAGCCCATCATTTCATTTTCGGACACAGAAGCCCATTGTCATTTAAATTTCGGGACACAGAAGCCCATTGCATTTTAATTTTCGGGACACAGAAGCCCACTGCATTTCATTTTCGGGACACAGAGGCCCATTGTCATTTTAAATTTCGGGACACAGAGACCCATTGCATTTTAATTTTCGGGACACAGAGGCCCATTGTCATTTTAAATTTCGGGACATAGAAGCCCACTGCATTTTATTTTCGGGACACAGAAGCCTACTGCATTTCATTTCGGGACACAGAAGCCCACTGTCATTGAAATTTCGGGACACAGAAGCCCATTGCATTTCATTTTGGGACCCAGAAGCCCACTGCATTTTATTTTTGGGACACAGAATCCCATTGTCATTTCATTTTCGGGACACAGAAGCCCACTGCATTTCATTTCGGGACACAGAGGCCCATTGCATTTCATTTCGGGGCACAGAAGCCCACTGCACTTTATTTTCGGGACACAGAGGCCCACTGCATTTAATTTTCGAGACACAGAAGCCCACTGCATTTCATTTTGGGACACAGAAGCCCACTGCATTTCATTTTCGGGACACAGAGGCCCACTGCATTTCATTTCGGGACACAGAAGCCCACTGTCATTTAAATTTCGGGACACAGAAGCCCGCTGCATTTCATTTTGGGACATAGAAGCCCGCTGCATTTTAAATTCTGGGCCAAGCCCACTGTCTTTTAAATTCCGGGCCCAACCCATTGCCTTTTACAATTTCAGGCCACGAGGTCACCTAGAATTATAAAATATATATATATATATATATATATATATATATATATATATATATATATATATATATATAAAAAACATGAAAAAATGAGACAAAATTTCTCTTGATCAATAAACTTCAATTGAGCTGCGACAGCTTATTGATAATACGGTGACGTCTCTGGCTTTACGCTGAGCTTCACCTTAGTAAAATTAGCGACGCTGCGACAGCTTGTAAATCCACATTTGGGTCCACTGCCATTTCAAAGTTCAGGTCAAACCCGTTATCTTTTATGATTTCGAATCACAAGGTCACTCAATGTCAATTAAGTTCTTTTTAAAAAATAAAATAAAATAAAGGTAAACGTCAATTTAAGCTGCGACAGCTTATTGACAATACGGTGACGTCTCTAGCTTTACGCTGAGTTTCTCCCTGGTAGGATTAACGACGCTGCAACAGATCGTAAATCCGCATTTTGAACTCGCTGATTTTCAATTAACATCTTTGTTTTGACCAAACAAAATTTAAGTTCACGTCTTTACTCGTTTCTTACGACGATAATATGAAAATTATAGTTATTCCTAATATCTAGTAAGAAACAAGTAAAGAGGGGCAACTATGAACACCCAATTTTGTTCGGATTATTAAAACTTTTTGAAGAAATGTTCTCGTTCATTTGGTCCTTGTTGTCTTTTTGCTTGGCTCAAAAGAGTTTACTTAACCAATTTCTTTTCTTGTCTAAACCAGTTTTTTATTTTTATTTTTATTTTTATTTTTTCATCTTTTTTATTTTTGTTTTGACCCTTTTTTTTTGTTTTGGCCCAATTTTCGTTTTGGCCCAATTAGTATTGTAATAAAAAATAGATAATAATCATAATAATAACAAAAAAAAAGAGGAGGCTGCTGCCGTTGCAGCTCTGCCTTCTCCATTTTATTGTTTTTCCATTTGGATAATGAAACCATTTTGCCTTTCCTTGGCTTCTTTTCCTTTTTTTCCTTTTCCAATCAGACAACCGAGCATAGTAGTTGCTATGTTGTTTTGCACTCCACTACCTTCACGTCCTACACCTGCACAGCTCACTCACCTCCACACCCACTCACTCACGTTGTGCTTCCTTTTTCATTCTTTGCAACCGCAAAGACCACCACTACACGCTTTGTCCCCAGGCTTGATTTGTCCTGGATTCACCAAGAATTAGCTTATATAAGCAGAGACAGCAGAAGCAAGGGGTTGGTCTGGATTTTCTGGGGGGGAATTTTTTTAAAGAAAAAAAAGAGAGCTGATCGTTGGGAATTCTGAAAGAGATCAAAGAGAAGTAAAGAGGGTTTTGAAGGTAAGAAGAAAATCATTTTCATTCCATTGATTTGAACTCAGCCATGTGAATCCTTGACTCTTTTGTTCACCTCCCTGCCAACCAAAACAGAACCCCTTCCAATGCACTAAACCACCGTTTCCACACCCCACCATGAATCACCCTCTCAACCGCTGCAAGCTGCGCCATCACCGTCCCCCGTAACCAGCACTTTAGACCTCCACAAAACCACCAGTTGCAGCCCCCCTGCAGATCCTTTTAAAAAAAAAAACAAAGAACCCACAACCAACTCCACCACCGCTACTCACTTACCACCATCAACCATTCCCCCAAACAGCCGAGACCACCATAAACCACCGTGAAACAACCATGAGCCACCCCCACCAAGTTCGGCCCAACCGTAACCCCTCCACCGTGAAACCCCTGTTCTGGAACCAAAAAAAATTGCTCCAGCCATGGCACCGTGACCCTCCACCAAACCCAGAACCACCAGCCATGACAGCCAAATCCCCATGCCGCCGTTGCAGCCCTTGCCTCGGTCCTCCACAGAACAGCCACACAACCCAGCCACCACAGAACCACTGTGGCAGCCACCTGAGCTCCACCGCATCGCCCCTGCCCGTTCTTCATGAAGCCCCAACCCGAAACGAGCCAGATCCGAAAACCACCAGATCCTGCCGTCCTCACCACCCAACCACGCCCCAACCGCCGCTCCTTGCGCGAGCCACCGCGCGGTCGCCGCCGTCCAAACACCCCACTGCCGTTCTTGGCTTGAGCCCCCTGTGCCTCCATCTCCTCCTTAGTTTTTCCTTCTTTTTTTTCGTTTTACTCCCAATATTCTGAAACAACCCTTTCCCCCCCTCTTTTCTTTTCTTGGTCTTTTGTTTTACTTGTTTCAGAGACCGAAGGTCTCTTCCCTTTATTTGTTTGTCTTATTGTTAGAAAATTAGGATATTTCTGATGTGTTTTTTTTTTTGTTATTTTGGCTTTTGGGTTAGCTTTCATGTTGGGCTTTTGTCTTGGGTTTGGGCTGGTCGTTCTATATTTTTTTTTTTCTTTTTTGAGCTTTGTTTTTGGGTCTGCTATTCTTTCTTTGTTATTATCTTATCGTTTTGGGTCTTTAGCTATTGATACAAAAATCTCAATATAAAAAAAATTTAATATCTTGTTTTCCTTTGTTGAATTTTTTTATTGATATGATATTTGTTTTAAATAGTGACCTTGTATTTTTTTAAAAAAATAATAAAAAATATAAAAGTCTTCTTTTTTAAAACAGGATTAGCTGAGTTGCGACAACTTGTTAATCTTGTAATTTCTAGAATCATCTGAGTTGCGACAGCTTGATGGTTCGTTTTCTGAAAAAGGAATTAAAGGTTTGAGTCTTGTTAAAAAATATATATATATATATATAAAAATGGGATTAGCTGAGCTGCGACAGCTTGTTAATCCCGTAACTTTTAGAATTGTCTGAGTTGTGACAGTTTGACAATTCTTTCTTTTCTAAGATAAAATAAAAAAAATCAAATAAATTTTCAAAACAAAAATATTTTCAAAATAAAAAAAATAAACAACCCACAATCGTTTTTTAAAGAACTACGTGACTTTGAGTTCCTCATTGCACCTGAGGGTACGTAGGAGCAGAATCACAATTCTGTCAAGCCAAAATTAAATTTTCATAATTTATTTCTTTGTTTAGTTTATCTTTTAATAAATGGGTAAAATAAATATTTTTAAAAGTTATAAAAATTTGCACAACTGATTTAAGGTAACCGTCTTAAGGCGGATGTATTAGGGGTGTTGTGGGGTTAAGTCTCCACCCTTCCCTGTGCATAATCAGACTCCCGAACCTGAATTTTTGAACGTAGACCATTATTTTTTGGTTTTCCAATTTTTCCTAATAAAAATAAAATTGGTGGCGACTCCCCTAACTCCTTAATATTTTTGTTAATTTAAGTCGTTATCCCGCCGCGATCCCGGTCGCGACAGTCTGTCAAGCCATAAAAACTACATTTAATGCTCTCCCATCGCCATTGGTTACAGGAGTAGCGGACGGTTGGAAACTACGCGAAGCTGACGCTCCCCATTAAAAGCTCCTCAATTCTCGAGGAAATCAAGAGTAACGGTTTCCAAAGGATCCAAAACCAACGAAGGACGCTACTGCAAGTCAAAAGACCCCGTGAACTACATTCAGGGGCAACAGGAGAAAAACATCGGAACAAGGAATGACAATGTAGGTAAGGACCCACCGCGGTCTCCAACCACATCCCAACCTCAGGGGTACCCCGTACTCAATGATGGACCTCGGCCTCAACACGAGACACCGATAAACCTGACTTCAAAGATAGGGCGAAGTCCATGGCGAGCCTAATGATTATATACCTTGACACTTGTGTCTTATCCAAGTGCCAAGCTGGGGGTAATTGTTTTGGACCGTGGTCCAGGGTCCCATCCGAAAAGGATCGACCCGACACATGAACCACCAGACTCCTCCATAAGCACCCCGGCCAAGGCCTTATGACCTCAGTCCACGACATCAGACACTAACGATAGCCAGACCTATGCAGATTCCCATAACTGCCTACAATAAGGATTGGCCACTAAGGAGACAACCCTGACAAATCAGAGACGGACCTCAACAATCGTGGGACAGTCCTAACAGGTCCGAGAATGGACCTCAACGATAGTGGGACAATCCCGACAGGTCAAAGACAAACCGTAACGATCATGGGCTGAAATCTCTGTCAAGGTACGATCCTAATGTACCTTTGTCTTACATGGATTGCATGAGGATTCTAGTCATGCTTTCTATATATACCAGGCTAAGTTAACCTAATAAGATATCTGCTATTCCATTGCATAACCTCTACTTGTGTATTACCTAACTTGAACGTTGGAATCCCATTACAAGTTCTCACCCCTCTGATTCTATAAACTTGACAGCAGTTGCACAAGATAAAAATTATCATATACGTATCTATCTCAGATACTCTCTAAATCTACTTCAGAATAAAGTACTAGAATAAACATGATCATAAAGATATCTTGAAACAAAAGGCCCCCTCTCAGGTGAATGTACCAATCCATCAGGCTACTCCTGACATCCGTATCATACGAAAACGTAATCTAGAACTTGATGATGAGGGAGAAGGTAAAAGGTCTTGTATGGACTTGTCCTAGTACATTTTCTTTTCCATCGTTTTTCGCATCCACTTGCTATTTCTTCCAGGCGTGTTGGTAGGGTTTTGGCTTTTTAGCCCCTACTTGTTATTGGGATGACATTTCTCCTTTCATTCTAATAATGAATTTGTTATCTTTAAAAAAAAAAACATAGAATAAAATATTTATGCAAAATTTTAGATTCTATTTCCAATATATAGAAAATAATTAAGCCGAAAACAAAACATCCATTTGAATGTTTAATTAACATTTTTTCTTCACAATAATCATTGTAAAGAATACCTATAAATGCATATTTTGTTAATCAATTACACGATACAATAAGTATACATGTACAAATAATGAGTCATGAATTCCACAATTTACATCAATATTCATCCAAACTTTTTTGTTTATTAAATTTAAAAATAATTATACACATCTTGACATTGAAATGAGACAACATCTCATTCCCTAAAAATTTTATAAAAAAAAATTAGAGACAATTATAAGTATAATCTTACACATTAAGTGACCCATTACTTATGTTGTGTACAATTTATACATGCGCCTTGTCATTATGTTATTGGCCAAGAGTATATAATCATTTTCAATCATTTTTTCGTTTGCTAATGCAAGAATTTTGAGCCTGATAGTTGTTTTACTCCTTTCACAATATTTAAAGACTTCGTGACTTCTCTATTATATTATTATTATGTTCTTAATAATTAATAAAATATTTCTCGTAAAAAAAATTATAAAATATTTTACCCTGATTCCAGCCTCAACATCTCGCGTGCATATGTATGAAATTTGATTACAATTATCAAATGCATGCACAAGCTAGGCAGTTGACAAGTAAGGATCATAGCATCAATTATATCTCGACTCTTAAATTTTTAAAACATTATGACGCATCACCACTATCGCATAGAACTTCATGTCTCGCGCATGATTTGATTAAGCTTTTAACAATGATTAAAGAAGGTCACAAATATTTGTTTATTTTATCACAAGAAACCCCCCCCCCCTCTTTTTATTGAGGCCCGAAACTTCTTAAACAACATTTACTTTAATCATTCATTAATCAATAGTTGGGATTAGTTGATGCATCAGTACGTAAGTACATCAACAATATATGGTTGACGTTCTGTAAAGAAGAGATTCTCTCAATTTAAATTTCTATTATGTTAACTTATTAACATTGATTTAATAGATCTCTTACCCGTTAAGTAACGAGAAATAAAAAAAAGTTGGTGCATACCTTTTATTTTTTGTGTGTGTTTTCCCTTACTTTCCCCAAGTTGGTTGGCAGCTTCTTCGACACATTCAAAATACTGATCAAGTGGTTCGCCATGTCAAACAAGTTTCTTTCATGTAGTTTGTATTCGGTCTCATTCATCAAATTGAATATACTTCAATTGACAAAATGTGTCGAAAAATAATTTTATAAATGAAAAATTCATTGTCACTGCTTAACTACACTGATTGAACTAATGATTTGGTCCTCAAGAATGAGAATATATTAATTATTTAGGTTTCTGATTATGTGATTATTGGGTCGTTGTGTGATCGCTTCTAACTAATAAACTTTAACTACTCCATAATATTGTCATTTTTAGGCGAAAGTGGGTGTACTACTCCTATTAGTTGTCTATATGTTCACAACTCTGCATTTGGGTTCTGGTTCTACCCACCAAGGGGAGATACTTTATAAATATTCTAAAAGGAAAGTAAGTGTTGTTGATGCAGTTTACACTCCAGCCAAAAATTCCTCATCCTTTAGCTCAAGTGGAGGAACATCTCTTTCATTTGATAATTAATTAGTTCCAACATTAGGACTCAAGATTAATAATTTTTTTTTTAGAATAACGGGCATGAAAAGAAAGGCTTCTTTATCCTTATATAAGAAGATAATTTATAGTGGACCTGGCTTTAGGAATATGCCACAAACTTGCATAATCAAATGCCAGAGAAGAGAGCCATATATTAATTATCATTATTATAGTTATCTTCATTTTGAAGTTGGAAGATTGTCAATTATTAGACTCCATTAGGTGATATGGTTTTTATTTTGGGAAACCTAAAAATACTAGGATCAAAGAATGGATTGAATATACAAAGAGGTAGTTACTTGGTCAAAATCACAAGAGTAACTAAAGCGGGAACTATAGTCTGTATACAATACAAAGGGGCAAGCAAACAAACAAGAAGGAAGTGAATGGGTCTTTTTCAATAATAGCAATAATGCATAGAGAAGGTGAGGTTGAGTTAATAATTTTATGATCGTATTTGCTTAGGTAGGAAGAGTTGGAGGAGAACGTTGAATTATGAGATATTTTTACATAAATTTAAAATACTTAAGTTTGATGTATTCAGTCAATTATAATATTAATTAATATGTTAATTTAATTAGAATTATCTATTAATTAAATATGACAATTATCTATTAATTAATATTGTGAATAACTTATTGCACTCAACTTAAATGTTTTAAGTTTATACAAGAGTTATTCTTGAATTACACACCATTAACAATTCAAGTTCTTGGAACTTTTCAATTTTATATTATTAAGAAAGGAATATTGCACAAGCAAGTTATCACTTGAGTTGAACTATGATGGTTATGGTACCATGGCTTTTGATAGTGTACAGATGTAGTCAATTTACTCTTTTCCTAAGATAACATAATATTGGTTTTGAATATGCAGCTCATTACCCTAATGTCATAATATTTCACTTTGAGTATAATTGAAGAAAATAATGTGTCCACTATCCATAAATGTTCTACAGATTAACATTTTACACAATCCTGCCTAGGCTAAGATGCCACTCCCCAAATGAAAATATCACAAGCTTATCCCCACCACCGAGTTTTGCAAATGGAAATTTAAAAAAACAATGCACATTCTCACATGGTTTGCAAATTATATTATACATTCAAAAAAGATTAGTCCGTTCTAGACGAATTTGTACTAAATGTAGGGAAGTCAGCCATGTGAATGGATTAGTCCGTTCTGTTCTTGACCAGAATAATCTTCTTGCAAGGATTTGCATCTTTGAGATTCCCAAGGAAGTTAGGTTAAATTAAATAATTTTCATTTGGCTAGGGATTGAGTCATAGGAATCCAATGACTGAGCATTATGAGAGGATAATCGATTGTATTGGTCTCATTGATGAATTGATGCTATGTCATGAACATTGGTTATTGCATCATGAAGTTAAACTCATCCAAAACCCGTTTGTGGTTTGTGTGCCATGCTTGGAGGACAAGCGATTAGTTACAAGCCCCTGAATGTACAATTGAGGTTGTGCTCGAGTAAATACTAATCATGGAGTTGCCTGCATTATTGGGATAACAAGAGAAACAACAAAGTGGGTCACTGGTTTGGCACTTATTCATACACAATAAGCCCACTCTATGGAAAGTTACCATGTCACCCATTTGAATTTGAGAAATAATCCCCTTTATAGAAGGGCTCTTTTGCAAGTAAATTGAATGGTCCTTCCTGCTTTTATCAGGACAAACAAAATTTACACAGTGGGGTTCTGCAAAAGGGTGGACCATTTCAAGCTATCGACTACTCATTAGGGGAAAAAGTGATGGACAAATAGCCTGGCAAAGAGGATAAGGAGAAGAGATGTGATTGGATGCATCATAAGAAACCAAAGTGGGATTGCTTTGAATTCAGGAAGCACAGCAATGAAGGCCCATGTTTCTAACATGTGAGGATTGTCCCTCTTCCATGTGCATTTATTGAATCCTTTTCGGATGATGTTCACTCAAGCAGGCATTCTATCTTGTTTTGCCCGTAAGGTATTTTAACTGTAAAGAGGACTTATGTCTGTGCGAGAGGTCCATCATTGTGCATTATTGGAAGTATAGTTTCTGAACATGATTTCAATTCTGTAGATTGGTATCAAAACTTACATAGGAAACAAATGTAACATCTTAGAGCATGTTTAGTTCAATATTTTTTTAGAGAAAATAATCATTTATTTTTCAAAAGTTCTCTCAATAAACTTTTGATTATAAACTACTTTAAATACAAAATAAACTAATTCAAACACATACTTAATCAAAAACTTAAAAGCTATTGCATCCGGTAGATTTGAACTTTAGTGATATCTTAGTAAAAAGGAATAAGGTCACAGAAAGACACAAACAGGCGAATTCTATCTTTTGCTATAAGGCCTGTTAGTTTAATTTTGCGTTGAAGTTTTAAACTTGGATGGTAGAAGAATTTTTCAAAGTAGATGTTCTTCCGAAAGTGCTTTTAGTGGCCAAAGAAGCCTATTAGCATTTAACTAGGTCACCAAATTAAGGATTACTTCTAATCTTTTTTAACATTATTTATTTGACTATTTTAAAGGTTATTTGTGGAATTCTGGGAAAGTTCGTGAATAATTTTGTACAGAAATTGCTTGAAACAACTTCTAATATAAGATTTGTATTTAATTTAAAAAAAACTAAGTTTTGCATTTACAAATAATCCCTTTGTATTTAAAATAAAAAGAGTAATGATACTTGTACATACTTTAATCTTAATATAACTTTTTATAAATGATTTAAATGAACACACGTTATAACTTGTGAGGAGTTTAGAACATAAAATCTATGCAATTATTATTTTTCTTAAAAAAATGCGTAATATAAACATCAAGCATGGGATAATGAGTGATCTCAATAAAATACTTAAGAGTTTTGATAATGTAATTCAGTTGGTTAAGGGTTAGAGACATTAACAAAATTGAGGAAGATTCGATTCCTCTCGGGTACATTTCAACCCTATCTCCTTTCCCTACGTGGTGGAGTCACCTCGGGGCCTTCGACCGGGTTTCACATGATGGGACCTAGGTATTTTGAAAAAAACCTACAACTCCATCAATACAAAGCGTGGACCATTTCTGTCCAAAAAATGTTGGGGGCCTTTGACAAGTAATGTCAGAAATGTAGCTACCTAAACATAAAATCTTTGAAGCCGGAAGAAGCCCACTAGGGTAAAGCCCAAACTGAAAAAAACTGGCGGATGTACTCAACTCGTATATACAAATTTTTATACCATTACACACACACACTCGTGTACACAATTTTTTATACCATTACGTGCGCGCACACACACACCACACTCGTATATACAAATTTTTATACCATCACACACACGTCTCCTCTCTCCATCTCCTTTTTATTTTCAAGAATTTATGATTCTTCAACTTATTATCATTTTAAAATTAGTTTCAAATTTTATTCATTTTAAATCTAATGTCAAACAAATTAATTTGAAAGTTATTTCATATTTCATCCTTTTTATTAAAAATTAACAAGTTAAATATATCATGTTGAAAAAACTTAAAATTAGAAACTTTACACTGACATTTATCTTCACATCCTTAAAACCAAAATCAATAATCTGCGGGATGTTTTTATGAGGGACGATATTTATGTTTATTAACTTATACTAAACATAACATTTTTTCCTATTGAAGTATTTTTTTTATATATACTTTATATTGAAGCATATGCACTTGGTTAAGTGCAACACTGATGGAGCTGCAAGAGGCTTCCCAGGAATGGCAGCTTGCGGTGGAATTTTCAGGAATCACATGGCTGTTGCTCTTGGCTGTTTTGCTATGAATATTGGCCTCTCTTGCTCTCTGCAAGCAGAGTTGCATGGCGCTATGTTAGCTATTGAATTAGCTTTTGACAGAGGTTGGCATAATCTCTGGCTAGAATGTGATTCCTCCATTACGGTTTCTGCCTTCAACTTTCCTTCGAGGGTGCCTTGGAAACTTCGAAATAGATGGAATAACTGTCTTCTGCTCATTCAGAAAATGAACTTTAGAGTTATATTTACTGCAGAGAAGGAAAATCACTGGCTTGAGATAACTGAACAATTTTTGGGATTTGGAATTTTTTTCGTCTGGATTCACTTGGTGGGATTTAACCCCCAGCTTTATTTGTGAAGACTCTTTTCGTAATAGGATGGGTCTTCCAAACTACAGATTTGCTTGATTGTTTTATCTCATGGGTTTTGGTTTTTGTCCCCCCATGGCTTTGTTTCTTCATTAATATATTGGTGTGCTGCAAATGATTGATAAATCCTTTGGTGCCAACCTAGTTGGGATCTTTGGCTTTATGGTGATGCCTTTACACTCCTTATTTTTTATAAAAAAAAAAAGAGTTACTTCAAATAGAAGATACTCTAGTCTTTTAAATATATAATTTTAAATTTGATTTTGAAATTTATATATATAAAAATAATATTGTTGAAAAAATTTTTATTTAAACGTATAATCATATTTAGAGAGATTAAAATATTCACAGACTAATAGATTAAATATACAAAATACTTGTATATATATATATATATATATATCATAATCTTCTCGGATTTGAAAAACATTCAGTATATCAAGAAATGAATCCCTCGCGTCAAAAAATAAAAAGAATTGAATTCCGAATCCCGGGTCAGAAATTAAGAATCGAACAAACCCATTGCATCCAAATGCTTATGGCGATGACACATATTAGAAAGACCAGTATGTGGCCCAACAGATGTTCTTTCTTTTTTTTTTTCTCTCTCTTTTATTTTTTTTTTCTGCAACAAATGCTCTTTCTTGAGTGACACTGAACAATACTTTAGTCATTTTGGGATCAAGATGGACGCTAGTACGAGAAGAAGTGGATATTGGAAATCAATGGGAACTTAACATACGTAAACAAAATATTTCAATTAAAAATATAAAAAGAATAATTAAACATAACAACGATGACATTATTCATAATAATAAGTATTATTATTTTTTGTAGGGTGCAAACACAACACCTCTACCACTTGTTGACTTAAGGATTTAGTTTTTCTAAAGTGTGGGGTGCACTCTAGAAAATAAAGTGTGAGATTTTAATAATTTAAAAAAATTAATGATTTGAAGTTTATAAAATACAGAAATGTACAAAGTAAATTGTATATACACAATAATTTATTTTTTTAATTTTCTCTTCGCATCTTATTCTTTAAAGTGCATCTGACATTTTAGAGAAACTAAATCCTTAACTTAAACATGATAAGGTTTGTAATAAAACTACAAGACGTTGGAGCTCGGTATATGACTTGGATCCACGGGTTGGTCTGTTTAACTTACACCCTGCGTGAGTTAGAATTAGATATTTTATAAGCTCGTTTAAATGTGAACTTATGAGTCCAGTTCGTATAATTCGTGGGGGGAACTCGTGGGTTAAATAGATTGAAATTTGCTCACCCGCAGACTAACCTACTAGCCCGTTGTAATTTATTTAAAAAACAAATAATCCCCACTGTTGATATAAATTTTTCCAATTCATTGGGCTGCCCAGACCAAAAATAACCCAACAAGGCAAAACACTTAAGAGGCAAAGAACCAACCCAATTGTAAAGCCCAATATCAACACAATTAGGGCTCTACTTCCTAATCCTATTATTCAATTCAGTCTATAGTACACCAGCCGTCACGTTCCCTCGTGGTCTATGTTTCGCGTGCCCTAACTTTTATTCCCAGGTTATATATATATATATATATTCCCAGGTTCTTTCATCACTCAAAATCTAGTTTTTTTATTTATATATTTTTATATCATTTATTATGTTTTTTATTTATTTATATTTTTTTATTACTCATTTGAATTTTAATCCATACTATTAAGATATAAATCTTTATAATTTTTATTCATTTGAATTTTTATCACTATAAATTATCTTCAATAAGATATTAGTCCATATTTTTCATAAAAAATTGATTGTTATAGTTTTCAAGATTTGATGGTATTAAATCTAATGTAAAAATATAAATCTTGTCACTTACATGTTTTTATGTTATTAGTCTTGCTCGTATCACATTGGTCTCTTATTTATTTACAATTAATTTATCTCATTATACAATTCAACTGGCTAATTAATATTTTTAAGTAGTACAATCATAACGCATTTCTTAATGTTATACCAAAATGATTCATAATGTAAAAATTATATTATCATTTATAGTTATTTTAGTGTATTGCAGATAAACATATTTATAGATTGAATACAAATGAAATTATACTAAAATTTTTTCTTAATTTTTCACTACTGTTTTTTAAAAGTATATCGACTAAGTCTTAATGCAAAAAAAAAAATTATCTTCTTTTATAATTATTATTTAATACTATTAAATATATTAATAAAAAGTTCATTAATGATATTTTTATATAAATTATATTACAAGTTAAATCATTAATTCTTCACTTCTATTATTAAATTTATATCAATCTAATCACTAATGTCAAATTCTATATAAAAAAAATTTAGATTGATAGATACTGCAATGATAATTAATATATATATATATACAAAAATTACATTAATTTATAATAATATTGTCAAATAATACTTAATGTATTCTAATTCTTTAACACTCTCTAACCTATACATTTAGCTCATATAATTTAAATAGGCTAAATAAAAATTACACATTAATTAAATTAATCATTTGACATTTGACTTCTTAGGTTATTTGACTTTTTTAAATTCATTTTTCTTTGTAATGTTTGTTCTTTTTTTTCTTTGTAATTTTTTGTTTTATTTTTGATTTCTTTTTTCTTTTTTTCTTTTTATGTATATGTGACAATTTTTTTACGTGTTAATATTTTTTTAAGTTGTTACATCATATAATATACAATATTAAGTTCTTTGACTTTTTTAATTCATTTTCTTTGTAATTTTTATTATTTCTTTTTCTTTGTAAATTTTTGTTTCATTTTTTTTATATATTTAGAAATTTTTTTTTTTACTCGTGTCAATATTTCTTTAAAGTTGTTGCATCATATGACACATGGTAAAAAAATTAGATAACGTATTTGTCACATGTTAAAAGCTTAATGCATTTACTTGATAAATTTGGATGAAGTATGATAAAATTTTAGGCAATGTACTTTTTTTATATTATTTATAATTATTGTTAATTATATTGATTAATTGACATATTTATTGACTGATTATATTGATGTATATGTGTTAGTTTTTTTACACGTATTAATATTTTTTTAAGTTGTTACATCAAATGACACATGGTAAAAAATTAGGTAATATATTTATCATATGTCAAAATTTAATGTGTTTACTAATTGACTTGGATGAAACTTAACAAAATTTTATATCATGTATAATCTTTTTCTATATTATATTATATTATAAATTATATTTATTGATGACTGATTGATTGATTAATGATTAATATATTGATTGATTGGTTGATTGATTAAATTGATTGATTGATTATTAAATACTATTAAATATTAAATATATAGAGAAAAGTTCATTAATGATATTTTTATATAAAATTATATTACAAATTAAATCATTAATTTTTCACTTTCGTTATCAAAGTTATATTAAACTAATCACTAATACTAAATTCTATTTAAAAAAACATATATTGCCAAGTAATACTCAATATATTCTAATTTCTTAACACTTTCTTACCTATACATTTAATTCATAGAATTTAAGTAGGTTAAATAAAAATAACACATTAATTAATTCAATCTTTGACATTGGATTTTTTAGGTTCTTTGACATTTTTTACATTTTTTAATTTATTTTCTTTGTAATTTCTATTCATTCTTTCTCTTTGTAATTTTTTGTTTTATTTTTTTATTTTTTTTTCTTTTTATGTATATGTGGCAATTTTTTTTATACAGAATTTTAAGTATTGTATTTTTTTTACATAATTAATAATTAATAATTAATATTTATACTTATTATTAATTATATTGATTAATTGATTATATTTATTGATTGATTAATTGATTATATTGATATATATGTAATAATTTTTTATACATCTTAATATTTCTTTTAAGTTGTTACATCGATACACATTGATAGAAAATTAAGTAATATATTTGACATCTGTAAAAAAATTTAATATATTTACTTATTGACTTGAATGACATATGATAAAATTTTAAGTCATGTATTTTTATTTTATATTATTTTTATATTATATTATATTAATTAATAATTGATTGATTATATTGATTTAAATTAAGATTACTTATTTTATAGATTAAAATTAATATTTTTTTAAAAAGAAAAATATAATTACGGAAATAGTAAAAAATAATTATGAATCCTCATATCTCTTCTAACCTTTACCCACACCCACCACGTCCCACTTTTATAAAAAGCCTTCTTCATTCTCACTTCACGACAACTTAAAACACACACACATAGAGAGAACGCAAGAGAGACGTTAGACGTAGAGTTCCTTGGGGGAGAGCTTTGCTGGAACAATCTCAATCCCAAACCTTCAACCTCAACCTCCTGCCTTCTTTCAATCGCATACTATACTTGAGGTAGAAGAGAAAAGAATCTCTTCCTTTCTTCCTTCATCTTTTACTCTTCTAATTTCAGAGTTATGGACCCTATTCTTTGAGAAATTTTCATTCTTTTCCTTGATTGCTAAAGTGTCTACTAAAATATCTATTCTTCTAATTTGATTATTGTTGTTTGATTCTGTTTGTTATTTTTTGGAATATATATATATATATATATATATGTGTGTGTGTGATATCCAATGTGTGTGTGATGTCAGTGTGTGTGTGATATGAGAAGAATTTTTATTGTAAGATGGTGAGAGTAATAGAGTAAATTTTGACCATACAATTATATATAAATGGTCAAAATTAAAAGTTACTTAAATGTCATGTAACATTTAAAAATATCACATGCATTTATGTTTTAATTTTGACTATTTATATAAGATTTAATGGTCAAAATTCATTCCTTTTACTTCTTACAATAAATACTCATCTCACCATGTACACTTATATATATATATATATATAGACATATCTAGTGAGAGGAGTTTTTATTGTGAGAGGGTGAGAGGAGCAAATCTTGACCATACAACCATACATGGATGGTCAAGATTAATAGTTGTTTGAAGGTCATGTGACCACTTAAAAAAGTCACATGCATTTATGTTCTAATCCTGACCATTCATGTAAGATCCAATGGTCAAGATTTACTCCTCTCACCTCTTACAATAAGCACTCCTTTCACCAGAGTAAGATCCTATATATATATATATATAGGAGATATATCTAGTGAGAGGAGTGGTTATTGTGAGAGGAGAAAATCTTGACCATACAACCATACATGGATGGTCAAGATTAAAAGTTACTTAAAGGTCATGTGACCACTTAAAAAAGTCACATACATTTATGTTCTAATCTTGACCATTCATATAAGATCTAATGGTCAAGATTCATTCCTCTCACCCTCTCACAATAAACACTCCTCTCACCTGATACACTTCCTATATATATATATATATATATATATGACCATTTATATAAAATTTAATAGTCAAGATTCATTCATTTTACTTCTTATAATAAATACTCATCTTATCATATATATATATATATATATAAAAGCGGGGGGGGGGGGGTTTCATCTATGAGTTTGAATGTATCTTTCTTTTGATTCTAAAAAGAAACGGGTTATCTCACAGTTTTTCTTGATATTTTCGGTTGTGATGGGCTGTGGGTGATAATGAAATGACTAAAATCACAATCTTGAACTATTATTGTATCATTCCTCTCCTCTCTTATTTTGACTAAGAAAAAATAGTTTCATGGGTACGAACCATGAAATAATAAGATAGACACAAACCTTGAATATTTCATAAACTGAACTCTCATTCCTCTTTGTTGTATGCTAGATTCAATGGGACTAAGGAATGGAAGTTTGAAACTGATGACCAAAAACCTTTGTTGACAATAAAGGTGTTGTCTAATATACATGCAAGGTGTATGGTGCATCGCATGATCATAATTGTTAATTGTGTTGAAAAATACATTAACAATTACGATGAATAACTTGTAACTTGATAATTTGATTTTTTTTCAGTTGTACTGTTTTGTTTTTTTAGGTTGCACAATTGTATAAATATTATTGGTTAAAATCTATAAAATTTTCAGTATGTATAGTTATTTATGAAAAAATAATATTTTTTTAAAAAATATTATTGTGTATAAATATTATCAACTAAAATTTGATAATGTTTTTTTACCAGTTAAAATTTTGTAATATTACCAATTAAAAAATATATTTTTTTCAAAAACCCTTTACACACCTACACGGAAAAAATTGTAAGGATTTTTTTTTAAAAAAATATTATTTATGTGTAAATATTATCTGTTAAAATCTGTAAGACTTTTAGTATACACGATTATTTATGCATAGTTAAAATCTGTAAAGGGTTTTTTTTTAAAAAAATCCTATATATATTTTTAAAAAATATATTATTGAAAATCCTATAAATTTTAACATGTATTATTTACACAGTTATGCAACTTTTTTTAAAAAAAAAGGGAACCAAATGATTTGCAATAACAAGTCATCTTAAATGGTATACTTTACACCTAAACTTAAGAGAGTGTATAGTAGCATCCACTGACAATGAAAGGCAGACACGGACTTGAAAAAAAAATAGAGAGGACCTAAGCATTTTGAACCTGCTGGAACTTGAACAAAGGATTATACTTAGACCCCTTATGGACTCTACAGATTTATGATCATCTGGACCCTTAATCTTGATTCATTTTATTTATTGGTTACGTTTTTAGACTCTTTGCATTGATCTTGAATTTATTCATTTCATTTATTTAGTATGGCTTTAAGTTTAGCTTTGAAATCTTGTGGATGCTTGATCATACTTTAGCCCTCAACTTAGTATAAACTTAGAATGAAATGTGCTCACTCAGTAAGTGAAACTTGTGCCCGATAGTACGTATACCAATTCTGTCCAATGTCACATCTGTGCACATTCGTTTTCCATAGAACTTTCCCTGTATACACATTCATATCTTAAGTTTATTATATAGAAAGTCTTTCTAAAAGTTATTAGAACCTGTTATACATTTTAAACTAAGTAATAAGATTACATGCAGAATTTGTTTCTGGATTTTGTTATTGGTTTGGAAATTTCTCTTGTTGGATGCTGCATAAGGAGTTTACTATTAGAAATTTCCGTATGATTTTGGACTTCTATTGATTTATCTGTTTGTCAAAACTAGTTGAATGGTAACCTGATGTTTCATGAAATCTATTTATATTGTGATCAAAGGATTTATTGGAAATCACAAGTTGAACTTTGAGTTCAAATAGTATGTATGCTTGAAAATGTGTGAGGCTCAGTTGCTTGATTCTATGATGGGTGGAACAAGATAACCGTTCAACGAAGGGGCAGGTCCCCTCTCTACTCCTTCTATATATATGTGTGTCTTTTCAAGATAGAGACATGATAATCTTTTGACTCATAACATACTATTGTCCCATCCAAAAGAGAGAGGAGAAAGAGAGGAAGATCTTGATTCCTGTAGTCTACAAGTGTGTACAATTCTTGATCTTTTCTTGATCGTAAATTTGACAAACAACAAGATGTCTACAAGATGTACGACTTGATTATTGAAATGATATTCTAAATTCATGATCTATGATTTAGAGACATTCTTAGTAATGATTTCTAATGTTTACATGTGGTATCAGAGCCTTAGATACATGATTTAGAATCGATTCTAATATGTACATGCATGATTACATGAGCACCTATGATTTTAGGGTTTATAACTTGTATTTTTTTATGCATGGTTATGTGGATATAGGATTAGAATTATTTAATTATGTTTTTTTGTAAGTTTTTAGATGTATTAAGTCATTTTAATTCAATGTAAATGACTGAAAACTTGGAACCCATATCCAACCTCCATGGATGAAAACTTCAAGAACACTTGATGTTTCTAAATCATTGTTTTGATTGTTTTTTTTATTTATGATAATTGTCTAACTCCATCCTAGAACATGTTTAGACTTGAAAATAGGCCTTAGAGATGATCAAAACACATTAAAAACTGGAGGGACATGATTTTTCCAAACCGGGTTGAACAAATCCATTTCAACGTTTTTTGAATCCTAAATGGTCTATTATTGTGTGATTTTCTTCATGAAAATCATCCAAAATGACGATGAATCATGTTTGGAGGAAGACCCACTTGTTTGGGGATCAAAATGACGTGAAAAACGCTGGAAATTAGCGACGAATTGCGAACCGAATCGCATGACCCATTTACCATAGAATCGGGTCAACACGACCTAGCTAAAGGTAGAAGAAGAAGAGTGATTGTGGTACGTAGCCCACGCACATTGTAGTGCCCGTGGAGTGTGTGATCTCTTTCTAATGCTCCGTTTTGCATTTTGTTTCTTCCTATACACTCGTATTGATGCCTATAATTTATCTATATAGGTTTTATAATTTTGTTGGATTTAAAAAATATTTAATATTAATTTATTTTTTGTTTATTCAGATTAGGCATTTAAGAAAATTAATTTTTAGTGATTCTGAACATGAAAAATATTTTAATATTATGATAGACTTATATATGATAGTCATTCTCCCTAGTTGTTAAGTTTGGATATTACACTCTCTAGGTACATTAAGAAAATTAAAGAATAGATTAAAAAATGATTATTTGGGTTATTATTGATTTATCCATGTTTAGGGCTCTATTAATTGAAGTGAATATATGCCACCACAATGGATTATTTGCTTAAATTGGTAGGGTTACTTGTGAATAATTTTTTAGGATGTTGTGTTAATTAATTTGTGAATTAAACTTACCCATAGATAGTAAATTCAGAAATTATTTTATTGTATCATGTTATTATTTTTGAGATGATCTTTACAGTAAAATTCTTTCTACCCATAGGTGTTAGAATTTTTGTAATTGTTGTTATTATATGATATATACTCTATCCACAGGAGATTTTATTTTATATGTATTAAATTCTTGTTTCAGTAATTGACATTACTATAATTGTCCATGTTATTAATCATTTTCTTAATTATTATTTTTTCAGCTCCAATCATTTTTTCCTTGTCTAATATTGCAAACCAAGTTGAGGTTTTGATTGGGAACAATTATAAAAAATGAAATGATGATATCGAATTTGCCCTTAGCTTGTTGGACATTGATATAGTTATTAGAGAAGATGAGCTTGTTGCATTGACTGTCGAAATCACAAATGAGTAGAAAACTTATCATAGAGAGTGGATAAAGGCTAATCACAAGGCTTTAATGTTTATCAAGCGCTCCATTGATGAGACACTTGTGAAAGCTATTCCACATTCTAACAATGCCAAAACTTTTCTTGCTTCCATTGGGGAAAGGTACGCAGTGTGTGGAAAGGCCGAAGCAGGTCAATTGATGAAAACTTTTATTAACATGAAATATGATGGAATTGGTGGTGTTAGGCAACACATTATGGAGATGGTAACCATTTCCAACAAACTTAGTGACTTTAAGTGCCCTGTAACTGATACTTTTCTAGTTCACTATGCTTTAAATTCCATACCTACTAAGTTTGATGCTTTAAAAACATCCTATAATACCCAAAACGGAGAGTGAGATATTAATACCTTGATATTTGTTTGCGCACAAGAAGAGGATAGAATGAATCATTTAGCTTTTGGAAGTGTGAATTTAGTTTCTCAGCCACACCATAAGAAAGATTTTAAGAAAAATGATAAAAAGCCTTAGGGTAAGAATGAGTATGACAATATGCCTGGTCTGTCTCACAAACCCTTGGTCCAAAATCTAATATTCATAAGAATGGGTTGAAGTGTTAGTTTTGCAAGTCTATAGGTCATAAGAAATTAAACTGTCAAGCCTTCAAATATTTTATTAAAGAGAAAACTTAAGGTGAGTCACTAGCTTTCGTTTGCTATGAATCTAGTTTGGTAGATGTTCCTTTGAATTCATGGTGACTTGATTCTGAAGCATCCATTCATGTTACTAATTCTTTGCAAGGGTTCAAGAGCAAGCGAAAGTCAAGTGATGATGAAGTCAATTTGTTCATAGGGAATGGAAATAAAGTCAACGCTCAGTTTATAGGACTCATTGAATTAAAGTTAGAGTCAAAATTTGTTTTACATTTGAAAGACACTTTATATGCACCGTCCATGAGGCAGAATTTAATTTCTTTATCCAAACTTGACAATTATGATTTTTTCTTTAATTTCAATAATGGATCTTATCTTCTATCTTATGGTTTCCAAGTTATTGGCAAGACTATTAAATCTAATGGTTTATATTGTTTAAATCTTGATTCCAATGTTTTCAATTCCTTACATGTTCAAACTATTGGAAACAAAAAGGCACTAATCAAAGACACCTCCTTGTCTTTATTGCATAGGCATCTAGGTCATATCTCTAAGGATAGGATTAATATGTTGATAAAGGATAACATCCTACCTTCACTTGATTCTACAGATTTGGAGATTATATAGACTGTATAAGAGGAAAGATGACCAAGACAAGTAGAAAGGGTTCTATACGTAGTAAATAACTTTTAGAAATAATTCATACAGATATTTGTAGTCCTTTGAAACTAACCTTATGTGGGAATAAATATTTTATTAATTTCATTTGTGGCTTTTCTCGTTTTGGTTATGTTTACTTGATAAATGATAAGTCATTGTCTTTAGAAAAATTTAAAATCTTTAAAAACGAGGTTGAGAATCAATGTCGTAAAAGAATAAAAATAGTAAGGTCGAGGTGATGAATATTATGATAGACATGGTGATACTAGACAATGTAAGGGATCTTTTGCCAAATACCTTGAGGACTGTGGAATAGTTTCCTAATTTACTATGCTAGGGACTCTTGAATAAAATGGGATAGCTGAGAGGCGAAATCACACTTTAATGGGTATGGTGAGGTCTATGATAAGTCAGTCAAAATTAATTAATTTCCTTTGGGAAGAAACTCTTAAAACAACCATGTATATACTAAATGAAGTGCCTTCTAAGTCTGTTTCCAAACTTCATTTGAATTGTTTAAGGGATAGAAACCACCCTTAACCATCTTAGTGTATGGGGTTATGCTACTGAAGTGAAAATATATAATCCTACTGCATCAAAATTAAGTCCTAAGACTACTAGGTGTTACTTTATTAGTTATCTAATCAATGCTAAAGGCTACAAATTATACTGCTCTACCCGTGGAATAAAAATAGTTGATGCAATCACTGCCAAATTCCTTGAGAATGATGTGGGGAGTTCTGATGTCACTATGGATGAGAGCACAAGTTCTAGTGGAGAAAAGGTTATTGTACCAGTTCCTATTATACAAGAAAGAAGTGTGAGTAAGCCATTCGAAAGGGTTGATGAGGAACCACAACAAGAAGTTATGGAAGAACCACCGCCGTTGGCTCCTGAACATCCTGTTGAAGTTTCACCTCTTAGACGATCTCAAAGAGAAAGAAGACTAGTCAACCTTAATGATTATTATACTTTTCTAGGAGAGATAGATATTAATGTTGAGTGCATGCTAGATCCATAATATTATTTCAACACACATAAATTTTGAAATTGAATAAAAGATTGCATGCTTAAGGAACCTGAACCAATTCCACTCAAATTAACACATCTTTTTAAAAGTGTAGATTGAATAAAACTAAAAAAGAGGATAACAGATAATGAGATTAAAAGAGAATTTAAATTTGAAATTAAAAAACTAAAAAAAAGAGTTAATAACATGTGTCATTTTCCGAATAAAAGTACAAAAACAAATTAAGTCACTCTCGAATATAAGTATTCTGATTTAATAGATTGGGGTGGATTATTTGTCAATGGTGTCACTAATTATGCATTTTTTTCATAAGAAATCTGCATTAAGCGTGTGGAGTATCAATTGATTTTTTGCCTACAAATTACAAAATGAAAATGAATTGAAGGATTTTTAAACATTATTTATTATGTTCATTTTATATAATCTCGGCAGAGTATTAACCTAGTTGTAATTGATTCAAAATACAAAATTCTCCTACCTATATTGGAATGTTTTTTTGAAAAAAAAAGGAAAGAAAAAAAAGTCGAGACTCCAGTCTCCCATCCTTGAAAGGCATTCACTGAAGATAGAATCATTGATGAATCTTAGTATCTATACTAGAACTTTGGAGTAGACCAAAAAATAATTCATTTGTTACATCATACACACTAAAAAGGAAAATCTTATATAGTTTTAATGCATTCACATTTAGAAAATTAATATACCAAAGTTCAAAATAAGCTAACAAACAAAACTAACTAAAAATAAAGCTAAATAAAATGATAAAAATAGTTACATCGATATTGTAAAAAATAAATAACACTAATAACTAGCCACATCATTTTTAAGTGCTCTTAGAAAATGAGATTTCTCTTAATTTGTACCATTAAATGCATTACACATCAGTTGTTTTGTAGGCTATCACTGTCCCTCATTTTAACTATATTTTTTATGTTACAGTTGATGTGTCATGTACTCTGTGAGATTTTAACTTAAAACTAATTAACTTTAAGTGGAGTGACTAAACAGATATATAAACCGCACTAAAAAAATTGAACAAACAATGTAAGACTCTTAACATTCCCCTTCACAGTTGCTTGGACGGAATAGGTGAGCCTAGCGAAATAGGCTGAAGAAACCTAGCGAAATAGACGGGAGAAGCCTAACAAAGTAGGCGACAAAGATAAGATCTTAATTCTGATACCATGTGAGATTTCAACTTAAAACTAATTGACATTAAGTTGAGTGGCTCAAATGGTACAAAATAAGAATAATCTCTTATTCCAAAAGCATTTTAAAATTTCTCCACACAAATATGGTAAAATATTTAGCACAAAAAAATATAAAATCCTAAAAAAAAATATTCAATAAAACTAAAAAGAAAAAAAATACAAAGCATCAAAGATAGGAAATGAATCATCTCATGTAGTTTTTCTTATGACAAGGTCATGTGAAAAAAAAAGATGGACTCAAATTTTTTTATTAATGTGATCCAGTCAAAATTTATGAAATTATTTTTATAATTTTTATATTTATCTCTCTCATTTATATAATCTTGTCATATAAAAAATCTCATTAGAATTTATTTCGTTGGCAAGACATATACACATTTTTCTGTACCAATTCAAGTACAAGACAATAACAAGCAGAATATTTTAAGAGTGATGCTATTTATCACAAAATAGTTTTTTACGAAATTTCGCAAAAGTTAGAATACATGGTTATCCTTTCAGAGGCTATAATATTATGAGACAAAAAATAACTACCCAAAAAATGTACGAAACACACAATGTAATTGTATTTTCATGCGTCCTTCCACCAAAAAGATCTCATAGGATTTAGTATAATTTTTCACATTTTAAA
Organism: Ormosia emarginata; assembly: GCA_029884605.1. NCBI lineage: Eukaryota > Viridiplantae > Streptophyta > Magnoliopsida > Fabales > Fabaceae > Ormosia > Ormosia emarginata. The sequence continues at coordinate 9,379,447 of JAQQTP010000066.1, read as the reverse complement.
TGTAGAAATATAAAAATATTTATCTTGTCTAAAAGCATCACTATAAGATTTTCTCTTCAATTCTCCACTTCATGCTTCGTTCTCCCCCCCCCCCCCTCAATGCTTTATTTAGTATGGTATTTTGGGTGGAATGGAAATAATGGGGCCTAATGATGAACTCCATCTCTTGTTTAGTAGACATTTTAAGAGAAAAAAGAAAGGGATTTGAGTTGATTGAATTTCTCTTAGTCCTACAAGTTGTACATCCCCACCATATAGGACGAATTGAGAGGGAAAGGAAACCTCTGAAATTCAACAAATTTATATGTCTCATGATGCGTGCGGATGTAGTGATTAAAATTAAGATAAAAATCAGTTGTCAGGTCCACCAGAAAATAAAAACCTTACAACTAGTTGTAGTTAGTAAGGGTCGATCCACAGAGAACCAATTCAATTAACATTATTAAACAATTCTCAATTTAGACTCTGATTAACAATAAACAGTAAAAGGGAGGTTTTGGAGTTTTGATGAACAATGAACAGCTTCAAAGATAACAATAAACAAACTGAAATCAACAATATAAGAAAATTGGTTAAGAGATTGAATCCACCACTAGATTTATATGATAATGTAAATCCACATATCCTTTTTATTCCAACATGCTCAATTATGTTTTTATGCAATTGTGAGAGTAAATCTCTGTTTTCCTTACGTGTTGGCCAATTTAGCAACCGCTTCGAAATCAACTCATAATCACTGATTAGTCATAAAGCAACCGCTCTTACAACTATCCAACAATTGTATTAAGATTTAGAAAACCAATTACACTAAGGTCTAATCACACACCGGGATTAAATTACTTAGAACATATATTTCTCTAGATCTAATACCGCAACCACGCATAATAAACCCAGATCTACCACTTTTATAACTGGCAAATAACACAAAGATAATTATACCCACATGAACATCATACATCCCACTAGATCTACTACCGCAACCGCGCATAATAAACCTAGATCTACTACTTTGAAAGTAGGAACAAGTACAAAAACCTTCATACCAACAATAGATTCAGAAATATATGAATAAAAACATAACTGTGTTGAAATAATCAAATATGCAAAGTTTACAACATTAATACTAGCGGTTTCATCACCCCCTTAACCAAGGGAGGTTTAGTTACACATAGCTAGAAAGAAATCACAAAAAAAACTGAGAGAAAATGAAGGAGAGTTCCCCCCTATGATAACCAATGGTGCCCTTTTATAGAAGTCTAGGGTAACAAAATGACAAAGGTGAGTGGATGGATGAGTGGGTTAGTGGAGTGGGGTGGTTGAGTGGATTGGTTGAGTGGGTGAGTGGTTGAGTGGTTGAGTGGGTGAGTGGATGATTGGTTGATTTAGTTGAGTGGGTTGGTTTAGTGGGTGAGTGGTTGAGTGGTTGAGTGGATGAGTGGAGTGGATTAAATATTGGTTGAGTGGGTTAGTTGAGTGGATGAGTGGTTGAGTGGTTGAGTGGATGATTGGTTGATTTAGTTGAGTGGGTTGGTTTAGTGGGTGAGTGGTTGAGTGGATGGATGAGTGGATGGATTAGTGGATGGGTGGGTGGAGTGGTTAAGTGGTTGGATTAGTGTATGAGTGGATGAGTGGGTGAGTTAGTGGATGAGTGGATGGATGGATTAGTGGATGGATGAGTGGATTAGTGGATGGATGAGTGGGTGGTTGAGGACGAAAATTTCGTGTCTGACTTGGAAGCCAAAAACGACCCACTATACTTCAGAACCACAAAAAGTGTTCTTCATGAAAGTTGTAGATCCTTGTCTTGGCTAGAAAATGGATAGCTGGTTCGTCCAATTTGGCTTCCTTAAGCCTAAGATATGTCTCAAATACCGTAGGTTGCTCAAACCCAACTTCAGCACCTCTGTTCCGACTTGCAAGCTCAAAATGACCTACTAGACTTCTTTTTCTCAAAATGTGTTCTTCATGAAAGTTGTTTATTTGGATCTTGACTATCCACTGTCCAAATTTCAGCCCATCTCCATTATTACATCTTGAGATATGATTTTATGAGTGCACACTGTTCGGATTCTACTGACAGAACCCGTATTCTGACTTCCATGTAAACTTAGGTCCCTTAGACATCTGAATCGGACTTCGAGCTCTTCATCAAAGTTGTAGAGCTTCCTCTTAGCTTTCCTACAAGATAAAATTCATGATTGTCAGATATCAGGAACTCAAGTTATGACCAAAATACAGAAACAGTGTAAAATCTCAATAATGCTGAAAATATTCAATTAGGACCAATTTGAGCTCAAACTCACAAAATCATGTCAAACTCAATCAATTAAGAATATGGAGAGTGTAAATGACTAAATATAAGGGTTTCTTAATGAATAAAATATGTGTCTATCAAATTCCCCCACACTTAGCTTTTTGCACTCCTGGGCAAAACTCAAGACCAAAACAAGGACATAAGAGATTAACAAAAATTTAAATTCCAACGACATTCAAGAACCCAAAATTTTACAATCAAGAAGAACAACCAAAGGTTCAAGGGATCAAAACATTCATGAGTTAACAATTCTCCACATCTCAAACCAACAAGTAAGGTATCTTCAACATGAATCGAGAATGATAGATCTTCACAAGACTCCCTCTCAATCTCTCAAGTGTTTAAAAGGTAGGTATTTCACTCAATTCAACCCATGAAAATTACACTACCATAAGCTTGCTTATCTTCTACTTCTCCACTACTCAAAACACATGCATACACAAATCATGAGGACTTTATTCAAGGTTGTAGTGAGGTTAAGGTAACAGAAGAGGATAAAATGAATATGAGAGGATAAATACCAAAGAGAATAAAAGCAAATGAGAGCTAAGTTCAAATAACAAGCATAAAAGTTCATCCCAACTCTAATGTATATCCCTTTACATATTCATTTCCCAATCCTTTTCTTTTTTTTTCTTTTTTTTTTCTCTTTTTTTTTTTCTTAGCACTATTTCCTTTTTCAACAACCATTTTGTATACACACCCCCACACTTGTTCAAAAACTCATCCATTAACAAAGCTAATGTTCTTTTATTCCCTAAGGTAAAATAAGAACACGATTTTTCATTTAAGGTACATAATGAGCTAGAAACAAGGAATGGTCAAATAAGCTCAAAGGGGTTAAGCAAAGGAAAATATACAAGGTTGGCAGAATCGAGAGAATTTCCAAGAAGTTAAAAGAGTGCTTGATATCAAATTGAAAACAAGGTTGGCTATTTGGTTAAACTAGCTAATTAAGAAAGAGAGGCCTCAATCATGTTCATGCATGCAAGTGAAATGTAGCCTTAAAAAGAATCAAAGCAAGTTCTAGAGTGGTCATTAACATGAGTGAAAATCACACAAGAAAGAAGAGAATGGCATAAATGTTGAATCCATCCATTAGGCTCAAAATCTCACAAGGTATGCATCCATCAAACTCAATTCATCAATTTAATCATCCATCTCCAAGCATATCAGTTCAAGAAGGGAGAAAAGTTATTCAATCATGCAATGATCCCTTTTTTGTGTTTTTTTTAACAACTAAAAGAAACATGCTAAAATCTCTCCCCCACACTTAATATAACATTGCCCTCAATGTGAAAGAGAGATATAGAAAAGAGCAACACAACCTGATAAGAAGTGAATCAACGCAAAACAGAAAAGAAGCACACTGTCAGTTACACATCAGACCCTGAAAAAAAATCAAACAAGAAAACGTTAGTACTTCTACAATTTAATACTAATTAATTACTACCTAAAAAACTCCTTACTCTGCCACCAATTAAGATGCGTCTCAAGAGTAAAATTACTCCTTACTCTGTCATCACTAATTGGTTTAATAAGTCCATGACAATCATATCATACTTTCCAAACAAAACAAATTTTTTTTTTTAATAAAATCAAACCCATTAAAGAGAAAGTGTCAGATCTGGCTTTTTTTTCTTGTTACTTCCTTCGCTGCTTCCTATTGACCAATCTATCTGACCTAATACCTTATCAGGCACATACTTAAAAGCTTATAATTTATAAATGAGCTCATCAATAGTGGAGGCAGAGATAAGAAGTTGTCTTGCCGAAGGAGTGATAAATTTCTGTTCCACAACTTTGTCAAGAAAAAATAACAAAAGATCAAAGAAATTATTAACATTCAACAAACCAATGGGTCTATGGTGGATGTTTAGTTCGACCAAGACAATTTGAAAAATTTCTTCTAAAGTACCAAAACCACCTGGTAAGACAATAAATGCATCGAATTGTCAACCATTGTTTTCATTCGTCCATGCATAGATGTTACACAATTTCTTCTCCAACTGTCTTTCCAGTGATGTCATTTTCACCAAAGGTTTAGGAATAACACCTAAAACCCGATTGCCTCCTATAAAAGCGACAAGTGATACAGCCCCCATTAACCCACGACAACCTCCCCATATACAAGATGAATATTCATCGCAGACAAGTGATCGACCAAGAGTGCTAGGCTGCGTTTACAAACTCTAATCCCTTCCCATAACTCGACCCACAAAAAACACGGACATTTTTGAGGTTACAAATAGAAGGTCCCATTCTATACTCTTCCTCCCTTTGAGTGTTTCTGAGTTGAAGGAAAATGGAGAAAATGGAGTGTTTAAGTAGGAAAAAGAATGGAAAGGGAAATAATTGCACCTATGAGGGTAGGTTGGTTTGTTGTCGAAAAAGGTTGAAATTAAGAAACACAGAATCTTTTCTCTTTTTTTTTTTTTTACTTTTTTATTTTTTATTTTTTTTTTATTTTTTTATTATTTTTTTTTTATTTTTTTATTTTTTTTATTTTATTTTATTTTTTGTTTGACTTCAAGAAAACCATCAAGGTAAAGAAGTCTAGAAACCCACGAAGGACCCCTCGAAAGGATCGTCTGTACAAAAATCAAAATACAACAAAATGATACAAAGATAAAAGAAATAGAAAATGATGACATACTGTATGTACGGTGTCCATGGCGTATCTTTATCTTTACTGGCGTCATGAGTGCAGTAGACATCACGTCCTCTCTTTTTTTTTTGAAATTGTTAGAAAAACTTGATGAAAGATGAGTGTATACTTACTTAAGATTGTGATGGAGGTAGTATGCTTTTTCGGCTTTGTGCCAAAGCATTGTTGACCAGTATTCGACCCATTCAAGACCAACGCAACATAGGGCTCCCAAAAGGGACAAGTGGCCATAATACGACTGGCTGCCTCACATGTGGGATACAATCTACCTTCTTTGTTTTTCAATTAAGAAGGCTGGATCGGGATGCATGCATTTCCCCATTCACGGTGTGTGTTACCAAAGCCAACCCTAAGACGTATACATAATTTTTTTTTTATTTTTTTTTTAGAGATTCAAATGCTTACAACCAACAAACAGATAAAAACATAATCTAAGAAACTAATGAAAACACAAAATAAAAAGGGATAAAGAGAGCAAATCTGGTTGGGTTGCCTCCCAATGAGCGCTTAGTTTATTGTCCTCAGCCCGACATGATGATACTTTCAATGCTCCTCATATTGTGGAAGGATGAGGGTCATCACTTCCATCTCTGCCTTTGTCAGGAAGTTCATGATATGGTTTGAGACGATGACCATTGACCTTAAATGCTTTGTCGAAATTTCACTCCCGATCTCAACCGCACCAAAAGGAAAAACATTAGTTACCACAAACGGCCCAATCCACTTAGAACGCAGTTTACACCGGAAATAATTTGAGTCTTGATTGGAATAGCGGGACTTTTTGTCCTCTGTGAAATTTCTTTCTCGGAAATCAATTGGTCGTGGAATGCCTTAGCTTTAGTCTTATAAATCGGGGCATTCTCAAAGGCCTCATTTCTTAGTTCTTCCAATTCTGTAATGGAACTTCCTTGCTTTCCAAAGACCTTCCAATTCCATATTAACTTGTTTAATGGCCCAGGTAAGATCGATGTTGCAACTCAACGGGCAAATGACAGGGCTTTCCATACACCAACCGAAATGGTGACATGTCGATGGGAGTCTTATAGGCAGATCCTATAAGCCCATAAAGCATCTTCAAGTCGAGTGCTCCAATCCTTTCTTGAGGGATTCACTTGTCTTTTCAAGGATTGACTTAATCTCCTGGTTGGACACTTCGGTTGCCCATTTGTCTGTGGATGGTAAGGAGTGAAAATTCGTGCATTACTCCATATCTCTTCAATAGAGCATCAAAGGTTTTGTTGCAGAAATGGGTCCCCTGGTCATTGATGATAGCCCTTGGGGTCCCGAACCTGGAGAAAATATGTGACTTAACAAAATTTACAACAGTTTTAAAATCATCAGATCGAGTGGCTTTTGCTTCCACCCATTTAGACACATAATCAACAGATAAAAGAATGTATGTGAAACCAAATGAAGGAGGGAATGGTCTCATGAAATCAATACCCCACACATCAAAGAGTTCCACAAAAATGATCGGAGTCTGAGGCATTTGATTACGAGGACCAATATTACCTGTTCTCTGACAGGGGTCACAAGACTTACAAAAGTTGTAAGCGTCTTTGAAAATTGAAGGCCAATAGAAACCACTGTCAAGCACTTTATTGGTTGTCCTTTTACTGCCAAAGTGTCCTCCACATGCATAGGTGTGGCAAAAGGAGAGGATGAAGTGTGTCTCAGAATCAGGAATGCACCTCCTAATGACTTGATCTGCACAATGCTTCCATAAGTACGGGTCATCCCAGATATAGTATTTACAGTCACTCCTTAATTTATCTCTTTGGACCTTGTTCAAACCCTCCGGAAAGTCCTTAGTAACCAGGTAGTTAACAATGTCAAGCATACCAAGGGATTATGGTGTTGACAACCATCAAATATTCATCCGGAAAAGTCTCCATGATAGGCATTTTCCTCTTCGCTTACCAATCTACTCAAGTGATCGGCCACCAAGTTTTCGCTCCCTTTCTTGTCTTTAATCTCCAAGTCAAATTCTGGAGCAATAAAATCCATCGAGCAATCTAGGCTTTGCTTCTTTCTTTGTTAGAAGATACTTCAAGGCTGCATGATCTGAAAACACAATCACTTTAGAACCAATTAGATATGATCTAAATTTTTCTAAAGCAAATACAACACTAGAAGTTCCTTTTCTGTGGTTGAGTAATTAAGTTGAGCATCATTTAGAGTCCTTGATGCATAGTAAATGGCATAAGGAACTCTATCAACTCGTTGTCCCAAGACAAATTCTCCTACTGCAAAGTCACCGGCATCACACATTAGTTCAAAAGGTAACTCCCAGGTTGGGTGGCTCGATGATAGGTGCAACAGCTTAACAACTTCTTGAGTTTATTGAAAGCTTCCATACATTTCTCATCAAAGTTAAAATTAACATCTTTTTGAAGAAGTCTCGCATGAAGGGGCAATGAGACTTTAGAATAGTCTTTAATGAATCTCCGGTACAAAACCTGCATGACCAATAAAAGAACGAATCTCCCGCACACTAGTGGGTGGTGGCAAAGAATGCATGAGTTCTACCTTAGCTTTATCTACTTCAATTCCCCTAGCGAAATTACATGACCTAACACAATACCTTCATTCACCATGAAATGACATTTTTCCCAATTCAAGTACCAGGTTAGTGTCAATGCATCTTTTAAGCACCAAAGTTAAATGTTCCAAACAATTTTCAAAATCATTTCCAAAGACACTAAAGTCATCCATAAAAACCTCAATGATGTTTTCAATGTAATCGAGAAAATATACTCATCATGCATCTTTGGAAAGTTCCTGGTGCATTGCGAGTCCAAAAGGCATTCGCCTATATGCAAAGGTACCAAATGGACAAGTGAATGTAGTCTTGTCTTGGTCTTCGGAGCTATGGCAATCTGATTGTAACCTCAAAAACCATCCGAGAAAACAATAATAAGAATGACCACTAATCTTTCTAACATTTGATCAATGAAAGGTAAAGGAAAGTGGTCTTTTCTCGTGGCGGCATTCAACTTCCCGTAATCAATACAAACACGCCACCCTGTCTCAAACCTAGTGGGAATAAGCTCATTTTCAGCATTTCTTACCACAAGAATTCCAGATTTCTTTGGTACTACCTGGACCGGGCTTACCCACTTTTGTCGTCGAAATGGGGTAGATCACCCCCACACTTAGGAGCTTCAAGTATCTCCTTTTTCACAACCTCCATCATGGGAGGATTCAATCTCCGCCGAGGGTCTCTCACGGGTTTAGTATCCTCCTCCATTAATATCCTGTGCATACAAACGGAGGGACTAATACCCTTGATATCGGTATTGACCAACCAATGGTCATGTCTTATGTTCTGCAAAATAGCTACCGCTTTCTCTTCTTGCTCTTGGGTGAGTGACTTTGCAATTATTACTTTGGAAGGGTGTCCTTCTCCTCCAGAAGATGTATTTGAGATGATCGGTAGTGCTTTCGGTTCCAATTCGGTGCACACTGCACAACGTAGGTTGAGGTATATCGGTAGTAAAGGTAAATCAACAAAAGTTACCTCATGCTCTTCCTGGAGTGGAAGAGAGCTCTTGTAAGGCAAAGAACAATTTCATCAATGTCTTCACTCCGTGGCTCTTCTTCACTCTTCTTCTTTTCCTCCCGTACATCTAAGCTATGAGTTAGAATTGTATCAAGAGCATCAAAATGGTCGGTATCAAAAGCTTAGAAATTAAAGAATCAAAAGAATCAATTAAACAAGCGAGTGCACATCACTTGGGTATCTCATAGCTTCAAAAATATTGAATCTAATTAATTCCCCATCAAATTCCATTGTTAGAATTCCCGAGTGCACATCAATTTTTGTCCGTGCGGTCTTCAAAAATGGTCTTCCTAGCAAGATAGGAGCGATTTGGGAGACTCATCCTCTTCCATGTCCAAAATATAGAAGTCTCCGGAAACACTAATTCATTCACCCGTACCAAAACATCTTCAACCACACCCTTAGGGTATGCATTAGATCTATCGCCCAATTGAATAACAACACCGAGTAGGTTCCAAAGGACCCAAGTATAAAGATGCATAAATAGAATATGGCATGACATTTATAGATGCACCTAAATCAAGCATTGCCCTTTCAAACCTTGTGTTACCTATAGTGCATGGAATGGTGAATGTGCCAGTCCTTACATTTGGTTGGGAGTTTCTTTTTAATTACAAATGAAATATTTTCTCCCACTTGGACCTTTTCATTTCCTTTTAACTTCCTCTTGTTAGTGCATAATTCTTTCGAAATTTTGCATATCTAGGTACCGCTAATGGCATCTAACAAAGGGATATTAACCTCTACCTTCCTAAAAGTCTCAAGTATTTCTTTTTCTGCTTCTTCTTTCTTGGTTTTAACCAACCTACTAGGAAAAGGAGCTCTAGTGACATATTTAGGAAGGGGTTCGAAATACTTACCTTAGGGGTTTTGGAAGTTTGCCCTTATCATTTGCTTCTTTGGGTGGTTCATCCTTCTCTTGAATGATTGGTGGAAGAGAGGTAGGCTCATCCATCGTCTTTCCGCTTCTCAATGTGACAACACTAGCATTTTCCTCGATTCACTTCGGCCGTGTGAGGGTAGTTTCCACTGAAGCTTGGCTTTGAAACTTGTTGAATTCTGTGAGACAATCGCCCTATCTCGATTCTCGCAAGTTATTGATTGCAATCCTTGTTTCTTGTTTGAAACTATGTATAGTTGCATTTGTTTCTTGTTGGAACTGCAAATTATTAGTGGCCATTTGTTTTACTAGCTCCTCTAATGAAGGCTCAGATTACTTAGGAGCTTGAACTTGCTGCTGTCTCGAGGGAAAGGTACTTGCCTTTGTTGGAATCCTGGAGGTCCATAAGTTTGGAGGTTGATTTTGAGGTTGCTTTGCATAGCTGAAATTTGGATGATCCCTCCAACCCGGATTATATGTGTTTGAGTAGGGGTTGTAATTTTTGAAAGTCCAAAGATATCCCCCTACTTTGCTCTTACCTCCTCGTTTGTGTCTTCTTGGAGAGTGGGACACATATCGTTGGGATGTCCAGATGAACAACAGATCCCACAAGCATGAACTGGTGCTTTACCCGAATCCATTAACCGCATTTGAACCATAGCAAATCAATTGAGTCATTTGTTCTTTGTATCTTGGTTGTCTCTACTTCTTTCAAAACTCTTACTCCAAAGTGTCATTTCTAGAGTAGAATTGTTGAGTATTGCGCCCATTCTTGAGATCAAATTTCTAGCTTCTTGAGGAGTTTTATCAATCAATGCTCCTCCGCTAGCAATCAATCATGTTGCGATCCATCACTTGTAAGCCTTCATAGAAATACCGAATTAAAAGCTCAACTTATTTGATGATGAGGGCAAATGAAACATAGCTTCTTAAATCTCTCCCAAGTAGTCATGGAGTGATTCCCCATGCCTTTGTTGAATACCACAGTTTCTTTTCGATTGTTGCGGCTTTTGAGGCGGGGAAGTATCTGTCTAGGAAAGTTCGGCCATGTCCCGCCATGATTGGATGGATCCGGGTGGCAAGTAGTAAAGCCACTCCTTAGCTGAGTCTTTCAATGAGAATGGAAAAGCTCTCAACTTGACTTGCTCTACATGAATTCCTGCAGGTTTCATGCTAGAACATACCACATGGATTTCCTTCAAGTGCTTGTTGGGGTCCTCTCCGGGTAATCCATTGAAAGATGGCAAGAGATGGATTAAACCGGATTTCAATTCAAATGCCTCTTCATTTTCAAGAATATCTATGCAAAGAGGTTGTTGATCTAGATCTGGGGCACCCAATGCCCTTAAAGTGTTTTCTCGCCATTGTCACTTCTTCGGATATTTCGATGGCTCAAATGTCTCTGAACTTGATAGATCAATGTAACGGCAGCTTCAATGTCAGCGGTGTGAGTTGGAAGTTAGCCGGATGGAAGGAAAATTGAGGATGTGAAGTGAGTTGATCAATATAGTTCCTCAAATTTAGCAATCCTTCGTCTACTCCTTCAAAGGACATCAACACCTACAAAACACTCGAAAGAAAGATTAAAAATAAAATAAAATAAAATAAAATAAAATAAAATAAAATAAAAACATAATAAAAATAGGAAATAAAATTAATAGTGTAATTGAAAAAATTGGTTCCCAACAACGGCGCCAAAATTACGATGCGTGCGGATGTAGTGATTAAAATTAAGATAAAAATCGGTTGTCGTGGCCCACGAGAAAATAAAAACCTTACAACTAGTTGTAGTTAGTAAAAATCGATCCACGAAAAAACCAATTCAATTAATACTATTAAACAATTCCCAATTTAGACTCTGATTAATAATAAACAGTAAAATGGGGTTTTGGAGTTTTGATGAACAATGAACAGCTTCAAAGATAACAATAAACAAACTGAAATCAACAATATAAGAAAATTGGTTAAGAGATTGAATCCACCACTAGATTTATATGATAATGTAAATCCACATATCTTTTTTATTCCAACATGCTCAATTATGTTTTTATGCAATTGTGAGAGTAAATCTCTGTTTTCCTTACGTGTTGACCAATTTAGCAACCGCTCAAATCAACTCCTAATCACTGATTAGTCATAAAGCAACCACTCTTACAACTATCCAACAATTGCATTAAGATTTAGAAAACCAATTACACTAAGGTATAATCACACACCGGGATTAAATTACTTAGAACATATATTTCTCTAGATCTAATACCGCAACCACGCATAATAAACCCAGGATCTACCACTTTTATAACTGCAAATAGCAAGACAAAGATAATTATACCCACATGAACATCATACATCCCACTAGATCTACTACCGCAACCGCGCATAATAAAAACCTAGATCTACTACTTTGAAAGTAGGAACAAGTACAAAAACCTTCATACCAACAATAGATTCAGAAATATATGAATAAAAACATAACTGTGTTGAAATAATCAAATATGCAAAGTTTACAACATTAATACTAGCGGTTTCATCACCCCTTAACCTAGGGAGGTTTAGTTACATATAGCTAGAAAGAAATCACAAGAAAAACTGAGAGAAAATGAAGGAGAGTTCCCCCCCATGATAACCAATGGTGCCCTTTTATAGAAGTCTAGGGTAACAAAATGACAAAGGTGAGTGGATGGATGAGTGGGTTAGTGGAGTGGGGTGGTTGAGTAGATTGGTTGAGTGGGTGAGTGGTTAAGTGGTTGAGGGGTGAGTGGATGATTGGTTGATTTAGTTGAGTGGGTTGGTTTAGTGGGTGAGTGGTTGAGTGGTTGAGTGGATGAGTGGAGTGGATTAAATATTGGTTGAGTGGGTTAGTTGAGTGGATGAGTGGTTGAGTGGTTGAGTGGGTGAGTGGATGATTGGTTGATTTAGTTGAGTGGGTTGGTTTAGTGGGTGAGTGGTTGAGTGGTTGAGTGGATGGATGAGTGGATGGATTAGTGGATGGGTGGGTGGAGTGGTTAAGTAGTTAGATTAGTGTATGAGTGGATGAGTGGGTGAGTTAGTGGATGAGTGGATGGATGGATTAGTGGATGGATGAGTGGATTAGTGGATGGATGAGTGGGTGGTTGAGGACGAAAATTTCGTGTCTGACTTGGAAGCCAAAAACGACCCACTATACTTCAGAACCACTTAAAGTGTTCTTCATGAAAGTTGTAGATCTTTGTCTTGGCTATAAAATGGATAGCTGGTTCATCCAATTTGGCTTCCTTAAGTCCAAGATATGTCTCAAATACCGTAGGTTGCTCAAACCCAACTTCAGCACCTCTGTTCCGACTTGCAAGCTCAAAATGACCTACTATACTTCTTTTTCTCAAAATGTGTTCTTCATGAAAGTTGTTTATTTGGATCTTGACTATCCAATGTCCAAATTTCAGCCCATCTCCATTATTACATCTTGAGATATGATTTTATGAGTGCACACTGTTCGGATTCTACTGACAGAACCCGTATTCTGACTTCCATGTAAACTTAGGTCCCTTAGACATCTGAATCGGACTTCGAGCTCTTCATCAAAGTTGTAGAGCTTCCTCTTAGCTTTCCTACAAGATAAAATTCATGATTGTCAGATATCAGGAACTCAAGTTATGACCAAAATATAGAAACAGTGTAAAATCTCAATAATGCTGAAAATATTCAATTAGGACCAATTTGAGCTCAAACTCACAAAATCATGTCAAACTCAATCAATTAAGAATATGGAGAGTGTAAATGACTAAATATAAGGGTTTCTTAATGAATAAAATATGTGTTTATCATCTCACTTTACCCATTTCTCTTTCATGTATTGCCGAAGAACACATACAAACGCTTTGCTCTGCAACAACACCGATGGCAACTTTTATCGGTGAAATGGAAGCCTCTAAAGTCTTTCACATCATTTTTATTTCACTAATTATGATTTTTATTTTTCATACACATATTTATTGGTGTGCAATGTACTTTTTATTTTTAATAAAGATAATCTCTGAAGAAAAAGATTGCAACTTCAAAATTTGAATGACCAAGTATATATATCACTATAATTAATAAATTGATATTAATATTTATTTAATTACTTGTAATTTTTTTTAATAAAAAATAATGTGGATAAATAATTAAAAAGGTAGAAAAATTGTTTCTTTATATTAATTATTAATTTCATGATGTTATGAGTTCTTAAAGGTAATGAAGTAATTTAACATTTATTTTCATATATTTTCATTTTTTTCTTTGATGAAACCTTAGTTATAAAACTCAGATAGGACCAGACTGGCCGATTCGACCATTGAACCAGTGAACCAATCAAGTAACCGGTCAGAGTGACTAGTTGGATTGGCTATGCATGAGAACCGATGTGACCTGGTCTAACCTGGCCAGTTTTTGAGTAAAACCAGTGACCAGGCCCGATGGGTTTGATTAAACCGGTCGGGTCACGCACATCTTTTTTTTAAAAAAATTCTTAAAACAAAATGACGTCGTTTTGCTATATAATTAAAGTTGAAAAAAATATATGTGTGGTAAAAAGAAAGAGGGAAAACACCAAACCAAACCGTCGAACATGATCTGGAGAAGGAGAAGCTGCTGCTACCCTGCTGCGGCCAGCCTTCGCCATCGTGCTGTCATCCAACCCTCATCGTGGCACTGCCGTCCAGCTACTCGATGGATCCCTCGTATTTGGTAATTTATGTCGCCTCCATGTGGTCTACCGTGGCCTCTCTCCATACCTAACACATCTTCCTCCTTGACTTCTTGGGCTTCGATCCTATAGATGATTCGGTCGAAGCCTTGTTTGGGGAAAGACAAAGTTCATTTCTCCATGTCGCTCCTCTCTATTCACTACTACGAGAAGATGAATTTCAATAGCAGAAACAGATTATGTGAATTTCACATGTGTTGTTTTGTTTCTGCCTTTGACAAGATTTTAGCTTTTGAGTTTTCAATTTTACTTTAACCTTTTTTAATTTTTTATTTTGTGCAACTTTTGGATTTTAGTTATTAGATTTGCATTTTTATTGACTATTAAAGGCAATTAAGCTAAGCTGGTAGCCTGGTTGTGTAAATTGTAGATAATGAAAACAGAGAGAACAAAGAGAGAATTGGTGGAAATCATCGATTCCATTTTTTTGTATGAACTGAAATTGTTGTTCTGATTACAAATGAACTATTATATTGCTATATATACAGCTATGTAACTAACTATCATTTACAGCTGGCAATCTAACTAATTGCTTAATTAAATACAATTAGCTGAACCAAACTTTCAGTTAATAGTTAATACCCCCCCTCAAGTGGGACTATGTATATCACAAAGGCCCAACTTGAACAAAATCGAATTAAAGGAAGTAGAATGGAGAGGTTTAGTAAATATGTCTACAAGCTGAGAAGAAGAAGGCACAGCCAGTAGATGAATCACTTGGAGTTGATCTTTTCTCTAACAACATGACAATCCAACTCTATGTGTTTGCTCCTTTCATGAAAGGTTGGATTGTGAGCAAGGTATATTGCTGACTTATTATCACAGTAGATAGATGCAGGCTTTGAGAATCGCAGCTGAAGATCATCAAACATATAGTGCAGCCACTGTAACTCACAGGTTAAAGAGGCTAATGCGCGATATTCTGCCTCGGTAGAAGACCTTGAAACCGTCCCTTGCTTCTTTGATTTCCAAGAAATAAGTGAAGAACCTAGCAAGATACAGTAGCCCGTGACAGAGCACCTGGTATCAGGGCAACATGCCCAATCGGAATCAGCAAATCCATGAAGTTTAAGGTCACTTGAAGCAGAAAAGAATATGCCCTTGGCTGGAGAATTTTTGATGTATTTGAGGACCCTTTGAGCAGCTTGAAAATGAGGAATCTTTGGATTAGAACAAACTGGCTGAGATGTTGCATCGAGAATGAAAGATCAGGTCTAGTTATGGTGAGATATAATAATCTACCAATTAACCTTCTATATGAAGAGGCATCGGGCAGAGGAGTCCCTTCAAGAGCAAACAACTTTGTGGAAGGGTTAAAAGGTGTGCAGACAGGTTTGGAAGCTAAGGATCCAGCATCTTCAAACAGCTTCAAAGCATACTTTCTTTGATTAAGCATAATTCCAGATTTAGATCTTGCAATTTCAAGACCTAAGAAGTACCGCAGCTGGCCTAAGTCTTTTATGCTGAATTTGATGTCTAAAAACTGCTTGACAGATTGAATTTCACTTAGTCAATTACCAGCCAATACAATGTCATCAAAATAGACTAATAAGGCAATGAAATTTGGACCAGCAAACTTCACAAATAAGGAGTGGTCAGCCTGAGACTGAGAATAGCCGAGAGAAAGCAGAGCAGTGGAAAGTTTTGAGTACCATTGTCTACTGGCTTGTTTTAAACCATAAAGGGATTTGTGAAGCTTGCATACTTGAGCAGGATTGGAGCTAGAAAAATCAGGAGGAAGAGTCATATACACCTCTTCATTGAGATCACCATGCAAGAAAGCGTTATTGACATCCAATTGCTCAAGATGCCAACCTTTAATTGCTGCCAAAGCAAGAAGAACTCTAACCGTTGTGAGCTTTGCCACTGGAAAAAATGTGTCAAAATAGTCAACACCCTCTGTTTGGGTGTAACATTTGGCTACTAACCGAGCCTTGTACCTCTCAATGGAACCATTGACATGATACTTTATTTTATACACCCACTTGCAACCGATTTGGGTTTTACCAAGAGGCAAATTAACAATAGACCAAGTGTTATTTTTGGCAAGAGCTTGTAACTCAGCATCCATGGCCTTATTCCAACAATCAGACTTGGAGGCTTGGTGAAAAGTCTTAGGTTCAGTGATGGAGGAAATACTACAATAGAAATGTTTGTATGGAGAAGAACAATTATCATATGAAAGACAAGAAGAAATGGGATAAATGGAATTACCTGAAGATGCATTGGTACAATTGCTAGTTGAAAGAGAGCAGTGATAGTCCCTGAGATAGCTAGGTGGTTGTTTGATTCTGGTAGATTGCCTTACAGGAGCAGAATCAGCCATAGGCTGAGATGAAGAAGATTCACTACTGAAGAATCTAATGTAGCAGCAGGTTGTGTGGAAATAAATGGAGAAGATGTAGCTATTGGTGGAATAGGAGGATCATCATACAAAGGGTTTGTGGAAGAATGATCTGCTACAGCATCAATTTTAGAACTAGATGGCTGAAATGGAAAGTGTTGTTCATAAAAAATGACATTTCTAGAAACAAACAAGTCATTAGAATTAAGGTCATATAGAATGAATCCTTTGGTACCTTCTTTGTAATCAAGAAAAACAGCTTTTCTTGCTCTAGAATTAAATTTGGTTCTATGTGCTTGTAAAGTGGAGGCATAAGCCAAACAACCAAAAACTTTGAGATGCACTAGGGAAGGAGGCTATTTATGAAGCACTTCAAAGGGGGTTTTGGACTTCAAAAGTGGTGTTAGAATGCGGTTTATGAGGTGGACAACATGCTGGACACTGAAGTTCCACATGGTTAATGGAACATGAGATTGAAAGGACAAAGCCCTAGCTACATTTAAAATGTGTTGGTGTTTTCTTTCAACCACCCCATTTTGTTGGGGTATTTCAACACATGATCTATGATGTAGAATGCCTTTAGAGAGAAAGAATTTTGTCATGGCAACAAATTCAGATCCATTATCAGATCTTAAGCATTTCAAAGTTGTGTGAAATTGGTTTTCAATATAAGCAACAAAGTTTTGTAAATGAGTGCTAGTTTCATCTTTGGTTTTAAGAAAACTAACCCAAGTAAACCTAGAAAAGTCATCTACAAGGGTAAGAAAATATTTATGGCCAAGAAATGATGGTGTAGCTAAAGGGCCCCACAAATCAAAGATGCAAAAGATAAAAAATAGCAAAGAAGATTTTGTCATACTATGAGAAAATGGCAACTTTTTCTGTTTAGCAAAATGACAAGCATCACATGGTGCTAGAGTATCATTGTAAGAAATGAAAGGAAATTGTCTAGAAATGATTTGCAAACTAGAATTGGAAACATGACCTAGTCTTAGGTGCCAAACATGGGCAGAATCATTTGAAACAAATTACAAACAAAATTCTGTGTTACAGAATCAAGTGCGTATTTTGTTTGGGCAAGCGTGGGAAACACCCTTTATCACATACAATCCTCCATATAGTCTAGCTGTACCAATCATCTTCCTGGAATGGTTCTGCAAAATATGACACTGATTAGTAGAGAATGAGAGGAAACAATCATTGGTTTTGGTTAATTGAGAAACAGAAATAAGGTTGATGTTGAATTCTAGAATATATAACACATCATAAAGAATCAGAGAATTAGACAATTTGACAGTGCCCGAAATGGTAGCTGTGTTTTGTTTCCATTTGGAAATGAAACCAGAATCGGTTTTATTCTCTTGAAATGAACAAAAGAATGAAAATCAAATGACATATGATCAGTTGCACCTGTATCAATAATCCAAGTGTGAGAATGCTTACCATTTGGCAGTGTGGAAGCAGAATTGAGTGCAAAAGAATTAGTGGTTACTGAATTGGACAAGTGAGCAAAAGGTTTGGTGTCAAAACCCAAGTTTGATTGCTGCAATAAGGCAAGAATGCCTTGAACTTGTTCTCGTGTAAAACCAAAAACTGAACTCTGATTGATCTGACTGTTTGTAGTGTTGGCCTGAGAAGAAGAATTTGCAGGTTCTGAAGAATCGTAGAGGTGTAATTGGCCTGACTTTTGCCCTTAAATTTGTAGCCAGGAGGGAATCCATGCAATATGAAACAAGTATCAATTGTGTGGTTTGACCTACCACAGTGAGTGCAAACTCGATTCGGCGAGTGATTCTTGTTATAAGGATTCGAAGCCTTTCCTTTGCCATTGTAAGATGCCTTATTCCCATAACCAGAACTGCATTGTTATTTCCAGAATGCGATTACAAGTCCCTTTGCTCGTATAATTGGATTTGTGAAACATTGACCGCAAGAGCCAAAGAGTTATCAACATTGGCTTCATGATTAGCATGACTGAGTAATTCTCTTTCTTGCTGTATAACTAGAGAGAAAGCCTTGTCAACATCAAGTAATGGGTCCATGGCCATGATCTGTGATTTAGTGTGAATGAATCATCATTTAAACCTTTCAAGAACCGAATGACATAGTCTTGTTCCCTAAAAGTTTTCATGGAAGCATAACCTCCACAAGAACAAGGAATGGAGCATTTACAGTATGCAATGGGACGATAATCCTTAAGTTCATCCCAAAAAACTTTCAATTGTGTGAAGTATTCAGATACATCAAGATTTCCTTGTCTAAATCGATACAGTTCTTCTTGAATGTCAGAAATGCGAAAAATATCACCTTGTGAAAACCTGGTGCGCAGGTTTTTCCAAACTCCAGCAGCAATAGAAATGGAGAGAATAGACCTAGCAATGGATTCAGAGCAGGAATGTTGAATCCAGGAAATAACCATAGTGTTGCAACGCATCCAAGGAGTGAGCTGAGGATCTGTAATCGGCGGCTTAGGAAGAGTGCCGTCAATAAACTTCTCCTTGTTCTTGAAAATTAGGGCGATCATCATCAACCGCGCCCAATTATGGTAATTTTTGTTATCAAGAAGTGGCGTAACCAGTACCATTGAAGGATTTTCATTCGGATGCAAATAATATGGATTCGTAGCATTTGAAGCATAATCAAAGTAATTTGAAGGAATCGCCATGGATGTAATTGAAGAAGAAAACCTAGAATCGAAAATGTAGAAACGCAGAATTGCAAATTCAAATGCAAACGCAGAATTGCAAGATCGCAAATGCATAAACGCAAGATTTGTGAAATGACAGAAATGCACAAAAAACAACGATGTGCAAGAACGAATGAGAAGTGCGGAAGCGAATCGATAGCCAATGATACCATGTAGATAATGAAAACAGAGAGAACAAAGAGAGAATTGGTGGAAATCATCGATTCCATTTTTTTGTATGAACTGAAATTATTGTTCTGATTACAAATGAACTATTCTATTGCTATATATACAGCTATGTAACTAACAGCTATGTAACTAACTATCATTTACAGCTGGCAATCTAACTAATTGCTTAATTAAATACAATTAGCTGAAACAAACTTTCAGTTAATAGTTAATATAAATTAAGAACCCAAAAAAAATAATTATTGAATGGATATATTATACCTTGATAAATCTTGTGTTGATTTATGATATGATGTATCTTGGGATTTAATTGCTTATTTTGTGAGGTTTGGAAAATAAATTAGTGTTTAGATGTGGAGAGAGCCAGCTCAAGAAGGGAAAAAAGAGGGTATCATCATTCTCTTCAGAATAAGAATTAGCTAAAACTAGACAAAGACAAGGGGTGAGGAGAGTGCTTGGAAGTTATGGGCATGTCGTTTCCGAATGTATTGTAGTCGTGATTTGTGAGCTTGTGTTGTGAACCTTTATTGTTTAATTGTGTTTTCAACTTGTGTTGTTTAATTGTGTTTTGAACTTGTTAAATTGTGTTAGTTACTTGTTGTATGGACTTGTGATTTTTTTTTTGGGTAAAAGTATGAACTTATGAATTTATTTGAGTTTTAAAGTATTTTTAATTTTTTATGTAATTAAATATTTATATATTTATTTAATTATATTTGGTTCAACCAATTCAACTAGTAAACCCACTGGTTGAATCAGTGATTTAGTAACCTAATGCCTTGGCCAAGTAAATAACCGAGTCGAATTTAATAAGATGAAACCAAACAAATGAAGTGAAGTCTCCTTTCTTTTCCATTGAGTAAATACCAAATAAGAGGAGAGATAACTCCTTGACTTCTATTTTCCTTTCATTTAATTTCTTTTCTATTATATTCCTTCATTTTCCTTTCCTTCCACAATACCAAACAGACCTTAGCAATGAATTAACTATCTTTGAAAAAATTCTTAATGGTTTATTTGTTTTTTATTTTAATATTTATTATAATTATCTTTAATATTTTTAACATTTTTAAAAATTGGTTATTTTTAGGTAAAATCTACGGTCAAAATTTAAAGCTAATATATACATATATATATATATATATATATACATATATATATATATATATATATATATATATATATATATATATATATATATATATATATATATACATATATATATATATATATATACATATATATATATATATATATATATACATATACATATATACATATACATATATATATATAAAAGATTTGTTTATTCTATTTCATATAATTTTGTTTTTATTATAAATTTTGCTTTAACGAACAATTATTCTTTAAACTTAAAGTAATAATAAAAATAAATTCAAACTATGTTAGCAGGTCTTGTTAATGTGTCCCCAGGTAAGGAACCATTTATTATCCTTTTTAAAATCTTCTTAATTAATTAAAGAAGTATATTAAATACATTTTTAAGTTTTAAAAATACTCTACTTTTCATTTAATAATTTTTATTTAACTATAGATTAGATGCTTAACTTAAAAAAATGAGTTTAATCTTAATGCATTGTTATTATAATTTTTTTATACTATTATTCAATCATGCATTGTCACATTATTTAAAAAATGATTTTTAAAATAATCATTATGAGAGTCAATTTTTTTAATGAAGTAATAATACATAATTGAGTGGTAATTAAAAAAAATTATACATTAATAATATATCAAAATTAAATCCATAAAAATTTAAGTAATAGCATAAGCACGAAAATGCTCAACGTTATATACAGCTAAGGCTTATCAGGTTTCATGAGCACTAGTCTTTAAGAATTAATAAACACTGAACCTCATGTTCATTTATTAAAAAAATATGAATTTAATCTTGATGTACTGTTATCGTAAATTCTTTTATATTATTATTCAATAATGCATTGTTATATTATTAAAAAATATGATTTTTGAAGTAGTTGTTATGAAAATTAATTTTTTAATAACATAACAATACATAATTAAGTGATATTATAACTTTTTTTATGTTAATATTACATCAAAATTAAATTTATAAGAATTTGCACCAACCATACAAGCACAAATATAAGCACCAAAATGCAACCTCGTGTTCATTTATGAGAGAGAGAAGATGAAGAAGTGAGAGCAGTGCAACCCACCTTGAACCTTCTCTTCGTAGTTTTTTCTCCCATTTTCTTTCATGTTCATTTATGAGAGAGAGAAGATGAAGAAGTGAAACCAGTGCAACCCACCTTGAACAACCCACCTTGAACCTTCTCTTCGTAGCTTTTTCTCCCATTTTCTTTCATGTTCATTTATGAGAGAGAGAGAAGATGAAGAAGTGAAAGCAGTGCAACCCACCTTGAACCTTCTCTTCGTTGCATTTATTAGTAAAATCCAATCCATAATGGATTTAGAACCTTTCCTATTGAATAACATGAAATGGTCTGCTAGAGAGAGAAGTATAAAT
Organism: Ormosia emarginata; assembly: GCA_029884605.1. Classification (NCBI taxonomy): domain Eukaryota; kingdom Viridiplantae; phylum Streptophyta; class Magnoliopsida; order Fabales; family Fabaceae; genus Ormosia; species Ormosia emarginata. Next base: position 9,357,572 of record JAQQTP010000066.1, on the reverse strand, counting down.
TTTATTCAACGGGTACTAATAAAGAGAAAAACATTTTATTTTGAATATTTATTGGATTCGAAAACCTATCATGGTGAGTGTTAGCAAATAAATTTTGTGTCTATCTCTATTCATCATTATCCTCCTATGAGTGGAGATGATGCAAAGTTGCAATCTCATTCATAATACTCAAAATAATGCTATTACACATTATCTTATATTTACATATTTTTTATTTTTTTATTATAGTTAGACTCATTTTATCTTTTATATTATTATTCAATCATATATTATCATATTATTAAAAAATATGACTTTTGAAATAGTTATTATAAAAGTCAATTTTTTAATAATGTAACAATACATGATTGAGTGATAATGTAAATTTTTTAATGTTAATATTATATCAAAATTAAATTTATAAGAATTTGCACCAATCACACAAGCACAGCTATAAGCACCAAAATGCAACCCCATGTTCATTTATGAGAGAGAGAGAAGATGAAGAAGAAGTGAGAGCAGTGCAACCCACCTTGAACCTTCTCTCCGTTGCATTTATTAGCAAAATCTAATTCATAATAGATTTGGATCATTTCCTGTTGAATAACAGGAAATGGTATGTTAGCAAATAAATTTAGTGTCTATCTCTATCTATCATGATCCTCCTATGAGTGGAGATAATGCAAAGTTGCAATCTCATTTATAATACTCAAAATATTGTTATTGCACATTATCTTATATTTATATAATTTTTATTTTTTATTATAATTAGACTCATTTTATCTTTTATACACTAACACTCTATTCTGTCGCATATGAGCAAATATACTCTTACCCTGTGTTTGGATATTTTTTCATTAACGGAACGGAATGGAATAGATGGGGATGGATTAGAAAGGAAAGGAAAGGAATGGAACATAGTTCCCCCCTCTTTGTTTGGAAGATTCATTAACGGAACGGAACGGAATATGTGTTCCCCCCATTCTACCTCAATTTTGGGGGGAACAAAAATTGGGCATTTGAGGGGAAGAGGGGGGGAATGATTCTCCTTGTGTTTCGTTCCATTCCTATGCATTTTAAAACTCTCAAACACAAAAAATTATTTCCGTTCCCCCCATTTCCTTTCCGTTCCCGTCTTTACCTGTCATCCAAACATAGTGTTAAGCAATTTGTAAGAAACATTATTCTAATACCCATAAAAAAAACGTAATTACACGTAATCGACAAAATTTGAAAACTGTAACATATCCTTTACAGTTTCTGAAATTGCTGAGAATCTCGACCATTAAAAATATTTTTTGTATGATAAAATGTTGAACAAAAACATAACTTAATGGGTGTGAGTCCTTAGATCTCAACAACACCACCCTTCAGTTCTTTTTTAAACTACGACCATTTCTATTATACACCCTACGTAGTTAGGGTGTATGATGCATCATTCAAACTGACCTGCAATGACAGGTCAGTCAGTTAAGTTTTTTTTTTTTTTGTAAAACTCCCAAACACCCTTAGAACCACCTCGCTTCCACCATCATCCGACCCCCACCACCCCTGGGACGGCGCGGCGCCGACGATGACACGGTAGTGGGAGTGGACCTAGACGGTGTTCGCAGTTGGTGCTGCGTGGTGGTTTGTGGAGGGACATGGTGACTTGCGATGGTGGTTCACGGACGCGGGTGAGAGGCGGATCTGCGTGGTGGTTCGTGGATCTAGCACCAGATCTGCGTGGTGGTTCGCGTGAGAGGCAGATTTGCATGGTAGTCGTGGGTCGAGACAAAGGTTCAAAGTGGCTGGGCGTGGAACAAGGCGGTGGTTCTAGGCTCGACTCGAGGGTCGCATGCCGACTAGAGCGGAGGCTAAGGTCGCAGTGGCTGATGCTGGGGTTGAGTCTCAGTGGCTATGATGGCGAGGTCACAATGGCTAGGTGGCTGGGTGCGGAGGTTGACGACTGTGGGTGTGGTGGTTTTTGGGAGGTGGTGGCAGTAGAGAGAAGAAGGGGTGGTGGTGGTAGTGGTGGCGGCAATGGAGGGAGAAAAGATGGGAGTGATAGTGCAATTTTTCATAACCCGCTTAGTAGGTTTCTGTTGTTTGATCTAAGTCATTGATATTTTTTATGATTAAATCAATGGCTTAAGACACAAAATATATTATACACCTTAATTTTTAGGTGTATATCAAAAAAGACCTTTAAACTACATGGGATCCGCATCCCATGCACAGATGCTTCAAATCTTTTAAAAAATAATAAAATACCTTCATGTATAACGAGGAGACAACTTGTCAAGTGACGCAATTTGTCGACTACTCTCACTTGGAAAAAGATGATCTTACACCTCTTTTAGAGGTGTCACTACAAAAAAATGGGTAAATTATGATGATTTTTTTGCATATTACGACAGTTTTAACTGTCATTTTTCTCGTCAGCGGCGGTTTCTAAAACTGACATAATTAACTTCACCATTCGGTATAATACGGCGGTTTCTCATTAACTGCCATGACAACCGCCACAATTTATCATGTATAAAACGGCGGTTTGATTTTTGCATAAAACGGCAGTTAAAATTGCCGTAATTTAAAATTGTGAGAACGTGATTTTTTGTAATTTAAAATTGCATAAAACGAGCAAGAACGTGAGAAAGAAACAGGCAAAAGAGTGAGGGAACGGAAGAGTGGGGGAGAAAAGGAAAAAAGTGAGTTTTTTTGTAAATTTTTTTAAAATTTAAAACGAAAATAACAGCTGTTAAAATTACCGTTTTATACATTTAACTGTCGTTTTTTACTTGTAAAATACGACAGGTACGTAACTGACGTATTATACTATATATTACGACAGTTTTTTAAAACTGCCATATTAAAACTGTCGTAATTTATATTTTTTTTTGTAGTGTGTAGGTATTGTATACACTCTTTTTAAAGGTGTGTGATTGTGAGAGAGAAAGTGAAAAAAATAAATAAATATGATGAATGGTATTAGAAGATATATGAAAAGAAGTGTATGCACTATTTGTAGTAAGAATATCAGAGTTGCTCTCATTTTAATGGTCTTCAATCATTGAATGAAAAACCAAATAAATAGATAATTCTACAACTTTCTTATATACACCTATTTCTTACATTTAATTTAATTTATATTTGTTAATGATGTATACATTTTTTATTAGTGATATATATTAATTAATTAATGTATTAGTAATCAATTAGTATGATATAGTAATCAATTACTAACCTGTTAACTAAATAATAAATGTTCTTAACAAAAAATTTATATATTATTAATTAGTTACATGAATGTAAGAAAGTAAATGTGCAAGCATCATTTTTCATAATTCTATATCTTTGTAATATATCTTTTCAACAAATTTTTAATTATTAAATAAAGTCAATATTGAATATATTTTATGATATTAACATATTAATGGTTTAATTTTTCTTTTATACTTATTTTGTTAAGTACTAAAAAAATTATTAAGAGAGTATTTTACAAAGGCATGTAGCATTGTCCAAAGTCCAAATCATATACCAAGGAAGCATTGACACGGCAAAATACTTGTCGTACCGGTGTAGGACACGTTTCCGACACTAGAGCGTCGACGACACGGTCGGACACGTGTCTATACGGTGTCTGACTCAATTTTCTCAGTTTTCGTGTTTCACCATGCTTTGACACGAGTTGGACACGGCTCGACACAGCTCAGACTCTGTGGTGGTGTATGCCGCCGGCGTTACCTCCAGGGTGCTTATGGTGCTTGCTGATGCGGTCGTGGCCGGTGCTCACGTGGCCTCTATTCTTCCTATTCTTCTTTAACCTCGTTGTCATTTTCTTCTTTTCTTCCCCTTTCTCTTCTCTGTATCTGAGATTGTTGGAGCGGCGAAGGGGCACAGGTTAGGGTTTAGGGGGCTTTATAAATGAAACGATTGCTATTGATTTTACTAATTTGACCCCTCTCATTTGATTTTTTGGTGACTATATAATTATATTACGGATAAAATAAAATAAATCACTCTTTAAATTTTGATCAGAGTAATGTTACCTACATATTTACACATATATTATTTTATATTTATGTATATTGTTTACCTTTTAGCCTATAAATTTATACTGTGATTATGTCAATTCACATAAATATAAAGTGACGAGCTTCTTGATTATGCATGTGTATAAAATATTATTCCTCTAATTAATGTACCATTTATTCTCTAAATTACTAGTATTTTTATTTGCAGATTTAGAAGCCATATTTTTTTTTACTTTATGTTAAGGATTTAAGTTTTTATGTTAAAGATACGTCTTTTCATGATTATAATACCTTTATTTTATATTTTATTATATAACGTGTCCTAATTATGTCGTGTCTTATATTTTTTGAAATGTATCGTATTACTGTATCCGTGTCTCATGTCGTGTTTGTGCTTCCTAGTCATATACAATTCACATGCTTTTATCTCCCAAAATCCCGCTTCTTCATAGGGTTGGTAAACTAGCTAACCAGCCATTTAATTTACGAGTTAAATGGGTTGAGTAAAAAAAATATTAATTTAAATAGGCTAATGTTTTATCAGCTTGATTCATACAAGGATAATTCGGGCCTAAATGGATTGTTCATTTTTCTTTGAATATTTTTTTGAATCTTTTTAACTTTAAAATCAACACATCTTACATAAAATAAAAAGTCTCTGAAACAATAATGCAAATGTTCACTTTAAAACAGAAACAAATTCTAAATTCAAAGATACATAAAAAAATTCTAAATTTATATTATTAGTAATTAAAAAAAAACAACCAGCCTGTGGACAAAAAGGTTTGACCTGTTTAACTTGTAGATCAAAATCAAAATACATTAATTTAAGCGGGTCAATAATTTTAAAACTAGATCATTTTGGCAATAAATGGACATCCATGATGAACTTGGCCATTTGACCCTACTTCCCCATGTAGGGCTCGTTTGAATAAACTTCTATCATAAGATATAATTTTATGTGATTTTTTTTTAAAAAAAAATTAAAAAAATAAATGCTATTTTAAATTTGAATGTAATATTAGAAAAATATTTTTTTAATCTCTGAAAAAAAGATCTTTTTTGAGAAGAACTAAAATCTAACTTCTAGAAAAGCACAATTTATGTTTTTTTTATATTTTTATTTTTTAAAAAATCTAAACATACTAAAAATAAACAAAATGATTATTTTTTAATTTTTTTAATTTAAAAAACACATCCAAACATACTTGTAAATTTATCTGAACTGCATTCTTATACTTCCTTTTTCGTGAGGAAAAGTTTTCTTTCTTTAATAAAGCTAAAGCCCGCTGAATATTAAATTATTATCATTTATAAAATTCGACAAATCTTTTTTATTTTCCTCCTGTTTCATCTCTCTCTCTTGCCGATATTATCAGTCATTTTTATTAAGTCCAAATCCCCATCCTTTCGCCTGTATAAGGTCCACCTTCACTCACCTGGACCATTTTCCAACCCCTAACTTCTTCTTAGCCCATCCTCTTTCTTCCCAAAATATCTTAAGAAAATGGGTACGACATTTCTAATTATTTAACAACTCTCCATATCTAATGAGGAAGAACACCTTTTGAATAGCTAAAAGAAAAATAAACCAACCAATCAATCAATATAATCTAAAAAAAGAAAAATATATAGCTTAAAAAATTGTCATATATCTTCTAAGTGAACAATTAAATGCTTTAATTTGTTGATATGTGATAATTATAATAGTTAAAATTTTGTCACGTATTATTTGATATGATATTTTTTTTCATGTGTAAAATGATGTGACAGCTGTTACATATACAAAAAAATATAATAAACTAATCAATTAATATAACAAAAAAAAGAAAAAGATACATGAAAAGTTGTCACGTGCCTTTCATTTCATCTAATATACTTCTATTATAATGTTTATGTTTATTGTATGCTTCCATGACCATGTTAGGCTAGATCTTTCTTTTGGTTAAGAGTGATTTCAATACCAGATATGACTTTGATTGTTTGACATAAATTTTTATTTTTCAAGCTATAATTGAACTTGCTTGATTCTTCCATTATAATTTTTTTATTATTCTTATCTTGATTTGTCTAGGAGCGCCAGTACATAGATCTTAATAGTTTTCTATTACTAGTTAGGAGGCGTTGCGATCCATGTAGATGTCCCATTTCCCTAACCTTTGGTAGTGAATTCCAATTATTTGGTAATTGTTAATTGAGAAGAAGATTCAACCTAAGTTCAATCCAAAGGGAATACTGGCATTGCTTAGATTATCCATCTTTCTCATCTTAACGTTTCCATTAAGTTTAATCACAAGGGAATACCAGCTTGCGTGATGGACAGAAATTAGGATTTGAGGAATTGTTGGGTCCAGCCCATTTGGCCAAGAATTATGTGGCCATAAATGCTTGATGGTGTGGCAAAATATTAGCATGTTAATCAATACTTGGTATGTTCTTTGGTGATTTCTAAATGAAATTGAATGGTATAATTAATTCTTGGCCTATATAATGGAGGCGCTTGAATGAAGGTTGAATCATCCAAGGTTTAGGCGTCCAAGAAGCAATTCAAGATAGATAGTGAAGAGACAAGTTGTTTGAGTGCAGAATATTTTCTCTGAGTGAGAAATAGAGAGTTTGAGTAATTCTTATTTGTTTGTGAGTGTGGGTATACACTGGAAAATATTGGGTTTCATCTCTAAAGGTCTCATTGAGTGCCACTATAATTTTTGTATCACTTGAAAGAGAGTAGAGTGTGTGTGAGGATATTTGTAATTATCCTTATTATAGTGGAATATTTCTCGGAACTTGTCCCGTGGTTTTTCCCTCAAACATTGGAGGGTTTTTCACGTTAAAATTGGTGTCTCTTGTATTTATTCTTTCTGCTTGTAATTTCATAGTACGTATTTATTACGTGGTGGGAAAAGGTGATCCTGAGAAGCATCCGCTGCATATCAAATCTCTCATCAATTTTCCCAACAAGTGGTATCAGAACTGTTGGTTACGACAGTGTCAGATTCTTCAGGAACTTCTTAGTATGCTCTGTGGTTGCAACATTGATTGATCTTCCACATCAGAAAAGAATTGTTCTTGGTTTATTTGGCGTGAAGCACTCTACTTATACACTGATTGATTGTATTGTGTCAGAATTGTCATAGCGTGGAAGTGCATGTCTAGGAAAAGTTCGACTAAGGAAAGATTTGGTATTTAAGTGTGTCCTTTTGTGACTCACTCTCTCTTTCCTGAGAACTTACCTGGTGTCTTGTTCACATACGGCATTATTCTGATATACAGTTATAATTCTTGGTGAATAAGTGGAAGTTTGATGGAAATCAATACAGGCAGAATGATTAGTCTGAACGGGACCAACTATCACATATGGAAGGGAAAAATGAAAGATCTTCTTTATGTGAAGAGTTGGCATCTACCAGTGTTTGCTACACTAAAGCCGGAATCAAAAACCGACAAAGAATGGGAATTTGAGCATGCCCAAGTATGTGGTTTTATTCGGCAATGGGAGGATGACAATGTGCTCAATCATATTTGTGATGAGACGCATGCAAGATCGTTGTGGGAGAAACTTGAATCTCTATAAGCTAGGAAGACCTAAGGCAACAACAAACTCTTCTTGATCAAGAAGATGATGAATTTACAATACAAAGAGGATAGGACTATCTCTCGATCACTTAAGTGATTTTCAAGGAGTTTTACAAAGAATCTGTCTCTCATGGGTGTAAAGTTTGATGATGAGATTCAAGCACTTTGGCTACTTGAACTCTACCAGACTCTTGGGAGACATTCGAATGTCCCTTTGCAACTCCGCTCCTAATGGTGTGGTGACAATGGAACTTGTCAAAGGAGCTGTTTTAAATGAAGAGATGAGGAGAAGATCTCAATCCTCGTCTTCACAATTTGAAGTTCTTGTTGCAGAAGATAGAGGGAGAAGTAAAAACAAAGGTTCGAGAGGTAGAAGTAAAAGCCAAAGCAAGTTAAAGCCTAATTACAAAGATGTAGAGTGTCACTATTGTGGCAAGTTGGGACATATTCAAAAGAAGTGTTTCATCCTTAAGAAAGATAAGAAAAAGGGCAAAGTTAAATATAATCAGAAAGACAATCATCACAACGATACGATTCTTTGCGATCGACCTTGTCATTGTTTGTGATGAGGAGGTAATTAATTTTGCCTGTCAAGAGACAAGTTGGGTCATTGATTGGAGCTTCCTTACATGTTACATCAAGGAAGGAATTATTCTCATCTTATACACCCGAAAATTTTGGGGTGTTGAAGATGGGTAATGATGGTTTTTCAAAGGTTCTTGGCATGGGAGACATCCACTTGGAAACTAATACTTGGAACACAACTGTTTCTTAAGGATGTTAGGCATGTGCCTGATATCCGCTTTAATTTGATCTCGGTGAAGAAGCTTGACGATGAGGGCTATTGTAACACCTTTGGTAATGGACAGTGGAAGCTTACTAAAGGTTCATTGATTGTGGCCCGAGGAGAGAAGAATCTTAGCTTATATTTGACACAAGCTAAGATTGTTGGTGACTCCATCAATATGGTGGATGATGAAAAAGACAACCGAGTTGTGGCACAAGAGACTTAGCCACATAAGTGAGAAGGGACTAAACTGCTTGGCCAAGAAGAAACTATTGTCAGATATAAAGAACGCAAGTTTGAAGAAATGTGCGCATTGTATGGCTGGAAAGCAGAACAAAGTTGTCTTCAAAAGTCACTCTCCTTCAAGGAAGTCAGATTTGCTAGAGCTAGTGCATTCTGATGTTTGTGGTCCCTTGAAGGTAAAGTCTTTTAGTGGTGGACTTTACTTTGTGACGTTTATTGATGATCATTCAAGGAAACTTTGGGTTTATGTTCTGAAAACCAAAGATTGGGTGCTTGATGTTTTCAAGCAATTCCATGTATCAGTTGAAAGGGAAACTGGTAAGAAGTTGAAGTGTATTCGCACTGATAATGGTGGTGAATACAGTGGTCTTTTTGATGAATACTGCAGAATGATGGGTATTAGACATCAGAAGACACCTCCAAAGACTCCACAATTAAATGGTCTTAATGAAAGGATGAATCGAACTTTAATTGAGAGAGTCGGATGTTTGCTTTCGAAGCAAAATTGCCAAAATCTTTTTGGGGGAGGCATTGCTCACATCAGTACATGTCATCAATCTGTCTCCGGCAGTGGCTCTGGTGATGTCCCCGACAGAGTTTGGTATGGCAAAGAAGTTTCTTATGATCACTTACGAGTTTTTGGATGTAAGGCTTTTGTTCACATTCCAAAAGACGAGAGATCAAAGCTTGATGCTAAGACACGACAGTGCATCTTTATCGGTTATGGTCTTGATGAATTTGGCTACTGGGTTGTATGATCCGATTGAGAAGAAACTCATTCGGAGCCGCGATGTAGTATTCATTGAAGATCAAACCATTAACGACATTGAAAAAGCTAAGAAGGAAGTGTCTAATAGTAGTGAAGGCTTGGTTGATCTAGATTCAGTTCCTATGCTGAATTTGCCTGATCCAGTTGATAATGGTACTCAAGGTGATGAACAAACTGCTAACCAATCAAGGGCAGTTGATGCTTCTACAGATGATGTTGGAGAAGATGATGAGGTTATTGAGCAGGGGGAGCAGCCCCCTTCACCTCCGCCCGAAGATCGAGAGAGAGAACGACGACCTTCTACCAGGTACTCCGATTCGAGTATATCCTTCTCACTGATGAGGGGAGCCGAAAATTTTGATGAAGTTCAAACTCATAAGGATAAAGCCTAGTGGATAAGAGCCATGCAGGATGAGATCAATTCCTTGCAGAAAAATGACACTTATGAGCTTGTGGAACTTCCCAAAGGCAAGAAGGCTTTGAAAAACAAATGGGTGTTCAAGCTTAAGAGAGATTGTAACAAGCTAGTAAAATATAAAGTTCGCTTAGTTGTGAAAGGCTTTGGACAAAGCGAGGGATTGATTTTGACGAGATTTTCTCCCTATTGTCAAAATCACTCAATCGAACCATACTTGGGTTTAACGACTAGCTTGGATCTAGAGCTTGAGCAACTTGATGTGAAGATTGCATTTCTCCATGGTGATTTGGAGGAAGAAATCTACATGGTTCAACCTAGAAGGGTTTGAGAAGAATGGGAAGGAACATATGGTTTGCAAATTGAAGAAAAGCTTATATGGGCTGAAGCAAGCTCCGAGACAAGTGGTATAAAAAGTTTGACACTTTCATGACAAGTCACGAATATACCGAACTAATGCGGATCATTGTGTGTATTTCAAAACTTTCCCGGATGGCGAGATTCATTATTCTTCTCGCTATACGTAGATGATATGTTGATAGTGGGGCAAGACAGGGGTGATGATTGGCAATTTGAAAAAGAGTTGTCAAAAGCATTTGATATGAAAGATCTAGGACTGCAAGGCAAATTCTAGGAATGCAGATTTTGCGAGACCGAAAAGCAAAGAAGCTTTGGTTATCACAAGAAAAATATGTGGAGCGAGTCTTAGAAAGATTCAACATGCAGAGTGCTAAACCAGTTAGCACACCGTTGGCTAGTCACTTTAAACTCAGAGGAGTTGTCCCACAAGTCAAAAAGAAAAAGAAGACATGGCTAGAATTCCTTACTCATCTGCGGTCGGAAGTCGATGATGTACGCCATGGTTTGTACGCGTCCCGATATCGCTTATCTTTGTAGGAGTTGTCGGCGAGGTTTCTTTCCAACCCGGTAAAGACCATTGGGAAGGCTGTGAAGTGGATCTTGAGATATCTCGGAGGCGGTACAAAAATGTGTCCGTGCTTTGATGAGTCTAAACCAATTTTGAAGGGATACACGATGCAGATATGGCGGTGATCTTGACAAGAGAAAATCCACTTCGGGATTTTTATTCACTTTTGCGGGGGAGCTGTATCATGGCGGTCTAAATTGCGAAGTGTGTTGCTTTATCTACAACTGAAGCAGAGTATATTGCTCTAACCGAAGCAGGTAAAGAAATGGTTTGGCTAACTAGATTCCTTCAACAATTGGGAGTGAAGCAAGAAAATACGGTGATTTCTTGTGATGACGGTCGAGTGCTCTAGATTTGAGCAAAAATACTATGTATCACTCGCGTACGAAGCACATTGATGTGAGATATCATTGGTTGCGATTGGCAGTGGGAGAAAAGCAATTTCTATTAGAGAAGATCCACACTAATAAAAATCCTGCTGATATGATGACAAAAGTTGTAGGCTCGAGAGAAGCTTCAACTATGTGCATGATAATGGCCGTATGCACTCCATTTGATCATTCTCTTTCCCCTTGGGGCTGGAGGGAATTGTTGGGTCCACTTATTTGGCCAAGAATTATGTGGTCATAAATGCTTGATGGTGTGAAAATATTAGCCAAGTGTTCAATACTTGGCTATGGTTCTTTGGTGATTTCTAGCCATAGAAATTGAATGGCTATAATTCATTCTTGAAGCCTATATAATGGAGGCTTGAATGAAGGTTGAATCATCCAAGGTTTAGGCATCCAAGAAGCAATTCAAGAAGATAGAGAGTGAAGAGACAAGTTGTTTGAGTGCAGAGTATTTTCTCTGAGTGAGAAATAGAGAGTTTGAGTAATTCCTATTTGTTTGTGAGTGTGGGTATACACTGGGAAATATTGGGTTTCATCTCTAAAGGTCTCATTGAGTGCCACTATAATTTTTGTATCACTTGAAAGAGAGTAGAGTGTGTGTGAGGATATTTGTAATTATCCTTATTATAGTGGAATATTTCTCGGAACTTGTCCCGTGGTTTTTCCCTCAAACATTGGAGGGTTTTTCACGTTAAAATTGGTGTCTCTTGTATTTATTCTTTCTGCTTGTAATTTCATGAAGACGTATTTATTACGTGGTAGGAAAAGGTGATCCTGAGAAGCATCCGCTGCATATCAAATCTCTCATCAATTTTCCCAACAGGAATAACATTGAAACCAAACATGTACAAGTGGTATGTCTTATCCAATCAGAATCTAATGGCGGAAGATAATCTCTTAACCAGCCTTTATTCATTATCTTTTACTCTCAATATAATTAGATCGTTGGCTATCTTGTTTTCTTTTGCTTTTAATTTATATTCTATTATTTACTTTCTTGTTTACAAATCCCCATTAATCTTGGCATGATAGTCTATTAAGTTTAACTTTGATCTTTTGCGTGAAATGACCTTACTTCATATACACTTTACTATACTACCTTTAATTATAATTCTAGTAAGGTTTAAATTTTATTGGTCTCTATGCAATATACGACTATATATTCGACGCAGTTGTTGGGAACACGTCAAGTTCTTGACCAATTGCAATGGGTAGTATTGAGAACCCATTTGAACAGCTACGTTTTGACAAATGGAAGTGATGCAATTGACAAATTATGGCGTCTTGTCAGAATAGGTAAACGTAAATCGACTTAATATCAACACTTAGTAAAATTCTGTGAATGGTATTTGTCAATTAACTTGACAACGACACTTAGCAAGGATTACAAAGATAAGGTTTATCAATGGACTTGACTCCAACACTTGGGAAATTTCAAAAGATTACTAGCTTGAAGTACATTTGACAGAAGCGTGATCAGAGAGAAGTCAATTTACTCATTGCTAACACTTAGCAAATTTTAGGAGTTCCAAATATGGATACATTTGACAAGAGTGATGGCAGATGAATATTCAAATTCAAAGAGAAGATAAGAGGCACTGATTATTATGAAAGAGTTCAGATTTAAATTCAAAGACCAGTGTTAGTTTGCAGTACTTCGACTTTTTAAAAGAGCCACTACATGTCTATGCTGCATGTTAGACAATTGTCAACTAGGTGTTAGAATCTTAGCCAAATTAGGACATGTGTCAAAATATTAGGATGTAGGAAGTTGCTTAGTTTGTCAATAAATATGCCTTACAATGAAGGCAAAAGGGTTGGTTATAAATATACCTTCTATATGTCGCTCTGACATACATGGATAAAAAGATAATTCAAGTATGTCATCCATGCATCCCTTTTATTTTAATTTCATGCACTTTTAAAATTCAATACAATATTATGTATTCTTCTCTTCATCTTAATCCATCAAATGACTTCGTTCAGTTGATTTTCTTCACATTTCTGTACTTTATATTCATCCACCTTTAAGTTCCTACACTTTTACTTTTGTTTTAATTATGTTCTTTGCAACTTTATTATTTTTGTCATTTAATTCAAGCACTTTACTTCCTATATTTTACTCTCCATTTTTTTTTTCCAAATGACTTCGTGCATTTAACGTATTTTGTTGTTCGTGCTCTTAACATTTCAGTAATTTACGTGTTAGTCATTTCTGTTCTTGCACTCTTAATTCCAATATTTTACTTCCCTTACAATTTACTTTCTTGCAATTCACATTTAACTATCATCTACATTCCTTTTAACCTTTACCTTTTTGTCATTTACATTTGACTATCAGTTGATCATTATGAACATTTATATTAAATAACATAATGGATTTCAGAATTTTTAATATGCTTATTGATCTCTGTGAGTGAATATATACAATTACAAAGTAGATACAACTGTTAAAAACTCACAAATGTTTACCTAATGACTGATTGAAAGAATCATGTCCTTATATCATGAGAGTGCTAACCAATACGTGGAATAGTTGATATAATGGGATTGTTGCTAAATAAGTGGGATTGTTAAGATCATGAAAGTGTAGGATAGTAGGCTAAAAACTAGGTTGAGGAATCTTCTTGATTTTGTTGATTGTCTCCCTGAAATTGATGCTGGATGGACATAAGCATCAATTTGTCAGTGAGAAGATTATGCTACCTTTGGGTCATTCCTTTGATAAATATGTATGCAACCTGATGTTTAGATCGAATATGAGGCTAGGTGATGATGCCTTCTCTTGGAGAAGTTCCTGTATATATTGACAATCGACCTTTATATACTTAGTGTCTTCATGAAAAACTAAATTATTGGTAATCTGAATGACACTATTATTATCATCATAAAGCTTGATGGCATCTTTAAAGTGAACACCAAGCTCTCCTAGTAGTCACCGAAGCCACACAATTTCAGAACGTGCTGCAGACATATAACAATATTCAGGCTTTGGGGAAGACTTGGAAACGCAATCTTGCTTCTTACATTTCTAAGATATTAAGGAATTCCCTAGAACATACACCAGCCACTAGTGAGAATCCAAACATCCTACCAATCTACGTCTACAAACCTATAAATTATAAGTGACCATTACTAGAATTTTCAGATTTAGAGACGGAATAAATTCTGTCTCTAAATGTGTAAAATTTTATCTCTAAATATTTAGAGATAAAATTAGAGACGAAAATTGTTCCATCTCTAAAATTGGCGTCTCTCAATATTTAGAGACGAAGAAAGAGTTTCGTCTCTAAATTAGATATGAAAGATGTTCGTCTCTAAATAAAATTTTTTTGTCTCTAATTAGAGACAGATATTGTCTTTAAAATATAATAATGATTAAATTAGAGATGACACTGTTTCCTATCTAATTTAGTCTCTAAAATTAGAGACGAATTTTTTCTATCTCTAATATCTTAAAAATATTTTTAAAAAATAGGCATCTAGTTAGGATTTGCCACAACTAGATGTCTTCATTTTATAAAAAGAAATTCTATTTTCTTAGGCATATAATTATCCAAAATCAAAATTTACCAAAAATTATAATAAATCATCAATCATTATAATTATCCAAGTAACTATAAAAGATATCAAAATAGTTTAAAGTATATAAAATAGTTACAATATCTTATGCATACCATTAATTAGGGATGGCAACGGGGCGGGGCGGAGGCAGGTAGTAGCCCCTCGTCCCCTGCCCCCGCGGATAATATCTCGCCCCTCGTCCTCGCTTCTCATATCCGTGCGGCATCTGTTTATTATTCCCCGCGGTAAACGGTGCTCACGGATATCTCCAGTATACCAATAAATTATAAAAAAATCAATAAAATTAAAAAATAAAATAAAAAATTAAAAAAGTATAATATTTTAATATTTTAATTTATATAATGAGGTTTTTAATAATTTTATATAAAATATTTTTATATTTTTTTTCGGGTACCTGGTGCGGGGGAAACTACCCTTGCCCCCGCTCCCATTTATTAAATGAGAATAACTTAAACGAGTATTTATACCCACGGAGAAAATTAAACGGGTATTACCCGCCCCCGTCACGGGTATTACCCGCGGGTACCCGCACCCGCTGATAAAATTGTCATCCCTACCATTAATTGATATTACATTTTACAAGTAGACTTCTCTCTAACTTATACAATTACAAGTAATGCAATTCAAATTTAAAAATGTAATAAAAAAATACATATTATCATTTAAATGGAACTTAATGCAAGTAGCAGTAATTAGCACTGTACACTGCTACAAAAAACTAACTACCTAATTACCATCACATTCTACTAAATATTATACAAGAGTTCTTGTCAATACAAATAAGGCAATGAATAGCAATCGAGCAACAGTTCTAACAAATGAGATAAAAAGATTCCATACTGTATCAGTAGGATCACAGGCTGCCTTGAGAATGCTTTCTCTATAAACGAACTGCTAAATTTAGATCCATAATCTGGAAGCTTCAAAGAAAAACCAACTAGGCAAGCATCACATCACTTGGGTTGTGGGTATAGGTCCAAGACAAAAGCATAAACTTCAATTACAAAGTAACAAACTGGACACAAATAACAATCACATAGACCATTAACCTAGAATAACTGAGCAACAAAAAACCAGAATAGAAGCAAAATAAAAGACAACAACTAAACTTGAATCTTGTTCACTGCTTCTCGAGCTTAACTTATTTCAGGACACCACCATCTGGACCGAGACTCCCAGTATCAGAATGCATTTCAAGAGACCTCTTCGCAGGAGTCGCCTTCACACCTGTTGGCTCACCAGAAGTTCCAATGCACCCAGCAACTTCAACAAAGTCATTAATTAAAGACTGCAAAAACATACACATATAAGTCATTGATGACGTGAGAGTTGCAACCATCAGAGTAGTACATTCCCGAGCAGGGGTCACTGCCTTATTGCACTTGTATGCAAGGTACCATCACTTATCCTCTTTAAGGATCTCCATGACATTTGCCATTACAATGCAATCACCACCCTACCAATAACATAAAAATCAGAGGAAAATAAACACTCAAACTTCCACACATTTAACACAGGCAATTTATGCATATCAATCATTATGCACAGGACTTATAATTAATTAAATGATTAAATAATTCAGAATAATGGAACAACTCATGTAAGTTCGGGAAGCATTCATCCACCATCCCGCAATAAATTACACATAAATACAAATCGAATCTTTCAAATTCTACTTGAGCAAGGTCTTGAGTAAGGCATACAAAAAACCAAAAGAGCAAACAATAACCTAGAACAACCCCATAAAACCATAAATGGTCATACATCACTTCCACAAACATGCAACCATATAACTAACCAAACTCACATGTCCCTAAACTCAATCACCTCTACAATCTCTGGGTTAACAACAATTTAACAACAATTATAAAATTTACAATTCCACCAAGACAACCATAATCTTTGTTTTAAGATCCCATAATTAGTTGAAACAATATACACCTACCACGATGCTACACACATTAAAGATAAGTCCCCTTACACTACATATGCACCAGTTATTATTTTAACTTCACAATTGGCTCTAAGATCATCCAATGGAAACACAACACTCAATCACATGCCATGAAAAGATAGATATAATATATAGTGTCCTGTTACCCATCCTTTCCTATTCACACTCCAATTAATAGCAACTTATAGTACAACAACTATGTTTTGCCAACGTAAGTAAGCATGTTCAACAAAAATTACTACCTTGAGCAATCTCATCAATCTTCCATTAATGTAGAATAACAAATGAAGTTATATATATATATATATATATATATCGATAAGGATAAGATTCACTTTCATCTAATGGTTGAGATGATTTCAAAAAATAACCAAGGAAAGTGGATCATAAAAATGAGTGTAAGTCAAAAAAGACTTACACTAGTTAATCCTCAATTATATATATATATATATATATATATATATATATATATATATATATATATATATATATATATATATATATATATATATATATATATATATATATATATATATATATATATATATATATATATATATATATATATATAAGGAAAAAAGGGGCAATACAAGGCATACAATTACATACTACCTCAATCAAACCTGACTTACAACTAACTTACCCACTGACACTTGTCTCATCGATAACAAAATTTTTCATAGCTCACTGCATCATCAAAGCTTGTACTCTTTTAGACAAAATCAACACTAAAACCATGGTTTGCATCAACAGGAACCCCCTGCAAGCAACAAGGGTAATCATCACTAGGCCCAGGTAAAGAATTTGAAGGCACAATACAAGTATAGTAAACTAATGCTAAATTTACCTAACTAGCACAAAGCTCAAGTGCAACCTCCTTTTGTGTAGTTAGCTTAATCTAAAAATAGAATATAAATAAAGCATATTACACAGTATTGGATTGAATAAAGCAAATTTACTAGTAGCAAATTTGGATTGAATAATTTGTTTTCCACAACTCTTCTCTACCTTATTTATTTGTTGTGCACTTATCTGGCGTGCCCTCAACTGCTCCTGTTCAGATGGGATTTGCAAAAGACAACGTTGTAGCAAATATGAAAAAAAAAACACAAGCTTAAATGAATCAATTGAAAGGGAATATATTAACCTTGACAAGCCACTGCAAGAACCACCTATCATCAATCAAGGGGCACCATTGACTAAAGTCCCAATTCATGTCCTTCAAAGCATTAACACTCAAGCAAGGCTCATGACAAAGAAGAACTACTACACTTTTAATCTTGGCAGAAATAAACCCAAGGAGAAAAAATTATGGCACCCGCAATTGTAGCATTCAAGTATTGTTTCTCCTAAAGGACTATCTTTGTGTAGACAGACTTCCTTGTGTTTTGCTCGAACCTACAGGAACAACAATATAAGTAGCGAGATTAAGCATCATTTTCTTTCCAGCTTACAGTGGGCACTCATTAAAACATAAAAAAAATTACAAGAGAAAAAGGAGTTCATAATTTTTTTTATTCACCAAAAACAAAATGTAAAGGATTATAGGTAGGTAAATGGCATATATTCCTATTCACAGATTAATTCCTTTTTTCCATCACTTTAGCTAGTCTTTTTTTTCTATTTTGCAAGCTAAAAATTCTATAAAATGTAACTACCATATAGATACATACAAAAAACATAATGAAAGTCACACATCTAAGCATGGACCAACTAGAACCTCAGAAGCATAGTTGTTAGAATTGTATTGATGCTAGTGCATCAAATACCATAGCCCGACAATACAAATCAGATGGTGGAAAGGAAAAGCTTTTGAACCAAAGCATGGATTGCTAAGTAGGAGCTACTTTATTTGTCTGTGTTAAAATTCAAGAAATTCAGAACAAGCCTGTTCCTGTGGTCATTTGCTGACATGCTACACCATACCCAGTTTGTCTGTGTGAAGCATATGGAAAAATATATCATTTCTTTTTTGAATTTTTATTTGTGTTTCTTCCATTAAAAACCAGATACAAAAGTTCAAGTGAGAGTTCTTGGTGTTAAAATAGAAAAGGCTACTAGAAATGTCAAATAGGGCATTGTTTGGATCAAACACCAGGAAAATACTACAATACCAACTGCCTAACTACATCTCCTATTAGATATAATTTTATAATTTATTTTCATAGTTTCAGGAGTTAATTTCATATGAATCTATGGTTTATACAAGACTTGCGATTAGTTTTGAAATCATTGGTATCATATTAAGTGCTATATGCAATATTAAACTAAGTCAAATCCTTACATCAGTTAGAAAGTCAAATCTAAATCCTCAAAAGATGATCTCAAACGGCCTAACATTAGCACCAAAGTTCATCAATAAACTAAGCATGAGATACTTTTACCCCACATCCTGCTTTCAAGGGAGGGTAGGACTCAACCAAAAAGCACACTTCTGTTGGATCAACTACAAACGCAATGAAGTAAACTAACTGATTTCAGCATTCTTTGTTAATCTCATCTAGTGTTGCTAGCATATCTTTACTGTGAATTGATTAAGAACAAGCCTTTTTTCATTTATGAGGACCGAGGAGAGGGTACATTTTGTCGTGCTCAGGGTTTAAAAGCATGTTTTGGGTAAAGAATTTGAAGGCATAATACTTAAAATTTGAGTAAAATTTCACAGCTAAAACAAATTAAATAAATAAATGACAAAATAAAACCCCTAAAAAAATCACTAGAAGAGCAAAATACTCAACATGAAGGTGATTTCAAGCTTAAAATTTAGGAACAGAACAAAAGAGGAAGGTGAGTTTCAAAGAAGGCGAACCTTACGGAAGGCAGAGCCAGCAAATGAGCGATGACGAGAAATCAAAAGCTAGGCACAGTTAGAGCGGCAGCGGCGCGGTGGTGACGAGATCTGAGTGCAAGTGGTGGATCAACTAGGTCGTGAGTTGCAGGGCCAAGCTCAGTGGTCGTGGGCTGACCAATGATGGTCGTGAGGTCTGGTTTGTGGTGGATCTATGGGTCACGGTTACACGACCGAGCTCGATGGTTGCAGCTAGGGGTGACCAATGGTGGTCGTGGGGTTTGGTTCATGGTGGATCTACTGGGTCACTGGTTGGAGGGCTGACCTCGATGGTGCGGTGGCTGTGGTGATGGAAACGGTGGAGCTCAACGACTGGAAGGTGACGAGCTCGGTGACAAAACGCAGTCCTGGATGATGGGAAAAGAGTGGGAAGAGAGAGAGATGAGAAAAGAGTGGAAGATGGGAAAAAAGTAGGAGATGATTGAAATATTAGAGACAGAAACATCACTTTGTCTCTATCTTTTAAAAAAATTATTAATTAACTAATATATATAACTTAGAGACAGAATATATCCATCTCTAATATATTTTGATTTTTTAAAATATTTATTTAATTAAATAGAGATGAAATTAGAGATGAAAAATTTAGAGACGGATAAATTTTGTCTCTAAATTTCGTCTCTACATATATTTAACTTTTTAAAACATCACATTAATCGAATAGAAACAAAATTAGAGACAAAAAAATCTGAGACAGATAAATTCTGTCTCTAAAATCCATCTCTAAGTATATTTGACTTTAAATTAACTAAATAGAGACAGAATTAGAGACAAAAAATTATGAGATGAATCATTTTCATATCTAAATTCCGTCTCTAAATTTTAAATTTTATTTTTTTCTCTAATTTATCAAATCTGTCTTTGTTTCCGTCTCTATTAGAGACGAAAAATTTTTTGTCTCTAAATTTTGTCTCTAAATCAGAAGTTTCTAGTAGTGGAGGATGAGGAAGGAAAGTAAAGCTCTCTCCTTGTGGATTTCATATATTGAATGACACGGTGAAGTGCTGCAAAGTGAAACCGACAAGGAACAAAGACAAATTGTCTAAGTACATGAACAACAAAGGATATCTTTAGCCTTGTAATAGTAAGATACACCAAGCTGCCAACATGACACCTATTATAGGTATGATCATAAATTAGGGCTCATCATCTTTCTTGTATTTTACATTTACTTCCATAAGTGTTAAGACAACTTTATCATCAGTGAGGTTGGCTTCACAAATGATATCCTCCGTATATTTTCTTTGATTCAATGTTAAACCTTTAGGATTATAAGAAACCTTAAGGCCTAAAATGTAAGTCAAATGCCCAAGATCTTTCATGCGCAAAGAGGTGTGAAGTAGTTGTTTGACTTCTAAAATCCCTGCATTATCACTGTTGTAATAATAATGTCATCCACATAAAGTATAGGCCAACAAATGTATAACAAATGAGAAGAGAGAATTTAGATCAACTTTGCTGAAAAGATGTGTTTGTCTAATGGTTTAATGTGTAAAGTTTTTATGGTGACAAATACATTATAAAAGAAAAATGAACATGCTACATACATGTGCTTAATGAAATATATCGGATCACGCATGATTATGTACTCTATCTTATCATATTTCACTTAAAAATCAAGTAATGAAATATGTGTAGTATCCTCCATATAATATATCCAATAATACCTTTTATATATGGTGTAATGAACTAACATTGGATATGTCTCTACGTGAAAAAATATATGCATGATGCATATAATAGTGTTATATACTTAGAAATTATACATCTTGGTTAAAGATTTGTGTTTTGCATCTTGTATAGAACATATATCTAGTAGTGATACATAAGTTTATTAATTGGAAATGTATCTATGAGAATATTACATGCATGTTAGACTAACTAGAATTATATATTTATGAATCATACATATTAACAAGTTGAATTATGAATTTGGACAAAATATGTTATTCAAGTGAGTTATATTTTGTAGTATAGTCCAAATACCAAGTGTTAGCATTGGACAAGAGAGTGAAAGATCCAAATTATGCTCAATTCAAGAAAAAGAAGAATGAAGAGATGATCCAAACATTTGGAAGATTTGAAGAGAAGAATTTTTGAAAGCTTAGATTACTTCAAAAAGCCTAATGACTAGATTTGGTAAACTTTCTCTTTTATGTTATTTTCCTATGTAAAGATAGAGGTAAGAAGAGATGTCAAATATATTTTTTAACCTTCACAAATGGTCTTAACTTGTTAAAATGTCCAACAAACATGGTTAAATAGTTAGTCATGGTGGTATTTCATGATAACTATAAAAAAATAGTCAAGTTTGAGTTTTGAAAACTGACATTTGCTCACTCTTTTGATCATATATTTAAGAATACTTTGAGTTTTGATTTGAATTTATTTCATATGAAACTAGACACAAAAAGCTTTCTAATGACTAGTCTTTTGCTTAAATCGGATAAGAAATAAAGAAGTTATGACCATTTGAAGTTAGTTTTCAAAAACATACTGCAATAATCAATTATCTTGTTAAATAATTGTTTATTTTGTTTGTCAAAAATCTGGAAATGACCGAAAAACAAATAATCGATTGTCTGCTTTAATAATCAATTATTATATGGCAAATAATATATTATCCCTTGCAAGAATAAATTATTCTCAATGTTAGAAAATGTCTTAATGGCTAGTAACTGCTAGTTTTGTGGAAAATCGTTTATAAATACCACTATCACTTGTGCTATAAATATAAGTGAGGATTGAATCATTTACAAGTGATGAATATATATTTTTAGACCATTACACTTGTTTAATAATCAAAATCAAGTTTTGAACTCTGCATTGTCGAATTCCCTCTATCTCTTTAGAACTTCGAGTTGTATATCCATTCTTTAAGAGATTTTATCTTATGATCTTCATTGTAAACACTTGTAAGAGGGAGGAGAGTCCCTCAAATGAGATCAAGGTAAGGCTTCCCTTGGAGTGAAGTGTGTGAGGCTTAGACACAAAGAGTGAAGGGATCCTAAAGGTGCAATAAGTGCTCAAAGTTTGTAAAAGTTTTTCAAACACCTGTTAAACTTGGAGTGTTAGAGGCTTTAACACAAAGGTAGAGGATCTCAAAGTGTGAGGAGTACTCTTGTTTGTACAAATGTTTTCTTAGCACTCATAAAGTTTAAGAGATTATGAAAAAAATATTAAGTTAAACTTGTGGATTAGATGTAGGTCACAAGTGGTTAGTATCCAATCTAGAATATTCTTGAGTTTGATTCTCTCTTCCTTACACTCTTTAATTTCTATATTTGGTGCACTATATATATATATATTGCATATATTGTCAATTTAGTGCTATAATGCTAAAGAATTTATAATTATGTTGTTTGCTTTATTTCTCTGCCAACCCAAGTTATATTTAAGTAATCTACAATATTTGTATCATTGTTAGACTTATACCACTATGTGAATTGCTTTATTGCATCAAAATGCTTAATTTTTCAAAGTTTGAAAATTTATAATCACTTAACTCACTCTCCCTCTTGGGTGATTGTTTCCAAGACCAACAAAAATCCATTGAGCAAATGATACATTGAAACACTGCAAACCAAAAAAGTGGTGCTTGTTTCAAACCATATAAGAACTTTTTGTAATTGACAAACTAGACTATGACTAGGCAAAAGATAACCAAGAGATAGCCAATAGAACCCGTGTCATTGTTATTTTTACAATAGGTGCAAATGTTTATTCATATTCAAGGCCATATTCTTGCTTATAAACTTATGTAACTAGCCGTGCTTTATACCTATCAAGAGTACCATCTGTGTAACACCCTGAATTTTCGTATCTCTTAAACAATAATTTTGACAGTTAACAAAATTTTACTGTTTAGTAATTTCTGTGCACTGTAAAATTATTTTGATTATTCCGTCAGCGTATTTGATCATTTTGAGTGATTTACTCCGTGTCAGGAAAATAAAAATTTTCGGGCCGGGAAAAACTTTACGTAATTTAATTTTTACCGTTAGGTAATTATTTTACATAGTTTGATTTGATATTTGTGAATTTTCTAATATTTGTGATTTTTGTTGATGATTATGAAATTTTTTTACTATTTGTGAGCCCAGGGAGTGTATGTGGGCTCAAGTGGCCATACGTGGGCCTAGGTGGGTCCCACAAAGTAAAAAATTTTCTATGCATAGAAAAATTTGTACTGTTTAGACGGAGACATGGGATCTTACTAAACTTGAATCCGAAAACAGTTTTAAAAAATTTCTTGTACTATGTTTGGTACTGTATT
Source organism: Ormosia emarginata (assembly GCA_029884605.1). Taxonomy (NCBI): domain Eukaryota; kingdom Viridiplantae; phylum Streptophyta; class Magnoliopsida; order Fabales; family Fabaceae; genus Ormosia; species Ormosia emarginata. The sequence goes on along the minus strand of JAQQTP010000066.1, from coordinate 9,333,804 downwards.
TATTTATCGGACGATAAAAATACAGTAAATATAATCTTTCGTGGGGTTTTAGCAGATAAAAATAAAAATTATATTGCTTAAGTCAACATTGGTGGTTTGGATATCCACCATTGCTTTAATTAACGATGGAGACTTGATCTTGATTTAATCAACGGTGAAGATTTGATCTTAAAAGTGAATAAGATCATTTATAACCGTTAGATGGAGATTAAATCAAGGGTAGAGATTTAGTTTTATATAATGGCTATGACCATTTGTAACCATTGGATATAGATTTGACCAAGGGTGGAGATTTGGTCTTGTAAAGTAACAAGGACCTTTTATGACCATTGGATGAAGATTTAATCAATGGTGAAGATTTAGTCTTAAAAAGTGACAAAGACTTAACTATAACCCTTGGATTAAAAGTAAGAAGGAGTAATCTTGACCCTTCATTTTTGGAGATACATCTAAGGGCTAGAATTTAAAGGAGAAAGATCCAATGGCCTATATTAAGTCTTCTACCTAAAGCTAGATCTAAAGCCTACATTAATCCTAACCATTGAATTAATCAATGGTTAGAAATGCTTAAGATAGTGACTTGTGAAATTAGTCACATTTTGAAGAAGCTTGGAGGGGGGGACGGTTTTTTTGTAATGAATTTGGAGCTAAAGGAGACTTTATGACCATTATTTGATGCTTTAGTCAATTATGTTTCTTTATTGTTTTGTTTGCTTTATTATTTTGTTTGCATTCTTGAAGACTACTTGGGGGGGACAATTTTTGTGGTGCATTGGAAGTTAAAGCAACATTTGAAGACCATATTGATCACCTTTGGTCATTATTGATTATAATTCACCTTTGTCTCCTCCAAAAAGCCAAGTCTTCATCAAACTTTTCTCTTCACCTTTTCTCCAAGCATAGCTACGGTCATGCACTCTAAAGGAGGCCAAAATTGTTGGTTTCTATTTTTTATATCATAATTGTCTTTCTATTCATCATTCTTAAACTTTCCTTCAAGCAAAACTCTTAGAAAAATTTCTCTCCTTCTCCTTCTAGTATGGTTTGGCCAAGACACACAAAACCACCATCCAATCTCTTTTAATTTCATCCAACCATAGATCTTGAATCTACATGATGTTCTAAGCAACTTTTATGTTGAAGATTTCCTCCAAATCATTCATCTTCATGAACTTTCTTCAAGATCAAAGTTATGGGGTATTTATGGTGAAGTGTAAAGAAACTTCATTTCTTCTCTTCTTTTTCATGATCTAAACTATGTTTGATCCATGGTTTCTCTTAATCAAGCTCAGTATACTAATTTCTATGTATTTTGTTTTTTATTTGAGAAGCCCTTGGTGGTGAAGAACTTGGAAAAAGAAGCAAAACAAGGAGTTTTTGAGGATCTTCATGAGGTAAGAGGGAGATCCATGTCACCAACCAAGCATGATGGTGAGAGATGGTTATATATTTGATAGATGTTGAATCCATGTGAGGATTCATATCCATGGTCATGTAATTAATTTGTGGGTGTTTATGAGCTTTGATTAATTTCCTATGCTTAATATGCTTTGCATGAATTTATGATTTTAATGGTATGCTTATACTATGCATGATGATAATATGACATGCTTTTGATATATATATATATATGATGTGTATGTATGTGTATGCCATGATTTGATGATGGAAAGGAAACCAATTTTTGGCTTCAATGGCCAAGGAGATGGCTACGGTTTTGATGCCCATAATTAGAGATTCATGTTGAAATTTTTCAAGAATAAGGAAATTGATTTGTTTAATGAAAATTATGAAGTGGAGAAAAATGAATTTTCTTGGTTCTAAAGGCTATGGGATTTTCGGTCAAGACACCTCAACATAGGTGTTTATAACTTAAGATTTTCATGAAAGATTAAAAATTGGATTGATTTGAAGAGTATGAAAAATAAACAAAGGATATGTTTTTCAAGAGAACAATAATATGGTTTTGAAGGATTTTTATTGATTTATTTTATATAAAAAGATCCTAAGTGTTTTTCTAAACATGAGTTTTGAATGAAACGGGCAAACGTTGATTTTAAGGATTTGCAAAGAAAGTGAAAAAGAATTTGCAAAGAAAGTGAAAATGAATTTGAACAAATGGGTTTAGTTTTTATGACCATGAATCACACGGTTTTGAAAATAAAATTTTAATGGTTTTGTTTGTGTAAAACCATATCAATTTAGAAGAAAAAATATTTGATGGTTTCAATAGTCATGTCCATGTTTTAGAAGGTTTGTAATGCCTTGGTTTTATAAAATAAAGTAATTTTCAAAGTAGAAATACAGTTTGGTTTAATACAAGGATTTTGGAAATGGAATCAGAGTGTTTTATCACTTGAGAAAATTTTGTAAACGAAAGACAAAGAGAGGTTGAAAATATTTTAACTTCAATTTATTTTAAAGAGAATTGATTTTAAAATTGATTTGAGAAAAATGGAGAATATAATGGTGATTTGAGAATTTACTAACGTATAACTTATTTTCAAGTTTTGGAGTACGTTAGGAAAATTTAAGATTTTGAAACATTGATTTACATCAATGGAAAAGTGATTTTGTGAATTATATTCCGAAAAAAATTTCTTGAGTAAAGAACTGTGGAAAAAGATTTTCTTGAGTAAGAAAATATATTAAATGAAGTATAAAGTTATATTATTTTGAGAAAAGTTGAAAAGGAATTTTTGAAGGTTAAGAAATATTTTCTTTAATGAAATTGTGGTGAAAAATTATTTGCGTAGCTTAAAAACGATTTGAAATGCAGTAAAATATTTTTACATAATTTGAAAAATGTGTTGAAAAATGATATTGATTTATTTAAGTCCAAAATAATGTTTAGAATATTGAGGAATATTTTACGTGATTGTAAAATGTTGAAAAATATTTTATGTATTTTAAAACGATTTGAAATACAGTAAAATATTTCTACGCAATTTGAATTATGTTTAAATATTTTACGTAATTTGAACTACTATTGAAAAATCAATATGTGATTTAAAAGTGATAGAATATTTTTACGTGATTGTGAAAATGATAGAAAATCATTATGTGATTTGGAAAGTATTTTAAATATTTTGAGAATGATGGAAAATGATTTACGCGACTTAAAAGAATAATTTTTAAGTTACGCGATTTTGAAACAGTGGAAAAATACTATGCGATTTGAGAAACGTATATTTTTACATGATTGAGCAAAACGTTAAAAAAATTAGTACGTGGTTTAAAAGTGCAACAGAAGAGTTGCAACATTTTGAAAACGTAACAGAAATGTTACGAAATTTTGTAAACGTAACAGTAGTGTTACGATATTGTGAAAACGTAATAAAAACGTTTTGGAATTTTAAAATGTAACAAAAGTGTTACGGTATTTTGAAAATGCATCAGAAGTGTTGTGAAATTGTGAAAACGTAACAGAAATGTTACGCGATTGTAAAAATATGATAAAAGTGTTTTATAACTATGAAAACATCATAACATGATTTTGTTATTGAAAAATATAGTATGATCATTGTAAAACCAATGTATAGACATTGTTTGTGAAAACAATGAGTTTTGCTTGTTATTGGCACGTGGTGCATTTTAGATGCATTGGAAAAAAAAATATGCGTTGAGACATATGATTTAATTGAACAAACGAATTTGAAAAGAATGGCCCTTGTGGTTGGACTTGCACTGATATATTCGTGCATTGTATAAACTATATTTGAGAAATTATGAGATATACCTGTGATTGGTATTATACCTGTGATTGGTATTTGGTGCATTATACATGCATTGGAATGGTCCGATGAGTACTGGATATGACTGATTGCCTAGGAGAAACACATATCCTGAGTAGGTGCGATATGCGTAGTGTAAGTCACTTGTTGACCTTGGGGGCATCGGGGTGCGGGTTGCTTACACGGGTGGTTGGTTGCGCTTCTTCCCGTAGGTTAGACCGATGCAACACACCGATGATCCTAACCGAGACACTATTCTTATTCAAGATCTGATAAAGACTGTCGTGTATATGCTAGATGTGCAAAATCAAAATGAGGATTATAGCACGTGGTCTGAGGCATGTGTACCGAACGCATCTTTTCGATCATTTCTCGACCTAAGTTTAGCTCCATGGAGTAGGAACAATGAGTCTAAATGCACATGCATTATATGATTACATTTATATCTGTATGATATATTAATTGAGGAATATTGGCTATGACAACTGTTTTGAATACTTGGATTGATATATGATTGGATGATGATAGTTGATTAATATTAAATATAGTATTAGAAGTCTGGTATGATATCCCTGTATGATATTGTTGTTTATGTTATCTCTGTGCTGCCATGTTGGTATTGGTGTAGGTGATCTCACCTCTTTGTTATGTTGTTTTGCTGTGTCTGTACTGTTAAAATCAAATAATAGAAAGATCGAGTTGTCTTAGACATAACGGGCGATTGATACTCTGAGATTGGTGACAACAATAAGGAGTGGACATTCAGGACTCAAAGGTGTGCAATGTTGACAAAGGAACAGATGTCTGATGCATCAAGATGGACAGAAAAAGAAATAAGTATGTTAAGTTTCCTCATTAGTGTTATACCGTGCTATTAAGTAGGACCCGTCATAGGGTTTGCTACTGTTAAAAAAAAAGTCTGTTAGTTTTATATTTCTCTTTAAATTGTTAAATATTAAGTGGTGTTTGTTATATGATTTTAAATCAGTTAAATCTATTTTTCAGTATTACTTATAAATTTCAGTAAGTTTATGTTTCAGTAAGAAAGAAATTTTGAAACCCACCTTTTATAACTCAAACTTTTTATGAACTTCTTTTCAGATTTTGAGTTGGGAGTCAGACATGTGATACCCTAGGGAGGGTATTACAATTTGCCTTCAACTTGTGTGAATAAACCCATTTACTCTCGATACATTTCTTTTAGCTCTGTACGAAGGAATGCATTCTTGACGTCTATTTAGTGAGATGTCCAATGATTTATAGAAAAGATATTCAATAGAATCCATATTGTTGTCATTTTTGCAATATGTGCAAATATTTCTTCATAATCAAGGCTATATTAATGCTTATAATCTTGTGCAACTAATCGTGTTTTATACCTATAAAGAGTACCATTTTACTCAGAAAATTTTAGGCGTATTTGATTCAACTAGCAAAGTTCAGGAAATTTATTGTTTATGCCTATTTTTACATTTTGACAACCCATTTTGCTTTGGTGTATTTGGACATGAGCATTCAGGAATTATACCCTTATTAGCAAATAAGTCTAACATATTGGATTCAACTTGAATCTGACCGAAAAAGTTTAATATGAGTATCAAATTGGGTTTCCACCATATTCACAAAGAATTTAATAATTGAAGGACCTTCAAATTTGAGGCGGATAAAGTATATCCATGTGTACCTAGTAAATTGGTCTATGAAAAAATTGAAGTATTATATCCTAGCCTAGACACAACCGGAGAGCACCCCAAACAGTGGCAGAGTTAGGTTTTGGATATTAGGAGGAGCATTAATAATTTTAAAAAAAATTACAATAAAAATCTATGTACCAAAAAGAAATTTATAAATCTATCAAAAACATCATGCTGGGAAATTATTTTTGTTTTAAGAAAAACTTAACATCATATTGTTCCATTAATTTATCTAAATAATTATAATTATAGCATTTGAAGTTTCTAACAAAGTTACATTACACAAGCTGAGATTGTAAATATCAATCCCACGAAAGAGATCATGGAGGGAAAAGGAGAAAATTAAAAGAAGAAATAATAAATATGTTATCTAAAATGGAGAAAAGTAATAGAGACAAACAATATGAACAACAATTACACAATAAATCAAAAGACACCACTGCCTTAAAGTAAAAATGGAAACTCCGTACTCAAAAAATCTTAAAGTGAGAGTGAAAAAGGTAATGAGTACCTATAGTTAATGAGAAGGTTGAATTGTTGTTAAGAATAAGAAGGATTAGGAAAGGAGAATCTTCACTTTTGCGGTCTTGCTAATTTAGTAGAAGACTGAGAAAATCATGTTAATCTATTAGGTTTGCCCGGCAAGGAGAGCATAAAATTATCCCTTTAAGGATACTGAGTCTTTAAAGGTTTTTTTAACAATACTAGTTACTTTAAAAAAAAAAAAATAAGGGAGAGTCAGTGCTCCCATCACTGTAACATGGCTTCGCCATTTGCCCCAAACATGACTATGAATTAAATCAAAGAAGTGCAACCTAGACATTAAGACTTGAAGGAAATGAAAATTTGTGAGATTTAGAAAGAGCATAACGCTCACAATTTGCTTTAGCCACAGAAAATAACTTTTTATTCAATGGAAAATTTTGTTTTAACATCAATTGTAATCTATAAAGATATGGATGACCAAGGCGTTGATGCCACAAATCCCAAACTAGTGCAAAACGAAGCATCAGAAGAGGCAAGTAAACTAGAGGACAAAGATTGATTATCATCATTGTCAAGCACAAAGAGCCTTCCTTGCTCACGTCCCTTCCCAATCATTGTCCCAGTGCATTGGTCTTGAATGAAACAACCGTAATTAGAAAAATAGACCAAGCAAATATTCTCAACAAGTTGGGCAATAGATATGAGCAAGGTTTCAAAAAACGGTCCGAGATGACTGTAGCGGCCGCGACAAAACGGTCGCGGCGGCCGCCGGTACCGCTTCAGCCCGTGACACGGCTGAGCTTGAGATTCACACGCAACGGCCGCAACGGAACGGCGTTGCGGCCGCAACGGACGAAATGTAACGGCGTTTCCGCCGCAACACACCTCCGTTCAAATCTCAGGACTTCCAACAGGACAAACACCGTTCCGTTCCATTTTTCTCGGTATAAAAGGCAAAAAAAGAATGAGAAGAACACCAAATCAACCCTAATAGAATTCTAACCTGTTGAGAGACTCAAACACCCATTTTTCTCCTCATCTCCGCCGCGTCTCTGCGTCGCGTCTCTCGCCGCCGCGTCTCTGCCGTCCCATCTCTGCCGCCGCATCTCGGTTCAGGTTGCAGCAGCTCAGATCTGGAGGCGTGGAGCTCTGTTCTTCTTCGATTTGAAGTTGCAGGCTTGCAACAGCTCAGATCTCAGGTAACCCATCCTATCCATGGTTGATTTGTGTGTGGTTGTTGCTGATTTGGGTGTGGGTGGTCGTTGCTGTGTCGTGCCCTGTTCCGTGCGGCCATGGCTGACGTGAGCTCAAAACAGAGGAGAGGAGGAGCAACCGAATGGGAAAGGGGAAGGCTATCATGGGTGAGGGAACGGATGGTGGGTGAGGGAACGGGAGAGGGGAAATTTGGAGGAGGGAGGGAGGGAGGGAGTGAGGGAACGGGAAATGGAGGAAGAGGAATTTCGAGAGATGAGGAGAGAGGGACGGACGGTGGTGTGGTGAGTGAGAAACGAGAGGAAGGAAGAAGATGACGGGGGGAGGGGAAATTATGGGAAATGGGGGAAAAAAAAAAGAAACCGTGGAGGAAGTCGAAAATGAGGGGGGGGAATGAGGGGGGAACGGAAATTTTGTGAAAAATGAGAAAAAATTGAGAGAATGTGTAAAAAAATTAGTTAAAAAGTGAAAAATTTAAGATTATGGAAAGAAAATTAAAGATTTAAAATAGAAAATTGAGGATGAGAGAAAAATTTTGTGTTATAAATTCTTAGAGAAATTTAGAAAATTTTAAGAATTAAATTAAAATTTATTTTCAATTAACTTGTTAATTAACAAATTTTAAGAATTAGCTTAAAGTATATGTTATAATATTTAAGTTTTAATTATATAATTTATCATTGATTTTATTTTAAAAAAATTACAAACACATATCTGTTTATATGTAGGTTGGTTAAACAATGCCGCCAAGAGAAGAATTTCCAACAGGTAAAGCAGAAGGTGCTCCAAGTGAAGATATTGGTTGGCACTTTGGAAGACTTGTACCTGGTAAAACCAGAAATAATGTACAATGCAAATTCTGTGGCAGAGTGTTAACGGGTGGAATTACTCGGTTGAAAGAACATCTTGCACACATGCAAGGAGAAGTTAAAGGTTGTGCTAGGGTCTCAACTTTTGTCAGAGAAAATATGATGAAGCTTTTGTTGGATAATAAAGCAAAGAAAATTGACTTTAGAAAGAGAAAAGAAGAACTTGTGGCACGTTTAAGAGGAGATGAAGATGATGATATTGAAGGTTTTCTTGATGAAGACAGGGTTATAAGGCAAGCTACTGAAGAAAGCATTGTATCACAGAGACAATGGGAAGACAGACAAAGATTTAGACAACAAACTGGAAGATTGGATTCTATATATGAAGGTGGAGGCAGCTCTCATGCCGGTGGCAGTAGCGGAGCTTCTCGTCAACAACAACCAAGCGATCTTGAACGCAGATTGAGGTCAGTGGATGTTGATTTGACTAGAAGTAAAAGTATGAAACAGACCAAAATTACTACAAGCATGATGAAAACACTAAGAAATAAGTTAGCAGAAGCGGTCTCTAAATTGATAATATATGAGCGTCTTCCTATGAACTTATGCAATTCTCCATGGCTACACATTTTACTCACTGAAGCTGCAGAGTTGGGACCAGGAGTTAAATTTCCTACTTCTTATGAGGTTTCGGAGATGTACTTGGAAAAGGAATATCAGTCTATGAGACGGTATATAGATGAAGAACTTAAACCAACATGGAAGGAAAGGGGGGTGACAATAATGTGTGATGGCTGGACAAATAGCATAAATCACATGCACATTATGAATTTCCTAGTGTATTGCAGCAATGGAACAGTGTTCTTAAAATCTGTTGATGCTTCTAATGTTCCCAGTAGAAACACTGATTATTACTTTAAGCTTCTTGATAAAGTTGTGGAAGAAGTCGGAGAAGATAATGTTGTCCAAGTGGTCACTGATAATGAGAAGGCACTAAAAGCTGCTGGTTTGAAATTGATGGAGAAAAGACCACATCTTTATTGGTCTGCATGTGCAGCTCATTGCTTAGATTTGTGTTTGGAAGATATTGGAAAAAAATCTAATGTCCAAAAGATACTAGATGATGCAAAGAAAGTGACTTTATTTATCTACAACCACATTTGGACAGTAAATCTTATGAAGAAGTATACAGGTGGCAGGGAAATTATTCGTCCAAGCAATCACTCGTTTCGCAACACAGTTTTTGCAGGTTGAATCAATTGTGAAGCAAAAACATGCTTTGAGGAATATGTTTGAGTCTGAGGAATTCAAAAAATCTAAGTGGGGAAAGGAGAAATCAGGACCTGCATATGAAGCTAAAAAAATTGTTTTGAGCAAAGATTTTTGGAGTAAGGCCGTGATATTATAAAGGTATTTGAGCCAATTGTCAAGGTTTTGAGATTGGTGGATGGTGATGACAAACCAACAATGGGCTTTGTTTATGAAGCAATTGATAGAGCAAAGCAATCCATTCAAAAAAATTGTCGTTATCATACTCAATATAATGAGATCATTGACAAAAGATGGTTCTTCATGCACTCTGACTTGCATCTGCAGGTATATCAATATATTTAATTTAAATTTTTTTCAAATGCTTATATTTGATTTTGATATGCTAATTATTATTATTTTTATTCATAAGGTTATTTTCTAAATCCTCAATTTCAATTTGGAGTTGAACATGGAAGAGATGTAGCAAGAGAAACCTTGGATGGAACTACAAAAGTAATAAGCAAATTGGAGGCAAACATTGATCATCAAATCAAAGCTATCAACCAGGTGAATTAATTTGCATTTAAGATTTTGAAATATATCATAATTTGTCATCTAAGAACCAAACGGTGATATGTTAATGTTTAGAAACTTATAGTTTTTGAAGACTTATATGAATTATTGGTACTTGTAGTTGTTACTTTTTCGAGATAAGAAAGAGACATTTGGTACAACACAAGCTCAAAGAGCTTGGTCACAAATGAATCCTGGTAAGATTTTGTAGTTTTTGGTGTTTGATGTGTAAGTGCAAGATGTTTTTTACCTTTTATTTTTTTATTAATATATATAATAATGGTTAATGGACAATTGTTTATTTAATCACCGAATGAATGGTGGATGATATATGGATCTTGTGCTCCCGACGAGCTTCAATGCATAGCTATAAAAGTTCTCAGCCAAACAACTTCAGCTTCTAATTGTGAGAGAAAATTGGAGTACATTTAGCTATATTCATACAAAGACGAGAAATAGATTGAAGTATCAGAAATTATAGAAGCTTATCTTTATATTTTACAACATGAAGCCGAGAAAGAGAGATTCTATGAGGAAAAGTCAAGAAGAGATTGATGTTAGCTTCAATCCTATTAATCTTGCTTATATATTTCAAGAAGAAGATCCTTTATCTCCATGGCTTGAGGAGAGAGAAGGACCATTATTGGATGGAATCCAAAACTCAGAATGGCTCCTATTGATTCGATGATGATGGTGAAGGAATAGGCGGTGGAGATGATTCGATTCAAGTGAAACACCTAGTCAAGGTCATGATAGTGGATTAAGTCCACCAAGTAATAACACTGGTAGTGGTGGTAATACAGAACAAAGTCAAGAAGGAGGTGAAGGGTCGTATCATTCTTTTCAGGAAGAACCATACTTCAGACGTGATCAAAATCTCATGATTGACATGACAAATTATAGGATGGAGGTGGATGTAGATCCTTCTGATGATGTAATCGGTAGTAGTAGTAGAGGTGGATCCCAACCTAGGAAAAACAGAAGGCGTGAAAATGCTATGTTAGATGATTCTTCCTCATCTAGTGTATCGCAATCCTTTGGTGATTTTGGTATTGGTGCATCATCTGAAGGCAATCAAGGCAACTATCCACCATATTATCAGCATCCTTCTTACATGTCTCATGGCTACTATCCATCTATGCCAGCCCCACCATATTATCAGTCTTTCATGAATTACCAAGAGCCTTATCAGTATCCCTCATCACATGTTTCCTATGATCAACAACAACAAATGGAACCACCAAGAAATTCAGGATTTTTTGATTCTGTCTTTGACTGAGCGAGGATATAATGATAACCAAAGTGAAAGTGGAGGTTATGATCCAGCACGTCATTCTACCATGTGGTGAAGTAATCACTCATGTATGAACTTTGTTTAATATATTAGTAGCTAATGATTTGTTTATGTTGAAGTTGAGGTAATCACTCATGTATGAACTTTGTTAAATATATGAGCATGTATTGATTTATTTATGTTGAAGTAATCATTTATATATAAATTTTGTTAAATATATGAGCAGGTATTGATTTATTTATGTTGAAGTAATCATTTATATATGAATTTTGTTAAATATATGAGCAGGTATTGATTTATTTATGTTGAGTAGTTACTAATTTATTTATGTTTTAATATTGGTCAATTAATTTATTACTTTTGGATATCTCTTATTAATAAAAAAATTATAAATTATTAGTTATGATACATTCTATAATAAAATAGATAATTTAATCTAATTTATGCTTGAGGTTGTGAAGAATTCACGCCAAGCGATGATCGCAATGCATCGCAAAGACTCGCAACGCCCGCAATCGCAAAAATAGCCGCAACGCGACCGCGACCTGGACCGCGACCGAGATTTAAAACCTTGGATATGAGGTTTGCTGATCAGTTTAGGGACATATAGAACATTGGCCAAATGATGGGCATTTTGAAAAGTGCATGAAATCGATTGTCCCACTGCCTATCACTGGTAATTTTTCTCCATTAGTTGTAGTAATAGGTATTAGAAGAATCGAACTGAAGGGTAGAAAAGTTTTTATTACAACTAGTCATATGATTGGATGCAGGGATGCACCTGAATCTATATACCATTTGGAAGAAGGAGGCTTTGTACCTGCTGTACCTGCAACAGAAAGAGCAGTAAAGATAGCACATGACAGAGAAGAACTTATAGACTCTTGAATCATTTTTTGAACTGCTTCTAGAATGAACAAATAGGAGCATTATCAGTGATTTGTGGCCCCTTTTTTTCAACTTCGTGCACATATGGAGAATATATGGCGCAAATTATTATATGATTATCTTTCTTTTTAAGAGGTAATTAAGAAAAAAAAAAGTTTCCCTTGGAGCGACCTAAAAGGCAAAGAAATTAAATATACAAAGCAAAACAAAACAAAGAATTATTTTAAATTCTTCTGACTAATCATCCTAATAATTCTCATACTTACCAAATAAATAAAATATTAAATATATAATTTTATTTTTAAAATATTAAATATATTTATTTTTTTATTTAATATTTTTTTATTAAATATTAAAAATATTATTAGGAGGATGATGTAAAGGAATAAAACATAACTCCAAAACAAAACAGTAAAATCACATATGCAACAAGACAAGATCTCGGTTGTGTTGAAATCATATACTTTATGCTCCATCGTAGGGGACACAGTTTTTGGAGGGACTCCAGCAGTGAAATCACAGTTAAGAGTCTCACATCGTTTGTTTTAATTTTTTAAATGTGATTTATATATTTGTTAAATTATTTTATTTGATGTGAATTGATTTTAAATTAAAATTTTACATAATATTAGAGTCAAGATCTCATCTCTATCACTTATTTTGCTAAACTCGCATATTCTGTCCAAATATCTATAGAAAAAAGTATTAAGAATCTCACATCATTTGTCTTAATTTTTCAAGATGAAGAGCAAGATGTTTTCCACAAAATCATTGATTATTCTGTAGCTCTGTAAACTCCCTCCATGAATTTGTTGTTGAAAAAGGAAAAACAAAATAGAATAATAAAGTAAGAAAAATGCTAAATCCAAGGAAATTGGATTCGTGAAACTACTCACAATTTATACACAACAATGTTACCTATTACAAAAGTATTTGCGTTTTTTTAAAATTTAATATTTCAGTTTGTTACACCACTTTGAATGGCCTGATTGGTGTCCAACAAATTCGTGAAAGCATGCATGAAGACGTGTTCGTAAAATATAGAACCGCTGATAAAGTAATAAAGGTATTATTAAGGTTTCAAAATTCAGGAATTGTGATGAGATTAAAGGGATTGGGTCATTTTGTAATTACAATAATGGAGAGGAGTCAAAATAAAGTACATTCAAAACCTATTCAACAGGTTACCTGTTAAATATTATGTCACGTCACTTGTTACACAAACAACAGTTGAGATTATATATTAAATCCAATTGATATACATTGTGGCACATCACCTATTGCGCTTGTACAACACGGAATATAACAGACATATAATGAGTACATAAATAAAATCATTGATAAAACATCAAAACAAGTGTTTAATATATCAAAATGATTTAAATAAAAAAAAATCTAACACATTATGAACGAGCGTAACATTATGACTTTAAAAAGATAAAACATCAAATTAAATTTTATTAAGAATCCTAAACTCAAGAATAAATTAGTGGAATTGCAAAATCTTGATAAATTAATTTATATATATATATATATATAACACTCAATATTTAAATTTATGTTAAAAATAAAACTTCACACAAAATAAGAATAGAATATAATAGCATGTGTTGGTTAAGTGGTAGCGTGCTTCATTTCCAAGCTGGGGAGCTGTTTTTTACTCTCCCACTTGGAATTTTGCAGCAACCTTTCAAAATTTTAGTTTAATTATTGATAAGCTAAACCGCGGTTAGTTCCCACAAATTTGACGGATTCAATGCTAACTTTCCGATTTTGAGACCGGTTTTGTGACCGATTTTTAATAACATGGTTTTGAGGATATGATTGGACTGGCGTTAATCTGGTCCGACCGATTGGTGCGGTCCAAATTTTGAAACCGTCCTAAGAAGCAGAATACCGTAGATTATAATCTGATATCAACTCTTATTACATCCGAAGCAAGAGGTGGTGATATCTAGGAGATGAACAAGAAGAAAAATCTCAGCGTTCCCAAAGGTACAATAAATTTAGGTCACTTCAGAAGGAACTTTTTCAGCCAAAAAGCAGAGTACTTGGGATATCTTCTCAAATTGTTCTTGTAATCTATGTATATGAGGCCAAATCGAACTGTATATCCAGCATCCCATTCAAAGCTATCCGAAAATGACCATGCATAGTAGCCCTTCACGTTAACACCATCTCTGCAAAGAAAAAGAAAAAGAACAAGGAAAATCAAAAGTTACCACAATTAAACAATTCAGTATGAACCAGATAAATATGTACTTCTGCTTAAATTCTTTGTTAAACTGAAGAAACCCCCTTTGACTCTCACTTGATCGCTTGAAGAAGGAATTTGAGATGGCCATCATGGTATCTAATCCTGATACTATCCTCGCGGGCTTCATGGATTGGTATTGAGTCATTTCTTGCTTCAGCAACTCCTGAAAAGTTGAGACAAAATAATAATTTCTAACACACTCAATCACTTGCACTTAAGTTAATGTAACTTTAAAAATGCTTCACAACACTTATTGCATCAATTTATCATGGACAAAGAAACAAATAAGTATTGAGGACGAAAGTTAAGTTCTTAAGTAGTTAATAATTAATAGGGTGAGACGTTTCAGGCTAGGATTGTTGTAATCTAACTCCCTCTCTATTTACTAGCCGAAAAAAAAAAATCTGTATAGAACGTACCATTTTCAGTAATGTAAATTGATGGATTGTTGTACGTATCCTTTATGTATGTCAAAAGCTGATGAATTCCCTTCGGATAGATAAAGAGCCAGCTCAAAGAAGTCTGCACATCCAAAGAAATTTGCTTCATTAGTTTTAGTAGAAAGGCATCTTCCCACCCTCTATTGCATGGTTTACTTAGCTAACACTTCCATTGATATAGAAAGTAATAATCGTTTTGCGTGAAAATAGTGGTGTACTACATCATCAACCAAACAAAAATAAAGTAGCATAAGGTTTAAAAGTCGATAGGAAAAAGATTATACCGGCGTGCCAATAGCTAGACCATTCCTCACCGCTGTGATTAAGAGAAAATTAGTTGCTTGTATTTGATAGTTCACCGTTAGAATGTAGCAGAAACCGTTTATCATGGCTGATTTTACTTGAGTTTTGCCATATGTACTTACTAGAGAGAGTGGCTAGTATATCAGTGTAGAAGGTCCTGTTGATGTTGGTCGGTGCAGCATTTTCTGCAAAATATGTGGTGTAATAATTCACACCAAGGAAATCATAGGAACCTTTGAGACTTTCGGATTCAGCTTTTGTGAATTTGGGGAGTCTATTACCCACTGAAGATCTCATACTCTCGGGATAGTCACCATATGTAACAGGATGTGCATACCTGCAAAAATGAATTTGTTCAATTAAAATGTTAATGAATTAAGATTTCTTAATAAACAAAATTTAGCTCTAACATTTGGCTTCCAACCCTTGCCTCCAATCGAATTTAATTTCCTTCCATGTATTCATTAACTCAATCAAATAGAGTTGAAAAAGATTAAATGCGATTGGAAGCATTCGAGCCAAGTTTTGTTTTATCTTAAATAAGCAACCAGATCAAAGTTAAATATCTATAGATTTTCTCACTTTATTTTATTCTGAGAAATACATACCATCCAAAAAAATGGTCTAGAGCTCGACGTGCAGCCTTGCGATCGGCAATAGTATTAGATTTTGGTTCAAAGTAATGAGTGGGTAAGGTGATTCCAATTTGTCCTTTTTGATGAGCCTATGGTACCATAATAAATTTCGTCAATTGTACAATAAATAAAGTAGCACAGACATGACTATTTTTCCCCGATCTAAATACTATGTTTTTTCCCCTCAATTTTGGCAATATATATATATAGGCATGAAATTTTTTGAATGTCATGAGCAAACCTGATATTTGTTCTTGTACAATTTGGCAGCGGCCGCATGAGCAAGTATTAAGTGGTGGCCAACAATGTAGGGCTCGGTGGATGAGTCACCGGCAGTGCAATTCCCAGCATAGTTAGAACATCTACCTGGTGCAAAGGTGCCACCATTGTATCCATTGATGCTGTATGAGAAGGGTTCATTCAAAGTGACCCAATGCTTGACCCGGTCACCAAAGGTCTTGAAGGAAAAGTCAGCATAGTCTTGAAAATCTCTCCTAATTTTCCATCAGATTAAAAATAAGCATGGTTGTATTTTTCTTCCTTAAGAAAGAAACTTAATAAGAAATTGATGGGTAATTTGGCAATTGAGTGTAACTTACACTATTTTAGGACTGCGAAATCCCCCATACTCATCTTCAAGAGTTTGTGGTAGGTCCCAATGAAAGAGAGTCACAAAAGATATTAAGCCTGTCCCCAAATTAGTCAAAATATGAGTTAACAAGGCGAATTTGGAGAATGAATGAATGAATGAATAAATCAAGAGTTAAGAGGTTGACCATTTGATATTATCTCATCAATGAGATTGTTGTAGAATTTAACCCCCAAGGGATTGACTGCTCCCTTGCCCTCTGCAGGAAAAAGTTGAATATCTTGAAATCAATTTCCACATTATGTAACATGACGGGGATTTTTCTTTTTTTGGGTGCACATTATGTAGAATTTCACATGAAAGGGAATATCAACACTAGTTTCAACTTAGGATTATATCTTACTGGGGAATATTCGGCTCCACGACATGGAGAATCTGA
The DNA here is from genome assembly GCA_029884605.1 of Ormosia emarginata. Classification (NCBI taxonomy): domain Eukaryota; kingdom Viridiplantae; phylum Streptophyta; class Magnoliopsida; order Fabales; family Fabaceae; genus Ormosia; species Ormosia emarginata. Next base: position 9,317,200 of record JAQQTP010000066.1, on the reverse strand, counting down.
AGGAATCCAGCCCAATTTCTTTCACCACTTTTATGTCACTCTGCGAAATTGTTTTGGAAGTTTAATTCTATAATTCAATATATATTAATTATTTTCCTTAGAGGACTTCCGTGATGATCGAAATTGGTAAAATTTGTCAGCAAGTGTACCTTGTACCGATGATAAAAATCAACTGATACATCACCGTTGCTATGATCCCATATCTTATCTGCTCATTCCACACACACAAAAAAAAAAGGAACTCTTGTTACGACGGTAGGACCTCTACCACACAAAATTACATATCCACATTTCAACAATAATATAAACCACACAAATTTTCTAACACCACTTTTACATCGATGAACGACGTGGTGAATAGCATTTACTATATCTATGTGGTGAAAATGACTATTAATCAATTACCATAATAATAATTCATTAATATTTTTATTTACCACATAATACATTCTATTCACCAATTAATTATTTATACGCTGTGTTTTTTTTTTGTATAAAATTGCGTGAAAAAAATGGCATCCAACTATTATTTTCCTATACATTTATATTCATATGGACACTATTTAAATACAAATATTAAGAAACATTGCAAGAACTAAAGAGATAGTTGAGTGAAAATTAAAAATAGAATATAAGATTTACAGAATGAGCAAAAATGTATATAATAAGTCTATCATGTGACATGTGACTTATACAAAACTAAAAAAATTAACTAACTAATAATTAATCTATGAATAAATTTTCACTTTAATCCTTGAAATTGTATTTACCGGTCACATTCGTTTCTAGAATATAAAAAATTTTACTTTAATCCCTAAAATATTAATCCGTACAATCAATTTGGTTCTTAAAATTCTATTATATTAGTTCTTAATAAGAATTAAATTGACCGTACAAATTAATATTTCAGAGACTAAAATAGAATTTTTTATATTTCAGAACCAAAGTAAAGGTTTACTCTTAATTAATCTAGTGACTGAGGAAACTAATCATATTAAATTCTAATAAACTAACCAACTTTTAACCATACTATAATTGTGATAATATCAAAAGGAGAGAGAGAGAGAGAGAGAGAGACCTCGATGCTGTTTAGTGTAGGTGTCCCATATACTTGCTCCCCTGCCATCAATATTTGCTGCTCCTTCAGACTGAGAAATTAACAAAACAACAGAAATGGGAGAAGAATTATGTTTACTTTGTATTCAGGAAGATATAGTGACGAGAGATTTGAATAGTTTGTAGGAATTAGGAAACTTATAAGTTTAAACCTCTTCTGTGCTATGTACTAAGAAAAATGAAAAGGAAAACACTAATTAAACGCACAGTTAATTGGTGATCAGAACCTGGTAAGCAGAAGAACCAATACCAAATAGAAAACCAGAAGGAAAAAGGCTCCTATTGAATGGTGTAGTATAGTGACTTGGCTGCACCCTTGGCGGTGCACTTTCAGCGCTACCAGCCAGAAAGGTGACCAGAGATAGAAAGCAGAGGAGGAAAGGACCTTTAACTCTCATGACTGCTTTTGATATCCAAAACTCTGGTGAATGCTATCTATTTAAATACAAAAGAGTGGATACGTATTTGCATAGCTTATTACAATATCGTATTCTATATTAAATATATATCTACTTTTGTCTATTATGTTTTCTATTTTATTAAACTGTATGACTCTGCTGGCATTTCTTCATGTTCTTTTTTTGATAGGGTTATAGATAGTTATTACTTATTAATACTTCATCCTTGAATTTTTATATAAATTCTTACCTTGTTTCAAGGAAAATAATACTTTTACACCATTTTTTTTATATTATTTTACACTAATGAACGAGGGTTGAATAGCATGTATTATGGAATAAATGAGACTAATAATTAATGATCGATTATTAATCTGGTTCAATGCATAGTACACATTGTCCATCAGTTATTTGCACGCCATTTACCAATGTAAAAATAGTATAGGAAATTTGATGTGAGCATATCTTTATTACTTTTTAAATTCTGGCTTCTCTTTCGGATCAAAGACGCCAATCAACTTACATTTGAAGGAAGCTGCTTCCAAACGTGATCTTCAAAATATTTTAAATATGAGAAAAGATAATTGCATAAATTACGTGAGATATGTGTACAATTGGATCATTCAAAAATGTTATAATTAGACAAAGGTATTGTCTAATGACTTGCCTGAGAGTATAAATAGAGTATGTGAGTGCAAGCTTGTACTAGTAGCATTACTCTTTAAAAGATTAAGGATGATAGTTAATCTAGAATTTTTCTAATTTTTTTCCTTGTGAAATTGGATGCAAATAAGAGGAATAAAAATATGTATACGAGTTACTCAACAATATTGAAATTTTAGAATCTCCAACCTCATAAATAAACTCTTAGGTGCTAAAAATAGTCTTCCAATGATCAATGAAATTTGTACATACTTTAGCCTTACAAACACTATATAGATGTACTCGTTTAGACCATTCAGAAAAATTACAAAAGAAAAATATGTTATCCAATAACATGTATGAAAATTTGGAGAAGATTTATAAAGAATTCGACGGTGCAGGTATCATTTTTCATTTTAGAAACAGTCCAAATGTATAGTCTTCACAAGGACAAAGACTAAATGTTGACAATAATTTCACTGTCGTAATTGGCCCCATTTGCTCAACGGCTTGAATTATTTGTACCAAAATGGGGCCCAGAAATGACATTACATAATCATACGCTGCAGATATGTACAGCCAACTATCCAAGCATCACATGGTTCCAATTAAGAAATGGAAGCCAGTTCAATTGGATTGTAATTGAGTACACCAGCCATTAATTTATTATATTTGTGCTGGGCGTGACTTCCACGCGGATCAATATAGTGAATATAATAATATAATAATATAGAAAAAGAAATTCATGGAAAAATAAAATGAAAGCAGTGGGATTCTGCTCTCAAGGTGAATTTTTATGTCCATGTTAGTCAAATTCAGTTCTTTTTTAACTTTAGAGGTCTGATTGGATTTTTTTGGCAAGGCACTTTGTTTGTGCCCTGTTTGTTTCGTATGAATGGTATGAAAGTGGAGATTGAATGCACAAATGTGGGACTTCGTGCATTGTTTGGTAGATTGCAATGGTTATTATCATTTTTCAATTTTAAATTTTTTTATTTGTGCCCTTTTTTGGTTGCTGTAACTACTCAAAATTTTCTTTCAATTGCTGATGTTGAATTCTGCAAATGTTGCTTATGATTTTTAATTTTTCCTCTCTACTCATATGACGATCAATTTTATTTTTGTTAGTGTTTTCTTATGTAGAACTATCCTAAAAGCGTCGAAGGATATCATGCAAGTTTCAGCTATTCTTTTTTTTTTTTTCCTGATCTTTGATCTCATGTATTATTTTTTTATTCTTTTAAGCCAAGCACTCATTAACTTGCTTATGGTTCTTTCATTCTTTAACTGACTGTTGTACTTCTACTTATGCTGCTGAGTGCTCTCTCCGTGTTTGTGGGTATTACTCAGTTCTGATTTTGGTAGCAGTGGCAATGGAATTAACAAAACGAAGCTTTTTTACTTTGAGTGGTAATAATCATTATGCAGATTGCTTTTTGTTTGTGGGTTGTTTTACTTAGTTTTTGAGACTCTCTGGGCAAGGAAAGAAAAATGTATACATTAGGTGATTCAGTTTTTAGTAATAATGGAAATTAAATGAAACTGACAAAAACAACTTTCACATTTCGTTCGCATAATGTCATTGAATGAATGTGGCACTTTAAATAGAGTCATGAGCCTTAGAGGTCTTATTCTACAATACACTAATTCAATCCTTTATATGTGGTGGCATCACCCTTAATTTTCATTCTTTCTTTTTTTAAAGATTGTGTTTGGAATGAATAAAAATAAAAAATAATTTAATTTGATTTGAATTGAATTAATTTGATTTGATTTAAAAATCAAATTTTGTATTTGGAACTTTTAAAAAAAAATAAGATTTGAATTGATTTAGAAATTAAATTTTATATTTGAAATTCATTAAAATGAGAATTGATTTGATTTGATTTTATTATTTTACATTTTAACCCTTATGAAAAGCTGTTAGAGGTAATTACTAAGGATAAAATAGACTATTTATTTCAAATCAAATCAAATCCTAACAAATCCTATCAAAATTAATAAAATTTCTAAAACAAAAGGAATGAAATTCATGAAATTTTAAAAATCAAATCATTTCTCATTTTTAAATATTTCAAATACAAAATTTAATTAAATTTAATTTACAAATCAAATCATTTCCTATTTTTTTACATTCTAAACACACTCAAAGTTTATTTGGATTGTGGACTCCAGGTTGGAAGTTGATTTGAGCAAAGAACTCTCGGCTCCTACAAACCGTAGTCTAGACCAGCAAATCGAGGCACCAACTGGAGTAACAAATTTGCCTCTGCTCTAGATTTAGACTTGATAATTACATCTCATGGATTTATGACATTTGATATAAATTCAATATTTATTTGTACTTTTCTTGCTCTTTGGACTTTTATCTAAAATAAGTATATCATATCTTATGTTGTTTTTTCATATTATTTTACTTCTCTTTTTCAATTGAAATGGTGATCAGATGATTGAAAGCAAAAGATTAAGATGGAGATTGGCACTAACACGTCGTGAGCAGGAAAAATAGGATGGAGCTATTGCGGTTGCAACTGGAGGCAGCGTAAGTAATGCTTGTTATCAATTAAACTCCTTATCATTAACCAACAAAGCCTTTCCATGTTATAGAATCAAAAAGAACTTAATATTTCTGCTGTAAGACATTAAACAAAATCAATGGTTTTATTGTAACCTAAAAAAGAAACTTAGCAATGTATGTATCTTATTAATATACTAATTTCCGTAATTTCCTCCCTCAATTTCAAAAATTTCATCCGCTGAAGTCTATATATATTTGTCCATCCTTATTGTTTATCTTGCAGGTTTCTTCCTTTTTGCTCCAGAGTAGTGGCCTATAATCATGCCTTTATATAGTCATGATCAACATGCTACTGAAATCCCATTGGTTGGTGAAAATTGTCATTTAAGACTTATCAATGTTAGTTATAATTGAGTTTATCACTGAAATGCCCGCTCCCTGAAGTTTGAATCCAACAATTGGTCCTCAAGAATTATGTACTCTAATTGTTGTGTACTTATTTATATTTTTCTTCATGCTCATAGCAACTAAAAAATTTGTACACTTATATTAATTGGGCAGTTTCCTTTAACCTGTTCATGGTTTCAACAAAGTTCCTTTTTGAATAATGTCCGCTTGTGTGGTCCATCATTACTGCAAAGGTTTAGTCAAATTTTAGTTAAATTGCTAGTGAAATAAGTTTGTGACACCCAATTTTCAATTTGACTAAAAAAGAAGTTAAATAAAATATATATATAATAAAATTAAAAAAAAAAAAAAAAAAAAGAAAAAAAATCAAAAATTATAGTCTACCTTTTAGCCTATCTTTTCTAGCCTTTTTCTTAGTCCAAACAATAAGCCCATCTTAGCCTAAAAAAAAAAAAAAAAAAAATAAAAATAAGAATGTAAAGCTGCTACTTGATTATTTTTTGAAAAAAAAAAATATCTTTTCTTGCTTTAGGGTCCTTTTCTTATTTTAGTCATGCACCACACACTCCCACTCACTTTTCACTCCACTCACTTGCACAACAGACACTCCCACTCACATTTCACTCAGCACTCAATCTCCACACACTCCCACTCACGTTCACTATTAAAACACATGCAACACTTGCACAATGGACTCCACTCACATTCACGTAGAGCAGGGGAGGAGCATTTTGTTTTTTTATTTTTCTGGTTTTTTTAAAGGAAAGAGAGCATCCAGCAGGGGCAGATTGCAGTGAGCATCAATTTTCATTTGGAGGGATCCCATTGTCACCAAGGCTTGCTGCCATTTCACCTTCAATCAGGAACACCACCACTATTCATCATCTTCCCCAACTTCCCATTTTTCACCCATCATCCTCTTCACCATCCCAACCCATCTTCTTCACCACCATCTTCAAGCTCACTTGACTACCCACCAACTTTCACCTCCAACAAGCCACGTACCACCCAACATCCATTCCCTTACCAATCTTAAACCCAACAAAGACCATCTCCTAAATTTCATCTCCATTAATAACTTCAAAATTACCATTAAATCATATTTATCATTACCATTATTCTCATCTTTCCATAACCATTTAATCTAACCAAATCATTTAACCCCTCATCACCTCCACCATCTTCTTCCATAACCAGACCCCCACTGTGAACTCCTCCAAACCGATATCTCCTTCAAGCTCCATCACCCTCGTTCACCATCCTCACGTCCTCCCCAAACCACCCAGGCCAGAAGCCATCGTAGCTCAACCACTGACCACCGTGAGCTTCCGGATCAGCCACGTCTATGCGAGCTCCACAAGCTATCACTGCCATCCCAGATCCGAGCAACCCAACCTCAAACTCGCCAGATCCGCAGCCGATCCCAACCAGAAGTCGTGCGCTATCGACCCGTCATGACGAACCAGCGCCGCTGCCACAGTTAAGAGCTGCCGCCACTCCGATCTGAGCCTCCGCCAGCCGCGACTAGCCGTGCTCATTGTTCCTGCCTCGAAGCCACCGTCCGCGTCACTTGCTCCATTTCGTTGCCTGGTCTGAGCTTCACCCTCACGCAGCTTTTCCCTTTTTCTCATTTGTTGATTTTGATTCTCAGCAAACCTGTTGAAATGAGTTTAAGGCATAAATCTTACCTGGGCCATTTAGTAACTTAGGAAGCCCATCGGCAAAAAAAAAAAAAACAAGAAAACTAACTCCAAAATAGGTTGATCTTGGAGGAGTTTCTTTAAAAAAAAAATAAATCGGTGCATATTGATGAAAACAAAAATAAAATAAAATCAAAATATAAAAAATAAAAAAACAAAAAAACAAAAAAATGATGAAGAAAATTAAAAATGATTGAAAAAATAATAAATTGGAGAGGAAATGTGAAAACTGTTAAAAATAAAAATGATTCTGGTTTTGAGTTGTTTGCTTTATAATCCTTATGTTTAATGTTGTTTTGATTGTATTTGTTTTGTTCTTTGTATGACTTTGTGTGTTTTAAAATTGTGTTTATTTGTTTGTCCTTGTGCATTTCTTTTTTGCAAATGATAATTTTTTTAATTAATGCAATGACCAATCACACTATGATGATTGAATAAAATGCTATTTTCAATATCGTTTGTGTCATAAGGGTTTATTGAGAAGAAAGTTTTAACTCAACCTGTGTAAGGACGATTTTGTTTTCAAGTAAAAAAAAAAAAACCTTTTAAAAGGTATACATATATATATATTTTAAAAAAATAATAATAAATAAGTGGGATTAACCGAATTTGTGACAGCTTTATTAATCTCATAATTACTTTTTGGGTCATCCGAGTTGTGACAACCTAATGATTCAAATTATTTAAAATAAATAAATAAATAAATTATTATTTAATAAAGACTAAAAAATTCATTTTTTATCATTATCATTCTTCACCTAATAATAATAAATTTAATACTCCATGGGTGACGTCTAGCGTGACGCAAGCTTCACTCATTCGAACTTTAATTTGATTAACAGAGTCGCGACGACTGTCAATTCAAATTTTTATAAAAATAAAAATCAAAACTTTTAAATAAAATAACTAATCTAAAATTTCCTACGTAACTACGTGACTTTGAGCCTCATCGCACCCGAGGATACGTAGGAGCGAATTTTCATTCTGTCAAGCCAAAATTAAGTTTTCATAATTTGGTTCTTATTTTCTTTTAAAAATAATAATAAAAAAATATTTACAAAGTCTTTTTAAAATGGGTAAAATAAATAAATTTGAGATTATTAAGTTTTTGCACAATTGACTTAAGGTACCGTCTTAAGGCGGGTGTGTTAGGGGTGCTGTGGGATTAAGTTTCCACCCTTCCCTAACCATAACCGACTCCCGAATCCAATCTGGTTCCAAAGACCATTTTTCTAACAAGGTTTTCCAATTTTTCCTAATTTAAATAAAATTGGTGGCGACTCCATTTCCGTTTTTAAATTCACGCGAGTTGCTATCTATCTCGCCGCGATCTCTGTCGTGACAGATGGCGACTCCAATTGGGGATGAAATTTAGAGAGTCAAGCCTGTTATGGTCAGTTGTGCAAATATTTAATAATTTTTATTTATTTATTTTACCCCATTTTGTTCTTGTTTTTGCCTTTATATTTATTTGTAAATAGTCTTTGTTTAATACTTTGTGTAAATATTTGATAGCATTATCTTGTGTATATTTTGACTTGTATTTATCTTTGTACTTAATTGTTGAAACTCTAGGGTAGATGACTGCTGGTTGGTTGTTGTATATATGTTTTGCAGGATGCGGGTATTCTTTAGGATAATAAAGGTTTGTATGCTCCCTACACCCACCACACCTACACTTCTATCACACATTCGAGTGGGGCCCATACCCGGTCCGAGTGAAGCTTAAGTTAAATAGAGGTTGTGTAGTGGTAAACTATTTTGGATGTACATCCTGTTTGGCTATTGCAAAACCTCATCTAGAGTGCGCCTTTTTATAAATGTCCCGCACCTAAGTGGTTTACCCACTATTTCGTGGTCAACATTTTGAAATGGGACTTGACTCTAAAGACCTTCAGAATAGAAAAGCCACCAAATGAAAATTTTTACGATCTAGAAGAGACTCGTAGATCCTCGTGATAGAAATTCCCAAGTTAAAGAAATCCTATTAGGACACAAAGGAGCATATCTTTCGTTATCTTTTGACTCATCAGATATACTCAGGGTTGTTCAGTCCCTTAATGTGATGAACCATACTGGTGTCCCCCTTGATATAGAATAAAAATAAAAAGTTTTTTTTTTAAAAAAAGGGGGGGCAAATCACTTTTAAAGGACCAACAACTCACTCATTATTAAATTGTAAAATCATTTTTTTAAAAAAAAATCATGCATTGATAATTCTTCATCCCCAGGTTTGTCAGAGAACCATTTGAAATTCAGTGCCTAAGGACTAGTAGTGAGTATCTTTGATTAAAAATGGAAAGTGACATGGGATCAGATCACAAGGAAGTAATTTTGAAAAAGACCCTGCAACTTAAGGCCAAGTTAGCGGATACAGAGAGTCTAGTGGGTTTGGGCCGATTGCTGAAAAAGACACAACGTTTGACCTTTACTGCAAGATATGGGAAAATTTTGGATCTATTAGAAGTAGACGTACAAACAGAAGCCATCACTGCACTAGCCCAGTATTATGATCCACCATTACGTTGCTTCACATTTCAAGATTTTCAGTTAGCCCCCACATTAGAGGAGTTCGAACAGATCCTGGGTTTATCTTTGAAAAATGAAAAACCATACCAATATAAAGGTCACTATGCATCATTGCCAACCGTAGCAAACGTCTTGAAAGTCCATGTAAGGGACTTACAAGCGGCAAAGCACAATAGGAAAGGTATAGAGGGTTTCCCAAGTAAATATTTGGAAGAGCACATGCGCCACTTAGCCGAGGTTGAAGACTGGAATACTTTTATGGATGTACTAGCCATCACCATTTATGGTAGTATCCTATTTCCAAATAGTGAAGACTTGGTAGGTTTCGCGGTAATCGATGTATTCCTCGCTCGACGAAATGATGCCGCCAATCCTGTCCCGGCTATTCTTGCCGATGCTTACTATACCTTGAATTTATGCCATGAAAAGAAGGGTAAGCGAATCTTATGTTGTCTACCGATGTTGTTTGTATGGCTAACCTCTCACATGTTCAAGAGGGGATACGTGGATCCATGTCCCATTGCAAGTCTCAAGATGCTCCAATTGAAGACCAAAAATGGTCGTGAATGGGCCGAGGAATTGACCAAGCTTGAAGATGAAAAGATCGTGTGGTACCCATGGCGTAAGGAAGGGCAAACTGTGATTTGTCAGTGTGAGGGGTTTCCTAACGTTCCCCTAATGGGTACTCAGGGATGCATTAACTATAACCCCACGTTAGCATTACGACAACTTGGCTATCCCATGATGGGACCACCCTCGGAATTGGAGATTACTCCTTTTATTTATGACATGCAGACGGGGTGTACTGAGACACTGGGGAGAGTGCGAGATGCTTGGAGGAATATCATCAGAAAGGACAGAGAACTGGGAGTCGAAGCTGTGGGGTCAAGGAGAGTTACAGGTGCAAACCTTATGGGTCAAGGACTGGCTCAAGAAGTCAAGTTACCCTTCGAATGTCGGCTAGTAAAGCTTTGCCTCTCGTCCCCAATAGAAGACGAAGAAGTAAAAGAAAAGCTAACGAGGCCAATGAACAAAAAGGAAATTAGAAGCAGTAACTAGAAAAGGTTCGCCAAGCATATGCAATCTTAAAGCATGAAAATTTCGAGAAAACCCACGCCTCTTGAAGGAGCTAACAAGAGACTAGGGGTAGGGCAAGAACAGTATATCAAGGACTAGAAGATGCTTGGAAGTCGCAAACAAAGAGTTGGGGCTCGTAGGGGCAAGAAAGAGATAGGGCTTTGGCTGAAAATCAACAACTTAAAGAACAATTCATGAAGCAAGTGGATAGTATGAGGCAACAAATGAAAATGATATCTTCAAGATACGAAGACATGATCAAAACTGAGAGGTTGCACACTTGCCAAGGAAATTGCAAGGTATAAAGCGGCATTACTACAGGGGACAAGACAACTTGCAGAAAATTATAGATCTTGTAAGACAACAAGACAAGGACATCCATGAATGGAAAGAAGAAGCCCACCTTTTGAAAGATCGCTTTGTGAAACTAGCAGGCCTAGCCAACACGGCGATCGCAGATATTCCATATTATTTAAAGGTGACAGATAAGATGGTCGATCCTCTTAAGACTCCGGCAGAGATTAGTGACTTCATTGAGTATTGCAAGAATCTCATTGAACAGATGAAGCAGATAATCAAAGCCCGCTCGGTTGAGAATGGTGAATTAGACTAGATAATGATGTATGATGTACTCCTCTCAAATGATGTTGATGATCTTTTTCAAATAAATAAAGTATGCATTATTATTGTTCTGATCCCATGGAGACCCATTTCTTTTGAACGAGACGTTCTAAGAAATGTTCATGACAAACAACTTTTGAACGAGACGTTATAAGAAATAGTCATGATGAAAAATCAAAGATACTCACTCAAGTCTATTCAGCACAAATTAATAAATGGTCTTCTGACAAACAAATAACAATCATGATGGTTTCTAATAAATTGTTCCTTAACTATATACAAGAAATTTAGAACCATTGCGAGACCAAGGAAAGAAGATACCAATCAAACCCGAGTTCACAACACAAGGGCTCGAACAAAGCTTTTGGCAATGGCAGCTGAAAACGAAGGAAGGAATCTAAGTATGGAAGTAGAAGTGAAAGGAAGGGTGAATGAGATTACGGAGTCTCAAAGAAGAATGGAAGAAATGTTGTTAGCCATGAGGGAAAGCCTCACTTTGATGGGGCAAATGGAATCGCAGGAATAACTCGGGACACAGCTTACATAATACTTCTATGAGGACAAACCTGCGGACACTGCCACAATACCTTTGTGGGAGGAATGTCAAATGTTGCATCACTAGTACTTCCTATCGGAGAAGGATACCATTCCTTGGAAGGGGCTCGAAATGAAGTTCATGGCAATACTGAGCGTGCATGGGAGCCACTACATATGTCTATTCCGATGCCAACAGGATTTCCTGTTGGGGCGGGTCATGCAGTCATTCAAAGTGACAAGGTAAGAGAAGAGTGGATGGAAAAGATGGAGGAACAGATTAAAGCAATCAAGAGTCCAAGTACTTATGGACCCCTTGGGATAGAAGAATTATGCCCTACTGCTAATATCACCATTCCCAAGGATTTCAAAATACCAGAATTCATCAAATACGATGGAAGCACCAATCCTTTCTTCCATCTAAAAACATACATTACCAAGATGTCAATCTGTCAAAGGATTGGAAGTTTCTTGTCAGCTTCTTTCATGAAAGTTTAACTGACCAGCTTTGGAATGGTGCATCCAACAAGACCTTTCCAAGATCTCCTCATGGGACGATTGGGCAAATTTGTTCATGGGACAATATCGATTTAATCGGATACGACCCCAACCCGAGAACAATTGGGAACACTGGAAAAGAAAAATGAAGAGACATTCAAGCAAAGATGCCCGAGAGAGAGAGCTCTAGTTTTACAGTGCAACCGCCATTGACTCTAACAAATGTGCTCATATTTTTTGGGAACTTTAGGGACTCCTTATGTTGGGACAATGGCGGTGCGCCACACGAGACTTTGCTTGATTTAATTGCACCGGAGAAAGAATTGAAATTCTAGTAAAGGTTTGAAAACCGCCCAATCGGCAAGAATGAAGGTGGTTTCAAGAAAGGGTTTTTCCCTAAGAAAAGGAGTCGAAGTGAGTTACGTGCAAAATCTGCAACCTTTACAACCTCGATATTCACCATCCTACCCTATATACCGAGCACCCACATATAACCCAAACGCTTACCCTTCCTATCAAATATCTACACCGCCCCATCTACCTGGCCTAACCGCCCCTCCTATGAACGCACCTCAAGCCCAACTATTCCAAATCAACAATGTCCCTGTACCTCAACCATACACATCAACTCGCCCAACCTACACTCAATACCCACCTCCACCTTCGCAAAATTTCTCAAATTACCCACAAACCTCGACCAAACTTTCAAAATCAAGGTCGTTTTCGTCCCCAAAACTTACCCCTTTCCCAAAACTCGTCCATCCTAAATGCATATTTATTTCAAAGGTTGTTTGATGCTCACCTCATTTCGTGGAATCCCGTACGTCCCCTACAACCACCATTTCCAAAGATGGTACAACCCAAATTTAACTTGCAAGTACCATATGGATATCGCAGACACTCAATCGAAGACCGTGAGTCTTTTAAGACCGCTAACGGTAAGGAAACTTATTGTCTGTGTGGAAAGCTCGGATATTCAAGAGGAAGCCGGACCTAGCATTGTTAACAACCCAATCCCTAACCATGGTGGAAGGAATGAGGCGAATGCCGTGGAGATTGAAGGACCGCCAATAAGAAGGGTTATGAGTCTCACAGACACCGATGACTCAAATATTTGAGGGGTTGAAGAAAGCAGGTTATGTTATCACCGCACCGACTTCGTCAATGAAAGAAGATGAGAGGTATGATGAAGAGTCAAGTTGCGCTTACCATTGTGGGGGAATAGGACACGATATTGAAAATTGCTGGGACTTTAAAGTTCGAGTCCAAAGTTTACTCACTTTGGGAATAATACAGGCCAAGCAAGGGGTAGCTACCTCTGAAGAGGTTAATGTGGTTGAACGTTTTGTACTCAAGGTACCACCTCTCAATCAATCCCCGACACCGGGTAAAGTAGTGGTGACGGTCAAGAAGCCAAAGACCATTTACTTACAATAATACTCATTCAAGTGCCATGGAATTATGAAACAAAAGTAGAGATGAAAGGAGTCGAGGAGGCGTCAAAGGCTCGAGTGACCGAAATCCACCAGATGAAGAATCAGTGACAAATATAATTACAAGGAGTGGGCGATGCTATGGCCCTAGAAATAGAGAAGAGGAAAGAGGAAGTTCAAAAGAAGAGGAAAGAGGGAAAGAAGAAGGAAGAATTTCTCAAGATCATGAAACAAAGTGAATACGACGTGATGGAACAATTGAAGAAGACTCCAAAGGATATCTCTTCTCGTCACTCGTATTGACATCGGAATTGCATCGAAAAGCATTGCTAAGAGTACTAAGTGAGGCTTATGTCAAACCCGATGTTACCCCCGAGAATGTTGTCGCATGGTGGATCCAGTAAAGCGCGTCAACATGATTGTATTTATGGATGAAGAGGTCACCTCTCGGTGCCTCGAGAAAAACCCACGTGCTTTACATATAACCCTAAGATGCAAAGGGTATATAGTTGCAAAGGTTCGATCGATGGAGGATCTGCACTGAATATCCTACCAAGGTCTACTCTAACCTCATTGGCAATAAGTGAGGATGAACTGTCCCCTCGAGAAATGGTGGTGCGAGCCTTTGATGGAAATAGGAGAGGCATTTTGGGAGAGATAACATTGCCATTAGAGATCGGCCCGAGTAATTTTCAGGTATTGTTCCAAGTTATGGACATTGAGTCTGGTTATACAATGCTCCTGGGGAGACCATGGATCCACGCTGTCGGTGCTGTTCCTTCTACATTGCACCAGAGTATTAAATACATTGAAAATGGGTCGGTCATCACTATACACGGAGAGGAAGAAATCATGTTGACAAAACCAGTTTCGGTGCCGTATGTGGAAAGTGCAGAGAAAGACGAGGAGAATTTGTGGCACAGTTTTGAAATAATTGAGACTGGACTCGGGAAGAATGAATCCCCGACACAAAGTGTGAATCATGTGGTGGCTCGAATCATGGCTAACAATGGGTACCAAAAAGGAAAAGGCTTGGGTCCACAATTGCAAGGTACTAGGACACCGATCTCATTTCCAGAGAAGCTAGACAAGTTCGGGTTGGGGTACGAAGCATCTCTAGAAGAGAGAATAGAGAATATGACTTTGGGAAAAAGGAGTGATAAGGGCAAAATGAAGCACATTCCTCATCTGAGGGAAACGTTTCCGACACCAACCGAGGTAATCATGCCTGAAGAAGTCCTTCGTCCCCAATATCGTCTCACTATTAATACACTGCATGAAGAAGGCTCAGAAGAGTGCAAAGCAATCCGTCCTTTTGCTGATGAGGAACCACTGAAGAACTGGCAATCTGAACCAGTGATTGATGTTATTGTTGCCATGTAATTGTCTAGTCATGCTGTAACAGGCAGATATTTGAGTTTAGCTATGTTTGATCTTACATTTATGTTATCTGAGACATTAACTAAATAAAGTTGCATATTCCTCTTTCTCATACTTTTGATTTATCTTTCTTTCTGTCAGTTTCCTTTTCACGTTCCGTAAAAAAAAAAAATCTCTTGCTTTCGTGTCATTATTCCTATTCTTCTTGCATTTCCAACTCCAACAAATTGCTTTACAGGGATCTAAGTCTTGTAGAAGATTTGCCTCATGAAAGGTACCTTGAAAACTCGTCAATTGATTCTCCTGCGACGTTTGATGAAGAAAACCCTGGATCTGATGAAGAGGATGAGATTGTTGAAAAATTTGAAAAAATATTGGGGTATTCAGAAAGAAAGTTTGATGTGGATAATGAAGTAGTTGAAGTGATTAACATGGGAACCGAAGAAGACAAGAAGGAATTAAAAATAGTAGACAATCCTGAGCGTATGGAAATAATGGCATTACTTAAGGAATACCTGGACGTGTTTGCATGGTCCTATAGAGATATGCCTGGTTTAGACCCCGAGATAGCGTCACATAAAATCCCATTGTATCCGATGCATGCGAAAAGGCAAAAGTTGAGAAGGATGCATCCTGACATGTCACTGAAGATCAAGGAAGAAGTGACTAAGCAATTAGAAGCCGGAGTCATAGAGGTATCGAGGCACCCAGAATGGGTAGCAAATATTGTGCCAGTACCCAAGAAGGATGGGAAGGCCAGGATGTGCGTGGACTATAGAGATCTGAATAAGGCCAGCCCAAAGGATGATTTCCCACTCCCTCACATCGATGTTTTGGTTGATAACACTGCTAAGAATCACAGGTTCTCATTCATGGATGGATACTCAGTGGTACAATCAAATTCCCATGGATGTCGATGACAAGGAAAAATGACTTTTATTACCCCATGGGAAACTTTTTGTTACACAGTAATGTCCTTTGGATTAAAGAATGCTGGGGCTACATATCAACGCTATGGTTGCATTATTTCATGATATGATGCACAAAGAAATTGAAGTTTATGTGGACGATATGGTAGCCAAATCTAAAGAAGGGCAAAGTCATGTAGAGGTCTTCATGGAGGTTATTTGAAAGGCTCATAAAGTATAAGTTGAGACTCAATCCTTCTAAATGCGTCTTTGGAGCATCTACAGGAAAATTACTTGGATTCATCGTTAGTAGAGAAGGAATAAAGGTGGACCCGGATAAGGCAAAGGCAATACAAGATATGCCTCCTCCTAAGACTGAGCGTGAAGTGAGAAGTTTTCTCGGGAGACTCAACTACATCGCTAGATTCATTGCTAACCTCACCAGTATATGCGAGCCCATATTCAAATTGTTAAAGAAACACCAACCAGGAAAATGGGATGAAGAATTCCAAGGAGCTTTTGATAAGATAAAGGCTTATTTAATGAATCCTCCAGTATTGGTACCCCCTACGGCAGGTCGTCCTCTGATATTGTATCTAACTGTACTACCAACTGCGATGGGGGCGATGCTGGGACAACATGATGAATCTGGAAAGAAGGAGCAGGCAATTTATTATCTGAGCAAGAAATTTAATGACTGTGAAGCCCGATACATGGCAACGGAAAAAACATGTTGTGCTCTAGTATGGACCTCAAAACGGCTAAGACAATATATGCTCTATTACACTAGTTGGCTGATCTCCCGAATGGACCCCCTGAAGTACATATTTGAAAGCCCTCATGTCTCGTTAAGAGTCTCAAAATGGCAAGTGATATTATCAGAGTTTGATATCAAGTACATGACTCGAAAATCCATCAAAGGAAGTACAATTGCGGACCATTTGGCTGAAACCCCTTGAGGGTGGACAACTAATAACGTCTCGAGTTCCCAGATGGAAAGATATTGATGGCAGAAGAGGGAAAAGAAGAAGAAGAACCTGGCTGGAAGATGTATTTTGATGGAGCAGTTAACATGCATAGTAGTGGCATAGGAGCCGTGGTTGTTTCACCCACTGGAAAACAATATCCAGTTGCTATCAAGCTGGATTTTGAATGCACCAATAATGTTGCAGAGTATGAGGCCTGTGCCAATGGTTTACAAGTTGCAATTGACTTGGGAATCAAGCAGTTAAAGGTATTTGGAGATTCAACACTCATCATTTATCAGGTGAATGGTGAATGGCAAACCAAAGATCCGAAGTTGGTACCTTATCGAAGTATTTAATCCAGTTGGTTGAAAAGTTTAAGGAGGTAACCTTCTCCCATTTGACCCGAGACCAGAATCAGTTTGCAGATGCTTTGGCCACTTTGGTCAGTAATGACCAAATTGGATATCCACAATAATGTCCAACCCATCCAAGTAAAGATCCACAGTGAGCCCGCACATTGTGCCAATGTGGAGGACGAGCCAGATGGTAAACCTTGGTATCATGATATCAAGTAGTACATCCAGCATAGAGAATACCCAACTGGGGCAAATGAGGTGAATAAAAAGACTATCCGTCGATTAGCAATGACTTTTTTCTTGAACAAGGAGGTTTTATACAAGAAAAGCCATGATGGCACCTTGCTTAGATGTGTGGATTCTAGTGAAGCTCGATTAATCATGACTGAAATCCATGAAAGAATCTGTGCGACTCATGCTAATGGTCACATGATGGCACGAAAAATTCTAAGGAGTGGATATTATTGGTCTACCATGGAAACAGACTGCATAGAATATGTTTGAAAGTGTCATAAATGCCAGATATATGCAGATCGGGTCAACGCACCACCATTTTCCCTGCACAATATGGTATCTCCATGGCCTTTCTCGATGTGGGGAATAGATGTCATTGGACCAATTAACCCCAAAGCTTCCAATGGTCATCGCTTCATTTTGGTAGCAATTGACTATTTTACCAAATGGGTAGAAGCATCTTCATATGCCACAATCACTCAAAAGGTATTTTCGAAATTCCTCAAGAGGGACATTGTCTCGCAGATATGGAATTCCGAGAGAGTATAATCACGTATAATGCTGCCAATCTCAATGGTGGTGAGATACAAAAGTTTTGTGAAAAGTTCAAAATCAAGCATCATAATTCGGCTCCCTATAGGCCCCAGATGAATGGTGCATTGAGGCAAAGAAATAAGAATGTCAAGAAAATTGTAGCAAAGATGGTCGTGAACTATAAGGATTGGCATGAAATGTTACCCTATGCTTTGCACGCATATCGTACCAATATACGATCAAGTACTGGGGCAACACCTTTCTCTTTGGTGTATGGAATGGAAGCTGTCTCTCCCATAGAAATTGAGATTCCGGCTTTGAGGGTCTTGATGGAGGCGAATTAGAGGAATCAATGGGTAAAAACTCTGGTATGAGCAGTTGAATATGATAGAAGAAAAAAGACTAGCAGCTGTTTGTCATGGACAATTGTATCAAAGTAGAATGGCCAGAGCCTTTGACAAGAAAGTTCGTCCTAGAGAGTTCTGTTCAGGAGATTTAGTTTTAAAGAAAATTCTCCCAAATCAAGAAGATGCCAGAGGAAAGTGGGCTCCGAGTTATGAAGGCCCTTACATAGTCAAGCATGCATTTTCAGGAGGGGCGTTAATTTTACAGAACATGGACGGAGAAGAATTGCCAAGACCCATAAACACTGATGCCGTTAAGAGATTTTATGCCTAAAAAAAAAAGAAAAAAGCTCGTTAGGTTGAAAACCCGAAAGGGCGGCCTAAGCAAAAGTTAGAGCAATTGAAAAAAGAAAAAAGAGAGAAAAGAGCCCGTTAGGCTGAAAACCTCGAAAGGGCGCTTCTAAGCAAAAGTTAGGACAAATAAATAGGCAAAATCTCAAAGAAAGTGGGCCCGAAACCCTTCGAGGGATTCACCAAACCGGGGCAATTTTCGATGTGCGTCCAATCGCTTACACATGGGCAAGTTGTTTGCATCAAATTGGCTAAACCGGGGCAAAATTGTCAAGGATTAAGGGAAAAATGCGCCGAAGAAAGTAGCAACAGAGTCGTTGGTTGAATTATCAAACGATTGTTGGGAATCAATTGAAGAGGAATAGAGAACCAATACTGGGGCAAATTTTCTTTCCCCTGTGATTTTCTTTTTTTGTTTCTATACTTCCAAGCATATAGTTGATTATCATAGAAATAAAAGGAAGTTTGTTCATTCAACAAATTTCTATCCATTCATGAATGCATGTTTAACTCATTAGGTTATGTCTCAAACAACATAAATTTAAGGTCAACAGTTTGATTTTGACAATTCTACAAAGAATGCTTCAATGATTGAGTCGATTAAACGATCTTGATAGTTCAAAAGTGTAGATTGCACATGACATTTGCTGGAAAGGGTTTCAATACTTCTCGCGTAAGCCTTCGTTGATAAGAAGAAAAGGAAGGGTTGAATTAAGTTTTTAAAAAAAAAGAGAAAGAAAAGGGGAAAATGAGGTGAAGAAGATTTCCAAATGAGTCAAAGAGTTTGACGAAGAAAAGCGTGTGAACAAGGGTTTGATTGGTCAAAGCTTTCCAAAGTCGTCGCTGGTAAAAAAAAAAAAAGAAGAAAAAAAGAAAAGAAAAGAAAAAGATTGTCTAACTGTTACAGATTGTTTACTTCAAGTTTTGAGCGCATCGGCTCATTGCATTGCATGTTTAATTTTTTAGCGCATCGGCTCATTGTACTGTATGTTTAATTTTTGAGCGCATCGACTTGTTGTACTGCATGTTTAAGTTTTGAGCGCACCGGCTCGTTGCATTGCATGTTTAATTTTTGAGCGCATCGGCTCGTTGTATTGCATGTTTAATTTTTGAGCGCATCGGCTCGTTGTATTGCATGTTTAAGTTTTGAGCGCACCGGCTCGTTGCATTGCATGTTTAATTTTTGAGCGCATCGGCTCGTTGTAGTGCATGTTTAAGTTTTGAGTGCATCGACTCTTTGCATTTTAATTTTTGTTGAGCGCATCGGCTCCATGCATTTTAATTTTCTGTTAAGCGCATCGGCTCCATGCATTTTAATTTTCTGTTGAGCGCATCGGCTCCATGCATTTTAAATTTCTGTCATTTAATTTTAAGCGCATCGGCTCCTGTCACTTATCTTTTGAGCACATTGGTTGCATGCATTTTAACTTCTTACCTTGTTTTGCATTGCCGGACAAAATTGAAGTTCATATCTTTACTCATTTCTTACGATGATAATTTGACAGAAACTACGGTTCTTCCTATTATCTAGTAAGAAACAAGTAAAGAGGGGCAACTGTGAATACTCAATTTTGACCGGACTAAAAAAAGAAGAAATAAAATATATATATAAAAAAATTAAAAAAAAATAAAAAAAAAAAAAAGAGAAAAAAATCAAAAATTATGGTCCACCTTTTAGCCTATCTTTTCTAGCCTTTTTCTTAGTCCAAACAATAAGCCCATCTTAGCCTAAAAAAAAAAACAAAAAAAATAAAAATAAGAATGTAAAGCTGCTGCTTGATTATTTTTTGAAAAAAAAAAAGAATGTCTTTTCTTACTTTAGGGTCCTTTTCTTATTTTAGTCATGCACCACACACTCCCACTCACTTTTCACTCCACTCACTTGCACAACAGACACTCCCACTCACATTTCACTCAGCACTCAATCTCCACACACTCCCACTCACGTTCACTATTAAAACACATGCAACACTTGCACAATGGACTCTACTTACATTCACGTAGAGCAGGGGAGGAGCATTTTGTTTTTTTATTTTTCTGGTTTTTTTAAAGGAAATAGAGCATCCAGCAGGGGCAGATTGCAGTGAGCATCAATTTTCATTTGGAGGGATCCCATTGTCACCAAGGCTTGCTGCCATTTCACCTTCAATCAGGAACACCACCACTATTCATCATCTTCCCCAACTTCCCATTTTTCACCCATTATCCTCTTCACCATCCCAACCCATCTTCTTCACCACCATCTTCAAGCTCACTTGACTACCCACCAACTTTCACCTCCAACAAGCCACGTACCACCCAACATCCATTCCCTTACCAATCTTAAACCCAACAAAGACCATCTCCTAAATTTCATCTCCATTAATAACTTCTGAAAATTACCATTAAATCATATTTATCATTACCATTATTCTCATCTTTCCATAACCATTTAATCTAACCAAATCATTTAACCCTCATCACCTCCACCATCTTCTTCCATAACCAGACCCCCCACCGTGAACCCCTCCAAACCGATATCTCCTTCAAGCTCCATCACCCCCGTTCACCATCCTCACGTCCTCCCCAAACCACCCAGGCCAGAAGCCATCGTAGCTCAACCACTGACCACCGTGAGCTTCCGGATCAGCCACGTCTATGCGAGCTCCACAAGCCGTCACCGCCATCCCGCATCCGAGCAACCCAACCTCAAACTCGCCAGATCCGCACCGATCCCAACCGTGTCGTGCGCGCTATCGACCCGTCATGACGAACCAGCGCCGCTGCCACAGTTAAGAGCTGCCGCCACTCCGATCTGAGCCTCCGCCAGCCGCGACTAGCCGTGCTCATTGTTCCTGCCTCGAAGCCACCGTCCGCGTCACTTGCTCCATTTCGTTGCCTGGTCTGAGCTTCACCCTCACGCAGCTTTTCCCTTTTTCTCATTTGTTGATTTTGATTCTCAGCAAACCTGTTGAAATGAGTTTAAGGCATAAATCTTACCTGGGCCATTTAGTAACTTAGGAAGCCCATCGGCAAAAAAAAAAAAACAAGAAAACTAACGCCAAAATGGGTTGATCTTGGAGGAGTTTCTTTAAAAAAAAAATAAATCGGTGCATATTGATGAAAACAAAAATAAAATAAAATCAAAATATAAAAAATAAAAAAAACAAAAAAACAAAAAAATGATGAAGAAAATTAAAAATGATTGAAAAAATAATAAATTGGAGAGGAAATGTGAAAACTGTTAAAAATAAAAATGATTCTGGTTTTGAGTTGTTTGCTTTATAATCCTTATGTTTAATGTTGTTTTGATTGTATTTGTTTTGTTCTTTGTATGACTTTGTGCTGTTTTAAAATTGTGTTTATTTGTTTGTCCTTGTGCATTTCTTTTTTGCAAATGATAATTTTTTTTAATTAATGCAATGACCAACGGTGATGATTGAATAGCGAATGCTATTTTCAATATCGTTTGTGTCATAAGGCTTTATCGAAAGAAATAAGCTTCAGTCTAACTTGAGCAACCCCATAGAAGCGACGATTTTGTTTTCAAGTAAAAAAAAAACCTTTTAAAAGGTATACATATATATATATTTTAAAAAATAATAATAAATAAGTGGATTAACCGAAGTTGTGACAGCTTATTAATTTCATAATTACTTTTTGGGTCATCCGAGTTAAGACAACCTAATGATTCAAATTATTTAAAATAAATAAATAAATAAATTATTATTTAATAAAGACTAAAAAATTCATTTTTTATCATTATCATTCTTCACCTAATAATAATAAATTTAATACATGGGTGACGTTTAAAGCGACGTTAAGCCTTCACTATTCGAACTTTAATTTGATTAACAAATAGCGACGACGACCATTGTCAATTCAAATTTTTATAAAAATAAAAATAAAAACTTTTAAATAAAATAACTAATCCGCTAGTCATTTTCTACGTAACTACGCGATTTCAGCCTCATCAGAATCGAGGATACGTAGGAGCATTTTTAATTTTCATTCTGTCAAGCCAAAATTAAGTTTTCATAATTTGGTTCTTATTTTCTTTTAAAAATAATAATAAAAAAATATTTACAAAGTCTTTTTAAAATGGGTAAAATAAATAAATTTGAGATTATTAAGTTTTTGCGACAATGACTTAAGGTACCGTCTTTGGCATGTGTTAGAAAGTCTTTGTGGGATTAAGTTTCCATCCTTCCATAACCATAACTGACTCCTGAATCCAATCTGGTTCCAAAGACAATTTTTCTAACAAGGTTTTTCAATTTTTCCTAATTTAAATAAAATTGGTGGCGACTCCATTTCTGTTTTTAAATTCACACGAGTTGCTATCTATCTCGCCGCGATCTCGGTCGCGACATCGTTCCAAAAATGTGTTGAGTTACTGGATAACTTAGTTGTCAATGAGTTTGCCTTTGAAATTACGGCAGTGCAACTGCACCAGCAAATACTCTATGCTTTTAAATTATTGGGACTAATTGGAAGGATTTTTAAGTTCATGTAGTGAATTACAGAGTTGAAGTTTGAGGTGTCTACATGCTATTTTTCCAATTTAATATCTTTGTTATTAGTGTTCACTTTTGTGTTTGGTTTTCAGTTATTTTTCACTTATATTTTATAACGATTCTAAATTACAATTATAAATCACACTATCAAAATTAATAAAATTTAATATCATTCTTTCTATATTATTTTTACTTTTTTTTGTACAATATTATTTTTTTTTTATAAAAAATACTAGTTTTGCGGAAAGATAAAATTTATTTAAAATGAATTTATCATTAAATTGAACAATTAAAAGTGTATTTATTTTTAATTTGATAAAATGAATAAAGATCTCAACCCACTTGTTGGAAGCCAAAATTATTGGCCTGGGCTTCTAGAATGAAAGCTACAGAAATGGGTCAGAAGCATATGCAACCTAATTCGAAATGCTGTTCATTAGATTGAAAGTTGTTAAAATGATGAGCTTGACTGCTTGAAACAAAGCCAAATGATGTTTGACAAAGTCAAAACTGAAGATAGAATGAGATGGAAAAATGGGTACCTAAAATCTAGGAGGTGGAGTATGTTGGTCGTTACCTACGTTTGAACTTACAAATAGGGTCATTTTTTATAATTTTTCTTACTAAAGTTGGGTGAAAACGTGCTGAATAGTTTCTCCACGACCTGGAATCACTTGAAGAGATTGAATAACTAGTTTCTCCACCACCTGGAATCACTTGAAGAGATTGAATAACTAAAGAACATGTTCCTAACTTTTAGAAAAGTGAGTTTAGAGACTTGAAGGTGTGCAGAAGTTGTTTTGGTAATTTAATTCTATAATTCAATATATATTAATTATTTTTCTTAGAGGACTTCCGTGATGACGGTGAAATTTGTCAGCAGGTGTACCTTGTACCGATGATAAAAATCAACTGATACGCCACTGTTGTTATAATCTCATATCTTATCATTATTCCTCTAATTTTTATATTTTAATTTTTGTTAATTTATTTATAAATTTGTTTTATATTTTATAAAAAATTATAATTATATATAATTTAATTTAATATTTTTTTCATATAAATATATAATATAAATATAATATATATATTTTTAATATACGAAAAACATTTTTTATCTTATCTGCTCTTTCCAAAAAAAAAAAAAAGAAACTCTAGCTAAGACGGTAGGACCTTTACCACACAAAATTACGTATCCACATTTCAACAAAGGTAGCATTATTTGTTTATTAAAAATATTTTAATTTTTTTTAATTCATTCATAAATTTATTTTATATTTTATAAAAATATTATAATTATATATAATTTAATTTGATATTTTTTTAATATAAATTTAAGATATGAATATAATATATATATATATTTTAAATATACAATAACGTTATCATTTCAACAATAATATAAACCACACCAAATTTTCTAACACCACTTTTACGTCGATGAACGACGTGGTGAATAGCATGTACTATATCTATGTGGTGAAAAGGATTATTAATCAATTACCATATATAATAATTCATTAATATTTCTATTTATCACATAATTTATTCTATTCACCAATTACTTATACGTTATTTTTTTATATAAAATGGCGTTAAAAAAATGGCATCTAACTATTATTTTCCTATACATTTATATTCATACGCACACTATTTAAATACAAATATTAAGAAACATTGCAAGCACCGAAGAGATAGTTGAGTGAAAATTGAAAATGGAATGAGATTTATTGAATGAGTAAAAATGTGTACAACAAAGCTATCATGTGACATGTGACTTATGCAAAAAGAAAATAATCATCTTATATTTTTTTTAAGGATGTAAATATTATTTATATCATTTTAAATAGATATGATTAAGTGAAAAAAATGATAAAAAAATATATATATAATAAATGATATTAGATGAAGTGTAAAAAAAATATATATGTACTGTTTGATATAAAAATATAAAAATTGTATACAAAATTAGAGAAAGTAATTGACTAATAATTAATCTAGTGACTCAGCAAATTAATCTTATTAAATTCAAAAGGATGATAGTTAATCTAGAATTTTTCTAATTTTTTTTCCTTGTGAAATTGGATGCAAATAAGAGGAATAAAAATATGTATACGAGTTACTCAACAATATTGAAATTTCAGAATCTCAAACCTTATAAATAAATTCTTAGGTGCTAAAAAAAATCTTCCAATGATCAAGGAAATTTGTACATACTTTAGCCTTACAAACACTTCATAGATGTACTCGTTTAGATCTTTCAGAAAAATTACAAAATAAAAATATGTTATATAATAACATGTATGAAAATTTGGAGAAGATTTTTAAAGAATTCGATGGTGCAGGTATCATTTTTCACTTTATAAACGGTGCAAATGGATGGAGGCACGGTTATTCTTCACAAGGACAAAGGCTAAATGTTCAAGATCAATAATTTCACTGTCGTAATTGGCCCCATTAGCTCAACGGCTTGAATTATTTGTACCAAAATGGGGCCCAGAAATGTATTACATAATCCTACGCTGCAGATATGTACAGCGACCTATCCAAGCATCATATGGTTCCAATTAAGAAATGGAAGCCAGTTCGATTGGATTGTAATTGAGTAGACCAGCCATTTAGTTATTATATTTGTGCTGGGCGTGACTTCCACGCGGATCAATATAGTGATTATAATAATATCAAAAAAGAAAATATGTTTTAAAAAATTATTATATATCTTTTTTGTCAATAAATAAATATATCATTTATTTAATATATAGTATTTAGAGTATTTAATACTCATCACATATTATTTTATATAACAATTTTCTATTAAATAAGTGATAACATGAAATATTTGATAAAAATATCACATATATAAAAATTATTTAATAAATAAATTTAAAAAATATAATACAACAAAAACACAAATGAAAAATAAAATGAAAAACAAAAACATACTAATTCCCTAATCAATAAAATAACCAATCAAGATGTTGAATTAATCTTCCCCTCCTATTTCTGCAATTAGAAAACGGGTGCAAAGTATAAATTAGAAAATTGGAAAAAAAATAAAAAACAACAAAATTTCATTCAACAAAATCAATATGCTAAAGGTGGTTTCCATGTAATAGAGTATTCTTATTGTCACACCTAGAATTAACAAAACTAGTTCAATTGAGTTAACTTTTCAACTTGTGATAATTTTTAGTGTGTTAAATTAAAAAATTAAATTTATTTTTATTTTTTAATCCGTATAACATGTTACGCTTAATCCGTGAATTAGTGAGATCGAGCTAGAATTGGCATGTAGAGTTGGTGCTTTTTCTTTTCTTTTCTTTTAAGTGCTACAAGCATATCAAGTGTGTCTTAAATAACGTTTGATTAAAGTTGATAAATTTAAATTTAGATAAAAATATATTTATAAATTTAAATTTGATTAAAAGTGAATTTATAATAACGCGATTTATATTTAAAAATTTTTATTTTAAAAATAAATTTAACAAAATAAATATAAAAAATAAAATTACAAACAGAAAAAATATAATCCAAAAATAAGATTATTTTACTTTTAAACAAATGTAAATTTAATAAAAAAAATCAGTTGAAATTTATAAATAAAAATAAAGTCAAACAAATATTTATACTATTCAACAAAAATTGAACATGTGTTGCAAATTGAAAACCAGACATGCACTTACTCGTCTCTTTCCAGACCCAGACTTTCACTTTCCTAATCAAACCTAATTCCCAAATCAGAGCTGTCGCGTCGTCGTCTATCTTCCCGCTCGCCCTCACCGATGCGGTCTGACGACCTTTGTCTCTCTCCGTCTGTCGACGCTGGATGCTCGCTGCCTCCTGCCTTTCTCGTCTCTCTGTCACACGCTCTCTCTGTCGTTCTCTCTCTGTCACTCTCTCACTGTCGCTCTATCTCCGTCGCTAGCAAATCTGTCGCTCTCTCTCCGTCGTCGCTGTTTTCTTTGTCATGCGCTCTCTTCGTCTCTCTCCCTCTCTGTGTGTGTTAGCGCGTACTTGTTTTTTTTCTATTTTCAGTTAGCTGCTTAATATATCTTAATGTTGCTTACTTTTATCGTGTTTGCAGACTTTAGCAGAAGTAAAAGAAGAGGATAATTTGTTGTTGAAAGAAAGAAGTTTGAAAAATGTATGATTTATACTTGTTTTGATAGATAGCTTATTGTTGGTTCACATATACATGTCTCGACCCTTCGGCTTGGAGATCAAATTTTTTATGGTTTGTTTATTAATATTGTTTGAATTTCTGAACAAGAACTGGCATCCTTGCGTCTTACTGTTGAGAAACATAGAGCCACAAATGAAAGCTTAAACAAAATGAAGGTGACCTTCCTGTTCTCTTCTAGCTTTTTAAAAACTCTGTTTCTTCCTAGTTGACATGTCTAACATAAAAAGCAGTGGTCTCTCATTATTTTTTTTTATGTTGGTAGATAGAATTGGAATGGAAAAATTACTCCTACACCTTTTGTAAGGATGTAGGTACCGGTATTTTACACATCTTTTTTAAGAACGTGTGATTAAATAAAAAAATATAATAAAAAAATTATGTATGATAAATGATATTAAATAAAATATAAAAATAAATGTATATATTATTTGCATTAACAATATCGGGTTGAATTGGAAATGGTCCAAATTCATACACTTTGTTTTGGAGTTTTTGACCAAACTGTTCTTTATGATAAAAATATTTATCAAAATGTCATTATTTTTAAACTATTTTTCGAGAATGTCATCGCTTTAGTTTACGATGACATTTTTTTTTTTTCTTTGGGGCCACGTGGGATACACCAGAAGACTTCTGCGTATTCGCGTAGAACGCCAGCAACTGCGGCATTTCACAGATCCACGTAGAAAACGCCAAGTGTTCTGGCGTTTCCTACATGGATACGCCAATCGCCTTAGCGTTTCCCACGTGGCCTGACAAAATTGACCAAGTCAAAAAAATCTCCCCGATTAACCCAACAAAATGGTTAGGCTGGGTTAGGAAAATGTCAATCCGAAACTTACATGACTTGAATCGGTTGACTCGAAAATGACCCGACCCCTAATTGGCTATGGCTGGCTCGAATGGGTTGGGACTGGCCCGAATAGGTTGGGACTGACCCGAATGAACTGAGCTGGGACTGACCCTAATGGAATGGGACGATCCAAATGGGTCGAGGACGACCGCTTTAAAGACATAGTTTCCAAGTAAAACTTTTTTACTTTTAAAGATGCTTAAGTTAAAATGTTAGACTCAATTAAGTTTAGAAAATTAAGTTTATGAAATTATAAAGTTAAACTTAACTAAATCTAGCAGTGAGCACCCTTAACGTATTGTAATCAAGTTTTACACTTTAAATTGATGGGCTAGAATACTAGCCAAGTGAGCATAACAAAATTAATTTACTTTAATAGTTTAAACATTCCAATTCTATAAAAAAATTGACGAAATTTCTCTTAAAAATCAAACATTCCCAAAAATATTTCATCTTGTATAATGAAACACATTTATATATATTGAATCCATATCAACAAAACACGTATAAGATGCATAAGATAATGTAAAAATCTCAAGATATATAAATACAGTAATCCTAAATCAAGTAAATGTAATAAAATGTAGTACATATACATCAATGAAAATGGTCAGGGTCAGAATGTGGGAGTCTGTGAGGGGGATCAAAAGAAGGTTCTGGCTGTGATAGGTGAGGATATGGTGGGTAACTCGTATACGGTGGATATGGAAATGACGGTGTAAGGGTAAAGGTATAAGGATATGGTGGGTAAGGATAAGTAGGTGGTGAGTATGTTGTAGATGATGGATAACCTAGATATGGTGGGTACGATTGAGGTGGTGGCTGAGACGATCGGTAAGTAGTAGTAGAAGTTAGGTGGTGGTGGGCAAGTTTAAAGACTATGCAGCACAACAAGAACCAGAGTCATTTGGAAGACGTAGTCACAATCGAGTACTGGCTAACCCTCTCCGTCTACGGCGCGACATCTGCTCATCGGACTACTCGGATGGTCCGGGAATCTCATCTGCAGGAGGAGCTGGACGAAGGTGATCTAATGTGATGCGATCATGCTACCTCACTGAAGATAATATGTCCTCCATGGATTGTTGAAGGTTAGCCATATTAAATCCCGAACTAGGGTTCCTGGCCGACACATAGACGTTATCTGCAATATCAGCCTAAGATACAAATATAACACGTCATTATCAATATAAAATACAAAATGTACAAAATAAATAGCAAAACATATTAGTAAAAAGCTTACCACAAACCCAATGGATGCACCAATTCAGGAAATCCAACGCATGGTAATCCGTCTATACCAGCGCATGTACTCAGACTGCGCAGTAAATGGAGCTTTCAAAGGCCAACCAACAACACACCATTCCCGCCGCGTATCCCAGATGGCTATGTGTGCAAGGTGTGTGGCTCGCCAATCCGTGTCGTGACGTCCGGCCAATGTAATCCAGTGCAACTCGTCAGGTTGGTGTGGTATCCATAGTATTGGTTGGTCCAGACTAAACTGACGCATCACTCTATCTGGCTGGTGCCACTCAACAATGTGGAAAAAGATAAGTGGAACCAATGCCAGAATAATGTCTCTACCAGCGACACAGAATGCTGGCAATGAAGTCACAATCTCATCCGTATATGACCGCCATGTTATCTGCAATCACAATTGTATAAAGAATTAGAAAGCAAGACAATTAACTTATTTAAATCACTATAAACAGATACTGACCTCATCACTCTTCATCTGATCAAAGAACTGATGGTAATACGGAAGCACTCCCATTGGGGTTTCAGTCAACACCTTATGTTTATGCCACCTATATATATGTCAAGGTCATATGATGTCAATACAAGTAGTATATATAACAAACTAATGTACAAATATGTTGAGAAACTCACCGAAATCCCAGTGAACGTAGGGGACCACGGGCAGCAATGTAGGCAGTCACAAGGACAGGATCAGTATCATCCACGAGTGTAGGGACAAGGGGTGGAAATATGTGTCTAACACATTTCCACTAATGTTTTGCCCCCTTCTAGCATATAGCTGGCAAAGACTACTTTTTGTGCATTTATACATGTCATGACTATAAAAATATTTTCTAGTTGCATGACCCATTTTTCAGCTAGTGTTTAGTCATAATCTCCACAAAAGATGACAGTTTGGCTTTCTTAAATTCTAAAAGACCTTGATAATTTAGGTTGGCCATAGGAGCTATCTCAATAGAATTTCCACTACCCTCACATGGATGATTATGGTTGTGATTACTATTCCTATATTGGGTGTCCTGCATGCATTGTAAAATCAAGTTGGTTGATTCTGTCTGGGCCCTAATAACGTCAGCCAATCTTTTCATGACTCCTAATATCCCTATCAAAGTATCAGTTTGTGAACTCTGTACTTCTAGAAGTTCTGATGCCATATAGCGATGAACAATTCAATATTGAGGTGATTAGTCTCAATATTGCAAGGTTAATGTAGTTACAATTCTATATGACATGTATAAAATAATATGAGCAATTATCATGCAGAAACTCAACATAGGCAAAAATTCAAGACTTAGATATAATTATCTAGAGCCAGAAATCAACACTCTGATAGAAAAAATGTATCCCCCTTATTAATAGTAAAATTTCTAACAACTGAGTATTATTCTTAATCTCTGTATCAATAATTAAAAATTCATTTTTTATTAATAAAGTTTCGTAAATTTTGAATACGCAGAACAAAAAATGAAATCGAAAAACAGAAAGAAAAATAATAATAAGTAAAAATGCAATATCAGAAACATAAGTGCTAATTAATAAGCTTAGCAACAGAATCATGATTTTACTTGCATCTATCAGAGTCATTATTTAGCCAAAATACATATATTTCTTATAACTCCAATAAACATAAATTTCCTTCCTTTAGATTTAGAATCCATACATGGTCGATCTGAATGATGATAATCATAATGCATCATATGCTACCCTGAAATCACCATGAACAGAGTGAGAATTGAAAGTTCTCAGTAAGAAATGAATAGTTATAAAAACGTTTGAAAACACATGATGAGTTTTAACTGTGCAATATACATAGAAAATCTCATGGCAACCCAAGTATTACAAGAATAACACAATTCCAGAATGATTGCTAAATAAATCATACAATACAACCTTACATATTAACGTCAGAAAGTTCCTCAAATATCAGCAACCAAATAGTAATTATCAGCAAGTACCAGCAAACATCATCAAGCAAGTTTCTCATCACAGGGAATGCACTCTATCTCTAGTGTTACTTTAATATCGTAACAATAAGGTTAGACATACTCATACTAACCAAGCAGGTAATATAAAAGGAAATCCCCTATGCCTCTCAATGGTTATGTGCAAACTTTTTCATGAATTACTTGCTTGCATCACACACAAACATAAACAATATAAACCACAAATATACTACAAATAAATTCATCAATACAAGTTTATAAATAAATCACGACAATTAAATAAAATTTACAAAACTTAGAATTATTAAATTTAAATGTCAATTCTTCAAAGGACCAACTATGATTTAAAATTATTTTAATAATTATTTTAAAAGTCCACATCATAGTCCATAGTTGTCTAGTCCTTATCATAATCCATAGTTTGTCAGGTGCTTATCATGATCCATAGTATATCCTGGTCTTGATAATGCATCATTGCACAAAAGTTCTTTTCTTGTAAGGGTCAAAATAAAGAACATAAAATTGATCCCAAACCAAATTAAATATAAAAAGTCCATGTAAATCAAGCATATATATTTATTACAGAATATAATTAAAATTATTTATTTAACTTAAGTCTTGAATAATTTTTTTATATTTTTATAGTTTATTATATTGGTCTCATGAAAGAATCAACATTTAAATTATAATAACTCTAAATTTTATCAAATTTTATCAATTTCATAAACATTTCAAAGCTAAACAAATATAAATTTTTATAATATTATATGTGCATGATAAATTTAATAAGAATAACAATATGTACAAAATAGTAGATTAACTAAAAATATTTATACATATTAAAATTCATAATTTTATTTTTTTAAAAAAATTCAGTTATTACCTCTTACAAAATGTTTTTCTTTTCTTCCCTATTTTTTTCTCTTCCCTTCATTTTTCTTATTTTCTTCTCTTTTTTTCTCTGTCTCCTCTCCTTCTTTCCCCTTTCTCTTCTTTCTCTCCTACAATTTCACCGCCTCACTCTTTCACTTTCTTCCTTTTTCCTTTCCACGGTTTCACACTATTCTTTCTTTTCGCTCCTTCAGCTTCTCTCTTTCACTCCTTCTTCGCGGTTTACACACACTTCTTTTCTCTTATTTTTTTCTCACTTTCATGCTACCGTCCCCTTTTATAGCTGATCTTGAATAAAATGGTGCACGTAGCACCAGTAAGAGATAGTGCACATTGCACGTAATTTTTTTTTTAAAATAAAATAATGACTATATTTTAAATTTTTTTATATTGAGTAATGATTAGTTTTAAATTTTTATATTAAAATAATAATTAATTCATAAATATTTTCTTATAAATATCTTTTCATAAATATTTTTTTTAATATCTTTTTAAATATATCAATTAAAATATTTTTAATATTTAATACTGAGATTAAGTGCTAAATTTTATTCCAATAATTTTCTATGTCTAATTTCATAAATCATCACTAATTAACTTTTTACAAACTTCATCTAATCTCCTTTGATTAGTAATAACTATTGTAAAATAAAATATTCAAATTAAAAAAATTAAAATTTTATTCTTCACAAAAATATTTTATGAAAAATATGATGTTACAAAGCTAAAAGTGAGATGAACTATTAAATTTATTATATAATGATTAAAAATTAATAAAAAGATAAATTAAAATTATAATATCAATGTATATAAAATAATTACAAATCATCATATGTTAAATACATATAAAGTATAAATTCTTTTAATTTTATTATTTTTATCTTTGATATAATTATACCGACCTCTCTTAAGGTTAATATTTATAATATTAACACTTTTGCTATATGTAGGAAATTACTCATATCTTTTTTATTTTATATTTTTCATGTGATTTTGTGTAATATTTATATATAAAGTAAAAAAAGATATATAATTTAATAAATAAAGAAAGATATTAAAGTGTAATAATATATATATAAATAATAGAAGGCTTGTTAAGTAATATTTAAGTTTTTTATTTATATTATTATTTAATTAATATATTATTATGACTATTAATATTTTATAATATAATATCTTTTACCTATTTAATATAATATTTTATAAAGTATTTTTTTTCATACAATATTTTTAAAAGGTATTTATTTTTATTCGATATTTTGGATTTAATCACTTAATTTATGATTGGACTATTGATTCAATGATTCGACATTCTAACTGAATTGACCGGGTTATATAATTATGTTATGTGGTAGTGGTTACTTATCTTTTCATATAGATAGAGGTATATATTTTGCATTGTTATGATGAATAAATATTATTTCGGAACCATTGTATGAAATGTACTTTATTCGAATCAGCTAAAGCTATTTCTAGCATTCTCTAGCAAGTAGTTAAACAAAGCTAGTGTATCGTTCTGTCTGCTTTTTATACTCTTGCTTCTCTTTCGGATCAAACTCTTAATTAAATCACCTCAAATTTGAAGGAAACAGCTGCCACGCGTGATCTCCAAGTGATTTTAAATATTAAGGATGATAGTAGTTTATAATTTTCTAATTTTTTTATTCTTGTGAAATTTTTTAATCCCTTTCTAATTTATTTTCTAATATTTCTTTCTTTTGGTAAACTTTTTTTTATATATATATTTTTGTAAAATTGGTTGGAAATAAGAGGAATAAAAATACGTTTATTGTATGAGCTACTTATCTTAGATTATTCAAGTTTACCATAAATATTATGGTCGTCCATTTCTTCATTTATGATTAGAATTAGAATAAGGTTACTTATATGCGTATAACTTATATTTATATAATTTTTTTTTATAATTTGATTTCAGCTGAAGTCTCATCTCATTTTTATTTACTTATACTTTAATTTTGTCATTTTACATAAATATGAGGGAGTGAGTTTCTTAGTGATATGTACTGGATATTATCCACTTTAGCATGTCGTAGTGACATCTCACAAGTATCCTTAAGTAATTGTTAACATGTGTTTTAAAAGTATAAGTTAAAAATTAAAAGTAATATTTATTTTTTATTAATTATTTAAAAAATAAAATATTAAATATTTTCTAAATTTTTAAGATAATAAATATATATATATATATATATATTTATTTAATAATTTTACATTTTATTCTTTAAAACACATGTTAACAAATCCTAAAGTAAAGATAAATACTCGTCATTACTTTTTCAAAATTAGTTTGCAACGCCCCCTTTTTTCGTTGATGATTCATCACACGTCACTCTACAACAATGCAGTAAGCACTTTACACATGTGCCTTCCAGTCACCCTAGCCAACTTTCCTGGGAGAAATCATTGCATGTTATTAAAGCACAACTAAGATTGTGTTCATTTCACTAATACTTTAAGATTTTAACCGTAATTAATGATGGATCAATTACTTAAATATTTATTATTCTAGTTTTATTTTTTATTTCTAATAAATAAAAATAGTAGACGTGTAAGTAAATGGTAAATTTCATCATTAATATTAAGAATGAAATGTCATGATATATGAATAAAATAAGCACAATTCTACTTGACATTTTTTAAAAATATGTAATAACTCCTTATTTTGTGACAAGAAAATACTTTTTACATATAATTAAATCTTTCAAATCTCTTATATTTACCTATATGTAAAATCAAAATACAGATTTGTAAAAAATAATGTAAAATTAATTATAATTAAATGATAAAAATTTTATAAATATAAAATTATATATATATATATATATATATATATATATATATATATATATATATATATATATATATATATCCTTTGTGGCACTCAGGGACGGACCCTAGTGGAACCATATAGGGACATATACCCCCCTTTGAGTTAAATTTTTTTAACTGTATATATAGCATTTAACATTTATGGCTTTATGATTCTATAATTTATAGAATTTTGTTATTATATTAAAATAAATGGTTGATTTGGTATTTCACAAATCTTTTAATTTAATTTTTAATCACATAAGACATAAATTTTTAAATTATTCTTTGATTACTAATATAGAAAAAAATGATAATATTAATTACAAAAAAATTATTCACTATTCTCAAAATATTAAAAAATCACAAGAAACAATTATAAGTTTATTTTTCATTGTTTTTATTATATTTTATGTAAATATAATTTTTTTTTAAAAAATATATGAAATATTCATAACTTTGTTCTATTATCTTAAATTTCTGAGTCCGCCATGCTTCTTCTGGAAGCTTCTGTAAACTGCGACCTCTTCAAAGCTGCAGAGAGACTATAGAGATGGAGGAAGAGCAAGAAGACGAAGGGATTTTGGTTGTGAATGAATTGGTTGTCGTGGTGGTTGGTGAAGCTACATGCAAAAGTGATGGGAAAGGACACGACTAAGCAGGTTAGGTGATTTTTATTAATTTTATTTATTAATGTACCATATTTTAATTTTTAGTTTTTAATATTGTTATTTTTTTTATCATTTTATAATTGTAGTATGGGATATTTTCATAATGTGTTGATTTATTGTATGATGAATTGATGATATAATCATGTTATAGATATATATTAATGACTTTTCTCATAATTTTATTTACATAGTCCATCTTTATATATTAAATTAGAATACTTTTACTTGAGAGTGACTTAATCTATTTATTCTACTCAATTTCAAAAAATAATATTAGCAGATGAAACAGAAACATAACTAAGTATGTTTGTAGTACTTAATTACAGCTATTTACAGTTGTCAAGTTAGTTACAAGTAACTGAAAGTTTGTTATTCAGTTACTCTTTCCCTAGTTAGATCTTCTTCTATCAGTGGCCTATATAAATAAATGTACGTGCTATTCTGTGCGTGTAATTCATTTTTACCAATTCATGTATTGATTCATTCTTCTTCATCATTCTTTGCTTTGAGTTCTTAGATGGTATCAGAGCGGGTTAGTCCCGCTCTGCTTCCGCATGGTTGAAATTCTAAAACTCTGAAATTTTTGCTTATCAGTTTTCTTCTTCGTTGATCAAAATGGCTAGAAATTCTCATAATGCTTCTGCTTTGAATCACAACAACAATGCTGGTTCTGTATCAATGAATCAGTTTCAGAATTCAAATCAAGATCAATCTTTGGATCCCTATTATATTCATCCATCAAAGAGTCCTTCAATAGTTTGGGTATCACCACCATTATCGGGGGATAACTACCATGGATGGGCAAGAAAGATGCGACGTGCGTTATCTTTGAAGAACACATTTCGATTTGTGGATGGATCGATCGCTGTACCAAATGAAAACGATTTGAATTTTCTAGCGTGGGAAAGGTGTAACAATTTGGTCCACTCATGGATCGTAAACTCTCTTACTCCATCAATTGCAGAAAGCATGGTATATATAGAGAATGCAATAGATGTTTGGAATGAACTGAAAGATAGATTCTTGCAAGGTGATCGAATCTGAGTGGCAGAATTGTAGCAAGAAATTGCTAATTTCAAACAAGGTACTCTCAAAGTTTCTGATTACTTCACATAATTAAGGTCTTTATGGGAAGAATTGGAACAATATAGGCCTATGCCACAATGCACTTGCCCTGTTACGTGTGTTTGTCTAGTAATGAGAAACTCAAAGATGTTTAAACTGGAAGATAGAGTCATAAAGTTTTTGATGGGATTAAATGAACAGTACCAAAGTTTTAGATCACAAATCTTGCTTATGGAACCCTTACCTCCTATCAATAGAGTATTTTCTATGATCTCACAACAAGAAAGACAAAGCCAATATGGTTCAATGGAGGAACCAAGCTCTCTGATTAATGTTGTTGATGGTAAGAAAATATATGGCAGAGGAAGAGGTGTAGGATTCAAGCCTGCAGGTAAAGGTTTAGGAAATTATAGCAAGATATGTATCTACTGTAAGAAGGTAGGTCATACAGTTGAAACATGTTATAAGAAACATGGGTATCCACCTAGTTATAGACGTGGTACCTCATATATAAATAATTCAAATATTGATGAAGTAGAAAATGTATTTGAAGAGCAAGGTCAAGACAAAGACATCAGTGATCAAGGCCCTATGGCTTTTGCAAGGGAGCAATTCAATAAGTTGTTGACTCTAATTCAACAGAATCCTGTAGAGAGTGCAACCAAGGCTTATTCCTCTAACATGCTGAAGACAACTCATGCATGTAACTCCGCAGGTAATCTATATACTGCTATGTCACATATGAATAATACAAACACTCCTTGGATCTTAGATACATGTGCAACTGACCATATTTGCTGCTCCATTCATTAGTTTTCCACACATCATAGAATAAGTCCTATTTCAGTTAAATTACCAAATGGTAACTTAGTAATGGCTCATTTTGCTAAATCTGTCCAATTATCAGAATCCATGTTGATTGAAAATGTGTTGTTCTTACCACATTTCATTTTCAACTTGATATCCATCTCAAAGTTGATGATGCACTCAATTGTAGCTTGAATTTTAGCTCCAATTCTTGTGTTATCTAGGAGAGGACAATGAAGAAGACGATTGGTTTGGCTAGACAATTGGATGGCCTCTACTATTTGGAAGTGAACCAAACATCAGCCTCACTAGTTGCTTTAGTTAGCAGTTTATTTTCTGCACATAGTCTTACTAATAATACATTGCCTTCTTCTGTACTATAGCATTTAAGGTTGGGCCATCTTTCTTATGATCGTATGACCCTACTAAATAAGCAGTATTCATACATTCCTCTGCCTAGTCATAAAGCCTGTGATATATATCATATGTCAAGGCATAAGAAATTGCCATTTTCTGTTAATGATACAAATGCTTGTAAGCCCTTTGATCTAAAACATTTTGATATTTGGAGACCTTACTCTACACAATCTGTGCATGGTTATAAATATTTTCTCCTTAGCAGATGAAATAGAAACATAACTAAGTATGTTTGTAGTACTTAATTACATCTATTTACAACTGTCAAGTTAGTTAAAAGTAATTGAAAGTTTGTTATTCAGTTACTCTTTCCCTAGTTAGATCTCCTTCTATCAGTGGCCTATATAAACAGATGTACGGGTCATTCTGTGTGTGTAATTCATTTTTACTAATTCATGTATTGATTCATTCTTTTTCATCATGCTTTGCTTTGAGTTCTTAGAAATAATATATGTCATTTTTAATTTCTCTTTTATAAAAAAAAAATTAGATTCAAATTGTCTTTTAATTTGATTATGCATATTTTCTTTTTAAGTTTTAAACATTTTCTGTTTTCATTTATACTTTTTAAAATTTTAGCTAAAATAAAAAAAAATGCTTTTAAATATTTTAACTTTTAATATATATTTTCTCAAATTCTAACTAAATTGAAAAGGATTCGAGCAATGCATGAGTATTATATACATATATGTCTAAAATTTTGGTTTAACTTCGATTTAATTGTAGTTTAATCTTAAAATTTTAAGCCATTTTTTTTATTTTAGTTCAATAACTGATTCAATTTTTAAAATATTAATTTAATTTGCTTTATTTTGACCAAAATATGAAATAATTATACTTAATAATTGGGAAATACTATCATAAGTATTTAAAGAATTTTATGTAAGTTTCATCATCATCATCATCATCACACACACACACACACAAAAGTATAATACAAGTACAAGAGTTGGGTAATTAATATTAGTAAGGATAACCTTAATAGGAAACTCACGATAGTTATGATTGGCGTAAATTGCTAAATTTTACATTTTATAAGATGTAAAGATATATATGATTGCGTATTGCACTATAAAGACCATCATGTTTACCAAAGAAAATTAATAAAACCATCATAAGCTTTTTGTCGTATAGATCAATGAAGAAAAAGACTTGACTAGAGTCTCTCCCGCAACAATACATGCTCAAGGACAATAACGTTACTGTCATATAATGTGATTAATTGGCTCCATTAGCTCTACCACTTGAACTATTTGTAATTAGAGAGGTTTAAAAAAAAAAAAGAAAAAAGTATATAGTCCTAACGGATAGCATTCATAGTACAATAATATCTCTCGTATAAGGAAGATATTTAAAGATCAAATCTTAACATAACCAATTCTAGTTAAATGGAAATACTATTTTTTTAGATATTTTTTTTAAGTAAATGCACTTTACAAATATAAGATTAAATCATTCAAATATGTATTCACTCTCATATATTTTTCTCTCTTAATGCACAACCTTAACATGAGCGTCGAAATACCTTGCATATACAACACTCCCTCTTCATTGCTGCTACACAAGGAGAAGCCATCATCAACCACCATCCATACTGTTTGGGGGTGCAATCAAGTACAACCCTTGATCATGGTTCTGAACATTGGTGCTTTTTGTGGGAAACACTAAATTACAAATCCCACACTTACTATGGTTAACACTAGAAGGTAGACTGCCATGAACCAAGAGCAACGGCGGGATGACAAGGAGGCCTAATTCACCAATCAGAATGATGTTCCTAACCCACCCCAGTTGCGCAGCCGCAAAAACAACAAAAGGTTGCGACCCTTCATCCAAGTTCGTCCTCACCATGGGACACAACCTTGCAACGAGATTCCATCGCCTCCTTTAGAACGATAGACTCACTACGAGTCCACTTATTAGGAGTTACTGCCAATTATCCGCCATAAAAATAGACAGATAGAGGAACAAAGAAGACAGATCGCGAAGCTCTAGAGGGCAATAAATGTGAAGCGCTAGGATGAGAATAACCCAAGACACTGACATGAAAGAGACTGGGTAAATGATCCTAGAATGCAGGTTGAGCGTGAACTGAGAAGGGAAACCCAACAACCTCTTGAAAACTCTATTGTCTCGAAACTAACGAATCACCTCGGTGCTCCTTATCAATTCAATCACCTATTTTTAGACTTTATTATGGGAGTCCAATTGTATGTAGGATTTAAGATCTCAACCATCATTGACCCCTATGAAGGCACCACAGGCCCCCAAGAACACATAGATTTATTCACTTCGTCTATATTGCTTTGGGGAGCACTGACCCTATCATGTGTCTTACCTTTCTTGGGATCCTAAAGAAAGCCGCCCTGAAGTAGTTCTCCACCTTGACTCCTAGTTCCGTCAACCAGTTTGATGAGCTCACTACGAGATTCTTGTTGCACTTCACCATTTGCAAAGTGCAACACAAGACTTCAGACAACCTTATCAATTTAAGTAGGGATGAGACGAGTCGCTCTGGGATTTCATGATCAGATTGAATACGGAAGCGTTAATAAATAGGGACCTCGAAAAAGCGTTCTCCATGCACGCCATCATGTCCAAACTTCGCCAAGGTCCCTTCACCTCCTTCTTGGCCAAAAATCCCAGTATGGACCTGGATGACCTTAAGAGCAGGTCTAAGAAGTACATCAACATGGAGAAGGTAAACAGGGAAAAAAAAGGAAGTGGAAAGGATAGAGGAACCCCAACAGAAAAATAACTTGGAACCTCGACCACCACAAAACCCTCCAAAGGGACTATTGAGAGGGGAATTTGACGAATACACCCTTTTTAGTGCCCCTCAGACCTAGATCCTTCAAGTCGAGATCAGAAATCTCCTGAGACCTCCCACGTTGAAAAAATATGCCTAGAATGACAAGTCCAAGTGCTATGAATACCACAACAGCTACGACATAACACGGAGAATTGCATTTGGCTGCAAGAAGTGATTAAGACCCTTATCTGGGAAGGACGCCTCGACTAGTATGTCCTACAACCTTGAAACATGAACTCTCAACATAGATCTAGTAGCTATAGAAAGAGAATTTATAGCCGCAAAAGGAGCCTCTCTCCTTCACCAAAAAGACAATCACCGCACTGGGAAGAACGTAGAAGAGAAGAATCACCTTGGGCAAATAGGATAGATTGTGGCTCATGTTCTCCACATGATACCCTATCCTATGATGACGATCACCATCACACCAAAGTGACATAGACGATAAATACAATTGATGAGTGTACAAAAATGTTCTCTAAATACTCTATTATTGGACTAAAATGCTAAAATATGAATATAAATCATTGGAATTAATGTGTATTTTTAAATTGAGTTTCTATTTACTTTAGAATACTCTTAAGCAATATATATTTGTTTATATATTTAAACTTGATAATTTTTTTATACTTGTGTTTATTTTAATTAATTTAATCTTATTATTTGATAATTTTATTTTGTAGATTAAATTGAATAAAAAAGTGACGAGAAAGCAATTTTTAGATGATGAAGCCCAAATTACAATGCCCAAGCCACTTTAAATGTATGTTGTGCGGATAGTAAGCACACGAGATGATGAAAAGAATATAAAAATTTTATTCCTTGATTTCCTTTTCAATGTGGGTAGTAAGCAATATTTGCCCTTTAAAAGCAATGCTATAGAGGAGAATTGAAATATTGCGCCGCATAGACAAAAACATAGAGATATAGGAAAACATGGAGACAGAGTAAAATAGGGCCGCACAGTAAAAAAAGAAGACATGGACATGATGTAGCGCGATGCAGTGCAGAGAAGAATTTGATAGGCTGTGTGTAATAGAGTATATTAGTGAGATAATTTTAATATGTTCTAATTTTACTATGTCTATTTAAATTTTCTGTACTAAGAGGATTATGAGACTTTGATTATTTTGGCATTATTATGTTGAATTATTTTTACTTAATTTTAGGATTTAATACTTGTTGATTTTATTTTCTTATCAGATTATATGAATAAATTTTAAGATGAGTTTAATCATGCTTTTATTATGCTTTATAATTTATTTGTGTTGTCTGAGTGTTAGTGATAATTGTTGGATATTAATTGTGATTTTTTATTAGGTATACATTTGATGATTTGATAATTTACTGTTAATTAAGAAAAATTTATCACACACCTGATTATTATTTTTAGTGCTTTATTGATTGATTGATAAGCACGCAAAAGATATAGTTTTACAGCTTGATAAGCTGATTTGTTTCCCCTAAACTTATTCTCTTATTTCATTTTGGTCCAAGTATCTTTGAGTAGTAGACGTAGATTAGGATTTAAGTTCTTTTAGTTTTTAATTAAGAAAAATTGAGTGAAAGAAAGAATCATAATCACTTTTATGTGTTTGTGCAGGAAAACACTCAAGGAAGGATAACTGGGGGCCTTGGAAACAAATCAGAAGAAAAATTTTCAGGACACTTAGCGTTTAGGCGCTCTAGAAACAGCGCCTAGGCGCCCTCAATAGTATCAGAAAGAAATCTCTAGACGTTCAGCGCCTAGGCGCCTAATACGAAGCGCCTAGGCACTCAAACTTACAGCAGAAACTTGCGTGCTAGACCATCAGTGCCCAAGTGCTCTAGACGCAGCGCCTAGGTGCCTAGACCAAAGTATAAATACATTAATTTTGACCTAATTGGGGCATCAGCCGTCAGAAGCATAAGAGAAAAGGATGAATTGATCTTGGGAAGCATGAAAGCGGTTGCTCAACCACCAGGAAGAAGGGGAATCTCTCAAAATCATCAAAGACGACTAGGGTGTTTTCTTTTCTTCTTGTTGTTTCCTTTGTTTGCACCATGTATTGCTAAGTTTATCTGGTTAAGGTGATGGATCTTTCTTAACTTATGATGTAATAACTATTTGATATTAATTCAAGCTTTTCTTTCATGGTTTAGCAATTGACCTTGTTTTATATCATTGTTTTGTATGTGAAGTAGCTAATCACATATTTTTCTT
This sequence comes from Ormosia emarginata, assembly GCA_029884605.1. Lineage (NCBI taxonomy): Eukaryota > Viridiplantae > Streptophyta > Magnoliopsida > Fabales > Fabaceae > Ormosia > Ormosia emarginata. The sequence goes on along the minus strand of JAQQTP010000066.1, from coordinate 9,274,221 downwards.
ACATGAAGAATCCATACGAAATTGGAAGATGGAGTATGGGTTATGCTTCTTGGTCCAATTGCCATATTTGTGGAATATCTAGAAATCAAATTTCATGAGTATGTGATTTTAGAACATCCATAAAGCGTAAAATCCTTATTCTTACAAATTTTAATTAAGGGATTAATTGATGTTTATGGGTTTAAGAGAGTTTCATATTTCAAGGAATTGAATGTGAACTAGTTTCAGGATTGAATCGTAAACCAACATGAATGAAGGATTTGAATTAATCAATTGTCAATGCTCATAGGGAGATTAAGTGAAATCAAACCCTAACTACTTTTATCCATTTGAAAACTCCAATTTTGATAATTTTTGTGATTTACTTCTTACAAGTAGTTTTCATTCAATTTACGTTTCCTGTTTTGAACAAAACTCTATCCAATTTTGATTGTGACTAAGTAATGAAATTAGTAAAGAAAATTATGTTAATCTCAATCCTTGTGGGAACGATATCTAAATTTTTATATTACTTATACGAACCAGTACACTTGCTGGCGAGTTAACAAGTTTTTTGCGTCGTTGTCGGGGATTGAATTTTGACACATTTAAGAGTAGCTGATTTTATTGCTTTGGTTACATTTTATTTTATTTTTTTAGTTAATTGTGCTTAACTTGACTACAATATTCACTAATTGATTGTTGTGGTTTATGCAAGGTACAGTTGACCCAAACTCGTTACTATTTGATCTAGAGATAGAGAAGGCTGCAAAAAAAATAGAAAAGCTGCAAAAAGGAAGGCAACAAGGGCTAAGAAAACTAATCCTCCACAAGCTACTGTGAGTACAAGTATGAAGGAGAATAACAATAATCAACAGCTTCGAAGAACTTTTGGGGACTATATAGTACCAAGTCCTGATAGCTGTACCACAAGCATAGTCAGACCAAATGTGCAAGCGAACAATTTTGAAATAAAGCCCACACTCTTGCATTTGCTGCAGCAAGATCAGTTTGGGGGAAGACCACTTGATAAACCCAATGTGCATATTGCCAATTTCTTGCAACTATGTGACATAATCAAGATCCATGACGCAAGTGAAGATGCAACTAGGCTAAGACTTTTCCCTTTCTCATTACGATACAAGGCAAAAAGTTGGCTCCAATCTTAACCACAAGGTAGCATCACCACCTGGGAAGATTTGGTATCCAAATTCCTGACAAGATACTTCCCTCCATCAAAGTCTGCTAAATTGATAAGTGAGATTACAGATTTTTGCTTAACAAGATGGAGAATCACTTTATGATGCATGAGAGTGATACAAGGATTTGCTAAGAAGATGTTGTTGGTGTATGCGCTAGTGGCCAATACATTTTGTTTGTATTTACATACACTATATTATGCTATTTTTGATATATGAGGCATTTCATTTATTGTGTTCTTTTTTAGTAGACATAATAAAGTCCTTAGAATAGTAAGTTTGATACCATAGGACATCAAGTGGATGACTTGATCGTGAGATCCTATTGGACAAAATACTATTCTTAAATGTCCATAGTCAAGATTATTGTTAATTAGGACAACAATAATGTATTGAGGCTAGTATGTGCATAGACTGATGACCACATCTCACGGGTCATGGATATGAGATATCAAGTCTACACATGGATACATATTAGAGTAATGATGTATTGGACAGACCCTCCATGAGAACGCTACGTGGATCGTTACATGAGTGTCATAAGCGATTCTCATAGTGATAATGGTGTATGTGGTCCTTTGACCTGAAATCACTACGATTCCTACATGAGGAGTTGTGTGTTTTAATGTCATCAAACGTCATCTGTAACAAGATGATTATAAAGTTGGTTATTAGACATACTGCGATACATGTGGAGGGATGTGAGTGACCTAGATGAGATTTGTCCCTCCTACATAACAGGAGTGATATCTTCGGGTCCCCTGATTGAGTGAGACTACGAAATGCATGGTCATGCTCAAATGAGTCAATATGAGATATTGATCTCATTTGTTATTACTATGTCTACTTGGGAATCAGGAAACTGAAGATTGAACTAAATAAAGGTGACACGTTCCATGCCTTGTGTTCAATCTGGATATCTGGACAAAGGGACTAAACTACACAGAAACATTAATCACGGATAGGTTATGTCAAATCACTGACATTCTCATTACTTAGGTAGCAGTGATGTGTTGCTAGATACCGCTCATTGTTTGTAATATTAAAATGAGATTTTAATGTTACTACCAACATCATGAGAACCTGCAGGGTCGCACACTTAGAACAAACTAAATTGGAGCAATAAGGATCCAAGTTGGACTCGGATTCAATTGTGGGCTTAACTCATGACAAATGGGTTTAGGGTTACACAGCTTACCTTGCTACTGCTCACACTTACTTAAGGTAGCCACTATTATAAATAGTACTGCTAAGGGGGCTGCTACATATGTTACATCACAACCCTAGCCGCACATAAGAAAGTGAGTAAGAGACAATGAAAGGTTCTTCTCTTCTATTCATAGCTAGTACCGTGAAACAGAGGCGTGACTCCTTTTTGCAAGTCTATTCGTGTGGATACCGCAGAAACATCGTCGCTATTACGGTGTTGGTGATTCAACTCACTTGTGTCTATCACGCTTCAAGAGGTAAAATTTTAAAACTCGGATTATGGATTTTTCGCATGGATCCTGTGAGGGAATTCTTTTATTCCACTGCGATATATTTTGATCGGCAATTCCCAACAGTGGTATCAGAGCCACTTGCGAAACCATGATTCGGTTTTTCTATTTTTCGTTATATGCGATAACATGATTCGTTGCTTTCTTTTCATAAAAGATATGATCTTTATATGTTATTTCTGAAATCGAAATAATGATGTATGAAACTGTGTTCTGTTTGATTTGTTGTTTACGAAACATGTTGATGTTTTTGAAACCATGAAGATGTTCATATGTTTTTGTGAAAAACTGTTTTGAAAGCTTTCTGTTTCTGCGTTTTTCTAGTATATATATATGTGATATGTATGAACGAAAACTGAATTGAATGCTTTCTGTTTCTGCGTTTTTCTGGTATATATATATGTGATATGTATGAATGAAAACCGAATTGAATGCTTTCTGTTTTTGCATTTTTCTGGTATAAATGTGATATAAACATAGCAGCGCGACACAAGGTTTTGGAAACCTTGTTTCCGGTTTGCGGCGGCTATGAAGCCTCCTCATGACATGAAGTGTTCATGTCTTCACGTATTCTGGAAACCCTGTTTCTGGATAGGTGATGGCGGCTGTGAGGAAACCCTACAGCACATGAAGCGTTCATGTGTTTGTGGGCCTTAGAGTTCAAGTGTTGTTGCCCTAGCCGTCACAGAGGCAGAAAGGGTCCAACTCGAATTTTTCTCCAAGTAACTAGTGGTGGTATATGAATGAAAAATTTTGGACCGGAGTGTTGCCCCTGCACCCCGCAAGGGATGGCCTCCCCTTGACCCCCGCCCGTGACGACCGGACACAATGGGACCCCGTCAGTGCGCCGCCCGAACCCCGTTGCGTGGTGTGTGATATTCGAAAGCGCGATATTGAAAAACTTTTTTTAATTCACAAAATAATAATGTGTTATTGCTTTGTATTTATGTATTATTAGAGATGCATGATGCATGGTTATGGCCTTAGTCTTTATTTTATGCTATTTTGGTTATTTTAAATACGACCTGCGTGTCGTGCCTTTCTCTCTACATTCTGATTGTACATTCTCTTCTCATCCAACTCCCCTCGAATGTAAAAGAGATTTCTATAATGTAATCTTCATGTGGAGACAAGAAGACGACATCAAGTAAGGACGTTGGTGGCAGACGCTTGGTGAAGCTGGCATTAGTTAATGCTACTCTCTTAGAGGCCATAACCATGTCACGTTTATTATATGCTTTATATGTATGACATGCATGGATGATGTTTATGGTATGTTAAACAAGTTTAATAAATGGTGAGATCTAATAATAAAATTCCCTCAAAGAAAATATTAAGTCATTATGTGATGCCTTCCAATGCGTGGCACTCGTCAAGACTAATATCGATTAAGCGTAGGTCTGCCAAAGCAGGGTGCCTTTATCTATATTAGTAAGATGCGATGGGATAAGAGTAATATCCAAATGTCAACCATTGGGTCAGACTTAACTAGGCCATTTCAATAGGATTGAAGGCTTAGAGGCATGAAGTTGGGCTTTAGTCCATTAGATGGATTAGAATAAGTGTTATTCACCCAACTATTCAAGAGTTGCATGTGATATAATTGGAAAGAGTTTCCTACCTAAATAACCGAATTTTGGGCGATCAGCCAAAGCTGACTCAAAGCTAGGTGAAATATGGATCTTGGCCCACTAGGAAATCTTTCGAGGGGATTTTCTGAGTCAATGCTGAGGGTCATTAATTTGAATAAAATAGTGGGAGACGTATTTAATTAAAGACCTTGTTAAATATGTTTATGGCATGATACTTATATTTTGTATATTTCTGTTGATAGATTACCATGACAACAAACACATCAAGTAACTTATCATTGCGATCAGTCCTTAACAAGGATAAGTTGTCTGTGACAAATTTTCTAAACTGGTACAGGAACTTGAGGATTGTCCTTAAGTAAGAGAAAAAGTTGTATGTTTTAGAACAGCCTATTCCTGAGCCACCTGCTACTAATGCCCCTAGAGCTGAAAGAGATGCTTATAAGAAGCATCAAGATGATGCCTTGGATGTCAGATGTCTAATGCTAGCCACCATGAACTCTGAGCTCCAAAAGCAACAAGAGAACATGGATGCCTACGATATGATCATACACTTTAGAAAGCTCTATCAAGAGCAGGCTAGACATGAGAGATTCAAGGTCTCTAAAGCACTATTTCAGTGCAAGCTGGTAGAAGGAAGCCCTGTTGGTGCTCATGTACTCAAGATGATTGGGTACATTGAAAACCTAGAGAGACTTGGTTTTTCTTTAGGCCAAGAGTTGGCCACTGACTTAGTCCTGTAATCGTTACCGGAAAGTTTTAGTTAATTTGTCATGAACTACAACATGAATGAAATTGACAAATCACTACCAGAGCTGCTAAGCATATTGAGAACTGCTGAGCAAAACATAAACAAAGGCAAAGGAAAGGCCATAATGATGGTCCATAAAAATAAGGGCAAGAAACAACAGAAAAAGCCCCAGGACAAGTGGAAGGGTAAGGGTAAGGAAAAGTCCAAGCCTAGGACTTCTGGCTTGAAACCAGTGGGTAGAGTGGCTAAGGAAGTTACATGCTTCCACTGCGGTCAGACCGGACAATAGAAGAGGAACTATGCCAAGTACCTAGAGGAGCTCAAGAAGAAGAAATGAAGTGAGACTTCCACTTCATGTATTTTTGTTATAAAAGTCAATTTATCTACTTTTGCGTCATCGGTGTTAGATACTGGATGTGGATCTCATATTTGTGTAAATGTGCAGGATCTATAGAGAAGTAGACCATTGACTAAGGGCGAAGTCGACCTACGAGTGGGAAATGGAGCAAAGGTTGCTACACTAACCGTAGGGACTTATTTATTAGCTTTGCCAACTGGGCTTGTAATTGAATTGGATAATTGTTATTTTGTGCCTGCTATTAGCAAGAATATCATTTCTGTTTCTTGTTTGGACAAGAAGGGTTTTACTTTTATAATTAAGAACAAAAGTTGTTCTTTTTATTTGAATGATATTTTCTATGGTAGTGCACATTTGAGTAATGGACTTTATGTCCTTGATCTCGAAATGCTCATTTATAACGTAAATACAAAGAGGTTCAAGTCAAATGATATAAACCCGACTTATCTCTGGCATTGTCGTTTGGGCCATATAAATGAGAAACACATTTCCAAACTTCATAAAGATGGATTCTTAGACTCGTTTGATTACGAATCATATGAGACATGTGAATCTTGTTTATTGGGAAAGATGACTAAGGCCCCATTCACTAGACAAGGTGAAAGGGCTAGTGATCTTTTGGGCCTCATACATAGTGATGTATGTGGGCCATTAAACACACTAGCTAGAGGCAGTTTTCAATATTTCATTACATTTACTGATGATTTCAGTAGATATGGATTTGTATATCTTATGAAGCACAAATCAAAATCCTTTGAAAAGTTCAAAGAGTTCAAGAATGAAGTACAAAACTAACTTGGCAAAAGTATTAAAATCCTTCGATCAGATCGAGGAGGTGAATACTTAAGCCAACAGTTTGATGATCATCTGAAACAGTGTGAGATAGTATCTCAACTCACTCCTCCTGGAACACCACAATGGAATGGTGTTTATGAAAGGAGGAATCGGACTTTGTTGGACATGGTCCGATCCATGATGAGTCATGCAGACCTTCCAGGATCCTTCTGGGGACATGCTTTGTTAACAACAGCTTTCACACTTAACCGTGTTCCATCTAAGATGGTTCAACAGACACCATATGAGATATGGACTGGGAGACGACCCAGTATGTATTTCATGAAGATTTGGGGTTGAGAAGCTTATGTGAAACGTCAAGTTTCTGATAAGCTTAGCCCTAAATCAGATAAATGCTTCTTTGTGGGGTGACCCAAGGAAACCAAGGGATACTATTTCTATAATTCTACCGAGGGCAAAGTGTTTGTCGCACGGACTGTTGTATTCCTAGAAAAGGAGTTTATCTCTAAAGGAATCAGTGGGAAGATAGTAGAACTTGAAGAAATTCAAAGTTCACAGAGTAGCAGCGAACCAATGGTGGAAATAGAGCAGCCTCCACAAGTCATTGTGGAATCACAATCTGCTCTAGTAGCACAAGACCCGCATAGGTCTAACAGGATACGTCATCAACCAGAGAGATATGGATTTCTCATGACTCAGCAAGGTGATGTATTGCTCATGGATCAAGATGAGCTTGTGACTTACCAGGAAGCCATTATTGGCCCAGAATCTGAAAAATGGCTTGAGGCCATGAGATCTGAAATGGAATCCATATATGCCAACCAGGTATGGACCTTGGTTGACCCACCTGAAGGGGTAAAACCCATTGGGTGCAAGTGGGTTTTTAAGAAGAAAACCGACATGGATGGTAATGTGCATACCTTTAAGGCGCGATTGGTGGCTAAAGGTTTCAAGCAAATTCATGGTGTAGACTATGATGAAACTTTTTCCCCAGTTGCGATGCTTAAATCCGTTCGGATCTTGCTTGCTATTGCAGCATACTATGATTATGAAATCTGGCAAATGGATGTCAAAACTACTTTTCTTAATGAAAATCTTCTCGAGGATGTGTACATGACATAACCTGAGGGTTTTGCTACTCCACATGATGCTAGAAAGGTATGCAAGTTGCAATGATCTATTTATGGATTGAAGCAAGCTTCCAGAAGCTGGAATCTTCATTTTGATGATACAATCAAACAGTTTGGTTTCATCAAGAATGAAGAAGAATCTTGTGTCTACAAGAAGGTTAGTGGGAGCACAGTTGTCTTTCTAGTATTGTATGTAGATGACATACTACTAATTGGAAATGACATCCCCACCTTATAGTCTGTAAAGACTTAGTTAGGAAAGTGCTTTTCTATGAAGGACTTAGGCGAAGCCACCTATGTATTAGGTATAAGGATCTATAGAGATAGATCGCAGAGATTGCTTGGCCTAAGTCAGAGTATATACATAGACAAAGTGTTAAGACGATTTAACATGCATGAATCCAAGAAAGGACTCTTGCCTATGTCGCATGGTATAAGCTTATCTAAGGCTCAATCCCCTTCCACCCAGGATGAGAGGGATCGCATGAGAAAGATTCCATATGCATCTGTAATTGGATCTATCATGTATGCCATGTTATGTACTCGACCAGATATCTCGTATGCTTTGAGCATGACGAGCAGGTACCAGTCTGATCCCGATAAGAGTCATTGGAGTGCTGTCAAGAACATCCTTAAGTACTTAAGAAGGACTAAGGATTCGTTCTTGGTATATGGAGCTGAGGAGGAACTAGTTGTAAAGGGTTACACTGACGCTAGCTTCCAAACCGATAAGGACGACTCCAGATCGCAATCGAGTTTTGTTTATTACCTGAATAGTGGGGCTGTGAGCTGGAAGAGTTCAAAGGAGGAGATAGTCGCTGATTCTACCACAGAGGCTGAGTATATTGCTGCCTCCAATGCAATAAAGGAGGCCGTTTGGATTAGAAAGTTCATTATTGAGCTTAGTATAGTTCCTAGCATTGTGGACCCAGTGGACCTCTATTGTGATAATAATGGAGCCATTGCACAAGCTAAGGAGCCCAGATCTCACCAGCGATCCCAACATATACTTAGGCGCTTCCAACTCATTCGAGAAATCATCGATAGAGGAGATGTGAAGATATGCAGAGTACTAACAGATGATAACATTGCTGATCCACTGACGAAGCCTCTTGAACAGTAGAAGCATGAGGGTCACACTAGGTCTTTAGGCATTAAAAATATTCCTGATTGGCTCTAGTACAAGTGGGAGATTGTTGGTGTATGCCCTAGTGGCCAATACATTTTGTTTGTATTTACATACATTATATTATGCTATTTTTGATGTATGAGGCATTTCATTTATTGTGTTCTTTTTTGGTAGACATAATAAAGTCCTTAGAATAGTAAGTTTGATACCACAGGACATCAAGTGGATGATTTGATCGTGAGATCCTATTAGATAAAACACTATTCTTAAATGTCCATAGTCAAGATTATTGTTAATTAGGACAACAATAATGCATTGAGACTAGTATGTGCGTAGACTGATGACCACATCTCACGGGTCATGGATATGAGATATCAAGTCTACACAGGGATACATATTAGAGTAATGATGTATTGGACAGACCCGCCATGAGACCGCTACGTGGATCGTTACATGAGTGTCATAAGCGATTCTCATAGTGATAATGATGTATGTGGTCCTTTGACCTGAAATCACTACGATTCCTACATGAGGAGTTGTGTGTTTTAATGCCATCAAATGTCATTTGTAACAAGATGATTATAAAGTTGGTTATTAGACATATTGCGATACATATGGAGGGATGTGAGTGACCTAGATGGGATTTGTCCCTCCTACATAACAGGAGTGATATCTTCGGGCCCCCTGATTGAGTGAGACTACGAAATGCATGGCCATGCTCTAATGAGTCAGTATGAGATATTGATCTCATTTGTTATTACTATGTCTACTCGGGAATCAGGAAACTAAAGATTGAACTAAACAAGGGTGACATATTCCATGCCTTGTGTTCAATCTGGATATCTGGACAAAGGGACTAAACTACACGGAAACATTGGTCACGGATAGATTATGTCAAATCACTGACATTCTCATTACTTGGGTAGCAGTGATGTGTTGTTAGATATCGCTCACTATTTGTAATATTAAAATGAGATTTTAATATTACTACCAACGTTATGAGAACCTGCAGGGTCACACACTTAGAACAGACTAAATTGGAGTAATAAGGATCCAAGTTGGACTCGGATTCAATTGTGGGCCTAACTCATGACAGATGGGTTTAGGGTTGCACAGCGTACCTTACTACTGCTCACACTCACTTAAGACAGCTACTATTTTAAATAGTACTGCTAAGGGGGCTGCTACAGATGTTACATCATAACCCTAGCCGCACCTAAGAAAGTGAGTGAGAGATGGTGAAAGGTTCTTCTCTTCTATTCGCAGCTAGCACCGCGAAACAGAGGCGTGACTCCTTTTTGCAAGTTTGTTCGTGTGGATACCGCAGAAACATCGTCGCCATTACGGTGTTAGTGATTCACCTCGCTTGCGTTCATCACGCTTCAAGAGGTAAACTTTTAAAACTCGGATTATGGACTTTTCGCATGAATCCTGTGAGGGAATTCTTTTATTCTGCTACGAGATATTTTGATCTGCAATTCCCAACATAACCTCACACATGTCAACTTTTTGAATTCAATGCCTACAGTAGACCTTAGTGCACACAACCTTACACATGTTTGTTTTAGCTCTCTTTCTCTCTTTCTCTCTCTCTCTCTCTCTCTCTCTATCTATCTATATATATATATATATCTCATTCACACACACATGCACATATTTGCATGCTAATCATGTTGATATAAATCTGGTTGTGGCCTTATTGGAAGATATTTGCCTACATGTCATATCATTCATCTGTATGGCAGAGTGTCTAATAAAGTCTTTATAAAGTTAATCTTTTTTCTTCTTGTATATTTTATGCCCCCTTTTTTCATTTATGTTTATAATGCAGCAAGAATTTTTTTGGAAGCTGATGGAAGTATTCAGAGTTTTTGAAGACTTGGAAAATATGGATGGCCTTCACATGATTTTCAAAATAGTCAAAGGGATCCGTCAGTATTCATTTTTACATCATTTTGATTTGGATCCCTATGTTGTCACTTGTGTCTTTATTTATTCCTGTGATATGTTTGTTCTCTTGCAGTTTTGCTTAATAGTCTACCAATTTTCGAGATAATTTTTAGTGATGAATTTATAGTGGACATTATTGATGCTATTGAGTGTAAGTTCATTCTTGAGAAATTTATTTCCCAATTAAGTGAAACGAGGTTTTCATGTTTAGCCATTATATCATGTATGTACGTTTGTTTTTCTGCTTCTTTTTTTTATTAATAATTTTTCTATTGAACAAACCATTCTAAATTAAATATGTTTTATGATATCTTGGTTGTATTTTGCCATTCCTTACCCGTTGATAGAGGTTTACAAATTAGAAGATGTAGTTGATTACTTGATTTTAGATGGTTTCATTTTAATTTATTAATTCTTTCTCTCTAAAGACTTCTGAACCACTTATATGTAGATTATCTAGAGGTTAATTGTGTTCAAAATCATCACAAATTCTTAAAGGAGCATGTTGTTTTTAAGGAGGTATGTTTTGTTATTTCTTTTATTTTGGAGAGAAGTAAGGTGCTGGATAGATCTGTAGATTTGCTAGGCAATTTTACCACTCATGTTTTGCTGAGGCTAATCAGATTCTTGTCCATGCAAAAACAATTTCTTAGTTGTTAACATATTTTTAGGAATAAAATGGTAACATGATTTTTTTTTTTAAATTTGAGTTGCATTACTTGTAATTGTATAAGTTAGAGAGAAGTTTACTCGCCAAATGTAATAGCAATTAATGGTATATATAAGATATTGTAACTACTTTATATACTTTCAACTATTTTGATAAATTTTATAGTTACTTGGATGATTATAATGATTGATGATTTATTGTGAATTTTTGGTAAATTTTGATTTTAGATAATTATATGCAAAAAAAAATAGATTTTTTTTAAAATAGAATCTAGTTTTTTTTATATTTTTAAAATATTAAGGCAATTTAGTTGTGGCAAAAAAACTATCTCTAATTTAAAGATGAAAATAGAGACATAATTTTTCTGTCTCTACGCAAATATTTGAGACGAATCTTATAACTAAATAGTGACAGAATTTAAAATTTAGAGATGGAAAAAATCTGTCTCTAAATTAGAGACGAAAAAAATTTGTCTCTAAATTAGAGACAAAATTAAATTTTCTGTCTCTAACAATCAGAGATGCCACTTTTAGTGACAGATCAATTTTTGTATCTAATTTTGTCTCTAAATATTTAGAGACAGAATTTTGCACATTTAGAGATGAAATTTTTTCGTCTCTAAATCTAATTTTTTTAGTAGTGCTTTTTGAACCCTAATTTTCTTAATTCCTTATATATTTTTTTTAATATAATTTTACATATAACAACTTTCATAAAATGTAGGTTTTCTTTTTTTTTTTTTGCCAAAAGATAAGAAATTTCAGTACTAAAAATAAAAACAAAGTTCTAAAGAAACGAATCAGGACATTTACCCAAATCTTCCAACAAGCCCGAAAAGTCACTCAAATGCGCCTTGGGTGCGGCCATAATAAACTAAGTGATGTCCATGCACATCATTTTACCATCCTTGTTCTCCTCATTGTCCAAGCTCTATTTTTTCATCAGATGATTCTCCATAGGAGCTTGCTAAATCGATACCATCTCCAGAGGGGGATTAGTTTTGAAAATTAATATCTTTACCTCTATCTTCTTAAATTGCTTCTTGTTTTTGGCTAAAGAAGAAAGCTTTGATTTGTTGGCACAAAACTGCATGATTAGTGGTGAAGGAAAGCTTAAGTTCAAGATTGTTGTGGTCGGCAGGTTGGCACCATCTTTACAGATTTGAGACGTGCATGTATTATCAATAGATTTCCCAGGGTCACTAACTGGAATGTGAGTATCTTGGTCAACTTGGTCATCGACAAGGTAGACAGTGTCGCCAGCTTTTGAACTAGAGGGTTCCATTCCAATGGGAGACCTTTCTTCTAGGATAGGTGTGGTGAGTGGAGAGACCTGATATATGTTCCACACAGGGAGCCTTAGAAGGTGTGGCAGCATGTTTTGAAAGGTCTTCTCCTATTTTAGACATGGAGAGGGAGGACAAGTGTTTGGACATTTGATCTGCCACCGTCTTGAGACTCCTATTAGTTGGTTTCAGAATTTCTACTTCATGAAATTGCACCCGTTTTGGAGTAGGGGACTCAATTTTGTACCCCGCGTGATTAGAAGTATTAGAGGTGGTCAACAGGAAAGGCGCTCTTCAATTCTTTGTTTTATATTGCCATGCCATAATAATGCTATAGTATACCAATATATATATTTTGATTTACTTTCATTGCCATGCCATAATGCCATAAAATTTATTTAAAATCAACAGTTACTTGATTACATCCGAAACAAGTAATTATGATCAACAAGAACAAAGATCTTCTCAATATGGTCACTTGAGCAGGAACATCTTCAGCCAATATGCAGAATATTTGAGATATCTTGTCAAATTGTTCTTGAAATCCACGTAAATGATGCCAAATCGATATGTGTAACCAGCATCCCATTCAAAGTCGTCAAAAATTGACCATGCATAATAGCCCTTCACTTTAACACCATCTCTATCAAGAAAAAGAAAAATTAAAATTAAAATTTACCATAATTAAACAATTCATAAACTGTGGACCACATGTATTTGTGCTTAAGGTTTTTGTTAAGCTAAAAAAGCTCTGTTTGATTTTCACTTGATCGCTTGAAGCAGGGATTTGAGATGGCCATCATAGTATCTGATCCTGATACTGTCCTTGAGGGCTTCTTTGATTGGTTCTGAGACATTGTTTGCCTCTGCAACGCCTGAAAAATTAAAGACAAAATGATATTAATTTCTTACACAAAATTGAATCTTTCAATTAGATAAAAAAGAATAATTGAAGTTGGGATTCTTACAATTAAGGACTAAATTGATCCAATATTTTCAATTTAATAACAGATTTTTATTCACAATGAAGGATTGGTATTTGTTTATATAAATACTTCTACCTTCTTTTTGCCTTTATTTTTTGGTCAAATTATTTTAGTTACTCTTAAAATAAACAAAATCTACACATGATATATGTTTCATTATTTCTAGTATGACCGCAGTACACAAAAAGGATAGCTAAAATGTTTGATGAGTTGGGTTATAGTCATGATAACCAAATTAATAATAGTATGAATTTGAAAGTTGGGACATTTGCTTGCCCTAAGTCTATTAGAAAAGGTAAAATATGCCCAAATAAACATTAATCAAAATTGCAATAGAATATATATATATATATATATATATATATATATATATATATCTAGTTTGGTACCCGTAATTGAAAATCACCCTAGTTAAAAAGTTAACACCTTTAAGGATGGGCGATCACTTAAGCTTTTCTCCAACACACTTCACTTGCACATGATTAAGATTGGGTGATCACTCAAAAAATGCTTCACATCACTTATTGCATCAATTATCATGGACAAAGAACAAGAACTATTGGGAAACAAAAATTAAGTTAATAAAGTAGTGAAACAGGGTGAATAGTTTTATGGTAGCATTGTTGTAATCTTAACTGCCTCTATATTTTGCTTACCAAAACAACAATAAAATTGTATAATAGTATGTACCATTTTCAGTAACGTAAATTGGTGGATTCTTGTAGTTGTCCTTTATGTATACCAAAAGTTGATGAAGTCCCTTCGGATAGATAAAGAGCCAGTTCAAATCAGTCTGCACAACCATAAAATTTTGCTTCTTTAGTTTTAGTAGAAAGGCATGCTTGTTCACTACGTGGTTACTCAGCTGTCATTGGTTTACTTTCATTGTATTGAAAATACTAGAATGGTGTACAACAACTACATCATCAACCAACCAAAAAAAAAGTAGCATAAACTAAGAGTCCACAGAAGATGACTATACCCGCGGGCCAATAGGTACACCAAGCTTCTCAACTGTGATCAAGAGAAATTTTTTTGCTCGAGTATGTTAGTTCATTGTTAAAATTAATGTAGTAGAGAATCATTTATGATAACTGATTTTGTGTGAGATGTACTTACAAGTGAGAGTGGTTTGCATATCTGTTGAGAAACTCCTGTTGACACTGCTAGTCAATGGAGCATTTTCTGCATAAACTGCGCTATAATAATTCACACCGAGAAAATCATAGGAGCCTTTGAGATTTTCGGATTGAGCTTTTGTGAATTTGGGGAGTCTGTCACCCACTAAAGATCTCATACTCTCTGGATAGTCACCATACGTAATGGGATGAGCATACCTGCAAAATTGAATATGTTAAATCACAATGTTCATGAATTAAATTTCAATTTCCATAGATTTTCTCACTTTATTTTAGCATAAGAAATATACATACCATCCAATCCAAAAATCCAGAGCTCGACTAGCAGCCTTGCCATCAGCAGCAATATTAAATTTTGGTTCAAACCAGTTAGTCACTAAAGTGATTCCAATTTGTCCTTTCTGATAAGCCTGTGGCAACTCCCACCATATTATATTTAGTCAATTGTACAAAAAAATAAAAATAGATAAGCAAATGGGATTTGCGCAGCTTACTTCTCAAGATTCAAAAGAGGAATAAAAAAAAGGAAAAGTAGCCACTAGCCACTGCTATACATTATTAATAACTGATTAATTAAAAATTCAAAGTTGTCTACTATTTTTTTTTTAGGAAAAGATGTCTACTATTTTTTACCAAGATGTTTGTCTATAACCTTTAGAATAATGATAATAATAACGAAGTCATCTTTTCTTATAAGTGTTTTCTTGACCCTCAACCATATTAAATTTAAACTCACTACTTAAGAGTTATGTCTAATATTTTTAATATAGATAAATGCATACATAAATCTAATGCATCTAAGTTGGATTCATTAAACTAATCACATAATTAATTAATATATATTTATTGTAATTAATTATATAATTGGCATAGCGCACTCAAGTTTTATGCAAATATTTCTCTTTAATATAAACTTAAGTCCACCATGCCCAACGTCTTTGTACCCAATACCAACATTTTTTTTAACATATTAATATGCGTAAAATTTCTACCATTTAAAAAGTGATGATATTAGCACAACTAGAATAGGCGAACTGTGTGAATTAAGTTATTTGAAGTTTGATTTTTGCTAAAGTCTGTTATTGATAAATTATTTGTAAGTATTTCTGTAAGCGTTCATTGAGTTTGGAAGCCTGCTTTGACCCTAAGATTAGACAGTCACCCTTAATCTTAAATTTTTTGTTACAAAGAAAAAAAAAAGAAAGTGATGATATTAAGTATTACTTTATAATTTATAGAGTAGATAGTGTAACAAGTTTTATGACAATCATTGCAATTTTTTTATAATTTATTTTTTATAAATTGAGTGTATTATGTCAATTATTCATTAATTAATAAATAATTATTAAAATAAATAATTGATTATCATAATTAATGATGTGATTCGCTTAATATACTGCAAATATTTCTCTTTAATATAAACTTAAGTCCACATGCCCAACATCTTTCTACCCTATACTGACATATTTTTTCTTTTTTTGACATATCCATAAGGATATGCGCAGGATTTCTGTGATGTAGAAAGTGATGATATTTAGTATTATTTTATAATTTATATAGTAGAGAGTATAAAAAGTTATATGACAATCATTACAAATTTTTTATATTTTATTTATTATGTATTATTGTATAATTAAAGAAACTTAATCTCTTAAGTAGTTATTATGTCAAACATTTTCAAAGATTTGTGAAGATATAATTAAGTAGATAAGATTAAGAAAACATTTACACTAGAAAAATCAAAATTAAATTCATATATTATTTTAAAAGCTTTTAATGAAAGCCCGCTTTAATTAAGTTTCAATGTCTCATCTTCCTCGTAATTCATCTCGTTAATGTTCCTCTCATAATTCATTATAATTTATTTAAGAATAAAGATCTTCATACACCTTTTTTAGGGGTGTATGTAATGTATATACTCTTTTTAAGGGTATGTGATTTAGTGAGAGAAAATGATAGAAGGAGTGTAAAAAGTAATACGAAAGAAAAATTAATAAGAAAATTAGAGTTATTTATTTAATCTATACTCAACTTATTTTAATTATATGAAGAGGATCAATAATCACAAGCTTAACAATGAATTGACTTTTTTTTTCTGATTATTAGTGATGACTAAATCAAAAATGCAAAATGATAACATTTCAAGCCAAACTTATTGACTATTAATTAATTATAATGCAGGAGGAAGATTTTGGATTTACCAAAAAAAAATAATTGAGATCTTAGTTATGACTGTTTTTTTCTTAAGCCAACCTGATAGTTGTTCTTGTACAATCTGGCAGCTACTGCATGAGCAAGTATTAAGTGGTGTCCAACGATGTAAGGTTCGGTGGCTGAGTCACCAGCAGTGCAATTCCCAACGTAGTTAGAACATCTACCTGGTGCATGGGTGCCACTATTGTAGCCATTGATGCTATATATTTCGGGTTCATTCAAAGTGACCCAATGCTTGACTCGGTCGCCAAAGGTCTTGAAGCAAAAGTCAGCATAGTCATGAAAATCCCCCCTAATCATCCATTAGATTAAAAATAAATAAATATATTTTCCTTTATGAAAGAAAGTTAATAGGAAATTTATGGGTAATTTGGGGATTGAGTGTAACTTACACTACTTTAGGACTAAGAAATCCCCCATATTCATCTTCTAAAGCTTGTGGGAAGTCCCAATGAAAGATAGTCACAAAAGGTATTAAGCCTGCCCCAATAAACCAAAATGAGTCAGCGAGGCAATTTTAATTGGAGAACGAATGAATGAATAATCAAGTATTAAGAGAGATTGACCATTTGATAGGATCTCATCAATGAGATTGTGGTAGAATTTAACCCCCAAGGTATTGACTTTTCCCTTGCCCTCTGCAGGAAATAATTGAATGTTTTGAAATCACTTTCCACATTATGTAACTTGAAAGGAAATGTCAACACTAGTTTCAACTTAGGATGATCTTACTGGGAAATATTCTTGACCATGAGATGGAGAATCTGAAGGAATCCAGGCCAATTTTTTTTGCCAATTTTATGTCACTCTGCGAAATTGTAGACTGTTTAATTCTCTAACTAATTCAATAGATATTATTTTCCTTAGAGGACTTCAGTGATGATCAAATTGGTGAATTTGTCAGTTAGTGTACCTTGTACCGATGATAAAAATCCTCAGCTATATCACCGTTGCTATGATCCGCAATCTTTTCTGCTCATTCCACGGAGAAAAAAAAAAAAAAGATTGAACATTAGTTATGACCTCTACCACACAAAAGTACAGTTATACATCTAAATTCATATACACTCTATTCCTATATAAATGGATAGAGTGAGACAGAGAGACAATGAGATAGAGTAACCTGGATGCTGTTTAGTGAAGGTATCCCATATACTTGGTCCCCTGCCATCTACATTTGCTGCTCCTTCAGACTGAATAATTAATACAACAACATAAATGGCAGAAGAATTATGCTAACTATGTATTCAAGAAAAATACAATGACGATGCACTTGAATAGTTTGAAGGAAACTTTACACGTTTAAACCCCTGTTGTGCTATGTGCTCAATAAAATAAAATAAAACAAAAGAAAAGGAAAATTTTAATTAAATGCATTGTTATGTGGTGATCAGAACCTGATAAGCAGCAGAACCTGCACCAAATACAAAACCAATAGGAAAAAGGCTCCTATTGAATGATGCAGCATAGTGACTTGGCTGTACGCTTGGTGGTGCACTTTCAGTGCCCGCAGCAAGAAGGGTGGCTAGAGATAAAAGGCAGAGGAGGGAAGGACCTTTAACTCTCATGATTGCTTTTGATATATGAAACTCTGATGAATGCTATCTATTTAAATACAAAAGAGTGAGGTAATACCCCAAACATAAAACTATAGAATGGTGTATTTGCACAGCTTATTATATATCCTATATTAAACATATAGTCTACTTGTACAATAATTTTTTTTTCTTTTGTTTAGCTATATAATATAATGACTGCTTGTATTTTATATGTATGTTTCTTTTGATAGTGTTTGGAATCAATTAAAATTAGAAATAATTTGATTTAAATTGATTTGATTTGATTTAAAAATTAAATTTTTTGTTTGAAACTTATTAAAAAAAATAAAATTTAAATTTATTTAGAAATCAAATTGTGCATTTGAAATTCATTCACATGAAAATTGATTTGATTTGATTTTATTATTTTATATTTTTACTCTTATGAGAAGAAGTTAGAAGTAATTATTAAGGGTAAAATAATTTATTTATTTCAAATAAAATTAAATTCTAACAAATTTAATCAAAATTAATAAAATTTTCATAAAAAAAAATTCATAGAATTTTAGAAATTATCAAATCATTATTTATATTTTAATATTCTAAACACAAAATTTAATTAAATATTAACAAATTAAAACATTTCCTAACTTTTTACATTTCAAATACAATGATACATTTAAAGTTACCGGTGTGTATGGGTTGGCTTGGCTTCGGCATAGAAGCACCATGCTGTATGTTTTAGGAAAATTATATTTTACACCATTTTGCTTATACACTACGCTTACACCACGTATAAAATTTTAATTAATGTGTATTATTTGATTAACCAGTTAGAAACTGAGTCCACATATAATGTACAATTATAATTTTTTATATTATTTTTTTTTTCATATCATTTTTTATACTATATCTTATATTACTAATCATATTTTTTTTTTTATTTTTTATCACTTAATTATAATTATTTAAAAATAATATAAAAAATGATATATAAAAAAATGATGTAAAAATATTATTTTTTTATCGTGTAAAATGTTGTGGCCTTTGAGTAAATGCCACGTTTTCTTATATTTTATAGGCCGCGATTTTTAAGTGTTTCAAGCTAATACATTTTAGGCCACTTGAACATAGTTTAAATACTTTAGAATGGGTCTTCTGCTAAAAAAGATAATAATTAGGATGGATAAGACTTTTTTTAAAAAATAAAAATCAAGATCAAGTTGTGTGAAGTGTGAACAAATCTTAAGAATAATTTCATAATATTTTCAGAATATTTTTAAAATATTTTCAAAATATCATGTAATATTATAATAAAATTAAAAGTTTGATTGTATCAATGGATTTAATTTTATCTATTTTTTAAGACTATGAGGTGTCTATATACCTTTGAAGTGTGGGACTAATTCTTGCTTGACGTGGACTTAGTGTTGAGCACAATATAAATCTTTTAAATCCCAAACTCCTATAATGCATGCTTATAACAATAGTACATATACTTAATTTAATTATTATTGTAAATTATAAATAGAAATATTAGGTTGGCATCTCGTCGAAATATTAAAAGCGCATTGAAGTATATATTAAAAATGACAAAAGGAGATGAATTGCAATTTCGGAGTTTTAAAAAATTAATGTTCAATTAGACAATTGTTCATTGTAGAAAATTGTGGAAGAGACAAATACGGCTAGCAGTAATAAATTAATACAATTAATATGAGAATATGATACGGTACCCTACTTAACAGTCCTATCCATCATCTATCGGTATAAGAACTAACTCAAGGGCGTGTTTGGCATGTGATATTAAGTTTGGTAGGATAAATTAATATATTATGATTTTATCAGTTATTTGATGTAAATATTATATTGTATAAATTTATTCATTAAACTCTTTTTATACATTAAAATGATGGATACTTAATCAAGCCTTAGAGATTGAGATTAGGTCTGATTGAGTTTTGATATATAAACTTTTATAAAGACTTTTTCAGTATAATTCTAAATATTTCAATATCCTTAACCCTTACGTATTAGGTCATATACTATCAGGTATCATATTATCAGATTTAATACTATCAAATCTTATCATATCATTCATACAAAACAGACCCCTAGTAACACGTGGCAATTACTCATTTTAACTAATTTGTGCAATATTTTTCTTCAGGAAGGATAAGACGTAACTGCGACTCATTTACCAAATTGATGTAAATAGAAGTAAAATTTACTAAATAGATGCAACTTAAAAAATAATTACTAAAATATTATAAAATGAATAGTATATATAATAAGTCGTGGTTGAGAGTCACAACTTACACACTGATTATTTTTTTTTTGTACTGAAGACATGGCTAAAAACCACGACTTTTATGTATTATTTTTTTTTTAAAAAAATTGACATAAGTCGTGGCTTTGAACCACGACTTCTTACTTATTTTTTTTTTTCTAATTTCGTATATAAAAGGTAGCAAGATGACTGATGCGAAAAACTTTACCTGCAATAGTTTTTTCATCTCTACACTTTTCTCTTTAGATTTTATTTTTTCATCTTTTCTCTTGATTTCTATTACATTATAATTTTTAATCTAACCAATTATATTGTTATATAGGGATCTTTTGCAACTAAATAAGGAATATATCTCATCCTATGACTATTACGAGAGTGTATCTCTCTAATCTTTATAAATACCAGACTTTTTACCTTCTTAGATAATTTATCATTCTAAGCATAAAATCATACTTATACACAGTCTGACTTGAGTATTAAAGTCTCTTTCTAAGTACTAACCATCTTGTTTTAACACGCTCTATTACTGTTGTTGCACAAGGAAGTTAAATTAAAAATTATAATGTAATGTAAAAGAAAATGATCAGGATGTAATATGTGACTCTCAACCACGATTTATTATATATATTGTTCATTTTATACCATTTTAATAAGTATTTTTTAAGTTATATTTATTTGATAAATTTAATTTCTAGTTCACATATTTTATTATTGAGTCGCAATTATGCCTTATCCTTCTAGAAGAAAAATATAGCAAATCAGTTAAAATAAGTAATTGCCACGTGTTACTAGAGGTAGTTCTTATACTAATAGATGATGGATAGGAATGTTAAGTAGGGTATTGTATCATATTCTCATATTAATTGTATTAATTTATTACTGCTAGCCGTATTTGTCTCTTCCACAATTTTCTACCTAAACCAATAATTTCAACAATGTACAATTGTCTAATTAAACATTAATTTTTTAAAACTCCGAAATTGCAATCCATCTCCTTTTACCATTTTTAATATATACTGCATGGTGCATGCGTCGAAATATTAAAAGCGCATGACAGTACGTATTCAACTAACGTTTTGTTATCAAGGTCCAATGTCTGGCAAAATGCGTCACGCTCGGATCAGGTATGTATTCAACAAGATATTTTTAGATGAGTATAAATATAATACATTATATTTAAATATATTTATAAAAAATATAAAAAAAGATAATTTTTTATGATAAGTGAATTTAGTGAAATCAAACAATCATTTCTTTAACTTTTTTTGTGAGTATACTTAAATATGATGTGTTATATTTGTATTCACACAAAAATATCACTGTATTCAACTAACATTTTATAGTCTAACCTAACTTATTGTTAATTGTGGGTTGAGTGAGTTGATCCATTAACACGATAATTTTTTTTTAAAATTAAATAAATAAAAAAATTGAGTTACTTAATTTTAAGTTAAAAATAAATAAATTGGATAATTAATTTAATTATTAATTAAATTTTAATTTTTTAAATAAAAATGATAGTATTTTTTTAAGCGTATTTTATTAGATTAAAAAAATTAAAATTCAAGTCAATGAACTGAGCTAAATAGGGCCGAGTACGTCGGGCTAAATTAAATTTAAATTTGAACTTTTCTAGTACAACCCACACTTTTTGTCAAATTATTCGAGTCACATCCTTTACATAGTCAAGGATGGCTTTACAAGTTTAAAAGGTTCATGTATCACAGAGGTTATGCCCACCACACCGATGACTATATAGATCTTCAACACACCATTGAAACACTTATTTGAGAAGGTCGGTTAGGGTAGTACGTCTTCCAACCTCGAGATACGACTTCAGAATGTTCCTCTAGAAGGAACTATAGAAAGCAAAGGTACAACCCTTATAGATCCCCATCTATGGATCTGAGAAGCAGATCCCCAACAAGAGACAATGCATGGAGACCATATCGGGAACAAAAGTCATCACGGGATATTAGTCATGGCAATCATCACCTAAGATGGGGTGAATTTGGGGATAACCAATTTTTTAAAGCAACTTTGAGAAATTATACATTTTGATATACTTAATTAACACATGTAGTGGAATAAGTCTAATAAATATACAATTATTGCAGATTATTCAAATACAACTTGAGTTATAGGATAAATTTAGAAAATAAGTTAGATATCAAGTTCTTCAAATCAAAACATCAAAATGATAAGATATGCAATAAGTAAATATGTTGTACCAAATATTGAAATTAAAGAGTGTAGGGAAGAAAAAAATTAAACTCAAGAATTTATCTTGATTCAACCACCAACCATTTGTAGCCTACATCTACTCCGCAAGCTTAACTTTAAATTTTCTTCACTATCTCCTAGACTTCACGGGTGCTAAGAAAATCTTTGTACAAACAAGAGCACTCCTCACACATTAGGATCCTCCACCCTTGTGCTAAAACCTCCAACTCTTCAAGTTCACAGGTGCTTGAAAAAACTTTACATTCAAGATCACTCACAACACCTTTGGGATACCTTACCCTTTGTGTTTGAGTCTCACTACAAGGGATACCTCACCATTTTCTCTCTTGAGGATACCTCACCCTCCTACAATGATTTTAAGATGAAAAGAAAGATTAAAAACTCTCACAAGAATAGATATACAAGTTGAAGAATAAAGGAATAGAATGATTTTGTAATAAAGAGTTCAAAATATTATTTTGATGATTCAAGGATCAAATCAAGTGTTCTAGAGTTATAAAAGCTTCAATCTACACTTATTTATAAAGCTCAAGTGATAATATAATCGTTGGTAGTATTTAGAAATAATTTCTTATTAAAACTAGTTGTTTATTGTCGTTGGGAGCGTTTCTGGGCTCGTGATAATTGATTACCAAGCATGGTAATTGATTACCATACTTATGTTTTGTTAAAAACACGTTTACAACATTTTGATGCTTGAAAAATGATTTTAAACACCCATAGATTCTTCATTTCTCATCTGTTTTAAGAAAATGACCACTCATTAGAAAGATCATTGAGTCTATATTCATATGAAACAAGTATTAGAACAAAAATTAAAGTATTTTGAAAGTTACGATCAAAATAGTAACTAAATGTCAGCTTTTCAAAACTCAAACTTGACTTTTTTTTTATAGTTTTGAACTACTACCATGACTAACTTTTCAAAACATGTTCGTTGGGCATTTTAGCATGTAAGAACCATTTATAAAGATTTAAAAACGTATTTGAGCTCTTTTCTTATAAAACCTCTATCTTTACATAGGAGAAAGCCTAAAAGGAAAATATACAAATTCTTATCCTTAGGCTTCTTAATATAATCCAAACTTCCACAAATTTCTTCTCTTCAAATCTTGTGAATGATTGGAACATCTTATCATTCTCTTTCTTCTTAAGTTTAGCATAATTGTGATCTTTTACTTTTTTGTTGCAATGCTCATGCTTGGTACTTAGACTATCCTACAAAGTATTGCTCACTTAAAACAAATATAGTTAATCCAAATTCATAATTCAATATCTTCATATGCATGATTCATAAATGTATAACTCTAGTTAGTCTAACATACATATAAGAATTTCATAGACACATCCAAATAAGACATTTATCAATTACTAATAAATATGCTCTATATAGGATACAACAAAGAATACTTTGCACATTTTCATTTAAATAGAGTTAAATCCAATATTAATTCATTATAACTCATATAAAGCATTATTGGATATATTATATAAAGAATGCTACACATATCTCATTGCATAATTATTAAGTGAAATATAATTAGATAAAGTACATAATCATGCATGATACAATATATCTCGTTAATCACATCTATGTAACATGATCAATATCCTTTTGTAATGTATTTGTCATCATCAAAACTTAACACATTAAACCATTAGGGTAAAGGCAATTCTACACAGGACCCCTTCCCATAGAAAAAGAGAAGCATCGGGAAAGCGAGATAATTAACAAAGACCATGAATACCATTTTTGAAGGATTTGCAAGAGGGAGAAAAACCTAATCCTCCAGAAAGAAACACCTCAAGGTTGTGCTCAATGTGGCCTCTCGACCCATCTCGAAAAAAGATAGTAGATCACGGAAAATGCCCTTAATCACATTATCTAAAGAAGATAGTAAACAAGTAATGCCTGACATAATGGCCCCTTTATAGTCTCGAGAGTCATTGCTAATGTTGGGTCAAGCAAATATTCATCAACTATGGTAGCTCACCAACTTTCTATTTATAGATGCATTTAGGAAATTGGATCTCCCCAAGGATGAATTATTTTTGTTTGCTGGATAATTAATCAGGTTCATTGGGGCAAAGTAGTACTAAAGGGGTACATTGAACTCCATCTTGCTCTAGGAACAAACCCAAAAACGAAAACAACCAAGGTCATGTTCCAAGTGGTTGACAACCATTTTGCATATAATATCATCCTTGGAAGGCCCACTTTGAATCAAATAGGGGTAGTGATCTTGACTATTCACCTTGCAATGAAATTCCTAATAGAAAGCAACAAGGTAGCCACCATCAAAGTGGACCAAGTAATGGCAAGAAGTTGCACAAATGCTACTTTTAAAGTTGTCAAGCCACCCCACACACCGGTACCCTGGATAACTAGCAAGCATACCTTGGACCACCCAAATGTCATGTTGGTTGAGTTAGACATCCGAGAGGAACACAGGGAAAAGAACCCACAGCTTGAAAGACAACTTATTGAAGTTTAAGTAAGAACAAAACCTTCCTAAGTCACTAAGATGGGAGGCCAACTATTCAGTGAAGAACAAGCCCGTTTGTCAAAGATTATTTGTAAAAATGGAGACCTTATTACTCGGACTTCAGCCGACATGCTCTGCATCGACCCAAATTTCATCTTATATCGATTATTGGTTTATCGCAATGCCAAACTGGTGTGCGAGAGAAAGATGACAGTAGGCCTAGAACGGTAGAAAGTGATTGAGGAGCAAGTCAAAAGCTCCTAGATGACGAGTTCATTTGGGAAATCACCTATATGACCCGGCTCTCCAACATAGTAATGTTGAAGAAGGTATTTGAGAAGTAGAGGATGTGTGTAGATTACACTGACCTAAACATGGCTTTCACAAGGACTCTTACCTGTTATCCAACATAGATAAGTTGGTGGACAATGCCTCAGGTTACCAAAATTTCTCCTTAATGGATGCTTACTATGAATACATTCAAATCTCCAAGCATCCTAAAGACGAGGACAAAACCATTTTTATCACAAAGAAAGCTAGTTATTGCTATAGAGTCATGCTATTTGGACTAAAGAATGTTGGGGCATGAACATGATTTTTGAAGATCAAATCGGACAAATATTGCAAGTCTTCATAGACGATGTGCTCATCAAGACGCCAACCTTGGGTGATCACATCTGACACCTTAACGAGGTTTTCCAATAACTCAAGTGGCATAATATGAGACTTAACCTAAAGAAATATGCCTCTGAAGTCTGGGCTGAGAAGTTCTTGGGATTCAGGCTCGCTAACTAGGGCATAGAAGCTAACCCAAACTAATGTCAAGCCGTGATCAACAAGCGAAGTCCCATTACTATCAAGGAGGTCCAACAGTTCATATGCCAAATTATGACCTTAACTAGATTCATAGCTAAGTTTACCCATAAGTCTCTCTCTTTCTTCAAATTACTTAAAAAGGAAAAAAACTTTACATGGACCCCAAAATGTGAAGAGGCCTTCTAAGAGCTGAAGAACTCATTGGCCATCCTGCCAATCCTAACTAGGCCAATGTTAGGGGAGATCTTGTTCTTATACTTGTCAATTAACAACAAAGCAATGAGCTTGATCCTTGTCAAAGAAACTGAAGAAAGCAAAAAAATCTAGTACACTTTGTTAACAAAGTTCTTCAAGGATTCAAGCTCCCATATCAGAAGATAGAAAATGTAGCCTTTATGCTAGTCACCTCAGCAAGAAGATTAAGACAATACTTCCAATGCCACCCGACGTGGTAAGAATGGATCAACCCACAAAGCAGGTCATTCATAGGTCAAAACTAGCATGACACATGATAGCTCGGTCTATAGAGTTTTCGAGTTCAAAATCACATACAAGCCTCTGTAGGCCATCAACCCAAGCCTTATCAAACTTCGTGCTAGAGCTAAACCAAGAAGCCTTGCCTGCTAAGGGAAAAGCATGGACCATTTACATTGATAGTGCCTTTGATCTGAAAGGAAGTGGCACATGTATTATCCTAAAGAACGGTGAAGGAATCACCAAATATCACTTTCTCAGGTTTGAGTTCCCAACTTCCAATATTCAAGTGGATAATAAAGTAAGCATAGTGGAATTGTCTATGGCAAAGGACCTTGGTGCTTTGCAATTGGTGATTGCCCAAGTGCTTAGTAATTATCAAGCCAAAGACCCCTAATTGTATAAATACTTAGTAGAAGTTAAGGAGCATATGGTAGTCTTTTTCGAGGTAAAGGTCAGTTGAACACATTCTAGAGAGTAAAATTTTAGAGCCGACATCTCATCAAAGTTGGCTAGCACCAAAACCTCGGGGAATAATAAATTAGTGATCTAGGAAAATCTCGCAACCGCAAGTGTTGCGGGGACCAAACTAGTTATGGTAGTCAACGAGGACAATAGTTACTATTTTGAAACTATTTATCAAAATATCACTCCTTTGAAACTATATGCTAAACTGCTACCCTTTTGTCCAGCGTAACATTTTTATTTTTATTTTGTCCACGTGAAAAATGTCAAAGAGGGTGGCGCATCCACATAGGAAATGACAAACCATTTGGAATTTTTCATGTAGATGTGCCACCTTCTTTGACATTTTTCACGTGGATACATCATCCACTATGATGTTTTCAGTGTAAAAACGTCAAATCGTTTGGAGTTTTTAATGCGGATGCGTCATTCTCTTTGATATTTTTCACGTGAATAAAAAATAAAAAATGCCACATTGCGTGTGTTTCTAGGACACTTAATCCATTTCACGTGGATCTCGTACTCCTTGATTACTGCGTTAGTTGAGAAATGATGCTCAGAGACACAACATTTCACATGCCTACTGGAGAGTGCACCATAACGTTGGAAGACATCAATATCATATCAAGTATTCCTATTGGCGGCGTTGTTGTTACTGGCCTTACCCATCGGTATCATATTTTGGTAAGTATGTGTACTTAATGTTTTTTTTTTTTTATAGTTGGAAGACTTTGTTGTTGTTGGGATATACAGTTGGGGGTTTGCAGTCTTGGCGTACTTGTATAGAGAGCTTTGCAAAGTTACAGACTACAAGGCGTGGGAGATCAGAGGAACTTGCATCTTATTGCAGTATTGGACATGGTACAGATTCTCCCGGCTTGCCCCTACACTGGTTGACCATGTTGAACCCGATGTATTCTATGATGTTGATCGTGGTCAATTACGCATTTTAAAATGTGGCATTTTTTTTATTTTTTTTATCCACGTGAAAAATGTCAAAGAGAATGACGTATCCACTTTAAAAACTCTAAACGGTTTAGCATTTTTATACTGAAAACGCCACATTGAATGGCATATCCGTGTGAAAAATGTCAAAGAGGGTGACACATCCACATGAAAAACTCCAAATGGTTTGGTATTTTCTATCTGGATGCGCCACTCTCTTTGGCGTTTTTCACATGGACAAAAAAAATAAGAAAAATGTCACGTTGGACAAAAAGATGACAATTTAGTATATTGTTTCAAAATAGTGATATTTTAATAAATAATTTCAAAATAGTAGCATTTTGATAAATAGTTTTGTCATCAATAACAGTTTGGTAAAAAAGTCTAATATACATCTATAGACAATGTTTTAAAAATCATACTGGTCTGGTCAGTTGAATCGATTGGACCATAAACTAGTCATGTTTTCAGTTCTAGTATTTTTCAGTTTAACCATAGTTTAACCATAAATTTAACTAGTTAAACCAAGCAAACCATGATTTGGAGACCTTACCGATTCAATATCCAATTTGATTTTTAAAATATTGCCTACAACTCAAAAAAAGAAAAAAAACCAACACTAAACCCAACATGCAACACCTCTACATCTCCAGCCTATCAAGCCAAGAAACCACCATAAATCCTTTAACCACCATCCCTCAAGTCAAAAGCTCAATCCCAATGACCATTCACTTCCATTAAGCAACCACCAGATTAGATTACCAAAATCCCATATTCCTACGCCAAAATTCCACCACCTACAAAGATCAAAACAACCACCATCTTCCCCCATCAAAATTAACACACACAAACAGAAACCCATAGAAAATCAGAGACTCCTCGTACCTCTAGTCATTAGAGCCTTCTATGTTCTATCGCTTCTCACCAAGCAATAGCCACCGGACCCAATTCCCTATTCTCTGCCATTTCTAAACAGTCTCACCAATCACCATCCAAACCGAATCCATAGTTTTCCTTTTCTTCAACACGCCTAAAAATCATTTGAACCACCAACCTCTGCCAAACCTCACCTTTAGATCCCCACTACCATTCCAGTAACCACGTGTGCGCCACTGTCGGACCCTTAAAATCAGCTTCTTTGTAGAGTCAAGCTTCAGAGCATAACTCCAACAACTATTCTCTTCTATTAAGGGCTCAAGCTGCCACTACAACCCACCGGAACTCTATCGCCGGCAACTACTATGTACACTGACAAGACACCACAGAACCTTCTCTGCCTCATTGTAGCTAACATGCCACTAAGGACCCACCATCTTCGATATAGTGCTACTACATCCAGTTATATGTTTTTTCTTTTCCTTTTTCCCAAGGTTTTAAAATCGGTTGAATTGATTAACCACAAATGTGAGTAGACGAGTAGTTCAAGGATTAACCGATTTAACGTGGTCGAATTAAATAATTTAATGAATATATTTAAAAGCTTATATATATATAGAGGGGGGATCGATTTATACGAGTATAAGTCTTTTTTGACTTACACTCATTTTTAATCGTTAGATCCACTTTCATCTAATAGTTGAGATTATTTTATTAAAAGTAACCATTAGATGAAAGTGGATCTAACGGTTGAAAATGAGTGTAAATCAAAAAAGACTTACGTTAGTGTAAGTTGATCCTTCCTCATATATATATATATATATATAGATGAGAGATCAGTTTATACTAGTGTAAGTCTTTTTTCTCTTACACTCATTTTCAACCGTTAGTTTCACTTTAATCTAATAGTTGAAATTATTTCATTAAAGATAACCAGTAGATGAAAGTGGATCTAACAGTTGAAAATGAGTGTAAGAGAAAAAAAACTTACACTGATATAACTTGATCCTTCCTCATATATATATATATGGAAGGAATCCATTTACTCCGGAGTAAATGGATTTCATTATAATAATCCTAACCATCCATTATAATAACGTCTAATGCTCATGTAAACCCACACTATTACTAAATAATTGAGATAATAAAATCACTTGACCCATTTGCTTCTCGAGTAATTCAAGTGATATTTCTGGGTATGGATAAAGTTAAACGCGAGAGTGAATGAAATCCTAGTTGGTGGAATGCCAATTAAAATTATGAAAATATCATTGGCAGTTGGCACTTGAGAAAGAAAGACATTTTTCTTATCAGATTTCCATTAAAGCAGTTAAGCGGGAGAGGAAGCTTTTTTTTTTTTTTTAATCCAATTCTTGCTTTTCTTTGAAATCTACATTTCTATATAGATTTCATGTTTTTAATTCCCCCTTAAAGCTTTTTCTACTGACAAAGGGAGCACAAGAAAAGCCATTGGTTCAACCGGTTCCAATCCATGCATAGTCCAAATTTTTGTTATCATATTTCTGCATGACCTTCTTGTTGTTTTTCCTGATCTGAGACCATGGAAGACGACTCTAAATACACGTAGAGTTTGAGTCTTAGATAATCAAATTTTAAAATAATTATTATGATAGTTCTACTTAAATTGTGGTCACATGATCTGTTTTTTTTTTTAAAAAAAATAATTAGCATAACTGAGAATTTAATTGTGACCATAGGATCATATTAAAATAGATGGTTAGAAGGATTAGAAGTAATTCATTAAACTTACTCCTGGAGTAAGTTGGTCCATTCCTTATATGTATATACATAAAGGCATTATTGTTAGAAAATATAAACTTAGTTTTATGTTGCAAATGCAAGCTTATTAGCCTCCGTTAGAAAATAAGTCCGAGGTATGGCTATGGGCTTAGTAGGAAACAAAAGTTTCACATGGGTGTACTTCTAGTGCAAAGGCTCAAATCCAATAGATACACTTTGTGGCTGACAAGTATGGATTGTGTGGAGAAGGTTGTTTCACACGGCAAATGCTATCTTATATGTGGAGTATTGTTATGTCCTCATCAATATTCACTGTACTTATTTTGAGACATTATATTATAATATCAAAGTGCAAAGGAGAATTGTAACAACTGTATCATCTTTATAATTAATAGTAATTTTCACAAGAAATTAAGAAATCTTTTATGATAATTCTGACATGAATTTTAATTACTTTAGAA
This sequence comes from Ormosia emarginata, assembly GCA_029884605.1. Classification (NCBI taxonomy): domain Eukaryota; kingdom Viridiplantae; phylum Streptophyta; class Magnoliopsida; order Fabales; family Fabaceae; genus Ormosia; species Ormosia emarginata. Next base: position 9,243,189 of record JAQQTP010000066.1, on the reverse strand, counting down.
TTAAAATATTTTAAAATAATTTTTAAAATTAATTTTTATGTATATTTTTGTTAAATATTTATATATTTACTTAATCTTATTTGATTCAACCAGGGACTCACTAATTGAACAAGTGATTAATTGACTTAATGTACCGATCAAGTTGATTACCGGTTCACATTTAATAATTATGCTTGATAATTAAACAAAATCTTAGGCTGCTATGAAACTTTAAATTATGAAATAATAAACTGCTAAGAAGCGAGATAGTAAAATCTAAACAACATGACGAATTTAACCTTTAATTTCACATTAAAATAATGTTTTTATATAAAAGATAAATCAAATTAGATTTTTGTTCAAATAATATAAAATTTTTAATTTATTCATTAAAATATTGTTTTATTATAGATAAAAATCTTTATAAAACATTTATCAATATACAAGAATTTTTACCACATTAATTTATTATCTTAATAACTATGTTGTTGTGTTTGAGAGGAGATAAAGATACAAGCAGATGTATGCAATTTCGTAGACATTTTGATAACTACGTCAACAAAACAATTAATCACACATCATAACTACCCCAAATAAACATATATAAAAGAAAGGATTTTAAAAAGCTAAACATGACGTTAGTCAATTACAACGAATATGGTGCCTACTTTATGCTCATTTATTACAGGTATGAAAACTCTATGACAAGATTACGGATGTTAAAATTAGTTGTGATTTTGCACCCAAAAAAAAAAAATTAGTAGTGATTAGTTAATGTGTATTCATTTGATAATGAGGCAATTGTTACGAATTTGCTGGTTTCTTGTTTGTCAAATTACCAATCATTGTTTCCTTTAGTTCTTTTGCTTTGTAAAGTAGCTCATGCCAAAAGTGGTGGTCACTTTGGATAGAAATTGTGATCGAATTGATGTACCATTCTCCAACAAAGTAATCTATTATATTCGATGTTACTTTGCCTTACTTGAATAACTAGATGCTAATTTGCTTTACTGAAAGAGAGTGAGTTAGTTAAAGGTGATTATGACAATTGTGCCAATTAAGCACAGTTAGTCAGTTAGTTATTGAGCTGCTGAGATATAAATGTACAATACACTGAATGAATGAGAACGATTCACGTTTTACAGATCAAACACTTTAAATTCTCTGCAACATTTCTTCTCTCTATTCTTCATTTTCGTTTCTTTATGTCTGACCCTAATACCTTTCATGGTATCAGAGCTTGATCGATCATGGCTTCCAATTCAACATCTTCCACAGTTAATTCCACGAATTAGTTTGTTCTTCATACTTTCTTAAATCCAGTTTCACTCAAGCTTGATGAAGACAATTTTTTTTCCATGGAAACAACAAGCAATTGCAACAATCAAAGGTTATAGACTTCATCAATACATCATTGTGATTCAATTCCAAAAAAGTTTACTACACAAGAAGATGCAGCAAGAAATGCAATCAGTGAGGAGTATTTGAATTGGAAACAGCAAGATCAACTGTTATTGTCTTGGTTGCTTTCTTCCATGAGCAAGCCCTTTACAACAAGAATGATTGGATGTGAGTATTTATTTCAAGTCTGGCAGAAACTAGAAGCATTCTTTGCATCGTAATGTAGAGCCAAAGAAAGACAACTCAAAAATTAGCTCAGAAACACAAAGTGTCATCTGTAAGTTCTTATTTGCTTGCAATTAAGAAAATTGATGACACTTTAGGTTCAATTGGTTCTCCTATTGATGAATCTGAGCATGTTGGAGCAATTCTTGATGGTTTGTCAGAAGATTATGAAGCATTTGTAACTGCAATTATTTCAAGAAGTGATCCTTGTAGTGTTGGTGAACTTGAATCTCTTCTTATGGCTCAAGAGGAGAGAATTGAAAGATATAGAAAGAATGAAGTAGGATTAATCCGAGAAAATGTAGCACAAACTCAGTATAGAAGAAATAATACTAGATATAGTGGAAACCAAAATTATGGCAATAATTCAGGTCAAAGATCAAACTTTGGTTATGATCAAGGTAGAGGTTTTCTTAATAGCAGGGGACAAGAAGGATTTAGAGGTAGATTTGGAAGAATTGGAGGAAGATTTTCTAATGGAGGAAGATTTAATAGTGGTGGTTTTAATAATGGTGGAAGACCCCAATGTCAACTTTGCAAAAAGAATGGGCATACTGCTCTCAACCACTGGTATATATTTGATCAGGCCTTTTCTGGATCTCAGTCATATTCAAATTCTAGAGAAAATGGTTCAAACAATGATTCTACTGTAAGTGCAATTTTAGCTACTCAACAACCAGATCATCAATTTACTAGTTTAACAGAGAATTCTCAGATAAGTGCAATGCTGGCTACTCCAATAACACTGTATGACTCGAATTGGTACTTGGATTCAGGAGCAACATATCATCTTACACCAGAATCTACTAATCTGCAATGCAAAATGGATTATGGAGGCACAAAAAAAGTCTTTATGGGTAATGGTTTAGGTTTGTCCATCCACCATGGGCACTCTAAGTTCAGTTCAATTCCTGCAAACAAATCATTCCTTTTAAATAATCTCTTACATGTTCCAAATATAACTAAAAACCTGCTAAGTGTTGCTTAGTTTTCCAAAGATAATGATGTCTTTTTTGAATTTCATCATAATTGTAACACCCTCCCCAGGGTATCACATGTCTGACTCCCAACTCAAAATCTGAAAAGAAGTTTGCACAAAGTTTGAGTTATAAAAGATGGGTTTTAAAATTTCTTTCTTATCGAAACATAAACTTACTGAAATTTATAAGTAATACTGAAAAATAGATTTAACTGATTTAAAATCATATAACAAACACCACTTAATATTTCATAATTATTCAAGAAATATAAAACTCATAGACTTTTTTTTTTTAACAGTAGCAAATCTTATGACGGGTCCTACTTAATAGCATGGTACAACACTAACGAGAAAACTTAACATACTTGTTCCTTCTCTTGTATCAACTTAATGCATCAGAAATCTACTCCTTGTCTACCCGGCACATCTTCGAACTTGAGACAACCACTTTTCAATATTTTCATCAATCTCTGAGTATCTATCAACAGTTTCTTCTCAGAAACTCGTTCCATCTATTATATAGATTGCATCAGACATCTGTTCTAAATCAATACTGCACACTATCTTGATCATGAATGTCTACTCCTTATTGTTGTCACCAATCTCAGAACAGTTACCGCCCGTTATTTTTAAGACAACTCGATCTTTCTATTATTTGATTTTAATAATACAGACACAACAAAATAATATAACAAAGAGGTGAGATCAACTATACCAATACCAACATGGTAGCACAGAGATAACACAAGCAGCATATCATATTGATAGATCATACCACAATTATAATCATGCCATCAATATTAATTAACTATCATCATCAAATCATTTATCAGTTCAATTATCATAAACAACAATTAAGATAATGCCCTCAGCATTATCATCATCATCATCCAAGTATTCAAAACAATTGTCATAGCCAATATTCCTCAATTAATATATCATACAGATATAAATGCTCAGATTATACATGTACACAAGACTCGATTTCCTACTCCATGGAGCTAAACTCAGGTCGGAGAAAATGATCGAAAAGACCTGCCGGTACCTCGTGCCTCAGACCACGTGCTTCAATTCTCATTTCAATTATTGCACATCTAGCATATACACGACAGTCTTTATAAGATCTTGAATAAGAATAGTGTCTCGGTCAGGATCATCGGTGTGTTGCATCGGTCTAACCTACGGGAAGAAGCGCGACCAACCACCCGTGTAAGCAACCCGCACCACGATGCCCCCAAGGTCAACAAGTGACTTACACTATGCATATCGCACCCACTCAAGAGGTGTATTTCTCTTAGGCAATCAGCCATATCCAGTCCTAATCGGACCATTCCAATGCATGTATAATGCACCAAATACCAATCACAAGTATATCTCATAATTTTTCAGATATAGTTTATACAATGCACGAATATATCAGTGCAAGTCCAACCACAAGGGCCATTCTTTTTAAATTCGTTTGTTCAATTAAATCATATGCCTCAACGCATTTTTTTTCCAATGCATCTAAAATGCACCACGTGCCAATAACAGGCAAAACTCGTTGTTTTCACAAACTATTTTATGGACACTGTTTTAACAGTAATCATCATGTATTTATAGTCATAAAACACTTTTGTCATATTTTCACAACAGCGTAACATTTTCTGTTACATTTTCACAATTCCAAAATGTTTTTGTTACGTTTTCATATTTTCACAATACCGTAACACTTTTGTTACATTTTTTTTAAATTTTAAAACGTTTTTATTACATTTTCACAATACCATAACACTACTGTTACATTTACAAAATTTCGTAACATTTCTGTTACGTTTTTAAAATGTTGTAACTCTTCTGTTGCACTTTTAAACCACACACTAATTTTTTAACATTTTTCTCAATCGCGTAAAAATATACCTTTCTCAAATTGCATAGTATTTTTCCCACTGTTTCAAAATCGCGTAACTTAAAAATCATTCTTTTACATCACGTAAATCATTTTTCATCATTGTCAAAATATTTAAAATACTTTCCAAATCACATAACGATTTTCCGTCATTTTCACAATCACTTAAAAATAATTCATCACTTTTTAATCACGTAGTGATTTTTCAATAGTAGTTCAAATTACATAAAATATTTAAACGTAATTCAAATCGCGTAGAAATATTTCAAATTATTTCAAATCATTTTTAAGATACGTAAAATATTTTTCAACATTTTACAATCACGTAAAATATTCCTCAATAAATCAATATCATTTTCAACATTTTTCAAATTGCATAGAAACATTTTAACGTATTCTAAATCGTGAAGAAATATTTTACTGCATTTTCAAATCGTTTTTAAGATACGTAAAATATTTCTCAATATTCCAAATATTATTTTGGACTTAAATAAATCAATATCATTTTCAACACATTTTTCAAATTGCATAGAAACATTTTTAAGATACGTAAAATATTTTTCATCACCATTTCATTACAGAAAATATTTCTTAACCTTCAAAAATTCCTATTTTACTTTTCTCAAAATAATATAACTTTATACTTCGTTTAATATATTTTCTTACTCAAGAAAATCTTTTTTCACAGTTCTTTACTCAAGAAATTCTTTTTCAAAATATAATTCACAAAATCACTTTTCCATTGATATAAATCAACGTTTCAAAACTTAACATTTTCTAACGTATTTCAAAACTTGAAAATAAGTTATACGCTAGTAAATTTTTAAAACTCAATTCTTCTCAAAACAAATTAAGATTCAAACCCTTGCAACTTTTCTTTTTCATTTTCAAATGAAAGTTCATTTCTCAAGTGATAAAATGCTTTGATTCCCTTTCTAAAATCCTTATACTAAAACATTTTGTTGAAACATTTTGTTTCCACTTTAAAATTACTTTGTTTCATAAAACCAAAATTTATTCCAACCTTCAAAAATCGTAGAGTCTTTGGCCATTGAAGCCATCAAATATTTTTCTTCTAAATTGATATAGTTTTACACAAACAAAACTATTAAAAATTATTTGCTTTCAAAACCGAAATACCGATGGTCATAAAAACCAAACCCATTTGTTCAAATTCATTTTTCACTTTCTTTGCAAATCTTTTTCACTTTCTTTGCAAATCTATTTTCACTTTCTTTACAAATCCTTTAAAATTAACATTGCTATTTTCATTTAAAACTCATGTTTAGTAAAACACTTAGAAACTTTTTACACAAAATAAATCAATAAAAATTCCTCAAAAATCGTGTTCTTGTTCTCTTGAAAAACAAACCCTTTGTTTATTTTCCATACTCTTCAAATCATCCATTTTCATCTTTCATGAAAATATTAATTTGTGAACAACTATTTTGAGGTGTCTTGGCCGAAATTCACCATGTTCTAGGGATCAAAAATTAATTCCCTTATTCTTGAAAATTTTCAACATAAACCTTCATCATGGGTATCAAAATCGGATTCTTTTCCTTTGGCCAGTGAAGCCAAAAATTGATTTTCTTTCCATCATCAAATCATGACATATACATACATATTCAAATATATATTATAAGCATGCCATAATCAAAGCAATAAATCATGCATAGTATAAGCATACCATCAAAATCATAAACTCATGCAAAGCATATCAAGTATAGGCAAATAATCAAAGCTCATAAACACAAATAAATTATTACATGACCATGGATAGGAATCCTCACATGGATTCACCATCCATCAAATATAAGACCATCTCTCACCACCATACTTGGTTGGTGAGATGGATCTCCCTCTTACCTCTTGAAGATCCTCAAAAGCTTTTTGTTTTGCTTCTTTTTCCAAGTCCTTCACCACCAAGGGCTTCTCAAATACAAAACAAAATACATAGAAATTAGTATATTAAGCTTGATTAAGAGGAACCATGGATCAAACATGGTTTAGAACATGAAAAAGAGAGAAGAAATGAAGTTTCCTTACACTGCACCTCAAAAACCTTAGAACTTGCTCTTGGAAAAACTCCTTGAAAATGAATGATTTAGAGAAAGTCTCCAACATGAAAGTTGCTTAGAATATCATGTAGATTCAAGATCTATGGTTGGATGAAATTAAAAGATATTGGAGGGTGGCTTTGAGTGTCTTGACCGAATGGTTTCTCTTGAAGCACGAAGATAGAATTTTTGATTTTTGATAGAAACTTGAAGCTTGGATTTGAAGCCCAAGATGAATGATTTTGGAAAAACTCATAACTAGAGATGTTCTTAGAATGGTGTTTAGGTTTAGAAAATCAAGTTGGATGAAATTAAAAAGTGATGGAAGGTGTTCTTGATGGTCATGGCCAAAACTTGCTTGCAGAAGAGAAATGGAGAGAAAACTTGGTAACTTAGCTTCTTGAAAATGTTTAATGATGACCAAGGATGGCAATAATGGTCTTCAAACTTTTTCTATGGCCTTAAGGCCTCTCAAAACCGTGCCCCCCTTCAAGTCATCTCCTAAGGAAGCAAACAAAGCAATAATGGTCAAGAATGATGTAATATTGACCATGACAAGTAATAATGGTCATAAAGCTTTGTTTCTTTGTCTTCTAAACAATCCAAAACCGTCCCTTTCCTCTATTTTGCATGCAATAATATTGTAATCTTTTTCAAGCCATTATTTAGAGCATTTTAGGCCATTGATTAATTCAATGGTTAGGATTTAGGTAGATTTTTTATTAGAAGACTTAATCTAGGTCATTGGATCTTTCTCCTTTAAATTCTAGCCATTGGATGTGTCTCCAAAATTAAGGGTCAAGATTACTCCTTCTAACTTTTAATCCAAGGGTCATAATTAGTCTTTGTCACTTTTTAAGACTAAATCTTCACCATTAATTAAATTTACATCCAATGGTCATAAATGGTCCTTATTACTTTACAAGACCAAATCTCCACCCTTGATTAATTCTTCATCCAATGGTCATAAATGGTCTTTGTCACTTTTTGAGACCAAATCTCTACCATTGATTAAATCCATATCCAATGGTCATAATTGATCCATCTCCACCGTTGATTAAATCAAGATCAAGTCTTTACCGTTGATTAAATCGGTGGTTGATATTAAAGTCTTCAATCTTAGACTTGTTTCCTATTGGTCCATCAAAAATTATCATAATCACTAATATTGACTTAATAGTATAATTTCTATTTTTATTTGCTAAAAACCCCACGAAAGAATATATTTAATTTGTATTTTTATCGCTTGATAAATAAATACAAGATCTAACACAAGATAAAGAAATTTTCTAAAATCTGTTTCTTCCTGATTCAGGTTTAGTAAGATCCCCTGTCTCCGTCTAAACAAGATAAATTTTTCTATGCGTAAAAATTTTTTTTTTTTTCTTTCATGGGACCCATTGGGCCCACGTAAGGTCACTTAGGCCCACATAGGACCACCTGAGCCCACATACAGTCAAAAAAATTCATAATCATCCACAAAAATCACAAATATTAGAAAACGCACAAATATCAAATCAGATTACGTAAAATAATTACCTAACGGTAAAAATTAAATTACGTAAAGTTTTTCCCGGCCCAAAAATTTTTATTTTCTTGACACGGAGTAAATTACTCAAAACGATCAAATATGCTGACGGAATAATCAAAATAATTTTACAGTGCTCAGAAATTACTAAACAGTAAAATTCTGCCAACTGTCAAAATTACTGTTTAAGAGGTAGGAAATTTTAGGATGTTACAATACTCCCCCTCTTTATAGAAATTTCATCCTCGAAATTTCATGACCATGATTTCACACCCTCGGAATAAATAATGACATTATTCCTTTATCTTTTCTTCAGTTCCCATGTAGCTTCCTTTCTTACATCTTTCTATACTATTCTAACCAACAAAATCTCTTTGTTTGACATTCAACTTCTTCTGATCAAACAGATATCTCAAACTCCTATAATTACTGAAGATGTTGAATGTTACTCCAGAAAGAAAGTATCTTCATATCTTTGATACCAATACAGCGGTTACCAACCTTCATTCATGCCTAGAATAGTTTTTCTCAGATAACTTCCAACTAATGTAATGTATTACTTAAAGTTTTCTTATCCTCGTATCATTACATTCTTCAGCTTTAACTCTTAACAGGAAATGTCTTCCTAGCCAAATTCTCCTTTCGACCACATTATACCAGATACTATGACATGGATTGTGAAGAATAACAAAACCATTAAATATGTTACCAAACATATTCAACAAGAATTTGATTTTGCCTGATATGAGTTTTTTTTTTCTAGAATACTAGTACTTTACTGGAATAATCTCATAGGATATGGTTGGAAAATAACCAATCCATTTTCAAAGATCAAATTTGTTTATAAAACAGATCAAACTAACACAAAAATTTTGGACGACAGATCAAACTAACACAAAGATTTGATCTATAACAATGATTTGAATAACTTGAGTAGCTCAATCGGTTAAGAATAGAAACAGAATTAAGCAAATCAGAGGATAACGAATAACTCTAACATATAATTGATCTACTCAATCATATGCCACACAGAATAAGTTGCTCACAGAAATATTCAGTATGGTTTATAGGATTAGTTCCAATGACGCAATCTCCATTGTTTAAATCTTCCGCTCAGAACACTCCCGTTCAATTCAATTGTAACAACTTTCCCTACTATCTAAAATTTTACTAACAGAAAACTCTATTTTCAAAGAGCATAATATCTGGGAAAATGTGTCCAACTTTTTCGCAAATTGTTTCCTTGACGTATATTCCTTCATTAAGTACCTTCTTTCACATCACTTACTGCTTCTGGTTTCTCAATGGTTGTAAATACATCTTCCGTTGAAATCAATCACTTTCCTCAATATCCCTAAGAAAGAAATATCAGGTTCCAAAAATTATGAAATCTTATATTCCAAGATTGATTCTCTTGCATCAGATCCTGAACTTCAACTTCCAGTTTCCACTGTTCAGCGATCCTCTGTTCCCATTGTACTGTCACGTCAATCATTCTTCCACAATGCTCTTGTTGCTCCCGTAGTTGCAACTGCATTATTAGTAACATGTTCCACTTCCATGCACGTACATCTACCACGAGTCATTTTCTTTTCTTTAAAGACGGACAAATCAAAATAAAATGGAAACCAGATATAACCATTTCAAATAAACATTTGTTTCCTTTCGAAAATCAAACACACAAAGAACACAACTCAAGCAAAACAGACCTAACCACAAACCCCAAAAGACTCAAACCGTGCTCTGATATCAACTAATGTAACACCCTCCCTAGGGTATCACATGTCTGACTCCCGACTCAAAATCTGAAAAGATGTTTGCACAAAGTTTGAGTTATAAAAGATGGGTTTTAAATTTTCTTTCTTATTGAAACATAAACTTACTGAAATTTATAAGTAATACCGAAAAATAGATTTAACTAATTTAAAATCATATAACAAACACCACTTAATATTTCATAATTATTCAAGAAATATAAAACTCACAGACTTCTTTTTTTTAACAGTAGCAAACCCTATGACGGGTCCTACTTAATAGCACGGTACAACACTAATGAGAAAACTTAACATACTTGTTCCTTCTCTTGTATCAACTTGATGCATCAGAAATCTACTCCTTGTCTGCCAGGCACATCTTCGAACTTAAGACAACCACTTTTCAATGTTTTCATCAATCTCTGAGTATCTATCAACAGTTTCTTCTCAAAAACTTGTTCCATCTATTATATAGATTGCATCAGACATCTATTCTATATCAATACTGCTTACTATCTTGATCATGAATGTCCACTCCTTATTGTTGTCACCAATCTCAGAACAGCTACCGCCTGTTATTTTTAAGACAACTCGATCCTTCTATTATTTGATTTTAATAATACAGACACAACAAAATAATATAACAAAGAGGTGAGATCAACTACACCAATACCAACATGGTAGCACAGAGATAACACAAGCAGCATATCATATTGATAGAGCATTCCACAATTATAATCATGCCATCAATATTAATCATCTATCATCATCAAATCATTTATCAGTTCAATTATCATAAACAATAATTATGATAATGCCCTCAGCATTATCATCATCATCATCCAAGTATTCAAAACAATTGTCATAGCCAATATTCCTCAATTAATATATCATACAGATATAAATGCTCAGATTATGCATGTACACAAGACTCGATTTCCTACTCCATGGAGCTAAACTCAGGTCGGAGAAAATGATCGAAAAGACCTGCCGGTACCTCGTGCCTCAGACCACGTGCTTCAATTCTCATTTCAATTATTGCACATCTAGCACATACACGACAGTCTTTATCAGATCTTGAATAAGAATAGTGTCTCGGTCAGGATCATCGGTGTGTTGCATCGGTCTAACCTACGGGAAGAAGCGCGACCAACCACCCGTGTAAGCAACCCGCACCCCGATGCCCCCAAGGTCAACAAGTGACTTATACTATGCATATCGCACCCACTCAAGAGGTATATTTCTCTTAGGCAATCAGCCATATCCAGTCCTAATCGGACCATTCCAATGCATGTATAATGCACTAAATACCAATCACAGGTATATCTCATAATTTCTCAGATATAGTTTATACAATGCACGAATATATCAGTGCAAGTCCAACCACAAAGGCCATTCTTTTCAAATTCGTTTGTTCAATTAAATCGTATGCCTCAACGCATTTTTTTTCCAATGCATCTAAAATGCACCATGTGCCAATAACAGGCAAAACTCGTTGTTTTCACAAATAGTTTTATGGACACTGTTTTAACAGTAACCATCATGTTTTTATAGTCATAAAACACTTTTGTCATATTTTCACAACAACGTAACATTTTCTGTTACATTTTCACAATTCCAAAACGTTTTTGTTACGTTTTCATATTTTCACAATACCGTAACACTTTTGTTACAATTTTTTTTAATTTTAAAATGTTTTTATTACATTTTCATAATACCGTAACACTACTGTTACATTTACAAAATTTCGTAATATTTTTGTTACGTTTTTAAAATGTTGCAACTCTTCTATTGCACTTTTAAACCACGTACTAATTTTTTAACATTTTTCTCAATCGCATAAAAATATACGTTTCTCCAATTGCATAGTATTTTTTCCACTGTTTCAAAATCGCGTAACTTAAAAATCATTCTTTTACGTCACGTAAATCATTTTTCATCATTCTCAAAATATTTAAAACACTTTCCAAATCACATAACGATTTTCCGTCATTTTCACAATCACGTAAAAATAATTCATCACTTTTCAATCACGTAGTGATTTTTCAATAGTAGTTCAAATTACGTAAAATATTTAAACGTAATTCAAATCGCGTAGAAATATTTCAAAGTATTTCAAATCATTTTTAAGATACGTAAAATATTTTTCAACATTTTACAATCACGTAAAATATTCCTCAATAAATCAATATCATTTTCAACATTTTTCAAATTGCATAGAAACATTTTAACGTATTCTAAATCGTGAAGAAATATTTTACTGCATTTTCAAATCGTTTTTAAGATACGTAAAATATTTTTCAACATTTTACAATCACGTAAAATATTTCTCAATATTCCAAATATTATTTTGGACTTAAATAAATCAATATCATTTTCAACACATTTTTCAAATTGCATAGAAACATTTTTAAGATACGTAAAACATTTTTCATCACCATTTCATTATAGAAAATATTTCTTAACCTTCAAAAATTCCTTTTTAACTTTTCTCAAAATAATATAACTTTATACTTCGTTTAATATATTTTCTTACTCAAGAAAATCTTTTTTCACAGTTCTTTACTCAAGAAATTCTTTTTTAAAATATAATTCACAAAATCACTTTTCCATTGATATAAATCAACGTTTCAAAACTTAACATTTTCTAACGTATTTCAAAACTTGAAAATAAGTTATATGTTAGTAAATTTTTAAAACTCAATTCTTTTCAAAACAAATTAAGATTCAAACCCTTACAACTTTTCTTTTTCATTTTCATATGAAAGTTCATTTCTCAAGTGATAAAATGCTTTGATTCTCTTTCTAAAATCCTTATACTAAAACATTTTGTTGAAACATTTTGTTTCCACTTTAAAATTGCTTTGTTTCATAAAACCAAAATTTATTCCAACCTCCAAAAATCGTAGAGTCTTTGGCCATTGAAGCCATCAAATATTTTTCTTCTAAATTGATATGGTTTTACATAAACAAAACTATTAAAAATTATTTGTTTTCAAAACCGAAATACCGATGGTCATAAAAACCAAACCCATTTGTTCAAATTCATTTTTCACTTTCTTTGCAAATCCTTTTTCACTTTCTTTGCAAATCCATTTTCACTTTCTTTACAAATCCTTTAAAATCAACATTGCTATTTTCATTTAAAACTCATGTTTAGTAAAACACTTAGAAACTTTTTATACAAAATAAATCAATAAAAATTCCTCAAAAATCGTGTTCTTGTTCTCTTGAAAAACAAACCCTTTGTTTATTTTCCATACTCTTCAAATCATCCATTTTCATCTTTCATGAAAATATTAATTTGTGAACACCTATTTTGAGGTGTCTTGGCTGAAATTCACCATGTTTTAGGGATCAAAAATTAATTCCCTTATTCTTGAAAATTTTCAACATAAACCCTCATCATGGGTATCAAAACCGTATTCTTTTCCTTTGGCCAGTGAAGCAAAAAATTGATTTTCTTTCCATCATCAATTCATGGCATATACATACATATTCAAATATATATTATAAGCATGCGATAATCAAAGCAATAAATCATGCATAGTATAAGCATACCATCAAAATCATAAACTCATGCAAAGCATATCAAGTATAGGCAAATAATCAAAGCTCATAAACACAAATAAATTATTACATGACCATGGATAGGAATCCTCACATGGATTCACCATCCATCAAATATAAGACCATCTCTCACCACCATACTTGGTTGGTGAGATGGATCTCCCTCTTACCTCTTGAAGATCCTCAAAAGCTCTTTGTTTTGCTTCTTTTTTCAAGTCCTTCACCACCAAGGGCTTCTCAAATACAAAACAAAATACATAGAAATTAGTATATTAAGCTTGATTAAGAGGAACCATGGATCAAACATGGTTTAGAACATGAAAAAGAGAGAAGAAATGAAGTTTCCTTACACTTCACCTCAAAAACCTTAGAACTTGCTCTTGGAAAAACTCCTTGAAAATGAATGATTTAGAGAAAGTCTCCAATATGAAAGTTGCTTAGAATATCATGTAGATTCAAGATCTATGGTTGGATGAAATTAAAAGAGATTGGAGGGTGGCTTTGAGTGTCTTGACCGAATGGTTTCTCTTGAAGCACGAAGATGGAATTTTTGATTTTTGATAGAAACTTGAAGCTTGGATTTGAAGCCCAAGATGAATGATTTTGGAAAAACTCATAACTAGAGATGTTCTTAGAATGGTGTTTAGGTTTAGAAAATCAAGTTGGATGAAATTAAAAAGTGATGGAAGGTGTTCTTGATGGTCATGGCCAAAACTTGCTTGCAGAAGAGAAATGGAGAGAAAACTTGGTAACTTAGCTTCTTGAAAATGTTTAATGATGACCAAGGATGACAATAATGGTCTTCAAACTTTTTCTATGGCCTTAAGGCCTCTCAAAACCGTGCCCCCCTTCAAGTCATCTCCTAAGGAAGCAAACAAAGCAATAATGGTCAAGAATGATGTAATATTGACCATGACAAGTAATAATGGTCATAAAGCTTTGTTTCTTTGTCTTCTAAACAATCTAAAACCGTCTCCTTCCTCCATTTTGCATGCAATAATATTGTCATCTTTTTCAAGCCATTATTTAGAGTATTTTAGGTCATTAATTAATTCAATGGTTAGGATTTAGGTAGATTTTTTATTAGAAGACTTAATCTAGGCCATTGGATCTTTCTCCTTTAAATTCTAGCCATTGGATGTGTCTCCAAAATTAAGGGTCAAGATTACTCCTTCTAACTTTTAATCCAAGGGTCATAATTAGTCTTTGTCACTTTTTAAGACTAAATCTTCACCATTAATTAAATTTACATCCAATGGTCATAAATGGTCCTTATTACTTTACAAGACCAAATCTCCACCCTTGATTAATTCTTCATCCAATGGTCATAAATGGTCTTTGTCACTTTTTGAGACCAAATCTCTATCATTGATTAAATCCATATCCAATGTTCATAATTGATCCATCTCCACCGTTGATTAAATCAAGATCAAGTCTTTACCGTTGATTAAATCGGTGGTTGATATTAAAGTCTTCAATCTTAGACTTGTTTCCTATTGGTCCATCAAAAATTATCATAATCACTAATATTGACTTAATAGTATAATTTCTATTTTTATTTGCTAAAAACCCCACGAAAGAATATATTTACTGTATTTTTATCGCTTGATAAATAAATACAGTACAAAACACAGTACAAGAAATTTTCTAAAACTGTTTCCGGATTCAGGTTTAATAAGATCCCCTGTCTCCGTCTAAACAGTACAAATTTTTCTATGCGTAAATTTTTTTTTTGCTTTGCGGGACCCATTGGGCCCACGTAAGGTCACCTGGGCCCACATAGGACCACCTGAGCCCACATACAGTCAAAAAAATTTATAATCATCCACAAAAATCACAAATATTAGAAAATGCATAAATATCAAATCAGATTACGCAAAATAATTACCTAACGGTAAAAATTAAATTACGTAAAGTTTTCCCCGGCCCGAAAATTTTTATTTTCCTGACACGTAGTAAATTACTCAAAACGATCAAATATGCTGACAGAATAATCAAAATAATTTTACAGTGCTCAGAAATTACTAAACAGTAAAATTCTGCCAACTGTCAAAATTACTGTTTAAGAGGTAGGAAATTTTAGGATGTTACAATAACCATTGTCTTGTTAATTCACAGGTTACCGAGGAGATCCTTCTCCAAGGAACCCTTAAAAATGACTTGTATACCTTTAGCAACTTTCTGCCAATAACTTCAACACATTCAATCACTTCTCATCTTGCTTCAGCACTTTCCACCATAGACTCTAGGCTTGGACATGCCTCTGATCCAGTTGTCAGTATAATACTAAAAAGTTGTCATTTTGCAATTTTATTGTATAAATCTCAGTCACTTGGTGTATGTTCTTCTTGTTGTATGGGGAAATCCCATCAGTTACATTTTTCCTTCTCTCAAATTGTTTGTACTTCTCCTTTGTAGCTTATATACATTGACATTTGGGGCCCTGCTCCAGTGAATTCAATAAATGGTACTCGTTATTGCATTTTATTTGTTGATGCCTTCTCAAAATATACACGGATTTACTTGTTACATGCTAAGTCTCAAGCCTTCTCAGTGTTTCTTAAAGTTAAGACAATGGTTGAACTCCAATTAGGCACCAAACTCAGCCTTACAGAGTGAAAATGCTAAAGAATTTTTGGTTTTCACTAAATATATAGAGTCAAATGGCATTCAACATACACTGTCTTTAATCTCATATACATAAGCAAAATGGAAGTGCCGAGATGAAACATAGACATGTTATAGAAATGGGTCTTACCTTGCTTGTTTCCTCTTCACTTCCTTTTCAGTATTGGGGGGATGCTTTTCTAACAGCAGTGTACATCTTAATCATCATTCTTCTTTACAAACTCTATTCCAATTCAAACCATCCTATCTTTCTTTCAGGGTGTTTGGTTGTACATTTTATCCTTACACAAGACCATATAATATGCACAAACTTGATTATAGGTCCATTCAATGTGTTTTTCTCGGATATGCTACTTCTCACAAAGGATACAAATGCTTGTCACCCTTAGGGAAAATCTTTATCAGTAGGCATATCATTTTTTATGAACATTTGTTTCCCTTCAAAACTTCTCCATATTTGTTTCTTCCACAGTCCATTGTATCTTCTGTTTGTCATTCACTTACTGTTCCTGCTATTCCCACTATTTCTAGGAGTGCACTACCTATAGATAAACCTAACTATATAGAATTGCCTTATGTATCTAATCATTTTCCTAAGCAGAATTCTGTTCATGATGGTGCTTCTATAGTTTCACCCTCTACTGCATGTTCTGGTTCTTTGCAGTCATCACCTATTGTACCTATTGTTCAAAATACTCATAAGATGATAACCAGGGCCAAGGCTGACATTCACAAACCAAAAATTTTATTTGATGTTGTTGAACCCTCATAAGTAACTCAAGCTTTAGCTTAGCCTCACTAGCAGCAAGCTACGATGGATGAGTACAATGCATTGCAAAAGAATCACACCTGGTCTCAAGTAGAATTACCACCAAATAGAGTTGCTATTGGCAGTAAATCGGTTTTCAGGACAAAATACAATCTAGATGGCTCAATCCAAAAGTACAAAGCACATTTAATGGCAAAAGGTTTCAATCAAAGACCTGGATTTGACTATACTGAAACTTTTAGTGCAATTGTTAAACCTGCATCTATGAGGGTAGTTTTAACTTTAGCTGAAGCTCAAAATTGGCCAATTCATTAGATTGATAACAATAATGCATTCCTAAATGGTGTTATTCAAGAAAAGGTATAAATGCAACAACCTCAAGGCTTTAATTAAGGTAATTCCAAATTGGTTTGTAAACTGCATAAGGCTCTGTATAGTCTTAAACAGGCACCAAGAGCCTGGTTTTAGAAGCATTCCTCTGCCCTTTATAGTGTTGGATTCACTGCTACCAAGTCAGATGTCTCCTTGTTTATTAAATTCAGTTCCACATCTACTATTTTGCTTCTAGTATACATGGATGATATCATAATTACTGGTTCTTCTCCAATTGAGATCTCTGCTATTATTCACACTCTGAAAGTCACTTTTGCTCTCAAAGACATGGGCAAGCTTCACTACTTTCTTGGCATCAAAGTTCATAACAATTATTCTAGGGGTCTGCATCTAACACAGACAAAGTACATTCGGGATCTGTTTGTCAAGGCAAAATGCAGAACTGTAAATCTTATTCCACTCCAATGACAGCTAACCTCTATTTGTCAGCAAATGGTAGTCCTCCATTCAGTAATCCTAGCTTATATAGATCCATTATGGGAAGTTTACAGTATGTCACTATAACCAAGCCTGAATTGTCCTTTTGTGTAAATAAGGTTTGTTAATTTATGCAAGTACCTTTGGAATCTCATTGGAAAGCTGTTAAAAGGATTCTCAAATATCTTAGTGTCTCATCCTCTTATGGTTTGCATCTTCAGAAATCTTAGCAATTAACATTTACTGGTTTCAGTAATTCAGACTAGAGATCTGATCTTGATGATAGGAAATCCACCTCCGGATATTGTGCATATCTTGGAGCCAAGTTCATTTCATGGTCCTCAAAGAAACAACATGCTATTTCCAGAAGCAATACTGAAGCTGAATATAGAAGTCTTGCTGCACTCACTGCTAAACTTTCATGGCTTCCGTCATTACTTACTAAACTCAAAATTACTTTACCTCATCCACCTCAGGTTTTCTGTGATAACTTGAGTGATGTACTCTTAGCTACAAATCCAATACTGCGCTCCAAATTAAAACATTTTGAGATTGATCTTTATTTTGTCTAAGATAAAGTAATTAATAAACATCTACTGGTTAGTCATATTTTTGCTCATGAGCAAGTGGCAAATATTTTAACCAAGGCAGTCTCTAGTTCCTTGTTTACATCTTTTCGGTGCAAACTCAGAGTTGAAACTCTTCAACTGTTGAGTTTGAGGGGGGATGAAAGAGAGAGTTAGTTAAAGGTGGTTATGACAGTTTTGCCAACTAAGCACAATTAGTTAGTTATTTATTGAGCTGCTGAGATATAAATGTACAATACATTGAATGAATGAGAACAATTCACGTTTTACAGATCAAACACTTTCTTCAAATTCTCTGCAACATTTCTTCTCTCTCTGTTCTTCATTTTTGTTTCTTTATGACTGACCCTGATACCTTTCACTTACTTAATCACTATGTGCTGATTGTAAATGTGAACATATATGTCTTCCAAAAGATTGAGAGGCATTTCATCCAACTAGCCATTAAGAAAATTATACTTGGTCACCACCATTCATGAGAAAAGTTATCTTTATTAACCTACTTTACATCTTGAATAATTTTACATAATCTAAAGTTGAATGTTTAGTGCTGAGTGCACCTTAGCAGATTTCAAGTAAAGAGAAAATAATTTTCTCTTATTCTAGATTTTGATAGCAAAAGCACTTATTTCAGTTTCAACTAGAAGATGCTCATTTTAATTATTTTTTAAACTAAAAGCATTTCGATAAAATAGTATGATTACACCAAACTAAAATGTTGAGTAATTAGCTCCATCACTTATTTGGACATGTATAACCATTTTAAAGGACTATTTTCAAGTAATTGTAAGTTTTCATCTCTACATCTCATTAATTATGTGAAATTAAGCAAATATTAATTCAACATACACCAATATCTTAAGAAAAAATATAACAAAGATTTTGACTGATTTACAAAAAAAAAGCATAGATTATAAAATTAGGCTTTCTGTAAAATTCTTATATGTATCAATCCCATAATAAAAGCATGATATTAACATGTAAATTGTGGTTGAAAATCCATCACTTTTAATTGCATGCGCTTTTTGCCTTTTTCACACAGATTTTGTGCAATGCAATAATTTTATGCAATTTAACAATGTTGTCAGATTGTTATCCGAGTCTCCTTCACAAGCATATGCTATGTAAATGGTGTAGTTAAACTTCCAGTAAATTGAAACACATGATAGTTAAATAGTAACATATTCATTTAATCATTTCAGATTAGTTACTATGAAGTTATGTATCTAGTCACCATAATACACTTTATAGTCTATACATTAGGGTATGTGTTAAGAGTCCATGAATATAAATACATACTCAACACCAGTAATACAATTAAGTCATTCATTTCTTCCAAATTCAGTTTGATAACATGGTATCAGTAACTTTTTTCTCTTCTGTGCACTATCTATTTCCTTGAGACTCTTTTGTTTTCTCTGAGATTCTCTTATTTTTTTTGCACCATGAGCCTTTGCAACATATCTCGATCCATCTCAAAACCCTTCCCACCCTTACTATATTCAGCCTAATGAGAATCCATCTTTGATCTTGGATTCCCCCACCCTCACAGGCTCCAATTACCACACAAGGGCACGAGTCATGAAAATGGCTCTCCTTTCCAATAATGGACTCTCAATCATTGATAGTTCATCCACCTTTATATCTCTAATTGATCCTTTGCATTCTACTTAGAAGAAATGCAACACACTAGTTCTTTCCTAGCTAGTTAGCACACTCCCTCTCGCCTATTGCTCATAGCTTGTTGTGGATCAACAAAGCATATGATGTCTGGCGAGATCTTCATGATCGTTTCTCTCAAGATGATATCTTTACTATCTCCAATCTTCAAGAAGAAATATTTTCGTTCAAATAGGGGATCTCTTAGTTACTATGTACTTCACCAAACTAAATTTTATGGGATAAGTTGGAAAACTTTCAGCCAGTTCCTACTTGCATCTTTGCAGTATCATGCGCATGCTTGACAAATGATCGGGTGATTTGTTTCTTAAAAAGGTTAAATGACAATATTTTGATCCTAAATCATGCTACTTGATCCTTTGCATTCGATCAATAAATTGTTATCTTTGGTCATCTAACAAGATTTGTGGTACTCATTCTAATTCCAAAACTTTGCTCAATTATATTGGTGCCACTTTTCTTGGTTTATTTCAACCTTCTACTTGTTGTGGTTTCACTTCTTTTGGCCAAGGATCAAGGCGTAAGCCCTCTAGTTTTCCACCTTCTGGCCAGGGTCAAACTTTAGGTCCCAGATAATATTGCACCTTCTGCAGCCAAACGAACCACACCATTGATACATGCTACAAAAAGCACGGCTTCCCACTTGGGTTCAAGTTTAGGAACCTATCCTTTGCTGTCAACCACATTGATGCTCATCTAGTTGTAGATTTGGAAGGTGTGCCCTCATAGCCTCTATCCTCGCAAGACCAACTTAGTTTCACGTTCACACAGGAGGAATCCCAAAGCCTCTTGGCATTAATTTCACATCCCAACTCTACGACTTCTCCCAATGCCTCTACACTAATCTCCACCATCAATATCTCACTAACATTGACTATCCCTTACCCACCAACACATGTAATCTTTTTATCTATTCCTCCACTTGGATCCTTGATAGATATTAGGGCTACAGATCACATAGCATTTTCCCTCTCTGTTTGTACTTCACATAATCATTACTCTTGTTTTAGTTAAGTTTGATATATTTTATTATTATTTTTAATTATTTTAAAGTTAAGTTTGTTTTCAAAGTAAATTTTCTCTTTCTAGCAACCAATTTAAAATTTATTTTTACCTACTAGATTGGTTCACCACTTTTTAACTGTTCCTATTTTAGTATGTAGGGATGGCACCCATGGCAGGGAGTAACTCCCCACTACATTCAGTCATGTGCTGACTACTCCTTGTTTCTGATGAAGACTCACATTCATTCATAAGAATTCTAGTCTCTATGGACCACATGATTATGACTAGCAATGACCCTTTCAAAATAAATTTTCTCAAACACTTCCTGGACTCCACATGTTGTATCAAGGATTTGGATGTCTTGAAATTTTTCCTTGGCCTCGAGATTGCTCCTTCTAAGCAAGGGATTGTTGTTTTTCAACGAAAATATGCTTTGCAACTCCTTTCTAGTGCAGGCTTTTTGGCTTCTAAGTTGTGTTCTACACCTATGTCAAAGCCCTTGAAGTTAAAGAAAGACCACGAGACTCCATTACATGACCCTGTTGCTTATCACTATTTGATTAGGCTTATACTTGGTTAGAGTCTCATATTATCTGCCACAATCTTTCGAGTACAGTTTATATATCTGTTGGGTCACTTCACTTGATATCAATTAATTTTAGGCTAGAATCTCACATAGTATCACTTCACTTGTCTTATCTTTTAACTAATCTTCATGTGCCTGTCAAAAGTCCTGCTAATCTTCATGTGCCAGTCAAAAGTCCTGCTCTATTAATTATACTGTGATAACATATTCTCTTTGCACATTTCCACTAGCCCCACTTTCCACGAGCGAACTAAACAGATCGAGCTTCGTGATAATGTCCTGGACATTCACTCACCAGCTTGTTTTATTGGGGAGGGGGTGTTATCCAAGTCTCCTTCACAAGCATAATGGTGCAGTTAAACTTCTAATAAGGTATAACTAATGACAATTAGATAGTTACGTATTTAGTTAGTTGTTATAGATTTGTAACTATGTTGTTGTGTATCTAGTCACCATAATTATACTCTGTACATTAGATTATGTGTTGGAGTCCATGTATATAAATACATACATACTTGTCACCAGTAATAGAATTAAGTCATTCATTTTTTCCAAATTCAACTTGATAACAACATTAGCTAGTTTATCTAAAAAGACTAAGGGAAAATATATATGCACATAAACGTCACAAGAAAAGAATGAGTGACTGAAATTTTCTTACTTGTGCATGAAATAATGAATGAAAATTTTTCAACCGCACATTGAAAGATTTGTGTGATTTCTATTAGGATCCGTTTGGATAACGGAATTAAAATTGAAATATAAAATTTTAATTTCAATATCAATTCTTTCAGAATTATAATTACTCCAGAATCTTAAATTCTATATTTGGGGTTGTCAAAGAATTAGGATAAAAAATTATAATTCTAAATTCAATTATAATTTTATTATTTAAAAGTATGATCTAAAACATTAAAAAATATTTACAAAATTAATATTAAAAAAAACTTTCATACAATAATAATTTTATAATATAATAGTCATATTTTTTCATAAAGAAAATTTTCATGAATTTTTTTAGAAAAAAATAAATGGCTATTATAATAATTTTTGTATAAATATAAAAATAATTTTCTATATAAATATAGAATCTCAATAAATATGATTGTTTATAAATAAATGTGGAGAGAGTGAGAGAGAGAGTGAGAGAGAGAGAGAGAGAGAGATTAATTTTTAAGCTATGGAATTAGTAATTCTTAAGATATATGTTAGGAATTGAGAAAAACTTATCTTAGTTATTTTTCAATTTCATGGAATTAGTTTATGGAATTATAATTTTAATTGTAAATAGCATTCCAAACTTAAAAATTGGAATTAAAAGGTCCAATTTCAATTCCAAGTTCTAATTACATGCTCAATTCCAAGAGTCAAATGGACACTTAGAATTTGTGTGTATATAATTGCTCAAAGACTAAAACCTAATCATTTGAGACTTAGTTTGTGGTAAACATGCATGCACAGTGGATGATGGATGAAGAAGAAATGTTTTCTACGCATTACAAAGTAGCTCACATCTCTCACATCAGTTTAAATGATAGAACCAAAGTGTAGGTGTGTAGAAAATGAGGTAGGACTAACCGTAATTTGTAACATACCGGGTAACATGTTAGGCTTGTAAAGAGTTACCGAGGTAGCCTAATACTAATTTAACATGCCTGTAAAGTTTCATGACAAACTAAACTACTTTAGACACTTTACCGCAACACAAAATATGAAAAGTGACCTAAAATGACCCAAAAAAAGGTATAAATTGCCTAGATAAGAGAAATAATTGTGGATAAGTTATTTTTAAGTCATAAATGAGTTAAGAAAGTTGTAGTTAAAATTTGAAGATAAATTTAGTTCGTTTGGTATTTTTAAGCACATCGAGTACGTGTTTTGATACCGAATGGACTCAGCGCAGATATGAAAAATTAAGGAAACTGTGAAATAAGTATTAAGGTAAATCTTAGAATTTATTTTAGTACTTTTGGAAGTTAGGAAACTTGATTTAGTGAAATCAAGTATTCCTAAGTGAAAGGACAAAAATGCCCTTAATGTTAACATTTAAAGTGAGAGTTTCTCACTTTTCTCTCTCCCTCTTTCACGTGGTCCTAGTCCGAAAATGAAGAAAACAAACAGAAACAGAATGGAGAAGAGGGAAAGGGAGAAGAAGGAGAAAATGGAGAGAGTGAAGGGGGGAAAAGATGGAGCAAAGCCAAGATTTGCACTCAATCTTCATCAAGAGGTAGGGGGTTTCTTTCCTTACTTTCTCTCTTTATTTTCCTCTATTTGCTGCAACGTTTGGTGCTAAAATGAGAAATGGGTTAAGTGCTAAAATGTTATTTTTATGCTTAATTATCATGTTTTTAAGCTTAATGGTAGTTTGGTTTGATTATGGTTGAGATTTAGAATAAGATTATGTTCTTGTTTTCCATGGATTTAAGGAAAACGAAAAATGGGTTTTTCATGGATGAGGGGTTGAGCTAGATTTCTATATTTGATTTTTGTCCCTTTAAGTTTATTGATGGCTTGTCCTTGGTTTATAAAGTAAGGTGATGAGGTTTATTGATAATCACCTATTTTATATATTAATAAACCATCATTTTTATTTATTTACACTCTCCATGTACTTGATTGATTAAGCCTGGTTATATTTTGTAAGTTTGGACTCAAATTGGACTTAATTGATTTTTTTTAGTACTATTTTGGTCTTACACTGTTTCTGTATTTTGACCATATCTTGAGTTCTAGATGTCTTATAATTATGTATCTTACTTTGTAGGAAAGATAAAAAAGAGCTCTACAACTTGCATGAAGAGCTCCAGGGCTCAATCAGACATTTAGTAGAGCTAAATGGGCTTAGAAGTTAGAACACGAGTTTTGTGAATGAAACCTGAACAGTGTGTAGTAATCAGAGCATAACTCGGGCTGTAGAAACTTCCTTAGGCTAAAATTTGGATACTTGAAAGTTATGACCCATATCTACAACTTTCATGCAGAACACAAAACTCATATCGGACTCCTTGAAGGTGATATTGGGTTTTGAAACAGAGGTGCTGTACTTGAACCTGAGCACTGTTCAGTAATTGGGTCATATCTCGGGCTGTAGGTGGCCTTTGGAGCTGAAATTGGTGCCACTGGAAAGATAAGACAAAATTCTACAACTTTTATGAAGACCATTTTGCCATTTTCTGATGTCATCCATGAGATCAAAGCTGAATGATTTCGGAGACAAAGAATCTCACTAATTTTCCACTCATTAACTCACTATTTGGCATTTTCCAATCATCCACCCACTCATCCACATACTCTTAATCAGCCCCCTTGTCATTTTGTATTCATAATCCTCTATAAAAAGCACCATTGGCGGATTATTTAGTACTCTTGGTGTTAGGCTTAGTTTATAGAAGTTATGGTCATGCTTGTTTATTGTTTTCCTTTGTTGTAATTTTCTCTTGCTCTAAATTGAAGCTATGTTCATCTTTCTCTTCTTCTCTTTTTCTTTCTTCTTGTCTATGAATAACTAATTTTCATTTTGCTTAGGTGAAAGAGTGAAGCTCTTGGTGATGAAATAAGGTTAGATTATTCTATTTCTTGTGCTTAAATGATATATTATCAAGTGGACATTATATGTGTTATATTTTGTTTCCAATCAATTTAGAAACCTTCTTTGTATAATGGAGATCTTGATTTATTGTAGACAAGAGGATTGACACAGTGAATGCTTGAACTCATTTACAAATGTTGGTAGATAATTAAAGGAATCATAATATGATTTCAAATATAATTGAACTTTGAATGTTATATTTTCCGATTGGAACTTCCTTTATGTGTAGATTTCAATTGAGTTATAAAGAGAAATAATCTTGCCTTTAATTTATTACCAAGAGTGGATCTCATAACTCAAGCAAATCATTTTTCATCTATGAACAACTTTTATAACCTTTGGTGTTATGACAAATCCTTTTCTTACCTCAAATAATTTCTCTTCATCAATTCCTTGTGGATTGACCTCGAACTCCTGAGAATTTATTACTTGAGACAATCTGCACTTGGATTTGCATCCTTTAAATCCGCATAAAGTTTTTGGCATTGTTGCCGGAGACTTGATTTGAAGTTTTAATTTATTGAGGTTTTTTTTCTTTAATAAAATCTATTTTCTCTTCTCCCTCACAGGAGCAAAAGATCGGCTTGCCGATCCTTCGGTCTCTTTACTAACTCTCTAACTTTCTAACTTACTAACTTACTAACCTACTAACTTGCTAACATACTAACTTTCTAACTTTTATATTTATGTCATTTATTTATGTTTACTAACTTTTAATTTATGTTATTTATTTTTGCTTACTAACTTTTATTTTATGTTCTCTAACTTTTAATTTACGTCATTTATTTTTTGCTTTCTAACTTTTTAATTTCTTTATT
This sequence comes from Ormosia emarginata, assembly GCA_029884605.1. Lineage (NCBI taxonomy): Eukaryota > Viridiplantae > Streptophyta > Magnoliopsida > Fabales > Fabaceae > Ormosia > Ormosia emarginata. The sequence goes on along the minus strand of JAQQTP010000066.1, from coordinate 9,217,333 downwards.
TATTATTGCTTTGTAACATAAAGAAATAATCTTTTTTTCTTTCTCTTTCGCCGCTCTCTGGTGGGGTTCTGCCTCTCTCCGGTTTTCATATTTTAAATTTATTTTCTGTAATTTACTTTCTGTACTTTACTTTCTGCACTTTATTTTCTGTATTTTACTTTCTGCACTTTCTAACTTACTAATTATTAACTCTCTAATTATCTAACTTTTTTACTTTATCAGTTATCTAACTTGTTACTTCTTAATATTTATTGGGTGATTGGTTTATACCACATCCTTGTTAATATTTAATGGTTGGTGTAAACCGTTCACTTGTACATTATTTTTTCTATTTTAAGTCATTTATTTATGCTTAATTGGTATCGTGATTTAAATTCTGGTTGTTTATTTAAAATTAATCCTGATACTTTATATATTGATTTGTTTGAATCACAATCACACACAATTGACACAATGGCTGAAAATGAAAGTGTACATGATGAACATGAAAATCAACCGTTGCGAACCATGTGTGAATATTTGCAACTACCTCGAAATTCTAGTTCATCATGCTTTATCTTTCCACTCCATGCCAACAATTTTAGATTTAAGCCAGGTATGATTTCTTTACTTCCTAATTTTCATGGTTTAGAATCTGAAAGTCCATATTTACATCTGAAAGAATTTGAGGAAGTATGTATTTCTTTCAATGACCAAAATTGCACTGAAGAGATTGTTAAGCTTAAATTGTTTCCTTTTTCTTTAAAAGATAAAGCAAAAACTTGGCTTAACACTTTGAAACCAAGATCAATTGGCACATGGCAACAAAGGCAAAGTGAGTTCTTAAAGAAATTTTTTCTAACACATAAAACTAATACTATGAAAAGACAAATCCAAATTTTTTTTCAAAATTCAAATGAAGCATATTTTCAATGTTGGGAACGGTTTAAAGATTTGTTAAATTCTTATCCACATCATGGTTTTGAAAAATGGTGCACTATAAGCATCTTTTATGAAGGTTTAACACCTAAAACTAAACAATTTGTGGAAACGATGTGCAATAATGAGTTTCTTGATAAAGAACCTGATGAAGCGTTAGACTATTTAAACCAGTTAGCTGAAAATTCTCAATCTTGGCATGATACTAATATTTCTGAAAATTCAATTAAATCTAACCTTACAAGTGCTAATAAAGGAAAATATCACCTTAGCCAAGAGAAAGATCTAAATGCTAGGTTTTCTAGTTTGACTAGAAAGGTTGAAGACATGGAATTAGAAAAAGCAAAAGAAATCAAATCTATGCAAAATGAAGAAATTTGTGGCATTTGTGATGACTTAGGACACTCAACACATGAATGTCCTAAGATTCTTGTTTTTAAAGAAGTTGTACATGAGCAAGTAAATGCAATAAATAATTTTAAAAAGTCATTTACTTCTTCTTTTTCAAATACATACAATCCGGGATGGAGAAATCACCCGAACTTCAGCTGGAAGAATAATAATCAGTCACAATTTGTGCAACCGCCACCTCCTCAGGCACAACAGAACTCTCAAAATTCTCAAGGATATGCACCTTATGTCCCACCATATAGGAAAAATGTTGAAAAAATACTGCATGCATTCCTAGAAAAGCAAGATGCCATTAATAAACAAAACAATCAAACCATGATTGACATAAAAGAAACTCTTGCTAAACTTTGTTCTGCAGTCACCATACATGAGAAAGAAAAATTTTCTTCTCAACCTCAACCAAATTACAAGGGTCAGTACAGTCTAAATGAGAGGAGTTCAGAAAACTTACAAATGGACTAAGTTAAGTCAGTGATAACTCGTAGGAGTGGAAAGATTGTTGAAAAACAAATTCCCAAATCTTGTGAGAAAGAAGATGAGCCAATTCCCTAAGAAAATGAAGAAGTTGACCAAAAAGAGACCAAACTCTCACTTGCACTCCCATTTCCTAAAGCATTAAACAATTCAAGGAAATTGAACCATAACACTGAAATTTTTTAATTTTGAAACAAGTGAAGGTGAATATTCCTCTGTTAGATGCTATCAAACAGATTCCTTCTTATGCCAAATATTTAAAGGACTTGTGCACTATTAAAAGGAAACTAAATGTGAAAAAGAAAGTCATTTTGGCTGAACAAGTAAGCTCTATTCTTCAGAATAATAATGTGTTAAAATATAAAGACCATGATTGTCCTACAGTTTCATGCATTATTGGAGAATATAAAATTGAAAAAGCTTTACTTGATCTTAGTGCTAGTGTCAATTTGCTTCCATATTCAGTTTATCAGCAACTCAACTTGGGTGAGTTAAGACCAACTTCTGTAACTCTTCTACTTGCTGATAGATTAATTAAAATTCTAAGAGGAATAGTGAAAGATATGTTGGTTTAAGTTGATAAATTCATATATTCTGTGGATTTTATTGTCTTGGATACTAAACCTATAGTTGATAGTTGCAAGTCAATTCTTGTTATTTTAGGCCGTCCATTTTTAGCAACATCTAATACTTTGATAAATTGCAAAAATGGAGTGGTGAAGCTAACATTTGGAAACATGATACTGGAGCTCAATGTTTTTAACATGTGCAAGCAACCACAGGAGGTCCTTGATGAAAAGGAGTAAGTTAAAGGAATTGAAGCCATTATAGATGATCATCTTCAAGCAAGGAGTTCTTCTGACCCATTAAAAATTTGTTTAGTCAATTCATTTGATTCAGGCATTCAATTAGAAGATGATATCTTTGAAATATGCTCTTTGTTTGATTGTACACAGGTAATAGAGTACAAGGGATGGAAGTCAAGATTTGAAGAGCTAAAACCCATGAATGATAATGCCCATGAAGAAGTACTCACACCGGAACTAAAGCCATTACCTGTTGGGTTAAAGTACACATTTTTGGGAGAAGAGTAAAGCTTTCCGGTGGTAATTTCCTCGTCCCTTACTAAAGAATAAGAAGGTATGTTAATAGAAGTACTTAAAAGGCATAAAAGTGTAATTGGATGGACATTAAAGGACATAAAAGATATTAATCCATTAATTTGTACACATAGAATACATTTAGAGGATAATGTTAAAACATCTCAACAACCTCAAAAAAGATTAAATCCACACATGAAAGAGGTAGTAATAGCTGAAGTCCTTAAATTGCTTGATATTGGAATTATCTATCCTATCTCTGATAGCTAGTGGGTAAGCCTTACACAAGTTGTGCCTAAGAAATCTAGAATAACAATGGTTGAAAATGAAAAAGGTGAATTAATACCTACGCGAGTCTTATCTAGTTAGTGTACGTGTATTCATTTTAGAAAATTAAATGTTGCTACTAGGAAAGATAATTTTCCCTTGCCATTTCTTGATCAAATTCTAGAAAGGGTAGCAAGACATCCATACTACTGTTTTCTTGATGGTTAGTCGGGTTATAATCAAATACCAATTGCATTGGAAGATCAAGAAAAGACCACTTTTATATGTCCCTTTGGTACTTTTGCATATAGAAAGATGTCTTTTGGCCTTTGTAATACTCTGGCAACATTCCAAAGATGTATGCTAAGCATTTTTAGTGACATGATTGAGTATTATTTAGAGATTTTCATGGATGACCTGACAATTTTTGGAGATTCATTTGAAATTTGTCTTGATAATTTGGAAAAAGTTCGTAAAAGATGCGAAGAAAAATGATTTGTGTTAAATTGGGAAAAATGTCATTACATGGTTACCTCAGGAATAGTGTTAGGTCATGTGATATCTTCTAAAGGAATTGAAGTTGATAAGACCAAAGTTGAATTAATTACCTATTTGCCTTCCCCAAAAACAGTCAGAGAAGTTCATTCTTTTTTAGGATATGCAGGATTTTACGTAAGATTCATAAAGGACTTTAGTGCCATATCTAGACCATTATGTAATCTTCTGTTGAAATATGCACCATTTGATTGGACTCAAGAATGTCAAAAATCTTTTGAAAAATTAATTGGTCTTCTGACATCAGCTCCTATCATACAATTCCTTGATTGGTCTTTGCCTTTTGAGTTGATGTGTGATACTAGTGATTTTGTTGTGGGTGCTGTTTTAGGCCAAAGAAAGGAAGGTAAGTCTCATGTGATTTGCTACATAAGTATAACTTTAAATAGTACACAAATGAATTACACCACTACTGAAAAAGAACTACTTGCTGTAATTTTTGCATTAGACAAATTTTAATCTTACTTAATTGGTTCTTCTATTGTGATTTTCACCAATCATGCTGCTGTTAGATAATTGATGTCTAAGCAAGATGTCAAACCAAGATTGATACGATGAATCTTGTTGCTTCAAGAATTCAACATCACAATAAAAGATAAGAAAGGAGCCGAAAATATTGTCGCTAATCATTTGTCCAGACTTACAACAGGCTCACATTTTCATAGCACACCCATCAATGATTCTTTTTTTGATGAATTTTATTTTCTGTCAATTCTATGCCTTAGTTTGCTAACATAGTCAACTTTCTTGTAACAGGAAAGATGCTGCGTCAATGGACGCACCAAGATAGAAGAAAATTTTTGACAGAGGTGAAAAAATTTTATTGGGATGACCCATACTTGTTCAAATATAGTCTTGACCAAATCTTTCGGAGATGTGTGCCCGACAGTGAGATAGGTAGTATCATTAAATTTTGTCACTCAAAAGCATGTGGAGGTCACTTTTCTTCAAAGAAAACAACTGCAAAAATCTTGCAATGCGGATTTTATTGGCCCACTTTATTTAAGGGTTACTATACTTTTTGCAAAAGTTGTGAAAATTGTCAAAAATTGGGCTTAATTTCAAAAAGAAACATGATGCCTCTGAATTCCATCTTTTTTATTGAAATTTTTTATTGTTGAAGAATTGATTTCATGGGCCCATTTCTATCCTCATTTGAATTTGTGTATATTTTGGTTGCAGTTGATTATGTCTTAAAATGGATTGAGGTGATTCCATGCCGACACTGTGATCATAAAACTGTTCTCAAATTTTTAAAAGAAAATATCTTGTGTCGATTTGGAATCCCTCGAGCTATCATCAGTGATAGGGGAACACATTTTTGCAATAAACCATTTGAACCTTTAATGAAAAAATATATTATTACACACAAAATTGTTATCCCTTATCACCTTCAAACAAATGGACAAGTTGAATTAGCAAATAAGGAGATTAAACAAATTTTGGAAAAAACGGTTAACCCAAATCGTAAAGATTGGTCTTTAAGACTAAATGATGCACTTTGGGCTTACCGTACTGCTTTCAAAACATCTTTGGGCATGTCATCCTATCGGTTAGTCTATGAAAAACCTTGTCACTTGCTTGTAAATTTGGAACATAAAGCATTTTGGGCCATTAAAGCTTTCAATCTAAATCTTGATGATGCTTGCAAGATATGCAAATTACAATTAAATGAACTTGAGGAATTGAGAAATGATGCATATGAAAATTCAAAGATTTATAAAGCTAGAATAAAAGCTTTTCATGACAAGACAGTTTTGAGAAAATCTTTTGAAATTAGTCAAAAAGTTTTGTTTTATAATTCTCGTCTGCACTTATTCCTTGAAAAATTAAGATCTAGGTGGAGTGGCTCTTTTGTTGTCAAACATGTGTATCCGCATGGGGCCGTAGATATTAAGAATCCTAAGAATGGTAATGTGTTTAAAGTCAATGGACAAAGACTCAAACTATTTCTGGAAAACCAAGTTGATGAGGTAGAATTTATCTCTCTATTTGATCCTTGTTATGAATAGAATTTATTCTAATTTTGTTGCCTCGTTTTTGCAGTTCTTTGTGTTCCCGGTTAAGTAGCAGATAACAGTACTCTGTGACTCTCAAGTCGGTTTGTTTTTCAATTTCCCAAAATAACTGAATCCTTCTCCTTTAAAATAGATGTCATTCTTTCAAACCTGAGAAAACATTTTCCTTCCCTCCCTCAAAATGCTCTGACAAAAATCTACAAAGCTAGATGTGAAAGATTGAGGCTGTTAATGCACAAGGGTATGCCAGAAGATGTACGCTGGATAATTGAAGCAAAGGTCTGACTAGCAAGTGAGTCTTCAATTTCATTTGACTTATACATGTCAGGTCTTAGAAGAAGTTCGTATTCTAAGAGAAGAGCAAAAAAGTTACAAGTTTGTCACAAATGTGTACGATGGAATTGTAACAAGCGATGTTATTCTTTGGAGATGGTTTTCGCAAATAAAGAAGATAAAATTTTCTTCATTAAGAATGGACTGAGTAAGGAGTCATTAGATGATATCTTATTGACTCTTGAGACGCTTTCTTGTGGATTTGTGTATCGTGAACTTCTTAATTTGTGAAATCTCTTCAAGGATGAAGAAAAACGCTACAGTATTGGGAATCTGACTCTAAAAGACCCTGTTTGCTAATTTATAAGAAAATTGGATGAGACGCTTATCCTCGACTCATATAAGGCGTTTAAGCCGTTAGATGTGAGTCATATCCACAACAATCTGTACATATTATCTTCTTCTTCTTCTTCATGTTTTCTTAAAAAAAAAGAACAAAAAAGAAAAAAAAAAGAAGAATTTTTTATTATGAACAAGGGCGATCCAGAAGAAGTACCATGACTTTAATTAGTTGTGGAGCCCCAGCCTTTGGCTGACCCGTCATTGACTCGGGTGGACCTTTGCACGTTGGTCCTTAAAAAAGGTTCATGTACCATGCTCTATAGAGAGTCATACTCCATAACCCAATGTTTACCATCTAGGCACTATGTAGTTGATGGATAGTAGAAGCGTCCCACTTTGGTTATTAGTGAGAAGTAACCTGCGGCTGCCAAAGCTTATGAGGCATCTGAGCTTGATCCTCTCTTTTATTAGAAGGGGTTCTCAGCACCCTGGGATGAGACGTTCTAGATCTTGGACATTACGAGTTTCATATTTTAGCATCTTTATTGATGTTATGAGCCCAAGTGTGAGCTCTCTAGGTTCCAGACCCAGGATAGAAACCCACGATGGTTTCTTCTTTCTCTTTTCTTTGAATAAATGGACATGAGTGTCTACTGCACTGGTGACACGCAGTATAAAGATATGCCACTACTGCACTCATGACGCGCAGTATAAAGATACGCCATGAAAATTATACATAAAGGTATGTCATTATTTGCTATTATATTTCTTTTATCTTTATATGATTTTATTGTATTTTGGTTTTGGACAAAAGATCCTTTGAGCAGGGTCCTTCAGGGGTTTCTAGACTTCTTTACCCTGATGGTTTTCTTGAAGTGAAAAAAAACAAAAAAAAAATTATACAAAAAAAAGATTTTGTGTTTCTTAATTTCAAACTTTTCTGACAACAGCCAACCTACCCTTATAGTTGCTATTATTACCTTTTCCATTCTTTTTCCTATTTAAACACTCCATTTTCTCCACTTTCCTCCAACTCAGAATCATTCAAAGAGAAAAGTGAGTATAGAAATGGAAGGTGTTTCTATTCGTCGACTTAAAAATATCTGTGTATTTTGTGGGTCTAAGTATGGGAAGGGTTTAGAGTTTGTAAACGCAGCTACCACTCTTGGTCAATCACTTGCTGCGAGGAATATTGATATTGTATATGAGGGAGGTTGTTGTGAGTTAATGGGGGCTATATCACTTACTGCATATATAGGAGGCAGTCAAGTTTTAGGTGTCATTCCTGAACCTTTAACTCAACGGAACATCACTGGAAAGACAATTGGGGAGAAACTTAAGGTATCATCTATGCATGAAGAAATGAAGATAATGCTTGATAACTCTGATGCATTCATTGCCTTACCAGGTGATTTTAGTACTTTGGAAGAAATTTTTCAAATTGTCTCTTATGCCCAATTGAACATCCACCATAAGCCCATAGGTTTGTTGAATGTAAATAACTTCTTTGATATTTTGTTACTTTTTCTTGACCATGCAATGGAACAGAAATTTATCACACTTTCGACAAGACAACTTCTTATCTCTGCTTCCACTATTGATGAGTTGATTGATAAATTAGAAGTTTTAGTTTACAAACTTAACCCAGCAATAGCTCAGATAGATTACTCAGCAGGAAGCAGTGAGGGAAGCAGGATGAAAAAAAAGCTAGATTTGACACTTCATTTATAGCTTTCCTTTACTTTTGATTTTATTTATCATACTTTGTTTCTGTTTAAATTTGTGTCAGATTTCTCCAACAAGTAATATCTTCTATCCTTTACTCATCTATATTTTAACATTGAGGACAATGTTGTGATCTGGTTGGGGGGGAAGGATAGTTGACAAAAAAAAAATTCTATTTTGGGAAGTATAATATGATTGTCATGTACTTACTAAACTAATGAATGATGGCAGAGTAAGGAGTAATTTTACTCCTGAGACGCATCTAAATTGGGAAGTATGTTTAGTGATATGACTGTCAAAAACCTATTTGTAGTCAAACCAATTAAGGATGATAGAGTATGGAGTAAATTTTGCCTTGGAGTTAAGTTTACTCTTGAGACGCATCTTAGTTAAGGAAATAATTATTTTGTGTAGAAGTAGCAAATAGATTCTTGGATCTTAGCATAAATTGTCTTCTTTTTTAAAAGTCATAAGCTTGGATAAGAATGTTGATATGGTGGATTGAGAATGATAGAAATATGCCTTGTGAGATTTTGAGCCTATTGATGAATGGATTGAATATATGTACCATTCTCTTCTTTCTTGTATGATTTTCACTCATGGAATTGTTACTCTAGAACTTGCTTTGATTCTTTTTTAGGCTACATTTTTACATGCATACATAAATATGATTGAGGCATTTTGAAACAGCTACTTTGACCAAATAGCCATCCTTGTATATTTTCCCTTGTGTAACCCCTTTGAGCTTATTTGACCATTCCTTATTTTTAGCTCATTAAGTGCCTTAAAAAAATATGTTTTTACCCAACCTTAGGGATTAAGAGAGCATTGGCCTTGTTCTTGAACAAGTGTAGGGATGTGTGTGCAAAATATTAAAAAAATGTTGAAAAAAAAAAGAGCTGATTACCGTTGTAATTAAAGGATTATCAGAGTCTTCTGATACACTATGTGACATATCCATACCTAAAGTAAAGATGGATGCTTGGAAACAACAGGAAGAGAAGGAGAAGGTTCAGACTTAACAATGAATTCAATTTATCAATTTGGGATTGATATTCAATAAAATATTAGTCAAATATTGGTCATTATCCTTTATGATGAATGTTCTCAAACACCTTCTCTACTCTAACTGTACCATAATGCTCTTTCATTATTTTTGGTATTTATCTTCTCATATCCATATTATCCCCTCTCCTTTATCATGACCCCATTACAACCTTGAATAAAGTCCTCTTGATTTTTGTGTGCAAGTGTTTTGAGTAGCAGAGAAGTAGAAGATAAGCAAGCTTATGGTAGTACAATAGTTCATGGGTTGAATAGAGTGAAATACTTACCTTTTAAACACTTGAGAGATTGAGAGTGAAAGGTGTGAGGATCAATCATTTTTGATTCATTCTTTTCAATTAAAGTTTCCTTACTTGTTGGTTTAAGATGTGAAGAAATGTTACTCATTAATGCTTTGATCCCTTGAATTTTTGGTTGCTCTTCTTGATTCATCGAGTAGAGTTTTTAGCTTTTGAGTCTATGTCGTTTTTCTTTGTTTCCTAGCTTTGGTCTTATGTGTTTTGCCCAGGAGTACAAAAAGCTAAGTGTGGGAGAATTTGATAATCACATATTTTATACATTAATAAACCCTCATTTTTAGTCATTTACATTCTCCATGTACTTAATTGATTAAGCCTGGTTATGTTTTGTAAGCTTGGGCTCAAATTGGACTTAATTAATTTTTTTAGCACTATTTTGGTCTTATACTGTTTCTATATTTCGGTCATATCTTAAGTTCTAGATGTCTTATAATTATGTATCTTACCTTGTAGGAAAGATAAGAGAGAGCTCTACAACTTTCATGAAGAGCTCCAAGGCTCAATCAGACATCTAGTAGAGCTAAATGAGCTTGGAAGTAAGAACACGGGTTTTGTGACTGGAACTTGAACAGTGTGCAGTAATCAGAGCATAACTCGGGCTGTAGGAACTTTCTTAGGCTAAAATTTGGATACTTGAAAGTTATGACCCATATCTACAACTTTCATGCAGAACACAAAACTTAGATTGGACTCCTTGAAGGTGATATTGGGCTTTGAAGTCAAAATAGAGGTGCTGTACTTGGACCTGAGCACTATTCAGTAATTGGGTCATATCTCGGGCTGTAGGTGGCCTTTGGAGCTGAAACTGATGCCACTGGAAAGATAAGACAAAATTCTATAGCTTTTATGAAGACCATTTTGCCATTTTCCGATGTCATCCATGAGATCAAAGCTGAATGATTTCGGAGACAAAGAATCTCACTAATTTTCCACTCATTAACTCACTATTTGGCATTTTCCAATCATCTACCCACTCATCCACATACTCTTAATCAGCCCCCTTGTCATTTTGTACCCATAATCCTCTATAAAAGGCACCATTGGCTGATTATTTAGTACTCTTGGTGTTAGGCTTAGTTTTTAGAAGTTATGGTCATGCTTGTTTATTGTTTTCCTTTGTTGTAATTTTCTCTTGCTCTAAATTGAAGCTATGTTCATCTTTCTCTTCTTCTCTTTTTCTTTCTTCTTGTCTATGAATAATTAATTTTCATTTTACTTAGGTGAAAGAGTGAAGCTCTTGGTAATGAAATAAGGTTAGATTATTCTATTTCTTATGCTTAAATGATATATTATCAAGTGGACATTATATGTGTTGTATTTTGTTTCCAATCAATTTAGAAACCTTCTTTGTATAATGGAGATCTTGATTTATTGTAGACAAGAGGATTGACACAGTGAATACTTAAACTCATTTACAAATGTTGGTAGATAACTAAAGGAATCATAATATGATTGTATATATAATTGAACTTTGAATGTTATATTTTCCAATTGGAACTTCCTTTATGTGTAGATTTCAATTGAGCTATAAAGAGAAATAATCTTACTTTTAATTTATTACCAAGAGTGGATCTCCTAACCCAATCAAATCTTTTTTCATCTGTGAATAACTTTTATTACCTTTGGTGGTGTGACAAATCCTTTTCTTACCTCAAATAATTTCTCTTCATCAATTCCCTGTGGATCGACCTCGGACTCCTGAGAATTTATTACTTAAGACAATCTGTACTTGGGTTTGCATCCTTTAAATCCGCATCATTTATGTTCTTGTTTTCCATGGATTTAAGGAAAAATGAAAAAATGGGTTTTTCATGGATGAGGGGTTGAGCTTTGATTCAAGTTTAATGTGTTTAAGAATGTATTATGATGATACAATATGATTGTGGTGTTGAGAGGCCTTTAGAAATTGTTTTGAATGAATAAAATTTGAAAGAGATGTGTAATGCTAAGTAATGATATTTTATGCTATCCTAAATATAGATAAGCATGATTAATTCATGAAAAGTATGAATTATACTTATGGTTGTTTATAAAGACTAGATGATTATATATATATTGATATTGAAACGAAATGATTGAACATGTGAGAATTGAAGAACATAATTTGTGACTTGTTTTTGATAATTTTTGGATGCATTGAAAGTGGATTGTTCCATGGTGAATGGGCTAAGTTTAAATCTGTGATTCATGAGTCAATATTGTATTTTGATGTTATTAAGTGATTGATGTGCTAGAAATTAGTTGGGAATATGATTTATAATGTTATGCAATGATGTTTTATGATACTTAAAGCAAGATAAGTATAAATAATGCTATGTAAAGTATGAATATGCATGAGTTTATTATGATATTTTCTTGGTTGATCCTCATTTCTATAGCTTGCTTTGTGGTAATTGTGGTTTAGTTGAAGTATGATTGTGGTTAGGAGCTAGGTGGTGGCTTTGTTTCTTAACGATTCTAAGAGTTAGAAAAATGGGTATTTGGAGGTTATGGATTGGTTCCAAAAATCATGCTTAATTGAGGTATAATAAGTCAAAATGGGATTTTGAGGTATTTTAAGTGTTTTTTTGCTTGATTATGCTTTCAATGGTTGTTTATGACTTGTTCACGATAGCAATTTGAGTTAGAAACTTGGAACTCTTCATTTGGACCTTTGATGCACAAAGTGAGAAAAATGATATTTTTCTTGCTTAATTGAGTTTAAATCTATGATTGATGAGTTGAATTTAGTGTTTAATGATCATAACATGATTAGAGACTATAATTAGGGTTGAGGAACACTTAGAATTCATGAGTTGAGGATTAGAACTTGGTTAGAAACCAAGTTCATGAATAACCTGAATTATGCAGAAATAGTGTAGCTTTCTAGTAGTCTATAATGTTTGTTGCATAACTTGAGCTACAAACAACGGATTGACCTGATTCCAATGGCATTTGAAAGCTAAGACATAAGGCTTCATGTAATAAAAATTTTAGCTAGTAAATCAGATTGCATAATTTCTTGGTCTGATGTCGTATTGACATGAAACCAGTGACATTTGAAAGCTAACATGTAAGGCTAGTTGACTGTTAAATTTCAGAATTTTTGAGTTCTTAGTTTGTTTCCAGTTTCATTTTAAAGTCAGGTCATTTTCGAATAAAACAGAGAATGTCCTATTTTAGCTTCTGCATAATGTCGTATAACTTTGGCTACATTTATGCAAATGAGGTGAGGTTTGTGGCATTGGAAAGATATGAGATAAGGCTATAGGCCCATAAAATTTTAGAATTTTTGAGGTTAGGATGCACATTTGGTGCACTCATGACAAACAACATTTTTAGGCAAAAATTGAGATGGTTTTGAGAAAGTTTGGACCCTAGAAACTTTAGTAGCTTCTTTAATAGTTAAAGTTGAATTATGAAAGTGTAGTAGAAATATGTTTGGCCCTTTATGAGTTAAACTTGAATTAAATGCTCCTTTATTGAGCTTGAAATGAAATGTATGCATGATATTCAATGCTTGAATATAATGACTTGAAGTATTTATGAAGTGAATCATTGTATGTTATTGATAAGGGTTGAATGATATATATATATATATATATATATATATATATATATATATATTATAAGTGTCATTGTATGATCACATTAAGTGGAATTGACAGGCATAATAGAGGGAAACATTACAATTGAAAATAAAGATGTTGAGGTTGAGAAAGTCACTCCCTCACTATAATGTAACATATAAATGAAAAGTTTGACATTTGAGGTTATGTTTCCCTATTATGCAAAGAAAGTTACATTATATGAAAATGGTGTTAAGTAATAGTTTTTCACAACTTTACATGTTTTTTTATTTTCAAACTTGTTGCTTGTTGTTCCATGTATGGATGACCCCACGCATTGGGCCAAAGATGCTCCTAATGCCAGAGTTCTGGGTATTCAAAAGGGCAATACCAGTTAGTGTAAGATGGACAAGGAACACAATAGCTTCCTACCCCTTCCTACCCGAGGATATACAATGAATAAAAGGACTTCTTGGAACAAAAGGGCTTCCTGGAATAAAAAGGGCTTCCTAGAAAGAGATGATTCCTGGAACAAAAAGGTTCCTGGAATAAAAGGATTCCTAGGAACGTGCAAGTAACATGAGTTTTACAAAATAAAATATTTTAAAAAGCATTGCATAAACATAAGAGTAATCATTAGGCATAACCATACATCATAATCCATTGCATAAAATGGCAATTATATGGGCAATTGTCTTGTTTTCTATTATTGTGAAGATCAAAGATAAAAGTTAGTTAGAAAAGGTTGGGAATGATATTTAATAGTGAGTTAAGTGTTGTTTCTAGTATGATGATGAATGTTTAAGAAACTAGTTGTTCAAAGTGATTGATATGTGATTAAATTTTTTTTTAGTAACTAAATGAACTATCTGCCTCGTGAAGGGAAATGATTGAGTTTTGGCTTTTGCCACCTTTCCATATATTATGTTTAATTTGATTTTTCCCCGAAGCAACTGTATTTATCATAATGTCTCATTTTCAAACTTACTACTGAGATTTTTTAATTCTCACCCCAGTTTTTGTTTAATGATTTCCATGATAAATCCAGCAAAGGATCAAAGCAAGCGCAAGGCAAGGCGATGAAGATTTAGTTAAGTTGTTAATGTAATAGTTTTGGTTATGTAATTATATTAATGGTTATGTAATTAAATTATTATGATTAGTTCTTTGTATAATTTGTAATCTCAGACATATCAGATAGATTTCTAGTAAAGAGCAAGTTTCCTAAGGTGTAAAATATCTTGTTCTCTTACTTTGTTAAGGCTCTATATATGTATGTGTTATAATTGTTATACAGGTTATGATTATGTTTTAAGTTTTACGTTTTAAATCTAGAAGTGACATACTTAATTCTATTTACTCAGCATATTTAGTACATGCTACAGTATCTAGGATTAGGGTGTCACATAATTAAATGATGAAAACTATATAGATGTGAGGTAATGTGTTGTAAGTAGTATTATTCATAGGCGAAAATGGCTGGTAAGGTCATAATTTTACTTTTTGAACACTAATTTTCTTAATTCCTTATACATTTTTTAATACAATTTTTTATATAACAACTTTCATAAAATGTAAATTTTCTTTTTTTTGGCCAAAGATAAAAAATTTCAATACTAAGAATAAAAAACAAAGTTCAAAGAAACAGACTAGGGCATTTGCCCAAATCTTCCAACAAGCCTAGAAGAGTGACTCAAATGTGAGAAATTCTTGGTTGCACACAGATGTAACACGTCATTCTTGTACACATTCATATAAAAAAAGGGACTCACTTACAACCCATCAAAATAAAAATAAAAAATAAAATGGGAAAGCTATTCTTATACACCAATTATGCATATGTGAGTATGTGCAAGAATGACGTGTTACATCTGCGAACCAAGAATTTCTTCTCAAATGTGCCTTGGGTGCAACTATAATAAACTAACTGATGTCCATGCACATCTGCTAGCTTCAAGTTTTAATGATGAAATATATTTCTTAGGAAATTTGTTGGGTTGTTTGATTTGAGTATAGAAGGAAAGTTTTCAAATTTGATTTTTCTATAAAACATTTACTAAATCATTATTTGATTTTCATTATTATTAGAAACAAGTTATTTATACCACTTTATGATTGGATCAAGTTCTTTTAAGTGCAAATGAATGTTCCAACGTTCAAAATTAGAAGAATAAGATGTCATACACAAACCAGAGAAAAGGAGCGACTATTAGAGCGACAACTGGGTAAATGAGCAACTACCTGAATAGAAGGAGCAACTACGCATTTTTTACATGGAATTAATTCCCACGAATTTAAGACTACTTTTCCTTATTTTTCTCCATCTCCAATGACTAGAAAAACATGAGGAAGCTTTCTATTATAAATAGGAAGCCCTGGAGAAGATGAAGACACAACAATTGCACAAAACAAAAGTGAAGAAGTGTTATAATCTTGCTATCTCTATTTTTTTTTCTCCTTAGTTAATTCTACAGTTGTGTATCCACTCTATAGATAGAGTTTTGTTGTTAGAATTCGTTGTAGTTCATCTTATATGAGCATAAAAGTGAGAGTGAATTTTTATTGTAGTAAAATTGGTTACTATTCTTAGGGTAGAGGTTGAGGGAGGTTTGGTTGTGTCCTTGGTGAAAGAAACCATTGCAACTCTGCTTTGAGGTTAAGGTAGAAGAAGGTTCATCGGAGTCCTTGTAAGAGAAAATTTGACAAGTGAAAAAAATTTCTAGCTTTTGCTTGGAGACTAAATGTAGGTAGCAGATTGTGGTTGAACCAGTATAAAAATTGTTTGTGCATTTCTCTCAATTCTTTCCTCTTTACTTTCAATTTCTACTTGAGTTTATATTGCAGTTATTTTTAATATTTAAATTTTCTTATATTGAATCTTATAGAACCAATTCACTCCCTCTTGGTTCTGTCAACATCATTTTACCATCCTTGTTCTCCTCATTGTCCAAGCTCAATTTTTTCATCAGACAATTCTCTATAGGAGCTTGCTAAATCAATAAAGAAAAAAAAATATAAGTTTAGTTTAAAAATACATAATATTTTAATGAAAGAATTTCAATCTAATATAAATATTAAAGAATTAAAATATGAAATATTATAAAACAACTTATATATTTAAAAATATTTATAAAATTAAAATATTTTTAGTTTCAAAACGCACTTAGGAAGGAAAGTCTCTATACCCTAAACAAGTATAGTTTCAAAACTAAAATGTGTGATGAAATCTTATAAAATCAAAAAGAAAATATTCATGTAGGCTATTATTTTATGTTAGTTTAATTTTTATCTTTCTTTTTATTTTTTTTATTCCATTTGCGATTTTGTTCTATTTTTGTCTATGTAATTTTAATATTATTATTCTTTTTTAAGGAATTTACATTATCAACATTCTAACTTATTGGGTTTTTAGTATTTGTATAAAATACTATATAATTTTAATATTATTATTCTTTTTTAAGGAATTTGCATCAACATTTTAACCTATGTAATTTTTTTTTGTATGTATAAAATATCAAAGTAAAATTATATTAATAAAAATACAAAAATATATTAATTATATAACAAATTAAAAAATCTCCAGAAAATTTACATAGGCATAAACTAGTTTATACTAATAATTAGATAGGTCAACTACTAGTATTACAACTACGAGGGCAAGTCAAAGCAGATGATGCAAACCATGAAGAAAAGCTTGGAAACTCTAATCAAAACCCTTAAGCATAACTCTAGACAGCCTCAATATAGTGGTAAGGACTCAACCTCTACATCATTTATGGGTTCTCAATCCAATTCTTCTTCGTCATTATCTTCAGAGCACAATGAGCCTTGTGAACAATCAAATTGGATTTTCCCAGATTTGATGGTTCAGATCCATTACGAATTTATACAATGGTTTTTAAGGTTGAATAATGTTTTTCTCTCTATGAGACACCAAATGCATGCCCGCAGATTGACAACAGCTATTGTTCATATGGAGGGGGGTGTTTTTCCCTAGTTCTTAAATGACGCAAAGATCTCATCAATCTCCCAATCGTAAAGCTTTAGCAGTAGTTATGCAGATTGAATTTGGACCCTCTCAGATTGAGTGTCCCGAAACTAAGCTCTTCAAGTTGTAGCAAAGTGGTTTTGTTTCATCATATTATACTGAATTCAATATTCAATCCAACAAAGTGGAAGGGGTCACTCATGAGGCTTTATTGGATTATTTTGTGAGTGGCTTGAAGCTAGATATAAGATAAGAAGTGATAGCATAGGGCCCCCTGTCCACAGTCCACGATCTAAGAGTTGTAGCTTTGGCCAACTGTATGAGGAAAAATACCTAATACCTTCTGAGTCATCCTTCTCATCAATACCTTACAAACACAATACCCACCCTACCCACAAGCCACCATGGTCAACTGTTAACACCAATAACCCAAACAAAGGCCTACCTGTAAGGGAATTGAATTAGGAGCATGATCCTCTGCATTAACTCAACATTTTTTTTAATTCAATTGTATTCTAATAATTGGCATTAATTTAGCATCTCATTTAATTCCACAGATTTCTTGGCATTAGTTTAGCATCACATTTTTGAATTCAAATGTATTTTAATATAGATATGGATACTAGTATTTTGCTACTTAAAAATATCGAAAATAGGAAGAACAAAGAACCAACAAGAGAAATCAACAAGAACAAAGGAAGGATTAGAATCCGTATACCACGAATCATGCTAGGCACTGTCTTTAAGGGTTTATCTCCGTCCTATCCGGAGCAATGCTTGGTGGAATGACCTTGACGGGTAACCCTTTAGGATTAGACATGGTTTTCCTCGTGAACTCGTCCACACTAATATCCTAGTACTCCGAGCAAAAATTCTTGATGTTCTAACACCAGAAGACGCAACACAAAGTGCAGAGAAGCTCTCTAATATGCACACAGTAGTAGAAAGAGAAGAGGAAGAAGATGAACAGTAATGAGAGTAAAAAGGGACACGAGAAGTAAGCAATGTAATATGATAAGTAAGTGTATTATGTTCTGTTTGATGAAGCAAATAAATAGATC
Source organism: Ormosia emarginata (assembly GCA_029884605.1). Taxonomy (NCBI): domain Eukaryota; kingdom Viridiplantae; phylum Streptophyta; class Magnoliopsida; order Fabales; family Fabaceae; genus Ormosia; species Ormosia emarginata. Next base: position 9,199,289 of record JAQQTP010000066.1, on the reverse strand, counting down.
AAGGTAGGTTACTAAGTAAGCAGCCCTCAATGGATCTATCTCAACGGTTCAAAATATCATGTAATATTATAATAAAGTTAAAAGTCTTATTGTATCAATGAATTTAGTTTTATCTATTTTTTAAGACTATGAGTTGTCTCTGTTACTTTAAAGTGCGGGACTAATTCTTGCTTGGCATCGACTTGGTGTTGAGCACAATATGCATCTTATAAATTTTAGATTTTTTTTAATATGTGTAGAGTAGCATAATTACCAATTTTATAAAACTTAGATTAATTGAATGTCAAATGTTGTGGAACATTTGTTAGTTTAGCCTATTTGTGATCAATTTTGTTATTGGACTCTTATAAGTACTTAAACCTATGTGGATAATGTTATTTTGGTTTTGTGAGTCTTGTGTATAAATTTTCTATAATAGGTAGGTTAACTCATATTATAAACACAAGATGAGACTCCTATTCTCATCCTATATATGTTATGGTTACCTCATTGAGGCCACAAAGGTTTTTGCACATATAGAAAATGAGAATTGTTTCTCTCCTTTATGACAACGATGATTCTTGACTATTTTTCTCTCATGGTATCTCCTCAAAAATGTGATTTCTCTTTAGTATTACGTAATTCTATATCTTAAATCTTATTTATTGATTAATTTATATACATGTCATGAATTAAGGTTAAAGGTGGATCCATTAATTTTATTCTTGTGGGTATAAAGTTTTCAACAAATGGTATCAAAATTGATGGTTCATCTAGGCCGAGTATTTGGAGATGGTAGTTGGTGCTCAGGTTTGGCCCTAATCCATGTTGTGGATCACATTAAGAAAACTTGGGTCTTGGTTAGTAATCCCGTGAATACTCATAATTGCTTCCGCTTGAGGGGGAGCATACTAATGTTGGGACTCACATTTGAGGGAAAAAATGTTGAAAATTCAAGCAAGTGTTGAAGTCTTACATTAACAAAGAACGAGTTAAGTGGAGAATATATAAGTAAGAAGAACCATAGACTAATTATCTTAAAGTTTTGAGTTACGATGTGATGTCAAACCCACAATTATAGTTTATCGCTTAATCCATTGATAAAGATCTCCCTTACTTTTGTACTCCAACAATTGATCCCAAACTCCTAAAATGCATGCTTATAACAATAATACATATACTTAATTATTAGTATTGGAAATTATAAATAGAAATATTAGATAGACACCTTATCGAAATATTAAAAGCGCATGACAGTATATATTAAAAATGGAAAAAGGAGATGATTGCAATTTTGGAGTTTTGAAAAATTAATGTTTAATTAGACAATTGTTCATTGTTGAAATTGTTGGTCTAGGTAGAAAATTGTGGAAGAGATAGTAATAAATTAATACAATTAATATGAGTCTGCCTCCCCAAGTTATTTTAATTTTTTTTGGGTTGAAGTTCCCCTAGTTTTTAGTGCACCTTCTCTATTTCTCTTCTGTACTTTTTTTTTTTTCTATTTTCGTTATGTGTTTTCCAAACTGATGATTTTTGTTTCAAGAAACCTATGTGCCAGAGGCATTGCACATTCCGATTCAAAAGAAGAGAAGCTTCCCCAATATTAAAGTCTATCTATAAATTAAATATATTTAAGAAGACAAGTAGAACATAAACTAATGTCCAAGATTTAGAATATTTAGCAAATTAATGTGCACAAAATAGGATCTTCGTCATTGTTCACTTTCGACGCTTCAATATGTAGTACATTTTCAAAATTAAAAACTGAGTACATTTTCAAAATTAAAAACTGCAACTCAAAATGGGTTCAACTTAGTAGTAAGTGAATTGCCTCCTCAAAAAAAAAGTTAAAAGTTTTGGATACACAACATTTATGAAGAAGGTTTAATTATATTGTTTTATACTTAAATGAATTATTTTCACATTCAAAGAATGTGAAGATAAATGAAAAACAAAAAATGAAAAACTATAATGCGGATTTATTTAAAAGAAAATGTACATAATTTTATAAAAATTCAAAATCATCAAATCAAATCTAATGTTAAATAAAATTAAAGTAAATGATGTACAGACCAAAAAAATAGTATATTGTGTAAGAATAATTGTAACTTGTAAGAACCGTGGTAGAGATCGACCCAATTAGATGATCAAAATATTTTACACTATTTTAATAATTATTTTTTAAGTTATACTTATTTGATAAATTTTACTTTAATTTATATCTATTTCATAAATGAATCGCAGTTACGCCTTAGCCTTCTTAAAGAAAAATATAACGTAGATTAGTTAAAATGAGTAATTGCCACGTGTTACTAGAGGTACTTCTTATACTAATAGATGATGGATAGGAATGTTAAGTAGGGTATTGTATCATATTCTCATATTAATTGTATTAATTTATGACTGCTAGCCGTATTTGTCTCTTCCACAATTTTCTACCTAAACCAATAATTTCAACAATGAACAATTGTCTAATTAAACATTAATTTTTTAAAACTCCGAAATTGCAATCCATCTCCTTTTGCCATTTTTAATATGTACTGCATGGTGCATTGCCTACAGACACTCAAAAAAAGAAAAAACCAGCACTAAGCCTATCAAGTCAAGAAAGCACGATAAATCCTTTAACCGCCATCCCTCAAGTCCAAAGCTCAATGCCAATGACCAATCACTTCCATTAAGCAACCACCAAATCAGATTACCAAAATCCCATATTCCTACGCCAAAATTCCACCACCTACAAAGATCAAAACAACCCACCATCTTCGATATAGTTGCTAATACATCCAGTTATATGTTTTTTTGCCTTTTTCCCAAGGTTTTAAAATCGGTTGAATTGATTAACCGAAAATGTGACTAGACGAGTAGTTCAAGGATTAACCGATTTAACGTGGTCGAATTAAATAATTTAATGAATATATTTAAAAGCTTATATATATATATATATATATATATATATATATATATATATATGAGCGGAATCAACTACATCGGTGTAAGTTTTTTTTTTTTTACACTCATTTTCAATGTTAGATCCACTTTCATCTAATGGTTGAGATTATTTCATTAAAGGTAACCTTTAAATGAAAGTGGATCTAACGATTGAAAATGAGTGTAAATAAAAAAAAAAAAAATTTATATTAGTATAAGTTGATCTTCTTTCTATATATATATATATAAGTTAAATTAAAATACTAAATCTTAAATCTTAAACTTTTATATATATATATATATATATATAAAAGTTTATATATATATATATATATATATATATATATATATATATATATATATATGGAAGGAATCCATTTACTCCAGAGTAAATGGATTTCATTATAATAATCCTAACCATCCATTATAATAACGTTCAATGCTCATGTAAACTCACACTATTACTAAATAATTGAGATAATAAAATCACTTGACCCATTTGCTTCTCGAGTAATTCAAGTGATATTTTGGGTATGGATAAAGTTAAACGCGAGAGTGAATGAAATCATAGTTGGTGGAATGCCAATTAAGATTATGAAAATATCATTGGCAGTTGGCACTTGAGAAAGAAAGACATTTTTCTTATCAGATTTCCATTAAAGCAGTTAAGCGGGAGAGGAAGCTTTTTTTTTTTTTAATCCAATTCTTGCTTTTCTTTGAAATCTACATTTCTATATAGATTTCATGTTTTTAATTCCCCCTTAAAGCTTTTTCTACTGACAAAGGGAGCACAAGGAAAGCCATTGGTTCAACCGGTTCCAATCCATGGATAGTCCAAATTTTTGTTATCATATTTCTCCATGACCTTCTTGCTGTTTTTCCTGATCTGAGACCATGGAAGACGACTCCAAATACACGTAGAGTTTGAGTCTTAGATAATCAAATTTTAAAATAATTATCATGATAGTTCAACTTAAATTGTGGTCACATGATCTGTTTTTTTTTTAATTAATTAGTATAAGTAAGAATTTAATTGTGACTATAGGATCATATTAAAATAGATGGTTAGGATTAGAAGTAATTCTTTAAACTTACTCGTGGAGTAAGTTGATCCATTCCTTATATGTATATATATAAAGGCATTATTGTTAGAAAATTTAAACTTAGTTTTATGTTGCAAATGCAAGCTTATTAGCCTCCGTTAGAAAATAAGTCCGAGGTATGGCTATTGGCTTAGTAGGAAAACAAAAGTTTCACATGGTGTACTTCCAGTGCAAAGGCTCAAATACCAATAGATACACTTTGTGGTTAGGCTAGCGGATGCTTGAGCAAAGATTAAGACCACACCATACTGGTCATATAAAAAAAAAAAAAGGAAAGAAAAGCTTCTATTTAAAAATGGACGGAGAAATATATAAAGGGGAAATGTTTTCCGTACATCAGAATATATACACCGTATGTTAATGTGAGAGAAATATCAAATTATGCTTTGTATGCGACTGTAACATTCTCACAATATATAAAATGATATTGTGAATAAATTAAATAAAGTTAAATGTATTTTAGTTAGACGAATAACGCTACTGTATTTAAAGTGATTACATGATAACAATGTTCTCAAACTTGGCTTGGATCAGCTGCTTTGACCAATAAACTAGTAAATTGGTCTCCTTATCACTCCAAGCCACTCATTAGATCGGATATACTAGAGAACTGGTGCGAACTAGCTTTACTCGTCCTATTTTGTTTCATTTAACCGGCTGATTTAATTAACTTTTTTCTCAAAAAAATAAAGAAAGGTGACCAATGACGTCGTTTTGTGTGTGCAAGACAAAAAGAGTGACATGGTCATGGTCTGCCTCCTCCAGATTGTAGCCACTGCAAGCGAATCACGAGCCCCACATAATGTTACAAAGAGGCGGCATTGATGGAGAAGAAAGGATCGTACAACAATGACATCATTTGTTATAGGCTAAGATTCGAAACCAAAACATACATATTTTCAAGAAGAAAGGAATAAATAAACACAAGGTATTTACCAAAATATTTCGATTATAACTATTTAGACTATGATAAACCCTTTATCTATAGATAGAATTTGATTCTCAATCTCAATTCGGGAAAGGAAATCGCTTTCTCTTAGGATTCTGATCTGAATATCTTAAAAGAATGAGATTAATGATTTCGATTTCAAGAAATTTATGCAAATCTTAAATCGAAAGCTTTATACGTATATTTTTCTTGATAAAAACTAAATTTGTGAATCAGAAAAGGTTTGTTTTTGAAAAAATAACAAAAAATCAGTGCAAATGAAAATAAGTTTAAATATAAATGACTGAAATGAAAATGCATTCGAAGTAAATATAACAAAATGTAAAAGACTTACAATAAAGAAAATGAAGTAATTAAAGCAAATGCAACGAAAAGTAAATGTGCTAATATGTGAATTGTAAGAAAGTAAAATTGCATAAAAGTAAAGAAAGCAATTAAAAAAAAAGCAATAAATAGAACTCAAATGATCTTTAAAAGAATTACTTGATCAGGAGTAGAAAAGAATTTGTAAAGGAAAATATAGACTGAATGTAAATGAACTGAATTTAAGATTGCATTGAATTTGTAAAGAGTACATAAATGAAAATGAAAATGAAAGTGGATGGAAAGATACTGAACTAGACTTGCATGTTGTTTGCTCGAGATGTCAATGGACGTGAGAGCGTGAGTTTACAAGTGTTTGTGAGTATAGAATTTCCAACCCCTAAATGTTTCCATCCTCTTTGTATTTATAGAATTTCTAAGTAACTACCTAATTTACAAGATTTTGACATGTGTTTACAACAAAGATAACTGTCTAAATGATTGGTAATCTTTGTCTAGTAACCACCAAATCTTCATCAGCAATCCTCGTGCCATCAACAACTACTCGATCTTTGTCAGTAATCCATGTGTTGTCTTGATTTCACCTCCAACTGCTACTAACTGCTATTTCAAATTCAAAAACTCTTTTCTTTTGAATCCAAACTTATATGCTCGAACCTTTGTTGATCTTCACTCAAGGTCTCTTCCTTGCAGAAATTTTGCTAAGTGTAGCTACTCTCCAAGCCTATTATTTCGATTGAAAATCGAAACTATCACTCTTAATATGAGATGAAAATGACCAATCGAAATCTATATCTCCATTAGCTTCAATTCCAATCTAAAACTTGTAAATTCATCAAAAATTATGTTCATGCCAATTTAAACTATCGAAATAGTATAAATCAAAAAGTATTTTATTTTTATACCAATAAATGCCTCCAATATTTATTTTCGAAGTATTAGAGATAAATATTTTAACTTTTCGAATACTACTCTTCGACTATAATTGGATTTAGAAATTTTTTGTCTTTCTATCTTCAGTCTACCGTAATACAAGCAACTGAAAGGTCCAATGGCAATATCTGTAATTTGATAACCAAATCCTTACTCACTTGAACGGTTATTACGTGGCCACTCCCCATTAATTAACCAGTTCCCACTTTTTAGGGAATTACAAAGCCAATGATGGCTTTTAATGGATAAAAACGGCTTCAGCTATACTCCATCACATTAGCACTAATGGGAGTTTACTACGCACGTTCTCCCTCTCTCTCTCTTTCCTGTCTCTGTAAACCCTTGAATATATGTGAAAAAAGGTTTTTTCCCTTTTTTACTTTCTCTTTTCCTTCGCTCTGTGCAATCTTCTGCCATTGCTGTCTCCTGAAACTCCCTTGTTAGTTTCCTGTCTTCTCTTCTTGTCATAGAAGCTTTCATAACTTTTAGGATTCAATGGCCTCTTCTTCCAACTAACAGCTACCTTTGCCCAAGCTTCACACTCAAGCTCTGAAACGCAAGAAACGGTAGTCTTACCAGATGCTGCCACTGTGACTGCCCCTTTGCTAAAAGATGGGATCCTTTATGCCCCTGATCCTTCCACGGATCATTCTGAACTCTGGAAGTCTCGGGTAATGATCCCCTTTACCATTGACAAAGAGAAATTTGCATTCTTAGGTCCAACTTTTCCCATAAATGAGTATGAACCCATTCAATCATTTTTCCTTTGTATTAAAGGAGAAAAAATAGTTTCCTCTCTCAAAACTAATTTCTTTGCTCATTTCCAAAAGGTTTTTCAAAGCTCACCACCTGTGAGTAACCAAACGAAACCAAATTATATTTGTTGACTTAACCAAATCAAAAATGCCAAGGAATCTGTTTGGAAAGCAGCTGGCATCTTCGATTTCACCAGCTGAGCAGGGAGCGTCTCGACTATAATGCTCCTATGCTGATAAGTTCCTTCTTTTTCTGGAACAGATCTACCAACTCTTTTCATGTCCCTTATGGAATGTTGACTCCAACTCTTTTTGACATGGTTGCAATCACTGGTCTTAAACCAGTCGGTCGAATAATCAAAAGCACCTTGACTGCCAAAACGTTATTCGAACCTAATTTTACCAAGTTAACCTATACTGCTTTTATTCATAAGAATCATCTCGAAACAACTATAGTTTCTGATGAAGAGCATGTGCCATTTCTCATTTTCTAGCTAAGTGCTTTTGTATTTTGTACCAAATCACTTCAAATCCCAAAGTCTCTCCTTCCCTTAGCCATTCTTCTTCATGAGGGAACTCCTCTCTGTTTAAGCAAATTGATCCTTGCTTAACTATATTCTTCAATGTCAGAAGCAGTAGGCCTACTTCGATCAAATGATAAACCCCTCAACAACCTTGGTGGACCTTTCTAGCTATTGTAACTTTGGCTTAATTCTATTTTCGAGCCTCACCTTCAAATTGAAAATTTGATCACCAATCAAATGAAGATCGAAGGCCCTCAATTGTCCCAACTTCAATATTCCTCGAAATCAGGTAATGAGTTGAAGATTTCAAAATTTTCTTTTCTTTGTTTATGACCATGAAACGTCAATCCGACAATTTCTACTTTTCACCTTTTTCTCTTCGTAATTATGGTCCTGAGTGATTTTGAGAACCATTTTTTTGTGAGACTCCAGGGGCTCAATCCGAAAACTTGGATATTTGGGCTCATACTTTGACCACTCAAATACTATCCCCTAGCCTTCCAGGCTCAAATGATTTCAGCCTTCAACTCTACCTCCCTTCATATGCCTCAAGGCAACTTGGGTTTTCCTAATGCATTCCATCTCCTATTGCTTGGGTGCACACGGGTCGGGTCGGGTTTGGGGGAAAAAATGTTCAAACCAATTAATTGAAGTTGGGTCGGTTCGGGTCGGGTTTTGTTAAATTTTTTCGTGTAACCCAACCCGAACCAACCTGATGATAATCGGGTTGGTTCGGGTCTGGTAATCGGGTTGGTCGAGTTGGTCGGGTTGGTCGGGTTAGACTGATCCATAAACATTTTTTTAATAGAAATTACTCAAAACGACGTCGTATTTGGGTAATCGGGTCATCGGGTTGGTTGACCAAACCTGTCACCTGAATCGATAGCTAGACGGGTTTATTGGATCTGACCCGAACTAACCCGTCTACCCGAACTAACCCGGATATATATGGTTGGGTCGGTCTGGTTTGCGGGTTCACGAGTCGGGTTGTGCAACCCTACCTATTGCCTTAAAAGATGAATACCAAATATGTGAGTTTGAATCTCGGGATCTCGAGCAATATAAATTTTTCTTGAAGCAAAATATCAAAAAGAGATAGGGTTTTAATCCTTTCGAGTGCTCCCTATCCTTTTACTCAACCCAAGGGTTCAAAAGTTGGTGGAGAGAATATTACTTTACTCAGAAGCCTACAATCGAAGAATGCTTCCAACGTTTTACTAATTCCACTTCATCTATGCAAACAGGAGTAGCAACCAAGAAATCCAAAGGTATGCATCTCAAAGAAATCTCCAAATTCAAGAAATTCTTTAAAGTTAAATATGATCCTAAACATTTAAGACTAGTGGTTCGAGTGGCTTAACAAGTCCTAAAACAAAAGAAAGCAGAACATTATCAACTCTGTTACGCTCATTTCATTGGTGCGCTAGTTTCGAATCCTTTGGCTTCGTTCGAACAATTCGAGACGCCACTAAAGTTTCATCCACTCCCCAATACTCCTTTTGGCATGGCTAACAAATACCCAGATCCCAAAGGTAGAGCATTGGGTGTTTTTAAGGAATTGAAGAAACAAGAAGTAACTTTTGCCAACTGTTACTTGGACACCTACTGAGTTCCAATTAATGAATATACTCGAATAATAAAATACCCACCATATGGTAAAAACCAGAGAATACTTGATAATTATTTGTTTTTTGATCCAACTTTTAATGCTGAATTATATATATATATATATATATATATATATATATATATATATTATATTGTAGTCTCAACAATAAGCAAAGTTCAAAAAATGAAATCAAAAGTCTCAGGGGCAACTTCATCATCTCATATCTCGAAGAAACCTCCTCCAGCACCTTCAAAAGCAAAGATTGCTAAGAAAAGAAAAAAGTGGTCGAAAAAACCACACCTACTGTTCCCCAACAATCCACGGTAATGGATTTTTAATTTATGATTTTATTTATAATCGTTATATATTTTTAAACAAACTTGTTATGTCCCTGGTTTTGATTTCCTTTCATCTTTCTAGGAAAAAAACAATTGCTAAAAGCCCAATAAAAACTGGGCGCATAAAACATATTACGTCGAAATAGGCGCAAATCATTTTATTTGAAAGCTCTGATGAATCCTCGAAATGAGATGAAAAGCTCATATCCTTAAAGCATGCAAGACTAGCATCAAATGCACAAAGAGCTAAACCATCACAGGTGAGTCATACATATATTATTTAATTATTTTTTTGAAATATTTAAAACACAGTTAATGTTTTCTATTCCGAACAGGAATCTTTTCCCAAAGAACATAGGGAATCTACCCTGATTTCTACGAGAAGATTCAAGACTCCTCATATCCCTTCTGCTCCAAGGGATTCAAGTCTCATTCCAGACCAATTCACTTCTGGCCCAAAGCAACTTCAGTCCTGAGTTCCCGTTTTGATAGGATGTTCGATGCTGAAACTCAGGCTGAAAAACAATCTAGCATTGGGGCTCAAGATATCCCTGTTGAAACTAATGTTGAGGTTTGTCACCTAATATATTCATTTTATATAAATCTAAAAAAAATGCTAATTTTGTTCCTACATTTTTTAGGGAAACATAGCTTCTGCAATTGGACCCAGTTCCGAGGTCCCCATTATTGAGACAAATATTCAGGTTTGTATTTATCGAGAATGAATGTACATGAATTGCTTCGAGTATTTCTAAGATTGAACTTTCTTATTTTCAGGAGAACATTTCTCCCTCTGAAACCATCATTGCTGCTGAGATCGAAGTTCCTATCTCGATCGAGGCCATCCAAATTTCTGAGGCTATCCCTTCTACTTCTGCTAAAGTCCAGTCAGGACAGACTGAAATTTCTTTCGAAGAAGAAGTAGAAGCCATATGCCTTGATGATGATGAAGATGAGGATGACGTCCAGAAGCAGCAGGAAGATATTTATCTAAAAGATTTGCATCTTCTAAGTCCCATCATTCTACAGCCCACTCTGAAGCCAAAATTCAAAGTATTTCTGCCCCCCAGCTATTAAAAGAGTTGGTTGATCTTTCCATTCTAGGGATAGATCAGGTTATAGCTGCCAAGGACAAACAAGAAAAATTGTTTGGGCTTCTCAACTAACTGAATCAAAACAAACATCTGATGGATTCGAATGTTCAATCAGTAATTCAAGACTTGGTTACTCTTACCAAGGATTTGCCAACCCAGCTTCCCATTCTTGATCAAATCATCACCAGCAATCATCAACTGCTTGACAAGAAGAAACAATTGATGGTGACTGTTGCTAAAGTCAAGAGGAAACGTTCGAAGCTCACCTCTGTTCTTTCATCTACTTAGCAAAACATTAATCAGAACGAAGAATGAATTGCTGAGCTTAAACAAGAACTACTACTACTAGAAGATCAACAAGGTGAATTGCTAAGGATTGTGCCAGTAAAGAGCAAACTCTTGATAAAGAGTATTTATAATTGACAACTGAGGGTAACCAAGTGAAGCAAGCCATTCAAGAATTAGCTCCATCCCTCGAGGCAGCTTCCCCAGAAAAAGATAGGATCTTAGATACTTGGGTCTCCTTGTTTTCGAGACTCCAATAAATACTTTGTATTTCTATTCTGAAATGATAATTTAATTTTTGACTACCTTTGAATCAAAACCATGATTTTAGAGTGAGATTTTAACTTCATGAATGGTTGGTTTATATGCTTTTAGATATTTACCATTTATCGAAGCAATCTTTTCGTTTGCGTTAACATTCGTAATTGAATAAGCATTACTGGAATAAACTTTTTCGATTCAATATGGCCCCTCCCAATTTAGGGATCATTTTCCAAACGATTTCGATTTTTTCTCTATAGGTAAAATAACCTTCCAAACTAAATTACCTAAAATAAACTCTTTCCTCTTGACTCGATGAACCTAGAATCTTGCAATTCTTTCTTTTTGTCGAATCAAATTTTCAAGAGCAATTAATCTTTCCTCATCTAATTGATTTAGTTCATCAAACATTAAGGCCCAATAATCTTGAGTAGAAATTTCATCTTGACGTTGTAATCTAATTGACTGAAGGTTAATTTCGATTGGTAACACCGCTTTGTGCCCTAAAACTAAATGATAAGGTATAGTACCAATAGCTTCCTTAGGAGAATTTCGATAAGCCCACAGAACTTGACTCAAAGTTTCATGCTAACTTCTTAGTTTTCGACCAACATGTTTCTTTATTAAACTAATTAAGATCTTATTGGCTGCTTTGACTTGTCCATCAGCTTGAGCGTAATAAGGAGTCAAAGTAAATATTTTGATATTCATTGTCCTAGCAAACTCAGTAATATAACGACTAGTAAAAACAGTACGTTGGTCTGTAGTTAAAGTTTGAGGAATACCAAATATATGACTAATATTTTCTTTAACAAAATTAATAATATCTTGTTGAGTAACATCCTTGAAAGGAATAGCTTCGACCCATTTAATAAAATAATCGATGGCAACTAATATATATTTGTGTCCTTTCGAAGATGGTGGATGAATCTGGCCTATCAGATCGAGAGCCCATCCTCGAAAAGGCCAAGGCTTTATAATCGAATGTAAATCATTTGCAGGAACATGCTAAATGTTTCCATGCTTTTAACATTCCTCACAAGACTTAGCATGTAAATGACAATCCTTAGCCATCTTGGGCCAATAGACCTTTTGCCTATGCAATACCCATTTCATTTTTTCACCAACTTGATGAGCACCACAAATGCCTTCATGAACTTCTGCTAAAGCTATGAATGCTTCCTTTTCACTTAGACATGTCAATAAATTCCTATCTACTGACTTCTTATAAAGTGATTGTCCCAATATAACATAATGTAAGGCTTTATATTTTAATTTCCTTTCAACTGCTATATTTGGGTTTTGTAAATAATCCACAATTGCCTTTCTCCAATCAGAATTATCCATATCCTCTATTAGACATACTTCTAAATTCTCAAAAGAATATAACTTTTCTCTTATTTCGATTAATTTAAGTAAAGTAAAACTTGAAATTTTGTACCCTGAAGCTATTTGAGCGAGCTCATTAGCTTCATAGTTTTCTTCCCTCGGAATGTGTTGCAACATAACCTCATCGAATTCACACAATAACCTTGCTGCAAAAGCAAAGTATCTAAACAAATTCTGGTTAATGCATTTATATTCTTGAGTTAACTGCTTAATGATTAACTGAGAATCACCCAAGACTTTAATATTTTTGGCTTTAAGTGAAATTAAAATTTGTAAGCCAGCTATTAAAGCTTCATACTCAGCTTCATTATTCGAACACTCATGTTTTAATTCGAATAAAAATTTAGTTGGAGTTCCAATTGGCGAAATAATTAGAACTCCAAGGCCAACACCTCCACTGTATTTTGATCCATCGAAAAATAACTTCCATGGTTTTAAACCCACGTACATAACGTCTTTTTCTTCAATGTCAACACAAGGATGGTCATTCAAAAAGTCTACTAACACTTGGCCTTTCACAGCCTTTTGTGGTACATACTTTGAGGAAAATTCTATTAAAGCAATGGCCCATTTTCCTACTCTACTATGCAAGATAGGATTGGATAACATGTACTTTATTATATCAGTTTTTGAAACAACAAGTACATCATGTGACTTTACATAATACTTTAACTTCGTACAAGAGAAATACAAAGCTAAACATAATTTCTCGATTGCATTGTATCTAGTTTCAACATCTATCAAAACACTAGTAAGATAATAAATGGCTCTTTCGATTCCATTCTCATCTTCCTGGGCTAACATACACCCAATAGTTTCATTTGATGCTGAAATATATAACTTCAAGGGGCGTCCAAGCACTGGAAGCGTAATTACTAGAGGATTAGCCAAACAATGCTTGGTTTGATCGAATGCCTCTTGATGTTCTTCTTCCCATCGAAACTCTTCTTCAGCTTTAAGCTTCAAGAGTGAAGAGAAGACTTTGGTTTTCCTAGACAAATTCGAAATGAACCTTCTTAGGAAATTAAATTTTCCAAGCAGAGACTGGAGCTGTTTCTTATTCGAAGGAGGTGATGCTTCCAGAATAGCTTTAGTTTTGTTCTGGTCTATCTCTACTCCTTTCCTCTAAACTAGGAATCCAAGAAAATTTCCTGCGGAGACACCAAAAGCACATTTAATAGGATTCATTTTCAATCCATGTTTCCTCATTCTTTCGAATGACTATCTTAGATTCGAAAGGTGTTCCATTTCTGATTTCGATTTAACCACCACATCATCAATGTAAACTTCCATGAATTTACCAATAATATCATGAAAAATGGTATTCATGGCCCTTTGATATGTGGCTCCAGCATTCTTCAAACCAAATAGCATAATGATAATCACATATTTTATTCATTAAGAAACCCTTATATTTAGTCATTTACACTCTCCATATTCTTAATTGATTGAGTTTGGTATGATTTTGTGAGTTTGAGCTCAAATTGGTCCTAATTGAATATTTCCAGCATTATTGAGATTTGACACTGTTTCTGTATTTTGGCCATAACTTGAGTTCCTAATATCTGATGAACATGAATTTTACCTTGTAGGAAATCTAAGAGGAAGCTCTACAACTTTGATGAAGAGCTCGAAGTCTGATTCAGATGTCTAAGGGACCTAAGTTTACATGGAAGTCAGAATACGGATTCTGTCAGTAGAATCCGAACAGTGTGCACTCATAAAATCATATCTCAAGATGTAATAATGGAGATGGGCTGAAATTTGGACAATGGATAGTCAAGATCCAAATAAACAACTTTCATGAAGAACACATTTTGAGAAAAAGAAGTCTAGTAGGTCATTTTGAGCTTGCAAGTTGGAACAGAGGTGCTGAAGTTGGGTTTGAGCAACCTACGGTATTTGGGACATATCTTGGGCTTAAGGAAGCCAAATTGGACGAACCAGCTATCCATTTTATAGCCAATACAAGGATCTACAACTTTCATGCAGAACACTTTTCGTGATTCTGAAGTATAGTGGGTCGTTTTTGGCTTCCAAGTCAGACACGAAATTTTCGTCCTCAACCATCCACTAATCCACTCATCCATCCACTCACCCACTCATCCACTAACTCACCCACTCATCCACTCATACACTAATCCAACCACTTAACCACTCCACCCACTCATCCACTAATCCATCCACTAATCCATCCACTCACCCATTCATGTCCATAATTTCCCACTCACCAAAAGTCCTTTGGCATTTTTCACTAATTCAACCACTCAACCATTCCACTCACTCATCCACTAAATCAATCCACTAAACCAATCCACTAAACCAACCCACTAATCCATCCACTAAAACACTCCACTCACTCATCCACTCATCCACCCACTTCCCTTTGTCATTTTGTTACCTTAGACTTCTATAAAAGGCACCATTTATCATGAACAACATGTAACTCTTTTCTTCATTTTCTCTCTTTAGTTTCTTGTTTCTTCATAGTTTCTTCTTGTTTCTTCATAGTTTTTCTTGTGATTTCTTTCTAGCTATGTGTAACTAAACCTCCCTTGGTTAAGGGGTGATGAAACCGCTAGTATTAATGTTGTAAACTTTGCATATTTGATTATTTCAACACGCTTATGTTTTTATTCATATATTTCTTCGAATCTATTGTTGGTATGAAGGTTTTTGTACTTGTTCCTACTTTCAAAGTAGTAGATCTAGGTTTATTATGCGCGGTTGCGGTAGTAGATCTAGTGGGATGTGTGATGTTCATGTGGGTATAATTATCTTTGTGCTATTTGCCTAGTTATAAAAGTGGTAGATCTGGGTTTATTATGCTAAATTCGGTTGCGGTATTAGATCTAGAGAAATATATGTTCTAAGTAATTTAATCCCTATTAGTGTGATTAGACCTTAGTGTAATTGGTTTTCTAAATCTTAATGCAATTGTTGGATAGTTGTAAGAGCGGTTGCTTTATGACTAATCGAGTGATTAGGAGTTGATTTGAGCGGTTGCTAAATTGACCAACACGTAAGGAAAACAGAGATTTACTCACAATTGCATAAAAACATAATTGAGCATGTTGGAATAAAAGGATATGTGGATTTACATTATCATATAAATCTAGTGGTGGATTCAATCTCTTAACCAATTTTCTTATATTGTTGATTTCAGTTTGTTTATTGTTATCTTTGAAGTCGTTCATTGTTCATCAAAACTCCAAAACCCCCTTGGTTTGATCTTGTTTATTGTTAATCGAGTCTAAATTGGGAATTGTTTAATAAATGAGCATAATTGAATTGGTTCTCTGTGGATCGACCCTTACTAACTACAACTAGTTGTAAGGTTTTTATTTTCTGGTGGGTCTGACAACTGATTTTATCTTAATTTTAATCACTACATCCGCACGCATCACATAACTACCTATTCGAAGGTGCCAATTGCCCTAGGACATCAAAAAGCTATTTTTGACACATCTTTTTTTGTAATGTAAATTTGATTATACCCAGAATAACCATCTATGAAACTCAAAATTTTATGACCTGAGGCTGAATCAATCAACATGTCAACAATAGGCATAGGATATTCATCTTTAGGAGTAGCAGAATTTAAATCTCGAAAATCAATACACACTCTTAACTTACCATTCTTTTTCATAATAGGAACGATGTTAGAGATCCAGTCAACATACCTGGCAGTTCGAATGAACTTAGCCTCTAGTAACCTTTCGATTTCTTCCTTGATCTTCGAGACCACCTCAGGGGCAAATCTTCTTGGAGCTTGCTTTATTGGTCTTTGTCTAGCTCGAATTGGTAGTTTGTGTTCTACTAAATCTCGATTGTGCCCGGGCATTTCCTTATATTCCCATGCAAAATAGTCTTTATATTCTTCGAGCAGGAGAATCAACTCATACTTGAAATTAAATTTTATTAAACTACTAATAAAAGTAGGTTTATATATTACATTATTACCTAAATTAATCTCTTCTAAAGGATCTTGTACCTCTATCTTTTTAACATTAGAAGATAAAGGGGCTTATTCGAATCATAGAGAAGAGTGATCATAGATACACTACTAGAAATTTGGCTTTTAGAGACCGATTTTTCGATCTCTAAATCAAGAAAATCGGTCTCTAAAATAGTTAGCGACCGATTTAGAGACCGATTTAAATCGGTCTCTAAAAGCCTCGTCGCTAAATATTAGAGACCGATTTAGAGACCGATTTTTTAAAGACCGATTTTTTCGGTCTCTAAATCAGTCGCTAATTTTCGGTCAAATATTAGTCAATCATACTTAAAAAAAAACACATTAGAGACCGCTTTAGAGACCGATTTTTTAGAGACCGATTTATCAGTCTTTAAATAAGTCTCTAAATCGGTCTCTAAATCAGTCTCTAAAAACATAAATAAAATCGGTCTCTAATTCCGTCTCTAAACTAGAGACTGATTTATCAGTCTCTAAATCGATCGCTAAATCGGTCTCTAAATCGGTCTCTAAAATACTAAATATATTATATATTTTATAAAATCGGTCACTAAATCAGTCTCTATTTATAAAATAAAAAAAATAAAAATAAAAATTACTAGAAGAGAATTATTATGGAGTTATAGAAATCAAAACAAACTACTTTTTTTTTATATCAAACACGATTTTAGATCTTAATCCATACAATCAATTATACAGAAAAATCCTAAAAATTACATTTTTATCATGATATGTCTATGAACAAAAGATTAAATCGTTGATTAAATTATAAAATAACTAGGCAACACATGATCACATACTAGTTTGAAGTAAATAACAAAATAGTAATGAGTGCTAGAACTGCAGTGGTTCAAAACTTCAAGCTCAATCCATTCAAATAGGTCTCTACAAAATAAACAATACAAATAGTTAGAGAGAACAAGATGCACGAGTTTAATGCCATTAAAGTTAACTATGCAATTGTATAGAAGATCACGACCATGTAGAAAGAGCATAAGACTTTGTACTCCACACACAAAAAATAGAGAACACAAATACTGAAAGATTGAATAATAAACCATATTTTTTGTTTGTTTGTTTTAACCATAGTAAGAAATTTACATCCAAAAATATATATTTTAGAATCCAAGTGTCATATGCACATGTACTTATACCAAACTTGGCCAAACATTAGAAACATTAAAATTAAAATAACAAAGCCCCAAGCAAGGCATCCGTAATGGGGCAAGAAGGCCCCGTTGTGGGCAAAGAATGAACCCCGCTATCGAGCAATAACACCGAAATGATCGTCCCTCACATTCTTCCATCTATATATATATATATATATATATATATATATATATATATATATATATATATATATATATATATATATATATATATATATATATATATATATATATATATCATTTGAAATTGTGGACGCTCCTAGGCTCTCCTAACTTCCCCACATTTCTATAACAGCATTATGATTAAAATCCTTGCCCCGTCGAGTGAGTGGATCCCTCTGTGATTTGATACTGCACAAATCCCACATTACTTTAAAGCCTTTAAAAGATTGGTAGGCCTATCTGCATATTCTCTAGCTGATCTGATCCTCTCTTTGACTTCTAATTTTTTTAATGAGCTCTTTTGATTTCACCTCCTTAACCTTTACATAAAAGAATTTAACAACATAAATTACATTTGTCTTGATAGTTTTATACTTTTCTTTCTCTTAATAAATACTAAATAGTAAGAATAGCAAAGTTCAATGAACCTATGAGGCCGTAATGGAGAAGATTATGAATTATCATCACACGGTATACAATAAATTAAAAATCTATAAGACGTTTCCATAAATCTAGCCATCACGTAAATAACTAAAACAATATGTATAAATATCTTAGCACCATTCAGATATAAGTCCCACACTAATTGGATTTTAGTCATTTTACTTCTCAGACATCACTAAAAAAGATAATTTATACATAAGATAGTAGAGAGAGAAAACACATAATCACTTACTTCACCTATGAATTGCAACCTGCATATCTGCTACAGTAGCCTATGGAAAAGAAACAATGGGATAAACCATAAACTATTACTCTAGAAAACAAAGCTCCCACTTCGCAAATAAAAAGCTACATAATAGGGGAAATTTTGAATTATATAAATAAAATCCAACTTGGGCAAATCAAACTAAGAAATCAAAACTACCCTTTCGAGGACAACAATAAAGATTACAAAATATGAAAAATAAAATAAAATAAAAGTAAGAAATTGAGAGAAAGAAGACATACAGAATCACTGAGCTCGATGCCACCTTTAACGATTTCTCTTCCACTCCTAGAAACTAAAGTGACCTTCATCCTTAAAACTGAGACAGACCCACTTCGCCAAGCAACTAACAGAAGGATTATATGCAAGATCCAATAGAAGGAGGAGGCTGAAACTCAAGGAAAGAAAATAGAGATTCACATCAGACCTATATATCAACAGCCAAAAATATAATGCAAGGAGTGTGATTTTTATATGAAGCTATCAAATTTGCAATCATATATAATATAGCAAAAATTTGACAACAATAATGACAAGCATTTCTCCCAAATGCTGGGAACAGCCAAGTAAGTCCTTGAGAAGAAAGGACAGAATCCTATACATGAATTCTGTTTTGCCATTAGTCATGTCCTCTAATATATCCTCCATGGCTCCTTTAGTAGTCATATTTTTTATTATCAGTGCCTCTCTAGCAAACGTGTATACCTATATGTTTATGAATCTTATAGTTTGAACATGATGAGAACTCTGGCTTTTCATATCATATCATGATTTTAACATGTTCACGTATCCTCCACATCAAATCAAGCAGATGCATGTCAACAATTGTCTTCAATAAAAGTGAACAAGTTAACAAATGCTACAAATCTAAACAATGTGGAAGTAGAACATACAATATGCGCAAACTCTGTAACATGGAGAATTCTGGTGGAAGATAGCCAGATAAGTTATTGTTGTCCACAAGCCTGTAAAGTCATTTCAACAAGCAGACACTGAAAACTTATAAACAAGTTTCAATTCGGAGAGGCATCTCAGTATGCAATGAAAGTTTTAAACAACAAAGGAAATGTATTAAAAATAAATGGCTTAAATACTCACAAGTGCAGAAGATTGGATAGCTTTGAAAGTTTGGGTGGGATTTGACCATGAAATGAGTTGTTGTTCATGTGGCTGCAAAGATACAAACAAAGCAAATAAGTACATGTAAGGAATCCAGCTCCAAGCTGAGTTGATGATGCATCTGGCTTGGAGATCCACTCACAGATGTCTAACGTTGATCAAGTTTGCAAATGACACTGGTATAGGACCTGACAATTGGTTTTGGTCAACTTGGAGTCTATTCAAATTCGAAAGGTCATCCAAGCTCATATGGTAAACTACCAGATAAGTTATTGCCATTCAAGAGCTTGCATAGACAATAATACATCAAAATATTTGCTCTGTTTGCATGATTGAATCACAAAAATTCATGGCTTGAAGCATTAGTGTGTTCACTTCTCTACAATCGTGAACACTAACATAATAAAAGAAGCACATCAGAAATTTCCCCAATTAGAGTAGCTTTTATTTTACCACAAGTCTACCTTGTATACTCATCCAATTAGACTTCTCATCTAACTTCAAACTTATGATACAAAGAGATACAATATGTTTATTTATAACATATCAGGATCAACAGAAATCCAAACTTACCCATACATACTTAAGCAAATAAGATCATCTCTTAAAACAAATCTCAGACAAAAAGTAGAAGGATAAAGAAGCCATACAACTCGCGGACATGGAAGTAACCATCAGCCCCTACCTTATCAAAACACCAAACCCCAGTCCAGTTTGATGTACATGGGTCACCCTTATTCCAGTTCCTTAGATTGTCGTTGGGATCAATCAAGCTTTTCTTGATTTGTGTCAGTACATTTACTACAAATGGAACAAATATAGATCAAGTATCAAGGTTAAAAAATTTCATAAGCCAAATTAAATTACAAGGAAGCATCAGATAAAAGAAGATGAAATTATATGCATGTAGCACACTTTCTCTAAGCAGATAACAAATCCCTCCTTATTTTCCAACTTGGACAGAAATTTTCATATGAGGTCTCTTGTTTAGAGTCTAAAATCACAGACCAGAAAGAACAAAGTGAAACAGAAAGATTCAATATTTTAAGGCTTGTACAAGTTCACCTTCTGAAGGATCTGTTCGTTGTGAGGCTGCTATGAGAATGACAAAACAAAACGAAATAGCCAAGGCATATCCATGTATTCTCAGAGACAACATCACAGTATCCTATAGAGCGACCAAATAGAAGGGATGAATAAAACAAGTATTGAGCATTGTAAGGGATGTCATACATTCAAATGAATACATTATTGGCCTAAAATTTCTTGAAAGCCCTCTGATCATGTCATTTGCCCAAGTTAACATCAATAAATCAAATGTAAAAATAGAAAAACTAGCTAGTTAAAAGCAAGCCTCATACAATAATTGGGGTTGATTTTTCTGGTAAGAAACAGAAAAAGTTCACAGCTTGCAAGCTTGTGGAACTTAAATTTCTCAGATAACTCCAATACAAAGCTATAACATAAAAGCTTATGTCTGTCGGAAAGAATCAGATATCTCAGTTGTCAATTGCTTAAGTAAATTCCTAACCAAGAAGATAAAAAAAAACTTTTAGTCTGTGTGAGAAGGAAAACGAAACAGAGGAGGAAATGGGGAGTTGAGGCTCACGGTGGTTTGCGTCTGGTGGTTTAGTGGCCGGTTCGTGGCACGGCGTGGAGGCATGACGACTCTGGGTCAATGGCTGCGAACGGCGAGGGAACACGGGTTGCAGATATGGCAGGCGTCGCGAGCAGCGAAGGGGCACGATGGAGGCTCAGAACAGCGAGGAAGTAAGGGTTCGCGCGGTCCTGGTCTCGGTGGTGCTGGATCTAGTGCGAGGCTCACGAATCCAGCGGAGGAGTCGCGGTGTCGTGGGTCCGCGTGGTGGTGGCTTGCGTCTGGTGGTGGCTGATTCCGGGCTTGCAGTGGAGAACGGTGGTGCACAGGATTCGATCAATGTGTGGGGGTGATGGTTCGCGAGTGGGTGGCCAGCGAACGAGGTGGTGTTGCGTGGTGGGTCCGGTCCGGTGGTGGTTGGTTGTGGTGATTCAATGAAGGTGGAGGCTTTAGTGGTTGGGGTTTTCGTATTGGTGAAGGGAAGTGGTGAAAATGGTTTGATGGAGATGGTGGTGAAGGAGACATGAGAAAGACAAAAATGAGAGAGTGAAAGAAGAGCTCAACGAATTCGTAATGAGAGAAAGAGAGTTCTGGATGGATTTTGGGGTAATGAAATTTGCGGGAAAATGAGAATTTTTTATTTTTATTTTATTTGTTTAGCGACCGAAAATTCGGTCGCTATTTATTTTTTTTATTAATTTTTTTATGTAATGATCAAAATTTTTATTTTTAATTTTTTTTTTTTTTAGCGGCCGAATTTTTCTGGTCGCTATTTATTTATTTATTTATTTTGTTGATTTTTTAATTTAGAGACCGAAATATCGGTCTCTAAAAATAAGACATATTTTTTATTTTTTTATTTTTTTTATTTTTTATAATATAATTTTAGTCTCTAATTCGGTCTAAAAAATTTAGAGACCGAATTAGAGACTAATTTTATTTCGGTAACAAATTAATTTTTTTTTAATTGGTCTCTATTTCGGTCTCTATAGAGACTGAAATAAATCGGTCTCTAAATCGGTCACTAAAACTCAAATTTCTAGTAGTGATACAATCCAAGTTGGTGTCTGTAATAACACTAAATTTCTCAGCCATATATGTTGAGATTCGAGTCTTATGACTCGAAATTGCACTTTCAGTGCAATTTTCAGTCATATAGGCTGCAATTCAAGTCATGTAGCTTTTAAGTTCCTCCATTTAAATTACAACTTGAGGCTGAATACACTCGGCCTGGTATGTTAAATAGGCGTCTATAGGCCATGGAATCATTACAATTTCAAAGCTGAAATGAATTAGCTTTCGATATAATAGAAAAACCTGTTGGTGTAATGGCCACCATCTCGACTCCCTTGCTGTCAAGAGCTTTCGAATCCCATATGCAGAATGGTCTGATACCAGGTACATATATTTGCAAATCTACGTGATTCTGGTTTACATGACATAGAGTATCATCAGCCTCCACCATTTCGAGCTCTTCCATTTGGTTCCACAAGAACATCTTCTGATGAACAGTCGAAGTGACAGCACCTGCAATATGAATCCATGCTCTGCCCAAAAGAAGATTATAATTGCTCTGCAATAATTGGTTCCACAATTGACCTCGTGACTGAGGCCACTCTAACGTCAAGAACAACAGCCCCCTCTGACGTGGAGGATCTGCCATTAAAATCTGTCACCACCATATTGTGAGGCAACAAATCTGCCTTTGTTTTGCCAAACTTTCTCAATAAGATCTTTGGCAACAGATTAATAATAACCCTTCCATCTATCAACACCTTGCCCACTAACTTACCATTTATTGTTGGCTTGATAAACAGTGGGCGCAGACGACTTTTCATTTCGAGAGAGGGAATGTTGAGGACTGCAGAGTTCTCCGTTACCTCAACCGTATCCTCCTCGACCAAGTACCAACTGGTCTCCTCTGAACTGTCTTCGAAGTCCTCTTCTTGGTTCAGTTCCTGATTTCCTGCAATAGAAAAATTATAAGGGAGAAGGGACACCACATTGATACCAAAAATGGTATCCAGATCGTCCTTAAAACCAAATTCAAAAGAATCTGTGATGACGTCCTCCTCCATTGGACTGGGAGGTTTTTGTTTTTTTGCTCTCTGGGGTGGTCCTTGGACCACCTGGGCATAGGACCTTTGTTGTTGTCGCAACTTGGCCAATGCCTATTGTTGTTGTTATCGAAGCCTCTGGCTTTTTGCCATTGAGACTTCGAAGGAAATAGGTTAAAGCTTTGGTTCGAGTTTGAAACTTCTCCTCAAGACCAAGTGTTTGGTCTTCCCCAAAAGGAACTCATCCCATATTCCAAATTAGGCCAAAATGGCTCATTCTAGAACTTGTGAGGATGTAGACTATTCCTCACCCATTGATTAGGTACCACGCTTGAAGGGGGCACTCTAGTCTTGCCTTTCTCGATCCTTTCCAGATCCTGAACCACCACGGAATTGTGGTTTGTTGGTTGGTTATTTATGCTGATCGAATTTCCTGCAGGAGCCTTCTACTGCTTCTACTTTCTGGCTGCTTGGTAAGACTTAGCAGCCAACCTATCGAAGACAACGTTGCATCGAGGGCATAGGGATACTTCCCTCTCATCTTCCATTTTTCTAAGAAGGAACTTGACCAATGTTTCCCCAGTCTTTGGGAAAACCCCTTGTTCTTCAGCCTCAAACACTTCGAGGCTATCCTCAGAGGTGTGGACAGGGCCAGATTCCCCTAACTCCACCATGTTAACTTCAGTGAACCCAAGAGGCTCTACATAGCTGGCATTCATTTTGAATGGATCAGCATCTACCTTTAAGCTTTTCTTGTTATCGAAGATCAATCTTCCTTCCATAATGCTTTTTTGAATTAAATCCCTGAAATGTATTGTTAGTCGAATGGCCATATCTATTATAATACTTGCAATATTTTTGACTCTTTATCTCTTCTACTGAAGGGATTTTATGTCCATCAGGAAGTTTGATTTGCTTATCTTTTAACAAGACATCAAAAGTTAAATCTACTTTAGAAATATCGAAAGCATAAGTTGGCCTAGTAGAGGATTTTATATTATCCTTGATTCGATTAGGTACTAAAGATGAACAAGTATAAGGAGGACCAGATTTTAATTCAGCTATGTTAATCTCATTTTCCTCATCATCTACACCCTCATCGATTTCGACATAGGCTACTTTATTATCCTTCGATTTCTTGAAGTACTTATCCTAGATATCAGGAGTTTCAATTTAAGCAATCTTTTCTTTTCTCAGATTTTTTGCTAGTTTACTAGTTTCTTTCGAATAGAATAATCTAATCCACCAGCAACCATTTTGACCACCTCATATTCAGGAACAACAGTAAAGCACCTAGCCTTCATTTTATCCTAACCTGAAGTAATCATCTATGGACTCCTTGGCCTCTTTTAATATTTCTACTAGACTTACCTTTGTTTCTCCTCTAAAAAAGCGGTCATGAAAATTTCTTTCCAATCCACCGATTTTGGTGGAAGGGTTGTAAACCAAGTTGCATTCTTGAAAGAACCACCTATTTCATTTTTAAATATTCATTCGAACAACCCTAGCTTCGATTGTGTATCGAGCAATATGCTCTATAGCTCTTTCCCAAAGAAATTTATTAGAGATTTTAGATACCTTGCATCCTCTAGTAATTCTCCTCTAAATTCAAGGAAAGCGACACAAAATAGGGTCTATTTGCAATCTCACATTAAACCATACCTATCTACTCCAGACTGGATGATATGTTGTTGCCTCAAGATTATTAAGTCTAATCATCTCTAGAAGATTATCGGTCATTTCGAAACTATTTCTTACATTTCCTTGTGGAATCTCTCTTGTTTATCCTCAACGATTGTTAACATTGGGGTTATTTTGGGCATTTTCTTGATAAACGGGTTGTTTAAACCTACAAAATCTTACGGGTTAAATGCATCCTCCCATTTGTTAAATGAACTGTAGGTAAAATTCTATTTGTTATCATTTTTCAAATATTCCATCTCATGGTTGCTTTCATCAATCTGTTACGATATTATTCAAGATTGTATTCGATTCAAGGAATCAAAGCTATCCCATATATTAGGACATTGTATTCCTATATTTTGCTTATCAGTTCGATTGGTATTTGTTCCCCAGCAAATTTATTAGAGATTTTAGATACCTTACATCCTCTAGGTAATTCTCCCTGCTGGATAAATTCAAGGAAAGCTGACACAAAATAGGGTCTATTTGCATATCTCACATTAAAACCATACCTATTCAGCATTTGCTCCATTGTTTGGATGATATGTTGTTGCCCCTCAAGATTATTAAGTCTAATCATCTCTAGAAGATTATCAGCATCCTGATTTCGATTAACTATTCGAAATCTTACATTTGGACCTTGTGGAATCTCTCTTGGCTGGTTATCCTCAACGGCATTGTTAACATTGGGGTTATGTAACTAATTGGGCATTTTCTTGATAAACAGGTTGATTGTTTACCCTTTGATTGCCTACAAAATCTTCTGGGTTACCAAAAACATCTGCAATCCTACCCATTTGTCTAGCCAATGTGGTGTAGGTATTACTGGTTGATTCTATGAGTGGTGTTATCACAGTAGTCATCTGTTGAGTCAGCATATGAACCATCTCATGGTTGCTTTCATCAATCTGTTACCTGATATTATTCAAGGTTGTATTCGTATTCCCTGAAGGAATCAAAGACATATCCCTGGGTATATTAGGGAACATTGTATTCCTATATTTTGCTTATCAGTTCGATTGGTATTTGTTCCTGTATCATGGCCACCAGTATTCATCATTTAGTTTCTTGGTGAAATATTGGGTATAGGACTTGTGTATGTGGCTTGGGCAGTCCCTACGTTCTGTGTAACACTTTGGCAAACAAACCTAGGAGGTAAACCATACAAGGGTGTAGTTTTGTTCACCCCAAGAGTCCTGGTTTCTAGATTCGAAACAGGGCCCCCTGTGATTTCACTGATCATGGGCTCTAAGGCTTGTGGTAAATTGACAAAGACTATGGTGTTTCTACTGCCACTAGTACCATTATTCCCTGTTTGTGGGTTCTGAGCACTCAAAGATGTATTTTCAGACATATTTAGCAGTACTCTACCACTTCTCAAGCACATATACTTAACAAAAATCCTTTGAGATTTTATTCAATTGACCTATCCCACCGGGCGTGCCAATTTGTTTACCAAAATATTTCGATTATAACTATTTAGACTATGGTAAACCCTTTGTCTATGGACAAAGTTTGATTCTCAATCTCAATTCGGGGAAGGGAATTACTTCCTCTTGGGATTCTGGTCTGAATATCTTAAAGAATGGGATTAATGATTTCGATTTCAAGAAAGTTATGCAAATCTTAAATCGAAAGCTTTATACGTATATTTTTTCTTGATGAAAACTAAATTTGTGAATCAGAAAAGGTTTGTTTAAAAAAAATAACAGAAAATCAGTGCAAATGAAAATAAGTTTAAATATAAATGACTGAAATGAAAACACATTCGAAGTAAATATGACAGAATATAAAAGACTTACAAGAAAGAAAATGAAGTAATTAAAGTAAATGCAACGAAAAGTAAATGTGCTGATATGTAAATTGCAAGAAAGTAAAATTGCATAAAAGTAAAGAAAGCAATTAAAGAAGAGAAATAAACAAAACTCAAATGATCTTTAAAAGAATCACTTGATCAGGAGTAGAAAAGAATTTGTAAAGGAAAATACAAACTGAATGTTAATGAACTAAATTTATGATTGCATTGAATTTGTAAAGAGTACATAAATGAAAATGAAAATGAAAGTAGATGGAAACATACTGAACTAGACTTGTGTGCTGTTTACTCGAGATGTCAATGGACGTGAGAGTGTGAGTTTACAAGTGTTTGTGAGTATACAATTTCTAACTCCTAAATGTTTCCATCCTTTTAGTATTTATAGACTTTCTAAGTAACTACCTAATTTACAAGATTTTGACATGTGTTTACAACAAAGATAACTGCCTAAATGATTGGTAATCTTTGTCTGGTAACCATCAAATCTTCGTCAGCAATTCTCGTGCCATCAACAACTTATCGATCTTTGTAAGCAATCCATGTGTTGTCTTGATTTCACCTCCAACTGTTATTAACA
This sequence comes from Ormosia emarginata, assembly GCA_029884605.1. Lineage (NCBI taxonomy): Eukaryota > Viridiplantae > Streptophyta > Magnoliopsida > Fabales > Fabaceae > Ormosia > Ormosia emarginata. Next base: position 9,171,947 of record JAQQTP010000066.1, on the reverse strand, counting down.
ACTATTTCAAATTCAAAAACTCTTTTCTTTTGAATCCAAACTTATATGCTCGAACCTTTGTTGATCTTCACTCGAGGTCTCTTCCTTCCAGAAATTTTGCTAAGTGTAACTACTCTCCAAGCCTATTGTTTCGATTGAAAATCGAAACTATCACTCTTAATATGAGAGAAAAATGACCAATCAAAATTTATGTCTAAATCAACTTCAATTTTAGTCTAAAACTTGTAAATTCATCAAAAATCATGTTCATGCCAATTTAAACTATCGAAATAGTATAAATCGAAAAGTATTTTATTTTTATACCAACATAAGCATAATATTTATAAAAAGAGTGATTTCTATTCTAAGGATTAGATGCATAAATCAAATAAATTTATATTAAAGAAAAATATTAATATGAAATTCAGGTAGAGTGGATGTGAATAAAAAACAATTGCGTTGGAATCTTGAGGCCCAGAAGACAATAATGAATTTGGCTGACAAGTATGGAATGTGTGGAGAAGGTTGTTTAACATGGCAAATGCTATCTTATATGTGTATTATTGTTATGCCCTCGTCAATATTCACTGTATTTATCTTGAGACATTATATTATAATATCAAAGTGCAAAGGAGAATTGTAACAATTGTATCATCTTTATAATTAATAGTAATTTTCATAAGAAATTAAGAAATCTTTTATGATAATTCTGACATGAATTTTAATTACTTTAGAATTAAAATATTTTAAAATAATTTTTAAAATTATGTTTTATGTATATTTTTATTAAATATTTGTATATTTTCTTAATCTTATTTGATTCGACCAGCAACTCACTAATTGAACAAGTGATCAATTAACCTAATGTGCCAATCAAGTTGATTACCGGTTCACATTTAATAATTATGCTTGATAATTAAACAAAATCTTAGGCTGCTATGAAACTTTAAATTATGAAATCTTAAACTACTAAGGAGCGAGATAGTAAAATCTAAACATGAAGAATTTAACCTTTAATTTCACATTAAAATAATAAGTTTTTATATAAAAGATAAATCAAATAAGATTTTTGTTCAAATAATATAAAATTTTTAATTTATTCATTAAAATATTGTTTTATTATAGATAAAAATCTTTATAAAACATTTATCAATATACAAGAATTTTTACCACATTAATTTATTATCTTAATAACTATGTTGTTGTGTTTGAGAGGAGAAAAAGATACAAGCTGATGTATGCAATTTCGTAGATATTTTGATAACTACGTCAACAAAACAATTAATCACACATCATAACTGCCCCAAATAAACATATATAAAAGAAAGGATTTTAAAAAGCTAAACATGACCTTAGTCAATTACAACGAATATGGTGTCTGCTTTATGCTCATTTATTACAGGTATGAAAACTCTATGACAAGACTATAGATGTTAAAATTAGTAATCGTTAGTTAATGTGTATTCATTTGATAATGAGGCAATTGTTACGAATTTACTGGTTTCTTGTTTATCAAATTACCAATCATTGTTTCCTTTAGTTCTTTTGCTTTGTAAAGTAGCTCATGCCAAAAGTGGTGGTCACTTTGGATAGAAATTGTGATCGAATTGATGTACCATTCTCCAACAAAGTAATCTATTATATTCAATGTTACTTTGCCTTACTTGAATAACTAGATGCTAATTTGCCTTACTGAAAGAGAGAGAGTTAGTTAAAGGTGGTTATGACAGTTGTGCCAACTAAGCACAGTTAGTTAGTTATTGAGCTGCTGAGATATAAATGTACAATACACTGAATGAATGAGAACAATTCACGTTTTACAGATCAAACACTTTCTTAAAATTTTCTGCAACATTTCTTCTCTCTCTGTTCTTCATTTTTGTTTCTTTATGCCTGGCCCTGATACCTTTCATGGTATCAGAGCTTGATCGATCATGGCTTCCAATTCAGCATCTTCCACAGTTAATTCCACGAATCAGTTTGTTCTTCATACTTTCTCAAATCCAGTTTCACTCAAGCTTGATGAAGATAATTTTTTTCCATGGAAACAGCAAGCAATTGCAACAATAAAAGGTTATAGACTTCATCAATACATCATTGTGATTCAATTCCAGAAAAGTATACTACACAAGATGCATCAAGAAATGCAATTAGTGAGGAGTATCTGAATTGGGAACAACAAGATCAACTGTTATTGTCTTGGTTGCTTTCTTCCATGAGCAAGCCCTTTACAACAAGAATGATTGGATGTGAGTATTCGTTTCAAGTCTAGCAAAAACTAGAAGCATTATTTGCATCGCAATGTAGAGCCAAAGAAAGACAACTCAAAAATTAACTCAGAAACACAAAGAGTCATCTGTAAGTTCTTATTTGCTTGCAATTAAGAAAATTGTTGACACTTTAGGTTCAATGGTTCTCCTATTGATGAATCTGAGCATGTTGGAGCAATTCTTGATGGTTTGTCAGAAGATTATGAAGCATTTGTAACTGCAATTATTTCAAGAAGTGATCATTGTAGGGTTGGTGAACTCGAATCTCTTCTCATGGCTCAAGAGGAGAGAATTGAAAGAAATAGAAAGAATGAAGTAGGATTAATCCGAGGAAATGTAGCACAAACCCAGTACAAAAGAAATAATACTGGATATGGTGGAAACCAAAATTATGGCAATAATTCAGGTCAAAGATCAAACTTTGGTTATGATCAAGGTAGAGGTTTTTTTAATAGCAGGGGACAACAAGGATTTAGAGGCAGATTTAGAAGAATTGGAGGAAGATTTTCCAATGGAGGAAGATTTAATAGTGGTGGTTTTAACAATGGCGGAAGACCTCAATGTCAACTTTTCAAAAAGAATGGGCATATTGCTTTCAACTGTTGGTATAGATTTGATATGGCCATTTCAGGATCTCAGTCATATTCAAATTCTAGAGAAAATGGTTCAAACAACAATTCTACTGTAAGTGCAATTTTGGCTACTCAACAACCAAATCATCAATTTACTGGTTTAATAGAGAATTCTCATATGAGCGCAATGTTGGCTACTCCAGCAACACTGTATAACCTGAATTGGTACCCGGATTTATGAGCAATATATCATCTTACACCAGAATCTACTAATCTGTAACGCATAATGGATTATGGAGGCACAGAAAAAGTCTTTATGGGTAATGGTTCAGGTTTGTCCATCCATCATGTAGGGCACTCTAAGTTCAGTTCAATTCTTGCAAACAAATCATTCCTTTTAAATAATCTCTTACATGTTCCAAATATAACCAAAAACTTGCAAAGTGTTGCTTAGTTTTTCGAAGATAATAATGTCATTTTTTAATTTCATCGTAACCATTGTCTTGTTAAATCATAGGTTACCAAGGAGATCCTTCTCCAAGGAACCCTGAAAAATGGCTTGTATGCCTTTAGCAACTTTTTGCAAACAACTTCAGCACATTCAATCACTTCTTATCTTGCTTCAGCACTTTTCACCACAGACTTCAGTCTATAGCACTCTAGGCTTGGACATGCCTCTGATCCAGTTGTCAGTAGAATACTAAAAAGTTGTAATTTTCTAATTTCATTGTATAAATCTCAGTCACTTGGTGTATGTTCTTCTTGTTGTATAGGGAAATCCCATCAATTACCTTTTCCCTATCCCAAATTATTTGTACTGCTCCTTTGCAGCTTATATACATTGACATTTGGGGCCCTTCTCCTGTGAATTCAATAAATGGTACTCGTTCTTACATTTTATTTGTTAATGCCTTCTCAAAATATACATGGATTTACTTGTTACATGCTAAGTCTAAAATCTCAATGTTTCTTAAATTTAAGACAATGGTTGAACTCCAATTAAGCACCATACTCAGCCTTACAGAGTGATAATGCTAAGGAATTTTTGGTTTTCACTAAATATCTAGAGTCAAATGGCATTTAACATAGACAGTCTTGTCCTCATATACATCAGCAAAAATGGAAGTGATGAGAGGAAACATAGACATGTTATAGAAATAGGTCTTACCCTGCTTGCTTCCTTTTCACTTCCTTTTCAATATTGGGGGGATGCTTTTCTAACAGCAATGTACATCATTAATTCTTTGCCTACTCCTCTTATTAATCATCACTCTTCTTTACAAACTCTATTCCAAGTCAAACCATCCTATCTTTCTTTCAGGGTGTTTGGTTGTGCATGCTATCCTTACACAAGACCTTATAATAAGGATAAACTTGATTATAGGTCCATTCAATGTGTTTTTCTTGGCTATGCTACTTCTCACAAAAGATACAAATGCTTGTCACCCTCAAGGAAAATCTTTATCAGTAGGTATGTCATTTTTTATGAACATTTGTTTCCTTCAAAACTTCTCCATATTTGTTTCTTCCACAGTCCATTGTATCTTCTATTTGTCATTCACCTGATGTTCCTGCTATTCCCACTATTTCTAGGACTGCACTACCTATGGATTGACCTAACTATATAGAACTTCCTTTTGTATCTAATCATTTTCCTGAGAAGAATTTTGTTCATGATGGTTCTTCTGCAATTTCACCCTCTACTGCAGGTTCTGATTTTTTGCAGTCATCACTTATTGTACCTATTATTCAAAATACTCATCAAATGATAACCAGGGCCAAGGCTGGCATTCACAAACCAAAGATTTTATCTGTTGTTGAACCCTCATTAGTAACTCAAGCTTTTGCTCAGCCTTACTGGCAGCAAGCTACGATGGATGAGTACAATGCATTGCAAAAGAATCACACCTAGTCTCTAGTAGAATTACCTCCAAATAGAGTTGTTATTGGTAGTAAATGGGTTTTCAGGACAAAATACAATCTGGATGGCTCAATCCAAAAGTACAAAGCACGTTTAATGACAAAAGGCTTCAATCAAAGACCTGAATTTGACTATACTAAAACTTTTAGTCCAATTGTCAAACCTGCATCTATAAGGGTAGTTTTAACTTTACCTCTAACTCCGAATTGGCCAATTCGTCATATTGATATCAATAATGCATTCCTAAATGGTGTTCTTTAAGAAGAGGTATAAATGCAACAACCTCAAGGCTTTGTTCAGGGTAATTCCAAATTGGTTTATAAAGTGCATAAGGCTCTGTATGGTCTTAAATAGGCACCAAGGGCTTGGTTTTAGAAGCTTTCCTCTGCCTTTTATAGTCTTGGATTCACTGCTACTAAGTCAGATGTCTCCTTGTTTATTAAATTCAGTTCCACATCTACTATTTTGCTTCTAGTATATGTGGATGATATCATAATTATTGGTTCTTCTCCAATTGAGATCTCTGCTATTATTCACACTTTGAATGTCACTTTTGCTCTCAAAGACATGGGCAAGCTTCACTACTTTCTTGGCATCGAAGTTCATAACAATTCTTTTGTAGGTCTGCATCAAACACAGACAAAGTGCATTTAGGATCACTTGTCAAAAGGCAAACATGCAGAATTGTAAACCTCATTCCACCCCAATGACTGCTAACCTCTATTTGTCAGCAAATGGTAGTCGTCCATTCAGTAATCCTACCTTATACATATCCATTGTGGAAAGTTTATAGTATGTCACTATAACCAGGCCTGAATTATCCCTTTGTGTAAATAAGGTTTGTTAATTTATGCAAGCACCTTTGGAATCTCATTTGAAAGCTGTTAAAAGGATTCTCATATATCTTAGTGCCACATCCTCTTATGGTTTGCATCTTCAGAAATCTCAACAATTAACACTTACTGGCTTCAATGATTCAAACTAGCGGTTTGATCCTGATGATAGGAAATCCACCTCCGGATATTATGCATGTCTTGGAGCCAATCTCATTTCATGGTCCTCAAAGAAACAACATGCTATTTCCAGAAGCAGTACTGAAGCTGAATATAGAAGTCTTGCTACACTCACTACTGAACTTACATGGCTACTGTCATTACTTATTGAACTCAGAATTACTTTACCTCATCCACCTCAGGTTTTCTGTGATAACTTGAGTGTTGTACTCTTAGTTGCAAATCCAATACTGCACTCCAGATCAAAACATTTTGAGATTGATCTTTATTTTGTCCGGGATAAAGTCATTAATAAACAACTGCTGGTTAGTCATATTCCTGCTCATGAGCAAGTGGCAGATATTTTAACCAAGGCGACTCTGGTTCCTTGTTTACATCTTTTCAGTCCAAACTCAAAGTTGAAACTCTTCAACTGTTGAGTTTGAAGGGAGATGAAAAAGAGAAAGTTAGTTAAAGGTGGTTATGATAGTTGTGCCAACTAAGCACAGTTAGTTAGTTAGTTAGTTATTGAGCTGTTGAGATATAAATGTACAATACACTGAATGAATGAGAACAATTCACGTTTTACAGATCAAACACTTTTTTCAAATTCTCTGCAACATTTCTTCTCTCTTTGTTCTTCATTTTCATTTCTTTAAGCCTAGCTCTGATACCTTTCACTTACTTAATCACTATGTGCTGGCAGTAAATGTGAATGTAGATGTCTTCCAAAAGATTGAGAGGCATTTCGTCCAACTAGCCATTAAGAAAATTATACTTGGTCACCACCATTCATGAGAAAAGTTATCTTTATTAACATAGTTTACATCTTGAATAATTTAACATTAACCTAAAGTTGAATGTTTAGTGCTGAGCGCACCTTAGGAGATTTCAAGTAAAGAGAAAATAAGTTTCTCTTATTCTAGATTTTGACAGTAGAAAGCACTTATTTTAGTTTCAACTAGAAGATGCTTATTTTAATTATTTTTTTTAACTAAAAGCATTTCGATAAAATAGTATGATTACACCACACTAAAATGTTGAGTAATTAGCTCCATCACTTATTTGGACATGTATAACCATTTTAAAGGACTATTTTCAAGTAACTGTAAGTTTTCATCCCTACGTCTCATTAATTATGTGAAATTAAGCAAACATTTATTCAATATACTCTAATATCTTAAGGAAAAATATAACAAAGATTTTGATTGATTTACAAAAAAAAGCATAGATTATAAAATTAGGCTTTCTGTAAAATTCTTATATATATCAATCCCATAATAAAAGCATGATATTAACATGTAAATTGTGGTTGAAAATCCATAACTTTTAATTGCATGCGCTTTTTGCCTTTTTCACACAGATTTTGTGTAATGCAATAATTTTATGCAATTTAACAATTTTGTCAGATTGTTATCCGAGTCTTCTTCACAAGCATGTGCTATGTAAATGGTGTAGTTAAACGTCCAGTAAGTTGAAACACATGACAGTTAAATAGTTACATATTCAGTTTATCGTTTCAGATTAGTTACTATGCAGTTATGTATCTAGTCACCATAATACACTTCATAGTCTATACATTAGGGTGTGTTTAGAGTCCATGAATATAAATGCATACTTAACACCAATAATACAATTGAGTCATTCATTTCTTCCAAATTCAGTTTGATAACATGGTATCAGCAACTTTTTTCTCTTTTGTGCACTCGCTATTTCCTTGAGACTCTTTTGTTTTCTCTGAGATTCTCTCGTTTTTTTTTTTGCACCATGAGCCTTTGCAACGTATCTCGATCGATCTCAAAACCCTTCCCACCCTTACTATATTCAGCCTAATGAGAATCCATCTTTGATCTTGGTTTCCCCCGCCCTCATAGGCTCCAATTACCACACAAGGGCACGAGTCATGAAAATGGCTTTCCTTTCCAAGAATAGACTCTCATTCGTTGATAGTTCATCCACCTTTCTATCTCTAATTGATCATTTGCATTCTACCAGGGAGAAATGCAACACACTAGTTCTCTCCTAGCTAGTTAGCACACTCCCTCTCGCCTATTGCTCATAGCTTGTTGTGGATCAACAAAGCATATGATGTATGGCGAGATCTTCTTAATCGCTTCTCTCAGGGTGATATCTTTACTATCTCCAATCTTCAAGAAGAAATGTTTTCGTTCAAATAGGGGATCTCTTAGTTACTATGTACTTCACCAAACTAAATTTTATGGGATAAGTTGGAAAACTTTCAGCCAGTTCCTACTTGCATCTTTGCAGTATCGTGCACATGCTTGACAAATAATCAGGTGATTTGTTTCTTGAAAAGGTTAAATGACAAAAATTTGATCCTAAATCATGCTACTTGATCCTCTGCATTCGATCAATAAATTGTTCTCTGTGGTTATCCAACAAGATTTATGGTACTCATTCTAATTCCAAAACTTTGCTCAATGTTGCTGGCGCCACTTTTCTTGGTTTATTTCAACCTTCTACTTGCCGTGGTTTCACTTCTTTTGGACAAGGATCTGTTGGGAACTTTTATCTGAAAAGAAACTAAGAGAAAGAACACAACAAAACTGGACTGAAAAATGACTCAATTTATTAGTAGTAGTTTTTGGCTTAAATAGCCAAGCAATACACGTTTGAAAAACAACTAAAAAGCAGCCCACTTAGCTGAAATAAAGGCTAGTGGTAATAGAATACAGCAACAATTCAAATACAAATAAAATCCCTAAAGACTAGGACTTTCCCAATAAATCAAGGATATTATTCTAAACAGAAAACTGCAACAAACTCCTTCATTCCCTCCCTTAAACTAAATATTGTGCAGCAATTAGTTTATATCAAAAATTTCACATATTCCCAGCAACTTTCGAAGCTTCTGAAAAACTTCAAGCTTCAATGGTTTGGTCATTATATCTGCCACCTGATCCTGACTTCCACAATGAACTAATTCAATTGTACCCTCCTTAGTAAGATTCCTTAAGAAATGAAACCTCACATCAATATGTTTGTTGTGCCCATGCATAACAGGATTTTTAGACAATTTGATAGTTGAGTTGTTATCACACATCACAGTTGTGCAGTCTCCATAATAATGCCCCAACTCCTTTAAAATTCTCTTCATCCAAACTCCTTGAAAAGCACAAACAGCATGCTACAAACTCTGCTTCTATGGTTGATAAAGTTACTATAGGCTATTTTTTTGAACACCATGAGACAAAGCCTTTGAACTCATTAAAAACACATAACCAGATGTACTCTTCCTATCTTCCATATCTCTGGCATAATCGCTATCTGTGAATGCCAATAGCCCACCATCTCCTCCTTTCTTATAATGAATTCCATAATTCACAGTCCCTTTTAGGTATCGCAGTGCTCTCTTAGTTGCCTATAAATGAATATCCATTGGTTTTGCCATATATCTACTTATGAGACAAGTAACAAACATCATGTCAGGTCTTGTGGCTGTGAGATACATCAAACTACCCACCAGCTGCTTGTAGTATGTCTCATCAACAAAGTTTCCAGTTCTATCTCTGCTCATTTTGAAACCAAGAACTATGGGACTGCCCACTAAATTACTTTCCATCATACCAAACCTTCTCAAGACCTCCAATGCATATTTTCTTTGGCATATATAAATACCATCTGACCTTTGTAGCACCTCGATCCCAAGAAAAAACCTCATCTTCCCCAGGTCCGATATATCAAACTCTCTTAACATAGAACTTTTAAATTCAGACATCATAACTCCATCATTACCAGTAAAAATTAAATCATCAACATAAACACTTACAATGATAATTTTTCCTTCTTTGCTCCTCTTGATGAATAATGACTGCTCGCTTTCGCACCTCTGAAATCCTTCACCAATGAAATGTGCTTCAATTCGACTGAACCAAGCTCGTGGAACTTGTTTTAATCCATACAAAGCTTTGTGTAGCTTGTAAACCAGATGTTCACTGCCCTTTTTTTCATATCCTCTTGGCTGCTCCACATAAACATCTTCACTCAGCTCACCATGGAGGAAAGCCGATTTGACATCCAGCTAGAAAATCTGCCAATTCTTATGTGCAACTAGAGCAATAATCATTCTTACTGTATCCATTCTTACTGTATCCATCCTTACTACTGGTGCATAAACTTCTGTGTAGTCCACTCCATGTTTCTGAGAGTACCCTTTAGCAACCAAACGAGCCTTGTACTTATCAATCTTTCCATGCTCATTATATTTGGTTTTGTAAACCCATTTCACTCCAATTCTTTTGGCCCCGACTGGTAGTTCAGTGAGTGTATGATTCTTTTTGATGGACTTGATTTCTTCATCCATGGCCAATCTATAATTTTCACTCTTCACAGCTTCCTCAAAACACAATGGATCAGTTGATACCATTAAGGCCATATAGACCTCATCCTCAGATAAGCCTTCTCCACTAACATAATCACCCATCCATGTAGGAGGTTGCCTCTCTCTAGATTGCCTCAACCCCCTCACTCTGTCTTCATCATCACTAGAACCATCCTCCTCTTCTCCAACTCCCTCATCATGAATTTCTCCTACCTCTCTGTCAATATTTTATTCATTCTCATTTTCTCTCACCCTCTCTTCATGTTCACCATCATTCCATTCTAAATTTGGTACTGTTTGTTTTTCATCCCAATCCCACTGCTTCTCTTCTTCAAAAATCACATCTTTACTCACGACAACTTTCTTAGCAACTGGATCAAACAACCTGTAGCCTTTTGACTCCTCACTAACTCCTAGTAAAACACAAGTAATGCTTTTATTATCAAGTTTAGTCCTCCTTACTTCTAGAACATGGGCATGTGCTATGCATCCGAAGACTCGAAAGTGATCAACTGAGGGTTTCACTCCACTCTAAGCCTTCTCCGGTGTTACATCTTTTACTGCTAATGTAGGACATCTCTTTTTGCTATTAGATGTTGGAGTGATCGGACCATATATATCTGCATGAATAAGTTCCAACTTCTGAGTTGCTCTTCAATCACTCTTCTTTGGAAAAGAATCACAATGATGCTTCCCATTGATGCAATCAGTGCATGTCACGGTTGAGGCAGAGAGTTGAGGAAGTCCATGTACTATGTTTTTGTACAGCAGTGTTCTCAAGCCCTTGTAACTCAGATGCCCATACCTTCGATGCCAAAGATGAGATAAATTTTGAGTTCTTGTGTGAAAGCACTGATCAGATTGTGCATGAGAGAGAGTTTGAGATTGAGGCAACAATATAAACATCCTATTGGCACTCATGTTAGTCTGAATTATCAAGCCCTTCTCTGGATGAAATATCTTGCACATCCCTCCCTTAATCAAAATAGACAAACCTTTTTCTTGCAACTGCCCTATGCTCAAGAGATTATTTCTTAATTCTAGAATATAATATACCTCAGTAACAACAAGATTGACTTCATTCAACAGCAACTTCACACTTCCCTTACCCATCACATTCATCTTAGTGTTGTTTCCCAATTTGACAAAATGCCAGAATTTTTCATCAAGTTCATTGAACATAGTTCGATCACCACACATGTGATTAGAACACCCTGAGTCAAGGAACCATGCATCTTCTCGTTTAGCCTCATACAGCTCCACATAAGACATCAAAAGCATTTCTTCTTCTTCTTCAATTTCTGCATAATTTGCTGCTTCGTTCCGAGGACATTCATACCGAAAATGTCCAAGTTGATGGCATTGGTAACACTCTATAGTTGCCTTGTTGAAATATGCTCGACCTCTACCTCTTCCTCTTCCTCTTCCTCTGTGAGCACCTCGACCACAACCTCTTCCTCCTTCATATGTCACTTTCAAGGCTTGTTCCTCACCATTATGTCTCTAGAACTTCTGTTGATGCACTATTAATGAGCTTTGTAACTCATCAACAGAAAGAGCATCAATGTCCTTTGACTCCTCAATAGAGCATACAATATAGTTAAACTTCTCAGTTAAAGAGCGCATAATTTTTTCCACCACTTTAACATCCGACATATCTTCTCCACAAATTTGTATTTTGTTGGCGACTGTCATTGACCCTAGAGAAGTACTCTGTCACTCCTTCACCAGACCTCATCTCAAGAATTTCAAATTCTCTGCGGAGAGCTTGAAGATAAGACCTCTTGACCATTGCATTTCCTTCAAACTAACTTCTTCTTCATGGCATCCCATATTTCTTTAGAAGTATCCTTCTTGAGAATGGTGTCAAGAACTGTCCGATCAATCGCCTGAAAGAGATAGTTCTTTACTTTAAGATCCTTCAGCTTCATCTCATCATTCTTCTTTCGTTGTGCTTCTGTTTGTATTGTTCCGCTTGCTGGCGCAACATAGCCAAGCTCGATCAACTCCCAGTATTCCTTAGATCGTAGGAAATTTTCCATTAACATGCTCCAATGGTCATAGTGACCATCAAAACGTGGAATGACTGACTGTACGAAACTCTCTTCTGTAGTCATCTTCTATGTTGCTGCAAGAATGTCAAAGACTGCTGCTTTGATTTATCAGGCCCAGTGGGGGCTTTGATACCAAATTGTTGGGAACTTTTATCTGAAAAGAAACTAAGAGAAAGAACACAACAAACTGGACTGAAAAATGACTCAATTTATTAGTAGTAGTTTTTGGCTTAAATAGCCAAGCAATACACGTTTGAAAAACAACTAAAAAGCAGCCCACTTAGCTGAAATAAAGGCTAGTGGTAACAGAATACAGCAACAATTCAAATACAAATAAAATCCCTAAAGACTAGGATTTTCCCAATAAATCAGGGATATTATTCTCAACAGAAAAGCTGCAACAAACTCCTTCAGGATCAAGGCGTAAGCCCTCTGGTTTTCCAGCTTCTGGCCAGGGTCAATCTTTAGGTCCCAGATAATATTGCACCTTCTGCAGCCAAACGAACCACACCATTGATACGTGCTACAAAAAGCACGGCTTCCCACTTAGGTACAAGTTTAGGAACCTATCCTCTGCTGTCAACCACATTGATGCTGATCTAGTTGCAGATTTGGAAGGCGTGCCCTCACAGCCTCTATCCTCGCAGGCCCAACTCAGTTTCACGTTTACACAGGAGCAATCCCAAAGCCTCTTGGCATTAATTCCACAGCCCAGCTCTACGGCTTCTCCCAATGCTTCTACACTAATCTCCACCATCAATATCTCACTAACATTGACTATCCCGTACCCACTAACACATGCAATCTTTCTATCTATTCCTCCACTTGGATCCTTTTGATAGATATTAGGGCTACAGATCACATAGCATTTTTCCTCTCTGTTTGTACTTCACATAATCATTACACTTGTTTCAGTTAAGTTTGTTATATTTTATTATTATTTTTAATTATTTCAAAGTTAAGTTTGTTTTCAACAGTAAAATTTCTCTTTCCAGCAACCAATTTAAAATTTATTTTTACCCACTAGATTGGTTCACCACTTTTTAACCGTTCCTATTCTAGTATGTAGGGATGGCACTCGTGGCGGGGAGTAACTCCCCATTACATTCAGTCACGTGCTGACTACTCCTTGTTTATGATGAAGGCTCACATTCATTCACAACAATTCTAGTCTCTATGGACGACATGATCTTGACTAGCAATGACCTTATCAAAATATATTTTTCCCAAACACTTTCTGGACTCCACATTTTGTATCAAGGATTTGGATGCCTTGAAATTTTTCCCTGGCCTCGAGATTGCTCGTTCTAAGCAAGGGATTGTTGTTTCTCAACGAAAATATGCCTTGGAACTCCTTTCTAGTGCAGGCCTTTTGGCGTCTAAGTTGTGTTCTATATCTATGTCAAAGTCCTTGAAGTTAAAGAAAGACCACGAGACTCCATTCCATGACCCTGTTGCTTCTATAATACTAATTAAAGTTATTAAGGTAGGGAGGATGTTACAGAGAGACCTGATATACGTTTCACACAGGGAGCCTTAGAGGGTGTGGTAGCATGTTTAGAAAGGCATTCTCCTATTTCAGACATGGAGAGGGAGGACAAGTGTTTGGACCATGGTTTTAAATTGCGGTTGCGATCGCGGTTGCGGAGATCACTAAAAACGCAATATTGCGCCAATTGCGAGAAAATGCGGCCGATGCGGCCGCAATTGCGGTCGCGATGCGGTTGCGGAGACCACAAAAACTGCAATATTGCGACCGCAATTGCGGTTAAGGACCGCAATTTAAAATCATGGTTTGGACATTTGATCTGCCACCGTCTTGGGACTCCTGTTAGTTGGTTTCAGAATTTCTACTTCATGAAATTGCGCACGTTTTGGAGTGGGGGAATCAATTTTGTACCCCGCGTGATTAGAGGTATTAGAGGTGGTCAACAGGAAAGGCGCTCTTCAATTCTTTGTTTTATATTGCCATGCCATAATAATGCAATAATGTACCAATATATATATTTTGATTTACTTGCATTGCCATGCCATAATGCTATAAAATTTATTTAAAATCAACAGTTACTTGATTACATCCGAAACAAGTAATTATGATCAACAAGAACAGAGATCTTCTCAATATGGTCACTTGAGCAGGAACAATTTCAGCCAATATGCAGAATATTTTAGATATCTTCTCAAATTGTTCTTGAAATCCACGTAAATGATGCCAAATCGAGATGTGTAACCAGCATCCCATTCAAAGTCGTCAAAAAATGACCATGCATAATAGCCCTTCACTTTAACACCATCTCTATCAAGAAAAAGAAAAATTAAAATTAAAATTTACCATAATTAAACAATTCATAAATTGTGGACCACATGTATTTGTGCTTAAGTTCTTTGTTCAGCTAAAAAAGCTCCGTTTGATTCTCACTTGATCGCTTGAAGCAGAGATTTGAGATGGCCATCATAGTATCTGATCCTGATACTGTCCTTGAGGGCTTCTTCGATTGGTTCTGAGACATTGTTTAACTCTGCAACGCCTGAAAAATAAACGACAAAATGATATTAATTTCTTACACAAAATTGTATCTTTCAATTACATGAAAAAGAATAATTGAAGTTGGGATTCTTACAATTAAGGACTAAATTGATCCAATATTTTCAATTTAAGAACTGATTTTTATTTACAATGAAGGATTGGTATTTGTTTATATAAATACTTTTATCCTTCTTTTCGCTACTTTATTTTTTGGTCAAATTCTTTTAGTTACTCTTAAAATAAACAAAATCTACACATTATATATGTTTCATTATTTATTGATTGTTGATTTTACAATAAATATTTATGAGTTAAAATGTTTATATCATTACTTATAGTCATGATAGCTAAAATGTTTGATGAGTTGGGTTATAGTCATGATAACCAAATTAATAATAGTATGAATTTGAAAGTTGGGACATTTGCTTGCCCTAAGTCTATTAGAAAAGGTAAAATATGCCCAAATAAACATTAATCAAAATTGCAATAGATATATATATATATATATATATATATATATATATATATATATATTAAATTGGGCTTGTTTGGTACTCGTAATTGAAAATCACCCTAGTTAAAAAGTTAACGCCTTTAAGGATGGGTGATCACTTAAGCTTTTCTCCAACACACTTCACTTGCACTTGATTAAGATTGGGTGATTACTCAAAAAATGCTTCACATCACTTATTGCATCAATTATCATGGACAAAGAACAAGAACTATTGGGAAACAAAAATTAAGTTAATAAAGTAGTAAAACAGGGTGAAAAGTTTTATGGTAGCATTGTTGTAATCTTAACTGCCTCTATATTTTGCTTACCAAAACAACAATAAAATTGTATAATAGTAGGTACCATTTTCAGTAACGTAAATTGGTGGATTCTTGTAGTGGTCCTTTATGTATACCAAAAGTTGATGAAGTCCCTTCGGATAGATAAAGAGCCAGTTCAAAGCAGTCTGCACAACCATAAAATTTTGCTTCTTTAGTTTTAGTAGAAAGGCATGCTTGTTCACTACGTGGTTACTCAGCTGTCATTGGTTTACTTTCATTGTATTGAAAATACTATTCATGGTATAAAAAATGGTGTACAACAACTACATCATCAACCAACCAAAAAAAAGTAGCATAAACATAGAGTCCACAGAAGATGACTATACCGGCGGGCCAATAGGTACACCAAGCCTCTCCGCTGTGATCAAGAGAAATTTTTTTGCTCGAGTATGTTAGTTCACTGTTAAAATTAATGAAGTAGGGAATCATTTATGATAACTGATTTTGTGTGAGTTTTGCCATATGTAGTTATGTACTTACTACTGAGAGTGGTTTGCATATCTGTTGAGAAACTCCTGTTGACACTGCTAGTCGATGGAGCATTTTCTACAAATGCTGCGCTGTAATAATTCACACCGAGAAAATCATAGGAACCTTTGAGATTTTCGGATTGAGCTTTTGTGAAATTGAGGAGTCTGTTACCCACTAAAGATCTCATACTCTCTGGATAGTCACCATACGTAATGGGATGAGCATACCTGCAAAAATGAATCTGTTCAATCACAATGTTCATGAATTAAATTTCAATTTCCATAGATTTTCTCACTTTACTTTAGTATAAGAAATATACATACCATCCAAACCAAAAATCCAGAGCTCGACTAGAAGCATTGCGATCAGTAGCAATATTAAATTTTGGTTCAAACCAGTCAGTCACTAAAGTGATTCCAATTTGTCCTTTCTGATAAGCCTGTGGCAACTCCCACCATATTATATTTAGTCAATTGTACAAAAAAATAAAAATAGATAAGCAAATGGGATTTGCGCGGCTAAC
Source organism: Ormosia emarginata (assembly GCA_029884605.1). Classification (NCBI taxonomy): domain Eukaryota; kingdom Viridiplantae; phylum Streptophyta; class Magnoliopsida; order Fabales; family Fabaceae; genus Ormosia; species Ormosia emarginata. Next base: position 9,155,462 of record JAQQTP010000066.1, on the reverse strand, counting down.
TTCTCAAGATTCAAAAGAGGAATACAAAAAGGAAAAGTAGCCACTAGCCACTCCTATACATTATTAATAACTGATTAATTAAAACTTCAAAGTTGTCTACTATTTTTTATTTTTTTTCGGAAAAGATGTCTACTATTTTTTTGCCAAGATGTTTGTCTATAACCTTTAGAATAATGCTAATAATAATGAAGTTATCTTTTCTTATAAGTGCTTTCTCGACCATCAATCATTTAAATTTAAACTCACTACTTAAGAGTTATGTCTATTATTTTTAATATAGATAAATGCATACATAAACCTAATGCATTTAAGTTAGATTCATTAAACTAATCACATAATTAATTAATATATAATTATTATAATTAATTATATAATTAGTATAGTGCACCCAAGTTTTATGCAAGTATTTCTCTTTAATATAAACTAAAGTCCACCATGCCCAATGTCTTTGTATCCTATACCGACATTTTTTTTTATTTTAACATATTAATATGCGTAAAATTTTTATGATTTAAAAAGTAATGATATTAGCACAACTAGAATAGATGAACTGTGTCAAGTAAGTTGTTTGAAGTTTGATTTCTGTTAAAGTTTGTTATTGATAGATTATTTATAAGTATTTTTGTAAGTGTTGGTTGAGTCCGGAAACCTGCCTTGATCTTAATATTAGACAATCACCTTTAACTTTAAATTTTTTGTTACAAAAAAAAAGTGATGATATTAAGTATTACTTTATAATTTTATAGAGTAGATAGTATAACAAGTTTTACGACAATCATTGCAAATTTTTTATATTTTATTTTTTATAAATTAAGTGTATTAAGTCAATTATATTATTAATTAATAAATAATTATTAAAATTAATAATTAAATATCATAATTAATGATATAATTCGTTTAATATACTGCAAATATTTCTCTTTAATATAAACTTAAGTCCACCATGCCCAACATCATTCTACCCTATACTGACATATTTTTTCTTTTTTGACATATCCATAAGGATATGCGCAGGATTTCTATGATGTAGAAAGTGATGATATTTAGTATTATTTTATAATTTATATATATGACAATCATTACAAATTTTTTATATTTTATTTATTATGTATTATTATATAATTAAAGAAACTTAATCTCTTAAGTAGTTATTATGTCAAACATTTTCAAAGATTTGTCAAGACATAATTAAGTAGATAAAATTAAGAAAACATTTACACTAGAAAAATCAAAATTAAATTCAGATATTATTTTAAAAGCTTTTAATGAAAGCCTGCTTTAATTAAGTTTCAATGTCTCCTCTTCCTGGTTAATGTTCCTCTCATAATTCATTATAATTTATTTAAAAATAAAGATCTTCATACACTTCTTTTTATGTACTGTACACACTCTTTTTAAGAGTGTATGATTTAGTAAAAGAAAATGATAGAAAAAAATATATATGATAAATGGTATTAGAAGGAATATAAAAAGTAATATGAGAGAAAAATTAGTAAGAAAATCAGAGTTATTTATTTAATCTATACTCAACTTATTTTAATTATATGAAGAGGATCAAGAATCACGAGCTTAACAATGAATTGACATTTTTTTTCTGATTATTAGTGATATAAATCAAAAATGCAAAATGATAACATTTCAAGCCAAACTTATTGACTATTAATTAATTATAATGCAGGAGGAAGATTTTGGATTTACCAAAAAAAAAAAAAAACAAATTTGAGATCTTAGTTATGACTGTTTTTTTTAAGCCAACCTGATAGTTGTTCTTGTACAATCTGGCAGCTGCTGCATGAGCAAGTATTAAGTGGTGGCCAACGATGTAAGGCTCGGTGGCTGAGTCACCGGCAGTGCAATTCCCAACGTAGTTAGAACATCTACCTGGTGCATGGGTGCCAGCATTGTAGCCATTGATGCTATATGATTCAGGTTCATTCAAAGTGACCCAATGCTTGACCCGGTCACCAAAGGTCTTGAAGCAAAAGTCAGCATAGTCATGAAAATCCCCCCTAATCATCCATTAGATTAAAAATAAATATATTTGTTTTTTCCTTTATGAAAGAAAGTTAATAGGAAATTTATGGGTAATTTAGGGATTGGGTGTAACTTACACTACTTTAGGACTAAGAAATCCCCCATATTCATCTTCTAAAGCTTGTGGGAGGTCCCAATGAAAGATAGTCACAAAAGGTATTAAGCCTGCCCCAAATAAGCCAAAATGAGTCAGCGAGACGAGTTTAATTGGAGAACGAATGAATGAATAATCAAGTATTAAGAGAGATGGACCATTTGATAGGATCTCATCAATGAGATTGTTGTAGAATTTAACCCCCAAGGTATTGACTTCTCCCTTGCCCTCTGCAGGAAATAATTGAATGTTTTGAAATCACTTTCCACATTATGTAACGTGAAAGGAAATGCCAACACTAGTTTCAACTTAGGATGATCTTACTGGGAAATATTCTTGGCCATGAGATGGAGAATCTGAAGGAATCCAGGCCAATTTTTTTTGCCAATTTTATGTCACTCTGCGAAATTGTAGATTGTTTAATTCTCTAACTAATTCAATAGATATTATTTTCCTTAGAGGACTTCAGTGATGATCAAATTGGTGAAATTTGTCAGTTAGTGTACCTTGTACCGATGATAAAAATCCTCAGCTACATCACCGTTGCTATGATCCGCAATCTTTTCTGCTCATTCCACAGAGAAAAAAAAAAAAAAAAAGCTTGAACACTAGTTAAGACCTCTACCACACAAAAGTACAGTTATACATCTATATTCATATACACTCTATTCCTATATATAAATGGATATAGTGAGACAGAGAGACAAAGAGATAGAGTAACCTGGATGCTGTTCAGTGAAGGTATCCCATATACTTGGTCCCCTGCCATCTATATTTGCTGCTCCTTCAGACTGAATAATTAATACAACAACATAAATGGCAGAAGAATTATGCTAACTATGTATTCAAGAAAAATACAATGACGATGCACTTGAATAGTTTGCAGGAAACTTTACACGTTTAAACCCCTGTTGTGCTATGTGCTCAATAAAATAGAATAAAACAAAAGATAAGGAAAATTTTAATTAAATGCATTGTTATGTGGTGATCAGAACCTGATAAGCAGCAGAACCTGCACCAAATACAAAACCAATAGGAAAAAGGCTCCTATTGAATGATGCAGCATAGTGACTTGGCCGTACGCTTGGTGGTGCACTTTCAGTGCCCGCAGCAAGAAGGGTGACTAGAGATAAAAGGCAGAGGAGGGAAGGACCTTTAACTCTCATGATTGCTTTTGATATCTGAAACTGATGAATGCTATCTATTTAAATACAAAAGAGTGAGGTAATACCCCAAGACATAAAACTATAGAATGGTGTACTTGCACAGCTTATTATATATCCTATATTAAACATGTAGTCTACTTGATTAACACCGACACATTTGTCTCTGAATTCAAAATGGTACTATAATTTTTTTTCTTTTATTTAGCTATATAATATAATGACTCTGCTTGTATTTTATATGTATGTTAATAGTGTTTGGAATCAATTAAAATTAAAAAAATTAATTAAATTGATTTGATTTGATTTAGAATCAAATTTTATATTTAAAATTTATTAAAAAATAAGATTTAAATTTATTTATAAATTAAATTGTGTATTTAGAACTTATTAATATAGGAATTAAATTTATTTTATTTTATTATTTTATATTTTACTCTTATAAGATAATGTTAGATGTAGGTATTAAGGATAAAATAATCTATTTATTTCAAATTAAATCAAATTCTAACAAATTTTATTAAAATTAATAAAATATTCAAAAAAAATAAATTCATCAGATTTTAAAAAATAAATCATTTCCTATTTTTTAATATTCTAAACACAAAATTTAATTAAATTTAATTTATAAATCAAACTATTTTTTATTTTTTTACATTTCAAATACAATGATACATTTAAAGTTACCGGTGTGTATGGGTTGGCTTGGCTTGGGGATAGAAGCACCATGTGTATGTTTTAGGAAAATTATATTTTACACCATTTTGCTTATACTCTATGCTTACACCACGTATAAATTTTTAATTAATGTGTATTATTTGATTAACCGGTTAGAAAGTGATTACACGTATCATGTACAATTATAATTTTTTTTATATTATTTTTTTTACATTATTTTTTACACTACACCCTATACCATTAATTATATTATTTTTTTCTTATCACTTTCTCTCACTTAATTTTAATTATTTAAAAATGGTATAAAAAATGATATATCAATTTTTCTATCGTGTGTATGGAAGCGTTGCCTAATGTTGTGGCCTTTGAGTAAATGCCACGTTTTCTTATATTTTATAGGCCGCGATTTTTTAATGTTTCAAGCTAATATATTTTAGGCCACTTGAACATAGTTTAAATACTTTAGAATGGGCCTTCTGCTAAGAAAAAATAATAATAATTAGGATGGATAAGACTTTTTAAAAAAAATAAAAATCAAGATCAAGTTGTGTGAAGTGTGAACAAATCTTAAGAATAATTTCATAATATTTTCAGAATATCTTTAAAATATTTTCAAAATATCATGTAATATTATAATAAAATTAAAAGTCTTATTGTATCAATGGATTTAATTTTATCTATTTTTTAAGACTATGTGGTGTCTTTATACCTTTGAAGTGTGGGACTAATTCTAGCTTGGCGTGGACTTAATGTTGAGCACAATATAAATCTTATAAATCCCAAACTCCTATAATGCATGCTTATAACAATAGTACATATACTTAATTTAATTATTATTGTAAATTATGAATAGAAATATTAGGTAGACATCTCGTCGAAATATTAAAAGTTCATGACAGTATATATCAAAAATGACACAAGGAGATGGATTGCAATTTCGGAGTTTTAAAAAATTAATGTTTAATTAGACAATTGTTCATTGTTGAAAGTATTGGTTTAGGTAGAAAATTGTGCAAGAGACAAATACGGCTAGCAGTAAAAAATTAATACAATTAATATGAGAATATGATACAATATCCTACTTAACACTCCTATCCATCATCTATTAGTATAAGAACTACTAGTAACACGTGACAATTACTCATTTTAACTGATTTGCACTATATTTTTCTTCCGGAAGAATAAGGCGTATCTGCGACTCATTTATCAAATTAGTGTAAATAGAAATAAAATTTATTAAATATGTGTAACTTAAAAAATAATTATTAAAATTATACAAAATAATAGTATATATAATAAGTCGTGACTGAAAGTCACAACTTATATACTGATAATTTTTTTTGTATTGAAGTTGTGATTGAAAACTATAATTTCTATGTATTATGTTTTTAAAATTTTTTTTGACATAAATTGTGGCTTTGAGCCATGAGTTCTTACTTATTTTTTTCTAATTTCGTATATAAAAGGTGATAAGGTAGTTGATGTGAAATACTTCACCTGTAATAATTTTTTATTTCTACGTCTTTTCTCTTTAAATTCTATTTTTTCATATTTTCTCATAATTTTCATTGCATTATAATTTTTAATTCAACCAATTACATTGCCATATAGGGATCTTTTGTAACTAAATAAGAAATATATCTCATCCTACGACTATTACGAGAGCGTATCTCTCCAACCTCTATAAATATTAAACTTTTCACCTTCTTAAGTAACTTATCACTCTATCATAAAATCCTACTAACCCCTGTTTTAACAAACTTTGCTATTGCTGCTGCATGAGAAGGTTAAATTGAAAATTATAATGTAATGTAAAAAAAATGATCAAGATGACTATTCATTTTATACTATTTTGATAATTATTTTTTAAGTTGTAATTATTTAATAAATTTTACTTTTATTTGCATTTATTTCATAAATGAATCGCAGTTACACCTTAGTCTTCTAGAAGAAAAATATATCGCAAATCAGTTAAAATGAGTAATTATCACGTGTTACTAGAGGTAGTTCTTATACTAATAGATGATGGATAGGAATGTTAAGTAGGGTATTGTATCATATTCTCATATTAATTGTATTAATTTATTACTGCTAGCCGTATTTGTCTCTTCCACAATTTTCTACCGAAACCAATAATTTCAACAATGAACAATTGTCTAATTAAACATTAATTTTTTAAAACTCCGAAATTGCAATCCATCTCCTTTTGCCATTTTTAATATATACTGCATGGTGCATGCGTCGAAATATTAAAAGCGCATGGCAGTATGTATTCAACTAACGTTTTGTTATCTCAAGGCCCAATGTCTGGCAAAATGCGTGACGCTCGGGTCAAGTATGTATATTCAACTAACGTTTTGTTAGTCTAACTTAACTTATTGTTAATTGTAAGTTGAGTGAGTTGATCCATAAACACGACAGTTTTTTATTTTTATTTTTAAATTAAATAAGTTAAAAAAATGAGCTACTTAATTTTGAGTTAATAATAAATAAATTTAATAATTAGTTTAATTATTAATTGAATTTTATTTTTTTTAAATAAAAAATGATAGTATTTTTTTAAGTGTACTTTATTAGATTAAAAAAATTAAAATTCAAGTCAATGTGCTGAGTTAAATCGGGCCGAGTATGTCAGGCTAAATTAAATTTGAATTTAAACTCTTTTAGTACAACTCACCTTTTTGTTAGGTTATTCGAGTCAATTAATCGGACTCAATCTATTTTGATAGTTCAACCAATATTAATGGCCTTAGGTTTTTAATTTAGAGATATTCTTATATGTATACAGACCTAACACGTCAGATTTACACACAAAAAATAAAAAATTATAGAGAAATAATAATTTTTTGTGATAAGTAGATTTAGTGGAATTCATTATTTTCTCTCTCTCCAACTTTTTGTCTCTTGTGTGTAAATCTGACGTGGTAAGTTTATATGTATACAAGAATATCTCTTTAATTTATCCTTTTTTTAATTATTTTTCTTTAATCTTGTTTTTTTTTTTTACTTTTCTTTTCACATTTTTGTCGAGTGAGGATGAGATTAAAAAATTTTGTTAAAAGATATATTAACTTTATAACTCAACCATTACTAAATCTTGTCTTTAATTACGTGATAAGTTTAACAAATATTATGTTTATATATATATATATATATATATATATATATATATATATATATATATAGTGTTATAATTTTAATTATTATTTTAAAAAATATTACGCTCTAAAACTAAAATTATCCAAGACATTTTTTATTTCTGACATTGCAGATAGTGTTTACTTGGAGTTGCAATTCGACCAACTACTATTGAATACAAATTTATTTCATTTGATTTGAAAATCAAATATTATGTTTGCAACTTATTAAAAAAATCTTGAATTTGAAGTTGAAATTCATTAACAATAGAATTAATTTAATTTGATTTTATTATTTTATATTTTTATCTTTACAGTATAATTTCTTTCATTGTGATGTTAAATTATTACGTATGAGAGGTAGAATAAAAAAGTTAATAAGTATAAATCAATTCAACTAACAAATCTCATCATATTTGATTTACATGAGATTTTAAAAATTAAATCATTTTTATTTCTTTTTAATATTACAAGCACAATATTTGATTTACAAATCAAATCAAATTTTATTTTTTTTAATATTCTAAATACACTCTTTAAATGTGACACTAATTCTTTTATGCACGAAGCAATATGGTTAATTCTTCCTCACATGTTGTCCTCCCCAAAAAAGGTAATTCGATTACCATAATATATGTATAAAATATCAAATTAAAATTATATTAATAAAAATACAAAAATATAGTAATTATATATAAGGTTAAAAAATCTCCATAAAATTTATATAGGCATAAACTAAATTATACTAATAACTAGATTTTATACCCGTATGCGATTCACAAATAAATTTAAGAATTAAATGATAAAAATAAATATAATTTAATTAAAAATAATTTTATTAAATAAAATATATGTAATAATTCACAAATAAAAAATATTTATAAGTTTAGTTTAAAAATACATAATATTTTCATGAAAGGATTTCATTCTAATATAAATATTAAAGAATTTAAATATGTAATATTATAAAACAACTTATATGTTTAAAAAAATATTTATAAAACTAAAATATTTTTAGTTTCAAAACTCACTTAGGAAAGAAAATTTCTGTACCCTAAACAAGTATAGTTTCAAAACTAAAATGTGTGACAAAATCTTATAAAATAAAATAAAAAATATTCATGTAGGCTATTATTTTTTGTTAGTTTAATTTTTATCTTTCGTTTTCTTTTTTTTATTCCATTTGCGATTTTGTTTTTTTTTGTCTATGTAATTTTAATATTATTATTCTTTTTTTAAGGAATTTACATCATCAACATTCTAATTTATTGAGTTTTTAGTATTTGTATAAAATACTATGTAATTTTAATATTATTATTCTTTTTTAAGGAATTTACATCAACATTTTAACTTGTGTAATTTTATATATGTATAAAATATCAAAGTAAAATTATATTAATAAAAATACAAAAATATATTAATTATATAACAAATTAAAAAATCTCCATAAAATTTTCATAGGCATAAACTAGTTTATACTAATAATTAGATAGGTCAACTGCTAGTATTACAACTACGAGGGCAAGCGGTCATAGCAGATGATGCAAACCATGAAGAAAAGCTTGGAAACTCTAATCAAAACCCTTAAGCATAACTCTAGACAGCCTCAATATAGTGGTAAGGACTCAACCTCTATATCATTTTTGGGTTCTCTATCCAATTCTTCTTCATCATTTTCTTCAAAGCACAATGAGCCTTGTGAACAATCAATTGGATTTTCCCAGATTTGATGGTTCAGATCCATTACAAATTTATATAATGGTTTTTAAGGTTGAACAATGTTTCTCTCTCTATGAGACACCAAATGCATGCCCACAGATTGACAACAGCTGTTGTTCATATGGAGGGGGATGTTTTTCCCTAGTTCTAAATGACGCAAAGATCTCATCAATCTCCCAATCGTAAAGCTTTAACAGTAGTTATGCAGACTGAATTTGGACCCTCTCAGATTGAGTGTCCCCAAACTAAGCTCTTCAAGTTGTAGCAAAGTGGTTTTGTTTCATCATATTATACTGAATTCAATATTCAATCCAACAAAGTGGAAGGGGTCACTCATGAGGCTTTATTGGATTGTTTTGTGAGTGGCTTGAAACTAGATATAAGATAAGAAGTGAGCATAGGGCCCCCTATCCACAGTCCACAATCCAAGAGCTGTAGCTTTGGCCAACTGTATGAGGAAAAATACCTAATACCTTCTGAGTCATCCTTCTCATCAATACCTTACAAACACAATACCCACCCTACCTACAAGCCACCATGGTCAACTGTTAACACCAATAACCCAAACAAAGGCCTACCTATAAGGGAATTGAATTAGGAGCATGATCCTCTGCAATAACTCAACATTTTTTTTAATTCAATTGTATTCTAATAATTGGCATTAATTTAGCATCGCATTTAATTCCACAGATTTCTTGGCATTAGTTTAGCATCACATTTTTGAATTCAAATGTATTTTAATATAGATATAGATGTGGATACTAGTATTTTACTACTTAAAAATATCGAAAATATGAAGAACAAAGAACTAACAAGAGAAATCAACAAGAACAAATGAAGGATTAGAATCGGTATACCACGAATCATGCTAAGCACTATCTCTAAGGGTTTATCTCCGTCCTATCTGGAGCAATGCTTGGTGGAATGACCTTGACGGGTAACCCTTTAGGATTAGACGTGGTTCTCCTCGTGAACTCATCCACACTAATATCGTGGTACTCTGAGCAGAAACTCTTGATGTTCTAACACCAGAAGATGCAACAAAAAGTGCAAAGAAGTTCTCTAGTATGCACACAGTAGTAAAAAGAGAAGAGGAAGAAGATGAACAGTAATGAGAGTAAAAAGAGACACGAGAAGTAAGCAATGTAATATGATAAGTAAGTGTATTATGTTTTGTTTGGTGAAGCAAATAAATAGATCAAGGTAAGTTACTAAGTAAGCAACCCTCAATGGATATATCTCAACGGTTCAAAATATCATGTAATATTATAATAAAGTTAAAAGTCTTATTGTATCAATGGATTTAGTTTTATCTATTTTTTAAGACTATGAGCTATCTCTGTTACTTTAAAGTGTGGGACTAATTCTTGCTTGGTGTCGACTTCGTGTTGAGCACAATATACATCTTATAAATGTTAGATTTTTTTTACTATGTGTGGATTAGCATAATTACTAATTTTATAAAATTTAGATTAATTGAATATCAAATGTTGTGGAACATTTATTGGTTTCACAACAAGAATTTTAGACATTAACTACCAAAATTAGCTACAAATATTTTTCGTAGCTAATCCGTAGCTAATTAGCTACGGATTAGCTACGGATTAAATTTCTTGTTGTGTTTTCTTGTTGTGTTAGCCTATTTGTGATCAGTTTTGTTATTGGACTCTTATAAGTACTTAAACTCATGTGGATAATGTTGTTTAGGTTTTGTGAGCCTTGTGTATAGATTTTTTATAATGGGTAGGTTAACTCATATTATAAATACAAGGAGAGACTCTTATTGTTTTTTTTAATATATAGCAAAGGTTCAAAGCTCAACAGACTCTCTCCATCAGAGAGGAGCAAGAACCAACAACCAAATGTACAAAAACAAAAGATCAAGACAGAAAACAAAACTACAAAAATCAAGAAACAAACCAAAACACATGTTGTTCCTCGACATCTGCAACAAAATTAAACTTGAAATCTTCCTTTGGCTTGACTATACTTTTATGATGAACAAAATGTATATCCTTAAAATAACTCTTGATAGATTGAAGCTTGTTCAATAAAAAATGCATCTTCCACGGGACATTTTTATCATCACCTACCCAAGACAAAGCAAACAAGGACCAGAAGCAAGCAAAATTAGAAAATGTAAACACCATGTTTTTTGAAGAGATACTTCAAGAGCAAAAACAATGGCAAAAAAAATCAACTTCATTAGCATCACAGCAAACCGCAAAGTTAACACACCGACACAACATCTTCCCAGACATATCCTTAAGAATACCTCCAATAACAAACTTTCCCACATTACTCCTCTCCAAAACTTCTAATCTCCTAAAAAATACACCAAAAGACATAGGATTCCATCTAGCAACCGATTGTCTTATCGATCTAGAATGCTTCCACCTTCTAACATCATGCAAATTAGACACTAGAAACTCTTGTGAAAATGGAAAATCAGAACACCAACCCAAAGTCGAATACCCAAGCCTCAACTTGACTTCAGTGTGGACTAAATCCCATTTTGGATCAATTTTATCGAAAACCAATCTGTTTCTAACTTGCCAAATCGTCCAAATAACAACAAAAAATAATATCACCTATAACTTTTTCTGAAACCCGATCAAACCAATATCCACCCACAAGTCAAAGAAAGTTCTTGAGTCAAGAGGGGAGGTCCAAAAAAAACCCACCAATCCAGACAAGTGCACCATAATTTCTAAGAAAAAATACAATTGAAAAAGAGATGTTTAATACTTTCCTTAGCAGAAGCACAAAACGGGCATACTTCTTCATTTTCTGGATCAAGTTGAGCTTCCTAAGGCGATCTCTAGTGTTTAATCTGCCCAGCAACACAAGCCATACAAGCAATTCAGCTCTTGGAGTAGCAAGACCTTGCTAGACACCTTTTGTAATATTACTAGAGAGACACATGGAACCTAAAAGAAGCTTCAGCAAGTAGGAAAGATTTAACCGAAAAAGAGCCTTTAGAGTCAAATTTCCAAAAAAACTTGTCTTATGTCTCTCTATTTAAAGAAACTTGAGATAGCGAAATATTCAACTCATTAAGTTATTGCAACTCTCATACAAATAACGCACGTTTCCAAAGAAAGTTTCAACTCCAATTATATCCATCCCACACCCCGAACTCCGCAATTACCTTTTTTTTTTGTAAAGATACAACAAACAATCTTGGGAATTTATTTCTAAGACACATATCACCAATCCACTTATCTTCTCAAAACAAAGACTTCAATCCATTTTCCACATTCTTTCAAAACCCATGCTGAATTATTTTATTTATTTCTTCTCCAAAATTTTTAACATTATACACATCCAACCAAGGATCCCCTCTAGAAGATAATTTTTTTATCAACAAGTGGTCTGTCCCAGATAAGATTATATTTAGAACACACTACCCATTTCCAAAAAGGTTTTTCTTCAGCTGAAAATCTCCACCACCATTTGAATAACATAGCAACATTTTTGATAACCAAATCCCCCACACCAAGGCCACCCATACTTTTTGGCTTTTGAATAACACTCCATTTAATAAGAAGGATACCTCTCTTGTTAACATCACCACTCCGAAAAAATCTACTTTGGATCCTTATTATTTTTCTCATCATATATATGTTGTAGTTACCTCATTGAGGCCACAAATATTTTTGCACATATAGAGAATGAGAGTAGTTTCTCTCCTTTATGACGATGATGATTCTTGACTATCTTTCTTTCATGGTATCTCCTCAAAAATGTGATTTCTCTTTAGTATTAGGTAATTCTATATCTTAAATCTTATTTATTGATTAATTTATATACATGCCATGAATTAAGGTTAAAAGTGGATCCGTTAATTTTATTCTTGTGGGTATAAAATTTTCAACAAATTGTATCAAAGTTGATAGTTCATCTGGGTTGAGTATTTGAAGATGGTGGTTGATGCTCAGGTTCAGTCCTAATTCATGTTGAGGAGTACATTAACAAGACTTGAGTCTTGGTTAGTAACCCCGTGAATACTCAGAATTGTTTCCGCTTGAAGGGGAGCATACTAATGTTGGGACTCACACTTGAGGGGGAGAATGTTAGAAATTCAAGTGTGATTGTTGAAGTCTTACTGATAATCACATATTTTATACATTAATAAACCCTCATTTTTAGTTATTTACACTCTTTATGTACTTAATTGATTAAGTCTGGTTATGTTTTGTAAGTTTGGACTCAAATTGAACTTAATTAATTTTTTCAGCACTATTTTGGTCTTACACTGTTTCTATATTTCAACCATATCTTGAGTTCTAGATGTCTTATAATTATGTATCTTACTTTGCAGAAAAGATAAGAGAGAGCTCTACAACTTTCATGGAGCTCTAGGTAAAATGTGGACATCTAGTGAAGCTAAATGGGCTTGGAAGTTAGAATACAGGTTTTGTGACTGGAATGTGAATATTGTGCAATAATCAGAGTATAGCTCGGGATGTAGGAACTTTCTTAGACTGAAATTTGGATGTTTGAAAGTTAAGACCCATATCTACAACTTTCATGAAGAACACGAGCTCAATTAGACAGTTTGGAGGTGATATTAGGTCTGGAAGTCAAAACAGAGGTGCTGAAACTGGACCTGAACATGTGTAATAATTGGGTCATATCTTAGGCTGTAGGACGAATTTTTGGATGATTTTGGTGGCATTGGAAAGCTGAGGCAAAATGTTACAACTTTCATGAAGAGCACATTGCTTTATTCTGATGGCATCCATGAGATCAACACTGAATGATTTCGGAGACAGAATCTCAATAATTTTCCACTCACCATTTGACATTTTTCACTCATCCACCTATCTTCACCTACTCTTAATCATCCCCCTTGTCATTTTGTATCTCTAATCCTTTATAAAAGACTCCATTAGCTGATCATTTAGGAGACTTTGGTTTTAGGCTTGGTTAGGAGAAATTATGTTTATACTTGTATATTGTCTACCTTTATTGTAATTTTTTTTTGTTCTAATTTGAAGTTATGTTCATCTTTCTCTTCTACTCTCTTTCTTTCTTCTTGATTATGAGTACTTAATTTTTATTTTGTTTGGATGAAAGAGTGAAGTTCTTGGTAATGAAATAAAGTAAGATTATTCTATTTCTTGTGCTTAAATGATATATTATAAAGTGGATATTATATGTGTTGTATTTTATTTCCAATCAATTTAGAAACCTTCCTTGTATAGTAGAAATTTTGATTTATTGTAGACACGAGGATTGACACAGTGAATGCTTGAGCTCACTTACAATTGTTGGTAGATAATTAAAGGAATTATAATATGATTGCATATATAATTAAACTTTGAATGTTATATTTTTTGATTGGAACTTCCTTTATATGTAGATTTCAATTGAGTTATAAAGAGAAATAATTTTGTCTCTAATTTATTACCAAGAGTGGATCTCCTAACCCAAGCAAATCTTTTTTCATTTATGAACAACTTTTATTACTTTTGGTGCTGTGACAGATCTTTTTCTTATCTTAATTAATTTTTCTTCATCAATTCCCCGTGAATCGACTTCGGACTTCCGAGAATTTATTACTTGAGACAACCTGCACTTGAGTTTCCATCTTTTAAATCCTGCATCACTTACACTAGCAAAGAATGAGTTAAGTAGATAATATATAAGTGAGAAGACACATAGACTTATTGTCTTAAAGTTTTGGGTCAAGATGTGACGTCAGACCCACAATTATAATTTCTCGCTTAGTCCATTAATGAAGATCTCTTTACTTTTATACTCCAACAATAAATCCCAAACCCCTAAAATGCATGCTTATATCAATAATACATATACTTAATTTAATTATTAGTATTGAAAATTATAAATAGAAACATTAGGTAGACACCTTATCGAAATATTAAAAGCGCATGACAGTATTAAAAATGGCAAAAGGAGATGATTGCAATTTCGGAGTTTTGAAAAATTAATGTTTAATTAGACAATTGTTCATTGTTGAAATTATTGGTTTAGGTAGAAAATTGTGGAAGAGACAGTAATAAATTAATACAATTAATATGAGACTGCTTCCCCAAGTTATTTTTAATTGAAAAATAATTTATCCTCCTATCTCAATTTTCTTACTAATTTTTTAATTACTAAATAAAAAAAATTTAAATATTTTTTATGTTCGTAAGATATTAGATGCATTTATTTTTTTATTTAATATTTTTTTATTTAATATTAGAATGATTATTAAAATAATTGAGTAAGAGGATATAGTATTACTCTTTTTAATTTTTTTTAATTTTTTTGGGTTGAATTTCCCCTAGTTTTTAGTGCACCTTCTCTATTTCTCTTCTGTACTTTTTTTTTCCTATTTTCGTTATGTGTTTTCCAAACTCATGATTTTTGTTTCAAGAAACCTATGTGCCAGAGGCATCGCACATTCCGATTCAAAAGAAGAGAAGCTTCCCCAATATTAAAGTCTATCTATAAATTAAATATATTTAAGAAAACAAGTAGAACATAAACTAATGTCCAAGATTTAGAATATTTAGCAAATGAATGTGCACAAAATAGGATCTTCATCATTGTTCACTTTCGACGCTTCAATATGGAGTACATTTTCAAAATTAAAAACTGCAACTCAAAATGGGTTCAACTTAGTAGTAAGTGAATTGCCTCCTCAAAAAAAAAAAAGGTTAAAAGTTTTGGATACACAACATTTATGAAGAAGATTTAATTATATTGTTTTATACTTAAATGAATTATTTTCACACTCAAAGAATGTGAAGATAAATGAAAAACAAAAAAATCAAAAACTATAATGCGGGTTTATTTAAAAGAAAATGTACATTAATTTTATAAAAATTCAAAATCATCAAATCAAATCTAATGTTAAATAAAAATTAAAGTAAATGATGTACAGACACAAAAAAAATAGTATATTGTGTAAGAATAATTGCAACTTGTAAGAACCGCGTTAGAGATCGACCCAAGTAGATGATCAAGTAATAAAAAAAAAATCAACCAAATAAAAAAGTTTTTAGAAAACAAAGAATCCTCACTCGCCATTTATAAGTGGCAACAAGTGGCGTCTCTATGTCCGTGCTCATCCTCGTGGACAATACCTTAGATTCAAAGTCGACATAGATGTGCGACGTATTGTGCCATGTATCTTGCTTATATCGTAGTTCTGTACACAAAAAACTCATAAATATAAACGACACACTGATCTAAGAGTCCAGAATTGGTTAGTCTTTGCACAGGTATATCCCTTAAGAAGTTGAGAAAATGTATTTTAATCATAAATGCATTATTGAGATTCACACCTTTAGTTTTCAAAGCAACTCAATTAATAAAGTCAACTCAAAAATCAATTCTAATAATATAAGATTAACCTCTTCAATTTAATAACTACATTTGTATATATATTATATAAAGTAAAATAACAAAAACGAAAAAAATGACACTTGTCAGAAATTATGATTAAAAAAAATAAAAAAATAAGATAATGTTAAAAAATCAAGAACTTTAACTTAAATTAAATTAAGTAAAAATAAAAATAGGATAATGCTAATAAAATTAAGAACTTTAATTTACTAATAAGAAAAAATAAAGTAAAATAATGCCAATAAAATTAAGAACTTTAATTTAATAAAGTTGTATTAAATTAAAATTTGATACTCATATGTTTGAACGGGAAATAAAAAAGTTGAATTTGATAAGAAGAAATAAAAATAAATAAATTAGACTAATATTATTGAAATGATTTATAATTGGTTATTGACCTTTGAAGACTTTATTTTGATGATAACAAATATGAAGATTTTGTAAGATCAAGTCCAAGACCTTCAAGAATAGTTTTAGGACTTACATCATTTTGTAAAGGTATAAAGGAGTTTACATTAATGCTATAAAACTTGTTTTTCAAAGAACCCAAATAGTACACATGTTTTCTAAGCTTCAAAATGATTTTTGGTTTCCAAAGAAACATCTACTAAGTTCTCAAAAACTTATAAGATCATTTGAAATCAATTGACAATGTTTAAAAGTTATATGAAATATTTTTTAAATAGTTTATTCGAATGAAGCCTTGCTTTATTCGAATAAAAGTTTAAAATAAATCTTGGCGCATATGATTTATTCGAATAACCAAGTTATTATTCGAATAACACGTTTTGTAGAAATCAAATCCTATATGATTTATTCTTGAAGCCAGATATAAGATAAGAAGTGATAGACAGGGATCCATAGTCCACGCTCCGAGAGCTATAGCTTTGGCCAACTGTATGAGAAAAAAATACCTAATACCTTATAAGTCATCCTTCTCATCAATACCTTACAAACACAATACCCACACAACCCACAAGCCACCATGGTCAACTGTTAACACCAATAACCCAAACAAAGGCCTACCTTTAAGGGAATTGAATTAGGAGCATGATCATCGGCATTAACTCAACATTTTTTTAATTCAATTGTATTCTAATAACTGGCATTAGTTTAGCATCACATTTTTGAATTCAAATGTATTTTAATATAGATGTGGATACTAGTATTTTGTTACTTAAAAATACCAAAAATAGGAAGAACAAAGAACTAATAAGAGAAATTAATAAGAATAAAGGATGTATTAGAACTGGTATACCACGAATCGCGCTAGACATTGTCTTTAAGGATTTATCTCTGTCCTATCTAAAGCAATGCTTGGTGGAATGACCTTGACGGGTAACCCTTCAAGATTAGACGTGGGTCTCCTCGTAAACTCGTCCACACAAATATCCTGGTACTTCGAGCATAAATTTCTCATGTTCTAACACCATAAGACGCAACAGAGAATGCATGAGAGCTCTTTAGTACGCACATAGTAGAAGAAAGAGAAGAGGAAGAAGATGAAAAGTAGTGGGAGTAAAAAAGGACACAAGAAGTAAGCAATGTAATATGATAAGTAAGTGTATTGTGTTCTGTTTGGTGAAGCAAATAAATAGATCAAGATAGCTTGCTAAGTAAGCAGCCTCTAACGGATCTATTTCAACGGTTCAAAATATCTTGTAATATTATAATAAATTTAAAAGTCTTATTGTATCAATGGATTTAGTTTTATCTTTTTTTTAAGACTGAGCTGTCTACGTTACTTTAAAATGTGGGACTAATTCTTGCTAGGCGTCAACTTAGTGTTGAGTACAATATACATCTTATATATGTTAATTTTTTTTTAAATATGTGTGGACTAGCATAATCACCAATTTTATAAAATCCAGATTAATTGAATGTTAAATGTTGTGGAGCATCTATTGGTTTAGCATATTTGTGATCAATTGTGTTATTAGACTCTTATAAGTACTTAAATTCATGTGGATAATGTTGTTTTGGTTTTGTGAACATTGTGTATAAGTTTTCTATGATGAGTAGGTTAACTCATATTGTAAACACAATAAAAGACTCATATTCTCATCCTATATGTATTGTGATTTCTCCATTGAAGTCACAAGGGTTTTTGCCCATATAGGGAATAAGAGTAGTTTCTCTCCTTTATGATGACAATAATTCTTGACTATCTTTCTCTTATGGTGTCTCCTCAGAGATGTGATTTCTCTTTGATATAAGGTAATTCTATATCTTAAATTTTATTAGTTTATATATATGTCATAAATTAAGGTTAAAGGTTGATCCATTAATTTTATTCTTGTAGGTATAAAATTTCAAACAAGTGATATCATAATTGATGGTTTATCTGAGCCGAGTATTTGGATATGGTGGTTGGTGCTCAGGTTCGGTCCTAACACATGTTATGGAGTACATTAACAAGACTTGGGTCTTAGTTGATAATTTCGTGAATACTCAGAATCGCTTTCACTTGAGGGGGAGCATACTAATGTTGGGACTCACACTTAAAGGAAAGAATGTTGAAAATTCAAGTGTGAACATTGAAGTCCTATATTGGTAAAGAATGAATTAAGTGCAGAATATATAAGTGAGCAGACCCATAGACATCTTACTTTAAGATTTTGAGTGAAAATGTAACGTCAAACTCATTATTATAATTTCTCACTTAATCCATTGATGAAAATCTTTCTTACTTTTATACTTTTCCTATGGCTCAACAATAAATCTCACACCCCTAAAATGCATACTTATATCATTAGTACATATATTAATTTAATTATTAGTATTGTAAATTATAAATAGAAATATTAGGTAGACATCTCATCGAAATATTAAAAGCGCATTGACAGTATATATTAAAAATGGTAAAAGGAGATTATTGCAATTTCGGAGTTTTAAAAAAATTAATGTTTAATTAGACAATTGTTCATTGTTGAAATTATTGGTTTAGATAGAAAATTGTGGAAGAGACAAATACGGCTAACAGTAATAAATTAATACAATTAATATGAGACTGCTTCGCCAAGTTATTTTTAATTTTTTTAATTTTTTTTGGGTTGAAGTTCCCCTAGTTTTTAGTGCACCTTCTCTATTTCTCTTCTATTTTTTTTTTCTATTTTCGTTATGTGTTTTCCAAACTCATGATTTTTGTTTCAAGAAATCTATGTGCCAGAGGCATTGCACATTCCGATTCAAAAGAAGAGCAGCTTCCCCAATATTAAAGTCTATCTATACATAAAATATATTTCAGAAAACAAGAAGAACATAAAGAAGGATCAACTAACACTAATATAAATTAATTTTTTTTATACTTATTTTTAGTTGTTAGATCTATTTTTATCTAATAGTTATTTTTAATAAAATAATCTCAACTATTAGATGAAAGTTAAACTAATAGTTAAAACTAAGTGTAAGAGAAAAAAAATTTATACTGATATAAACGGATTTTCCTCGTAGAACATAAACTAATATCCAAGATTTAGAATATTTAGCAAATTAATGTGCACAAAATAGGATCTTCATCATTGTTCACTTTCGACGCTTCAATATGGAGTACATTTTCAAAATAAAAAACTGCAGCTCAAAAAGGGTTCAACTTAGTAGTAAGTGAATTACCTTCTAAAAAAAAAGTTAGAGTTTTGGACACACACCATTTATGAAAAAGGTTTAATTATATTGTTTTATACTTAAATGAATTATTTTCATACTCAAAGTAAGTGAAGATAAATGAAAAACAAAAAATCAAAAACTATAATGCGTGTTTATTTAAAAGAAAATATACATTTATTTTATAAAAATTCAAAATAATCAAATCAAATCTAATGTTAAATAAAAATTAAAGTAAATGATGTACAGCACAAAAAAAAAATATTATGTAAGAAAAATAATCATCTTACATTATTTTTTAATATTATTTTTTATACTTAGTTAATAATATATAAATTTGTGATTAATCACATATATTGATTGGTTAATGAATAAATTTATAATTTAATGTTGAAGTTTAAATTTATTTATATATTAACTAATATACATGATTAATTATGAATTTATATATCATTAATCAAGTATAAAATGTAATATTAAAAGTGATATAAAAATATAATGGTTGACTGTGTAAGAATAATTGTAACTTGTAAGAACCGCGGTAGAGATCGACCCAATTAGATGATCAAGTAATAAAAAAAATCAACCAAATGAAAAAGTTTTTAGATAACAAAGAATCCTCACTCGCCATTTATAAGTGGCAACAAGTGGCGCCTCTATGTCCGTGCTCATCCTCTTGGAGAACACCCCTGGATTCAAAGTTGACATAGATGTGCGACGTATTGTGCCATGTATCTTGCTTATATCGTAGTTCTCTACTCAAAAAGCTCTTAAACGACACGCTGATCTAAGAATCCAGAATTGGTTAGTCTATGGAGAGGTATATCCCTTAAGAAGTTGAGAAATTTTATTTTAATCATAAATGCATATTGAGATTCACACCTTTAGTTTTCAAAGCAACTCAATTAATTAAGTCAACCGAAAAATCAATTTTACTAATATGAGTTTAACCTCTTCAATTTAATTACTACATTTTTATATATATTATAAAATGTAAAATAGCAAAAACGAAGAAAGTGACATATGTTAGCATTAGAAATTATGATTAAAAATAAATAAAAAAGTAAATTAAATTGATGGAGATAAAAAAAAATAGTATATTGTGTAAGAGAAATAATCATCTTATATCATTTTTCAATATCACTTTTTACACTTGGTTAATGATATACAAATTCGTAGTTAATCACGTGTATTTGTTAGTTAATGAGTAAATAGTTTATGGTTGAAGTTTGAATTTACTCATTAACCATCCAATGCACGTTATTAATCATAGTAAGATAATGTTAATAAAATCAAGAACTTTAATTTAAATTAACTAGGCGACTAAACCTCATGGTGATGTGCGAGATTTAAGGATGCAAACCCAAGTGCAGGTTATCTCAAGTAATAAATTTCTCGGGAGTCCAAGGTCGATCCACAGGGAATTGATGAAGAAAAATTAATTGAGGTAAGAAAATGATTTGTCACAACACTGAAAGTAATAAAAGAAGTTCACAAATGAATTTAAGAGCTTGCTTGGGTTAGGAGATCCACTCTTAGTAATAAATTAAAAGTAAGATTATTTCTCTTTATAACTCAATTGAAATCCACACACAACGGAGGTTCCAATCGGTAAATATAACATTCAAAGTTCAATTATATATGCAATCATATTATGATTCCTTTAATTATCTATCAACATTTGTAAATGAGGTCAAGCATTCACTGTGTCAATCCTATTGTCTACAATAAATTAAGATCTCCATTATACAAAGAAGGTTTCTAAATTGATTGGAAACAAAAATATAACACATATAATGTCTAATTGATAATATATCATTTAAGCACAAGAAATAGAATAATCTAACCTTATTTCATTACCAAGAGCTTCACTCTTTCACCAAAGCAAGATAAGATTTAGTTACTCATGGATAACAAGAAAGAAAGAGAGAAGACGAGAAAGATGAACATAGCTTCACTTTAGAACAAGAGAAAATTACAACAAAGTAAACCAAGAAACAAGCATAACCATAACTTGTAAAAAACTAAGCCTAACACCAAGTGCCCCAAATGGTCAGCCAATGGTGCCTTTTATAGAGGATTAGGGACACAAAATGACAAGGAGACTGATTAAGAGTAGGTAGATGAGTAGATGAATGAGTGAAAAATGCCAAATGGTGAGGATAAGAGTGAGAAATTATTGAGATTTCTTGTCTCTGAAATCATTCATTGCTTAACTCATGGATTCCATCATCAAATAGAAAAGTCATCTTCATGAAAATTGTAGATCTGGATCTTAACTTTCAGATGTTAAAATTTCAGCCCAAGATCATTTTTACAGCCCGAGATATGACCCAATTACTATAGACTGTTCAGACCCAGTTTCAGCACCTCTGTTTTGACTTCCAGACTTAATATCACCTCCAAGCTATCCGAATGAGCTCTTGTGTTCTTCATGAAAGTTGTAGATCTGGGTCTTAACTTTCAAATGTCCAAATTTCAGCCCAAGATAATTCTTACAGCCCGAGTTATGCTCTGATTACTGTACACTATTCAGGTTCCAAATACAAAACTCGTGTTCTGTCTTCCAAGCTCACTTAGCTCTTCTAGATGTCCATATTTTACCTGGAGTTCCTCAAGAAAGTTGTAAAGCTTTCTTTCAGCTTTCCTACAAGGTAAAATTCATAATTGCTAGACATCTAGAACTCAAGATATGACTAAAATACAGAAACAGTATAAGACCCAAATAATGCTGAAAAAATCAATTAAGTTCAATTTGAATCCAATCTTACAAAACATAACTAGACTTAATCAATTAAGTACATGAAGAGTGTAAATGACTAAAAATAAGGGTCTATTAATGTATAAAACATATGATTATCAAATTCTCCCACACTTAGCTTTTTGCACTCCTGGGCAAAACACATAAGACTAAAGTTAGGAGACAAAGAAAAATAACACAGACTCAAAAGCTAAAAACTCTAAAAGACTTGATGAAGCAAGAAGAGCAACAAGAAATTCAAGGGATCAAAGCATTAATGAGGTAACATTTCTTCACATCTCAAACCAACAAGTAAGGAAACTTCAGTTGAAAAGAATGAATCAAGAATGATAGATCCTCACAGAATTCACTCTCAATCTCTCAAGTGTTTAAAAGGTAAGTATTTTACTCTATTCAACCCATGAACAATTGCACTACCATAAGTTTGCTTATCTTCTACTTCTCCGCTACTCAAAACACATGCATACAAAAATCAAGAGGACTTTATTCAAGGTTGTAATGGGGTCATGGTAAAGGAGAGGGGATAATATGGATATGAAAAGATAAATACCAAAGAGAATACAAGAGCATTATGGTACAGTTAGAGTGGAGAAAATGTTTGAGAACATTCATCATAAAGGACAATCACCAATATTTGACTAATGTTTTGTTGAAGATCAATCTCAAATTGATGAATTGAATTCATTGTTAGACTTGAACATTCTCCCTTTCTTGTTGTTTCCAAACATCCACCTTTATTCTAGACTCTGATAATCCTTTAATTGTAATGGTGGTCATTTTTTTTTGATCATTTTGCACACACACCCCCACACTTGTTCAAGAACAAGGTCAATGCTCTCTTATTCCCTAAGGTTGGGTAAAAACATGTTTTTTTTTTCTTTTTTTTTTGGAAGGATGAAATGAGCTTAAAACAAGGAATGATCAAACAAGTTCAAAGGGGTTACACAATGGAAAATATACAAGGATGACTATTTGGTCAAAGTAGCTATTTCCAAATGCCTCAATCATATTAATGTATGCATGTGAAAATGTAGCTTCAAAAAGAATCAAAGCAAGTTCTAGAGTAACAATTCCATGAGTGAAAATCACACAAGAAAGAAGAGAATGATACATATATTTAATCCATTCATCAATAGGCTCAAAATCTTACAAGGCATATTTCTATCATTCTCAATCCATCATATCAACATTCATATCCAAGCTTGTGATTTTTAAGAAAGAAGATAATTTATGCTAAGATCCAAGAATCCATTTGCTACTTCTATACAAAATAATTATTTCCTCAACTAAGATGCGTCTCAAGAATAATAAATTGTTTTCAAAATTTACTCCTTACTCTGCCATCCTTAATTGGTTTTACTACGAATAGGTTTTTGATAGTCATATCACTAAACATACTTCCCAATTTAGATACATCTCAGAAGTAAAATTACTCCTTACTCTGCCATCATTCATTAGGTTAATAAGTCTATGACAATCAATCATACTTCCCAAAAAAGAAAAGAAAAAAAATTAGTAGTCAACTATCCTTCCCCCCTAACTAGATCACAACATTGTCCTCAATGTTAAAATATAGATGAGTAAAGAATAGAAGATATTACCTGTTGGAGAAATCTGACACAAATTTAAACAAAAACAAAGTATGATAAATAAAATCAAAAGTAAAGAAAAGCTATAAACGAAGTGTCAAATCTGGCTCCTTTTTCATCATGTTTCCCTCACTGCTTCCTGATGACCAATCTATCTGAGCTATTGTTGGGTCAGGTTTATGAACAAAAGCTTGTAATTTATCAATCAACTCATCAATAGTGGAAGCAGAGATAAGAAGTTGTCTTGCCGAAGGTGTGATAAATCTCTGTTCCACAGCATGGTCAAGAAAGATTAACAAAATATCAAAGAAATTATTTACATTCAACAAATCTATGGGTTTATGGTGGATGTTCAGTTGGGCCCAAGAGATAATTTGAAAAATTTCTTCCAATGTACCAAAATCACCTAGTAAGGCAATGAATGTATCAGAGTTTTCAAGAATTATCTTCATTCGTTCATGTATTGATGATACCTTAAGTTCCTCTCCAATTGTCCTTCCAGTGATATTCTGTTCAGCTAAAGGTTCAGGAATGACTCCTATAACCTGACTGCCTCCTATGTATGCAACAAGTGATACAACCCCCATTAACCCATGGCAACTTCCCCTATATACAAGATGAATATTCCTTGTAGCAAGTGATCGACCAAGAGTGGTAGCTATGTTTACAAACTCTAAACCCTTCCCATACTTAGATCCACAAAATACACAATATTTTTAAGTTGACGAACAGA
This sequence comes from Ormosia emarginata, assembly GCA_029884605.1. NCBI lineage: Eukaryota > Viridiplantae > Streptophyta > Magnoliopsida > Fabales > Fabaceae > Ormosia > Ormosia emarginata. The sequence continues at coordinate 9,130,589 of JAQQTP010000066.1, read as the reverse complement.
AACACCTTCCATTTCTATTCTCACTTTCCCTTTGATTGATTCTGAGTTGAAGGAAAGTGGAGAAAGTAGAGTGTTTAAATAGGAAAAAGAATGGAAAGGGTAATAATTGCACCTATAAGGGTAGGTTAGCTGTTGTCAGAAGAGTTTAAAATTAAGGAACACAGAATATTTTTTTTTTACTTTTTTTTTTGTTTTTTTTTTGTTGTTTTTTTGTTGTTTTTTTTTTACTTCAAGAAAATCATCAGGGTAAAGAAGTCTAGAAACCCCTGAAGGACCCTGCTCAAAGGATCGTCTGTCCAAAACCAAAATACAGTAAAATTATACAAAGATAAAAGAAATATAATAGCAAATGATGACATACCTGTATGTACAGCTTTCATAGCGTATCTTTATACTGCGCGTCATGAATGCAGTAGTGGCATATCTTTATACTGTGTGTCACCAGTGCAGTAGATACTTACATCTGTTTATTCGAAGAAAGGAGAAAGAAGAAACCATCGTGGGTTTTCATTTTGGGTCTAGAACCTGGAGTGCTCACACTTGGGCTCGTAACATCAACAAAGATGCTAAAATCTGAAACCCGTAATGTCCAAGATCCAAAACATCCCATCCAAGGGCACTGAGAACCCCTTCTAATAAAAGAGAGGATCAAGCTCAGATGCCTCATACGCTTTGGCAGCCGCGGGTTACTTCTCACTAATAACCAAAGTGAGACGCTTCTACATGTCCATCAACTCTACAGTGCCTAGATGGTAAGTATTGGGTTATGGAGTGCGGCTCTCTACAGAGCATGGTACACGAAATTTTTTAAGGACCAGCGTGTAAAGGTCCACCTGACTCAATGACGGGTCAGCCAAAGGCTGGGGCTCCACAACCAATTAAAGCCATGGTACTCCTTCCGGATCGCCCTTGTTCAAATATTTTTTTCTTTTTTTTCTTTTTTTTTTCTTTTTTGAAAGATGACATGAAGAAGAAGAAGATGATATGTACAAATTGGTGTGGATATGGCTCACATCTGCCTCTAGTTTAACGTCCAGTAACGGCTTAAACGCCTTCTATGAGTTGAGGATAAGCTTCTCATCTAATTTTCTTATAAATTAGCAAACAGGGTCTTTTAGAGTCAGATTCCCAAGACTGTAGCGTTTTTCTTCATCCTTGAAGAGATTCCACAAATTAAGAATTTCACGCTGCATCAATCCATAAGAATGCGTCTCAAGAGTCAATAAGATATCATCTAATGACTCCTTACTCAGTCCATTCTTAATGAAGAATCTATTTACGGAAACCATCCCCGAAGAACGACATTGCTTGTTACAATTCCATCGTCCACATTTGTAACAGACTTGTAACCTTTTTACTCTTCTCCTTTTAGAATACAAACTTCTTCCAAGACCTGGCATGTATGATTCAAATGAAATTGAAGACTCACATGCTAATCGGACCTTTGCTTCAATTATCCAGCGTACATCTTCTGGCATACCTTTGTGCATTAACAGTCTCAATCTTTCACATCTAACTTTGTAAATTTTTTTCAGAGCATTTTGAGGAAGAGAAGGAAAATGTTTTCTCAGGTTTGAAAGAATAACATTCATTTTAAAAGAGAAGAAGGATTCAGTTATTTTGGGAAGTTGAAAAATAAACCGACTTGAGAGTCACGGAGTACTGTATCCGCCACTTAACCAGTAACACAAAGAACTGCAAAAACAAGGCAACAAAATTAGAATAAATTCTATTCATAACAAAGATCAGAAAGAGAGATGAATTCTACCTCATCAACTTGGTTTTCCAGAAATGGTTTGAGCCTTTGTCCATTGACTTTAAACACAATATCATTCCTAGGATTCTCAATATCTACGGCCCCATGAGGATACACATGTTTGACAACAAAAGGACCACTCTGCCTAGATCTCAATTTTCCAAGGAATAGGTGCAAGCGAGAATCATAAAGCAGAACTTTTTGACCAATTTCAAAGGATTTTCTCAAAATTGTCTTGTCATGAAAAGCTTTTGTTCTGGCTTTATAAATCTTTGAGTTTTCATATGCATCATTTCTCAATTCCTCAAGTTCATTTAATTGCAATTTGCGTATCTTGCAAGCATCATCAAGACTTAGATTGAAAGCTTTAATGACCCAAAATACTTTATGTTCCAATTCTACAGGCAAGTGACAAGGTTTTCCATAGACTAACCGATAGGGTGACATGCCCAAAGATGTTTTGAAAGTTGTACGGTAAGCCCAAAGTGCATCGTTTAGTCTTAAAGACCAATCTTTACGATTTGGGTTAACCATTTTTTTTAAATTTGTTTAATCTCCTTATTTACTAGTTCAACTTGTCCACTTGTCTGAGGATGATAAGGGGTGATAATTTTATGTGTAATGCCATATTTCTTCATTAAAGATTTAAATGGTTTATTGCAAAAATGTGTTCCCCCATTACTGATGATAGCTTGAGGGATTCCAAATCGACACAAGATATTTTCTTTTAAAAATTTGAGAACAGTTTTATAATCATTGTGTCGGCCTGGAATCGCCTCAATCCATTTTGAGACATAATCAACTGCAACCAAAATATACAAAAATCCAAATGAAGATGGAAATGGACCTGTGAAATCAATTCCCCAACAATAAAAAATTTCAATGACAAGAATGGGGTTTAGAGGCATCATGTTTCTTTTTGAAATTAAGCCCAACTTTTGACAATTTTCACAACTTTTGCAAAAAGTATAGCAGTCCTTAAATAAAGTGGGCTAATAAAATCCACACTGTAAAATTTTCGCAATTGTTTTCTTTGAAGAAAAGTGACCTCTACATGCTTCTGAGTGACAAAATTTAATGACACTACTTACCTCACTGTCGGGCACACATCTCCGAATGATTTGGTCAGCACAATATTTGAATAAGTATGGGTCATTCCAATAAAAAATTTTCACCTCTGTCAAAAATCTATTTCTATCTTGGTGCGTCCATTGAGGCGACATCTTTCCTTCTTATTCTCCAGTATAAGTTGAGGAAATTACTTTTAGAAAGCTTTGTTCTTCTTCCAAAAATGTGTACTTCAACCTAGTAGGTAATGACTTTAGTTCCAGTGTGAGTACTTCTTCATGGGCATTATCATTCATAAGTTTTAGCTCTTCAAATCTTGGCTTCCATCCCTTGTATTCCATTTCCTCTGTACAATCAAGCAGATCAAATGAATTAATTAAACAAACTTCTAATGGGTCAGAAGAACTCCCTTTTTGAAGATGATCATCTATGATGGCTTCAATTCCTTCAACTTCCTCCTTTTCATCAAGAACTTCCTGTGGTTGCTTGCACATGTTAAAAACATTAGCTCCAGTGTCATATTTCCAAATGTTAGCTTCACCACTCCATTTCTACAATTTATTAAAGCATTAGATGTTGGTAAAAATGGACAGCCTAAAATAACAGGAATTGACATACAACTATCAACCATAGTTCAGTATCCAAGACAATAAAATCCACAGGATATATAAATTTATCAACTTGAACCAACACATCTTTCACTATTCTTTTTGGAATTTTAATTGATCTATCTGCAAGTAGAAGAGTTACAGAACTTGGTTTTAACTCACCTAAGTTTAGTTGCTGATAAATTGAATATGGAAGCAAATTGACATTAGCACCAAGATCAAGTAAAGCTTTTTTAATTTTATGTTCTCCAATAATGCATAAAACTGTAGGACAACCAGGGTCTTTATATTTCAACGCATTATTATTTTGAAGAATGGAGCTTACCTATTCAGCCAAAACTGCTTTCTTTTTCACATTTAATTTCCTTTTAACAGTACACAAGTCCTTTAAATATTTAGCATAACAGAATCTGTTTAATAGCATCTAACAAAGGAATATTGATCTTTACTTATTTCAAAATTTCAAAAATTTTAATGTGGTGGTCCAATTTCTTTGGATTATTCAATGCTTGAAGAAATAGGGGTGAAGGCGAGAGTTTGGTCGCCTTTTGGTCAACTTCTTCATTTTCTTGGGGAACTGATTCAACTTCTTTCTCACAAGATTCAGGGATTTATTTTTCAACAACCTTTCCATTTGTTGGTTTTCTGAACCCCCCTCATTTAGACTGTACTGACCTTTAGGATTTGGTTGAGGTTGAGAAGGAAATTTTCCTTTCTCGTGAATGGTGAGTGCAGAAGAAAGTTTAGCAAGAGTGTCTTTTATATCATTCATGGTTTGATTGTTTTGTTTATTAATGGCCTCTTGCTTTTCTATGAATGCATGCAGTGTTTCTTCAAGGTTTTTCCTATATGGTGGGACATAAGGTGCATATCTTTGAAAATTTTGAGAGTCCTGTTGCGCCTGAGGAGGTGGTGGTTGCACAAATTGTGACTGATTATTATTCCTCCAGCTAAAGTTTGGGTGATTTCTCCATCCCGAATTATATGTATCTGAAAAAGAAGAAGTAAATAGTTTTTTAAAATTATTCATTGCATTTACTTGCTCATGTACAACTTCTTTAAAAACAGGAATGTTAGGACATTCGTGTGTTGAGTGTCCTAAGTCATCACAAATGCCACAAATTTCTTCATTTTGCACAGATTTGATTTCTTTTGCTTTTCTTAATTCCATAGCTTCAACCTTTTTAGCCAAACTGGCAAACCTAGCATTTAGATCTTCCTCTTGACTAAGGTGATATTTTTCTTTATTAGCACTTGTTAGGTTAGATCTAATTAAATTTTCAGAAAGGGTTAGTACTATGCCAAGATTGAGAATTTTCAGCCAACTGGTTCAAATAGTCTAAAGCTTCATCAGGTTCTTTATCAAGAAACTCACCATTGCACATTGTTTCCAGAAATTGTTTAGTTTCAGGTATTAAACCTTCATAAAAGAAGCTTATCGTGCATCATTTTTCAAAACCATGATGTGGACAAGAATTTAACAAATCTTTAAATCGTTCCCAACATTGAAAATATGCTTCATTTGAATTTTGGGAAAAAATTTGGATTTGTCTTTTCATAGCATTGGTTCTATGTGTTGGAAAAAATTTCTTTAAGAACTCACTTTGCATTTCTTGCCATGTGCCAATTGATCTTGGTTTCAAAGTATTAAGCCAAGATTTTGCTTTATCTTTTAAAGAAAAAGGAAACAATTTAAGCTTAACAATCTCTTCAGTGCAATTTTGATCATTGAAGGCAATACGTACTTCCTCAAATTCTTTCAAATGTAAATATGGACTTTCATATTCTAAACCATGAAAATTAGGAAGTAAAGAAATCATACCTGGCTTAAATCTAAAATTATTGGCATTGAGTAGAAAGATAAAACATGATGGATTAGAATTTCGAGGTGGTTGCAAATATTCACGCATAGTTCGCAACGGTTGATTTTCAGGTTCATCATGTACACTTTCATTGTCAGCCATTGTGTTAATTGTGTGTGATTGTGATTCAAACAAATCAATATATAAAGTATCAGGATTAATTTTAGCTAAACGACCAGAATTTAAATCATGATACGAATTAAGTATAAATACATAAATAACTTAAAATAAATAAACAAAAATAATGTACAAGCTGGCGGTGTAACCCACCATTAAATATTAATAAGGATGTGGTATAAACCAACCACCCAATAAATATTAATAAGTAAAAAGTTAGATAACTGATAAAGTAAAAAGTTAGATAATTAGAGAGTTAATAATTAGTAAGTTAGAAAGTGCAGAAAGTAAAATGCAGAAAATAAATTACGAAAGTAAATTTAAAATATGAAAACCAGAGAGAGGCAAAGCCCCACCGAGTCGGCGAAAGAGAAGAGAAGAAGAAGAAAGATTATTTCGTTATGTTAGAAAATAATAATAAATAATAGAAATTAAAAAGTTAGAGTGTAGAAAATAAAAGATGTAAATATAAAAGTTAGTAAGTAGAAAATAAATGATATAAATTAAAAGTTAGAAAGTTAGTATGTTAGCAAGTTAGTAAGTTAGTAAGTTAGATAGTTAGTAAGTTAGAGAGTTAGTAAAGAAATCGAAGGATCGGCAAGCCGATCTTTTGCTCCGGTGAGGGAGAAGAGAGAATAGATTTTATTAAAGAAAACAAACCTCAATAAATTAAAACTTCAAATCAAGTCCCCGGCAACGACGCCAAATACTTGATGTGCGGGATTTAAGGATGCAAACCCAAATGCAGGTTGTCTCAAGTAATAAATTTCTCGGGAGTCCGAGGTCAATTCACAGGGAATTGATGAAGAAAAATTAATTGAGGTAAGAAAATAATTTATCACAACACCGAAAGTAATAAAAGAAGTTCACAAATGAATTTAAGAGCTTGCTTGGGTTAGGAGATCCACTCTTGGTAATAAATTAAAGGTAAGATTATTTCTCTTTATAACTCAATTGAAATCCACACATAACAGAGGTTCCAATCGGTAAATATAACATTTAAAGTTCAATTATATATGCAATCATATTATGATTCCTTTAATTATCTACCAACATTTGTAAATGAGTTCAAACATTCACTGTGCTAATCCTATTGTCTACAATAAATCAAGATCTCCATTATACAAAGAAGGTTTCTAAATTGATTAGAAACAAAAATATAACACATATAATGTCCAATTGATAATATATCATTTAAGCACAAGAAATAGAATAATCTAACCTGATCATTACCAAGACCTTCACTCTTTCACCTAAGCAAGATGAAGATTTAGTTACTCATAGATAAGAAGAAAGAAAGAGAGAAGAAGAGAAAGATGAACATAGCTTCACTTTAGAACAAGAGAAAATTATAACAAAGTAAAACAAGAAACAAGCATAACCATAACTTGTAAAAAACTAAGCCTAACACCAAGTGGCCCAAATGGTCAGCCAATGGTGCCTTTTATAGAGGATTAGGGATACAAAATGACAAGGAGGCTGATTAAGAGTAGGTGGATGAGTGGATGAATGAGTGGAAAATGCCAAATGGTGAGGATAAGGGTGAGAAATTATTGAGATTTCTTATCTCCGAAATCATTCATTACTTAACTCATGGATTCCGTCATCAAATAGAAAAGTCATCTTCATGAAAGTTGTAGATCTGGATCTTAACTTTCAGATGTCAAAATTTCAGCCCAAGATCATTCTTACAGCCCGAAATATGACCCAATTACTGCAGACTGTTCAGGCCCAGTTTCAGCACCTCTGTTTTGACTTCTAGACCCAATATCACCTCCAAGCTGTCCGAATGAGCTCTTGTGTTCTTCATGAAAGTTGTAGATCTGGGTCTTATTCAAATGTCCAAATTTCAGCCCAAGATAATTCTTGCAGCCCGAGTTATGCTCTGATTACTGTACACTATTCAGGTTCCAGACACAAAGCTCGTGTTCTGTCTTCCAAGCTCATTTAGCTCTTTTAGATGTCCATATTTTACCTGGAGCTCCTCAAGAAAGTTGTAGAGCTTTCTCTCAGCTTTCCTACAAGATAAAATTCATAATTACTAGACATTTAGAACTCAAGATATGACTAAAATACAGAAACAGTGTAAGACCCAAATAATGTTGAAAAAATCAATTAATTTCAATTTGAATCCAATCTTACAAAATATAATCAGGCTTAATCAATTAAGTACATGAAGAGTGTAAATGACTAAAAATGAGGGTTTATTAATGTATAAAATATATGATTATCACATGGTAAGTGATAAGATAGCAAGGCGCTCAATAGGAACACGTCACTCAGGTGTAAGATGACACTCGGGCGACGCCATATAGCCTTGTTATCTTGGGAACTAATATGACTGTGTGACTTGGAAGACTTTGAATGAAGGAAGCGCTAGAGGTATTATGCGCCTTCATGATAGATAGGGGATGGAGTTTCCCATAACCTACGTCGCTTAGACCAGATGGCTAGAGAGTTGACCAGAGACATGTCCCTTTCACTTGTTCGCGTTGTCGCTCTAACACACTATCCAATGCTATCACTCTAGCACCTTTTTGAAACCTCAAACTTCACAAAAGAGTTGTCACCATCAATCTAACTCAAAAGCTGATAATTATGCTTACGCCTATTCTGCCATGGTACCTACTACCTAACAAAAGACAAACTAGTCAATTCATCTTTTTTTACACTTTTGTCCCCAACTTCCTCTATAAAAGGAGCCCTCCAGAGAACCCAAAGAGCAATAAGAGCAATCACACAAGTTTCCTCCAAAGAAACCACGTGTGAAATTTAGTCCAAAAACCTCTTTTTTTTTTTTCAAAATATTGCTGAGCAGCCTCTAGCCATCTCTTCAGCTGCAAAGGCAAATGCGTCTCAATCGATCCTCCCAAGAAGCTACCATGAGTGCTTCATTTGTTCTTGTCCAAGTCACTTGGATTAGAGTTTCTCATTCTATATACGTCTCACAAGTTTATGAGCTCACTCTTATTGTTTCCTTAACTCGTTTTCTTGTCATCTCCTTCAAATTTGTATTGAAACAACTATCATATTTTTTTTTATATATAAAATTTCTCATTCTTTTCAAATTAATTTATTATAAGTTTTTTTTAGAAAATCAACCTCTAGTTTTCTATTTATTTTTGCTGGATTCCACACTTTGGTAACGATCAGAAGGATCACTTCTTGACTGACTTATCTATCAGTTACTTAGGAGTGTTACTCTCTGTTCATGAAGGAAATTAAAAGTGCATGTGGATGAGTAAATTTGCGATTAAAATTTAAAAGTGTGCAAGATCATAGTTGATAAAATAAATATTTTTTTTTGACATTTTAGTGATAAAAAATTGAGTTTAAATTTGATCCAATACTAAGATTGGATAATATACGCTAACAATGGATTAAAATCAAAATCATAAAAGAATTGAATACTAAATTTATTTTTATTTCAAAAGATTTAAATTTTATTCGAGAGAAAATTATTAATATTTATACCATAAATAGAGTTACATTTTATATTGTGCTACTAAACTTTTGTGGCTTATAGCATTAATTGCCCTAACCTTAGAATGCAATAACATCTCTTCCTCCTAAACTTTAGGCTACCAAAAATAATACTACAAATTTTTTTTTCACGACTTGATTTCCTTATATTCAGATTCTGCACTGGGATATTATCTACTCCTCAGTTTCGTTTGTTTCTCTTGCATTTTCATATTTTCAAGGCAAAGTACTAGGTTAATGATGTTACTGCTTGGAAATGTTAACCACTCAAAACCCGGTTGAACGGTTCATTTGATTGAACTAATTGACCATTAATATATTTTAAAATAAACTCAATATTTTTTCATGTTTCATAATTTTTTTATATATTTGATATTATTGGATGTAAATTAATCTTGTCACATCATCTGATTTCACCAGCCGATAGTTGAACATGAATTGGAAGTTTCACTGGTTCATTGTCCAATTTGGTTTTAACAACATTGGGATTTGGTTTTAACAACATTAAATTGGTTTCAAGTTTTAATCCTTTGAGAGCACGTTATGTGATAGTAAAAATTCTAGAGATGCAACGATGAACAGAAACTAATCAAGGAAAGCAATGTCCAGAGATGATAATAAAGCTTTATTCTTGGCCAGTTATAAAAAATCATCAATGTATCCCAGCTTACAATGGCCTAAACCCAAATATAAGTACATAACTATGATCAAGAATGGAGCGCTTGATTCATATCTCTTTCCCATGAACTCTGTTCAATATACTAAGAAGCAGTTCAATGATGGAGATACGTTTTCAACCACAAAGCTGATCTTTTATGTTATCTTTTCAGTCCATTCTTGAAATCTACATACACGATTCCAAAGCGAACAGTATACCCATCAGTCCACTCAAAATTGTCCAAAAATGACCATGTAAAGTAGCCCTTCACCTTGACACCATTCCTACAAAATTCCAAGTGTTAGGCTTGTAAATGTTGAGTCTTAAAATAGGTGTAAATATCACGACTATAATGTTCTCTTTTTGAAAAAGAAACTCACCTTATGGCCCTTTGAATATACAAAAGGTGTTCACCAATATAATATATCCTCAATTTGTGATCAAATGACTTTGTACCCCCATTAACCTCATCAACTCCTGCAAATATATGAATAACTTGATTTAGGGAAACGAAAACACTGGGGATTGTAACATGGTAAAGATTCAATTTCAGGGAAAAGTGATGCAGGAGATTTATTATAGATAAACATACCATTTTCTGTTATGTAAATGATTGGATTGTTAAACATCTCTGTAATGGTTCAACACAGTGAAAGGAATGGCTTCTGTTTTTTTTTTATAAAAATTTGCAGAACAGAAACGTTCAACTTCCAGTATGAGCCTGAAAGGCAATTACACTAAACAAGCAACAATGAGAAATGACTACGACAGAAAGAGAGATACAGTGGTGGTCTCGGACTCAGAGGAGGAAGAAGAGAATCATGACCTCACACATTCCATACCATCTCATTATTTCCCTCTCTCTCTTATACGTGTACCAATCACACATAATCCTTCAGCCTTGAGTTCGTTAGCCTAGGCCTGCTGCTTCTCCGCACGTCCATGATTCCCGGATCCTCCATAACCAATTCTTTTCCTAGCTGGCTGCATGGCTGTCTCAATTCCGCTTGTGCTTCTGACTCATCCTCCAGCTGGCTCTTTTTAGCTGACTGTTTCATAACATTACCTTCCCCTTTAAAATCAACCTTGTCCTCAAGGTTGAAATCAGGATAATTGTTAACCATATCAGCATAATCCTCCCAAGTAGCCTCTAACTTGCCCAAGTTCTCCCACTAAATTAAAACTTGAGGAATGTGATTATTGCCTTTGACAAGTTTCCTGATTTTGAGCACCGCTACAGGCTGCAAAACTGGTCCCAACTCCGTTGTTGCTAAAGGTAATGGAACATAAGACTCGCTGGACTGACCCTTGAAAAGCTTCAATTGGGAAACGTGAAACACAGGATGTATGCGAGCTGTTTCAGGCAGTTTCAACTTGTAAGCTACAACTCCTACCCTTGAAACGATAGGAAATGGTCCAAAATATCTCATGCCCAATTTCTGGTTTTTTCGTAATGCTGCAAAATTCTGTCGGTATGGTTGCAATTTAACCAGAACCAAATCACCAACCTGTAATTGCACATCTTGCCTTTTCTTGTCAGCTTGACTCTTCATCACTTGTTGAGCTCTAAGCAAATTCCCTTTCAGCTGAGCTAGCAAGGAATCTCGATTTCCTAGCTCCTCTTGTATTGCAGGTGAGTCCTGTGAGCTTCCCACATATCTGGTTAAAGTAGGAGGATCTCTCCCATACAAGGCCTTAAAGGGAGTCATGCCTAAAGTCATATAAAATGCCGTGTTGTACCAATACTCAGCCCATGCCAAGGCTGTATACCAAGTTCTCGGATTTTGAAATGTCAAACACCTCAAGTACATCTCCAAACATCTATTCAAAGCTTCAGCTTGTCCATCCGATTGTGGGTGATACGCAGAACTCATAGCCAACGTTGTTCCTTGTAGTTGGAAGAGATGTTGCCAAAACTTACTGGTAAAGACTTTGTCCCTATCCGAAACTATGGACTTGGGCATGCCATGTAACTTAACAACATTCTTCATAAATGCCTCTGTTACTGGTATAATCTGTTTTTAGAGCCATGAAATGGCTATATTTGGTCAGCCTGTCAATTACGACCATAATCACAGAATAACCGTATGACAAGGGAAATTCAGTGATAAAATCCATTGCCACATCCTCCCACACCTGATTTGGGACTGGCAGCGGTTGTAATAACCCAGCAGGAGCAGTGTTTACAGCTTTAGCTTGTTGGCAAATCAAGCAATGTTGCACAAATTGCTTTATGTCTTCCTTCATCTTAGGCCAATAGAATTGAGAGACAACTCTTGCTATAGTTCTAGCAATTCCAGCATGCCCCCCCCAATATGAGAACTATGATATTCCTGAAGTATCTTCTGCACCAGATCACTCCTGGAAGGTATCACTAACCTGCCCTTCCAATATAATAAGCCTTCTCGGACCACATAGTGCTAATCTGGTTGTGCAGGGTCGTGACACAGCTGAATTAACTCTTGAAGCTTTGGATCCTTGTCAATTTCTTGCTTTTAATCCTGCAAAAACAAATTTTGTGGTTCTGACCATGCCATTAATAAGACTCTAGAGAGTGCATCAGCAGCAATGTTGTCCTTTCCTGGCTTGTATTCTATCTTGAAGTCATAGCCAATAAATTTATGTAGTCAAGCTTGCTGTTCGAGGGTCTGTAACGATTGATCTAACAAGCTTCTCAAACTTTTCTGGTCAGTTCGAATTGTGAACTTGTGTCCCAGAAGATAGTGCCGAAACTTGGCCAAAGCCTTAGTAATTGCAAGCAGCTCTCTTGTATATGTTGACTGTTTTTGCATCCTAGGCGCTAATTTTTTTGAAAAATATGCAATAGGATGTTTAGATTGACTCAACACAGCCCCTACACCTGTCCCTGATGCATCCGTTTCAAGAATAAAGGGTTGAGTAAAATCTGGAAGTGCTAAAACCAGAGCTGAAATAATGGACACTTTGAGCTTATGAAACGCATCTTCTGCTGCAGAATTCCAAGTAAAGGCATCTTTCTTTAGCAAGTCAGTAAGTGGCGAGGCTAATGAAGCATAAGCTCGAATGAACCTTCTATAATAGCCGGTTAACCCCAAAAACCCCCGCAGCTATTTGATGTTAGAAGGTCGTGGTCAATCTATCACTGCTTGAATCTTGGTCTTATCCATAGCTACTTCTTCCCCGGACACGGTATGCCCAAGATAATCCACTTCAGTCATCCCAAAAGAGCATTTGGAGAGTCTTACAAAAAGAGTATGCTGTTGTAAAATGTGCAAGACTGATTCCAAGTGTTGTAAGTGAGTCATCCAGGAAGAACTATATACCAAAATGTCATTAAAGAAAACCAAGACATATTTTCTCAATAAGGACTGAAAAATTTGATTCATGAGGCATTGAAAAGATGCTGGGGCATTAGTTAACCCAAATGGCATGACTAGCCATTCATAGTGTCCTTGATGTGTTCGAAAAGCTGTCTTGTACCTATCTTGAGGCTCCACCAAAATTTGATGATAACCGGATCGGAGGTCTAACTTGGAGAAATATTTAGCTCTAAACAATTCATCTAATAATTCATCCACAGTTGGCATAGGAAAACTGTCTTTGATAGTTATGGCATTCAAAGCCCTATAGTCGGTACAAAATCTCCAAGTGCCATCTTTCTTTTTAACCAACAAAATAGGAGAAGAGAAAGGGCTATTACTTGGTTGAATAATGCCTTCTTCAAGCATTTCTTGAACCATTTTCTCAATATGTTCCTTCTGACTATGCGGATACCGGTATGGTCTTACCTTGACAGGTTTTGACCCTTCTTGCAGTGGAATGCAATGATTCTGATCTCGTGGAGGAGGAAGACCAGTTGGTTTGTTGAAAACAGCTCTATATGTATGCAGTAGGGTTGCCAAGTCGGGTGCCATATTCTCTAGCAATTCAAGCCCAGTAGCTTGTGGCTGATCAAGACCTGTTAACTGCAATGCAAACACTTCTGAGATGGCATCAATGTTGTGCAGCCTTCTAATATGATGCAATTGAGCTTGTGTAGGCAGCTTTGATTTTTCCCCATGAAATGTAATAAACTTTCCTTCATGATAGAACTTAATGCTTAGAGCAGCATAATCTGCCACATGAGGTCCCAAGGTGGCAAGCCAAGTAGCTCCCAAAATTAAATCGGCACCAGAAATGGGTAGCAAATACACAGTAATTGTAACTTATGTCCCTGAATTGAGATCGATAGATTCGAAACCAAACCTTCAGCAGCCAAGGATTGACCATTACCAACCAACACTTTAAAATGAGGAGCTGGCTCAACAGGTAACTTTAAGAACTGTGCCAGCCGAGGTTGAAGGAAGTTATCGGAGCTACCGCCATCGACCAAAATCTGCACTGCTATACCCCCAATCTGTCCAGTGAATTTGATTGTGCCAACACCACTAGCACCTTTCAAAGCATTTAGGGATAAATGCATTTCCAAGTGCTGGTCCGCCAACTGTGCCTCGGTATCATCAGGTGGTTTAGGTTCGGGATCATCATGAATTTCCTCTTCAACCTGAAGGATCAACAAATGCTTGTTTAGACATTTATGGTTAAAGGAGAACTTTTCATCACACGTATAACATAAGCCTTTTTCTCTCCTAAGTTGCATTTCTGCAGCACTCATTCTTCTGATATTGGAACTGTTTTGGGCTTGGTTCATGGGCCTGGTGGGAGGGGTTGGTAAAATGGGTGGTGACTTGTTTCTGTTTTGGTAAGGGGGCTGTTGGGTTGTGTATCTGGGTTGGTATTTAGAATTGGAGGCTATAGGAGCTGTTTTAGGGATAGGTGGGTATTTTTCCTCAAATAATTTGGCCAGAGCTACAACTTTGAGGATTGAAATCAGACTTTGAGCCATGACGTCCCTGCGTATATCAGCTTGTAAACCACTGAGAAAACAATCTAATAATGCATCAGGACTTAAACCATACACCCTATTTGCTAGTGATGTGAACTCCTTGTAATAATCCCCAACCGAGCCATCTTGTACCAATTTGAACAACGTTGCTCTCGGACAATCATATAGTGAGGGACCAAAATCAAGTTCTAATGCTCTAGTAAAAGCCTTCCAAGACTGAAATGGATGGTTTCTCTGCATCATTTGGTACCATGGGATAACTTCGCGGTCTAGGTGTACCGCAGCAATAGTTAAACGTTCCAAATCAGGGGTGCCATAATTATCAAAGAATTGCCCTGCCTTAAATATCCACTCTAATACATCTTTACCATCAAACTTAGGGAATTCAAGCTTGACATTTCTCACCTGAAATGGTTGTTTGTGGACTTCCTGGTTTGAGCTCGAATCACCATGGAAAGAGTGCTGTGAAAAACTGGGTTTGGTCAGCAACGACTCCAATGCAACTTCAATCTTGTCTAATTTCTTGAATATGGCTTCATACTCGATGTGTCTTGCCTCCATTGTCTCCAAAATTCGCTTAACATCAGCATGTAACTCTTTCAAGCGGGTGTTCTCTGCCATGGTGAGATGAAAGCACCAATTGTAATGGTTCAACACAGTGAAAGGAATGGCTTCTGTTTTTTTTATATAAAAAAATTGCAGAACAGAAACGTTCAACTTCCAGTATGAGCCTGAAAGGCAATTACACTAAACAAGCAAACAATGAGAAATGACTACGATAGAAAAAAGAGATACAGAGGTGGTCTCGGACTCAGAGGAGGAAGAAGAGAATCATGACCTCACACATTCCATACCCTCTCATTATTTCCCTCTCTCTCTTATACGTGTACCAATCACACATAATCCTTCAGCCTTGAGTTCGTTAGCCTATGCCTGCTACTTCTCCGCACGTCCATGATTCCCGGATCCTCCATAACTAATTCTTTTCCTAGCTGGCTGCTTGGCTGTCTCAATTCCGCTTGTGCTTCTGACTCATCCTCCAGCTGGCTCTTTTTAGCTGACTGTTTCATAACAATCTCCTTAGTGTATTCTAATATATCTTGAATTCCTTGAGGATAGATGTAGAGCCAGACGGAGGCAGCCTGCAAAATTATTCACTTTTCAATTCCTTTCTGAAATTAAAATTGTCATGGAGGTATAATGAGAAATGGATTTTCTCTTCTGAGTTGCAATTATTTTAAATAAGAGTAAACTATTGGAGCCAGGAAACCAACCCAATTCCTACCAGGTTTGAAAAGCAAGATCTAGACAAAATGCTAATTCTCAGTATTAGTGAAAACTTTTCATTCTCAAGCACTTAAGCAATACCTTTGGACCAATGAGAACCCCATTTCTTACAGCTGATGCAACAAAATGGATCATGAGTGAGCACCTGTATGAGGCAAACTCAATAAAAGTTGGACAGAAGAAAGTGTGAACGTAAAACCCACTTTGTGGCATTTGGAAGTCAAAGAAACAAAAGGTAGTTGAGCAGTAGGTGAAGAGGAGAAAAACTCTCTCTCTTCCTTCTCTTGTTTAGCTCAAAGGGAGAGGTCCTTCCTCTATAAATAGGACCTCCTCCATTCAATTTTAATCATCTTAATTTTATAAAGAAATATTACATAGTGTCTTTTGAGAGTCTTTTTTATTTTATATAGAGAGAAATATATTTTTCTATTTTAAGAGACGGTGTTATTGTTCTCTCCTTAAAATTAGAGAGAAGTTATAATTTTCTTCCATATAATGAAAACTTTCTATTCTTACTCGTAGTTTTTTTCCTTCATCACCATTAAAGGTTTTTCTATATTAAATATTGTGTGTCAGTTCCTATTTTCTTAACTCTATTTTAACTGTGTGATATATTTTCTATAACTCTGATACTCAACAGAAAGTATATACAAGCTTTACTTAGAATGGCTTACCAGTTAGTGCATGTTTGGTTTTCAATTGACAGCCTCAAACACACGTTCAGCTTTCTTGAATGGTGTAAAAATTTGTTTGGCTTTATTTTCATTTGTAAATTTCAACTGACTTTCTATTGCAAACTTACGTTTGCCCAAAAGCAAGAAAATCTTGCTTTTGAGTTATATTTCCTCTGTTTGTAATTTTTATCTTTTATATTTATTTTGTCAAACTTACTTTTGAGATAAAAGTTTCCAAACATAAATCACATTATTACAAACTCACTTTTAATCAAACTTAAGTTTATAAACACACTTTCATCTAAACTTAAGTTTACCAACTTTAATCCAAACACACACTTAATCTAGTGCAAGTGTCCGTCAAGATAGTTAGGTTTCCTTGTTGGCAAGGAATATTGCCTGCATAATTGGCAGTGTAGTAGTTCAACCCTATGAAATCAAAGGACCCTTTAACCATCAAGTATTGCCTTCTGGAAAACTTAGGCAAACGTTCCCCAACTTTGTTAACCATTACAACAGGATATGTACCGGAGTATAGCGGTTCCATGAACCTTAAAAAACACAAAATGACGAGTTTTAGCCTTGGTTGTGTCATCAGGCATTATGAAAAAACTACACATGAACTGTTATGAAAATACCAGTACAGGAAACAAGAAGAGCATTTTTAAGTGGCAAAAATACTTACCAATCATACATGAAAGCAAGGGCCCGAGATGCTGCATCTTTGTCAGCTTTTGATTTGGATAGTGGCACAACCCAGGGAGCATTTAGTGCTATCCCGATTTGACCCTTCTGAGAAATCTATTAGAAAATAATTCATTGCCAATTAATTTTGTATTGACCAAATATTGCATGATTTCTGTTTATATTTTCTAAGCAATTTGATGTGCTGTTGTGCTCAAAATAATAATTATGCAGTAAACTGGTACTTCTCCCTGTAGACTTTTACAGCTGTAGCATGAGCAAGAATCTGGTGGTGTTAAACTAGGTAGGGCTCAGTACTGGAATCACCAGCACTACAGTTTGGGGACAACCGCTTAGAACATCTTGCAGGTGGGAATCCGCCAGTTGCACAACCTTGGAGGCTATAGACCAATGGCTCATTTAAAGTAATCCAGTGCTTAACCCTGTCACCAAATTCTCTGAAGCATAGTTCTGCATAATATGCAAAATCTTGCCTGTGCAGAGTCAAAGTGTGAATTTTTACAGCAGTTAAGAGTGACTTGGGAAGGAGAGGAAAAAAAAAAAAGGGGGGGGGGGGTCCAAATGTATTCTAGACGACAATGGGATATTACTGTTGCTTACACAATTTTGGGACTGAGAAAACCACCATATTCGTCTTCAAGAGCTTGCAGGAGATCCCAGTGAAATAGAGTTATAAAGGGTTGTAGTCCTGTAGGTATATGGTTCAATAATATCTATGTTAATTTTGTTTGATTTGGGGAATCATGAATGTGAGTTAAAGAAAGAGTTGGCTTCACTGACCATTCGATATCAATTCGTTTATGAGATTGTTGTAATATGTGATGCCTTCTTGGTTAACTCCTCCCTTCAATTTTCCACCTAAAAATTAATGTAGTTTTTAGCTTAATTGCATCATGGGCATACCAATTTATATGTACAATTCAATATAAAGTCATTACAATTATAATTACCCTAGGATTACACAAACAGATTAATGATCCACATTAGCAATTTACTGAACTTCAAAATAAAATAGCCACTTATCCAACAACTAAGCTCAGGATAGCTTTTTTTTTTTTTTTTTGGGTACCTACCAACCTGAAAAAATAAAATCCAATAAATTTTTTTTTTGGTACATAGACGGGCCTAAGCCCAGAATCCATTGAACTTTTCTATGTTATGCAAGCAACAAACCTTGTCGAGTAGAAGTTTGTGTTTTAATTCGAGAGGGATTTTGCACCTTAAACCTTATGTCTTTACGGGCTTCCGAAGTTAGCTAGAAGAGTGCAAGATGAACTCATTCCAATCCACATCGGAGGTGCGAGATGAATTTGGAGGAGTGTTGCTAGAGTGATAGCGTCTGAGGAGGCTTCGATTGTTTGCGTTGTATGGGTTTCTGTTGAAGCTCTGTTACTGGCTGATGATGGTGCTAAAGAGTACTGTTAATTCTAGGCGTACTTAGAGGTTTTACGTGGAGGCTGCTGGTGTTAGGAATTTTGTTCTGGTTTGGAATTTTGGTTCAGCGTGGGTGTTGCTATAGAGCTTGGTTCAGCGTGGGTTTTGCTATAGAGCGTTGATTTCTTGTGTGGAATATGGGAGCATGGTGGCTATGTACAGGGACGGAATTAAATCAATTTTTTAATTTATTAAAAAATAAAAATAATAAAGATAAAATAATTATATTTGATAGAGGGAGGATCAATTTATCTAAAGATAATAGTTATATGAAAAATAATAAAGATAAAAGTGAATCTATATTTGATATATATTTGATAATTAATGACTTTGACATGCATATCGATGTCATAATTTTAGCTTTTTTTATTTTTTAATCTCTATAATGTATTCAGTAATTCTTTTTATTTTCAGTTTCATTTTCATTTTCTTTTTAAAATTTATGTGTAAAAAATTCTTATTTTACCAATAAACTAGTCATAAAGTATAGGATATCACTAGTGTGATGCATTTAAAATTTAATATTTGTTTTTTAATTTTTTCTTCAATCTTTTCATAAAAGTTTTTATAATGAAATTAAATAGTTTATTTTTTACATTGTAATTATTTTAATAAATGTAATATGCAAATATAATGTTGACTGAATAAATTAAATTTATATAATTAGTTAATTTTAAAATAAAATTTTATTTATTAAGTGTAATACACTAATCAAAATTAAGAATCTCTCATTAAAAAAAAAAAAAAAAAAATTTGCTACACATACGAAAAAGAACAAAGTAATTAATGTTTGAATAAAAAATATAAATATCACTACTTCAAAATTATTTATTGGTATACACTATGATATATATTTGATAATACAAATTATGACTTTTGTCCCTATAATATTTTTTTTTGAATCCGTCTCTAGCTATGTGTTAGTGCTATATGTTGGATGAGAGGATAGGTCCGAGTGGACTGAGTCTTGATCTGCATTGGTTCAGAATTTAGATACTCACCATTCAAATTTATTTTAAAAATATTTAAATTTTAATCTATTATAAAAGATCAAAGATCACGTGTTACAGTTTTATTAGAAGAATATAATATTTCAAAAATATAAAAGAATCTCTCGTTGTGATGGGATTTGGTGAGTGGGTTTGTTGATTAGCGTGGAAGAGGATGCGGGGAAGAAGGAAAATATGGTTAGTGAAATGATGAGTATAACGAGAAAGGATGTGTCTACACCATACATTAGCTTTAAGAAAAATGAAAGACCAAGATTTTACAAACATGACATTGTCATGTTCATGCATAAAAGGAGAGTAGCTTGATCCATCGTTCTCTGTCTACACAGCAATGTGGCTTGTTAAGCAATACTGTTGGCAGAAGAGATTTTGTATTTTCTTTCCACAAAATGCGGCCTAAAATGAAATTTTTGACCAACAAATTGATGAAATTGGTAGCAATTGAAGTACATCTTTTTCAATGCTAACCCAATATATAGTTTTCATTCTCTCTATTATTTTATTTACTTATGTTTGTCCTATTCACATTTTTTGGGGTACATTTTCCCTATTCACATTTGTGGCTATTACAGAATGGTCTAATATTGGTAACCATATCATACCTATAGAGGATTGAATCCTATTTATGCACTAATCTTCACCAAAAATTACAGTGAAAACCAGGGGAAATTACTTTGTATGTTGAAATGGAAATGACATAGGAAGGAGTGGGCTCCGAGGCTAGAGGGAACCATTCTTCATTGCTACTTAAAATATTCAAAAGGAAAAAGAAAAAGAAATTAAGGGAGAAAAAAAAGAAAAAGAAAACAGAAGAATATGAGAGGAGGTGCCAAACCAACTGCTAACCTGGGTATCTATGAGTGAAGGTGTCCCATATGCTTGGGCCCTTGTCACCTTCATATGCGGCACCTTCATACTTCATACACATGCCAATGCACATAGAAAAATAAATAAATAATAAGCCAAATATCCAACCCTTCACCTAGGTCAATATAAATAACTAAATAACATGAGAGTTGAAGAAGATATTTAGCCAGAACAAAACCTGGTAAGCTGAAGATGCTGTTCCAAATACAAAATCTGCAGGGAAACTACTACGATTAAGAGAAGCTACAGACTCAAACAGGGCAATGGAAATAGCCAGGAGAAGAAGGCCCTTAAACCACATTGTTCGAATTTGAATTGATCCTCAAACTTTTGCACACATAAACGGCTTATGGGCCTCAATATTTATATATGGAAATAGAAAGAGACTTGGTCTTTAACTGAAAATTTAAAGGTCACACACTCCATGCATGGATGCCATTATTGCTGAGAACGGCAATTAGATTCCACGCTTAAAGTTCCATGGCGTATCCTTTGTAACATGCTAATTAGATACTTTCTATAAAATAAATATAGGCAAAAAGTTAAAAAAAATGAGTGGGGCATTTGTCCGCATATCTTTGTACATGAGTCCCTCCTGGCCAGCCCCTGCACACTTTACCTTGACATGACAACGGGTAAATCTTGTAGCATTTCTACGTCAATAGACATTTAGATACTTCTTTTTTTATAACTCATTTTATGATTAAATAAATATAAATAGATAAAATTATAAATATATTTTATTATTTATTGAAAAATTTAATGATAAATCTAAAAATGATAAATTTGTAAGTATCTCATACTCTACACAGTTATAATTTACTTCAAACACTCTTCTTTATTATTTTATCTTAAACAAAAATACAAATTGATAAGAACATAATACCGGTGAAACCGTGAAAGTGAGAGTAGTCATAGAGTAGTGGTAGGGTTAAGTTACGATGATAGTAGTGACATAATAAAAGTGAAAAAGATGATCAGATTCGAGTAATAACAAAAGAAATTTTGATTGTTTTTAGAAAATAATTAATAGTAACTAAGTTTTATAATTCGAAAATTAAAATAGTCATTATCTCATTATAAAATAATAATATTTTTAAAATAATTAATTTTTAACAGTAATTACTATTTATATCTTCACTTCATTGTTGTTTCTTTTCTCACTTACTACATTCGTAAAAAAAAAAAAAGAAACCTAAGTTGAGAGAAACTTATAAATAGTTGTGAAGCAAAGACACGTCATTTTTAAATCGTGTTCGTATGTTGGATATGTGTCTGTATTAGATATATTGAAACACTCGTATGACACATATGTCGTGCGTATCCTATTAAAAAGATTATTTTTTTTAATTTGGACAAGTCTCGGACACGCTTATACATATCTTGGACATACTTAAACACGTTTAGGACACAACTTGAACACGTCCCATTAATATTTTTTTAAAAAAAATAGTTTTCATGACTAACGTTTAATTAGTAAGTCCATAACCCACTAAAGCCCAATCACATGACTGACGTATTAAGCTACTATTTCATATGTCAGTATTTTAAGTTTTATCTTTTCACATACCACTATTAGACTTTTAAATTTTATCTTTTCACATACCACTATTAGACTTTTAAGTTTTATCTTTTCACATACCACTATTTCTATTTGTTCCTTCTGCCTCTGCTCATACCAAGCCGTCCACTTCGTCGTCACCGAAGTTTGCCTCACACCAATATTCCCTCTAGTTAATTTTTTTTATGCACATGTACTTGTACATAGTTAGTTCTATTATGAGAAGTTGATTTAAGAAATTTTTTAGAATATGTCAATAAAAATTATGTTCTATATTTTTTAGGAGGGGCTTACTAGGTAGCAAATATTGATACATATGACATATATTAAGATATTGTAAATCTTTAAACTCATAGAAATGATATTAATGAATTATGAATTTTTTTCTTAAATTTTTCAATTTATATATATATATATAAATATTTTGATTTATATATATATATATATATATATATATATATATATACCGTGTCTATGTTCTAGAATTTTTTGAATTTAATGTGTCTCTAATGTCATACGTATTCGTGTCGTGTCCCGTTGTCCGTGTGTGTGTGTATATATATATACCGTGTCTGTGTCTTATAATTTTTTGAATTTGATGTGTCTCTGTGTCCGTATCTATGTCGTGTCCTGTTGTCGGTGTCTGTATATGTGCTTCATAGATAAATACCCTCTTCTTCTTTGGGAATTTTCCATTTTTGCTTTGGCATGCCTTGTTACAGTTTTGTTAGTTTTGTTATTGAATTAAAGATGGAAGTGATCAATAATGTAAATCAAAAAGTTTAGACAAATAGCTGAAACAGACAAGCCGTGCCCTTTCATTCATTATTTAACAAGAAGCTGGCCATAAACTTAATTGGACCATGTCCTAAGAACAATTTATTCAACCAAGTATCTTGGTAGAATGGTAGGCAAGAGATGTTTCAATGTTCCCCCTCCTAACAAATACAGTACATTTTGATAGTTAAGGACTTCATCTTAAATTCTTAACTTCCCAAATTAAGTCATTCGCGCGCAAATGAAAGCCAAAAGGACATGCTCTTCAGAGTCTAAATCTTCAAAACTTGAAATTCTTTAGCCCACATAGAAGCCGAGACAAGATTCAAAGCATCAATAAGCTCGCTCAAGTACCATATATGAAATAAAACCAGCAAATATGTGTACAAAAGGTCAATAGAGAAACAAATGATCATTTGAATCCCATGTGTGATTACAAAGACGGAAGAAATATTAAGAACTGGAGCTTTCTGCAAAATAACTTTCTCAATCTCTAAATAGTCTGTCTTGGAAAATTACTTAAAATAACACCAGTTCAAAGTTTTCACCCATAAGGCCGTACTAAATTTTATTATTCAGTACAATTATTTATATTATTAATATTCAATGCAATTATTTATTTTAGTTTAACTGACTAATATTTGGTCCTTGTAACTTCATTTATAATTTTCTCAACCCTATTTTTTTTATTTTCAAGCATTTTACTTGTGTTTCTTTGCATTGATTTTAATTTTATAATTTTTTGTTATTAAACATAAAGAACCAATTCACATCTTTCTTAGTTCTTTCAATTGGTATTCGAGCTTAGTTCTCTAGAAGGCTTAATAACTTGAGAAGTTGATCCTTGTAGGTTTAATAGCAGGAAATTTGATGAACTCAACCATCATTGAATGACAATCCATTACAAGATTACTATACTTTGATGGGATCAACTACACTTATTAGAAGAAGCGGATGAGGATATTCATATAATCTGTAGACTACAAAATTTGGCTTGTGATCAAGAATAGACTAAACTTCCCAAAGAAGGTGATAGATCATGAAGAAATGGAAAAATCCAAAAGGAGTTGGATGATCAAGATATAGAAATGTTGGAGCACAATGCTAAAGCAATAAATATTCTCTATTGTGTAGGGAACCTGAATGACTATGGAAAAATCTCAATATGAAAAATTGCTAAACAAATGTGGGACAAATTAGAAGTCACTTATGAATGTACCATCCAAGTAAGTGAAGCTTCAATGAAAGAGTCTAGCAAAGATCAAATCACGTGTTTCATGGCAAGAAGTGAACAAGATGATGAGGTAAATGACTTTGACCATCCATCTACTTATGATGAATTAAATTATGAGTTTGAACAATTGCTAAATGATTCTATAAAGCTATCTAAATCATATTTTGCTCTAAAATCTAAATATGACGATATTTTGGTTGAACTTGAGAAGTTGAGAAAAGAAGTTGAACTTTTGAAATTAGAAAATGTTTCAAATGAAAATGAACAAAAATTTATTGCTGACAATGTCTTATTGAATGAAAAGATTAATGAGCTCACTAAAGATCTTGCAAGTTTTGTGAAAGGAAAAGAAAACCCAGATATTATTTTGGGAAAACAAAAATGTTCATTTGATAAAGCTGGACTTGTTTTTAATCAATTTAAATGTGAAAATATTACAAGAATTTCTTTGTAAAAGCAAGTGTTTTTACCACCCCTTATGTGACTTGTAACTACTGTGGAGAAAAGAGTCATATCTCACACATTTGTGCTGTAAAGAAAAATGTTTCTATAAAGATGTGGGTTCCTAAAGTCATTGAGGTTTTATCTTCAAGCTCTAACCCCTAAGGGCCTAAGAAAATTTGTATACCAATGGTGAGATCTATCTTGTAGGTATGCTTGAAGACAAGTATCAAGGAACAATGGTTACTTGCCACTTGATGCTCAGTCACTTGACAAGAGCTAGTCAAATTTGTCTCCCACAAACTCAAGCAAGGAAGAGATATCACTTTGGAGACAATGTGAAAAGACAACTCTTATAGTTGGTAAAACTAGTACAACTTATGATTCATTGTCGCTTTTGTTCTTTTAGAAAAATGATTAGAGTATTTTATCTTTTTCAAGTCTAATTGTTTTTCTACGAGTAAGTTGCTATACATGTAGGTAATGAAGTTCTTGTAGCTACCAATAAACCATATACCAAGGTAGTCAAAATAGAGAATGGTAAGAAGATAAATGGAAAAGGTATACAAATGTATAACATGTGCTTTATTTTATTAAAATGATCATCTTGTCATTTATAATGTGCTTTGATGGAAATGCCTTGAGAAACCTTTGAATTATAATATTTAGCATCTCTGCTTATCTTGTTCATAACTTTATCATACTATGTGGTTCAAATTAATTTTAAGCATTTGTTACTAATTGTGCATTTTGTGTGTTAAGCTGCATGAAATAATTATTTTATATGATAATCATGCCATTTATATGTGACTGTAACCATATCTAAGTCTTTCTTAAATATTTTTATTCAAGATTTTAAGTTTTCATGTTTTTATCAAAAGAAGCAACAACTTTTAGTTTACTGGGAGAAAGAGCAATTAGCCTGTAGTTGCTCTTTCTAGTCACTCATCCTCTCTAGTTTTAGTATGGGTTTTGAAATGCTAACAGGGTTAATTTTGTCCTTCTAGAATCTTTTTTTTAAAAAAAAAATTAATATTCAAAAACCTCTTTCTCTCTCATCTTTCACCATTTGACCCTTGTTGGTCCAATCTCTATATTTTGATTATGTTTTACTAGCACCCACTCTACGATTTGATAATGGCTTGTTCTTAACTTGTTTGATGTACGGTGATGAATTGTCATCTTTTAGGATACATTGAATCCACTTGAGTTGTGAGTTTGGAAAAATGGGTGTTTAAGGTTTTGATTGATTCTTTAATCCATGTTTGAGAGAGTTAAGTGTTGTACGGAGTTACAACATGATTAGAGGTCTTGTATGATGTTAGAAAATATCTAGAAATTGTTTATGGTGGATTGGAATTTGGTATGGAGCCAATTATGTAGAAAACACACTTTTTGTATAATTTTCTATTGCAGGGTGGCGCCACTAGTGCCTAGGCGCCATTTTGGTGCGCCTAGGTGTGACTGCCTGGAAGAACAAGGCGTTGCCCTACCACCTTCACGCCTAGGCGTGGGTTGATGACGCCTAGGTGCCACTTCCAGCCTTGGACAAGGAGTTTTGTTTGATGCAATAGAACTTCATATTGGTGTAGATTCTTCATCTATGCTTCTTAATGAGTGTTGAGGTCCTAAAAGGAGTGTTTAATGAAATAATAATGTGATGTTTATAAATCAATTGGTATGTTAATTATTGTAGTAATTAGCATCATAATTTTTATACTTGTGATTGTTGAAGGATATGATCCTCACATTTGAGGATAAGCTATGGTAGGTGAGGATGAATAGGTCCCTCCCTACTATAGTGGTGAGCTGAGGTTGAGTTTTTCCCTCCCTCATTATTCTAGTAGTTGAGGTGATGAGGGTATTTCCCTCCCTCTTTACTAGATATTATCCTACATGGAAGGTAGCTGAAGATGAATAGGTCCCTCACTACTAGAGGTGATCCTAAACTTTTGAGAGCGTGAGGACAGGCAGCTCTTCCCTATCATCGTGTAGTTGACATGCTCACTACTCATAGAGACTTATGGAACTAGGTTCTTGTGCTTGTTCAGGACTTGTGGAACTGGGTTCCTTTGTCTTGTTCAAGTTTCATGACATATCATGACATTACCATGGAATTGGGTTCCTGTAAATGGTATCATGGCATAATTTATTTCAATTCTAGGTTATTGCATAGGCATGAACATAAGGCATCAATAAGTACATGTATGACAATTGTATGAGCGGTTACTAATCATTACATATTCATGACATTGCAATTGTATGGGCAATTGCTTACTTTTGAGGTTGAGATGATGATTTGAGAATTGTTTATGTGGAAATGAGATTTCTATACAAACTTATAAAATGAGATTCTATTTCAGGAAGAGAAATGAAGTGGTTTTAGCTTTTGCCACCTTTCTAGAGATATTTGTGATTTTACTTGATGTTTTTCCTCGAAATAGCTGGAATGATTGTGATGACACGTTTTATTGTGAAATTACTGAGAATTTGTGATTCTCACATCATGTGTTGTGATTTCCATAATGATTCCAGGGAAGAAGATTTATGGAAAGTGAAGTGCAAGCAGGAGCTTGGGAAGCTTAGCTTAGCATTACTTTGTAGTTTTTTTTTAAACATGTATGTTTTGTGCCTTGAGAGACATAGTTTACAAGTTTTGTACCTATTTTGTATTTATGAGAAATACAGACATTATGTATATATTCTTCTATTTGTGGCTCATACTTTCTATATATATGATTTTGTCATATTAGAAATGCTTTTAGTAGTTAGTAGCTTGTCTAAATCTAATTACTATGGTATAATACAGATACTGCTGTTGTTATTAAATTTGGGATGTTACACCTTTGATCTGAAAAGAAGTGGCACATGTATTATCCTAAAGAAGGTGAAGGAATCACCATATATCACTCTCTCAAGTTTGAGTTCCCAACTTCCAATAATCAAGTGGATAATAAAGCAAGCATGATGGAATTGTCTATGGTCAAGGACCTTGGTAGTTCGCAATTGATAATTGCCCATGTGCTCATAATTATCAAGCCAAAGACCCCTAATTGTAGAAATATTTAGTAGAAGTTAAAGAGCATATGATAGTGTTTTTCAAGGTAAAGGTCAGTTGAACACATTCTAGAGAGCAAAATTTCAGAGCTGACATCCCATCAAAGTTGGCTAGCACCAAAACCCTGAGGAATAATAGATCAGTGATCTAGGAAATTGTTGTAACCACAAGTGTTGCAGGGACTGAACTAGTTATGGTGGTCAATGAGGACAATAGTTGCATAAAGCCTATTACGACATGCATATATCCGAGATGGTGACTTACGTCTGGACCCTAAAGAAGTTAAGAAGGTAACCCACTCTATAAGTTGGTACACATTAGTTGATAATCAACTGTACCAAAAAGGTTTCTCTACCACGTTGCTCAAGTGTTTCCATCCCTTTGAAACAGAATACATCTTAGCCGAAATCCATGAGGACAATTGCAATCAGTATCTCAGAGGCAGATCTTTGGCACGTAAAGCATATACTACCACTATAAAAAAAATAAATAATTTATGACAGTTTTAATACGATAGTTCTTAAAAATCACCATAATATATAGTATAATATGGCAGTTTTAAAATCGATGTAATTTAAATGTATAAAACAGCGATTTGATTCATAAAGTGGAAGTTTTAAACTTTCATTTTTTAATTTTAATTTTAATAAAAAAAATCAGTGATTGGAAAAATCTATTTGCAGCTCTCGCGAGACCTTCTAACAATTTTCATTTTCCCTCACTTTCCCTCTCTCCCGCGAAACCTTCTCTCTTTTTTCCCTAACAATTTTCATCTTCTCTCCATAACCACCGACTTATCCCACCTAGCTCTTTGACCTCGATAACTGCCGGCAGCTTTGACCCCCAATCTTCGGCGACTGGCGACTGGCCCTTCACACACTCACTCACTTCCCTAATTCATTCCACTCTCTGTCACTCTTGCCCTCCCTAGATAGTTGCACACCCTAGCCCTCCCTCTCTGTCACTGTCTCATCGACCTACCATGAGCCACTGCGATGAGCTCACTTTGTTGCCGTGGTACTATTTTGGCCTTATGCTCAGATCTTCATCTGGTAAGCGCTTCCCTCACTTGGCAATAATCGTGATTCTAATTTGGGGTTAGGGTTTGGTTGCTGTTTCTAATTTTAACGGTAGTGATGGATTGATTAGGAGAGGTTAGTCTGTGTGGTTCTTCTTCTCGATCTCCTTTCAAAAGATGCGTGGCAAGGTAGCATCTATTTAGTTTTAACATCTTATCCTTCCTTTCTTTG